>CM070583.1:5000000-6250000 GCA_036346355.1 Rhipidocladum racemiflorum
TGAAGAATAACATTAGTCATATCTTGTGGTGACAATGATGTTCCAACAGGGCCCAACTCAACGTAGCATCATAAGTTTAGAGTTCTAACAACTCACAAAGAATGACTTCAAACAAGCAAAAACATGAATTTGGTTACTAGAACAGTAAGAAACTACTCCCTAAACCTACAAAACAACATAGGCAAATGAAGATGATTACTTTTTAGATATAACAGGTAGCATTTTTTTTTCATTCTTATATTAATCTGAGATAAATATTTACCTGCATCTACGATTGTAATGGGTTGTTAGGGCAGTTACGACTATCATGATAGCCAATTATCTTGCACTTGCGAAGCCAACAACCTTGCACTTTATGCACCTCATTCTCCGTATTTCGCTTTTGCTGCCACCCTCCTTTTTTGTCCTGCTTTCCACCCTTGTCTAAATGGCCCTTAATCCTTTTGCTTCTCCCCTTTGAATGAACATCAGTTGGAGGGTGGATTTCGATTTGGGGAGGTATCGCACAGCCAACATAGGCCTCAAATTCTTCTTGTCTGCTAGTATGCATTGCTGGAACCTTTTGAGTTACATTATTTTTCAGGTCGCAAACACCAGTCCTCAATTCTTCCATAACCTCATCGGATTATTGGGCCAACAATATGGCCTCATCCAATGTTTGGCGCATCTCCGAAACTATTTTTTGCCTTTTCATTTCATGAGAACTTGTACCCTTCTCTTCCAGCAAGTTCCCATTCCCATCATACACAGGAGACCTTTTAACCATGTTCTTCCACCTGTCTAAAATAAAATGGCTTGGAAGCTTCGTCA
Source organism: Rhipidocladum racemiflorum (assembly GCA_036346355.1). NCBI lineage: Eukaryota > Viridiplantae > Streptophyta > Magnoliopsida > Poales > Poaceae > Rhipidocladum > Rhipidocladum racemiflorum. The sequence continues at coordinate 5,000,811 of CM070583.1, forward strand.
ACTTTGCATTTCGCAAAACCTAAATGATATGTCGGCAAGGAATTCCATGTGCCTCAAATAGCATGCAAGTACACTGAGCACTTAGGGACGATGTGTTGAATGTAACTTCTCTGTCTTTGGAAAAATCATCATGTATGATAGTGGTTTTCACCTCACCTTCTTGTGACATGCTATCAATAGTGCAAAGATCTCTGGTTGCAACCACCTCCTTCTGAAAAGCTTCGAAGACCACATGGGTTAAGATCTCACTTGCATGCTTCTCTATACCCCAAGTTGTAATCAAAGTTGGCGTTAAATGGGGGCTTTCATTGTCAGCCTTGAGCTCATTCTCGGGCTGTTCTTCCACGGCTGTATTAAACCTAATCCAAAACTCCACCAATGCATGCTTGTAACCAATAACATGGTTAAAAAATGAGTTCGCACTTTCCGACCTTGAAGTGGTCCTCATGACTTCAGCCTTAAATACACCCCTAAAGTATGCAGGTACCCAAGTATTGCGGATGTGATATCTATTGGCCAACCAATCATTGCCCTCCAAACAAAATTCGGAAATCATGTGTGGCCAGTTTTCCTCAAATTCTTCAGGTGTTTTTGAGCCCCACACACAATAGTTGACAACACTATAGAAATGCGGGTTGTCTCTCAATGAAGGTCCAACCTTGTCCGGAAGCTTTCTCATTATGTGCCACATGCATAACCTATGGATAGTTGTTGGAAAAACTTCCCTAATAGCGACCTTCATGCTACTATCTTCATCGTTTACTATTAGCCTAGGTGCTGCACCTTCCATTGCCTTCAAGAATGTTTGTAACACCCATTTGTATGAGTCTATCTTGTCATCAATTATCAATCCAGCACCAAACAACACACCAGACCTATGATGGTTTATTCCAATGAACGGGCAGAATTTCATACTGTATTGGTTGGTGCTGTATGTAGAGTTGAAAGACACCATATCTCCAAAGAGAGCATAGTTCTTCCTGCTTGAAACATCAGCCCAGAACACATGGGTCAACCGATTTTTCTCATCGAGAGCATAATAAAAAAAGAATGCTGCGTTGATAAGTTTCCGCTTTCTGAGGTTGTCGATGAACATATGGTCATCTGAATCCCGTAAAGTTTGTCTCAACTCACTGTGGTAATTTTGTAGGTCTCTCTTTGTGCACCCTACGAACTGAAATCCACCCTCACTAATACGAAGCAATCGAAAGGCTCCAGAAGTGCCAATGCTTGCTGTATGACATGTGAACAATGTGGTCTTGACCTTTTAACTAACTTACCTATTAGACTTGATTAAATGTAGCTTAGACGGTGATACTAGTTTATGTTGATGTTCTGCTACAAATTCTGAAATTGAGTACATGCCATCCTCCGCAAGATGTCGGATAACCACATCTTGTGACCTTTTTCATGAATGTCCTTTTGTTCGCACACACAACCTTCTCACCTTCCTTTTTTTGTGAGCGAAAACCTTCCTTAGAGCACATGTAACGCTTCCATGTCACCACACCATTCTTGGTACTTCTCTACCCAATTCTCACAGGAAAATCCAACAGTGAGCATAATCATTGTAAAACTTTTCGACAGCCTCCAAATTCTCGAATGTCATACCCACAACTGGAGTTATTTCATTTTCAAATTCTGGTGCACATGATGAACCCTACGATTATGAGACATTAGTGTCACACTAGGTACCAATTGTTTCATTTAAAAACATGATAATGTGGATAAATCAACTCACACAGAACAGACCACTGCTGCTTCTTCCTTTTTTTGGGGTACTAAATTTATCTAAATCTTTTGAGGGAGAGTTAATTTTTGCTATCGATTGTTCATCATCGAATGGATGAATATGCAAAGCCATGTCCCAAGCATTGTCCATGGGCTCTATCTATCAACCAAAATGAACTTGTGTTAATCAATCGAACATAAATCTAGCATCGAGGATACAAATTAGGCAAGACAACTTAATACCTGCTACCTCATGGTGCAATTGTGAGAGGGAGATCGTCTCCGAGACGCCGTCTTGAGGGTATATGCATACTCTGTAAATAAACAGTGATGTTCAATATAGGATTAATCAATTTGAAGAAAGAACAACTTTCCTGCTCGTATAGAAAAACAACTCCTAATGAAGTAAGCTAGAATAAGAGACAAAATTTCAATACGACAACAGGGATGTAACTCAATCTAACTTGTGCAACTGAATGCAAAGTTTTATTAGCTAAATATATCTTAAAGCCTAGCTAAAGGAAACCAGATAACTATCAAGTTACTACACATTCACTGCGCTAAGAACAGTGCAAAAGCATCACAAATCAAGAACTGTTCTCACTTAATATACATACAGCAATAATGAATTGACAAACAGGGGCATTTGATATACCTACACGCTGGCGTATATGGTGAAATGTTTCCGCAAAAATGAGTTTCTGCACCAAACTTCCCTTCAAACTCAAATTGCTCTGGTCTTTCATCATTGAGATTACACTGTGAGGGTGTGTTGGAGATGAAGCCATTATCACTATCAGCAACCAAAGGGGCGGGTCCACCTCTGGATTTGGTCGCACGCACGGCCGACAGGGAGAGATTTCGAGGACTCGCCTCATCTTGTTGCAGCAGTTCCTTGGTGAGGGCGATGGGATACATGCCGGATGGGGCGGTGCGGCCGTCGAGGGTTGCACGGGCGACGGAGTCGAGTGGTGGCTTGAGCCTTGGCGAGGGCGATGGGAACGAGGTGCCGGCGGCGGGGTGGACGGCACCGTATACGTTCACCGACGGGGTGGACGGCGGCAACTGGCGTGATCTCATGGCGGAGGCGAAGCGATCTCGGGAGGGAGGCGAATGGCGAACAGTGGAGACGCCGCCGGGTGGTCAGCAGACAGCGGAGGTGCCGCCGTGTTGACGGCGAACAGAGGAGGCGTGAGCAGGCAGGGAGGCGAAGTGATCGAAGATCAGGTGTGTAATTGAGTTTAGGATTGAATTGTGTACTTTTTGTCAGGGGGTTATGTGTAAAAAAGCGTTTTAAGTGGAGGAGGTGGGATTTTGCCTGAATCTAGACTATCCAAGGCCAATCCAACGCTCTAGATGGTGTACTTTCATGATTTCACCATTTGCTAGCTTTCACCATACACGTTGACATGTTAGAAAGGTCAACTGTCATATTGATTATTGAATATATTTAGGATAGTAGGACTTACGAGGTTTCTTTATTTTTCGTTGCATGATCTCTAGCTCATGTTAAAGCTACCACGAGTCTGCTCATAGTCATCAACTAAGACATCAACAATGCTTAGCAAGTCCATATCAACATGACACATCTTTGCAATCACTAAATTAAATGTCATGCGTAGGTTAGCTGCATAATCTTCATCCTTCTCTAAGATGTCAAGGAACCTAGATGGATTCAAAAACAAAGCAGCCCTATGTAGCTTTTGCTCTATTTGACATTCCCACCGATTGTCAACAATGGCCAACACTTTCTTGAGCAATCTTTCCTTGCTTGCAGTTTGGAAAGAATCCTCGATTTTGTTCTTAGCCATATACATAGCTATGGATAGTTCCGGCATTGTGGGCTTTTCATCACCATCAACAAGCCTCATGACAATTTGGAGGGGTTGCGACGTTTTTATGCAATCTTCCACTTAATTCCAAAATGGCATAGCAAGGACAATCATCGCTACATCCTTTGTAGTTTCTGTCCCAGACAATTTGGCTCTACTCCAATCGTCACTAACAAAGAGCTTCCTCAAAGCATCTTTATGCCTGTACATGCTCTGCAAAGTGAGGAAAGAGGTGGCAAACCGAGTAGTCGCGGGTCTCATAAGATCCTTACCACCCGTCGCATCCCTCATTGCAGCAAGAAGTCTCACATGCATATAAATGAAGGTTGTGACACGCTTTGCTTGGGCAATGCACTTCCTAAACTCCTTCATTTTGCCAATATCCTAACATAAGATCCAAGCAGTGAGTAGCACATGGCGTCCAATATTGTCTAGGAAGCCTCTTCATAAGAATCCTTCCTACCGCCTTGTAGTTAGCCTCATTATCCGTGACAACTTGCACAACTTTGTCCTCACCGATCTCTTCAATTCTCTTCTCAAGTAAACCCGCCAGCAACACTGCATCATGCAACTCACTAGATGCATCCACACTCTCCGAGAAGAAAGTCCCCTTTGGGCAATTGACAATGAAATTAATTAAGCGACGACCCCTCTTGTCTGTCCATCCATCTGACATCAATGAGCAGCGAAAATTCTTCCAAGCCAACTCTTGCTTCTTCCTTATTTCTCACCAATTTGTATTTTTGTTTTCTCAAGATACGGCACACTCTCATGGTAACTAAGAGCCTTATAGCCAAGTCCATACTGTGCAATGGCCTCAACCATCTCCTCATAGCTTCTTGAGTTTGCAACGTTGAATGGAATGCCATTATCATAGAAAAACTTGGCTACATACATGTTGGTCGTCTCCCTATCTTCCTTTGGTGTCATGCTTCACTCGATACTCACTTGAGAAGCCCCCTTCTGGTGTCTTTCCTTCACAACTTCTTTCGGTGTCTTCAAGTACATTTGGGGGACTGTTTTAGAAATCTTTGTTGGTGGCTTGAAAAAGGCCGCATAAGCCTTTCTTTTAGCAGCCGTCTCGGAGCTTCGAATTGAAGCGGCTCCGGAACTAGTTGTTGGAGAAGGACTTGGACGGGAGCCCCTAGATGAAGCTATCTCAACCTCAACTTCATCGCCATTGCCACTAGTTTCAGCATCATCTTCCTCATCATCTAAATTAATCTGCGTCTTTCTTGCAGTCTTTCTCATCCACTCTTGCATCTCCCCCCTCATGATGGCAGTTGCTGTTTTATGACACTTCTGCACATCCCCATAGCTCCCTATGAGATGCTGCTTCAACCTTTTGATCCATGAGTGCAGGTGCTTGCCACAAAGGGAACATTCTACCAGATCTTTGTTCTCAATAGGCCAAAACCGTATTTCCATCCCAGACCCTTTGACTTAGCCTTCCTCTTCGGACCATTTCTTGGATCATATGCATCGGCAGCACTGGCTTCGGCAACATTGACACTTAGTGATTTATCCGCCATGTATCTTTAAGCATTAAGAATTAAGCACACCAACAAGCATTAGCCAAAGCATCGAGGCAAAGCATCAAACAATTAAGTTTGATACAATCTTACAAAGTCAATATTTTGTTCTATTGACAGGTATCAAACGCGATCAAGTATGTTGTTCTATTGACAACATATAGAGCCATCAAGGACATCAAGCATTAGCCAAAGCATCAAAGCATCAAACGCCATCAAGTATGTTGTTCTACTGATGGCAGATGGGGCAGAGACGGCGTCATCAAGGCGGCATCATCAGCGGTAGATGGAGCAGCTGCAGCGTCGGTGGGAGCAGCTGCAGCGGCGGCGTCGGTGGCGGCTGCTTCAGCTCCCGCCATAGAGGGGGGGTCGGGAAGGAGCTCCGGAAGACAGATCGAGAAGAGGAGCAGAGGGGGATCTCACCGGAGGTCCGGAACTAGGGGCGGTGGAGGCGCGGAGGCGAAGGCGGTCCGTCGGTGGAAGTGCGAAGGCGGAGGCGTTCCTCCAATCTTCTTGTGCTAGGGTATGTGACTGCAGCCGCCTCAGCTCACGACCCTTATCCGCTTCAGCTCACAGGTCGACGCCCGCCCGAATCCGACGGCCGTGACGCCCAGTCGCCCTAATCCTCGCCTGGAGGCCTGGGCGGGCGCCTAACTCGCTCCAATCGAGGCGGCCGCTCCAGGCGTCGCCCTTCGGCCGACCGGACGCCTAGTCGTCGCCTAGGCGACGAATTGACAACTATGAGCTGCAGATATGTAAATAATTTTCTGCCATTACAATCAGCCAAATCGGCACACAACATTCAGTTCGAAGGATGCTTTGAAAGAAATAACACAAGCTTAATTTGGATAACGGGACATGAAAGAGTCAGCTACGTCAGGATCTTGCAATCTGGGGGGTAGAGGTGGTGTTAATCCTGTGTAACATGGGCTCGTTTTCTTTTGTGAGGATTACCTCAAAATTAATTGAGCTCCATTCGTTACAAGCTACTATCATTCTTGTTCCCTTACAAAAACTTTCCTCACCTGTTATATTAGAGTTACTCTTGCTGAATTGGTTTAAAAAAGAAAAGGGTTAATGACTAATTTGGTTCCTCACTCCACTTTTCCTTGAGGTTCATTTTAGTCCTTCTCAAGTTTCGAAAGGGCCACTTTGGCCCTTCAACCTACACATTTGGGTCAACAGGTCAAATAAATCTATTCGTTTGCTACAGTTCCGGTATAACACCCTGATTGCTCCTGTCCAGGTCCCCACATGCACATTGGAGGTCCTTGTATCATATTTTCTACTAACTTTCCTTTAATGAATCATCTGAGCCTCTGAGGATTTACCAGGCTACCATTACTTCCAAAAAAAGGGATTTTTTCTTTGTTTATGTTACATTTAGATTTAATCGTACCTTCATTCTTAAATAATTTGTACCCATACTTTTGCAGGCAAAAACAGAAAAGCAAAAGGAAGTTGAAGATAAGATGGTCGAGAAACTCACAAAAAAATATCAGGCAGAGAAAGCTGGTAAGCAGATTTTAACAGTGAGTTAAAGTTTTGTGTGTTTTCCAAAGTTTCGCATAAAATAGCTATAGGACCTTTGATAGGCTTAGCTGATATTTTACCTGCATGCCATATAAATTTGACGCTGTTCGAATATAATTCAAGGCTGTGTCCCAGACTCCCAGTAAGTACATCATGATACATATAATTGACCAAGTCCCAAATTCCTTAACTGCATCTTATAAATTAGTTTCGCAGACATGTTTTCTTGCCCCTTTTGTGTATCCAGGCTGTGTGTGTTAGATATGGATATAACTGTTGTGCTAACAAATGCTGATGGCTTAACTGATGGCCACAGGCACAAATGTTGAGCATATCTATAGGCATTGTTAGTAAAACATTTGAGATGCATTTAACTCTTGGAACAAAAGCACTTAGTTTGTTATTTGGGCCTTCAATGAAATCTTGAACTCTTCTGGTGGATTTGTTTCAGACCATTTTGTCATAATTGACTAGTTTTATCGTATTGCTACTTCGTTAAAATGGAATGAACCAATTTGACATATATTTGTAATAGAGTATGTTTTTAATTGGATCAACTCAGCCCACCTTGAATTGGAGAGTGCAGATTGCATGTCAGTCTTTACTCTTGAGAGATTGTGTCACAATTATATAATCTAGCTGGCCGACTTGGAGATGAGCTGTTTTCCTCAAAAAGATAGATCAGAATCTATATTAGAGAACATAGGAAATAAGGTAGCTTTTTTTGTAGATCAGATGAGTTCCAATTAGGAGAGAAATCTAACCTCTATTCCTGCTTGTGATAGTCCGTGTGATAGAAGAGTTGCATACTATAACTACTCTGGTGTATTGTTCAATATAAGTATTCAAGTGCTAATATGTTTTCCTTTCTCTTTTTTTATCCAGAGAAACAAAGTAAACAAATTAAACTTTGTACGAAGGTGCCACCAAGCAGCAAAAGATGTTTTTTCGGAGGTGACTTCCTGTTTGTGTTTCAGCTGAATTCTGGCCTGCAACATGTATTGCTTTCTTGTACTTGACATGACCCAAGTCTTCACAGGAAGTGGACCCAGCAACCTATCCAACTATAAGAGCCCTATGCTGAAAAAAGCAAGGATGGAGGTTAACAGGTAACTCTTGGGGTCTGTTTGTTTCAGCTAAGGATTGTAGAAAGCAGTTTTTAAAAGCTGGATTATTAAAAGCTGGAGGTTGAAAAGCTAATGACTGTTTTGCAACTCAAATTATAATGTATTTGGATTGCTGTTTCTACAATGGGGGTGGCAATGGTGGGTAATTTCAACTGAAGTTCGACGGGTATTTTGGTCTTTTGCAAAAAAAACTGAGGAAAGCTGCTCGAGTGGATTGTGGGATTGGTTACAATCCAGATTGAAAGTTGTCTGTTTATTGACCTTCTAGATTTTAAAAGCTGCTTTCTGCAATCCCCAGCTGAAATAAATAGGTCCTTACTCTTGAATGATGATCCTAAATGGAATCACTATTCTCAAACTACTGTCTAATTCTGTGTTACAGTCGGGCAAAAATGCAAGCTACTATTCAAAGGAATAATCTTGCAAGGTTCGTCTCATTACGATATGCCGTCATGTGCATAAATTATTATCAGAAAATTTCAGACATTTTGTTTTTAAATACCTTGCTCTCATGTTTGACTAACAGTAGCGCTGCTTTTACAGATCATCTCAGCCAACAAGGATGACCTCTCATGGACAGCCGATGAGGACAACGACTATTCATAGACCCAATTCAACCATCACAATCACCAAACCGACCAGTTCGAACAGGCGAATCCAAAATAGCAGACCCAAATTCTAGAAAATGATATACTGCAACGTCGCATATTCAATCCAGAGCTCATCTTTCGTGTGCAACAAATCACTTTTCCTGTCCTGTAGTTACCACAGCTGAGACCATAAATCAATGTTTGTAACAAGCATTTATCATGCCCTAAAAAAAGCGTTATCCTCTCTAAGAAAAACAAGCATTTTCTTGATTACTTTGATTGGATTTCTTTCCTAGCCTACCTCAACTTGTTTGGAATAAAAGGCTTGGTTATTATTGTTGGAACCAGGGTTCAACTTATTGCAGGAATCGTGAGAAAATCACGATTATCGACCTTATCGGTGAGTTAAGGTATCAAAAATCGTTGGAAAACCGGTTAAATTTAAAAAATTCAGAAATTTGTAAAAAATTATGCGACGTAAATATCGCAATAATCAGTGAAAATCGGTAAAAAAAATTGGCTCTAAAAAACATTCAATTGGCCGGTCAAAATCGAGAGAAAATTGGTGAAAATTGAGAGAATCGGTGAAAAAATCAAGAGAAAATCGGTAGATTTTTTTTTTTTTCAAAAAATTAGGATTTTTTGTGATTTTGTTTTTCAAAAATTGGTACCTGGTTGATTACCTCACCGGTGAACCCTGGTTGGAACCATCTCCTGTTAGCTGGTTGCTAAACGACAAACAAAAAAGAGCAAAAAAAAAAAAAAAAAAAAAAGGAGGGTGATTTGATTCTTGCTAACGTTGGAATTAGAAAGAAAACTTATGGCAATTTTTTTTTTCGCTACAGTTTTTTTTATAATTTCAGATCAAAATATTAAGGAAAAAAAGGGTCATAACAATAATAGGAACAATTCCCTCTCTTTCCCATCAAATGCGCAGTCCAGTACAGAAGCTATTTCTGCATCTGAATGAGAGATCTACTTCAAATCTGAATTATACATATAAGATTTTCTTTTCTAAGTCATTGTACAACAATTGCTGTAAAACGAAGCTTTGTAATATAGCTCACAATTCATCAACTAAAGCGCCTGTGGTAAACTTGTATCAAAACAATTTGGGCTTAGTTTTACAACAGAGGGAAAACAACAGCCAAAGAATTACTTGTACATGACAACATCATCTCAGAAGAAAATAAGGATCAAAACTTTCAGACCGTGAACTCCTAACCTGATCCTCTGGCTTATTCGAGCATCCAAACATCTCATGTGATTGTTTTACCAGCAAATAAAGATTAGAGATCAAAGGATTTTGGAGGAACGGTGTGATAACCCCCTCGAGATCTGAAAATTCTTGTAAATAAATGCTATGACTGTTCTCCGATTGTTCCAAATAACTGGATTGAGTGAGTGCATATAAGCCTAGCAGATTTGCATATACCGATATGAACACATCCTTGTGGTTGCCTATGCCGCCAATCCAATCGATTTTCCCCTCTTTTTCAAGATTGCCACTGGTCAGTAAGGTGAGTTGATGCGAAAAGCTCTCCCTCCAGTTCTGCAAGAACAATTCAGTTCTTCCTTCTGCTTCCACCTGGTATTTGGACTGCAAAAGCTTTTGAATATTAGAGCAGCAGATTTGACATATTAACAGCTTTTCCTCATGGTGGTTATCAATTTCTTTATCAAATATCTGACGGACTAAATCTCCACGGGAGTTTAAAGTGTCAGTGGTGTCCAAAACTAGCTTTAACAAGTAGTCTATGTATTTCAGCCAGTGGCCAAATAAAGAAGTTAGATATTCAAAGCTCAACTCAATCACCCTATCCACTTGCAATGGCGTGGAATCATCACAAATGTTATTAGCTGACCCCTTTGCTATTATCTTCTGAACATTCCTGGAAAGATTTTGTCTAAGATAGGCATCCTCGTCCTCTAGCAACAGGATGCATATGAACCATAAGTCAAGTATCTTGCATGCATAAAGACTGACAAATTCACCCACACTAGCTGCCAAGCATTTCTCCTCGATATGGCTTTCATCATGTTCTGAAGGAAGGTATATGTTGGACACAGATGAAGCAACAAAGTTTGCTTCTTCAAGAAGACCTGAAGCAATAATTGCTTCAGTAGCAGCCCTTCGAGAATTCACAGTTTCAGATGGTGCACTTTGCATCTTAACAAGACCGACAAAAAAGTTTGTGCTAATAATGGCAGCGGATAATCTATTCCCTTCATTGATTCTGACGAAGGAAGCAGAGAGCTCACTGGTTTTAAGACCTTCCAGTAAAGCACCATTCCTGAGCAATTTAGCAAACTGTTTCATGCACATACCCATGCAACATAAAATAATTTCTCTTGTTTTTGCATGTGACACAGTGCTGTTCAAATGAACTAATCTGTCCCAGGTGGCCAAAAATGTGCTAGAATCTTCTCCATTGTTGAACTGGCATTCCATATTCCATTGAAAGATGATCCTTAGACTATAATAAAGGCATTTTGGGTGTTCCTCCACAAATAACTGTTTAATTATCACAGACTGCAGATTATCCCTTGCCCAATGATGCAAAATGTTCTTACTATCAACAGATCTGATTGATTTCACAAGCTGAAGAATCTTCTTCAGCACTGTGATTCTAACATCATATGTAGGATCAGCAATGCAAGCCATAACCTCCTTATGAAGTTCAGGGAGGGAGACCTTCCAAGACATCTCTGACATGCTTGAAGTCGATCGATCAAGTATTTGCAACCGAACATCCTCAGTAGTTTCAGCATGTCCCTTGGGAAGACCAACACAGCTGAAATATGAGGCGGTTGCTTGCTGTTGAAGTTCAATCTGGGTTGGATCATGGAATGCATAGTGGGCTGATGTTGGATTGTTCAGGCATTGGGAACTCAACTGTAGCAGCAGTGTCTGGATGATATCAGCATGCTTGCTTGTCCCTGTTCTTGCAACATCAAGCATCAGATCCAATACCCGCAAGTAAGATGTACTTACAACAGGGCATGTGCATAATTTAGTGCAGCCAAGCCAAGAACATTTTGAGAGAACCTCAATTAGTTGGCCAAGAATCTGATCCTTCTTGGTACTGTCTGCCAAACCTCTAAAGTTGTTATCTAGAAGAGAAGACAGCTGCAGCAAAAGACCATGGATTGAATTGAATGAAAAAGATTTTGCAGGCAGAGGTAAATTTCCATTTCCCATATTAGCTGATACAGGAGGATCAGAACACTGAACACTGTGAGTTGCCTCTTCATGACTTCCACAAGGCAAATTATCCAGTATATCACTAACAACATGCTGCAGTCTCTCATTAGATACCAAACCAATTAAAGCCCTTGATGCAAGTACACGAACCCGGTAGTTACTCTGGGTAGCACATCTTTGGATGAAAGGTAAAAGCAAAAAGGGATCTAAAGAATCATCAGGTCCACAGCTTATAGGTGATGGCTTAAGCCTCGATAAAAGAATAAGAATAGGACACAGGCTAGGGTGTATGGCTTTTGCAATTTGTGAGTCTAAATTGCTGGTAAATCCGTCAGCTAGCAGTTCAGTTGCAACTTTCAGTACACTAGAAAGGAAAGGATGGAGTGCCGGGTACCTACATAAGAAAATAGGGCACAACTATCAATAAAACTAGTTGATTCCACCATCTCAATATTAGTTTGAGCAGATTTTGGATATAAATGTCTCACCATAAACAAACACAACAATAAAAAGTTGACACAAGTAATTGATTCCACTCATATATCATATAGATAGAACTTAAATGCTGAAACAGCAAAAGAGTTACTAATTTTATACTTGCAATTAATAAAATTCCTATCTTTCGTTTCATGACATTGATGTGTAAGAACAGTAAGGCAATATAACATTGCAAGGCCACAGTTACCAGACTGCAAACCATAAATAAATGCTATGAACTTGCCTGTGGAAGAACTCAAGGCCGGTTATTGACCGTCGTGCTGATTCACGTTTCTGCACGTTCAGAAACCCAACCATGCGGCGAACCAGCGCAGTATATGCAAGGCAAGCTGCATTACGCACTTCCCAGTAAGGAGATGAAAATGCATGTATTGCAACTATTGTTGCCTCAGCACAGAAACCAGAAGTGTCAGTTGCTAAATTCGCGTCGTTAAAGGCAGCTCTAAGCACATTGAACACATGCACCGTGGGAACAACACCCTCATCTCGGCTTTTAGAAAAATTTCCATTAGAATGAACACTTGAGGTAGTTCCTGATTGTGACTCACATGGCACTTCAAGACAATCTTTCTTTGTTTCAGACTTCTGGTTGTAATCTTTCTGAAAGTTAGCCAAAGATGTTTTAGCAAATTCTATCAACCATTCTAATGCCCTTGGGAGTAACTTCTTTGGCGTTCCTTCTGGCTCTGCCAGGAACAGGGCAATAAAAGCAGCAGGTATTCCAGCGCTCCTTCTTAGCAAATCATCCACAGTTTGCCCTTTAGCAATTGTTCTATCCATCAGTAGCACCATCCACGATTCTGTCATTTTGCATAGCCTGTAAACGATGAAACAGAGAAAAGATCCTCAGCAAGCAGGATAAAAGCTATGAAAAGTTTCTATTCCACATGATAAACAAATAAGACAGTAGAATCTGGTTTAACTGAAAGTTTCAACTCCGCATACACATAAATCTAGAATCATTTTCTATAAAAAAAAATCACAATAAAGTACCTATGCCTTTGAGACCATGATTACACTACTAAAACAAAGCGTTCTTAATGACGGAGAATGATTTTTACAGACATCTGTTAGAAGGCAAACTTGCACAGTTCTGAATTTCACCCTTCAGAATGTCGCAAATGTATGGGTGCCCACAGTTACAGCATATATGCATCACTGTATGACTAAATTTATTCATTTGACATATGATTGTATCACAAGGATGAAACCGATGAACAATTTGGAGCTTATGTGACATCTCAAAAACTTAAGGAATGGATTTCACTTGTTGTTGAATTATCCATGCATGTTTTTTAAATGTAAACAAGAATTTTAGCACCTATTTATACACGCATAAGGAATGTTCCCTTCTTTTCAAAAGAGGTTCAGTGACCAGCCTCAGCGAGCAATGAAACATACCTTGAATCATTTGAGCAAAGAAGACGATTGCAAAGGGCAGTAAGTCCAGCCCTTGTCTTATCAATTGCACCATTATGCTTCATTTTAAGAAGAACTTGCAAAAAATGGTCGCCCATCGTCTCTAACTGTTCCACATCAAGAATCTCCCCAGACATGTTTGTCTCCTCAGTATTGTCAGACAAACCATTCTGGGAGGAATTTGAATGAGAACAGCCAGGCAATGGAATTTTCTTGATGATTGTTCCAAAAAGAAGACTAACCTGAAATATAACTGGAAATATTACATCATAGAAAAAACATTTAAACACAATATACAGAAAACTGCATTGAAACAATGATATGAATCTGAGATATTAAGTATGCAATTTCCCGCAAACAAGATTTTTTCTCAATCTAATAAATTCATTAACATTATACCCTCAAGCAGGAAGAGGAGCCTTACATATACACAACATTTAAGTGGCCAAACACATATTTACTGAAAACCTACCAACTAGGAAGTTGTTCTTCACTTATTCGTCACACTTGCACAATGATTATACTATATCATCATTAAGCAGTAGATTTCAAGCAGTAGTCAACTATATCTCAAAGAAGTTAGAAATAAAAGGAGCTGGTGAAAAGCAGCTTTCAAAACTTAGGAAGAACCAATTCATTACCTCCTTCATAGCAAGCCAGCAACCAACCATAACAACATGTTCAGCCGGTTTGCCATTATTCGCTGATTTGACATTCTTCTCTGTTATTGCAGAAGCAGTACCAGGCTGTTCCTCATCAATTATATCCGAGAGGAAGGAACTATCATCAATCATGTCATCCACATCATATGGCATATACCATGCATCAGAGGAAACCACCCACAGGGCCAGTGAAGTTACACTCATTATGAGTTGAAGAAGCTTTTCTACTAGGCACCTCATTTCAGAAACACATGATTGGACTGCCTCAGAGTTCCAATCCAGCTCATCGAATGTATAGCGCAGGGTAAGAAGAATGCCATGCACAAAGCTTTTCTTACATGCCTCAGAAAGATCCCTCTCACCCTCTTTGACAACAGTACACAGCCACTGAATGAGCGATGAAATATACTGTGCAACTGGGTTTTGACTAGTAATTACTTCTGTATCTCCGTTTGTAGATTTTGTGTAACACTGAAGGCAATCACTTTCTTCAGAAAACACAAGAACACATCCAAGCTCCAAAACATACTTCCTAAATACAAGTCGGAAGGTTAATGCACCAGCATCACTTTCTCGGACTCGTGGACTTAGCACAAGGTTTTTTGCCCATCTGATAACATCATTTATGGATGTACTTAGAGAAATACCAGGAAGCGGTGTTGGAAACTGCAGCAGAATGCGAAAAGAATTTTCCCTCAGCCTGTCCCAGCTATCAATAATAGACCCTACAAATGAAATCGTTGAATCTGGCGATGTTATGCTGCCATTATAAGGATAAAGATCATTCTTCCCTTCAGACTGACAAATAGGCCATACATCCAGCAGTGTAAGAATAATCTCCATTGCAATTGTTTTCCTTTCATAAGGGCCAGAGGGGTAACAAGAATTAAACAGAAAGGAGCCCAGCCACTTCATGAATTGGAATAGATCTTCCGCCCTCTGCACAACAGTGTCCTTGACAGTATCAACAGAGGTTGAATATGGATGCCATGACCCCTGCTTTACCTGTCTGTCCAGTGCTGTCCGCACCCTAGCAAAAAAATTTCTAAATAAACTTGTCCATTTCATTTGAAATGCTGTTGAGCTACAACGCATATTCAATGGGACTGTCACTTTAAGCAAGCTCAGTTCCAAGGAGGATGGAAGACTTGATGTCTTGGGATTTAAGAAGAGGGATTCAGCAGCATCTATACGGAGACTTTCATCACTGTGTGTCAGTGCCAAAACAAACCAATTAACAGGTACCGTAACATTAATCCCTCTAACAGATATAACTGCAGCACCGCTAGGATCCTCCTGCTGAGACGATTCATCAGAATCCAAATCAATGTCCCCTTCCACAAGTGCGAGATTTCGAGAAACCTTCAGTAGTGAAACCAGAGCAGCTATACACTGGTCACTTTTCAAACCAACATCTAGTTTGGTTGCCTTTGCACTTGGGCCAACAGAGATGAATCCAAGCATTGCAAATATGCTATCTGCATCAACTTTGATGACGGCAGGTAGAGCATAAGTATTTAAATTAGAACGTAGTTTTGAATTTCCATATATTAGTCCCCGCATCAAAGGAGGCAAGCACAAAATTCTGAAGGCATCGTATCCTTGCTCAACACCATCATCATTCCAGCATTCATCTCTTAAAGTCTCAAGGAAGCATTTTAAAAACGATGTTGCAGCACAACAAACATCATCGTCTATGTAAGCATAAGCTGTTTCTAAAAGGAGGTTTGGTTTCAAGCTTAGAAGAGATTTAGCACCCAATCGCTTTGTCAAAGAAGCTAAGGGGACATATCTACCTTTACACCGCGGACCTAGGCAAAGTAAATCATTTGCAATATTGAACAGAAACAGTTTGTTGTTTTGTTCATGATCTTCTGATGGAATACACGATTCAATATCTAATAGGAGATCAAAGATGAGATGCACCTGTTTTACTGTCTGACTCAAAGGATCTTCCAGGTTACGCCATATGATTCTCAATATTCGGTTGATAACCTCTCTTGAAAAACGCTTATAGTCTCCAGCGAAGTCAGTGAAATCAGCTAAAACAGAAGTCTTTATCTGCTGCAAACATATTTGACTCACTGTAAGAGCATGGAAATTGAAGTGGCTATCAATTGGGTTCTCACAGTGCTTACAAAGCTCAGGTAAAATCCCATCATACAATATAGTCCATAAAGATCCATTGGAATGAAGCTGACGCATGTTGAGTACTGCCCTTGGAATAGCCGTCAAAATCCCTCTCAGCAAACAAAGTCTACTCAAAACCGAGAGGTCTCTGATTTCTGCATTCAAATCAAAATCAGAAAGCACATCATGCACAGCTAGATCTTTTGTATCTTCACGATCAGCACAGATACCAAAGAGACCTTGAGAAATAAAACCGTAAATCTCCTCATCACTCATGAAAACCTGAATTGCAGCACAGAAGCTCACTCCAGAGGCCACCAGACAATCCCTCGAAAAGGCAGACGATCTGAGAACAGTCAGTATTGTCCTAACAGCACTGCTAAAGACACTTGATGCCTTGTCAAGTCCAGTAAACTTAGAAGGGTAGCGCTGCAGCAGGTAGTACATGCAAGACATGGCCTCTTGGCACTGCTCCATCACAACTGGAGATGGCCGGGACCCATCATCTATGTCTCCAATCACTCCATCAAGCCCGTCAACCACATCCAACGCCATGATCTCTGCACACTTCTCTACCGCCTCATCCAAAAACCCCAACTTTGGGTACCCAATCAGTGACAATGCCGCTCGAGATACCAAAAATGTCTTATTTGCCTTGGTACCAGAGCCACCATACTCCTCACAGAGCGAAGCAAAGCACCCACTAATCACCGAGGAGAATTTCTTGCACTTGGACAGCACAGATATTAGTGTGCGATGGACAGGGAGGGAGTTCTCAAGGAAGAGAATCTCCAAATAAAGCTTCACGGCAACAAGCACAGCATCATCAGGAATCGCTGGGCCAGAAAGAAACTGCAGAAATGCTGAGGCAAGGTCCTTGACCACAATGACTTGCGAGTAGGTGGACGTCAGGGATATCAAATTGTTCAATTGGGCGAAGAATGTGGATGAGGAGACCTCAGTCGGCACAAGAGCTAGTGCTTCAAGGTAGTCCTTGGGGAACACAACCGAGGTGTAGGTGTACCGGTGCCGATGCTGCAATGACCGCCACTTTGCCGACATTATTTCCCGGTATTAGCTCCCCCACTTCAATCGGACAGATAAAATTGCACAAAAAATTGAATTTTTTTTGTCAGTTCCAGCAGAATACTCTAGTCAACAGCAAAAACACATAATAATACAGGGGGGAAAACAGAGAAGAGAAAGAAAAGATTCAGCGAAGGATTCACCTGAAAGCAGACGAAAAATTCCTTTCTGATAAAGAAAAATCACAGCTTATTTGTTCCGCAGCGAATCTTCCTCCCTAATAAATCACAAAAAAAAATGAAACTCTTCGGTTGGTTTGGACTTTGGATGCATCCAAGCACAGCGAGGAACTATTCGGGGGAATTAAATCCAAAACAAACACAGAAAAAAAGTAGTAGATGGAGAAATTTACCTGCACGTAACAGCAGCAGCTCGCTCTGCAGGAAAGAAATCTCCAATGGAGGAGGATCAAGAGGAGGCGAGGGTTTAGGGTTTGGCTTGGTTTTTTATTCCGTCTTTTCTCCTCTCCCGTTTCACGCTGCTGCTCTATGACCAAAATAGAACCCCACTCCTTCGGCACCCCCCCCCCCCCCACACCCCCCACATTCTGTGCTTTGAGATTCGCGCTGCTCAGTCTCTCGTCTGGTCTCTCTCTCGCCGGCGAGTGCTTCTCGAGATTCCCGCCGCGGCGGCGCGCTGCCCCCTCGGCCTCCGGCATGTGGGTGTCTGCGCAGGCGCGGGGGCGGGAGCGAGGGGCGGTCGTCGGCGTACGGCGGGCTGCTGCTCGGCGCCGGCGGCACGCTGCTGCAGGTGGCGCGTCCGGTCGCTGAGAAGTACGCCTCCCTCGGACGTCTCCCAAGAAACCGCTCCTTTTTTTTCACTTATTTCTTTTTTTTACCTGTCTCCGTGTCTCTCGCTGCTATTTCATCGAACACACGGCGTGCGGCCTTGTGCTGTTCCTGGTTCGTTCTCCAGGAGAATGCATCGTTCTCCAGGAGAATGCATCAAGGAGGGATTCAAGAGGGCGTTCTTGGCGCCATGGCCAAATACACTCAGGTACCGGTAACCGACATGAACACAAAAGAATTGCATCAGAAAGCACCGATTTTGCATACTTGCATGTGCAGGTTTGCGAAATTGTGGTGTGTTCGTTCTCCAGGAGAAGATATGTTGGGTTTGGGTTGTGATCGCGGGGTGATGGACGGCCATTCTGGAGGATGGTCTTGGCGGAAGCAGCGGATTGCACTGATAATGATTATTTCGAAGAAGTATATCAGGTATCATAGTGTTATTGCTGTTGTTTGGAATGCATAGTTGTAATTTGCAGTTAAGGATGTTTCGACGAATGCTTTTGGAACCGCAGCACCAAGAGCAACACCGGAAGAAGTAGTAGCATCAGCCGTGGCATCAGCAGTCGCCTTCTTCCTGCAAGATCTTTCATCGTCAGACATATTCTCAAAAATAGCAAGAAAAGATCAAAAGAAAAGAAGAATAACTCACTTGGCGGAACTGCACTCGAATGTCGAACGGCTGCCGCTTTAACCAGCCCGGTGAGGGCCGGTGGGTCGGCGATCGACGGTAAAAACTGAGGCAAGAAATCGTAATTAACAAAGATTACCGGAGCAATGCTCGACCTGGAGCAACTCGATGAGTAATATTACCTGCTCGACCACCTTGGGCGATGGAGATCTTACCCGAGTAGGAGTCCGCGGAGGCGTCGTCGACCTCTGCAGATCGGCCTTCCAGGCATCCCGTTGCTCATCCATTAGTTGCTGAATAAAATCGGAAGGGAATTCGTAACATCCGAGTGAGAGGTTGAAGATCACCTGGTTGGATGCCCCCTGGCGCTCGTGTACGAGCCCGCTTGGTAGGGCGAACGATCGGCGAGGATGGCGATCTTCGCTCGCGAGGAGACTCGAGCACCACTCGACCCGAAGCAGTCTCGCCCTCACCAGGGATGGCAGCCTCGGGGGCTGGGACACTAGGAGGAGAAGCTACTTCTCCAGAAGCAGAGGTTGATGGCTTGATGCTCGATCGTCCTCCTGAGCTTTTTGGAACCCGGGTGAAATTTCGGGTACGGACTGGAATCCGAAAATTCGATTTTTCGAGCGGAGGAGAATTGAATTCCAATTTCGGGAGGATAAGGATGCCAGGTTAAAATAGAACACCGAATAAAATCCAAAGTTTAAATTTAATTAGATTTAAATTAGGTTTTCTCATAAGGCCGAAATTGGGGATGTTACAGGCCACGCCGCCGTCTTGTGGTCTCGCCGCGCCAGCTGAGCTGCTGCCTCGGGCCTCGGCTCCGCTCGCCGCCTAGCCCAGGCTTCCCCGTCTTGACGCCAGACCGTCGAGCTCCCTCGGTCGGTCCCGCCCGTCTCCACGCCGGAGCCACGCAAGCCGCCGTGAGCTGCCGCCCCACCGCCCTAGGCCGTCTCTGGCCGTGCCGCCGCCGGTCGCGGTCCGCCGCCCCTTCCCCTTCCTTTTCCCCCACGCACCGGCCGCAACTATGCCCTCCATTGCCAGCGCCATGAGGAGCTCAAGCTCCTCTGTTCTTGGTTCATGAAGGAAGAAGCCTCTAGTCTATGACAACATGACCCCACATGCCATAGAGACAAACCAAAACCAGAAATTCCAAGAAAAAGAAAAGATGCCAAAAGAATATTCCTGATTTTCCTTTTTCCGTCATTTTAAGATTTCGAACGCTCATTTCTTTTTCGTCCGAACTCCAAATCACTTCGTTCAAATTCCTAAATTCATCTAAATTCAAGATCTACCTGCCAGTATAATTTTTATATAATTTTTGGATTTTATTTTATTTTATTTATTTGTTATACCGTGTTGCACGTAGCCGAAGATCCTGCCGAGTCCGCCGACCCCGCCGCCGAACTTCAAAACTTCGAGATCTTCACCGCGACTGAAGGCAAGTCTCCTTGACGCATTTTAATCCATGTTTGCAAATGAGTTACAATGTTTTATAAACATGCATGGCCACCTTTATCATCGTATGTCAAACATAAAATACTAGTTATTCTGATTGTTGTCATCTCCTTGATTATTGATATTCATGTTTATTTGTAACACTAGAACACTTTGCTATGTCATGCCTAACAATATCGTGACCCATGTTGATTAGTACGGTAGTTGTGCTTAGTTGCCAAATTACTTAAAATGACCTACGGGTGGGATCTTGTTCAAATGTTGATTAAAGTGGGATTTGAGAATATTAGTAATGTTTTGCTACTGTTTTTATAAAATAAAAATAAAATAAAAAATGGTTTGGACTTGGGCGGAGTGGAATGTCGGGCGGGTGCAGATGGAGCACTAGTTTCATTGTGCAAGTACCGCCCCAAGTCAATTAAGGACCGACGCTTATGACTGTCCATTCTAAACATAACCGTATAACCACATGTCTATATGGGTACGACCTGGTTGAATAATTTGTAGAATCCTAACTTAGACTCATTAGTTGGGGGAATGCGGGCGCCAGATAGAGGCGAGTCGTATTTTTCCACACGGCGCAAGAGGGGGCTTCTGTACTGGGTAGATAGAATCCTAACAGCGGTGAAACCTCAGCGGATGGGTCAAGTTAGGCGAACACATTGTAAAGGCCTTGTCATGATATCTCTGCCGGCACACCTAAGGAAGTGTGCTAATAGCTTGGCATCAAGAGAATATCATGTCCTGTGGGTAAAGTTGTACACCTCTGTAGAGTTAAAACTATTCGAATAGCCGTGCCTACGGTCAAAGGCAAAGCAAAGAATGCTTTCATACTGGTAGACTTTGGTTTTGATTTTAAAAATAACTGATGTTTTGTTTTGAGATTCGGGAGTGGTTAGAACTCTCGGATGATAGTTGGCAGATTGAGCCAATCAGGTAGATGGAATATGTTTTGATCATGACGGACAGAGTCATGAGATGGATTACCTTAATCTTTTAAATGTGGCGGATAGAGCCTTTATATTAGTGATGGTGGTTAGAACCTTCACTAGAATATTAAATAATTCAATTGTTAAAATAATTGTAAAAATGTGCTTTGTGAAAATTATTATTATGTATGGTTTGATGAAACTTGGCTTTATGCAAAAGAACCATAATAAGCCTTCCTTGGAAAGCTCTACATGTGCATACTTTCCCAAACTTGCTAAGTACTTCTGTACTCACATGCTACACAAATGTTGTCATCAGAAAACTACCAGGATGCAACTGAAGATGAAGAATTTTATGCCGAGGAGTTTGATGAAGGTCGCCAAGATAACTGAGCACGCGTTCCTAGTCTTCGTCTGTGGAGTTATTTGGGTTTTATCTCTTGTTGCTTTTATTCCGCTGTCATGAACTCTAGTCATGTGACCATTTTATGTAATAATTAGCCATGTGGCGGATACTTTATGTTTATTATAATATTTCGCTCTGTTCGGTAATGATTATCACTGTCTGACTGTTTGTACTAGCTACTGATCTGGGACTAGTACAGAAATACACAGGAGATTTCGGATAGACGATCCGGGGTCTCACACTAAGTTAAGGCTATCCCATAACTAGCGCATGTGGTTGCACAATTTGACTCAGTTGATAGCATCAAGTTCGGTCCTTAGGTTGACTAAGGCGAGAATCTCCCCCGATCTATATGCAAGTACATCCCTCGCACGTCACAAGTCTATCTCCTGTACTATACAAGTACATCCCTTGTACGGTACAAGCCAATCCCTTGTACAACCGGTTATACCATAACTCGCATGTGTCTAAATCATAATTTTATTTTCATTTTTATCAACACATTAGTATCCTTTACTGCCATATCCAACCTTTTTTAATTTCATAAGGACCCAATTCTACCATCCTTCCCTTAGCTAAAGCATGGCTAAGCATATGCATTTAATACTCGATTATACCCATCTCTCATTTCATAGAATGATTAAACCTAGTGATGGCACTATGGGTGTCCTGATCTTTCGATGAGAAACACACGATCGATTTTGTTGGAGTCGACTTTGACGATCCGACTACACCGTACGACGACGATGCACCTTAGCAATCGTTAAACTAACTCCGGCGGGTTATTGATCTTGCCGTAGGCACGAACAACGTGAACACGAGGTTCAATTCCTGCAAGCAACCGAAGAACAAGCAAGAACAATAGGATAATCAATCTGAAATTGCGGATAAAAAGTGGAAGCGAAACAAAGTGGAGTCTTATTGACGATCTTGACAAGGTGGTCGCCCAAAGACAACTCGCAGGATCAAGTTTGCACTTGGCTAAACTAATCAAATAAAACCCAAAACCCTAAGGAGCCGATGTCTGGCTATTTATGAAAGCTAGGGACGTGGGAATCACGTCCAAAGCAGTAGGATACCAACTACAACTCTATTACAAGGCCCAAAGCCCAAGTCTTATCGGTTTGGAAAAGTGACGCCAATTGTTTTGCAGATTCCCATCGATTCGGACGGAATTTGGGGATGAGGTCGGATCCATTGGAAAGAGCACGTTGAAACCTTTCAAACCAGTACCCATAGACCCCGAACACCCTTGTGGATCAAATGTTATGATCGTTTTAAATTGGAACTGTCCTGGAGGCCGAATCCGAGTTGATCTTGTGCACCGAAAGAATTGGCTTCATGCTTGACGCTTGGGAGTCCTTCTCCTTGGTTCCTAAGGACAATAAAATTATCACAAGGATTAAATAGTATTCCATCCATTAAAATATTTGTATGCAACCCAAGGAACGCATTCACCTGGTAATTGAATTGACGTGTGCGAGCTCGAGTAATTGGTCCTTGAATTACATTGTTGGTTTCAATTGGGTTCGTAGGCATGGCTGTATCCATGATAGTGATGTCCTCATCATCCTCCCCTTCTTGCATTTGAGTCGTCCTTGACTCAAGCTCATCATCTTCTCCCAAGTATGGTTTTAAATCGGCAATGTTGAATGTGGGACTAACCACAAAATCTGCAGGCAATTCAAGCTTATATGCATTATCATTAATCTTTGCCAATACTTTGAAAGGACCATCAACTCGAGGCATCAACTTAGATTTTCTCAATTTAGGGAAACGATCTTTCCTCAAATGCAACCAAACTAAATCTCCTGGTTCAAAAGTTACATGTTTCCTTCCCTTACTACCAGCAAGTTTATATTTAGCAGTCATGCGCTCTATGTTATCTTTAGTTGTCTCATGCATTTTCACAATCAAATCAGCACGTTGTTTAGCATCAAGATTCAATTTCTCCGAAGATGGAAGAGGTAACAAATCAATTGGAGCATGAGGCACAAATCCATAAACAATCTCAAAAGGGCACATCTTAGTAGTAGAATGCATTGATTGGTTATAAGCAAATTCAATATGAGGCAAGCATTCTTCCCATAATTTAAGGGTTTTTTTCAAAACAGCCCTAAGCATGGTAGATAAAGTTCGATTAACGACCTCAGTTTGTCCATCAGTTTGGGGATGACAAGTAGTAGAAAATAAAAGCTTAGTCCCCAATTTAGCCCACAAAGTTCTCCAAAAGTGGCTAAAGAATTTAGTGTCACGATCTGAAACTATTGTGTTTGGCACACCATGTAGGCGAACAATTTCACGAAAGAATAAGTCAGCAATGTTGGTAGCGTCATCGCTTTTGTGACAATGTATGAAGTGTGCCATTTTAGAAAATCTATCCACAACGACAAAGATACTATCCCTCCCCTTCTTTGTTCTAGGAAGTCCTAAAACAAAGTCCATAGAAATATCCTCCCACGGCACGCTAGGAACAGGCAGAGGCATGTATAAACCATGTGGATTAAGTCGTGACTTAGCTTTTTGACATGTAGTGCAGCGAGCGATGAAACGTTCCACGTCTCGTCTCATCTTGGGCCAAAAGAAATGGATAGCGAGTATGTCCTCCGTCTTCTTCACACCAAAGTGTCCCATCAATCCTCCTCCATGCGCTTCTTGTAGCAATAACAAGCGAACAGAACTAGCTGGAATACACAGTTTGTTTGCTCTAAACACAAACCCATTGTTGAGGACAAATTTGTTCCAAGTTTTTCCCTCTTTACAATTGAGCAACGCATTTTTAAAATCATCATCATGCACATATTGCTTTTTAATCGTTTCCAAACCAAAAATTTTGAAGTCAAGTTGTGAGAGCATGGTATATCTCCTAGACAAGGCATCAGCAATGACATTATCATTTCCCTTTTTGTGTTTGATGACATAAGGAAATGACTTAATGAATTCAACCCACTTTGCATGTCTACGGTTCAGTTTAGCTTGACTTCTAATATGTTTTAACGATTCATGATCAGAATGTATAACAAATTCCTTGGGCCATAAATAATGTTGCCATGTTTCTAAAGTTCGAACTAGCGCATATAACCCCTTATCATAAGTAGAATAATTCAAACTTGGCCCACTCAACTTCTCACTAAAATAAGCAACAGGTTTTCCTTCTTGTAACAGAACACCACCCAAACCAATTCCACTAGCATCACATTCTAGTTCAAAAGTCTTAGAAAAGTCTGGAAGCTGGAGTAAGGGTGCATGGGTTAACTTAGCTTTCAGAATGTTGAAGGCATCTTCCTGCGACTTGCCCCAAACAAAAGGTACACCCTTCTTGGTGAGCTCATTCAAGGGTGCAGCGATGGTGCTGAAGTCCTTCACAAAACAACGGTAGAATCCAGCAAGTCCTAGAAAACTTCTCACCTGTGTGACCGTGTTAGGAGTCGGCCAACTCTGTATCGTTTCAACCTTGGCTTGGTCAACTTCAATTCCCTGTGGAGTAACAACATAGCCAAGAAAAGATACTCGATCCGTGCAAAAGGTGCACTTCTTAAGGTTACCAAATAAGCGTGCATCGCGTAAAGCGTTAAAAACAACACGTAAATGTTCAAGATGATCCTCTAAAGATTTGCTATAAATCAAGATATCATCGAAGTAAACTACCACAAATTTTCCAATGAAAGCACGTAAAACCTCGTTCATCAGTCTCATGAAAGTGCTAGGAGCATTAGTCAACCCGAAAGGCATTACTAACCACTCATATAACCCGAACTTAGTTTTAAATGTTGTTTTCCATTCATCTCCTAACTTCATGCGAATCTGGTGACACCCACTACGCAAATCCACTTTAGAGAACATAGTAGAACCACTTAATTCATCAAGCATATCGTCTAACCGAGAAATAGGATGGCGATATCTAATGGTGATATTATTAATTTCTCTACAAACCACATACATGCGCCATGTTCCATCTTTCTTAGGTACTAAGATGACTGGTACAGCACAAGGACTAAGAGATTCACGTACGTACCCTTTATCAAGCAATTCTTGGACTTGGCGTTGTATCTCTTGTGTCTCTTCAGGGTTGGTTCTGTAAGGTGCTCGGTTGGGCAAGGATGCCTCTGGAATGAGATCAATTTGATGCTCAATCCCTCTAATTGGCGGCAGCCCTGAGGGGATGTTCTTTGGAAAGATGTCAGTGTATTCCTGCAAAAGGTTAGCGACAACAGGAGGCAAAGAGAGAGACATCTCCTCTAGTGAAAACAAAGTTTCTTTGCAGACCAAAGCATAGCATGTATACCTACAAACATCCAACTCATTCAAATCAGATTTTGTCGCAAGAAAACAAGCACCTTTCAATTTAATCTCATTCGGCTTGGCACAATCAAGGTTAGATTCTCTCTGTTTATGTTGTTCAAGTCCTTTGGCGACAACCTGATTTTCACTCTTAGAATTCTCTCGATTTTTCTTTTTGCTAGATCTAGCAATTTCATCCTTTGCAATGGCATCAGGCGACATTGGGTGTAGCACAATTTTCTTTTCTTTATGCACAAAAGAGTATTGATTTGTTCTACCATGATGTAAACAATCCTTATCATATTGCCACGATCTACCTAATAACATAGAACATGCTTGCATAGGTACGACATCGCAATCAACATAATCATGATAGGAACATAAAGTGAAATGTACTCTTACCATGAGAGTTACCTTGAGTTTGCCACTGTTGGTGAACCACTGAATGTGGTAGGGCTGAGGGTGTGGTCTAGTGGATAGTGCTAGCTTCTCCACCATGTCAACTCCCACCATCAATGATTATTCGAATGGATCGCTCATTGACGATGTTGGAAATAATCATGACTTAAGTATGTCTTGAGTCTTGCATATAGGATAGTTTATTTACTCACGTCATTTGTTAGACGTGTTGTTTGCATTAGATTGTTGCATGTAGTCAGGAGAACGTGTTGTGTTCACGTTCTTTTGGTGTGCGTTATGTACAAGTTTGATTAGCATTTGCGTGTGCTGCATGTGTTAGCATAATTAGTCTTCAGCAGTTAGCGGCATGCATGGGCACGTTCATGGCGTGGCTTGTGGTCAGGTCAATGGACCATTTCTTCCGGATCCCGTGATGCAACAGAGGAGTTAGTGGCTCAAAGAAATTGTGGATGAGTGCGTGAGACCAGGGCAGTAGTTGCTCCCATATGCATGTGAGAAGTCTATATTAGCTGATGTACTCGGTTATTTCGTAAGGTGGAATACAGAAGAGAACAGGGCGTTTGTTTGCCCAGCAGTTTGGCTACTTGTATGTGTTCTCTACCTTCCTGTACTAGTTCTATTGTGGGTGTATACGAGGGTGTTTTGCCGGCTTTCTTCTTCACCAGCAGCTGCGTCCAGCAAGCGGGGTTGAAGGGAAATCGTGCGAGCGCGTCATTGGGCGAGCTAATCCCGGGCGACTCCAACAGACGACGCCTTTTGTGTAAAACAAGTTGTGGCGTTGATTTGGATCGGCGCGGGCAATCTGAGCACTAAGCACACGTTGTGCAATAATACTCAAATATTGGTCAGCATCACCAGCGCTCACGTGCACCTCGTCATGCTCGGCATTTGGATCATCGTCTTCATGTTCAGCGAGCAAAGCATATGTTTCTTCATCAAGATCGCTTGCTGAGTCATACTCGCCGTCTTCACGGATTACTAGCACGCGCTTGTTCGGACACTCCTTCATCATGTGACCGAAACCCTTGCAGCGATGGCACTGAACATCTTTGGTGCGTCCCATTGAGGCGACCGACAACGACAAGCTTTTTGTAGGAGCTTGTGTGACACTTTTCGTCGGCGTTGGTCGTGGTGTCGAATTTGTGGTGGCGGACGCCGTTCTGTTGATGGAAGAGGTCGGCGTGGTAGTACGATCGGCAGGGGCAACAGGGGTGTGCGGTATCCACGAAGTAGTTCGACCTGCAGAAAAGTTAGTCTTTGCCCTCGATTGATGACCCTGCACTTCACGTTCAGCTTTGCAAGCAAGATGGAACAACCGAGTCATCGAATTATAATCCTTATAATCTAGAATATCCTGGATTTCTCGATTTAAACCACCTAAGAAACGGGCCATAGAAGCTTCCTCATTCTCAATTAATCCACAACGCAACATGCCAATTTGCAATTCTTGGTAATATTCTTCCACCGAATTCTTACCTTGGTGTAGGCGCTGCAATTTATTTAATAAATATCTAGCATAGTATGAAGGAACAAATCTATGCCTCATTAGCACTTTCAAGGCTTCCGAAGTGGTGGGTATATTATTTGGATGAGCACGGCAATGTTCTCTCCACCAAACAGAAGCAAAATCAGTGAACTCATTTGTGGCAGCCCTAACTCTTCTATTCTCAGGGAAATCATGGCACACAAATTTTTGATCAACAAGTAATTCCCAACTAAGGTAACCATCAGGGTCATATTTACCTTCAAAGGGTGGCATATTGAAATTTACCTTAGGGAAAACTTCATCTCGTTCTCGTTCCCTTGGTCGTGGAGGATCACGTCGCATACCTTGCTGATTGAAGCGTAGCCGATGATGGTCACGATCATTGTCGTAATGGACGGGGTTGTCCTCCTCCACATCAGTGGTGTCATCATATTGGTTCTCTTCGTTGTGTTCTTCTAAATCTGCTGGGTGTCTCTCCCGTGGAGCTGAATTGTTGCTTGGACGACGGGGTGGTGGATTGGAAGCACCAGATGCAGCAACTGCAAAAGTATCGAGTCTAGCCAAAATAGTAGCAAGAGTAGTGTTAGCAATCCCTTGTGCGCCCTCGATGGATCTGAGACGGTCTTCTTGCATTGACATATGCTCATTACTGAGCCGTACATCCTCACTAAGACCATCGGTGGTCTCTCTCGTCATCTTTTGGAAGTAAGCAATGATGCCCTTGGTTCGTGGAGAGTGATGAAGTGAACTCTCATCACCTGACATGGTTAGTTCATGACAAGGAAACAAAAACCACAAGTATAATGTTCCTATCAACTACTAGGTGGCAAGTCTCTCAAGCGCTCAAGCCTATGACCCAAGTTCTTACAATGCAGCAGGCGTTGTCGGCCGTTGGCGTTGTCAAAGGTTCTCCGAAGTTTGTGTAGAGCGATTGCCAAGGGATCGAACATCTGTACGGGTAGAAAGTGGAGCTTGGACAGGCTTAATTTAGTAGCAAAAGGTTAGCAATAATCCAATCAGTGAATGCAAAATTGAAGAATTCTTCAACGCCTAGTCACTAGTTGCTGACTCTAGGCTAGCAAGGATCGTGACTCAAAAGCTCATGGCGGCGATGCAGTTCAACAGCAGATGAAAAACAAACGCGAAAAAAATTCGCGAAAGAAGGGAACTATCTCAAAAGACTGGGGATCTTGTGAAAACAGATTTGGCACAGAAAAATTTTCGGATCGATTCCAGACTTTTTTTTAGTCCGGAACGATCCAACTCGTTTTTCTTTCAAGTGCTTTGCAGGCGGGAGACAAGTCAGGTGACCAGTCGGACGACCAGGTGGGCGACCAGTCGACTAACAGGTGGGCGACCAGTCGACTAACAGGTGGGCGACCGGTCGGGCGACCAAGTGGGCGACCAGTGGACGACCAGTCGGCGACCAGTGGACAACCAGTCGGCGAACAAGTCGGGTGACCAGTCAGGCGGCAATCAGTCGGGCGACCAGTGGGCGACCAAGTCGGCTATCAGGTGGGTAACCAATCGGATGACAAGCGCGGCGACCAGTCGGGTAACCAACGCGGCAACCAGTTGGATGAAAGGAAGCTTCGGTCTGAACACCTTTTTTCCCTTTTTTTTTAAACAGTTCGGGAAGGCTTCTCTGGATCCGACACGGATTTCTCCTTTCTTGATCCGAAACCGAACACGACTCGAATCCAGTGTTTTTTTGGCTAGGGAGACAAAAAAATTCTTCTAACCTGGGCTCCAACCAGAACTAGAATTCAGCAACTCGACACGACGATGCAACCAAAAATTCAATAACGCAGTGCACTGGAAAGGAAATTAAGAGGCTCAAATTGTTTTGGTATGGAGAGATCCAATCTAATGGCGCTTCTCTGGACTATAGGGATGATACCAATCTACTAATCTAGGGTAAAGAATTTTCACCAAGCAACCTGGTTTGCTCTGATACCACTTGATGGCACAATGGGTGTCCCGATCTTTCGATGAGAAATACACGATCGATTTTGTTGGAGTCGACTTTGACGATCCGACTACACCGTACGACGACGATGCGCCTTAGCAATCGCTAAACCAACTCCGGCGGGTTATTGATTTTGTCGTAGGCACGAACAACCTGAACACGAGGTTCAATTCCTGCAAGCAACCGAAGAACAAGCAAGAACAATAGGATAATCAATCTGAAATTGCGGATAAAAAGTGGAAGCGAAACAAAGTGGAGTCTTATTGACGATCTTGACAAGGTGGTCGGCCAAAGACAACTCGCAGGATCAAGTTTGCACTTGGCTAAACTAATCAAATAAAACCCAAAACCCTAAGGAGCCGATGTCTGGCTATTTATGAAAGCTAGGGACGTGGGAATCACGTCCAAAGCAGTAGGATACCAACTACAACTCTATTACAAGGCCCAAAGCCCAAGTCTTATCGGTTTGGAAAAGTGACGCCAATTGTTTTGCAGATTCCCGTCGATTCGGACGGAATTTGGGGATGAGGTCGGATCCATTGGAAAGAGCACGTTGAAACCTTTCAAACCAGTACTCATAGACCCCGAACACCCTTGCGGATCAAAAGTTATGATCGTTTTAAATTGGAACTGTCCCGGAGGCCGAATCCGAGTTGATCTTGTGCACCGAAAGAATTGGCTTCATGCTTGACGCTTGGGAGTCCTTCTCCTTGGTTCCTAAGGACAATAAAATTATCACAAGGATTAAATAGTATTCCATCCATTAAAATATTTGTATGCAACCCAAGGAACGCATTCACTTGGTAATTGAATTGATGTGTGCGAGCTCGAGTAATTGGTCCTTGATTTACATTGTTGGTTTCAATTGGGTTCGTAGGCATGGCCGTATCCATGATAGTGATGTCCTCATCACCTAGTCTAGGGTTCAACAAGGTTCTCATGTCAATATAATTAAGGAAATCCCACAATTTAGGAATACAACTACCATTTCCCACAACATAGCAACTTTACAGAAATTACACGCATGCATAATAGTTTGATAAAACAAAATAGACATCGTAAAATATGGGACCAATATGATCAAAAGAGGGTGCTTGCCTGTTTGCTCAGATTAACAATCATACCACATTTGCCTTATCTCACACGCCACATTAGATAAACAACTTGATATGCAAACAATCAACACTGAAACTATTAACTCCAGACACAAACAACCTACATATAAGTATTTCACAGTAAGTCATGCACGATAGGATGATGCATATGAGATTCATGCATGAGGGAACTACATGCATGAGATGGATGTATATGAGATGCACATAATGCACATGAAAGCTATGCACATGAGAAGGATGCAAGACCTAGTTATCAACTTTAACTCTATCCTCCTCTCATATAACAATCAAGCATTTAGTTAAACATCCACAACCTCCATGAATTACAACCTCTTATCAATTAGCATATCACTAGAGATTCTCATATTGACATGCAAGCATTACTTCACATCCACCAGTCAAGATTATTATCTATGTTCAACTCTCAACTTTAGTCTACTCAACAATACTCCACATGACCAGTTCATCCATATTCAATCCAATAACACACATGATTATATTCTCCATTTATGTCCCCATAACTTTATCCAATTCCCCACAAGAAGTTAATATGACATGATCATGATCACACAACTGTCAACCCAATGGGGTGCAATTCTACTAGTTAGGCATATGAGATTTATTCACCAATCACAAGGCACTTCCAATGTAACCATACATAACCAACCAATTCATCACTAGGCTTCTCATGCCTCACGTATATGACTGTCTAGTATATGACCTTCTAATCCTCATATAAATCATCCAACCCAGAAAGGCATATGTAGATTAAATGGTTAAAGGTCATTGACTAATCGTACAGGTGTCACCCAACAATCATACCTCAGTAAGCTTTATATATTGCTAAGGCCACCAAATTATTTATGCTAATTCATACCTCCAATATGTAGTTGTACAGATTAGAATCCCACGGATATATAAGCACTTGCTTATTCAACACCTAAATAGGATTAATGATTTATTTGCATACTCAACATCTAATAACTCATGATCGACCATACATGTCCACACTCCTCATTATTCATGTTATGACAACAGCCAACGTATTCATATGCATATCACCTTGCTCGTCTCATAATCACATATCTATAACTCCAAATTGAGGGCTCAACATTCCACGACTTAGACTCATACAACTCATACTCTACTTGCATGACATCTTAATCAATTGCCTGTGACCAAGAAATCAATTGTTAAGTCCTCAAATACTTTTCTCATATGACTGTCTAAACATCATCAAGGCACTCAATCCAAATGCATGCACATATGCAACTCAAATAGTTCACAAGTATTTATTGACCATACACACATATCTCTAGTCTGAGTCTAGTCACATGCACACTCATAAGATTATTCAGCCATTACGTAAATACAACTCCATCCAAACAGAGGGATTCCACCGATACAACAAACATATGTAGATCGACCACCAAACCTCATGATTAGTAAATCTTGCTATTTATATAGTCCACTAACTCCCAGTTGATTAATCATATAATTACTCTACTAATTAAAACATCTTAATTGACCATCAGAATATATCTTCTCACCATTCCATAACAGCCGCCAAATAGACTTTAGAGTAAAAGCCCCACAGATTTAACATGCAAGACCTACTAGCAAATTCCCATATGATTCAGTAATAATGCCATGCGACTAAGCAATTCTTTTAAATTAAATATCTCGACATTTACTAACCAAATGAAATACACCACAATTCATGCATCACAACTTTTAAGTGAAACAATAGGAATTTATATCCATGGCATTGCATAAATGACATAAAATAAAGCTTTTCTGATCATACACCAACAAATAAAATTACTATACACATGCATGATCATACGATGCTCATGAGATGGATGTCATGCTTAATAAATATGCATGCATGTGAAAATGTGGATATTAAAATTTTACCATGAGCATCAAACAGGCATAGCCGAATTAGATTAAATTCTGAAAACTCCTCGGCATCGCACGCGCATATAATCTGGGTCTACCGCCGCCAGCTACTTCCTCTATTTTGATTTCTCTTCCTTTCCTTTTTTTTCCTTTCCTTTTCTTTTCTATCCTTTTTCCTTTTTCTCTTCTCCCAGTCGACAAGCCCTCCTGCCTCCTGCCTTCCCTCCCCAATCCCTCTCTCTCTCTCTCTCTCTCTCTCTCTCTCTCTCTCTCTCTTCTCCAGCCGACCTGGCCCATGCCGCCGGCCTCTCCTCTAGCCGCACCAGACCCCACGTTGTGCCGCCTCCGGCCTGCTCCCGACATCGCACCGCCTCCGGCTTGCTCCCGACATCGTGCCGCCTCCAACCTTGGCGCCCAACCCGCCAGCCTCGCACCGCCTCTAGCTCGACTCTACGCCCTGGCCCACTCCTCTCGGCCGGCCTTCCTTCGGCACCTCCAGCTACGCCCTGGCCTGCCCTGGTGCCCAACCCACTTCGTCCGCCTCCACGGCCAGTATCAGACTCGCCGCTCCCGCCTGCTCAGCCCCATCCTGCTCAAGACGCCCGCCTCACGCCTGCGTGACCTCGCCGGCCAGAGCCCACCGCACCAGGCTAAGCCGCACCGCGTCGGGCCGCTCCGATCGTGTCGCTGAGACACTACTTGCATGTATGATTAACTTGCTCGCATGTATGGCTCAATGGCATGAATGGAATGCTTGGATGATGGGCAACATGTTGGTGTGACATGCATTGCTTGGTTCTCTGATTTGGGAGGTGATTTGGAAGAGAGAAGGTGAGTTTGGAGTTGGGCTTGCTAGCTATTGGCTGGGAGGGGCAAAATGAATAGAGGAGAAGAAAAAAATGGGGGTTGTTCGGCTGAAAAGAGACTGGGAGCTCTATTCTTAATGCATGCCAGGACAAGCTATTACTTCTCCCTCTCCTTCTCTCCAAAATAAGAAATT
The DNA here is from genome assembly GCA_036346355.1 of Rhipidocladum racemiflorum. NCBI lineage: Eukaryota > Viridiplantae > Streptophyta > Magnoliopsida > Poales > Poaceae > Rhipidocladum > Rhipidocladum racemiflorum. The sequence continues at coordinate 5,034,544 of CM070583.1, forward strand.
CAAATCAACATGCATGTGATAACTTTTTCCAAAAAATGGAATGCTTGAAGGATGAGGATCGCAGATATGTGACATGCATTACTTGATTTTTGCTTTTTGGTGGTGAATTAAAGAAGTTTGGGGAAGAATGGTTAAGGCTTGATGTTTTTGCTGTTGGCAGAGAAGAATAAAGGGGGAGATGGGGAATAGGCTGAGTGATGAGTTTTGCATTTGCATGACATGCATAATCCAAATCCTTGTTCTTGAAGGAGACTAGAAGGGGAGAAGTGGGGGGAGCTTGTGCTCTTCTTGCTGGCTGGAAGAAAGAAATGAGAGAAATGGGAGTGGGAGGTGTGTGTGCTGACTAGAAAAGGTGGGTTTGGGGATGGGGGAAGAAGAAAGACATAGGAGTGGGTGCTACATAGTACCTGGTATATGCTCTGCCACTACTTCTCCTCAAATTTCTAAATTACTCAAATGATCTTGCATGTGAAATGTGTTTGCAAATTTGGGATGCATGAGCGAATAGGATCGCAATGGTATAACATGCATGGGATGATTCTTTGTTTTTGGAGGTGATTCCGGGAAGAGAAGATCAAAGGGAGTTGTGTGTTGTTGTGTTCTTGGCAACTGGAACAATTGGCCGGAGGGAGCGAAGAAATAGGGGACGGGGAGGACAAGGTTGGTAGAAAATTCAATAGTGGAAGAATAGATTTTTTTATAAGGTTTTTAGATACAAAATTTTATACCTAAAACTAAATAAAGTTTGCATTTTTAATCTACTGATGCCTGATAAGTTAACGGACCAGCTCTAGACAATAGAACTTGATGCATCTATAGCGGATTAGCTTTTAGCTTCTCAGGTTTGATTCATAAATTTTATACCTAAAAATCAAGATAACTCATCATTTGATTTACTAATGCTTAATAAATTTTTACAACTACCTTAGTTAATTACGGTCGAAAAATTGGGATGTTACAGAAGCATTGTGTTAAAGATGATTCATTTAGGATGATAAGCATAGCTTAAAGATTGGGTTTGCTTTTATACTATGGTTGAATATTCATTTAGGATGACAAGCATAGCTTAAAGATTGGGTTTGCTTTTATACTATGGTTGAAATCGACATGGAAGAGTTTTGGCTGGGTGAAACTGTGGGCTTGGAGGGAGTATCTGTGTGCTGGTGTGGGGTGTTGTGGTAGGCAAGCATGCTTAGCATGAATGCAACTCGCTAGATGTCCCCTTGTCCCGCTAAAGTGTGAAAAAGGGGAAAAGGGGTAAAGAAGTTAGCTGCTGGCAGCCAACTGTATGTCTTGGACCGTCCAGAAAAGAAAGGCAAGGACCTACATGTAAATTTTTTGGACTAAATTGTAATGAATTTGTACTTGTTTGTAATTCTAGAAAAGTGTATGGATCAAATGTATTTATGTACAAGACTAGACTGCAAGTATTTGTGAATAATTTATCTATCTTGAGTGATCCAGTTTTGCTGCTATTTATCTAATTGTGATTAAGCAATTGAATTTATATTGATGTGTCTAAACATTGATGCAACAATTATATATGCTCTGTATAGTCTTTTTGATTATCATGTGTTCTCTATGTGGCAAGGGTCAAGTCAATATACCACTGTATTGAAGGGGATTATGATGGTTTACTGAAAATATTAATGATTTATAAACGATAGGTCGTTGGTGTCATATAATAATATTAACAATTTATTAGCTGGTATGAATTAATATTAAACCATGTTGCTTTTGAAATGAAGCAAGTCATGCTTGCACTAGTTCTAACCTGCTATCCTTCCTTACATGGTATATTGCATCGTTCACCATTGTCATCTAGTTGAACTTATGGATGTCCAGAGGAGGTTTCTTAAGTGCTAAGATAGGGGTTTAATTGTGAATTTGCGAAGGCTTAAGGGCTGATGTGTACATCAGAATGATGACGAACTTAAGGGCTGATGTGTACGGTGAACTGTGTCCTTGTATAGCATATAAACTTGCTATAATTATATATATAATTTAATTATCTGATTAGGGATGTAATGAAAGATGTGCGATCATTTGTGTTGATTCTAAGATAACCATCTTGGATTACCTTTGTATGTATTGGTTTATTTTGGGAAGGACATTGACTTATCCCTTTGAAAGCGATTGTTTTTTTGTATGCTTAAGATTAAATTACTTCACTGTGTTGGTTAGTGTTTAAGTGTGTTAGATTTATAATATTGATTTTTGCAATATAACTTATGTTATTTTAATTATTCTCCTAAATTATCAATTACACAAAAACATATAAATGAGATAATATTTTATATATTTTATATTTGGAAATAATGATAAAAGTAATTTTAGTATTACACACTTATGATAAATTCTAATGATTTGTGATAATCCATGTCTGTGAAATCTATTATCAAGTTTGAATACCAATATACCATTGATCTTATTATGGTAGTTTATTGGGTTTCATTTCGGTTGTGGTGATGAGTCGACGTCAGAGTTTGGTACCATTGAGGTCGAGCATCGTCGATTTCAGTTGGTCCTGATGGTCCTTCAAAAAAAGACAGATGACACTAACGTCCCTAATTTCTATATAAATAGTTGGATGGGTTTTGGCAGTAGTTGACATAAATTTTATGATATGCTTTATTTTTTTTATTATACCAATTTTTTTATTTTTGAATTATGTAAGTTTCATATTATTATCTTTTAAAATTAGTATAATATTTTTGCTTTTAATATCGTATTATTTACAACGTAAACAACAAATATAGATGCATAAGAAGTAAAATCACAAAGTCGATGTTCAAACTTTTTCCTCTGAGCACCGTGAGTTTGCAACCGAGGGGGATGACAAAAAGTAAATAAAGATTATGTGCAATCTTCAACTAAGGTCTCGTTTGACAACTTGGAACCGGGCTTTTTCTATTAGAATCTAGGAGAAATCCAGCCAAACGGATTAAAGCTCGAAACGATTATCCTCAGAACGTTTCTTTTTTTTCCACGTTGGGGCCGAATCACCCTCAACCCCCTCCACCCCGATTCACAGAATCCAAATAGCTAGCCAAACGGTTTCCAGACAGTGATTCTGATTCTACCTGAAACGTTTCTACCAAGAATTTGAAACCGTTTCCATTTCTACTGAAATCTGAAACCGTACAAAAACAAGTCTAAGAAAAATCTAGCAGCCAGCCAAGGTCTCCAAAGTCGTCCCATTACGTAGGACCGATGATGCAAGAAGATCGATAGACCACACGACACGCACCCAGCAACCTTTGATGGCCACGAAGCCCCTGAGCTGCCCCACTCGCCTCAGATCTCCGGCCACCGCCGTCTGGTTCCTACCGGCCGCCGTCCTCCTCCTCTTCCTCCTCCTGCGCCGGCCGCCCATGGGCCCATATCCTCCCACCACCCCCGGTAATCTTGCTAAACCCTTTTCCTCCCCTCACCCCGTCTGCCACGCAATTCTTTTTTCCCCCTGGTTTTTTCCTTCTTGATTCTCTAGTGTGCCAAGTTGTGAAATCTTGCGCCCTTTTTTTTTGTCTTGGTTACCTCAGGTGGCTCCGTGTCGTCCCGTCGCGCGGAGCTGTACGAGAAGATGGCGCGGGACCTCGACGAGCGAGGCGCGGCGTTCTTGAAGGGCGGGGAGACGTCGCAGTCGCTCGCGCTCTCGGACCTCTTCGACATCAGGGACGGCGCCGTCGTGCCCAAGCTCAAGGTGAGAGCTTCTCCTTCCCCTGCCCGCCTTGGTTGGCATATGCCTGGCTATGAGCCTACGACTATGATGACGCTGCTGAAATGCGACTGCTGCTCGTCAGGCAGCCGACCCACCGGTGCGTGCGAACGTGCTCTACCTGGACCCGGAGTTTGCCGCGGTGATATCGTAAGCGATGAGCTTTTGTTTGAATCAATTGCCATTGCCGAAATTGTTGTTGAAATTACTTTAGTTTTAGCTGTAAGCTATATTTTTGGAACTTGGAATTGAGGCCAAAACAGTGTTGTACTGAGTATGTTTTGTGCTTGCAGGAAAGCCGTGAGGGAAGTGTTTCTTCCTTACTTCGATCAAGGTAAGGTTTTGTTTTGTTTTATTATTCCAATTCGAATAGTAGTTGAGAAGGAATCGCAATAAATGCAAAGATGGAACATCTTGTATCTGGTATTGAAGGAGTTGAACCAAAATTTCCAAATGGATAGGATAGGGTATTTCTATATGTGATAGATAATGTAAATGCAAATTTTTGTCTTCTAAAAAGGGAAATATTGAATGAATAGATCGTAAATTCTGAAACTTTGGTGTTTCTTTTTCTTTCGGACAAGAACAAGACTGCTTCCATTGAGCCAGGTACAGATACCAGAAAGGTCAAGATTGATACTCGCTTTACTGCCTATAATCTCACGAACCTTTATACATCCCCATCAGACCCTGACGATTGCTTGCTAACTGCTGATATAGCTTTTGCCCTAGAACCCCTAAAGCCTGCTCTCTCTAGACCTATACATACACCTGGGAGTACAAAACGGGCGGCCAACTTTGTTGAAGCATTTGATGTTGATTTACTTTGCTTGGTTGATTTCGTTTTGCTAGTTATCTGGTTCCAAAATGCGAGCATCTATCACTTCAGTATGTTTCATGCCTCCCATCACCTGGAGCCCATTCTAGCAACTGAGGACGAGGTAAATGCATCATCTGATTATGATTCCTGTGAACGTGGGAGTAAAAGTTTTTACTGATGTATCTATGTATGATATTGTTGAGATTGAAGCCGAGGTGGGTGCTGTAAAAAGAGTTACTGAGGCTGTTTGTCCCCTTAAAATTGTCTTGGATCGAGTGGTTTTGACTTCAACAGGAGTGCTTCTTGGCCTGTGGCAGGTTTGGATCTTTAAAAACGCCCTGTTCTGTCTGTCAGATGACTTCTTGGGCATCTATGTTTTCTCGTTAATGTCGTGTTCAAGTAACCTTAGTGTGTCATCCTCTGCTCTTACAAGTATTCAGACTGAATAGATTATTTGATTTGGTATTTTATAGGTTGAATCTGGTACTGATCCTGCTGACATCCGCTCAAGATTGAGAGAAGCTCTCCCTCGCGCGCCTCAAAAGCAATTGGTGAGAGCAACTCAGATAAATTTGTTGGAAATGTTAACTGGATTTCTCTCCATTATTAATAGACTAGTAAGATGCCCGTGCGTTGCAACGGAATTTCAAAAGAGAATAATACATAATTATAATGCAGGATCCTAAACCATACAAGAAATCAATTTTCTGTAACACATATCAAGCAAAACATATCTTTTTAAGCTAGTAAATAAATCAAATCATCTATATTGAGCAGTCCTGCAGATTTACAACTATAGATTAGCAAGGCAATAGTGACTCACCTATTGGGCCTTGGGCCCTTACTGTTCTGGCCCAAGAACGGCCTAGCAGACTCACCATCACCACCAACTCATTCTAATAATAGTTAAGATAACATTATCTTAATGTAACAGCACTTAGAGGGAGTGACATTTTTCTTACTAATTGACTTCAGTATTGCACTAGGCTCAATGTTGAGGATTCATTCTTGTAGTGTACTACATGGTTATTGGTTGCTGGTATCTATTGACTTAATATTTCACTCATCTTAATGAATCTGTCACTAACGTGACCTATGCATTTGACAGTATGACCCTGTTCTGCTACACACCTCCTTTGCACGAATTCTGGGACATCCTAAGCTCCCACAAGAGGTGACCCGCTTAAAGCTCAGTTTTCCTTTGGTACTTTCTGTATCTGAATCTTTAAGACGCCGGATAGATGACATTTTCATTCAAATTGTTGCCTAACCAACTTCTGCAATACAATCATATGATAACCCCGCTCACCAGGATTATGGGTGCATTTGACATTGCCGTGGCTTTTTATAACTGTTTTTACTATTCATGGATTTAATTATTATTAACCTCCTTTTAGACATGTAATAATATTTTACTAGAACTAATAAAGATTCCAGATAGCTAACTAGATTCCACGGCACATTGCAGAAAAAACGTGCATGTGTCGTGACAAGTTTTGCTGCATTTGGCACTCCTTACTCTCTCAAAGTTTGCTTTGACATGTTCTTTACTTGTTTATTTATTCTCAAGTGGCATCGCTTGGTACATTTGCTGTGCTCTCTTGTAGGGAACCACATCATCTTTTGATCGTGTGAAGTTCTTCCATGACCTGGTTGCACAAGTTGACAGCAAGATTCGTGGCTTCCAGGTAAACCTCTTGCAATACCCCCATTATGTGAGCATTGTATTGCAGAATCACCTGGAACCGCGAACATAGCATGATTCATGAGTTGCATATATCTCACCACTATTTCAGGCGACAGTATCAGAGCTATGGTACGTTGAAGAGTATGATGTTCTTGCATTAGCATTGAATGGAAAAATGAAAGTTCGGAGGCTCCACCTTGGCTGCAATGGGGATCAGGACAAAGGGGAAAAATAAAATAGAACGCCAACGGAACATGTATCCACTTTGTGCTATGCATTTTAATGCAGTACTTGGATGCCCAATGCATGTTTTGCTTGCATGGTTGCATAACACATTAACATCACATCCACGCAGCCTTTGTTCTGCTGAGTTAAACTGGATGGGTTTGGAGACTGTTTGCCAAGAAGTGATGATACACAGCAACGATGCTTATGCAGAAAATTGCACGAAAATTTGTTGTATGCAATTGTTCGGTACAAAGGTGTTTGTAGACCGCTTAGTTTTGTCTAAATTTGTTTCCTAAGCTTGTATTCGCTACTTACCTACAAACAGTAAAGGTTTTTGGGCTGTAGATTCTACTTTCTCCGTTGTTAAAGAACTACACTGCACGCACCATCTGCACTTTCTACATTTTTGCAGAGCTACATTCAGCAGCTGCAGCACAATGCTACTACCTACCAGCAACTTCAGCTCAAAAACCAGTAACCCCGACCTGAATTCAATTCAATTCGACTTCGCAATACTGGAGTTTTGAGAGTATGCACTCTGAAATTCAGCATACGCCACATTCTTAGTATGAAAGTTCGTCACAATCTACTATACACCAAAGCACTCAGAAATCATTACAGGTTATTGCTGTATCCATTGCAAGCTAGTTCATGAAGGGCTGATGCCAGTGGAAGAGGGAAAATAATCATAGTTGGAATTGATCGGGTTAAAATACATAAACAAATTGCCGAAAACCATCTCACCGGCCATGACATTGTAACTTACCCAAAATAACATCAAAGGTTAGTAAAGAGTGCACCTGAGAATCTTGAGCACAACATCGCATGGTCCTATCTTTTGAGCCGGTAAATACCAGCCTGACAACAATGTTCTGGGAAATCTCTTGAAAAAAAAGGTACCGAGAAAACAGAAAAGAGAACAGGTTGATGATAAAAACGGCAAATGAAAGGAAAAACAATGTACATGTTGCTATGCTAGCATCTATTGTCCAGCAAGCTTCATAGTCTCTGATGGGTCTTCTAGCCTTTTCAAACCATCTTCGGAGTAGTTATTAATATCAAAGTTGGTTACAGCATGAGCACCACGAAGTTCAATTGCTGCTAGGTCATAAGCTTCAGCTGCCTCTACTTCAGTTTCTGCAAACCAAGATCGTTTTAAGTCATAATTGCACTTAAAGAAAGCTTCATAACTTATGACTAACTGTTATGTGTTTGGGCGAAGGAGCGTGTGATGGGGCGAGAGGATTGTGATGTGAAGGTGGAGGGTATGTGGATGGTGCCATAATGTCGGGTAAGTATTGCTTAGCCGGAAGCAATCACCGGATCTCAGATCGGGAGGTCAACTTTATTGATTGATTTTCCTTTATAATCTGCCTCCCCATTTAGAGGAAAGCAGCAGGGGACCCTAACCGGCTGGGAGGAGCCCCATCCGAATTGGACTGATTCTAATTCCTAATTCCGGCTGCAATAATGGTGAGTACAGAAGTACTCAGCAAGCAATAATGGTGTGGATGAGGCTGGATTCTTTCGGAATAAATAGGCAACCATTGAAATATGCTAGACCATCCACCACTGCCCATCCATGATCCCGATCAGACGGCTGCAGCTGATTGCAGTGTACAGTAACATCATGTCTCAATGAGGTCAACAAATCCTGTACGGGAAGAACTGCAGTGGTAGACAGAGCGGCACACACGGACGTCTCACCTTGATGAGGGGGCGTCCGCTGCGGTGTTGTTCTTGCAGGGTTTGTGCTCGACGATAAATGAGAAACTCATCAATTTACTGAGCCAATGTTGTTGAGGTGGAGTGACAAGGGCTTGCTCCAACAAAAATTTGAGGCTGTAGTTGTCGGTACGTATTCAGAACGAGCGTCAAAGGTACGGCCTCCAATGCCGAACTGCTTTAGAGAGGCCAATCAATTCGCGCTCATATGCGGCTAGTTTGGTGAGAGGCCAATCAATTCGCGCTCATATGCGGCTAGTTTGGTGTGCCTATTAGCCAATTTGCAACTGAAGAATACGATGGGATGGCCATGTTGGTGAAGAACTGCGTCGATGCCATGCCCTGACGCATCGCATTCCACAACTAACTCGTTATTGAAGTTGGGAAGGCCAAGAACTAGGGCTGAAGTCAATGCTGATTTGAGTGCGTCGAATGCCACATGAGCCGCTGCTAACCATGTAAAACTTCCCTTCTTAAGCATTGTCGTAAGAGGGACCGCAATTTTTGCATAATTGCGAATAAAGCGGTGGTAGTATCTAGCCAGGCCGAGGAAGCTGCGAAGAGCGGAGACCGATGGTGGTTTGGGCTAGTCGGCCACGGCAACGACTTTGCTAGGGTTGGCCTGGACTTCCTGTGCCGTGACAATATGGCCCAGATAGGCCACCTTGGGCTACACAAAAGAACATTTGGAAAGCTTGAGGTGCAACCCATGATGGCGAAGTGGGAGAAAGACAGCTCGAAGATGACCCATATGTTCCTCCTTCGTCTTACTGTAAATAAGAATACCATCGAAGACGACGAGGACAAAGTGACGCAGGAACTTTCAAAAGATGTAGTTTATCAAAGCTTCGAATATGGACGGAGGCATAGGTCAACCCAAACGGCATCACTAAGAATTCAAAGTGACCATGGTGAGAGCCAAAAGCCATCTTGGCGATGTCATCTGGATGCATGCGCACTTGAACGAAGATCCAGCCTAGAGAAATAAGAAGCACCATGGAGTTCATCAAGCAATTCCTCAACAACCGGAATAGGAAATTATCCTTTACTGTCTTAGCATTGAGCTCACGATAATCGACGCAAAACCGCCATGAGCCATCGGCCTTTGTGGCCAGTAAAATTAGAGAAGAAAAGGGCGAACGACTTGGGGCGTATAATATTGTTGTGAAGCATCTCTTGGCACTATGACTCAATCTCATCTTTCTGGCGATACGGGTAGCGGTATGGTCGCACCACAATGGGATCCATGCCCTCCTGCAGACAAATACCATGATCACATTGGCACACGTCTGGCAGCCCCTAGGGCTCGGCAAAGATATCCTGGACAAGCGGGTTGCAACTTCCCAAGGTTCCTCAATGCTCAAATCAAGAAGATGACGATCGGTGCTGGTAGAGTTGCCCTTCAAACAATGGAGAACACCGTCCCTTGTGAACGTGATGGTGAAATTGTCGAAATCCCACCTGATGACTCCCAATGTCTGAAGCCATTGAACACCAAGGACCATATCGAAGGCATCTAATGGAATCACCAGAAACAATGCCGTGAATAAGTACTGATTGGTGCTGAATTCCAGGTTGTCTAAGCGTCCCAAACACGGTAGTTGATGATCATTGGCTACTTTGACAAACATTTGCGCACATACTGCGGATGAAACATGTACGCGTCTACTGGCGTGACAACTCAAGTTGTAGTGCTCCCAGAGCCCACCAAACAATGAAGAGAGACACCTCCAATTCGGACTTTAAGTTGCATTGTACTACTGGAGCGTTTTTCTTCAATTGCAAACAAGGATATGGCCGAATCAGCCGCCGGTTCTGTGTTCTCTTCCTCCACCTCCGATACTTCTAACAGGAACAACCGACGGCAACGATGGCCAGGAACGAAGACCTCATCGCAGTTAAAACAGACCTTTTGCTCGATTGCATTCAAACGCTGGCGTCGCATTGAGTTTGTTGCGTTGGGCTGTAAGTTGGCACATGGTACAGGTGCTGTCGGTCTAGATTGGGGCATTGAACCATGCTCCCGGCACTGGAGATTGCCGAGACCGGTGGTGTTGGTAGAGGTGGTTGCCAAGGTGCTGAGGGGGGCGCTGCATTGTGGGCTGTACCGAGCCTAGTAAGGACTGCGGCGATGCTGCCCTGATTTCTAAAATGGCTGTTGAAGATCCCCCAAAAGAGCCTGCCTGAGCCACCTCAATCCATGCTTGTTGCCTGCCCTCCACTTCCTTTGCTAGCCACATGGCAGTATTGAGGGACGGGGGTCGATCCCTTCGTACTTCTTGACCAAGGGTACTCGTCAACCCTGTGATGTAAATTTCAAGTTGTGCGTGCAGGGGAATACGAGCCGCTCGGACTAACAATATCTGAAACTCATCGTTGAAAGTGGCCACCGAGCTGGTCTGCTTTAAGCTTAACCAAATCGCCCAAATGCCCCATATGTGTGGAAGTTGTCAACCGATCTAGAAACGAGACAACTCTTCCCACGGTATCCAGGGGGTGGTTTGCAACCGAGTCCAGCCAATATTGCACAACTCCTCACAAGTATAATCCCACCAAGCGTACCCAGTCCTCATCGCGTACGTGGTGCAAATTGCAGTAGCGTTGGCAATGACGAATCCATAAGATAGCATCGCCTATGCCATCATACTCCGAAAGCTCCAACCATGGGGGTCGGGGAGTCCAACGATCCTCCTCGTGCCCATGACGCAGTTCCTGTTGTCATCCTTGCAAATCGCCCCGAGGAAGATCTTCCTCTTTCGAGCGTTGTGGGTTCCATTGGTGTCGCTCCTGATCCTTGATGTCGCACGCTGTCACTGAATTGTGGTGGCACAACACTACCTCTGGATTGTTGGCTGCCACCATCTTTTCGCGCATCATCCCGGGTGTTCTGATATTGATTCCCCCTGGGTGTTGCATGCAGTGGGCTTCATGGAAGGGGTCTGCCAATCCGGGCCTTGGTACTGATACCACTATTTCTCCTTCCGGCAAGGCTGCAAAGCTCTGACCGGTCCTTGGTGCCACTAGCTGCGGCACTCCAGGAAACATGCCGGGTGGCTGGCTTGGTAGGGCATATGCAATCTGCTCCAACAAGCCCTTAACTTCATTGAGGGAAGTCTGCATGCTGGTAATCTTCTCTTCTGCCACCTGCTTGAACTCAACAAATTACGATGCTAGGATGCAGTTGTCGGCCATGATACCAGGAACATTCCGCTCTAATACCAAAATGTTATGTGTTCGAGTGAAAGAGCGTGTGATGGAGTGAGAGGATTGTGAAGGTGGAGGATTTGTGGATGGCACCGTAATGTCGGGTAAGTATTGTTTAGCCGGAAGCAATCACCGGATCTCAGATCGGGAGATCTTCCGCCTTCTAACTAAACTTTTGAACTTTATTGATTGGTTTTCCTTTACAATCTGCCTCCCCTTTTATAGGAGAGCAGCAAGGGACCCTAACCGGCAGGGAGAAGGAGCCCCAGCCTAATTGGACTTCGATTCTGATTCCTAATTCCGGCTGGGAGCAATCCGACTTAGACTTTGACTCATACTCGACTGGGAGAAGGTTAGCTCCAGCCGATTAGAGATAAGGGTCCTAGAACCATTAAACTAAATTACAATTTAACTAACTTCCTTATCTAATAACAATTCTAGAGATATACTGAATTTTCGTAATCTATTCCCTGGGCACTGCCCTAGCCTTGTGCTGTGCGCCCACTTTCAGTTTACAGCACACATACACATGGCCCCAGCGCCTTTGAGACTGCTGCTGATCCATATCACTAACATTTTCACATTTGATAGTGATTGTCTCATTCAAAAAAAGGTCTCCACAAGGTAAATGTGATCAACAACTGAAGTTTACTCACCAAAGGTCCCAAGATAGATATCCTTGGTGTCTCTACTCTCCCCAATCCTACCAATTCGTGCTTGCCATTTACCATCTTTTCTCCTGTTAGTCAAAGTGATTAAAGAAAGTTGCAACAGAACATAGTTCCTTAGTTGAACTAGTAGAGAAAATGGTCCTTTTCGAAAGGAAAGAGGAAGGACAAAATACTACTTTTTTTCAGCAGAGCTGATAACTACTAATTTACTTCAGCAGAGCAGAGAACAACACCTTGTCACACCCCTGTAAGATGAAGTACCTCTGGAGAAACAGCTGCTTTGCCTGTAATAAATTAATAATCACTCAGAACAGTAAAATAAATCAATAACACAAGGTATTACATAAATCCATAATAATTCAATGTCATCACAGACCTCCTTATGTAGGCCACAAATTCGTCTTGAGACATGGTCTTCATAATCTCCATTTCTTTCTCATACTCAGAAAACTGATAACGAGCACAAGCTATCAATGCCATTTACTTGTAAAACAAGATACCAGATCCTCAATGTTCAAATCAGTAAACAGCTCTTACATTGAAGTTTAGTTTGGTATTTGGACCTGTACCCCAATATTTAAGGGCTGCAAGATCATGTGCCCTTGCAGCATCCTCTTCAGTAACATAGCTGCCTGTAATGCCAAAATGGATGTTAGAATTGAGTTATTTTTATGTCCCAAACAAACTCAGTTCAATGACAAGTAACAATTACCTAAGTACACTGCAGTACCAGAATAGCAGCCAAAAGTAGAAACCCGTCCATGCAAAACATCCAACAAAGAACGATCAGCTCAAAAAAAGTGGTGAATGAAGCACAAGTGAGCCACTAGGGAATGATAGCGTTTTATATATGTATCGAATGCACATACATGGCAGCAGCTTTAGCACTAATTCATTATGCCTTTTGTTTCTTCAACTTTGAATTAAGTTCGCCTTGTACAGTAGTACAGTGTAAGTTTTGTAAGTCTCCTACTGGTAGGCAGACAACACAAAATAACATCAATCCATTAGTGATCAGCAATGTCATTTACGAAGAGCTACATTTTTAAATGTTTCATATCACAGATCATTGGATTTCAATGCACAAACTTGACATGAAGAAACGAAAACAGCATGGAGATCCTAGCATATGTTTGCAAGCAATTCAAAATACTACATAAAGAGCATGATTTGAATTTGTACCAGCTATGTTTCTATATTTCCTAAAACTGGTAAGAAAAGAATATAACGATCCATTTATTAATCCAAGGGTAGCATACTAGCATGGTTCCTGCATTTCCATTCCGATTTGGTGGACCCAAATAAATACGGACCGTGCAGTTGCTAACCCAAGCATTGTATCGATCCTAGCATTATAATCTGGACCCCTTTGACAAGTATATTTAGGACATCGTGTATTAGGTAATTCGTCAACCGTTGAGTTGGCGAGTTGCTATATTCAAAGAGACAATAAGTGCACCCTGCAACCCTTCTACGGATTACGGAATCGTGATTTATTTACTCGTCTCTGTTATCTAGCTATAGGTAAGCTACTTGCCAGAACCTGCGAAGAGAAAGGAAACATAGTTCGAACAATTCAACCTGCCATTTCGATATGATGCAAATTTAAAGTGGCACTGTGCGCTGAGGATGGACTAATCTTAAAACCAGCTACAATAATGACCCCCTAAACCTACACAATCAGAGCCTTTACAGCGAGCGGATCACATACCATGCTTTCCCTTGCGCTTGCGACCCTCGACCTGGCTGGTGTTGTCCCAGAGGTGCGCCTCGTACTTGCCGCTCCACTTCAGCCTGCCCAAGAGCAAACACCAACAAAATCGAATCGAAACACACACACAAAGAGAGAGAGAGCACCCTGAAACCCGCCCTAGGGTTTTCCCAGCCCACCTGGTGACGCCGTGGTACCGCGACGAGCGCGGCGCGGCGTACTTGCGCATGGCCTCCGCCACCAGCTTCCCGCCGCCCGCCGTCTTCCTCTCCTCGCCGCCGCCCCCGGCGCCGTCGCTGATGGCCAGCTGCTTGTCGACCGCCGCGATCTCACAGCCGCCGCCCTCCGCGTCGGCGCCGACCTCGGGCTCGGGCTCGGCGGCGGCATCGCCGGAGGCGCCGTGCTGCTGCAGCTGCTGCTCCTCCTCCTCCTGTGCCGGTGTGGCAGGAGGCGTGGTGGTGGGGTCCGACTCCGAGTGGGGGTGGACGAGGGCCATCGCCGCGGGGTGCGCTTCACTTTCGCGAATCTTCAAGTGCTCTCCTCCCCGCTTTGAGATGCGCAACGACGCAAACCCTTGGCGAGGAGACTACTCGGGGTCGGGGGAGGACAGGTCGTTGCGTCGTGGTCTGAGCACCAGAACGACCCGGCTCGAGTCCACATGGCCCACTTGACTTTCATGGCCAGCCCAAACTCAACATGTTTGGGCTAGAGCTCAGCTCATCGTAATGGGCGTCAACTTCGTTTGTCGTTTTCGACTCATTGTAGGCCCATGAGTGCCATGCTTTTTTTCACTCTGTTTCCGCGTTCCTCTTTTCATGAATCTTGATATCCAAAAACTTAACTCTACTCTCTAGTAATTAAAAAAAGAAGTCGATGGTGGAAATCTTTGACTGTATTAGCCCCTCTAAAATTTTCTTTTGGCAAAAATAGCTCTTACTACTTTTTTCTGAAAATAGCCCTTGGGCTCGCGTTTGCTGCGCTGTGGAGGAGGGGCAAGGGCATGCCATGCCGGAACGGAGAGGCAGGGACCTGCCGCTGGTTGGGGGCACGGCACCTCATGTGCTACAGTACCACATGGTACTGTAGCACTCGGGTGGGTTTTTTTTGGCGAAAAACATGAGCTAGTGTAGGAAATAATTTTATAAAACACTAGAATTCAAAAGATGAATAAATATAAATTTTATTAAATTTTTACTCAGCATTTAAATACTCCAAAAAATCATTCAAACCTTAAAAGCAGCTGACTTCTAAGAATTTTCATTTGAAATCTACAAATCCAAATTGATTGGACCCAAGTGCATTTGAAACTTCACGAAATGAGCTTTCTGCACAAAAATTTTCAGAAATTGTTGAGTCACTTAGGAACATGAATATGAAATGATAGTACCATAACCAACTTTAGAACACTCTGTTGAAGTATACAGTTCGCATGTATACTGTTTGTCAGAATTTGATGAAACCAAACGCTAGGACCTTAAAAATCCTACACAGCCAGGGGCAATGTACGTATGAAAATCCTACTATAGCTCCCGAGGTGCCATACCCCTAACCAGCGGCAGGTCCTTGCCTCTCCGTCCCGGTGCGGCAGACTCTTGCCCCTCCTCCACGCGCGGCAGGCGCGGGCCCATGGGCTATTTTCAGAAAAAGTAGGGAACAGGAGCTATTTGCACCCAAAAAAAATTTTAGAGAGACTAGTACAGTCAAGATTTCTCAACGGTGGTTCATCTGCCTCCTCCTCTCCCACGGGCCGCCGACAAGTGGGCCTTCTTCACATTCACAAACTTGCATGATATTTCGCTTGCTACAACTTCACATTCTGCGGTGGCTCCTCTCGCCCTGCTCCCACATTGCCCGCGGCAGCTCCTCCAGTTCCATGACTTCACCAACGAGGCAACGATCTAGTCGATGATGGTCATTCCCACATTCCAATCTTGCAGCAACCTTCTTAAATCACTTGCGCTGCGGCCACTCGATCTCCCCATCCATCGAGAATAGACCTCCCAAATAAAGTCGATGGTACTAATCATCCTCGCACTTGATCCATTGAATCCATTCAATAGGCCTCCTAAATTTATTGCGCTATGTTAATTTAGCGTTTACCAGAGCAAGTACAATAAGGCTACTTCAGTTTACTATGAGGCTGTTTGGTTGCCTGCATACAGAGGGATTTGCATCTACAGATGCAGAATCTTGTTTTTTTCTCGTGTTTGATTGTCTGCATTTAGTTTTGAGCCTGGCTCTCCGAATGTAAGATTCTCCATGCAGTTTGGCTCTGGAGATATGTAGAAAATGGGCGTATCTCTAGATGCAGCCTCGTGTTCTGCACAAGGGGCCACTGTCAGCCACAATAGCAAACTATACATGCGGTGTCACGTGGGTATGTAAATTTTCTTCTTCTTTTTTCCTTTTTTGTTTATATCTTTTGATTCGCATCTCCGATTACCGAACTGATTTCAAAAATGGATTCCTGACATTTTTTCCAAACAAAACTAGACCACACTTGCTATATAAATTTCAAAATATTTAAATTACAAAATACCTGCCTACTATACACTCAACCAAACACCGTCTCTGCATTTGTGCATCCCGTATCCCATCAGCCTGACTGAGTCGAACGGACTAGGCTCACGAGAGAAGATAACCAAACAGCCCCTATAAGTATGTACACATCAGCTGTATCCTATGTGGAAGAGTGAGAAAAAAGAAGAGAGAAGAGAGCCAGCTCTCATTTAGTAGTCAGCATCGCACGGAAAACAAGATAGATTATTTATGTACAAGAGAGAAGAGATACTTATTGCACAACATTTAGAGACAACCTTTAAAGATAGCTATTGCACAAGTTAGCTTTATTGCTTACTTTGGATGACATGGATAAGAGATAGAGTAAATAGTGGACTTTGTTATTGTACTCGCTCTTATGAGTATACAAGGTGATTTCAATTTCACATGTGTTTGAGATGTCAGATATATGGTGCGGTGATGGAGCTGAGCATGAGGTGGCGGAGGTGCAATGTTGTCCTAGCGAGCTCGACCACACGTGTGGCAGAGTTGCGGGTATAATGTAGACCGCACATGATTCCAATGTGGTCCTAGCGAGCTCGACCACACGTCCACACGTATGACTGGTGGAGGCACAACACTAGTTGGAGTGGAGCTCAATCGAATGCCCTGACAAAGTCGATGGTGTGGCGCGGGTAAGTATGGTGATGGTAGCTAGATATGTTGGAGTAATATGGTTTTTTTTATCCGTAGCAATTCACGATCATTCAGGTAGTATCTCATGAACATTGGAGGAGTGATTTCTTGCACCGATCGGTAGGTTTCTACAAGGTGTATACTAGTTACATGCACGTGCATTGCTACAAAAAATAAAATTGATAACGAAAAATAAAAATTAAAAAATAAAAAAAATTATTTCACAAGATCAAACATCTATCTTTAACGCTTCGTTTCTTGCGAAAGCTGGCTAATTAAAGCAACGCTTCGTTTCTTGCGTAGGGCAATTAAGCAGGGCAATTAATGACATGGAAAGAACGGACCACTGCCACCAAGTGTTGCTTTAGAATAGTAGAGATTTTATACTTTATCGACGTTCGCTTTGGGCTGTTTGGTAGTTTTAAAAGGTGACGAAACATGCATCTCCTACATCTAGTAATGTTTTTACATTTTTATTTGAATCTACGATGGCAAGTTCACATGAGTTTACGCAAATAGAGGAGTTGAGACATATATGACGGTATAAATAACAGTTGTTGTTTATAGTATGCATTTATGTTATATATAAATAGTATTATAAATAACTTATATAATAGATTGTCTTTTTAATTGCCCAATACATGACACAATTAATCTTGCATCAACCTAAGAAATGTGGCAACCAACGGTAATTTTCATCTTTCTAGACAATCTTTGTTGCCATAATTTTTTTTTGTTTAATCTGGTATGAGACCCTCCCCTCTTATGATATAATGTACCATAAAAAAAGTTTTAAAGTGCATAATATGCTAGTCCCATGATCAGTAGCTAGTTAGCACGCACTTCTACAAATTGAAATCATAACCATACAAAAATTGTATTATTTATTACAGCGAAAGTTACTTTACAATAATATTACATAAAACAAAAGTATACCAGCAGTGGAATTTTTTTTCATGTTATAGTGTGACATTAAGCCCAGTATTCCCACAGGCAACTGACAAGGTGAACACTAGAAAAGATCATCATTATCAAACCCGTTTCCTTCGTCAAAATACGATTCAACAGGAATATCTGATTCTTCATATAAAAATAGCGTAAATAGCAAGTTGAGTACAAAAATACTCGTAAGACTTTTGCAAAACCTAAAATACATGCAGGCTTAATCAAATAAAAGATTACTATGGTTATTTTGCATAAAGCTGAATTTGAAATGTAAATACTGAATAACAGATTGAAAGTGAAAATTTAACAAAAAATAATTTGATAGATATATGAAATAAAAAGTACGAATAACAGGAGCAATAAAGCGGCCAATACCAACACATGGTAGAATTTAAATATAACAAAAAGAAAATTCAACAAGGTATTTAATTCCATACCCTTTATCCCATTTTATGAAAATTGAAAACATCTAACTATACGATGACTTTACCAAGTGCTCATGACCGCGAGGTGACTAATCGATTAGTTTTAACTCTGCAGATGTGTACTGCTTTACCCACAAGATATAATCAACTTTTTTTGCCACGCAATTGTCACACTTCCTTAGGTGTGCGGTAGAGATATTATAGCATAACAGTTACATTACCTAGACCTAACTTTGCACTAGCCCAGCGACGATAAATCCTTGCTATGGTGATGAAGTCAATAGCCGTACTCGCAGTACTCACGATGGTTTCGCATCCCATCGCCATCTTTCTCCCCCATAGCCAAGTGTACACTGTTGTACTGATATGCATTTACCCACACCTTAGTGTGGAAGCACCTTACAAATAGACCTACCCGGAATGCCTATGCTACTCCAACCTTCCAATATGCAAAGATAGTTCTGAGTAACTTAACAGGTTAAGGCCATCCTATACCAGCACTTATGATTGTACGGTTATCTTGGCCTGATAACAACACAATAGTTTGGTCCTTAATGTGATCCGGGCTATAAATTCCCCCCTCTACGTGCAAGTATACCCTTGCACAACCGGCAATTGTCAATAATCGTCCACGTCAAAACCATAATTTTTTTTTTATTTTTATTAAAATACCATTAATCATAATATTCCAATATGTTCAATAATTATTTCCAATGTGTTAAATATTTAAATTCAGCATAAACAGTAAACCATCTGTTCGTATCCCAGTCTAAAGCATGGCTAAGCAGACGCATGTAATAATCGAGTATACCTATTTCCACATTTTTATGTGTCAACCAGGGCCCAGGGTTATCAAGGTTTATATGTCAACATTAATTGAGGAAACCCATCAATCTGGTTTAATCTACCACATCCCACAATACATTTTATGAACATAAAGCATGCATGAAAATATTTGATGAATCATTTCTGAAAACTGAAATCAATATGATCAAGGGGTGCTTACCTTGCTATTCGTCGAAGTATTCCAGATCAAAGTCATCGACTCAGTATCAGCTATGTCGGATTCTACGCGTCTTTAAATATAAACATAGCAAATAACAACTTTCAATAAGAGCAAAAAGAAGTCAAATGTAAAGTCAAATAAAATTTTTTACACAAAACAAGTAGGGTTGTGAGTTAGGGTTTCACGATTTTATGTACTAGTGTTTTGATCTAGTGTTTTATTCCTACTTGATAATAACAATCTTAGGGTTCATCACAACAAGCCACTTTTCTTTATGATTTGTTTATTTTATTTTATGAATTCAAGAAGCTAAGAATATGGATTTAAGTATGTCTAATTTCGAATTCAAGATGCTAAAATTACTTATACTAATTTAAATTAGTACATAAAATAACAGGGGCAGTAGCAAGTATAAGTTCTATGGTACACTCTAAGTATTATTGCAAAATTAGGTTTCTCACTATCTAGTCAGCACAAATAAATTGGTTTCACATTATTTGGACTTAATTTGGAAAAGTTATGATCTATTGCATAATTAATACATTGAAAACAACCCTAATTAGAAAATGACATAAACTAAATTGAAATTGAAATTTCTTTGCATATTCAGGTTTCTAATGAGATAATGATTCTAATAAAATTAGTCTCATTCAATTTGGACTTTATTTGAACAAAATTTGCATTAAGCATATTTCAAATCTACACTTAAAATTTGAATTTTATTCATAGATCAAAACTTAAATATTTTTGCATATTCTGAAACCAAGTGATACCTCATGAATTTATAAACTTGTTTCATCAAATTTGGAGCTATGGTTCAAAAGTTATAGCTATTTGAATGTGATCGGTTTGAATAAATCAAAGAAAATTGATAATACGCTTTTCATAGTTTGAAAGCGCCTTTTCAATTTTTTGCGCACGCTCATTTGAATTGGGCCATCTTTCACTGACAAAGGGGGCCCATTGGCAGTGGTTGCGCACAAACTATCACAAAGGGCCTGCATGGCTGTGACGACCCGGGTAATTAGCCCAGGTAATTAACAACTTCACTGTCATTACACTGAGTTAATTACACGAATCTCGGTATACCAACTAATCAAAACATCGAGCGCACTCGATATTTTGTCAATTAGTACACCGTATTTAGAGTGTTGCAACAGAACAATAATTAGAGACTGATTGTAATTATAATACAAACCATGTCGCGCAGGCTACATGTCCAGTACCTTAGTTGTACATCAGATCCAAGTACAACAAAAGGATATTACAAAGATAATAATTACACCCAAAAGCCTGACGAAGCCGACGCACGGCTACTCATCCTTTTATCCTTCCTGTTGAACTCAGCCGCCTTGTCAAACCATCCTGACGCTTGAACATCGGAGCCCGATTCTTGAAAAGGGAGATTTAGCAAGAGTGAGTACAGAAGTACTCAGCAAGCATTAATAGCAAAATACAATAGATGAATTTTTTCTCACATCATCCAACTCATGTCCATCCAAGACCATTTCCTCTCAAATCCACTTTTCATAAAATGGAGCTTTATTAATAAAGTTGTGTCATTTTAATTATCCCAAAACTCTACTAACACTGTATATGAGACAGACTTAGCTTCCGTAGACTCCAATCCAAGAGACTGGCATGAATTCATGATTTACCCTGCGCAGGTTTGTACCACTTTACCCATAGTGACATAGAGATGCCCCAGACCGTTTATCACTAGTCTAGAATTAATTCTCCACTCCTGCACTCGAGTTGGGGACACCCACCAAGGTCATCCTCAACTCGCAGATACAGTTGTTACCCCGCACCAACGGCAGTAACCCACTGGCTTCAAATATACCGCCGTCCAATTGGCTTTAGTCCTCTGGGTCTACCAGCATATCCCAGAGGCGCGCCCCTTAACTTACCCATGGTGGATATATTAATACCTTCCTAGGACAACCTTTTCTGACTGAATTTCTCACACTATGGTTGATACTCTTTTACGGCTCATTACCCAAGTGTTAGATTGTTTGACCTTATATAATAACCATATGTAGAGGACCCCACCGGCCTACAACACTTCTCATCGGCGTACTCTACCCGCCAATATTAAACGTATGCCAACTCATCCGTCTACTCAACAAACCATTCCAACACCAACCCATTTACCAATCCATCCATCCATCCATTTTTCAATTACACCATCCATCCGCATCCAATTTAAGGTTTTATTGGAACATAAATTTTCCATGCAGTGAAGTATTTAATGAAAACATTGGAAAACATTTAATAAAACATGATTTAAAGAAACTTGCCTGAATTAAGATTGGTAAAATCGTCCTCGCTCAACAGTTGGTTCTGGTCTTGTTGATTCAAGTCCAGATCTGAAAATATAATTACTAACTATTAGTTTTGCTCATATTTAGCCTTTTGAATCTAATTAATGGCGTCCAACTCTTAGTGACAACTATTGACTAGACTCTAATTTATTTACTAAACTCTAATGGATGGTTTCGGGTCCTAGTTAATTCATCAAGGAGCGGCTAATTAACGTAATTAGCTACCGATTGCAACTACTTCCTCAACACCCAAATTATCTTCTCTTCTTAATTTTCTCTTTTCTTTTCTCTT
This sequence comes from Rhipidocladum racemiflorum, assembly GCA_036346355.1. NCBI lineage: Eukaryota > Viridiplantae > Streptophyta > Magnoliopsida > Poales > Poaceae > Rhipidocladum > Rhipidocladum racemiflorum. Next base: position 5,056,495 of record CM070583.1, read on the forward strand.
CTTTCCTTTTTCTTATTCTTTTCTTTCTCCCTCTTTTTATTTCTTTCTCTTAACACCCAAATTATCTTCTCTTCTTAATTTTCTCTTTTCTTTTCTCTTCTTTCCTTTTCCTTTTTCTTTTCTTTCTTTTCTTTCTCCCTCTTTTTATTTCTTTCTCTTCTGTTTTCTTTTCTCTACTGCCGACTGGACCGAAGGCCCAGCCTCTCCCTCTCTCTCTTTTTCGTTTCTTCCAGCCGAATGGGCTTTTGGCCCAACGCTCCCTCTCCTCTCCCTTTTCTCCTCATCTCCTCCTGATTAGCACTCGGTCTCTCCGCCTCCCTTCTTCCTTCTTGCGACCGACTCACCACCTCCTCTCCTTCATGGTGACGCTCCCCCCCACGGCTCCCTATGGCGGCTCCTCCCCTACTCCTCCGGCTGGACTCTCCTCGGCACTACCCGGACTGCAGGCTCCCTCTACTGAACTCTCCCTCTACTGCTCTATGGCTTGCTTGATCTAGGGTTTGTGATATTTGGTTCTTGAGAGATTGTATGCAATGGCTCAGTTCTAGGGTTTGGTGCTTGCTAGCTTTTGGGGATTCTTGCTATCTGGTTCGGTTCTTGGTTGCTTGATGATGGTTGATGGGGCTTGGTTCTCCGCTGGGATTCAGTTCTTGCTGCCTGGGCTGGGATCTGTGCTTGGCTACCCGATCTATTGCTTGCTTTCTTGGTCGAGCCCTACGGACGGTGCTCTACGGTAAGTTCGGGTCTAGGATGATTCTAGGGTTGAGATGACCTAGGTTGGGGGTTGTAGTGCCAAGATCGGTTGGCCAGTTCTAGGTACGGGCTTGGGAACAACCGGGATGAGCTACAAGAGCCCCTAGGTAACTCCCCTACTGAGACCCAAAAGGATAAAACTCCGATCTACACTAGTTTCTACTAGATCTGTTCATTGCATACTACATTCCCCTACTACTACTCTATTGCTACTCTGCTGCTACTCATACGACTTACTTGCTCCTGGAGAGGATGACTTGGTTCTATGGAAGGAGAGGTCGCGAATGGAGAGGTAACCGAGTCTTGGCCGGCACTGGCTCCTCCCCCAAATGCTCCCCCCCCCTTGGCTTGGTTCAGTTTGGCTGGGGGTCGAGGTGGCCGAGCTCCAGTTCGGCGGCTCCCCCTGGCTTGCTTATTCCTCCCTTGCTGCATTCGGTTGCTCTCTGGATGCTCTCGGTTTGGGGAGGCTGGGAAGTGAGAATGCTGGTGTGGTGCTTTGGGAATGGCTGCCTTCGGTTTATAAGGGCTGAAACTGTTGCAATGACCTTATCCCCTACTAAGCTACAATGTCCCTTTTACCCCTTGGTTCACTTACTGCTGACTCAATGCTACAGGGGTACAATGGTCATTCACTAATTCATGGCAATGGTGGCATTTCTACACTTATCATACACCTTAATGCATTGACTAGGATCCACTTCCATGCTAATTACTTGATTAGCAACAGTAATCAATGCATATGCTTAATGGGATTTTCAGGGTCCTTACATCCTATCCCCCTTAAAAGGGATTTCGTCCCTGAAATCCGGCTCACCTAAACAGATGCGGGTAGGCTTCCCGCAGATTATATATATATATATATATATATACATCGTAATGGGGCACCATTGTGTCCAGGCACCATGATTTTAAATACATGAATTCAAGTTAAATTCGGGTATATTTTTTAAAAAAAACTTTCAGTTTTAAGATATATACCCATCTATGACAATTCAAATGAATCATATACCTACTCGAATTCAAAGATTTGAACGAATTTAGATTACATGCTTTGCTGATTTATATATACTCTGCACATATCTATAATCAAACTATCATGAAAAAAGAAACTCTAGTTCGAATTTCAGTTCAAACTGGCTAAACTCAACATCCTAAAAACTACAAACATTTTCGAATGCAAATAAAAAAATACCCGTTTTGGATCATGGTGCCCAGACACTATAGTGTCCCAAGTAATTGTACTGTATATATGTTTGTTTATATCGGTGTATGTAGATAAATAAGTTAACATTAGATACGCCTTCGTTCGCACGAGCTTACGTAGATACAGGAGTTAGAGCATCTCCAACAGTTCCCAAAACTTATTCCCAAAATCCTTTTTTAGAAACAAATGAAAAAATTACCGCTCCAACAGTTACCCTATCCGAATCCCAATATCTCTGCACGCCCAAAAACTATGGCCAAAGTTGCCAGATATTGGCCGCTCATGTGCTTTCCCAAAAAAATGGGAACTGTTGGAGAATAGCCTTTTTTTTAAGGCCCAAAAACTTTAGGAAGCTCCCAATCCAGGATTATTAGGAGTTAAATTATAGGAAACTGTTGGAGATGCTCTTAGAGCATCTCCAATAGTTCCCAAAACTTATTCCCAAAATCATTTTTTAGGAACAAATGAAAAAATTATCGCTCCAACAGTTACCCTATCGGAATCCCAATATCTTGGCACGCCCAAAAACTCCAGCTGAAGTGGCCAGATATTGGGCGCTCGTGTGCTTTCCCAATCACTATTTTTGGGGGGAAATAGGAACTGTTGGAGAATGATCTTTTTTTTAAAGCCCAAAAACTTTAAGAAGCTTCCAATCCAGGATTATTGGGAGTTAAATTATAAGAAACTGTTGGAGATGCTCTTAGCACCAATCATTTAATTGATTCTTATTATCTAGTGATCAGTTGTGAAGAAAAAAAGAATCCTCACAACAAAATAAGAATGTTTTTGGAGTTTTTACAAGGTAAAAAAGGTAAATTCGAACGGTTTATGTAAATAAATGAGTTAACATCATATACGCCTTCGTTCGCACGAGTTTACAAAAATGGCGCGATGAGCAACGGCCAATGGATACACACCCGACCCGTGTAATCATTCCATTTATTCTTTTTATTGAATGAATTGTGGCAGGCAAAACACAAGAATCCTCAAAAAAAAAAAAAAAAATCTTCAGAGTTTCTTGAAAACCAAAACCGCAAGTTCAGATAGAGGACAGTGATATAGACAACAGCTGTCTATAATGCATCTCCACATCATCTACAGACAGCACAAAAAACAACTCATACAATGGATCGTCTATATAGCTGTCTGTAATGATCTCTCATTCAATTAACAGACTGTCTATACAATGGTACACAGCATGTGAAGTTGTCTATAAGACTGTATATTAAATAGTAGACAGCAGCTTTCTCTCTCTTACTTCTCTCTCCTCCACGTCACTTAAAATCTTACATGGCATCTCTTATAGACAGCTGACTGTGACTATTGTACATGACACTTGGTAGGCAGCTGTTCACGCTAGTTTACAATGACAGCGGAGTTTAGCACTGGATACGCCGTCATTCACACAGTTTAATTAAGTAGGTAGAGAAGTTAGCACCCGGCACACATCGACCTAAGCATTTCAACAATGACGTCCTTTTATCCAACGAGTTGTGCATCAAAAAAGAGAAACCCTTGAATCGAAAAAGAAAAGGTGACGATGATTACCATGGAAAAAGAGAGACAAGATAGATGTGATTAACTAGAACCTGAAAGAGATGAAGCAAGTCTTCTATCGAACTGGCATAATCTTCTGGCGCCAATTGTAAGACTAGGGTTTGGTTCTCACTGACTACGGACAATCGATGCACCATACACGACAAACACTGCGATCTATCGAGCAGCTAATTAATTTAACGAGAACGAACACGGTTCAAGAAGCCATCAGTAGCGACAGGCTTGGCACCTGATGAGCCCGTTCTCGTTGCAGTCCGGGCACCGCAGGAACATGTCGGCGAGGCGGCACCCCTCGTCGCCGGCGAAGACCTTGCAGCTGCCGTAGCACGTCTCGCAGAGCAAGAACCGCATGTCGCCGCACGCGGCGCACCCGCCCACCGGCGCGGCCAGCTCGCACCCGACCAGCGCTCGCGCGAGCTCGCCGGCCTCGTGCAGCGCGCGCACGTCGTCTGCGCCGCCGAGGTCGTGACGCCCGTCGACGAACACGCGCGGGAGCGTGGGTCCGGCGAAGCCAGGGCCGAGGAGCTCGCGGAGCTCGGCCTTGAAGCCCGTGTGCATGGACACGTCGCGCTCGTCGACGCGCACGCGGTAGCCGCGCAGGATGGCGCGCACGGCGCGGCCGTCCTCAAACGTCCTGCGCACGCCGCGGAGGCTGGTGAAGTACACCAGCACCGCCTTCCCCGCGCGCCCCGGCCGCGGCAGCGGTGCCACCTCTTCGGCGACGTCGGGGGCTTCGTCCGCCGCCCTCTTCTTCTTCTTTATCTTCTCATGGAACTCGTCGACGCGCCCGCGGACTAAGCCGGTCACCTCCGGTATGTCGCGGGCGCCCGGCGTCCCCGTTTCGTCGAAGGTCTCCTCGTTCGTCTCCTGCGGCGGCGGGTTCTCTCGCTCCGGGAAGAGAAGCGCTGGGTGCGACGGCGACGGTCCCAGCACGGTCTGCCGGAACCCGGACATGATCCCCAGGTCAAAATCAGGTAAAGGCTGCGGCAGCGGCGGCGGCGACCATGGTTCTCCACGCCACCCGTTCGAGGACGCGTGCCATTGCGCCGTGCTCGACGAGGCGTCCTCGAGAGCAGCCATGAACCCCCGCTCAACATCCGGTGAGGACTTCACCAGCTTGCGCGGCGCGTCACGCCGACCCTCTGCAGCCACAGCCGCGGCCACCTCCCCCGGCGAATCGGTCGCCGCCGCCGAGGCGTCGTTGGCGCTCTTCATCATGTCCTCGAACGACAGCCTCGAGTACGCATGCACGGCGTCGTGCCGGCCGCGGCATACCACGAGGGTGCTCAGCGCCGAGGCGGCGCGCGACAGGGAGCGCGAGTACAAGCTCTGTCGACTCTCCGACGGCGCCGGCGCCCGCGGTATCCCTACGTTGCCGCGCGCTTCCCTCGAGCTGGAGCACCCCATTACCGGAGTAGGACCAAACGCACCTGCGCATGTGCACGTTGGTGTGCGAGGTTGGGGATTTATGAACTAATGGCCGTGGAATGGGAAGGTAAATATAGGAAATAATGATCTGGTGAAGGGTATGAGATGGATATGAATTGTTAATGTTTAATTATCAAATTAATTAGTGGTTTCTTTTGGAAATATTATTACAGAAAAAGGTGTCTAGGAGGGTTGCATTTAATTATGTATTGTTTTGGATGAGAGGATAATTCATGATAAATTTTATTAAGGGTATTTTTGTCTTGAATAAAAAAGGAAAGATCTCATGGTTCGTTTATAGCATGCACAATAGTAAACAGGACTATTGTATATAGGGGGCATATCCAGTGCAATCAAATATTTGGTGTAATCACCGTGCAATTCAACTAAAAAAAGTTTCAAAAAAATTTGAAAAAAATCATGGATGTACATCTCAACTTACCCCATCTACGTATAAAATTTCATGATCAAATTCATCCTATGCTAGAAGTTACAAAAAAAGACAAATTTCTGACAAACTTTTACAGTTCAAATGCACCCCAAATTTATCTTTTTTGTAACTTCTCGCATAGGACGAATTTGATCATGAAATTTTATATGTAGATGGGGTAAGTTGAGATGTACATCCATGATTTTTTTCATAATTTTTTGAAACTTTTTTTAGTTGGATTGCACGGTGATTGCACCAAACCTTTTATTGCACTGGATATGCCCCATTGTATATATACTTATCTATCATCTAGAGACAAAATTAAAGACGACTTCTACAAATGTTTTGTTTGTTAAGTTTGTCTCTACGAGAGCCCACAATCTTTTAATTATAATAGACAACAACACATACAATAGTATTTTGTACTATCTCTATATCCTAAATTTATATGTTTGGATCATCTTTTCGTGAAGAGATAGTTACACATTCTTTCTCTAATGCCAGTAAAAATCCTCCGTAGTAAAATTTATAGACAGTTAACATTACATCATTGTACATACCCTTACATTAGTGCGACTTTTTGCAGTGCTCAAGTGTCAAACACAGTGAACATTCAATTTTGTGAGCTTTACAAAAAAAATGCATAATTAATGCGGTGAGGTTATGTATGGTAGGTCTCCATTGGTACATTGAGCAAGAAATCTGTATATTTCATCTCGAAATGAAAGGAAAGTATTACAATTTAGAAAAAAAAAAACTAGATTTCATTGTACATGGAAAATAAGGAAGTCGTACAGGGTATGTTTAATCGGAGATGCTATACAACATTCAAATTGCAATTTTATGATTCAAATCAAATCGCTAACCTTTGGATGTGCACGAAGATTCGTGCGTTGCTCCGTCTTCACCTGTCTCAGGTGACTACAGCAAGCATGCGAACCGGCTCCATCTCCAGCTTGCCGATGCCTCTTGTAGCACATTGAAAGCATCTAGACTCCTAATCAGTTATTTAAATAAATTATGAGTTTTGATGTTTGATGAGCAACTCTTATACTCTTATTGAAGTTGAAAAATATTCTAAAAGAAGGACAAAGGCTAAGGTTATTCGTTCCTAGTTTGACTTAAGAGTTGATTCAAGTCTTGTAGCTAGGTTTATTTTGTTTTTAGCCGTACTATAAAGATGGATTATGTATAAGTTCAGTATCTTGGTCCATAGGTTAAATTCTTAAGACTACTTGGAGCAAAGGTCACTTCTTTTCCCTCAAAAGTTCAAAAAAAATATATTCAGTCCCTTTGTGAGTTCAGCAAATTTCATTTCACACCGGACCAAGTTCTTTTTTCTGTCTAGCGCTAATGTCTTTTCATCTGAACTCAAACCGAGTGCTCACCGTTCACGACGAACCAACTTTCTTGGTTCGACGCAGTAAGTTTTTTCCTTGAAACTTAACCGAGTGTATGAAGTTAACGTCAGACCAAAATTCTTTGTTCACAACGGACCATATTTTTCGGTCCGTCGTAAACGTGAAACTTACTGGAACTTGTCCTTGAAACCAGAATCAAAATCAGTAAGTTTGCCATCAGCGACGGACCATATTTTTGGGTCCGGTGCAAACGTGCAATTCTTGGCTTCTCGACGGACCAGTTTTTGCTTGAACCATGTGTACGACGGACCAACTCTTTTTGGTCCGGCGCAAATGCAATTTTCACTGAATTCGGTCCGAAGTGCATTGAGTCTATTGTAAACCATTTCAAACATTGTCAGATGCAATCATTTTGACTTGTCTTTTCAATCTAACATTGGCAAATGGCTACTTTTTGGTAATAACGACTATTTACTTTCTGTAGCCTATAAAAGCAGTTCAAAGGCTTACTAGAACTAGAACTTTTTCATCTCTTTAACATTTTAGCATCCCAAAAGCTCCAAAACCATCAAAGAGACCAAGCTTAAACTCTGTTCACAAAACCCTACATTCTTTCATTGCTCCAAGCACAGTCTAGTTTCAGAGTGTCTAGTGAACCAAGAGATAGGGCTTGTGGATGGTCTATTACTCTTGGAACTAGCTGTTCCTAGACGGCTGGGTGGTGATCATAGTGCGACTTGTTCAATTGTGTTTGTGGAGGCCACTACCTTTGTGAGAGGTTGGGACTCACCTCACCGGAGTGGTGAAAGAGTTACATTAGTGACAAAATCAGAACTGCAGCTGTCAGTTGCTGGTGGAGCAATACTTCTGAAGAAGTGCTCTAACGGGGACGTAGGAGATTTATCTCTGAATCTCGGTGAAAAATTCTCTTGTCCCTATGTTTTTATTTGGTTATGCATTAATTTTCGCCTCTTGATACTTGTTCTCTGCAAATTGGTCCTCAATCAATTTTTACTGTTCTTATCTGTCAACTAATTGCTTAGTTCAGTATTTAAGTTTTTACAGTTGCCTATTCACCCCCCCCCATCTAGGCCAACCCGATCCTTTCACACCTTCGGCAAAGACGGCTCCTACACACGCTACCATCCGTCAAATACACTGCTTCGTTCAATGAAACCTCCCCTATATGCTTGAGTTGTCTTCGACAGCAAAGGTGGAGGTCATCTTTTTTTTCTCCGACGTCAATGGCGGCGTTTGAGGAGGTGGTGAGCAACCACACACAGAGAGAGGAGGCACATAGGGGCAGTGGCGGAGCCAAAAAGTTTCAAAGAGGGGGGGCTTGGCAACATAAACTACTACCAATTGTAGCTGATGTGCAAAGCAATGCACATAGTGAGTATGGGGGTTCTCATTTGAAATTAGTGCATTTAAATCATTAAATTGACCTCGTATGTTCGATGCATCATCATAGCCTTGTCCTCTGAGTTTAGATAGAGACAAACCAAAACGAGCAAATAACAAGTTCAAAGCTATTTTCAGTGAAGCATAAGATATATCCGTAACATGCTCAACAGCTATAAATCTTTCAATTACTTGACCTGCCTGTCTACGCGAGTACGCGGTATGGCCGTATGCCTATGGGCCATGGGCTTCGATGAATGTCCTGACTCCTGGCGTATGTGCTCGCGAGGGTCTTTGCACTGGGCTGCCGAGTGGGCTCCAGCCCCACTGAGGCCTCCGCCTATGCATAGGGGAGGGGGGAGGTGGCGGAGGTCCAATGGACCTTGCCATTTGCTGGTGAGGTGTTGCTAGCCACAATGGCAGATGTAAGGAGGGGACACAAAAGGGACAGAGCATTGACTCTGTGTGACCTCTATTTTTAGCAATAAATATTAATAATAGATTTCATGTATATACAGTTGCTAGTATGCACATTTATAATGTTGATAACACATCCATACATAGTTTATTACATACGATAGCGGAAGCAGTTTATACATGATGTTCTTACAAACCAAAAGAAAGTTGCAGTGGAAACATTTTTATCTCGTAGTATGTAACATTTCCATAGACAACTGACAAGGTCAACTTTAGAAAAATTCATCGTTGACATCCCCATAACCTACGTCAATATATATTTCATCAGAGTATTCTGTCTCTTCACCTAAAAAACAATAATAGCAAGGTTGAGTACATAGAGTACTATGCAAGACTTTTGCAAACCTATAATAAATGCAGGCTTGTATTAAGAGAAATGCTACTACATTTATTTTTGCATAAAACCAATTTGAATTATAAATAATGAATAATAGATTACAAATGGAATTTTCTAAAAGCAATTTGATAGGTATATAAAATAACAAGTATGTAAGCATAAATGTAGCAATCCACAGTCCTCCATGATGAGAGCGACATTTCAAACCATTTCTTGCCAACACATGGCATACCACCTGAATCATCTGAAAACATAAACTTTCCAACCCAAATTTTCAATTCCAATCCATTTTATGAAAATACCAAAAACATCTAATTAGTGGTAGTGCTCCAAGACTCCAGACAGTGGGAATGGCTTTTCGAAAAGTTTTACGCTCTATAGAGGTGTACAGCTTTACCTATAAGTAATAATCAACTCTTTTTGCATTGCAATTTAACACACTTCCTTTGGTTTGCACTGAGAGGTCACACATAACTGTTACATTACCTAGCCCTAACTTTGCACCAGCCTGGTGATGACAAATCCTTACTATAGCGGCAGAAAATATTTGTATACTCGGTACGACAAATGATTTCACATCCACTGTCCCACTTCTCGCCATACCAAGGCGTACACCATTGTACCAGCAAACGTTATTCCCAACACCCCAATGTTGGCACCTTTCGAGCAATCTATCCAGAAAGCCCATACTACTCTAGCCTTTCAATGTGCAAAGCTAGTTCTAAGTAACTTAGTAAGTTAAGATCGTTCTATGCCAGCCTTATGGTTCTGCGGTAATTCTTGGATTTAACTAACACTATGTTCGGTCTTTAATTCGACCCGGGCGAGAAATCTCCCATATCTACGTGCAAGTCCATGCACATCCGGCTATTGCTAATACTCGCCCGTGTCAAAACTATAGTTTTATTTTCATTTCTTTTTACAATGAATAGTAAAACCAGTTGTTCGTGTTCCTGGTTATAAATTATACCTAGCAAATGCATGTATTAATCGTGTATACCCAGCTTGAAATTACCATGTGTCTAACTAAAATATAGGATTATCAAGGTTCGCATTGTCAATATTGATTAAAAAATCCCATGAATTAGGGTATATCTACCAGTACCCACAATGTAGCAAAGTTTATTAAATATAACGCATGCACAAAAGTTTTGACAAAACAATATTGAAATGTTGGGTCAACATAATCAAAGGGGGGCTTGCATTGTTGATTGTTATCTTCGACAAAGTTGAAGTCATAGTTGGCATCGTCAACGACGGTGTCAGGAACGTCGGTGTCTATGCGTCGTTCATGGGAACATAGCAAATAACAAATTTCTAGTTTTGAATAAGGGCACAAAGAAATCAGATAGAAAACTGAATTAAAGCTTGATATTGAAAACAGGTGTGGCTTAGGGTTAGGGTTTCAAAATTATATTATGTCTTTTAATCCTTAGCTTATTCTTAGTAACGGTTAAGCAAGAGCTAAGTCTTAAGTTTATTCTAGGACATGGATTTTTGTTTTTTGTAGATTACTTTTTCTTATTTTTTTTTGAATTCAAGAGACTAAAATTATATATATGCATGTGTATATTTACGAATTCAAGAAGTTAAAATTATTTGAATTAATAAAATTAAGACAAAAAGTTACTATGTAGATTGCCATGCATAAACTAGCATCTCACCCTAAATATTTTTACATATCCAGGAAGACCATTACTTCTGAAGAGTATAGAAACTGACTTTACCTAATTTAAAGTTTATTTGCTCAAGTTGTTGATATTTGAATTTTAAACATGTTGGAACTAACCTATGTTAGAAAAGGATCAAAGGCAAGTTGAAACTTAAATCTTTTTGTATATTTGGGTTGATTATGCTCTAAAGATTCTAACAAAACTTGTCTTATTCAATTTGGAATCCATTTGCAAAAAATTTATGTTTAGCATATTCTAATCCTTCTATTTAAATTTAAATTTCAAAGCTGCACAATAGTCACGTTCAAAATATTTTTGCATATTTGGTAACTACATGATTTAACACGAATTTAGAAACTTGTTTCACTTAACTTGAAACTAAGATGCAACAGATATGCACATTTGAATTGATTCGGGTATGAAAAATCCTAAAAAATATGAAATGCGCTTTTCAACTTGAATAGCGTACTTCTTTTTCACGACATTTATTTGAAACCGGTCACATCGACTGACAGGGCAGGCCCGTTGTCGGTGGCCATGTGAGAGAGGTGGTGCCAGCGACTAACCGTTTGGGCCCGCGGGTCAGCGGGTATCCACGTGTGGGTGAGTGCGCATGTGCGGCTGGTTAGGGATGCAAATGGGCCGACCCTAGGGTCTTCTTTGGCCCACTTTAGTTCATTTGTTTGCACTAAAAACTTAATTTTTACTCCACCTTTTAAGTTTTAGTGCAAACAAATGAACTAGAGTGGGTCAAAGATGACCCTAGGGCCGGCCCATTTGCATCCCTACGGCTGGTGTGTGGGATCCGCCGGTCAGTTGGCCGATTCGGCACTAGAGGCTGACGTCCTGGCCCCGCGTGTCAGTGGAACAAAACATGGGGTTCGGTTCCTTCGTCGCCTGCAGTGAGTTGACGCTAGAGATGGCGGGCCGAGACCGTGTCAACGGGAGGGGACTAGGACGCACCTAGGGTGAGCTCGCGCACGGTTGGTGGTGAGCCGAGGGCGGCGCGCAACGACGCACGGCGGTGGAATCACCGGCGGCAAGTCGTGACGATGATTTGGTGGTGTTCGTGCTCGGCAAAGTGCAGTGTGACCATCAATGGATTGGATGTAAGGGAGAGTGTTCCATCACGTGGGTGCGGCAGTGGCAATGCATAACTATAATTTTCAGTCCGGTGGTGCAAATCAATGACTTGTTAAGCGTGCAAAGCCTATCAATTTGGAGCCCTTCAAATTTGTCGAATTTTTCTCTTTTTTATAATTCTTAATATATAATAAATTTGAACTTGTAATTTTATGCAGATGTAGAGTATGTTTAAGAGTACATCTACAAATTTTTTCAGAATTTTTCACGATATTTGGTAGTTCAGTTGCACGAGGATATGTTGCCTTCCTCACGACGGAGCTAACCATAGCAGTAACATCTAGGTTTTTCACAAATCCACATTTTTCACCATCAGGAGTGGACAAGAAACACAACAACAAATCCGCATTTTTCACCATCAGGAGTGGACAAGAAGAAATACAGCTTCCCCCAGTAGGATGGACTCCTATAAAAGGATTCATTAAGTCAGTTTGCAATAGGACGTTGAAAAAAGAAAGAAAGAATACGGACGCATCACTCTGTATAGAAAGGAAGAGCTCACGGGTATCTAGAATCTCCAGCCTTCCCTGAATAAGCAACATACTGCCGTGTCTTCCTCAAGCTAGACATCATTTCAAGCGGAATTTGTTCTCCTAAGGGTTCCAACAATCCCTGAGCACCTTTCTACTTCATACGGATGGCACGGTTCAAATCTTTCTGCGTGACCTTGACCAATGCGTTTCACCGCACGCCTGATATGCACCCAAAGTTCTCTCCGAAGCAACTCTGACATGCTAGATCTAGCCTCTTGTTACAAAAACCATCCTTAATATCACATTTTCGATTGCCAGGGTAAACCATTAGCAGACATTTCACCATGTCACCCAAGAACAGTGCTCTGTTCCTATTCCCACTGACACCAGGAAACATATACTTACCAACATAATTATCGAATGATTCTTCTGGCGGAAACTTTGTTTTTCTGATGAACTCGTCAACATATTGGCGGGCCTTCGCACTGTTCATGGGATTATGTTACAGTTGCTGAATATGTTGACCATAGAAGTATCACATTCTTGAATATCAATCATATCAAAAGCTTCTTTATCTGATGCTACACCTAGTGCAAAAAAAAAAAACTATCCAGGTTGGCATAATCGCTCCCAAGAAGTACAGGTTACCACTTTGCTGAAACCATCAATGTTTTTATGCTGAACTGTTGGATTATTTGGGCCAAGCCCATTTAATTGAGACAATAAATCCTAAAAAATCTCAAAGGTCCACCTCATGAGGAGGCATGTGCACTAACAATAGTACCACATTGCTAGCCTAAAGTGGTGAACAATAGTTTATATAGTAGAGTGTGATCCACCATGGTAAAACCATGTGGGACAAAGGGAAAAAGAAGTTCCACGTTTAGGGTTTTGTCAGTTCCCTTCGTTGCACCACCATCTGGTCCAGTGGCGGAGCCAGCCCAGGCCCAAGCCCCGGGCTGGACCAACTGATCTTAAATTAAGTCTATGTTTTTAATCATTTTTTAATAATTTTTAAAAAAAATTTAATGGGCTTTCGGTACTAGGCCCCGGGCTGCAGCACGGGCAGCCCGGGGCCTGTATCCGCCCCTGATCTGGTCTACTTCGTTCCGTGCGCCGGCATGCACCAGCAAACGGAAGAGCAGGTCTCCGAAACCATCCGTCCTCGAGTTCTTGCACCGGGAGAGGATGAATCAGGTTTTTAGGAAGCGCTTCGCGCGACTGCTTCCACGACATCGTCACGGCTCGTCTTCCTCGTCATCGCGCTCGGCTGCAGCGCGCTTTCGTCCTCAACACTGTCCGCACTACAATGCCTACTGCTTCTTCTACACACGAACAGTACGTGCACGTTATGATGTTTCTGTTGTTTTTGTTTATTCTGTTGTTTGAGAGCATATTAGATGGAAATATGTGTAGTTTCCTCGCGTATGCATCTAGGGTGTGCTCCTGTTATTGGTTGATAATCATCTGTCACATGTTGTTCATGATTTATTCTTGGATTAAATTAAACCTGAATGTGCCTTTATTTCTAACAATGAACAAGTTTTACATGGATCTTTCCTCGTTTGATTTCAGATAAGTAACATGCATCCCAGCAGGGCGGTCACTGATCCAAATCCTGGATAAGAATCTCTGCTCTTCATCAATGAATGCCTAGAGAGTTGAAACAATGAAAACATGAGATTAACATAACCCAGATATGGTATCAAACATTTTGTACATGATGTAGGGTAACAACTTTTTCTAAGCATTCCAAAAGAGGGTAAATTTCGAAGAAAGTAGAGCGATGGGCAATTCCTCCGTAACAATTTCTTTGACAACTTATTTGAACAGGTTCATATTAAAATGTTCCAGTGCGCAGCTAAGAAGCACCATCAAACCTAATATATAAAACTCCAGTTGAACTTTGGTCACATGCTTACAATATGCAACAAAAGTTAAGCTAGATTTGCCAACTTATATCCAGACATATATGTATGACGGTACCAAGATTGTGTCTCTTTCATGACTATGATGTTTAGAATAGAGTTCATTTGTTCTTCCAAATACTTGTTATCGCATATCTAAACTGAGATGTTCCCATTCAAATTTAAGATTAGCATAGACTTACAGCATTCTAAAGGCTATACAAATGTGTATGCAATGTGAATATGCAATGATTTTTACGAAAAGCATTAGCTAAGAACTGAAAGAACAGGATATATCATGTACCCAAACTCCGGCTCCTCAAACTCCACTCCACCAAACTTGATAGTTGCATGTCTCCAGGCACCTGCTTTCTTTGAAGGACCATTCGTTTGCAGCACTTCCATCGCTAAACCACCAGGCTGTCCAGGCAGCTGCCCCAAAGTCCTTTTTTAACAACAAAGAGAGAGGGAGAAAAAAAAACCATATAAAAAAACTCATCATACAATCCTCAAATTTGATGACAGATAAACAGAACATGTGAATCCAAGGCTCCACAAGGCATTTGGCACCAAGAACCAGAGTCACTAATAATTCTTCAGCACGCAACGATCACACGATCTTTAAAAAAAAAATGCAAGTGCAACACACATCAGACTGCCATTTCGCAACATTTCACAACAAATCAAAACAAGGATTCCCTCCGCACTCAGCCCCAACGCCGCAATCCATGATCAAAGCGCACCATCTCAAAACCACAGTTTCACCGCACTACCGGAACGAATAGCTCTCACAACCCACAACAGCCGTAGCATTAATGTAGCCTACTATAAACGCGGAATGCGGGCGGTGGTGGCGCGTCGGTCGGGGGGAGGGCGGGCCTACCTGCGCGCCGGCAATCGCCGGAGGCGGCCGCCGGCGATGGTGGGGAACTCTGACGTCAATCTCTCTGACGTTGAGTCACTGCATGTGGGCCCTCCGACGCGTGGGCCCCACGTGTCAGCGACTCAACGTCAGAGGGTTGACGTTAGAGGATCTCATCGCCCCTACATCGTGGCGGTAAGGGGTTTTAGCCTTCTAGGCAGCGCGAGAGCGATGCGATGCGACCGAGGAGGAAGAGGCTTTCCTATGGAGGAAGGATCAGAACAGTGGATGACAGTAAGCTCATGCTGTGCTGTGGGTTTCAATTTTGCAGTGCGTTTTTGCTCTGTCTGTTGCTTTGGCTGCTGGAGGCTGGTCCCACCGGTCATTGTGACGGCCGGCGGTAAAGTTCGCTGGCCCTCCGATTTGCATCCGACAGAGTTTTATACAGCTTCCAACAAATACTTATATGGGAAGAAAATGGACGCCAACCGGGCCTCCACTTCACCCTTTTGGCATTTGCAAAAAAACCCCTCCATTTTCTTTAAATTACTAATATATCCTTATAAATTACAGATTGGTCCTTCGTGATTTTTTGTGAGGGCAAGAAAATCGTTTCTAAATTGCGTTCAGGTCCCTGATTTGTTACTTTACGGAAAACCCCCGCTAAATACAAATCTCGAACGAGCTTTTTTCTAATTTTTGGGGATAGCGATCAGGTCCAAAAATGTAACAAGCATGTCCCCGTTCCTTACGTTCAGGTCCTTTCTTCATTTTTCCTGGAAAAAATATTTTCATCAACAGAAAATATGTGTGCAGTTCTATCTCTGGACTTTTTTTCCCCAACTCAATCTCTAATCTTTAGACTTTTTTTTCCCAACTCGATCTCAAATATTTTCCGAAACATGTATTATTACTCGGTGAACGCATATAGTGTTGAACTCGACAAATTAAAGAAGGTTGACATATCTAATATTTTTCGTACCATGTATTACCCGGTTAACGTATAGGGTGTTAAGCTCAGCATCTTTTTTTTTTTTTTGCAACTCGACCTCTATTATTTTTCAAAACATGTATTATTACCCGGTGAACGCATAGGGTGTTAAACTCGGCGTCTATAATTTTTTTGGCAACTCGAAATCTAATATTTTTCGAGACGATCTCTAATATTTTCCATAACATGTATTATTACCCGGTTAACGCATAGGGTGTTAAACTCGGCATCTATTTTTTTTTTTTTTTTGCAACTCGATCTCTAATATTTTCCAAAACATGTATTATTACTCGGTGAACACATATGGTGTTAAACTCGGCGTCTAATCTTTAGGCTTTTTCCCCTAACTCAATCTCTAATGTTTTTCGAAGCATGTATTGTTACTCGGTGAACGCATAGAGTGTTAAACTCGACAAAAGTAGATTGGCATCTCTGATATTTTTCGGAACATGTATCACCCGGTTAACACATAGGGTGTTAAACTCGGCATCTATAATTTTTTTTTGCAACTCGATCTCTTATATTTTCTAAAACATGTATTATTACCCGGTGAACGCATATGGTGTTAAACTCGGCGCCTATAATTTTTTTGGGAAATAGAAATCTAATATTGTCCAGAACGATCTCTAATATTTTCCAAAACATGTATTATTACCCGGTGAACACATAGGGTGTTAAACTTGGCATCTAAAATTTTTCTTGCAACTCGATCTCTAATATTTTCCATAACATGTATTATTACCCGGTAAACGCATAGGGTGTCAAACTCGGCGTCTATAGTTTTTTTTTGCAACTCGAAATCTAATATTTTTCGGAACATGTATTATTCTTTTTTTTCCCAAAAAGGCCTGTTATTTCACAGATTCGTCAACGGTTCTTACCTAGCATATTTTTTTTCCAAAAAAAATCCAAGCGAACAAAAAAACGCTGAGATTTTCCTGCCTTTTTTCAAAAAAAAAAACTTGGATTAAATTTCGCACGGCGCGACATAGCGCGCAAATCTTACTAGTAGTTTCCTAGCTATGAATGGGACTGCTGTGCGAAGAAGATACACTGCCATCACGTGAGATTGTGCTCCTGGAGACAAGATTAGAATTGTTTTTAAAACAGTATTTTTAATAAAAAATTACACAATAATACGTCGATTAAAAATAACAAAAATACCCCTACGTAGCCATTTGAAATGGTGACAGACTTTCTACCGCCATTTCAAAAAATCGACAGAGAGTTTGTCGTCATTTGAAATGGCAATAGATGCCTATTGACCAATGGTCGTCTCTCTGTCGTCATTCCAAATAGCGATAAAAAGGTATTTAGTCTCGTCCACTGCCGCGCGCTAGCCAGAAGGCCATTCACCAACAGAGCAAGCAAAAAAGAAAGAAAGAAGAGGGAGAGGAGAAAGAGGAGGAGGAGGAGAAGAGGGTGAGGGGTAGAAGAGGAAGAAGAAGGGGTGGAGGAAGAAGAAGAGGAAGAAGAAGGGGGGAGGAGGAAGAAAGGCATCATGATTTTGTAGGTAATTTTTTATTTATTTGAATTAAATTTTAAAAATTGATTAGAATAATTAGGTTATAAGTAAATAGTTATGTAGAGTAGCAATGGTTATTTAGATAGGAGCAGTGCTTCTATGCTTTTCCTTCTAGTACAAGTTGCACAAATCTTGAAACAAACGAAGGGGTAAGTAATCACCATCTACCATTTATTCATGCTTTAATAATTGTGCAACTTTTAAAAGGAAGAGCATAGAAGCACCTCTCTTTAGATAGATGACTTGGTGACCATATTAGTTAGGTTTATAAATAATTAGTTGTGTAGAATAGCAATAATTTTTTTAGATACACGATTTTGTGATCAGATTAATTAGGCTTGCAAGTAGTTAGCTGTGTAGAATAGCAATAATTTTTTTAGATACATGATTTAGTGACAAGATTAATTATGTTTATAAATAATTAGCTATGTAGAGTAGCAAATTTTTTTAAGATACACGATTATAGATTAGATTAATTACGTTTGTAAGTAATTAATTGTGTAGAGTAGCAATAATTTTTTAGATACATGATTTAGTGACCAGATTAATTAGATTCGTAAGTAATTAGCTGCATAGAGTAGCAATAGCTATGTACATACAAAAATATGAAAAATATGTAGAATAGTGTGTAGTTCAAAAAATAAATTTATATATGCCTATAGCAGTTGTTCCAAGTAGTGTAGAGTACATCATCGTGGTACATAGATGCAGCGGTATTAAGAATTTCATGAAATGCTTGACAAGTATGGATGAATGAGTACAATTTAAAATATATGGATGAATGAGTACAATTTAAAATATACTACAGAGAAAGGATTTCGCACATGGGTGCACAAGGGGTGGAATTAAATTATTTTTCAAGTGTCGTGGCTAATCTATCACGTGCAAGTAGGGATGGTAATCGGGTGCGGTGGGCATGGGTAGTGCTCGCTCATACCCATGCCCGCTAGCCAAAATCTCTCCCATGAGTATACCCACGAAGGGTCGCAGGTAAAGAATCTCGTCCATACCCGTCGCCCGCGGGTATACCCGTTTACCCACCACTATCAACGATCCTTTCAACCAAATGGAACTAGGAACTAATGAGCTATGGTACTAATACAATCCTTTTGATGAAATTGTGGGAATCAACTACATTTTGTGGATTGAAGAATGATTATCAATGATTCAAAATTTCAAGTGACTATGGAAATAAAAATTAAAATAACACATGCAGACAAATGACGCACATATGCTCAAGTTCAACAATTAAAATGGAAATAGTTTATCGGCAGCACACATGCTCAAGTTTAACAATTGAAATAAAAACAATTCATTAATAATCACACACATTATAACTTGCTCATTATGGCATCACCAATCACAATTAATTACTAATATGAGGTACCACAAATTGGGGATCAGGGGCCAACTGGGCTCTTGGTGTAGCCCACATGTCAGTAGAAGGTGGCGGGTAATCAGGTAGAATGGGTACGAGTGGAGCACCTCCCATACCTATACCCGTTTACCAGTCGGGTAAAGTTTGGCCCCCATAAACATGCCCAAGGGCAATGAAAGAGGAACATACCCACCTCTATTAGGGTTTTTACCCGCGGGTACACGGGTAATCAAGTAAGATTGCCATCCCTACGTGTAGGGGAGCGTTTATGGAGTACGGTTACAAGATGGTTGTACCAGATGTTCTCATTGGACCATGAATTGCATGATCTGAAGCTACACAAAGTACGATGTCGAAAACGAAATTAAACGTACTGGGAGTTAGTGGAATTGAAAAGGCCAAAGTCATGGAGTTCATATATAAGAATGGCGATTGAGAAAGGATGGCCATTAGTGTTGTTGGCACAAGCATTTCAGAAAACCAGTGCGTTCGTGCAACATAGGAGGAGGTTGTTGGTGATGAACCGGAGGAAGTTGAAGAGAACAGCCAAGCTGAAGAATGCTTAGGCTCTGTTTGTTTCGGCTTTTTCATCGGCTTAAAAACCAAAAAGCCTAAGCCGAAACAAACGCCTGGCTTTTCAGTCGAGTTTAAAAAAGCCTAAAGCCCATGTATAACTATGAGCTAAAAGTCAAGCAAGATGAGTTTTTTTGGAATGAAATAACCCTTTGCCACTAAAATCTCCAAAATTACCCACCAAATACCATCATATATAAAGCGAGAATCTCCCCCCATCTCATTTAGGGTATTTTATACTTTCCATCAATAAACTACACCATCCAATCTATTAATAAGCCAGGATACCAAACAACATGTCTTAACTTAAAAACTCATTAAGCCAAAAAGCTAGCTTTAAGCTAGAAACTAAAAAGCTGAAGCCGAAACAAACAGGGACTTAGTGAGGTAGGATGTTAGTTTGGGTCAGGAGGCAGTGCAAAGTGAGGAAGTTGATATTCCCATGGCAGAACAACTTCCAATGGCAGATAACATGAACCAATGGGTGTGGCAGATGAGACAAAACATACTAAATCATTGGTGCAATCGATGAACTCAGAGAACTAGAACTACGAGGCTTTAAGTAATGACGAAAATGATGAAGAGCCTTTCCCTGCGGAGTGAGATGAGTGCCGATTCGATAGGCTGATGGTAAACGAGGGTGAAGACATCGCATTGGGGTACGATCGGAATGAGGTGTGGCAAGGTGCAATTTACAAGAATAAGAGTGAGGTGCAGGAAGCAGTGATAGTATGGGCAGTGTCGCTATGTATAACCTTTAAGGTTGCGAAGTCAGATCAACAGGTGTATGATGTCACATGCCAGATGGAGGGTTGCCCATGGCGTGTTCATGCTTACTAGCCTAAGTGGGACAATATTTGGAAGTGTTCTATAGTCGTTCCACACATGTGTGTGCTGACGGAGTCTACACAGTCGCATAGAAACATATCTTTAGGCTTTGTTGCTAATGCAATATATGGGGAGATTGTGGGAAACCTGGATTTAGAGCCACGTGCCATCATACGTGCAATAGAGTAGATGTTCCAGTGCACCATAGGCTATGTCAAGGCATGGAGAGTAAAGTAGAAGGCATTGGAAGGAAGGTTTGGTATGTACAAAAACTCTTATCAAAACTTGCTAGGTATGCTTCAGGTGATCAAGGAAAGGAATGCTGGGACTTATATCGATATTTGTGAGTAACATTTGCAGCACTTCCCTGGGAAGGTGGTACTCAAGCAAGCATTCTTTACTTTCGGTGCATGTATCAACGCATTTAGACATTGCCATCCGTTGTTATGCGTGGACCGGACATTTCTAACTTGGAAATACAAATGCTAGATATTGACTGACATAGGTGTAGATGGCAACAATCAGATTCTTCCCGTAATGCTCACATTCATGGAGGGTGAAAACACAGATAGCTGGCTCTGGTTTCTAAGGAATGTGAAAGCCGGCATCGTGGATTAGCGGCTTGGAGTGTGTGTCATACACGATCAGTATCCAGAGCTGTTGAAGGCGATCGTGTAGTTGCTGCAAGGTGTAGATGAGACACATCCATAGCTTGATTTGCGAAGTAGGTGGTGCAAGCGGCACATGGGTGCTAACTTCTGCAAGCAGTTTATGAACAAGGAGCTAATAAAGCTTTTCAAGAGGCTGTGCGACTAGAGCCAATAGAGAAAAATTGATGCATTGTGAAAGAAGTTGGATGAACTGACATCAAGGCATACAGCGGAGGCAATGAAAAGGGCAATGCAAGGCCTAGGGGAGGTCCCAGTAGCGCTGGAAGCGTTACCCACGGACCATCCACACCTGGTTCGGAGGAAGGAAGGGCCATGAAATGCTTCTCGGAATTGATAGAGCATGAGCCTAAAGAGAAATAGGCTTTGCATTATGACACCGATGGTGTTAGGTATGGGATCATGACGACAAACCTGGCTGAGGTTTACAATTGGGTCATGTGGGGCCTGAGACCCCTTTCCCTGGTTGCTATAGTGGAGGGTGTTCTTCGTGGCATCACGAAGTATTTTGTGGATCGCTATGCTAGGGTTGTCGCCCTCAATCCTCCAAGCATATCTGAATTGCCTTTTTAGGGGGACTCAGTTTATGGTACAGAAAATTATAGACTATTTTCTGACCCGATAAACCCCCTGAGACCAATTTGGAGATAACCTTCATGATCTTCTCTTCTTCCCTAGTTAGCTCCAGCGAGTCCTCCTCTTTTGCCTCTAACCACATCCAGGTCGGAGCAACCTTCTCGGTGAACTAGAGACGACTGCGCCCAGGAATCTTTGAGTAAAACCACTCCCGTTGATAGTCCTTACATGTATCCTTAGTCAGAAAGCGAAGCATACTAGACACCGACTTAGAGCTTAAAGTAAAAGAGCTCCCAAAAACATCCTGATTTTTGTTATTTCTGGTATATTAGAAAAAAAATGAAAAAGGCGAATAAAAGCTGGAATACCAAGAAAAACTTCACAAAGATACGAGAAAACACTCAAAATCAAGATGGAATTTGGGGGAATAAGATGTAGCTCGATTTCATAGTAATTCGCTCTTAGGGAGACGAAAACCTAACTCAGGGTATGCGGTGAAGAGTACAATACACCACTCCTGGGGGACATGCTTCACATCTTCTCTGCTAGGATCCCAGCGCACCATCTTGCGCGATGGGATCAAGCCAAGATCCTCGAGATCTTACTCTTAGTAAAAACAAATTTCTCCATTGTAAATGAACAGAGAACCTGAAAGGTGAAAAGCTTTGAATTTTTTTCTAGTTGTTGAGACTTTCACCTCTGTTTCTTGATCAAAACTTTTCAAATGCAAAAAAGAATGGAAGATGAAAAGCCTTAAGAACCAAGATGAAAGAAAGCGGAAGAAGTTTTTGCACTCAAATGCCTGAAGGCATGTAGTGTTCTAGGGAAGCCTCACCCCCTCTATTTATAATATTCTTTAGGATAGTTATCTCATCGGTTTGGTTACCGAAGAAATCACAAAAAGATTTCTCTACCAGGAACCAAAATGGTGACATGATTAGCGCGAGACCCCCATAATATGTCTTTAAAATTGAAGTCTTGAGTAATTACATATATTTATTCAAGCCTTGGGAGCTAGCTGACGACGATTAATATGTCCTTAATTAATTCTAGGCTTACTCACTTATAAATAAAAAGGCCCACAAAGTAAAAATATGGCCCAAGGCCCATTACCTGGTTACGATTTCAACCAGAGTTAAAATCAGTCACATGGAAATATTCTCGACTAGTGTACAAAACATTAGTCAAAGATATGATATGCTCTAATTATCCCGACCAGTTATACACACGCTGGTCGAGATAATCCCGACCAGCATACAGGTTGGATATGGGATAAGCTTTCGCTCTGACCTGGATGAGGTTGGGAAGGAAGTTACCTCCGTATAAGACTAGTGTGCAGAAGACGCTTTCTTTGATAGGTACAAACAACCTCCTCAGGAAGAGACGTCTCTTTATTAAAAAGACACCTTTTAATGAGAAAATGCTTTTTTAATGAGAAGACATATTTTGGTGAAAAGACATCTTTTGGAAGATGACAACTACCATCCCTTCATCTGCTATAAATAGGAGGCTTCCGCAAGGATTCAAGCATAATGGTCAAAATCAGACACAATAGATTAGCATTAGTGTTAGTTTTTTAGTTCTTCACTCAAAGTTTGTACTCTGTAAACACACGTGACTCAATAAAATACATAATATCATTTCCTACTTTTTCAATATCTGATTTGTTAGACAAAGGCAACCCAAATTATATTCATAAGCTCGATCTAGGAACCCCCTGGTCTTAAATATCAATATGGCCCTCTCTCGAATAAATTTGCAAAAATATCCCACTACAAGTTTTCCTGCTGAACACCATAACCTCGGCAGGGTTTCAAAAACTAACAAAAATTGAGCGCTTATCGACCCGGTTTGGCTTTTGAGTAAACTGGTCCAATTCAAATTCAAATTCAAAATATCTAAAAATTTGGAAAAAGTTATCAAAAAGTGTTAATTTTTTTAAAAAAATTTATGTGAGGTCCTAAGGCAATGATAATGGTGCTATAAAAATTTTAGATGATTATCAGACTGTGTATTTTTAAAAAAAAATCTAACAATGCTACTATCTTTGTAAATGATCTTCTGTGTTTGATTTTCTAGGGGCACTAAATGAAGTCTAATATTTCTGACAAAAATTTTGTGAGGCCCTAAGGCTATGGTAATAATGATGTAAACTTTTCACGTGATGATCAGATATGTGTATTTTTTGAAATTCTGATAGAGCTACTGTCTTTGAATATGCTCGTTAGTTTTTTTTTATTTTCTACGGGCACTAAACGAAATCTAATATTTCTAGAAATTTTACTAAATGATCCTTCAGTACTTTTTATGATAAAATTAAAATCTCATAATATGGTAAAGCATATAATTTTTTATAAAAAATTGATAGTGTCTCTGTTCCTTTTTATTAATTTCTATTTTTATTTTTTAGAAGCACTAAATTAAATAAAAATTATTGAAATTTATCTGAGGTGTTTTATGGATTAATTTATATTTATTATGATTTATTTAATTTTTTATAATTTTGTTTGCAAGTTTTTTCAAATTTCCTTGTGTATGCCAAAAATAAAATAAAACCGGTC
Source organism: Rhipidocladum racemiflorum (assembly GCA_036346355.1). NCBI lineage: Eukaryota > Viridiplantae > Streptophyta > Magnoliopsida > Poales > Poaceae > Rhipidocladum > Rhipidocladum racemiflorum. The sequence continues at coordinate 5,080,601 of CM070583.1, forward strand.
AAAAATCGGCTAAAATCATCAAAAATTGATGAAAATCATTAAAAAAAACAGTGAGGAAAGTGATGTCACTTAATTTGTCGAGTTTAAAAGAAAAATCGGTGAAAATCGCTCAAAAATCAGCAAAATCGGTTGTATTTTGATTTTGTACCATGGATTTCAAATTGTTTGATTTCGGCGTTCATTCGATTTCTACCAATTTTTATGGAAATCGGTACCGAGCTCCTTTCGATTTTACGCTTCATTTCGGTATTGTAAACCCTGATCCTTGGTATGTTAATCAATTAAACTCCTTGATTCGTCGCTTAATTAATCGCTTTAATTATTTAACCACTTAATTAATTCACTAATTAAGAGACCACCTCCCTGGTGAGATGGATTATGTTGCCACGGTATGGAAGCGCGACACGACAGGTGACACGTGTCGCCTGCCGCGTCTTTCGTGGTTGAGGGGGGTATTTTTGCAATTTTATTCGGAAGTGGGTTAGATTTGAAAAAACGATGTCACGAGGGGAAAAAAAGAAAATTCATGTTTTGCATCATGTATTAGCCAAAATGAAGCACAAATGGTGAAATTAGAAACTACACATCGTAGCAATCTTCGCTGGCGGAGCTGTTTGTCAAGCTATACTCTACACGTAAGATGGTACCATCGGTCCTTTTTTTTCCTTTCCAAAAGATTTACAAACATCGATCAAGTACTCAGGACGAGTTTTCAGTAAAGGAAAAAATTTACATCCATATCACAATGAATCACACGATGCAAAAGTCATATATTGACATTAACATCAAGCACGAACACCCTCAATACAACGAACACCCTCAATACAACAAAACGGTAAATCCTGAAAAGGAGACATGCAACAGTACGGATCTTATCTTACAGCCAATATAATCCGGAGGTTTCCAGCCCCCTCACGAGGTCCGCCTGTCCTTTATGTGGTTTTGCGGAAAAGCTTCTCTATTTCTTTAAATCGCGGATAAATCCTTACATATTACATATAAGTGGGAAAAAGAAAAGAAAGAAAAAAGGTAACAAGAGCAAACAACTGAACAAGCAACTGATTTTACATGACGTACAGAGATCGGGATTCGTGCACTGATACAATCCAAGGGCGGGCAATTAACCAGGCAGAGATCTATCGATGGATCGACCTCTCTAGATGAAGTCACGCACGGTTAATTGTTACGAGGCTTGGACCCTCCCGACGTAGGTGGTGGAGGTCCTCTTGACCTGATCTCAGTATGCTGCAAATAATCAATCAACAATAGCCCATCACTGACAGATTAAAATTAAAAATCAGCTGATTGCCCAGCTAACCCTCGATCACTACCACCAAGAACAGCAATTAATTAGTTAAACTGGCAGGCAATTAAACAAGATTTGATAAAAATACAGCAGGTTCTAACTTCTAAGTAAGTAAATGAGATCTAGATCCAGGTCGACCTGAGAGGACGCCGAGTTAGGCTCTTTCGCACCAGCTGCAGAAACGCACGCGCGGGACATCGATCGATCAAGGAGGGAGACGCGAGATGAGGATATCATCAGGTATTAGCCGAGATGCAATATATCCAAAAAATTTCGGTGTTATTTTAGATGCGCACGTTCTTATACATGTACTTACCGGCGTCCTTGTGGTTGGCGCGGCCGCAGCTAGTGATGCGGCCGACGAGGCCGCAGAACTTGTCCTTGAGCTGCGCGCCGAGCTTGGCCATGGCGGTCGAGCGGCCGGTCGACGGATCGCAAGCAAGCTAGCTAACGGCGGCGAGTAGAGCGAGCGGTCGAGCTCGATCGCTCGAACCAAGAGGAGTCGATCGCTAGCTAGTAGCTAGCTAGTCAGCGCGCGTGAGTAGCTAGCTAGGTGATTTCTTGGTGTCACTTCGTCCTCGCTGCCCGGCGCCAGAGCTCAGATTTATATTGCCATGGCTGGTCACCAAGCGGCCTCCACTACTTTAGTACTTAGACCGAGCCTATAACCAAGCATGAACAACGGGGTTTACAGCCGTTCTACCCTATCCACCACCTAAGACCGAATCCAACGATGGCATGAAAAATCAGGTCTGTACAATCCTGAACAATGCGGCCTGCATTTGATTTGGGCCTTTATATTGAGTTGATTCCCAACTATAGCCTGAATTCCCTGCCTGTATATCAACCATCAGACAAACCTCTCCTTCACATATAGCACACGCGAGAACAGCCTCTCTATATAGGGATGAACCCCTCCGGCCTCTTTAATAGAGGCGCACATAGCACATCCCCTTAGGATGGCTACAGGCCTAAATAGACATCTAAATATCCAAACAGGCCGTTTTCCAGGCCATCCTTAGAGAGAGCCTAACGCGCGAAGCCTCACGTCAGAACAGTTCCCTAAAATTCCCTCCTGAATGCATGATTAAGATTACTACTCCCTCCGATGTAAAAAAAACAGTTGTTTGACAGAGCTCCAGCTTCACTAAATCCATGAAGTTGGTGGAGCTGGATATTCCTAGCTTCATTATATTTGTGAAGCTGGAGCTATGGATATATTAAGTGTGTTTAGGTGAGTCATCTTGTTTATATTTTAAAATAAAATTATAAATTTAAGTCACTTTATTTCAGTCTACAAGTTTCAGCTCTGAGGTGAAACTGAGATCTAGAGCTCTGCCAAACAGGGTGATGATCAAACTTTTGAAACTTTAACTATCGATATATTTTTAAATATTTAAATTGGATACATGAAAATTATATGTGTAAACTTGTCTCGAGAAGTACTTTTATAATATTATAATATTATTGAGTTTTATAAAATATATTATAATAAAAATTAGTGATCAAAGTTGTGTTTTGAAGACCGTTTCGATGTCCAAAACGTCAGCTTTTTTAGACCGAAGGGAGTATGATATACTCCGTCTGTCCAAGTTTATAAGGCTTATTTTTGTAATGATCTTATCCATAAATATAAAACGTACTATTTCATATTTCAATGCAAAATTAATGTGTTGTTCCCTCTATAACCCTAATAAATATTCATCTTTAATTTATATTCTCTATACGATGCATTAAGTATAATACTTGGTGATAATAATTAAGGGTAATTTAGTTATTTTCAATATCTTCTTGATCTATGTGCCAAGAAGAAAAATACATCTTATAAACTTGGACGGAGGGGGTACTTTGTTGGGAATAGTCCCACATCGGTTGTGGGGAGGGCTTGAGCATGGTTTATAAGGGTGAGGGAGCACTCCCTTATTGAGCTAGCTTTTTGGGGAATGTCCCAAGAGACCTTGGACCACTGTCGGGGTTGGGCATGCGAGTGTGCTGCAACCCAACGACCTGGGATCCGGACCCGCTAGGGTGGCGGTCCGACTATCAAGTGGTATCAGAGCCCAGGTGTCCCAGGTGGTTCCTTTATAGATAATCTCGGCCCGATATGTGAGGGGAAGATTGTTGGGAATAGTCTCACATCAGTTGAGGAGAGGGCTTGAGCATGGTTTATAAGGGTGAGGGAGCACCCCATCATTGAGCTTGCTTTTTGGGGGGAGATGGCCTAAGAGACCTGGGCCCGCTGCTCAGGTTGGGCCTGCGGGTGTGCTGCAGCCCAACGACTTGGGATCCGGACGTGCTAGGGTGGCAGTCGGGCTATTGTACTTGTCTTTGATATATAACTCTACTTCTTATAATTGAAATACAATTATATTTATTATATAATTATATTATCTATATATGATTAATATGTACAATTATAATCTGGTCACATTAAAACGAAGAATATGGCTTAAATATGACCTGTTATTTTTATTTATGTAAATTGAGGGTTCATTAAGCTCGAGAGTAGCCAAGAATAGGGCTGCAAGAAAAGCTCGAGGCTCGCAAACTATTCGAGCTCGGCTCGTCAGAGACTCGGCTCGAGCTCGGCTCGAGCTATATTCGAGCTCGAATCGAGCCTGATCTCAAGCTCGCGAGCCCAGTCGAGCCGAGCTCAAGCCTACTCGAGCTTTGTTCACTAAATTGTTGCATGGGTTATGTGATTTTTAAGTTATGCAAATGCTCTCACTTGATGAAAATTATTGCATGCAAATGCTCTCTTGATGAAAATTGTTGCATGCAAATGCTCACTAAATTGGTGCATTGCATATCTGCTACCGGATGTTTTGATTTGTTGCTTTTGTTTGTGCTTATCTGCTGCTGTTGTATATAAACAAATGTTATCGAGCTTTTTCGAGCCGAGCTCGAGCCTACTCGAGCTTTGTTCGAGCTCGAACCGAGCCTGCCTGTAAACTCGAACCTAATTTGAGGCTCGGCTCGAGCTCGGCTCGAGCTTGTTCGAGCTCGAGCTTCGTAGGGCAAGCTCGCTCGAGCTCGGCTCGTTTGCAGCCCTAGCCAAGAAGGATCTACAACAAAAGATTTTGTTATTGTAACTTTTTCTTCTTCTTTTTCGCAAGTCTTGGTCAATCTATGTGATAGTTGAATTTGTACGCAGATTGATACGCCATACATACAATTGGACGTTAACCCGTCGTGGATTAAAAAAAAAAACGTGACTTGTCCTTAAAGAAAATTTCATCCACACCGTAGAAAATAGACTCAAATATCTCGAAGTAAAGCATCGGTTGTGCACTGGACCGGACGCACACACGTCGTTTCTCACTGTTTTAATTAAGTCAATCGAGCGTGATTATATGCACATCATGAATTGTATTCTCTAATGCGTGCAAAGCAAGACGGATCTATGATTTTTCGAAAAGGCGTAGATTAGTGCGCATATATTAATTGTCTATAATATGCCATGATTACTACCTTCACTACAGCCATAATGAGGAATCGATTTAGACGTTCCGATTTGATTGATCTTTTTGATGTTGACATGGTCTCCAAAACAGATATATATTTTGATCACTAACTTTTATTATAATATATTTAAAAAAATTTAAAAAATTATATAATTACGAAAGTACTTTTTAAGATAAATATACTCATATAATTTTTATCTATGCAATTTAAATATTTAAAAAGATATTAATAGTTAAAATTTTAAAAATTTGATTACATCTATATTAAAAATGATAACAATTTGTGATCAGAGTGAGTAGCTTATTACTATCATCATCAAGCTGTGGATGGCGCCAGGTAGGCAATTGGCAGACCCTCCTCTTTATGATATATTATACTACAAAAGAAATATTCTAATGTGCATTATGTTCTAGTCCCATAATCAGTAGCTAATACACATAATCACAAAATTGATATCACATCTATGTACAATATATTACCTATAACAGCGAAAGCATTAATATAATATAACCTGCACAGTCGATCAGAATTGAGCGGAAGAATCAAAAGTCTTGTAATGTGCCACATAATCCTAAGGCAACTGATAGGGTATAAACTTAGATAAAATCATCCAGTTATTATAAAATTCTGTACTTTTCAAAAATAATAAAAAAAATTAAAATTTAAAAATAGAGTTGAATAAATTTTTTAATGAATATCAAAAAAATTTACCCAAAATAATATCTTATATACATTTATTGAATAATAGTCTTAATAAAAGAACAATCGTAGTATTAAAGTCCTTTCTTTTAAATTAAGCAAATTAAGAAAATAAAATTTAACGTGGTCATATTTTGAATTATCATATTTTCTGAATTTTTAAATCTTTTAATGACTTTCTTTATTTAAAAATTATTTAAACGGGTTTAGTAAAAAATGAAAAGTAAAAAGGTAAATGTGAAAATGTAAAAAAATCTGTAAAAATTATATAAAATTCATGGATCCCTCTAGAAACTTGATTTTGTAGTAAAAAATCAATGATAAATCATTTAATCAAAGAAATGATTATTTTCATTACATTGATGTGACACTAAATAGTGTAAAGAAGTAATTTTATAATTTTTTACATAGCTTTAATGTAGCTCAAATTTTTACCAAATGATATTCATAGCACTTTTAACTTCTGATAAACTTTTCAAAGATTATTAATAAATTTTATTATTTATTCTAATTTATTTATCACAAATATGAAATTATGAAAACCAGAGTAAAAAAATTATTAAAAAATAAATACTTTATAATTAAAATTGAAATTTTTATTAAGTATTATGATATCATTACAAACCTTTTGTAAAAGTTTAAAAAATTAATAGGTTAGTTCATCCCCTCAATTAAATCATTTTTTGAATTTAAAAATATGAACAGTTCTTAATGTAAGATTTTTAGTAAATAACATACAAATAATGTATATGAAACCGCTGCGTTGCATGACATAGAAAAATAAGTAAACATATATGAAGCATACATCATGAATTAGTTCGCAATTGCAGCCAAAAGTATCACAAAGATAACTGCATATATAATCTTCTCTAACCACTTAATATGATCTAAAAAGTGCTCCACCTTAAACATCAGCATATTAAGTCTCTGCTCAAGCATAGGGTCCAACCTCTGCTCTAGCTCTGGCAGCATCCTCTCTGGTACGATGCTACTAGCACGCTCCTTCGTTGTATTCATAGTGTCTGCACATTGAAAATATTAGCATCCTATAGCCTACGTGACGATATGAATATGCTTTAAGGCTGTAAAAAGAAAGAAGTTCTCACAAGATAATAGACAATTCGAACAGGAGAATAATCATCAAAACCTAAAGAAATCGAACTACATTTTCACTTACAGAGTAAAAAGGGCATTTGTAAAACACCCGACCGTTATTTGCTGGAGTGGTGGCATAGAACACATTAGCTTGGACATGGCAGTTAGCGCAATCGACCCGCCTTGCATTGGCAAGCGCAAGGGCCCTCCGATTCGTTGAGCTTGAGGTTTCAGACATGACCCTCACACAAGTGATGAACGCTGAAGCGGGATGAGGAAGAAGAGGATATGAGTAGGAGGATATGAAATGCTCGATGTTTCAGTGTGGAATGTATATGCTGGGCATGCCTCCGTATTTATAGTAAGTTTTTGGTGGCAGCGTGTTGTCCAAATGGCCTGAGAAAGCTGCTGCCAGTGTATTGTCAATTCGAGCTGATAAAGGAGTAGTGAGTGTGTTGTCATTTTACTTTGAGAAAGCTGGTCATACGTGTTGTCCAATCGACCTTTTTTGATATCAGCTTTTTCAGCTTTTTGTTATATTAGTTTTTTCAGCGTGTTGTCATATTAGCTTTTTCAGACTTTTGTCATATCAGCTTTTTCAGCTGTTTGTCATGCTTTTTCAGCATGTTGTCATATAAGTTTTTTCAACTTTTTCAGCCTTTTTTCATATCAGATTTTCAGCGTATTGCCATATCAGCTTTTTCAGACCGATTTGACAACACACTACTAGCTATAGTAGTGTTAATTTTCGTTGACAAAAAAAATTCAAATTTCATTGTTGTAACACCCCGGCATCTAGTATGCCCTGGATGTCACCAAACATAGGAGATACAGCAACTAAATATCACAATTAAAGATAAATTACAGCAAGGGTGCAAATGCTAAAACCGAAAATTTCGGCAGCATCCCCTTTGTTTTTCCATGATTTGAAGCAACAGCAATATTATGGCAAGATATATCGTAATAAAAGACATCTAAAACAGCAATAGCAGATGATATAGCAACATCTTAAGTCTAAAATAATGAATCCAACCACTCCATAATCTATAACGAAGTAATTGATAAAATCAAGCACATAATCAAGCCATTCTCCAAGTTTCATCGCAACAATCTTATTATCATAACGCCAATTGATAAAATTGTCTAAATGTGTGGAGCTGCGTGAAGAAGTGTAGCTGAACCCCTTTCTCGCATGCCGGTTTCATGATACCTAAAACATCATAAAACACAAGCGTGAGTTCATCACTCAGTAAGCATATTGCAATGGAACAAAGAGAACAGTTTTTAATGATAACATCACTACATCTCATACTTAACATCATATTCATGGCATAATCTCATATTCAACATCATAACCATGTCATAGTCTCATTGTACACATCTCATTAACATCAACATATATGCAATGCAATGCACATGTCTCCTCGAAGCACATACCGGTATTGCCGAGTGCACACCCGTCGGCGTGCACCCTCTTTCCCCTTCCATCCCGTAGATGGAGGGTGCCTACTCTTACTGACTCGCTCCCATACATAACCGTGGATGGGACTACGAGGTTGGTCTTTCGTGTTCACTACGTGTGAACACAGAGGCCCGTATCAGAATGGGACGCCTCTTCCATTATGAATGCACATATGACATGAACATGTATAAACTTGCATATACATTTAACACAACGAATTCATAACCAATATGTAACCATGTTCATCATATCATAGGCAAATATCAATCATGGCAAGTTAGCATAACATGTAATCATGTTGAACTTAAGCAAGTCTAGCAATCATACAACACCCAAACCCATTCCAATACACTTGCCTTCAACCGTGGGCGACGGATTGGCGAGAGGTTGAGGGCACTCCCGGGGTCACACCACCTGCACATAGGTACCACACACTCAAAACGTGCCTTCAAAACAGTACATGAACGATCATCTACCCCGACTTCGCAAACTACCCCTAAAACCCGTAAATAGAGAATCTGTCCCGACGGGACAGCGGGCTTCCAACTAGCATAACTTGAGTTCTAAAACTCCAAATCAAGCAAACGAGTACATTTTCTAGAATCTTAGAAAATTTCCTAACTTTTTGTAAGTATTGGCGAAGACTGAATCGGCCTCTAAAATTGTCTAATCTACAGATCAACACGATCTGTCCCAATCACGTCACAGTTTTGACAATGTTCGGTAAAACAGCCATAACTTTTAAACGGCTGATCGGAATTTCGCGTTCTTAGTACCCACTGAAAGGTAATTAAATTATATACAACTTTCGCAAAAGGTGGCAAGACAGAAAACATCTCTAACCTGCTGAAAAACGCCGCGCAAGACTGCTGCCAGAACAGGGCCGAACTCCTGTTTTCGTCTCGAGATTGGAATCTGCCCTAGCCTCTTTTTCTCAATGAATCTTCCATGAACAAGGGTTCCTAATCCCTCACAAAACCACCCAAAAACAGGATCTAAAGACACCATACCATACCTCACCCCCGCGGAGACGAAACGAAGCCGATCCTCGCCAGATTGTGTCGTTCCTCGCGGTAGAATCGATCCCGGACAGCGGAGGAACCAATCTAATGGAGGGGATTTGGATTTGCTAGGTTAAGAGAGGGGAGGATGCGCCCACACATCGGGAGGAGGCGCGGCTAGGGAGGAGGAACAAGGGGCGCACGGCTAGGGGGGGCGGCGGCTAGGGTGGAGAGGAGGGGGGTGGAGGCGCATGTGGGGAGGTGGGGCGCATGGGGCAGCAGCTTGGCTGCCCTAATCCCTCCCCCACATGGTCCATAGGCCTCCCACCTCCGGCCCACGAAGTTTCCCCAAGCCCACGATGCTTCCCCCAAGCCCAAAATTCCCTCGGAAGGCCCATTCCCCCCCGGAAGGCCCAAAACATGAAACCGAAGACATACCGAAATGCCGGAAACAAAACTGACTCGTTTCGTCATCCCGTGGTGTTACATTTGTTCCTTGTTCTTTTTTGATGTGCAACAAATTTGATGACAAATTAAAGTTTTAATAAAACCTGACATTGATATTACAAATTATAGTCTCCAAGGGGTGGTGTATGGACTAAGTGCTGGCACGTAAGATTCAATCATGTTGACGGATAGCAAAACGTTGGAGTGTGTTGTTAAATCGAACTGAAAAGGCGTGAAATGTAGAGCTTAATCTATTAAAGACCCTAATGCTCTTTTATATGAAAATCATCGCGAATAAAAACAAAATGTCACGAATAAAGATAAAAATAAAATCACACTCCTAGAGGTACCTCCTACCAGTGCCTAAATAATGATTCAATAATCCTTTTAGGTGCAACCGCATGCTTAGAAAGAAAACCGAGTCGTTATCGCGTAAATTTGATAAATACTTAAGCCTTTTCGGCAGCCTGTAAAATATCATGTTTAAATGTAATTTATAGGAAGAATTGATCTGATTTGCTTTTTGATATATGGACTACCATATTCTGGAAAAATATTTAATTTACACCTTGTTTTGCATCTAAATTCTACACGCTGATATGACAAAAAGCTGAAAAGCTGATATGATAAAAGGCTGAAAAAGCTGATATGACAACACGCTGAAAAAGCTAATATGACAAAAAGCTGTAAAACCTGATATGAAAAAGCCGATTGGACAACACGCACGACCAGCTTTCTCAGAGTAAAATGACAACACACTGACTATTCCTTTGTCAGCTCGAATTGACAACACATTAGCAGTAGCTTTCTCAGGCCACTTGGACAACACGCTGCAACCAAAAACTTACTATAAATATGGAGGCATGCCCAGCATATACATTCCACACTAAAATGTCAAACATTTCACATCCTCTTCATCCTCTTGCACATATCCTCTTCTTCCTCACCCTACTTCAGTGTTCGTCACTTGTGTGAAGGTCATGTCTAAAACCTCGAGCTCAGCGAATCGGAGGGCCATTGCGCTTGCCAATGCAAGGCGGGTCGATTGCCCTAGCTGCCATGTCCAAACTAATGTGTTCTATGCTACCACTCCGGCAAAGAACGGGCGGGTGTTTTACAAATGCTCTTTTTACTCTGTAAGTGAAAATATAGTTCGATTTCTTTAGGTTTTGATGATTATTCCCCTGTTCGAGTTGTCTATATCTTGTGATATCTTCTTTCTTTTCACGGCCTCAAAGCATATTCACATCATCACGTAGACTGCAGGATACCAATATTTCCAATGGGCAGACACCATGAATACAACGATGGAGCGTCCTAGTAGCAAAGTACCGGGCTAGAGCAAAGGATGGACCCTATGCTCGAGCAGAGACTTAACATGTTGATTTTTAAGGTGGAACGCATTTTAGATCATATCAAGTGGTTAGAAAATATTATGTATGCAGTTATTTTTGTGATACTTTTGGCTGCAATTGAGAACTAGTTTGTGATGTATGCTTCACGTATGTTTACTTCTTTTTCTTTGTCATGCAATGCAACGGTTACATATGCGTCATCTATCTTCTCTCATTTTTGTACGCCTTTTGTGCAACTTCATGATTATCACATGTACATCAATTTCTTTATAATTCCATAATTTTCATTAAAAAAAATATAAATTCATCATGCGATATCTAGCGGTAAAGGGGCCGCTTTTAAAAAAAAATCCGAAAAACGTGACCAAAGGAGTCGAGAGGGTGTTTTGGTCAATTTAGAAATTTTGGAGACTTGGTTTGGTGGAGCGGAGGTCATTTTTGGACTCAATGGCTCGAACTTTTCAAAAAAGTGGGTTTTTGTATTTTGTGAATTTTTTAGATTAATTAAATCAAAAAGGAAAAGAAAAGAAAAAAATAAAAAATCCAAAACAATACAGCGGTTTGAGACCACTCGAAAATAATAAAAAAAATGGAAAAATATACAGCAGACGCGGTCGGCTGAAAAATAAAAAAATACACAGCGGATGCCGACCACTGTAAATTAAAAAAACGAAAAAAAAATTTAAAATCCAATACAGCGGATGCCGACGATGAAAATATAAAAAATAAAACAACGGACTTAGTTCGTTGAAAAAAATTAAAAAAAACAAGGGAAAATTTTTCAGTGGTCCTAGTCTGCTGGAAACATCTCAAAAGTTTTTTAAAATTTTTAAGCAGACGGGATCCACTATATTTTACTGTTTAGAATCTATATCTGCAATTTTATCAGCAGGGCGGCTATTAACGAAAAAATTCACTAGATTGTGCAATGATGTACAGGACACAAATCCGATTAATTAAAGAACACCTCTCACAAACCTAATCAATCAACCACTGCGTCACCAGACGATTGATTAGGTTGTGACGTGAATCATAACGTGGGATTATATTGGCGCTTTCAGAATCTCAAGGTCGTTGGGAGGTTGCACGAATCACGATGCTTGACGCTAGCTAGATCTATGCCGTTGATCTTGCATGCATGGGTCACGAACGTACGTACTCCATATGTGTAGCCTTATGTAGGCGCACGATCGATCGAGATCCATGCATCGCGTGCTGCATGCCTGCATGCGGCGTGGTCAGAGCCGGACGAAGAAGACGGCGAGCTCCGGACCGGTGCCGCCGCCCTGGGGCGCGACCATGTAGAGCGACTCCGAGTCACGGGACCCGACGAAGTGGTCGAAGCAGCCGCGCATGTACGCCACCTCGTCGTCCGTCCCCCCTGCCGCCGCGTCCGCGGCCGGGAGCACGCCGGCGCCCATGGACACGGCCCGCAGCGTCTCCAACACAGCCAAGTCGTCGTCCGTCGCCTCCCGCCGCACCGCGTACCCGGTCTTCCTCCCGTTGCAGAACATGGTCCACTTCGCCTCGTCCAACAGCGGCGGCGGGCGTGCCCCGCGCCTCCGGCCGCCCTCGTCCGCTGCCGCCGTCTTGCAGCGCTCGGTCTCCAGGACGATGCGAGCGCCCGCGGGGTTGCCGAGCTCGCGGAGTAGCGCGTGTGTCTGGAGCGCGAGCTCGACGACGAGGCTCGGCAGGCACCGGGGCGTCTCCTGCAGCGCCAGCGCGACGCGGCCCTTGCGGTGCCCGAACAGCGTGCCCGTCACGCGCCGGCACGGCCGCCCGGCGCCCGAGAACGACACGACTTGCGATAGGAGGTGGGAGTCGGCGCCCGACGTGGACGACGCCGCCGCCGCGATCTCGCACGCGGACCCGACCTGCAGTCGCCCGCACCGCGGCGTCAGGACAGGGAGCGCGTTGCGCAGCCTCTGGAACAGCCGGACCGGCCGGGAGGCGTGGCGCCCCGACCGGTGCGTCCGCGACGGTGCCTCCAGCGTGTGGCCCGGTGCGCGCGCCGGGGACCGGGCTCGCTGGCCAGCGCTGGCGCCACCGCCATTCCCATCGTCGCTGGCGCCACCATGGAACGACGAGATGGACGACGTCTGGGTGCTGCTCGCGGGGGTCGTCGCCTCCGCCACGGCCGTGCCGGAGGACACCAAGCTGCTGCGGTGGCTGTGGGGGTCGTCGTTGGGCTTGGGGTGCGCGGGGTGGATGGCATAGCCCATGGGCGAGCACGCGGTGGCCCAACGATCGAGGCGAGGTGTTGGGATCGTCGATGCAGGCAGCTCGTGCAAGGTGCGGTTTGGAGGCGGTTTTGATGGCTGTTGTTATCTTGTTGCGGCAAGGCAAAGGCTTAGCTGGGACGACGTACGGCACGGGAGGCCGTTTTGGCGGTTAGGCTTGTTGGGTCGGCGTGCTCTCTACGCGGATGGACGCCGCCTGGTTTTGCGGCTCCGTCGCGCCATTTTTGCGCTTTGGATTTGTGACCTAAATTCCCAATCATGACAACCTTATTGAGACCTATTTCTGTTCCCGAATTCGTCAATCTTGAAATTTCAGTACTGATTTCCGAAATACCACGCGGACTAAGACATGCATGTAGTGATTTCACTTGCCCTTCAGTTTGCTCTTTCACTCTGAAGTAAGTTGAACTTACATAGGGTATCACAATTTACAAGTATTTCTCTCACTCGATCAATCGATCGTTTATTATTCGTTACATGCAACTCCAAACTACACAAATCTATTTAAGAACCGGAAGAAATTGTCGGCACAAACACAGCTGCGCGCTGTACTAATTGATCGACACCAATCGCGATCGACCGGAAGCGCGCGTAAAACCTAAAAGAATCAACCAAGACGGCGCTGCTTCGGCGGCGGCTGCGCCGGCTAATCCTCCGCCGCCGCACGGCCGCCGGCGGCCTCCTCCACTTCCTCCCTGATCCGCCGTTCCACACGGAGCCTGACGGCCCGCAGCCGCCCCTCGAACGCCAGGACCTGGGCCAGGCTCATGCCCGCGACTTTCTCCTGGCCACTCCTCAACTCCCGGGCAATCTGGTCGGAGCCACGCCCGGCTCCGGCGAAGCGGTTCGATCGTGGCGCGCCGGAGCGCGGGGATTCCGCGACGACGGTCACCTCGGCGCCGCACGACGCGGCGAGCACCCTGGCCTCCTCGACCATCTCGGCGTGGCGCATCTCGAACAGCGCCTCCCTGCTGGCGCCGCTGCTCCCTTCGCCGGGCGCCGCCGCCATGCTTACGTAGCTCTTGGTTAGGGTGCGATGTTGCTCTCCTGTCTACGTGATGAGTTTCTCCTGTCTCTACGCACGGTGAACGCACGCTTGGTACTGTTGAGGCTCGCACATATATATATATAGCCCGCAGAGTCCGAGAAGGATTACGCCGTAATACCGGTGGTTACTGGTTGATTTGATGGCGGATGAAGGTTGATTCGGTAAGTTTGAGCCGTTGACTTTAGCCTAATCCTCGTTTTTTAAAAGAAAAAAACGAGCCTAATCCGAGTAGGAATGGACTGGAGCTTCGGAGCTAGCGCTCTCTCCCTGACGGGAGGATTAGGCTTTCGGTGATGATGTGGACACGTGGCACTGTGGAGGGGGCATTTCGGGCTTGAGATGGCGTGTTGTGCTGGTTGTCTGGCCCGAATCGGCATTTTACAAGATTCTCTTGTCTGTAATTACTGTGGCCCAATAAGATTGGGCTGGAGTGAAGCTCTACCCTGCTATACTTTTTTTTTCATTCTTAGAGCATCTTTAAGAGAGATTCCTAAAAAGAAGCCCTAAATTTTAATATAGGACCCCAACTAACATCTAATTAGATAGGGCCGAATCACAGAGTTGCTAAATATAGCTACTCATCCAGGGGTCCTAAAACAATTTGTTAAATTTTAACAAATTAGAGTCCTTGCTGGAGTTGATCTTTTCCCGTAAAAGCCCTATAATTCAAGTTAGGGCCATATTTAAAGCCCCTCTTGGAGATGCTCTTAAAGCAGTGTAGTTGGTTATCACAGATGAATCAACAAGCGAGAGACTATAGGATGAAATTTCAAAAAAAATCACAATAAACCTACCTAATTTGACGATTTGCCACTGTTGAGAGCCTTTTTTTTTGTCATTGATAAGTTTTTTTATGGTTTGCCACTCCTAAAAGAAAAATAGCTGATTTTTGCCATATTCGGGCATTTGTCATGCTCTTTTTTTCAACTACAAGGAAGACACGCACACGTGCATGCGAGTGCACCCCTTTAGTACGCACACATCTAGATAGAATGATGGGCCTAAGATAAATCCATAACCTCTCAAAATTACTAGTAAACTGCGCTCGTATTGGGTGTGTAAAGATGGAAAATGGGATTTAAACATGGAATCTTATACTCACATCTCCACCACCCACCAATTAGGTGGCTCTCCCTTCTCTCTCTTTTTTCTCTTCTTTTGATGAAAGGAATCCCTTGAATTCATCTCTCGGATCTTTGCATTCACTTTGTTGCCCTCTCACATTTTCATGAAGGAATATCTTGTAAAGTATCTCTAGTGTACTTTTTTACAAATTTTTAGGTACTAGAATCATCCCAATCAGAGTTCATACGAGCAAGAATGAGCAATTTGAAGTTTGAAAATAAACTAAAAAGAATAAACTAAATTATTTGATTTATTTCTTTACTGGAAAGTTGACACGTGGGCGCTGGTCCATGCACTTGGTCCACGGTTCGGCTCTGATCTTACCATAGATCTGGTCCACGTGACCTACCCATGATGACATGTGGGCCTGGGCTAGTGACGTCAGGATAATGTCACCCCTAACGTCGCAGTGACCGGCGCGGGCATGTGATGCCTCGGAATCTGCGCCACCACATGGCATCACGTGATTCGCTTGAGTGCGGTGCAATCTCATTCGTCCGTTCTAAATCCGATGGTCGAGATCCGATTATCATTGCAATGTGGCCAGGACACATGGTGATCTAATCGTGCATCTACGTGCCACTATTGCAGCCACTCATCTCATGATCCTACGGTTCAGATCTAATCTAATCTACAACATCGAGATGCAACTACGTGGCATTACCTGGAGCCTTGGATCCGGATCGGATGGTGGAGATCCCTCGCGAGTCAGCCGGTGGTGTCGATGAAGAAAACCACCGGAGTTGGGGATGAAGACTATGCCGCCAGCATCTGAGAGCTTCTCCGGCAGGGTGAGATGTCCTTGCCGATGCGCCCCGCTGCGATGCGTTCAGAACTAGCACCAGTGTAACGGAACGGGGCCCAACGATGGCGAAATCTCGCAAAATCCGAAGTGACGATGACAGAGCTCCGAGGATCAATTGCAACCAAATGAAGGCAACTCAGACGTTGTAACCTTGAGCAATCAATGCAGCGTGATACAAAGATTCTTGGAAGACTAACCACCCCTTAAAAAGCGTTGGCATTCATGTTCGAGACGGAAACCTAATTACCGCGACGGAGACGCGGCGGTGGAGTCCTGGCCGAAGACGATGACGACGTGGCCAGATCTCGCATGTACGCGTGGCACGATCCTACACTCCCGCTTCGCGCACAACGTGGACACCTCATAGCCATTCGATCCAAAACGGGCGGTTGAGATCTACGATTGGGTTTGAATGAGTCACGGTGTGGGTCGGGTTGGTTGGCTAACAGGCTGGCTATCGGGCTCGGCCCATTAGGGTTTTCAGGTTTTTCTGATTTTCTTTTTAAAAATATTCTTAGTAATTCAATTAATTCGAGAAAATAGCAAAATTATTAGAAAAATTTCAGGAAAATTTTGAAAAATACTTTAGAACATTTTGAACTCAAATAATATATTTCCATCAAATCTTTATATAACCTTTTCAAATATTTAAATAATTCAATAAAAGGCTTAATTCCAACTAACTCCAAATAAATCCAAATAAATTTTAGAAAATTCCAAAAAATTAAAATAACTCAATAAATGTATTAAAAGCAAAAATTGTGATGTTACAGTTTCACACTTACTTTTGACGGCAAAAACTTGTTTCCAGAGATTTCTTAAGATTTTATAACACTTTTACAAACTTTTGTTACATTTTTACTTTTTTGTCTTCTTATCTTTTTACCTTTATTTTTTTCACTAATTTCATTTGAATGGGTTTTCCAATTAAGAAATCATCAAAAAGATAATTACATTCAGAAAATTCAAGAATAAAGTAAGTTTATATTTTGAAATTCTATTTTTCTCTTTTATTGAATTTTTGGATGTTATCGATGATGTCACTGATGGTTTCACTATAAAACCATCAATAGTGTTCTTCATCGTAGACTTCAGAATCATGATTGATAAGATGTTTAATATAAGATTTTTTTTTTTTTTGGTAGTAACGAGAGTACGTAACCACTGAATCGGTCTGCACCAAGCAAAATGCGCCCGCCGGCGTACGTTTGCTTAGATTATATTGGGAAAAAAACATCCACGTCGATGGATCGTCACTCGAGAGCTCCGACTAAATGAATCCAACGTACGATTCAATGGCCACCGTAAAATGAATCTCCCTCTCACTCATTAATGGACTAGCAGCAGAACAGATCTATCTCCATCACCTACCAGACTAGCTACTGCATGTTCTTCACAAGAACGGAATAGATACGAGGGGTGTTTTTATATCTTTTTAAGTCACATAAATATTAAAGCGTAAAAGAAAGTTATGTAATGATTATTTATTTCGTCCCTTCTTTTAAGATTTATGTAATTTGTATTGGATTGACGGTGATGCATACGAGCAGTGCTCAAAAGATACTCCAGATACCAGACTAGTGTAAATGGTTTCTCTCCTAAAAATGATACCGGAGTACGTACCGGACTAGTGTTCAACTAGTGAACACGATATATTTGACAAGTACGTCATGGAGTCATGGCATGCCCTCATGGTATTTCATCACACGCGTAAACCTCCACTTGTGCAGTTCGTACATGGAACATGCATGAGATGTCTCAGCTAGTACAGAGAACCAGATGATGCCGGAAGCTCTGAAGTATGGTCGCGATCGTCAGTGACTCGTCATCGTCGGCCTCGGCTCCGACGTCCTCCTCCGCCGAGAGATAATAGTACTCATCGGCGGCAGTACCGCTCTCCTCGGAGAACGGCGACGGCGGGGGAGAGGCGGCGGCTGCACTGGCAATGGCACTTGAGGGTGCTGCTGCTGCTGCCCATCGCCAGCGGCGGCGGGGCCGTGCATGGCCGGGTAGTAGAAGTTGGTGCGCGCCCATGCTGGGCCGCAGATGGAGTGGCGGAGAGGTTCGTAGGCAACGGCGGTCTTCTCGGCGGTGTCGAAGGTGTCGAGCCAGTGGCGCTCCTTGGTGTAGGGGTTGCGGATCTCCGCCGCGTACCGCCCCCACGGGCCACGGCCGCCTCCGCACGCCCAGGTACTCAGTCGACGCCCGCGCCCGCCGCCCCCGCTGCTGCTGCACCACGCACGCCACCGGCTGCTGTTCTTGATGATGCGCCGCCGGCG
Organism: Rhipidocladum racemiflorum; assembly: GCA_036346355.1. NCBI lineage: Eukaryota > Viridiplantae > Streptophyta > Magnoliopsida > Poales > Poaceae > Rhipidocladum > Rhipidocladum racemiflorum. The sequence continues at coordinate 5,098,928 of CM070583.1, forward strand.
CGTAGTCCGCCATTGTTTACACCTGGAAGGATTGTGGTAGCGCTTTGGTCAATGACGAACGATGGAGGTGAGCAAACACATTAGCGAAGTTAATCAGGGTTTGCTCTTCCCTGCACTGTATATAATACCGGCTAGCGTGCGGCCATTAGGGATTTCTGGAGATGTTGAGTGCGAACTGGAATGCCTGGCTCGTCGGAGTGGTGGGACTTGGGCCGTGCCGGGCCGGCACGGCCCGAGCCCGTCGTGCTTCGGGCCTGCATGAAACGAGCCAGCACGGCTTGATTGTTTCTTCGTGCCGGGCCGGGCTAGCACGGACGGCAAAATCAAGGCCCGGCACGGCCCAAAAGCACGCCGGGCTGCTGTCGGGTCGGGCCGGCCCGAGCACGGCACGAGAGAATACAACACACTAAATATTTTTTTATAAATTAATACGTTGCTCAAATGAAAAAGTTGTCTACATGAAAAAGATGTGTCTCGAAATTATCTACAACTTTCATGTAGAATATAAATTCATATGAGCAAAGGAAGACAGTGAAAAATCCAAATTACCGAGAGATGTGGCGTCGGTCCGAAACTACACAGCGCACTAAATATTTTTGTATAAATTCATACGTTGCTCAAATGAAAAAGTTGTCTACATGAAAAAGATGTGTCTCGAAATTATCTACAACTTTCATGTAGAATATAAATTCATATGAGCAAAGGAAGACCTTCAAAAATACAAATTACAGGTTCGGGCTTCAATTCGGGCCGTGCCGGCCTAAGCACGGCCCATACAATCGGGCCGTGCCGGGTGGCCCATCGTGCCAGATTTTTAGGCCCGGCCCGGCACGCCATTCGGGTCGTGCCAGCCCGGCCCATTTTTTTTCGTGCCGGGTCGTGCTTTGGGCCATTAAAATCGGGTCGTGCTCGTGCTAGCCCACTAAGGCCCGGCCCAATTCCCAGGACTAGGTCGGATGCGTGGAGGGCAAAGCAGGCGCTTTTCTCCTCGTTTTCCTCAACATGATTAGGCCACGATGACTTTGCATGTCCGCAATTCGCTGAGCGCGCGGCGTGTATGAACGCGACAGTGTCAGACGGTACGTGCTGTACTTGCAGCTTGCGACAGGACTACCCCGAAAAAAAAAATCACTGATTTAGCCCTATAACGCGTTGTTTTAACGAAAATAGCACCGATGGCAAATTTTTTGCTCAAATGGCCCCCTGGATCGTGCCTGCAGCAGAGCCGGTGAGCTGCAGGCGACCTATACCGAGGCCGAAGCGCCGCAGTCGCCACAGACGCCGAGCGCCGCAGTTGATCGCAATGTGACGCCGAATCCTTGTGATTTTTTATGTTGCTCAGATGAAAAACTTGTCAACATGAAAAAGATGCGTATGAAAATTCTCTACAACTTTCATGTAGACCAAATAATTTTTCAAGCACAGGAAGACCTCCAAAATTGCGATTTACAGAACAGTCCGACGCGAACAATTCTTGGTCCGGTGCAAATGCACTTACGTTTCTGATTTTTTATGTTGCTCAAATGAAACAATTGTCAACATAAAAAAGATGCATCTCGAAATTCTATACAACTTTCATGTAGACCAAATAATTTTTCAAGCACGGAAAGACCTCCAAAATCGTGATTTACAGAGGAACTCACGTTCGCGCCGGATCAACTTTGACAATCCACAGTAATTCGTATTTTTGGAGGTCTTCTTATGCTCAAAAAAATTATTTAGTCTACATAAAAGTTGTAGATAATTTCAAGACTCAACTGTTTCATGTTGACAAGTTTTTCATGTGAGCAACATAAAAAATCATAAAAAAATCGGAAAGTTAAGTGCATTTGCACCGGACCAAGAATTGTCCGCGCCGGACCGTTCTGTAAATCGTGATTTTGGAGGTCTTCCCGTGCTTGAAAAATTATTTGGTATACATGAAAGTTGTAGAGAATTTCGAGACGCATCTTTTTCATGTTGACAAGTTTTTCATTTCAGCAATAGAAAAAATTATAAAAAATCGAGAAGGATTCGGTTTCTGCTGCAGGCGACCTGCAGCTAAGGCCGAGCGCTGCAGGCTACCTGCAACAGACGCTGAGCGCTGCAGGTCGCATGCAGCTCACCGGCTCCGCTGCAGATGCGATCCAGGGGGCCATTTGCGTAAAAATTTTGCAACCGGTGTAAATTTCGTTAAAACAACGCGCTACAAGGCTAAAACATTGAAATCCCCCCCCTCCCACATGTGATGGTGACGTGGATCTCATTAATAATTATCGCACTTCTCGAAGACGATTAAAGTCATGTCCAATGCAGGAATACTTAGATAGAGAAATAATACTATATCATGAAGCATCTATACATAAGTCTCAATCTCCAATGCGAACAACTATTTTACAGATGTTTGTTTAATTTAAAATGGTTTTGCATCCAATGCAAACGGTTCCAAGCATCAGAGTCCTGGACAAGCAACGCATCCAGAGGTTTTGCATGCAAAACTACCCACCATGGCAAAGAATCATGATCAGTCTCCCGAAGCGCCTGCAATAAGCGTTGCATTGAAGATGGCCAAACTCCACACTGTCACAACGTCGATTTGTCGTTATTAATTTATCTCTAGTCCAGCGTTTAGCTTAAACATCACCAACATAGGGCTCGGCGGCGTTTAATGGGACTCAGGGACATGTTGATTCTACGGCGTATAGAAACGCTGGCATAGAGTCTATTCCGTGGCGTCCATAAATGCCCGCCGACTTGGAATATGACGGGCATTGAACGTCAGCTTTGTTAGAATCAATGGAGGCATCCGTAAACACCAATATATAGTAGTACTACTCCCTCCGGTCTGGTGATCTCTACTCCCTCCTTTTCAAAATATAAGGCCTATACTTTTTGCTATCTTATTTCAAAATATAAGACATGCATGTAGTTTTAATGCTCTTTTCTCTTTTTTGCCCTCATTAATCTTCCCTTTCTTCAACATTTATGAATGAACACCCATACAACTATCCTCTCTCTTATTCCAAGACATTAATATCATGGACACTATGGTCATTTTACTCTTGTCATTCCTTGGTTTCATGTGCTCCTTAATTCCTGTGCCCAAGCAAAATAGGCCTTATATTTTGAAATGGAGGGAGTACTATTCTAAAGCAGCACTTGGTGGCAGTTGGTTCGTTCTTTCCACGTCATTAATTGCCGCTTAATTGCCCTGCTTAATTGCCCTACGCAAGAAACGAAGCGTTGCTTTAATTAGCCACTTTACTTAAGAAACGGCGTTAAAGATAGATGTTTGATCTTGTGAAATAATTTTTTTTTATTTTTTAATCTTTATTTTTCGTTATCAATTTTGTTTTTCGTAGCAACGCACGGGCATGTAACTAGTATCTATCGTTTTGGACATCGACACGGTCTTCAAAACACAACTTTGACCGCTAATTTTTATTATAATATATTTATAAAACCCAATAAAATTATAATATTATGAAAGTACTTCTCGAGACAAGTCTACACATATAATTTTTATGTATCCAATTTAAATATTTAAAAATATATTGTTAGTCAAAGTTTCGGAATTTTGACCATCACTATGTCCAAAACGACAGGTATTATCAAACCGGAGGGAGTAGCTTGAATACCGTGGCGTTTAGCAAATACTCACACAAGCACGCATCCAAGCCTCTGTAGGCTTGCAGCAACCGCCTCCCCACAGCCCAACAGTGTTCGCCTTATCCCCCCCTCGCCTCAAGCTCTTAGCGCCTCCTTACCTGCTGTCCCAATGCGATTTTTTTTAAATAATATTATTTTAATCAAAATTTACAGAAATAATATACCGAAAAAATAGCAAAACTACCCCCCTGTGTCCATTTGAAATGGCGACAGGGTCCTGTCGCCATTTGAATTGGCGACAAGACTCTGTCGCCAATTCAAATGGCGACGAGGGTAAAATAGAATTTCTCCGATCTGTCGCCAATCCATTTGGCGACACGCTGTCGCCAAATGGAATGGCGACAGGAGCCTATACCCATTCGCAGCCGAGACCGAGCTCGCCATTTGCACGCGCACAGAGAGGGAGAGCGAGAGAAAAGAGAGAGGGAGAGGGAGAAGAAGAGAAAAGAAAGAGAGGGAGAGGAAGAAGAGAAAGAGGAGGAGAGGGAGGAAGGAGAGGGAGAAGAGGGAGGAAGGAGAGGGAGGAAGGAGAGGGAGAGGAGGAAGAAGAAGATCGCGTCTGCGGGTAAATTTTTTTTCTTTCTTGTATGTTTCATTTGACTTAGTGACTAGATTGATTAATTAGTGATTTAGAGATTTAGCGAGTAGTATTGTCATGTTTTCGCGACTTAGTGACTTAGCAAAAATTTAGCGATTAGCGTTGTTTTCGAATTAGCGACTTAGCGTTAGTTTAGCGACTTAGCGTTGTTTTCGCGATATAGGAACAAATCTCCATGCTACTTAGCGTTAGTTTAGCGACTTAGCGATGTTTTCGCGATATAGGAACAAACCTCCCGCCGCGCCGGCCCTGCTCGCCGTGCTCACCTCGGCCACGACCGCCTTTGGCCCCGTTGGCCGTGTTTGCCGCGCTTGCCTCGGCCTTGCTCGCCTCAGCCCGTCGGTGTGTCACACTTGCCTTGGCTCACCGGCCACAGACGAGCTTGCCTCGACGCTTTGCACGGCGATGATTGCATGGGCCGGGAAAATGCCATGAACAATTTCCTAAAAAATAGGTAAAAATTATGATTTTGCCTTTCCTTCTTTCCTAAATTTTAGAAATCAGTAAATAAATTCAGAAAATTGGTATTAAAGACTAAAAAATAGATTTTCACATATCGAAAGTCTATACGTAGCATAAGTACATTGTCTAAAATGTGTGTGTCGTACACAGTAAGAATTTCATGAAATGTTTGACAGGTATGGATGAACGAGTGCAGTTTACAATATACTACGGAGAGGGAATTCCGAACATGGGTGTGGAAGGGGTGGAACTAAGTCATTTCCCAAGTGTCGTAGTTGGTCTGTCACGTCCAGCGGAGCGTTCATGGAGCACAGTTAGAAGATGGTTGTACCAAATATTCTCGTTGGACCGTGAGTTGCATGGTGTGAAGCTGCACGGAGTAGGGTGTCAGAGACGGAACTGTACGTACTGGGAGTTAGTTGAAATTACAGGTCCGAAATCATGGAGTTCGTATGTCAGAGCAGCGATTGAGAGAGGATGGCCATTAGTATTGTTGGCGCAAGCATTTGAGAAAGCAGAGGGCATCCGTGAGGAACAGCAGGAGGTTGTTGGTGATGAAGAGGAGGAAGTTAGGGAGAGCAGCCAAGCAAGAGAATACTCAGTGAGGCATGATGTTAGTTCGGCTCAGGAGGCAGTGCAAGGTGAGGAAGTTGGTGTTCCAATGGAAGACGTCACAGAACCAATGGGTGTGGCGAGGCGTCACGAGGAACCAATGGGTGTGGCAGATGAGGGAGAACATATTGAATCGCTGGTGATATCAATGGACGCAGAGAGCCGGGACTACGAGGAATTAAGTAACGATGAAGAGGATGAAGAGCCTTTCCCCGCGGAGTGGGATGAGTGTCGGTTCGACAGACTGATGGTCAACGAGGGTGAAGATGTCCAATGGGGGTATGATCGGAATGAGGTGCGGCAAGATGCAATTTACAAGGATAAAGGTGAGGTGCAGGAAGCGATCCAAGATGGGCAAGTGTCATCACGTAGACCCTTCCGGGTTGCTAAGTCGATCGGCGGGTGTATGATGTCGGATGCAAGATGGAAGGTTGCCCATGGCGTGTCCATGCTTACCAACCTAAATGGGACACAATTTGGAAGTGTTCTATAGTAGTGCCGCATGCATGTGTCTTGTGAGTCTACACAATCGCATAGAAATATATCTTCCGCTTTGTTGCCAATGTAATGTACGAGATTGTGGGCAACCTGGATTTAGAGCCACGTGCCATCATACTTGCAATAGAGCAGAGGTATCAAGACACGATAAGCTATGCGAAGGCATGGAGAGCGAAGCGAAGGCATTGGAAGCAAGGTTTGGCACGTCACGAAGACTCCTATCGAATCTGCCAGGGTTGCTTCAGGTGATCAAGGAAAGGAATGCTTTGGGACTTATGTCGATATTTTCGAGCAACCTTCACGCGTTTCCCTGGGAAGATGTTGCTCAAGCGGGCATTCTTTGCTTTCGGTGCGTGTATCAACGCATTCGCACATTGCCGTCCGTTGTTATGCGTGGATGGGACTTTTCGACCGGAAGTACAAAGGCCGGATATTGACCGCCATAGGAGTCGATGGCAATAATCGAGTTCTTCCCGCTCGCCGCATTCGTAGAGGGTGAGAACACCGATAGTTGGCTATGGTTTCTAAGGAACGTGAAAGCTGGGGTCGTGGAACAGCGGCCTGGTGTGTGTGTCATACATGATCGGCATCCCGGGTTGCTAAAGGCGATCGTGCAATTGCAGCAAGGTGAAGATGACACACATCCATGGCCTGATTTGCGTAGTAGGTGGTGTAAGCGGCACATGGACGCTAATTTTTACAAGCAGTTCAGGAACAAAGAGCTGACAAAGCTTTTTAAGAGGCTGTGCGACCAGAACCAGAAAAGAAAATTTGAGAGACTATGGAAGAAGTTGGACGAGCTAACGTCAAGGCATACAATGAGGCAATAAGAAGCCAACAGCCTTCCGCAGGGAGGCCCCAAAGAGCGCTTGCAGAGTTACCAACAGACCCTCCACACCTGGTTCGGAGGAATGGAAGGGCTATGAAATCCTTCTCCGAATGGATAGAGCATGAGCCTAAGGAGAAATGGGCTCAGCTTTATGACACCGATGGCGCCAGGTATGGGGTCATGACGACAAACTTGGCTGATGTTTACAATTGGGTCATGCGGGGGTTGAGGCCACTTCCCCTGGTTGCTATAGTGGAGGGTGTTCTTCGTGGCATAACGAAATACTTTGTGGATCGCTATGTTAGTACACTAATCACAGGGTTCTATAAGTTCAATGTACTGTCATCTATGTGTGCAGGCAGCGTACTTACAATATTTTCATGCAGGTTGAGGGCAGCGGGGTTGCTTCCATTAGCCAGGATGGTGGAGGCTACCGTGGCTGACGCCCAGGACAGGCGAGGTTCCTCCAGGAGGTTCCCGTACGACCGGAGCTTACTGACCGCTTTGGTGGACCGTTGGCGCCCTGAGACGCACACGTTCCACCTTCCGTGCGGCGAGATGGCGCCCACACTTGAGGACGTGAGTTACCTACTGGGCCTACCTTGCTCAGGGGACGCAGTGGTGCCGGTCGACGTCGACCCTGACTGGCAGACGGACCTCCTGCACCGGTTTGCAGGTGTGATACCGCAGGTACAAAGACTTTCACTTCTACGCACAGCCCTACGCAGAAGTGGCTGGTTCATTTCTATGTAAGTTGCGCTTTATTTTGTAGTTTTTTTTTATCCGCTTCGATTCCGCCGCTAACCATAGCCTTTGCAGCCCGAGAGGATGGCGGCGACGCGAGGACTACGTCGTCACCCGCCACTTCGAGGCGCACGATCCGCTATTCGGCTGGGTCATGTTCAGCTCGAGCCACGAAGACACCGTCGACAAGCACTTGATCCAGTTCGCCAGGACGATCGCGGAGGCCGACATGGATCATATCCCACAGCTGGCTTGGGGATCGGCAGTACTGGCGGCCACCTACCGTGCTCTTTGCGATGGGTGCCGTCGCACCTCGGACTCATCCGTTCTCGCTGGGTGTCCGCTACTGCTTCAGTTGTGGTCGTTCGAGAGGTTCCAGATCGGACGTCCACATATAGACCTGGAGCCGTATGGCGACGATTTCTACCGGGCAGTTGGAGATGAGGTCGACCGCCCTACCATGGGGTCTTTGTGGTGTCGCCGATGGGTTAGTACCACATAATATATTACCTTGTTTGTGAAATAATTTTTATCAATACTATTCTGTACTAACGTTGGTGTATTCCTTGTTTTTGCAGCCCACTTTCGCCCCAGTTACGTCGCACGCTTCGTACCCTGAGTACGTAGCGATGTTTGACCAGCTGACAGATGACCGCGTCATTTGGCGGCCCTACCTTCCAGAGCTTGTCGACACGCGAGCTCCTCAGGGACTTTCGCTGCAGTGCAGCAGTGACACCGCATACTGGCTCACACGGCGTCACTTGGTTTTCGACGTGTGCGTTGAGACGTACGCGGCCCACCGCGTCATGCGGCAGTTTGGCCTCCGTCAGGAATTCCCCCCACCTGCAGGTGCCATTGTCCCGGCTAGCGTCCACTCGTTAGTATTGCTTTCCATCTCTGTTACAATTATTTAATATCTCATTTAATTGCATATTTTACTAATGAAGTTTTCGTTGCAAATCGACTAATGCAGACTGACACGCAAGGGCTTAGGCCCTGGTATTTAGCCGGGCGACACGCATGATTCCTCATGTTGAGCAAAGGCGCAGGCTTTGGCAGACGTGCACGAGGAGATCGCCTTACGACCACGCCACGCACGACGACTACATCCGGTGGTACAGCTCACGCGACACGCTGCTCGAAGTTGTGCGTGTGGTGGAGTCACCTCCGAGGCACGTTCCCTCCACAGCGAACACCTACCCTACACAGCCGGACTCTGCTTTTCACCGCGTGGTTAGTACTTGCTCCCACAAGTTGTATATCATGCCTGCATAGAACTAACAAGCCATTTTCACAGGGTGACATTGCTCGGGAGGTGCACGACAACGCGGCCTCGATGGTAGCAGCTATCGACACGGGCAACGCGACCATACATCAGGTGAGAGCGATCTTTGCAGGTGTTGTCGACAAGACCGCTCGCATCGCCCACCTTACGTCGGGCACGGTTGAGGGACGATGTGGCGGCACAGTCCCGGCCGTTCGTCCGTATGCGTGGGCGACGGGTTCGCGACACCGCGCCCAAAGATCGCGCCACTCGCCCCTCCTCCCGATGTACCCGGGGGCTCCAGGTGGCAGCAGCCCACTACATGTACACCTTTCTGCTCTGCCCTTGTCTACTACATTTTTTACATTATGTGTGCAAACGTGAAACATTTTTCAACAGCCGTCGATGACCGTAGCGCAACCCACTCTGGCGGCTCGAGCCCCGTTGACGACACCGATGTTCTTCACGATTGGCTTCAGTCCTCCCAGCAGGCGACGATGGAGGATATCCTTGGTCCTTCGCAGCTCGCCTCCGCGCCGGACCCGATCGGCCGCAGGTCGACCCCGCGCCCGGACCCAGTCAGCCGACGCAGGTCGACCCCGCGCCCGGACCCAGTCAGTCGACGCAGGACCCCTTCACTACTCCGACTCCACCACGTCGCACTACTAGGAGTTCTCGCGGAGTTCCTGCTGACCCGCTGACATATTCAGCCGGGCATGTTCAGCGTCGGAGGAGGCCTGGGGCGAGCCACACGTGGCGTCGCCCCTCGCAGGGGCCGTAGCTAGTTTTTGCTTTAGTTTTATCTTTTAGTACTATCAGTTCATTCTGTGGAACAGTGACTTTGTTCAACTGGTTTATCTTTTCGTATGTTTTATCTCAATGAATCCGCCTTTCATGGTTTGACGACTTCCTCCGGCCCAAAAAATAACTTCCAACATGCATTTATACGGGCCGCCGAAAATCCTTCATCGTTAGGGTTCGTGCGCGAATATAATACTTAGGGTTGTTGGGCGTTGAGAGTTTATATGCGAAGAGAGTTGTAACTGAGATATTTTTACGGAATATGGTAGTCCGTATACCAAATAGCACATCTGGTACATCCGGCCCAAAAAATAACTTCCAACATGCATTGGACCGGGCCGCCGAAAATCCTTCATCGTTAGGGTTCGTGCGCGAATGTAATACTTAGGGTTATTGGGCGTTGAGAATTTATATGCGAAGGGAGTTGTAACTGAGATATTTTTACGGAATATGGTAGTCCGTATACCAAATAGCACATCTGGTACATCCGGCCCAAAAAAATAACTTCCAACATGCATTGGACCGGGCCGCCGAAAATCCTTCATCGTTAGGGTTCGTGCGCGAATGTAATACTTAGGGTTATTGGGCGTTGAGAATTTATATGCGAAGAGAGTTGTAACTGAGATGCGCACAACGGAAGAAATCCTTACCGGGTTACAGAGACCATCAGGGAACCCGAGCGGTATTAACATAGGGGACGCCAGAAATCGGGATGGCATGCCCATATGGGAGGGCAGAACTCCACAGAATGCACACAACCAAGTTACTTCTTATACCCCAGAGACGTACGGCATAGGCTACCCATTCGGCAGCAACTGGGAGCACTGCCCACGGCCATGGAGCTCTTTCATAAGAGAGATTGAGCGGTGTCCGAGAACAAATCGCAAAAGAATGACGGGTGATGTAATGTGTAGAAAATGTATGGCATCGTTCCCACTCTACGAACATAGACGGAACGATCACTTGTTCCACCATGACAACCAGTGTTATCGTCACTTCTCCTAGGAATATGGTCACTGTTGTAATGTCATTGTAATATAATCCGTTGCTCCTTTCATCATCTAAACTTTCGTTACATGTGCACTACTAACGTTGAGTTTTGTTCCTAACGTTACTACCTGCATATACGTGCTTTTCACAATGATCGTAAAATCAGTCATCAATTGGTAGCCTTCTTTGATTGATTCCTTTCCTTTCCTGTTGAGACATGAAAGCCACCTATTAGACTGAATTATCCATTCATTTACAAGTTGTACAATCCTCTGAATTTGCAATGTTTGGTTCTTGACATTGGTTTTCTTGACATATACGTAAAATGTAACACCTTCGTGAGGAGCTCAGAATTCTCCAGCATTAAAATATCAAATTTCATCATGTCATATGGATACATAGTCACCGGTTTTCGAAAATACAAATAAGCAACAACCGATTATGAAAAAGTCGAATTTAACGTGACTAGTACATCGAAACTTATCTGCATTTTTATCAACTCGGTTTCAAAAATCCGAAATAAACAAAAAAAATAGATTGGCTGGCCTTGTTCCGGGTGAACCGGAGAAGGTACTGTTCACTATTGTCATTTCGGTGTTCCAAATACACCGATTTTCGGTTTAGCGTTGACCGAATAAAACATGTCTGGTTTTCCATATACCGGAGATGCAATTTCAGGTTTCCGCAGTACAGCAGAGCGAATACGGTTGGGTTTTTCGCTCTTACACAAAAATGTTATACAGATTTGAAAATACAGTAAATATTGTGTATAGAATTCCAAAATTTCCTTATACATGTGCTGCATATATATATATTAAAGTATATACAGTTCAATAATATTTTTTCACCCTTTCACATTACTTTTCCTTCATAATTGTAATTTTATACATTACAACATCAATTATCACAGCTAAATATGTTTTTTCCTTAATTTATTGAGTTTGCCCTCCTATGTCCATTTCAATTGGCGACAGGGGGGTGTCGCCATTTCAAATGGCGGCGAGGGCAAACTTCGACATTTCCATCGCCGCTTCACGCAGCCTGTAGGTGGATGCCCCCTGTCGCCATTTGAATTGGCGACAGGAGCTGCTGTCGCCAATTCAAATGGCGACAGGACCCTGTCGCCAATTCAAATGGACACAGGGGGGTAGTTTTGCTATTTACTTTTTTGGTATATTATTTCTGTAAATTTTGATTAAAATAATATTATTTAAAAAAAAAATTTGTCCCAATGCCTTCCCCCGCCGTACGTCCCAGTGTTCACTACCGCTGGATCCGGCCACACCACCGATGTCCCCTAACCTGCCACCATCAGATCCGCTCACCATGGCCTGTTTTCCACCTGCCGTGGCCGGATCAAGACCGTCCCAGCCCTGTTGCTGCAAGATCCCTTTCCTTTCCCTGGGAAAGTTTTCTGTCTTCTTCCATGAGCAAATGATGCCTCAGATTGCGCATGCTAAGCATCCTTTCAGAATGACAGAAGGATATTTTAAATTGTTCCCAAGAATATGGCAAAGAGTTAAAACAACCATAACTTGCACTTCCTCATTAAAGGGATAGCCTGCATTTTTTAATTCCTCTGCCAGAACACAGAGTTTATTCATATGCTCACTAACAGAAATACCCTTAGTCATCTTGGTGGAGAGAAAATGATTAACAAGATTAAGCACCTTTATGAGAGAAACTCCACCAAAATCCTATTCCAAATTGCGCATAATTTTCCTAGCAAATTGTTCACCCTCATATTCAGCAGCCAAAGAATCAGCCATGGAACCCAATATATATATATATTATCTCTAGTCCAAATTTCATATGCTTCGTGTAACTTTCCTTTTCCTCAATAGAGGTATCTTTATCTGGCTTTTCCTGTTCAGATTTATCAATAACATAATCAATGTTCTCAGTACAAAGCAAAATCATGAATTTTCTTTTCCAAACCTTGTAATTAGAGCCATCTAATTTGCAAGATCTAAGCAATTCAGAAAAAAACACTATTTGATGCCATTGCAAGAGAAAGTATTACCGTGGCCGGTACGGATGCGTGTGCAAGAAGCAATGAATCGGCAAGGTACAAACTGAAGTGTACACCAAGCCAAAATTGCTTGCACGGTGAAGTTGAATTTCATTTCTGGTGCAAAAATTCCAAGTCCGTTTGTTAATTCTTGAATGGTCCGATCCGGTTGATGTTTCTTTGAGCTTTGATCACAGAGAACCAATTGCTTCCTCGATCCGTGTGCTAAAAAATCCAATACAGGTAGCAGATCAATCTGCTGCAACGCGGATTTCGACGGCCTAAAAATGACGCAGATCGAGACGAGCGACCAAGTTCCCAGGCTGCGGAATCGCCGATCAATTCAGGCGCAGGCGGCGGCGCGCTGATGATCGTGGACGACGTGGAGACGTCGAAGCGGCGCATACGAGGGAGACGGCGTGGATTTTTCTGGCTTTGATACCAATGTTAGGGTTTTGTGGGCTATTCGGTCTACCCTCTATTCCTCTGCCTATTCCGTGGTGCCGCTCACAATTGCATATGAGGCTAGAGGGTAGGGACCTATTTATAGACTTCACTCCCAGATGTTACAAATAATCCCACCCGTCTCCGGAAAACCGTGAGACTCCTGAACCATGCCACCAACCACGATCAAGCAAGTCAGTTTCACGAGTCCAAAATATAATAGTCCCAAGCACACATGTGTGAGACATGTGCCATGATTAGATTGTATACTCCCTCCAGTTTGGTAATATATGTCGTTTTGGACATCAACACGGTCTTCAAAACACAACTTTGACCGCTAATTTTTATTATAATATATTTATAAAACCCAATAAAATTGTAATATTATGAAAGTACTTCTCGAGACAAGTCTACACATATAATTTTCATGTATCCAATTTAAATATTTAAAAATATATCGATAGTCAAAGTTTCAGAAGTTTGACCATCACTATGTCCAAAACGACAGATATTACCAAACTGGAGGGAGTATATGAGATCAATTCCAATCTAATCACGTTGGCCAACAGCCCGCAGAGCCGATCCTGCAAGACGAACCTAGCTCTTCCACCCTGTACTCTACCCAGGTATAATAAGTACGTACATAAGAAACACTACTACAGATCTGACTTTCCATACCAGCTCATCAGTACCGATTGGATTTGAACCGGTACTGATAGTAACATCAATACCGGTTCATTAGCTACAGGGTTGTAGTAGGGTTTCAGTACCGGTTGGTAACACGAACCGGTACTGATGCCCTCACATTAGTACCGGTTCGTGACACGAACCGTAACACAAACCGGTACTAAAGGCACGGGGCATCAGTACCGGTTGGTAACACGAACCGGTACTAATGAGATCAGTACCTGTTCGTGTTACCAACCGGTACTGATGAGTGCATCAGTACCGGTTCGTGTTACGAACCGGTACTAACACGAACCGGTACTAATGCCTCGTTTCAGAAAAGTTTAAAAGGAATGCATATTCTATGTATATCAGTACGCGATGGTGGGTGGGTTGGTTAGAAGGGTGAGGCTGGAGTCACGAGGTTGCGGGTTCGAGTCCCGCTTCTCCCATACATTCTCGACATATTTTAAAACATTTCTCTACTATACCCAGCACAACCGTACTCGACACCTCGAATGAATATCCCACAACGCATATTCTCTGTCACATCCATCAATTATATGCTATAAATATTTCCACATTGAGACAATTCATTAGAGAACCTAAATATATTAATGTTGAAAGCCACATAAAAGTCCAACACTATATAGCTTGGGCTATTACCGGGTTTGCTATTTGAAGTCGCCTGAAATTTTCTTGCCCATTAGCAATTTTTTTTTTTTGCTGATGGTCGGATTTTCTGAGTGATCCATGATCCGGGGCATGCAGCGTCTTCCTCGTGTTTCTGGGCTGTACGTATTTGGCCCTAGCCTGACGTTTATTCGTGCTCTGCATTTGCAGATTGTAGTAGTCTACCGTGTAGGATGATGAGATCCTTGTTCTAAAGGAAGAGACGAACGCGCGCGCTCTCTCTTCCAGGTTACATGTTAGACATCAAGAGTAAAAAGTACTAGTACTGATGGGTAGTATTTTGAATATTTTTTAGATTTTTTTTTTCGATCAAGATTTAAGATCGTAGCTCCAACCAAAGGACAAAATTTCAGCCGAAATAACCAAAATCTCAATGAGATTTTCAACCATAGGCACAACAAGCATATGTGAATGTAGTGTAAAATGCTATGACTACTTGCAACTTTGCAAGGCCTATTTTTGAAAGTTTTATGTATATGTTAATTTCGGTGCTGCACAGCCTGCACCACACTAGCCAGGCACCTCACCCTGACACCCTCTACAAAGTAGTACAACATGTTTCCTGACCTCTGCCTATTACTACGTACATTATCACCATTTCACCAACATAGTTGGATCTTAGGGCAAAAAATAAAGTCCAGTTCATTTCATTTTATAGATTATAGAAGAGTCGGGTAGGGTTGGCTGCAAATTGCCATTTGAGAATATGTACAGGACAGTTTTTTATTATAGAAGAAACTGTTCAGAATCTTTGTGTTCGGTAAATAATTTATTTTTTTTAAGTAAAAGATATGTAAAAACTGATACAAACAGAGTTTAAGTGTAAATGTAGCTTTAGCTACCATGACGATTGATGATCTTATCAAAGACGTCCTGTTTGTTTCGGCTTAAACTTTTTAGCTTTTGGCTTAAAGCTAGCCTTTTAGCTTAAGGAGCTTTTAAGTCGTCTGTTTCTAAGCCAAGACATGTTGTTTGGTATCCTGATTTATTAATAGATTTGATGGTATAGCTTATAGATGGAAAGTCTAAAATACCCTAAATAAGATGGGGGGAAATTTTTTATTTATATATGATGGCATTTGGTGGGTAATTTTGAAGACTTTTAGTGGCAAAGGGTTATTTCATTCAAAAAAGTCCAAAAAAACTCATCTTGTCTGACTTTTGGCTTATAGTTATACAGGGACTTTAGGCTTTTTTTTAAAGCCCAACTTAAAAGCCAGTCGTTTATTTTGGTTTAGATTTTTTGACTTTTATACCGATGAAAAAACCGAAACAACAGAGCTTAATCTACTAACAGGCCGAGCAGGCCAAACTCCTTACCAGCCTGACTTACGCTTAATTAGGCTTCACTCGGCGTAACTCATCAGGATTTCCAGGCTCCCCACGCATCTAGATCGCCACCAATTTAATCTCACACGTTCCTTCCGACTGTGTTAGGTAGTAACGGCATATGACCAGAAAAGAGTCGATATATATTTTGAAGGAAAATAAAACACATAGTGTACAACAACTGTTAGAAAAATACTTTCTACTCTCGAAAGTAATTATTCCCATCTCCGAAATGCCCACCCAAACGAACTTGAAATACTCCTTTATCACTTTAGATACACTCATATACTAATTATAAGATATTCCAATGAGATCCACATGAAAAAAATGCATGGGACTACATAGTTATTTTTAGCGTATTTTGCAAATACCTTCATATACGCACATAAAAAGGAGTATGTCTAAAAGTGTACATACCACCTCTGAAAAATGTAAATACCACTTAGATGGTCTTATATACTTGTATACTATACGTATATACCCTCCGTTGCGGGAGATACTCCCTACGTTTTGAGATACAGCACAGAGAGTAATTACTCATGCGAGTAGAAAAGAGGCTTTTCTATACTCTTGAGAGTACATACTCCCACATCCAGTATACCACTTAAACAAATGTGTGATAATTCTTTCACTTTCAATATACTCTATAATAATTCTAAGATACTGCAATACGACATTATTGAAAAAAATTCATCGGTGCCCTTTAGTTTTTTTGC
Organism: Rhipidocladum racemiflorum; assembly: GCA_036346355.1. Lineage (NCBI taxonomy): Eukaryota > Viridiplantae > Streptophyta > Magnoliopsida > Poales > Poaceae > Rhipidocladum > Rhipidocladum racemiflorum. Next base: position 5,115,233 of record CM070583.1, read on the forward strand.
TATATATCCTTTACTGTATGTAAAAAGAGTATATAAACAAATTATGCTATAAAGGGTGAACTATGATAAAATTTTTCTTAGAACTCACTTTGGAGTATCTTATAATCAGTATTTTCATATATATATATATATATATATATATATATATAAAATGGTTCCATACCAGACATATATAAGCACCATGGGGCATGGGCACCATAATTCTAAATGCATTAATTCAAGAAAAAAAATTGAGTATATTTTTCAAAACTTTCAATTTGATGGTATATACCCATCTATAACAATTAAAATGAAACAGATACCTTTGAAAAATATACTCGAATTCAAAGAATTAAACAAATTTAGATCACATGTTTTGTTGATTTATCTATAAAATCAATACATACCTACAATCAAACTATCGTCAAAAAAGGAAACTCTGGTTTGAATTTCAATTCTAACTTGTTTGAACAAGTTACACTACTACAGAATGATATATCACTATCGCTTCATCTATGTCGGTTCCAAACTTTTGACTAAAAAATTGATTGTGATAAGTTTATGTAATCTGTAAATTTTAGTGACGAGTTATCACAATCGGTTCTAAGGTAGAACCGATTGTGACATGCTTTACTAGGTTTATATACCCTCGAGATGAACTCTCCTCTGTTGGTGTTCTAGAGCCAAAAAAACTCCGTCGCCCCGAAAAACAGAACATAACTTCGGTTCAACCTTAGACTTGGGTGAGAAAATCTGAAATCCTTGAGGATGTATGTTAAGAGGGTAAGTTGAAGCCCTAGCTTGAGGAGATTTCTCCTCTATTTTTCCTCATTTGTCGTTTTCTTCAAAAGGTGGGCATTCCTTCAAATCCCTTTAATTTTGCATTAAGAAATTCTATTTTGATTTGGTGAATGTGTTACATGTCATTAGTGCTATTATGGTTAAAACCTATATCAGTGAGAAATTATGAAATCCTGAAAGTGCATCCAGGCCCCTCATTTTATTTTGGTGATTAATGATGACACAATTAAAGAGATCTAATGTTTCAACTAAGAATAATGCAGATCTCGAGATCACATCAAGCTCGGAATGAGATTGGACGCTCCTACGTACATTAAAATTCAAGAAAACGGCATCAAGACGAAGACTTGTAATTTCTATTTTGTTTTGAGTCTTAAGGATAGCCGTACTATTAAGAGGATACTACGGAAAATCGTTTTTAGGATGTGCATGTGCTCAAGGTCAAAATTTGCATACAAACTAGCACTCAAATACTTGCATTTTCCAAAAACAGTATTTCCAACCGAGCCATCTAACTCGGAGAGTCCGGAGTATCCGGACAATTTGTCCGGAGTCTCCGGGTTAACCCCTTCGGCCAAAATACGAATTCCAGTGAGTCCGGAGTATCCAGACATTTTGTCCGGAGAGTCCGGGTTAATTTGTCCAGAGTCTCCGGACAGTTCAAAAAGGGGAATAACGGCTAGTTTTCAAAAAGAGTATTTAAAGCCACCACTCCCCTCCAACGGCTAGAATCTCAATTGATCTCATTCATAGTAGCATTCAAGCCATTCCTAACGTCTTCCAAGCATTCAATAGGGCTCATACTTCCCCCCACCTCTTGATTAGTTGTTTGATCTCATTTGGTGTGGTGGGGAAGAAGAGAAGTGCTAAGTGCATTCAATTCTAGTCCTTGAGCACTAGTTCATCCTCCAAGCGAGTTCCCGTGGCGTTATTACTCTTGGAGGTTGAAGGTCTCCTAGACGGCTAGGAGTCACCGGGAGCGACCGACGCTTGTGGTGCGCCCCGGTCGTTTGTGAAGGCGAGTCTCGCCTCCGAAAGGAAAGAGACAAGAAGTGAAGCCGGCGAGTGCATTTGTGCAACACCGGGAGGAAAGCGGGTTGAAAGAGACCCCGGCTCAAGTGCGACCGAGCCACCTCAACGGAAACGTAGGATTCCCTTTAAGAATCCGAACTTCGGTGAAAAATCGCGTCTCTCACTTTCTCTTTTACTTCCTAACTTAGTTTGTGTGGATTTGTCTTTGTAAAGCTTAGATCTAGCTTGTTGCTTAGCTTTAATTCAAATCCATACTAGCCTTTGTTCTAGATTGCTCTTGCTATCTATTTGTTGTAATATCTTGTGCTAGATAGAGTAACTTTAGTTGTGTTCCCGAGCCAACTAACCCGGAGTATCCGGATAAAATACCCGGAGACTCCTGATTGACCTGCTCGGCCAGTTTTATTCCGCTGCGATTTTTTTAATCCGCCTATTCACCCCCCCTCTAGGCAACATCTACGGTCCTTTGAAATCCTCGAGGAGATGGTGGTTTGAGGGTAAAGTTGAAACCCTAGCTTGAGGATTTTAATTTCCCCTCACTTGTAGTTTTCTTCAAAAGGTGAGCATTCCTTCAAATTGCTTCAATTTTGCACTAAGAATTATATTCAATTTTGATTTGGTGAATGTGTTATATGTTATTATTGTTGCTATAATTAATATGACAAATGGTAGATTTTAGGTTGCGTAACCTATGCATCTCCCGTTCGAGGGTGCTTGTTTATAAATATGCTAAAATGGTTTATTTATAAATAACCAATCTCGAATTGTCCACGTTTTTTGGGCAGTTCGAGGATATATGGTTCGAGCAAGTTCCTGAGCTGTTGTACAACACTAGAGAAAGTTTCGGTAGCATCTCCCTAGTGTTCTTCGAATACACATCCTTTTGACCTGTTATCGAAACGTGTATTTGGAGAACAGCAGAGAGATGCTGCCAAAATTTTCTCTGGAGTTGTACAACAGCTTAGGAACTTACCCGAACCACATATCCTTGAATGGGATTAGGACCTAACCTAATTAGAGATTAGGAGTCATCGTTGGTACGTACTTAGTTGGTCAAGACGTTTCTTTAAGATTGTTGGTACGTACGTACATAGCAAGGGACGCAACATTACCGGGCTAATGTAAGGGTAGACTTTAACTAATTGAACAGTTTCATCATAGTCTAACAAAACTGGTACTTGTGTATCGCGTGGCATGGTTGACATGATTGATAGAATGTGCCATGTGGGTAAAGTGTACACTCTCTGTAAAGCTTTAAATCTAATTAATTAGCCGTTCTTAAGGTCAAGAGCAGCTTGGGACATATCGTCAAGTATAGCTTTTTGGTTTTGGTTTTGCAAACACTTTGAAAAATATTGATACGACGAGTTGGATCATTGGTATGAAAAGTTGGATTAATGGTATGGTGATGAGTTGGTTGCAATATACTCATTGGATTGGTTATGAATTGTTGTAAAAATGCGTTATATAATGTTAATTACTTTCCTATTAAAGTGATCTTTACAGTTCTAAAACTATTTTATGTATTACTCTATTGCAAATAAAATCCGCTTCATGCTGAATTGAACCTAGTGTAGAAGCTTTCTCCCATTAAAGCCATGCATGTATATTTACTTACATACACTAAAGTCTTGCGAGTACATATGTGTACTCACCGTTTGCTCAATCTAAAAATATTTAGAAGAAGGTAACAAAGATGTTCCCGACAATACTTACTACGAACCGGGGACAAACGACTTCTTGGATGGATGAACTGGGTCTTTCCCCAATCGGTTGCCTATGGGTTATGGATGGCACAATGATGTCCCACTTTTGGACTTGTGTTTATTTCCGTTGCTCTTTACTCTTTATGTGATATATTTAGCCGGTCGGCCATGGACATGTAATATTAAGTAGATGTAATAGTTTTTAGTCTACTTTTATATCATTTACATCTGTGTATGTGTGATGAATCATCTCGAGTGCGGGATATGCGGGTGCTAGGCGTTGATCTTGGGAACTAGCACTGGACACATATCCGGGTACTCAGAATTGTTCTCAACCGTTCATCGCATGAACACGAGCAGTCGTCATTCCTTTCTATATGGTTTTCGAGAAGTGGTCGGAACTCTCTTGGTTGCGTTTGCGTAAGTGTATACGATGATAATCATATGGTTCATATTTGTTTGGGTGAGGGCCATCTGGTTAATATCCGTGCACAGGACTAGTTGAAGACAGTGAGCATACATTTAAATGGAGTATGAGGTCACTTCTTGTCCAACGTGCAAGTGAGAATCCGATCCACGTTTCCACGGCACCACAGCAGCACTCGCCAAGCTGACGTTCGCGGACACCACTATCGTATTGTGTTTGCTCCTCCACAACGCTACCTCACCTGTCCACGACGGCTGTGGCCGAGCTTACCGAGCCACCACCTGTGGGCATTCCTGTCCCGCCAACTGAGCCACCACCCGCGGCTGTTGCTGCATCTGCTCGGATGAACCTCCTCCAGCCTCTACCGCTTAGGCCTGCCACTGCCACACAACTCGTCGCTGTCGTGACCGGTCGCCACCATATCCTACACACACTGTCTATAACTTGCAGTGGATGGAATGCCAACGAGAAATGAAATGGGTTTTTATTTTCACAAAAGTTAAATTTAAAAACTTAATTATTTCTAGCCAACCTAAATTTCTAAGGTTTCAAATTAAATTTAGCAACCTAGTTTTAATCATACACAAGTTTAATGAGCTGGACAATGAAATACAATAAAATAAAGGGAGTCACTAAATGGCATTTGAGAGCTTTTTTGTTTTATGACTACTCAATTTTTTGTCTATAAAGTACTTAAATAGGAGTAGAAGAGGCAAACTGATCCCATTAATTGTATCTTGATCCGAAAACTCAAAAATTAAGTATCATTTAGCAATAAAACACTCATATTCTCCCTCGACACCGCCTGCTTCTAGAAGACTAGGCCTACTTCTAGAAGACTAGAACGACGGTGAAGATAACCGCCTGATAGTACATAAGCCATCTTTTTTAGCTCTTTAAATTTTGTTTTTGATAAATTTAGCTATTTGTTATTTGAATTTACGAAACTAGCTTTCTTTTGTACTCACGTGGCACAGGGTTCACTAGTTAATTAAGAGATTAAATAAATAATGCGATTGATTAGCTAAATGATTAATTAAGTAGCGTGATTTAATTAGTGGATTTGGTTTTTACTGAGGAAAAGGAGCACAGTGGATTAGCTGTCCCAGGGTTCCACATTTCGACGAACCGGTCGGTATCGAAATCGCTTTTCGTTCGATTTTTCGTCCAAATTCAAATTTAAATTTAAAAAAATTCAAAAATTTGATAAAATTTATCCAAAAAATTCCTATAATTAGTATTAATATTTTTATGACCTCTGGTGTAAATATTTTTTGAAAAAAATGAAATTAAAGATTTTTTGAGTCATTCAAAATGTATATAATAGAAAAGGGGAAAAAAAAGAAATTAGAAGTATATTTTAATATGTTAATGTTATTTAATATTGAAACTTTTTCTTGTATTGGTATGTGACAACTTTCAATTATTTAAAATATAGCAAATGTATAGTATTTTTTTAATATATTAGTGTTATCTTGATATGGTATATTTTAATATTTTAATTACATGCATGCCTATTTTTGCACTTGTATTGATATGTGACAAGTGTTAATATGTGAATTGCATTTTACAAAATTTTACAACATTTTTTTGTAATTTTTCTCATTTTTTATATTTTCCTTAATTGTTTTTAATCTGTCATCGAAATTTCGAGCTTTTCGATCGAATTTCGGTGCTTTTCGATCGAATTTCGAGCTTTTCGATGGAAATTCGCTCATGGGTTTGACTAGTTTTCAAATCCATTTGACTTTCGAACCATTCGAAATTTCTCGAATTTCGATCGAATTTTGTCGAAATTCGGTACCAGTGGACGCACGAAAAGTGAGTTCGAAACGAGATTCAAAACCCTGAGCTGTCCGGTTCCTCGAGTAGAGGTGATTTGTGTGGACTAAATATGTATTAGAACGAAACTTTGGAGGGGTAAGAGAGCAAAAAAATATGTCGATAGCACGTGATGCTTCCCGGGAGGCCGGGAGCCAACAAGTTTTGACCATATTTTTTTATCCAAGAGTATCGTGATCAATGATGGTCACTACACATAAGAAAACAAACACAAAGCTATCCTTCACAACACAAAGCAAGCAGCAAGCAGCAAGCAGCAAGCAGCAACCTATTCTTCGATTCCGTTTGCACTTCACAGTCGAGCTCTCACAGTCGAAGTCACATACATTCCTAGCCTCCACCTCCTGGTCTCGGCCGGCCGGTCCGCGAGCACCACCATGCCGACGGTCGAGATCGTCGAGGTCGTCCGCGTCGCCGTGCCGACTACCACCGCGCTGCCTCGGGAGCCGCTCATCCGTCTGTCCGCGCTGGACGCGCAGTGGCTCACGCTCCCGCTTATCCAGCGCGTGCTCATCTTCGACGGCAGCGGCGGCCGCCTCCCGCCCTTCGCGTCAGTCGTCGGCTCCCTCCGCGCGTCCCTCGTGGCGACGCTCGCGCGGTTCCTCCCGCTCGCCGGGAGGATCGTCTTTATCCCGTCGTCGGGCGACGCTGCCATCGACTGCTCCGAGGAAGGCGTGGCCGGCGGCGTCCGGTTCGTCCTCGCGGAGAGCGACGTGGACGGGGGGAAGCTGGCGGGGAGTGCGGACCACGACGTGGAGGCGCTCGCGCGGCTCGTCCCGGAGCTCGACGCCGGCTCGCTTCCCGCGGAGACGATGGCCGTGCAGGTCACGCGGCTGGAGCAGGGCGGGCTAGCGCTCGGCGTCGCGCTGCACCACGCCGTTGTCGACGGCCGGTCCGTGTGGACGTTCCTGGAGGAGTGGGCGGCGGCGTGCCGCGGGGACACGGGAACGCCGCCGCCGACGTTCGACCGCGCGGTGATCAAGCTCCCTGGCGGAGAGGAGCTCGCGAGGGGCACGCTGCGGAAGTACACCCCGGATCTCCCAGCGGTATGTTCCGTATGCGGTACGCCCGCCTCCCGGACTTTCTTTTCCAGTTCTTCCTTCTTGCACTGGTCGCCGACGGCGGCCGCCTTGTTCTGGCTCGCACCACCGCCACCAGGTGTCCTTAGAAGGACGTGGTTCGTTCTCTGCTAAGTACGGGCCAGGGGCACTTAGAGTATCTCTAAGAGCATTTCCAAGAGGTGCCTTAAATATGATCCTAACTTGAATTATAGGGTTTTTGGGGAAAAGATTAACTTCAGCAAGGACCCTAAATTATTAAAATTTAGCAAATTGTTTTAGGGCCTCTAAGAGAGTAGCTATATTTAGCAACTCTGTAATGGAGCTCTATTTTTGTTGGATTTTAGGGCCTAATTGCTGGAGTGAATATTTCGTTGGAGCCCTAAATCTAATTAGTTGGGATCCTAAATTAAAATTTAAGGCTCATTTTTAGGGCTTTCTCTTGGAGATGCTCTAAGAGGGGTCCTAAATATGGCCTTAACTTTAATTATAGGGTTTTTGGGGGAAAAAATTAACTCCAACAAAGGCCCTAAATTGTTAAAATTTAGCAAATTGTTTTAGGGCCCATAGGAGAGTAGCTATATTTAGCAACTCTATGATTATGCCCTATATGATAGTTTGGTTTTAGGGCTTAATTGCTGAAGTGAATATTTCGTTGGAACCCTAAATCTAATTAGTTAGGGTCCTAAATTGAAATTTAAATCTCCTTTTTAGGGTTCTCTCTTGGAGATGCTCTTAAGGCCTTTTTAACTTTGTAATTTTAATATACAATAATACGAAAATAGCGTAATACCGTTAGCTCGAGAATTCTCAAATAAACATAGCTGGCCATCACATCCAATGGGTAGAATAATATATGTGATGATGCAGCTCGATGACAAACTACTTTTAACTATTAACCACTTCGCTCGTAAGCAAACACTATTTCTTAGCTTTTTTTTTTACTCACCCGACACATTTTTTTAAATCTAGCCTATGCGAATAAATTTATAAAAATAATCTCCGCTGACTGCAAAAACAGCGGCTGGTGTTACTTGCCGCACCCCGTGTGCTGCAGATGGGCCCATTAAAGGATTGCGCGACGCTCTAACATTTATTAAGGCGCAGTCCAGCCCAGCTTGTAGGCAGCTTCTCGATTTTATTTCAAGATGGAAGCCCAATTTAGCCCATTAATGAGGGCCCATTAAAGGATTGCGCGACGCTCTAACATTCTTCGGGCGCGCGTGGCGCCACGCCCGCGTGCATGCAGGCCACTGTGGCGCAGTTCCTCATCCAACCGAAGCTCTCCCGCCGGACGTTCACCGTCGCAGCCGAGCGCATCCACTGCCTGAAGCGGCGCATCGCCGACCTCCTGAGCTCGCCGTCGCCGGCGCAGGCCGCCGCGGCGCCGTCCAGCTTTGTTGCCGTCGCAGCGCTCGCCTGGGTGTCCGTCGTCCGGAGCAAGCACCCGGCCATCATCTCCGCCGACGACGAGGTGTACCTCTTCTTCTTCATCGACTGCCGCGGGCGGCCGGGCATCGAGCCGCCGGTGGGCGAGGACTACTTCGGGACCTGCATCTCCGGCTGCCTCGCGATTGCTACGGCGCGGGACCTCCTCGCCGAGGATCACGGGGTCGCCGCGGCGGCGGCGGCGGTGCAGGAGGAAGTCCGGCGTGCGGCGGAGGACCCGCTCGCCGGGTGGGACTGGATGGACCTGGTGTCGCGGATCGCCCTGGACCGGCTGGTGAACATGTCCGGGTCGACGCGGTTCCCGGCGTACGAGGCGGCCGACTTCGGGTGGGGCACGCCGAGCAGGACCGAACTGGTCACCATGAACAACGACGGGCAGGTGGTGCTCGTCGCGGCCAAGGGGGGCGGCGGCGTGCAGGCGTCCGTGTCGCTGCACCCGGATCACATGGACGCGTTCAAGTCGCACTTTCTCAGCTGAGTCAGCTCCATAGGTTGATTTTGCAGAGATTGCAGATGAACACTCCCTGCCCAACTCGAAAGTCGAAACCAGGCGCCGTAATTAGCTTCATTTTGTTATTTCATGGACGTCTCGAATCATTGGGATTCAAATCAAATAAAAGTCGAAAATTAGAAGCTACTGTCACGTCAGCCTTCGGATCACTTTCCTAGCTAATTTTTGTTGCGAAATGGTACCGTACGTGAACCGCCTGCGCCTTCTCACATTTGCAAATATTCCTTGACTACAATTCAACATAGTACAGTACTTGAGACGGATTTTAGTAAGATTTGATGAGACAAATTTATCATCAAACCAAACACTGAGATCTGTGAAGTATCACGTACGACGTAGAACCGTTGACGCGCATAAAAAATCCTTCACAAACGGTATAAAAGTTCTGCTACAAGCCTACAACACGTGCCACAACGAAAGCTGCGAAGTATCACGTGACCGGCGACGGCCGGAGCCGGTCAGGCTGTCCGCAGTGGGTGTCCGGCGGCGGGCGTGTCCGGCGGACCACGACGCGGAGGTATTCGCGCGGCTTCTCCCACGGCTGGGAGCTCCCTGCGGAGGCGCTGGCCGTGCAGGCCATGCGGCTGGACGGCAGCGTGGCAGTGTGGCAGTGGCACTCGGGGTGGCGATGCACCACGCCGTGGCCGACGGCCGGTCGGTTTGGAGCTTCCTCCAGGCGTGGGCGGCTGCTTGCCGTGGGGAGGCCGCGCGGCGGTCAGGCTCCCCGGCGGCGACGATCGAGCTGGCGAGGAGCGCGCTTAATTAGGAAGTACTTGCCGAATCTGCCTGTGGTATTTACTAGTTACATTTGTTTTTTAAAATGCTTTCTCTTGGTCGCGCCATGAAATTGCTAGTCAAAATTAAGCAGCGCCTAAATAGTGATGATTAATCACCAAACAGTAATCGTATGGTTTGCACTTCGCATGAATGTAGCGGCAAATTATGCAGGAGCAATAAATTTTTGAAGAAGAGTAATATCATTTCGTTTGTATGGGCACGCACCCTGGGATGACAATCTTATCCGATTATTTGTGTATCCAAGGGTAAAAATTGTGGGTATGTTCCTCTTTTATTGCCCGTGGGTCTGTTTATGGAAGCCAAACTTTACCCAACGTGCAAACGGGTATAGGTATGGGGGAGCTCTACCCAGTGGCGGAGCCAGAAAAAAAATATAGCCTGGGCAGATTTTATTATAGCTGACAATTCTCTCTACCATCCTAAATCTGTACTTGCATTTGTACTTGTATTTGCATTGGTTGCACTGCCTACAGTTTCAATGCTTCTCTTACTAACCAAAAACTTCCTCATTTCTGATTTAGCACCTAATTGAAATTTTATCACAATCAAAATATCAGACAATCATCACATATTCATATATTCACAAAATCGCATTAATACTGTGCACAACGATCTCGATCGATCTGTGTTAATTCTTCCTGCCTGAACTAGTTGATTCTTTTATTGCTGCTTGTGCAACCTTAGGAAGCTAATTGAGAGATAGCTAGTGCAAGATTGCAAGGGATAGAGCTAATATATAGACTGATATACAGTAATAACAGTATACAAATATACTCAGATTCACTCATTCACATCAAATCACATATTCACAAATCAGTCAAAATCTCTCACCTTGCTCTGCTGCCGTGCTGCGGCTGCGTCGTCTGCGCCTCTGCGCCTCTGCGCCTGCGGGATGCGGCTGGCTCCTCTGCCCTCGCCCCTCGCCGGCGTCGGCGGCTCGGCCAGTCGGCGACTCGGCGTCAGCGTCGTCGCCCCTCGAAGCCTCGAGCCTCCGCCTCGAGTCGCCTCGCTCAGCGTCGGCGCGTGGCGCCGTCGATTCTTGATTCGGCCCTCCTCCTCGTCGGGCGACGGGCGGCGCCGTCGGTTCGGCCGTTCGCAGTGGAGCTTCCGGCTTCGGCTCCTCCTCGTCGGGCGGCTCGGCGTCGCTGTAACATCCTGAAATTTGTAATTAAGTTTAACTAGGCTTAATTAAGCTAATTGAGTGTTTATTGGTGCTTTGATTTGATTTTTGGATCTTAATTTGGAGTTATTTATTTTCGGATTGTTTTTGTCGATTCGCTAGAGTCGTTCCGATCGATTTTGACCTGAAACTCTAAGTTTCGAGTCCGGTCGAAATCCTCTGAAGTCGTTAGTAAGCTTAACCCCAAAACTTCTCTTTGAGATCCTTAAACCCTTTCCTTAGATCCCCAAGGATCAATTCCGAAGATTGGAGAAGAATCGCGAAGAAGAACTTGGAGTTTTCTTTGCAGAGCTGCGCAGCATCTGCCGGCTAGGGCAGTGCTTGCCGGTCGTCTTGGCACTACCGCCGAGGGGAGCTGCGCCGGCCGAGCGACGGGTGTAGGGGGTGGTGACCAATCTCCTTCCTCCACGTTGCCCTGGCCCTCCCTTTTCTCGTGTTTATCCAGAGGAGAGCGCCCCTCCGCGCTCTCCCTCTCTCATTTGCCCTCTCTCACTCTCTCTCTTCCTCTCACTCTCTTCTTCCTCTCCAACCCGAGCTCCTCCTCTCCTTCCTTCTATGTTGGCGGTGGAGCTCCCAAGGAGCAAGAAGAGCAAGCCTTGAGGAGTGGTGAAGCATCCTCAAGCCTCCACGACGTCTCCCCACCGATGGATTCGAAGTTTGAGCTCAAACCCTAAGGTTTGATGCAAACCCTAGCTTCCACCCTCCTTTTCTCTTTTCTTTTCTCGCTTGTTTAGCCCTAGAAAGTCTAGATCGGGTAGTAGATCGATGATTCATCGAGTCGCTAGATCTAGATTAGGGTTAGAAGATTTCTTTTACGCGATTGATTCATTTCGAAAACCCTGATCTACTCCTTGTTGGGTTTATTCGCCTCAAGAAGCCGTTCCTCGAATTTTCGGAAACCTCCCATTGAAACCCTAGCTCCGGAAATGCCGAGAGGGCGACTCACGAATATGTCCCATACCACGAAGGTCGATTCTCGCAGAAGAATCGAGTTTGAACTCGATTCGGGTCCAGAATCGATATTCGGGATTAATTAGGGTTTTCGAGTTCTAGAAGTTTGATCATCGTGCATCGAGTTCGTAGACTAGTTTTCAGACGTGAAGGACCTTAGTGTTCTAGCGGGCCTAGTGCGCGTGTTGCGAAATCCGTTTTCCGAAGGATTTGCAAAAGTTGCACTCTGGGCATTCGGAGCGATTTCAAGTTCCGAAGTCCCAAAGCTCACAAGTCTAGCGCACTTAAGTCCCTAGAGTAGTAGAGAACCCGTTGCCGCGATGAAACTCGAGTTTCGACACCCTCTGGGTCGAAATCCATTTTCGCGTCGGTATCGGGAGAGAAAGGATCTGAAAAGTGAGATTTTGAGCAAACGAGCTCGGAACTTGACGAAACCTGCGTGAATAAGTCCCATGGGTCCCCAGGGACCTATCCATGCACTTACGTCGAAGTTCCGGGGGTCAATGCGTAAAATCTCAATTTTTGGGAACTTGGCCTCGTGGTGGCCGGCACTACCGCTGGGTAAGGGCGGTACTGCCGGGAGGGTGCGGCACTACCGGGCTTAGGCGGCGGTAGTTATTTTCGAAGAGCACCCCAATTCGATCCACGACCTGCGGCACTACAGGGCTTAATGGCCGATCGCCGGCGTAAGCGGCACTCTGCGCCGGTTTACGCCCGATCTTCTTGGGACTTAGGAGAAGTTCGGATTTTCCTTTTTCTCTTTAAGTTCTCGTTTCTCGGTTTCGTGTTAGGTCGCTTCCCTCTCCATTTGGATCGTTTTCGTTGGTTCTTCTCTTTTAAGTAAACCGCTTTTGGGTAAAAGTTTACGTGCTCGGAATCGGAAAGTGGTAAATCGATCAAACGAGCTTAGAACCGGTTGGTACCAGGTTAGTTGTGTTCTGGCTGTTAGGACCGTGACACAGCGCTCGTACTGAGTTCGATCCCGTTTGAGCGAAAACCCCTTTCTCGCATTAGGCCCTTTACGGAATCTGGCGCTATCGCCGTGATAGTCTCGATACCATTGCTGCCGAGCAGAGAACCGTGACTATAACGCCGATAGTTGTTTTCAGTGTCTTTGTTTCCAGCCTTGGAGCATGGCCCGCTGATGTTTGGGTCCGGTATTACCACCCCATTTGGTAATCTTGTGTGAAACAAGCCGGTAGCTATATTCCAAGTGCGCCGATCTCGGCCTTTGAAATTCGATCTTCTTTGTTGTATGGGGCCGGTACAACTACTTGAGTAGAAGTACTGTGGGCAACGTTAAGGCAGTATTTTCCAGAAAGCTTTCTGTTTTAGTTTTCAGCCGTCGACATTATCGTCCCGATGGTACGGTACTCTAGGGATCGGCGATCTTGCCGTAAGGTCGGTCTTCTTGATTGAACGATACTTTGGGACTTGTGTGTCGATATTGCCGATGAGAGCCGAGAAGTTTAAAACCTCTTTTTCAAGCTCTTTTGATCTTAGTTTCGGATTTGATTTGCTTTTGTATTTGGTTCTTATTAAATGCGGTTTGATTCGCCGTTGATCGTTTCTATTGCTTTTCGTCGAGCGTTGGCGATTCGGTGAGCGGCGATTCGACTTCGTTCCAAGTTGGATCTTGTTAAAAGAGCAAACAGGCAAGCACCTCCTTTGATCATTTTGACCCTATACTTGCAAATGCTATTTTCAATTGTCAAAACTATTATGCATGCGTGTATGTTCAGTAAAGATGCTAGTTGTGGGAAAAATTTGGTAGTTAGACCTAATTTGATGGATTTCCTTAATCTTAATTGAGTCGTGAACCTTAATGAACCTTAGGCTAAGAACTTAGACATAAAAATAAATGTCAGTTGGGTAATAACGAGAAGTATCTGCATGTGCTTAGCTATGCTGTAGAATGTACTGTATGATGTCTCAACACAATCAATTACAATTCTTCTTGGAATTGGTCGGTTCGGTTGGATTTGGTTGATGGTTCGGAGTTAGGTGTTGGTTTGGGAAATGGTTGGATTGGTGTTATTGGAAAAATGGAAAAGGAGTATTTAGACCGGGCGAGATGTTGGTGATCGGTGATTTGGAATTCGGTTTGGTTTGGATGTTTTGGATGGATGGTTGGAATGGAATGGATCACAAGCCAGGGGCTTGTTTGGAATGTTTATGGATTGGATGGCAAGCCTGAGGCTTGGTTTGGTTTGGTCCCTTGCTATGGGGAGGTATGGGCCAGTAAAGCTAGTGGGAGCCCGTAGGGACCACTAGTGGACATCCTCTTTGGCCATAGCAAGTGGGTTTGGAAGATCTCGCCTGAGTCACCCTAAGGACTGAACTTGATGCTATTACTGGGTCAAACAGTACAGCCACATGTGCCAGTATGGGATGGCCCTGGCCTAGTACATCGGAAAGGATTTGAGTCTTGCATCATTAGGCGGCGGAAGAGTTGGACACATCTGCCGTGTCGGAGTGTTCTAGGGGCTCCCTCGTCGAGGCATCGATGGGGAGTTTGCCCAATACAACGGTAATGCTTACTATGGGGGAGGCATGGGCCAGTAAAGCTAGTGGGTGCCTGTAAAGACCACTAGTGGACATCCTCTTGGGACCGTAGCAAGGTTGCACATTACCGGGTTGGTGCAAAGTTTAAATCCTAACCTATCGAAAGGTCTCGTCACAGTCTAGCAAAACGGGTACGTGAGTATCGCGTGGCATGGTTGACATGATTGCTAGAATGTGTCATGTGGGTAAAGTGTACAATCTCTGCAGAGATATATATTAAACTAATCGATTAGCCGTGCTCACGGTCATGAGCAGCTTGGGAAGTACTATCAAGTATAGAATTTACGGTGTTGGTTCAGTCTGGTCTTGGTTCGGTCTCGGAAATGGATTTGGTTGGACTTGGTTAGGAGCTGGTTTGGTTATTGAGTTTGGTCGGAAGTTGGTTTTGGAAATGGTTTTGGTAAGGTAGGTTAGTTTGGTTTTGGTTGGTGAAAATGGATGGTTGGGAATTTGGTTTATGGATCAATTGATATATTTATTGCTTGCAACAGAAATGATTTCTTTACCACTGCTTTACAAATTCGAATGTTTAGAATCTATTAGATTATTGCAAATAAATCTTGCTTTGTGCTCAAATAGACTTAGTGTAGAAACCTGATTCCATTGTTATAACCTGCATTTACATTATTATTTCCATACACTAAAGTCTTGCGAGTACATACGTGTACTCACCGTTTGCTCTATATTAACAACATGCATAGAAGATGGCGTCAAAGGCAGTGAAGGCGCGTCGTTCGTCGAGTTCTTCGAGGCGGGTGTCGAGTCTGTGCGGTTATCTGGGACTTTCGCCCCCAGTCGGTTGCCTCTGGGTATGGGAAGGCATACCGCTACCGCTGTTGCGGTTTTGTTTCTCCTATTTTGCTTTTTAGCCAATCGGCTATGTGCTTTTCTTGTAACCAATAGTTGTAATCTAACCAGTATTAATGCAACTAATACTTTAAGCTTGATTCTTGATGCAACTTATTGTGAACATATGTGGGTGCTAGGCTACGGATCCAGGGAACTAGCACTAGACACATATCTCGGGGAAGCTCGGGTTGGAATCAATCCTTTAGCATATGACCACCAACGGAGTGTGTCGTGCTGATCGATTGGCCCCAAACCGGGTACGGTTTGTAATTAGCAACTGGATTATTGACGAGTTGTGTCGATATCTGTCCGACGCCTTGTTAAGTAATCGAGTTCTTATTACAAAGACCGAGCCCCACGACAAGGTGGTATCAGAGCAGGCTGTTCGACTGTAGGGAAAGCCTAGATAGACTGGTCGATAGATGTAAGGATAAATTTTCATCTGAAAATCTTGTTGGCTATAAAACTCTTAATTGCGAAAATGTAGATTTCTGATCTCGTCCATCTGTAGCCTCTTATCCTGATTTATTCTTCAAAATGACTTGGATTCCCCTGAAACTTCAAACAGTGTTTTCTTTGAAAAATAATGGTGGTCAAAAAAATGAGCTTATTCTTCTCCTTCCGCCATTCAAATCAAGGAAAATAGGTTTAAAACATAAAGCGTCTTTATAAAAGAAATTAAAACCTAAAGAAGCTAAGGACTGGTTTAGAGCTCTTGCTTTCTCATCCCTTCCGAATTATCTCCCTGCGAGATAGCTTTTGAAAGACTTATCCACTTCCAAGAATTAGATACGTATCGAGTTGAAATTAAGCTTAAGGAAATAGGAATTGATGTGCTTGGGTGTTGCTTGCTTGGGTTCTCCTAAGGGGTTGGTTGAATCCTGTCCATATAAGGTCTTGCTAACTGTGTCTTTTCCTTATTTTTAGATGTCTGGTCGTTGGGAGCCGTGCTTTTTCACCGGTAGCGATTTTGGAGGATCTGCTCAAGCGACCCTTTGGGATATGATACGTCTTCTTGCTGGCTTTTCAGAGCGGCCGGAGTATCTAATCTCACGCGCCGGGACCAGCCCAGCTTCTTCGCTGTTTGCGGCGGAAGTGTCCATCCATGGTCGCCATGGTGGGGAGCCGACTCGTCGTTATGTCGGTTTGGCTTCTAGTCCGCTAGCTGCAGTGCTTGACGGAGCCTATGTTGCCATCTTTCGTCTCCGTCATGATCTTCCCGAGATGGCTCAGTTGTTCCCCAACTGTCCCTCTCTTGAGCCGGACAGCTCGGAGAGCATCTATGTGACGTTGGATGCGTCAATGGACCCTGCTTCTGCCTGGCAGATCAGACTAACGGGAATCCTTGACCAATACCTTCGACTTCTTTGGGATGAGCTGTTGTCTGCTCGTCGTCGTGTCTCTGTGCTCGAAAGTCATATGGCTCCATTCCTCGATCACGGCCTTTTCACCTCAGAAATCGTAATGCGGGAGTGTGATGCCCGAGCCGCCAGAGGAACTCCCGCAACCGTATGGAACTTACCGTCGAAGTCGTTAAATCGCTTTTCGTGCGCCAGATGGGAAGTAGTGGATCTCGCTCGTGACGACTTATCGATGCCTCCTCGAGTGTGAATCGCGGGC
This sequence comes from Rhipidocladum racemiflorum, assembly GCA_036346355.1. Taxonomy (NCBI): domain Eukaryota; kingdom Viridiplantae; phylum Streptophyta; class Magnoliopsida; order Poales; family Poaceae; genus Rhipidocladum; species Rhipidocladum racemiflorum. Next base: position 5,132,001 of record CM070583.1, read on the forward strand.
AGAACATCATCTTCGGTAACCAGGAGTACTTGTTGATGATGCCAGTTGCCTCAGCTTCACCGCCTGTTCCTCCACGTCCTTTTCCACAAGCGGCTCGATCGCTCAACCGCGAGGGGGAAATTTCTAGAAATCGGGGCCGAGCTACCACATTCACTTGTTTTGCATGTGGTCGACCAGGACACTATGCCCGGAACTATCCGTTCGTCGCTCATCCCTAAGCCTGAAGAGCCTGGTTGTCCCTAAATGTTCATTATAAGGAAAGGTAGTTCTAGTGCTCATTTTGTTGTAAATTTGAGCCTCTTTATACGTACTTTGCCTTGTAAAGAATGTTATGGGATTGTGTGATGGCGGTAGATGATGGTTGTAAATTAACTCTTTGTTATGCATACTGACGTACTAAGTTATCGCCTCAGTTCTATCGCTTTGTCGGGTTATCCTTGCATTTACTTACTCATATCCGATTCGGTTCTGAAGGTGAATGCCCATGTGCGGATCTTGTTCCGTTTTGCCTCGACTCTTGGTTGTCATGTTGCGCATAAATTGTTTGGCTCCTGTGTGCAACTAAATGCCGAAGAGTTACTCCTTGCGTGCACTCTTAGCGTGTGGTTCTATTTAAGGAAGCCCGCAATCGAGCTGCAGATAAGATCTCATTTGTTTGGGTTTCAGCGAGTTTGATCGCTGAACTCTTTCGTCGACACCAGATCCTTTGGTTGCTGACGATTGACTTCGTGACAATGAGCCCTAGCTCGATCTCACGAGGTGTGTAGATGTAGTTCTAGGTGCAGTATGCTGCCCACTATCTTCTAGCTTATTGGAGGCAAAGAAGCGAGAGTTTTAATCTCAAGCAAAAGTCCATGCCAGTTATGGACTACCTCCACGAGTTCAATTACCTGGCCCGCTTTGTCGTAGATGAGATTACGAGTGAAGGCCAGAAAATCTTTCTCTTTTGGGAGCATCTCATTGAGGAGATTAAGTTTTCACTCGCAACTCACGATATCCCCAACATGCAAGTGTTGATCGATGCGACTCGCGTTGAGGACAACGCTGGCAGCCCAGGAAAGCCGAAAGCGAAGGTGATTGGCCTAGAGGTTAGCAAGCGCTAATCCTTTGGGGTCGTGCGCAAAACCAATCACTTAAGCATAGTCGGTTGTGTCTCCATACTTAAAATCCCAAGGAAGTGTTTTTCAACCTTCTTCATCTGCGGTTCAGTTTTCTAACCGTGAAAGGTGATTTAGTGGGAGACAAGGCCGGATGGTCATGTTCACTCGTTACGCACGTCGTGGGAAAGGTCATTCCACCCAGAGATTGTCCGAACTTACGACCTGCGATAAATTGTCTTCAAGATCTGAGTGCCCCGGATCGCCTGCGCAAAGTTCGTCGATGAAGCGCCAAAGGACATCAAAGTAGTCGCTCATGTCTTGTTCAGCCCAGAATCTTAGTCGTTGTCGGCCAAACTTTGGCAGCTGAAAAGTTAAGCTACACGTCTAGTGTAGTGCTTGGTATATTTCCCGTACATTCAGCTCTTGCGATGACCTTGGTTGATTCTGGAGCTTCTTAATCGCCCTCGATCTCGAGTTCTGTGCAAATGGAAGTTGAGAATTGTTGTCTAGGCAATGAGGCGTTAATCTAATCGCTTTGACACAATTTCGGGACTTAGCACGTTGTCTAGGAGAATTTTTATCATTCATCAGGGAAGTTAATTCCCGTAGTGAATGATTCGGATATACCTAAGATTCGATGTAATCCTTGATTTGAACCAGAGTTCAAGGACTAGGAGAGCATCGACTGTGTTGATCGTGCTATTCCTTTAGTTGGACCGGTTGGCAGTCAAATCAATTATTTTCTCCGGTGATTTCGACCGCACGAGCCATATCCCCACTCTCTTTTGGTGTTGGGTATGTGCCGAGTATCGATAGTTTGGGAATATCCCGACATCCTTCCTTGAAGAATTGTCGAGATTGTTCCTGACAGAGTCCCGAGTTAATATTGAATCGCTACCTGGAGTAGTAACCTTTACGAGTAATTGTCGCGCGAGTTGGACCTTAGTGTTGGCGATTTCGTTACGCGAAGGTCTCAACTTGTGATGCAATTAATGATTGCACGTTAGGTAGGATGCTAGCACCGTAATGCATTGGTCCACACCAAATCTTCTTAAGTGAAGATAAGTTGGGTAACTTCTCGGCTGAGTTTACGCCTCGATTCGATGATAACCGATGAATTTAGTGTGTCTTTATCGAGGTAGTGCCTTGAGTCCCACCAAACTTACTCCTTTGGGCGTGGCGGTTTTCTAGCTGAATCTATCGGTTGTGAACGTTATGTTTGTGTCCTTGATGATGCGGTGCGCTATATTCCCAGTCACATCATTGAGTTGACCAAAGTCCAATGGAGCAACCACGCCCAGGACGGAACCACCTGGGAGTGTGAAGATTTCTCAGGATTGAGTTTCCTTCCTCCTTTTGCCGAGCTTGGCAAATCTCGAGGACGAGATTTTTATAAGGGGGGTAGGATTGTAACATCCTGAAATTTGTAATTAAGTTTAACTAGGCTTAATTAAGCTAATTGAGTGTTTATTGGTGCTTTGATTTGATTTTTGGATCTTAATTTGGAGTTATTTATTTTCGGATTGTTTTTGTCGATTCGCTAGAGTCGTTCCGATCGATTTTGACCTGAAACTCGAGTTTGAGTCGGTCGAAATCCTCTGAAGTCGTTAGTAAGCTTAACCCCAAAACTTCTCTTTGAGATCCTTAAACCCTTTCCTTAGATCCCCAAGGATCAATTACGAAGATTGGAGAAGAATCGCGAAGAAGAACTTGGAGTTTCTTTGCAGAGGCGGCGATCTGCCGGCTAGGGCAGATTGCCGGTCGTCTTGGCACTACCGCTTCGAGGGGCGATGCTGCCCGGCCGAGCGATGGGTGTAGGGGTTGTTGACCAATCTCCTTCCTCCACGTTGCCCTGGCCCTCCCTTTCTCGTGTTTATCCAGAGGAGAGAGCCCTCCTCTCTCTCACTCTCTCATTTGCCCTCTCTCACTCTCTCTCTTCCTCTCACTCTCTTCTTCCTCTCCAACCCGAGCTCCTCCTCTCCTTCCTTCTATGCTGGCGGTGGAGCTCCCAAGGAGCAAGAAGAGCAAGCCTTGAGGAGTGGTGAAGCATCCTCAAGCCTCCAAGAAGTCTCCCAACCGATGGATTCGAAGTTTGAGCTCAAACCCTAAGGTTTGATGCAAACCCTAGCTTCCACCCTCCTTTTCTCTTTTCTTTTCTCGCTTGTTTAGCCCTAGAAAGTCTAGATCGGGTAGTAGATCGATGATTCATCGAGTCGCTAGATCTAGATTAGGGTTAGAAGATTTCTTTTACGCGATTGATTCATTTCGAAAACCCTGATCTACTCCTTGTTGGGTTTATTCGCCTCAAGAAGCCGTTCCTCGAATTTTCGGAAACCTCCCATTGAAACCCTAGCTCCGGAAATGCCGAGAGGGCGACTCACGAATATGTCCCATACCACGAAGGTCGATTCTCGCAGAAGAATCGAGTTTGAACTCGATTCGGGTCCAGAATCAATATTCGGGATTAATTAGGGTTTTCGAGTTCTAGAAGTTTGATCATCGTGCATCGAGTTCGTAGACTAGTTTTCAGACGTGAAGGACCTTAGTGTTCTAGCGGGCCTAGTGCGCGTGTTGCGAAATCCGTTTTCCGAAGGATTTGCAAAAGTTGCACTCTGGGCATTCGGAGCGATTTCAAGTTCCGAAGTCCCAAAGCTCACAAGTCTAGCGCACTTAAGTCCCTAGAGTAGTAGAGAACCCGTTGCCGCGATGAAACTCGAGTTTCGACACCCTCTGGGTCGAAATCCATTTTCGCGTCGGTATCGGAGAGAAAGGATCTCGAAAAGTGAGATTTTGAGCAAGCAGGCTCGGAACTTGACGAAACCTGCGTGAATAAGTCCCATGGGTCCCCAGGGACCTATCCATGCACTTACGTCGAAGTTCCGGGGGTCAATGCGTAAAATCTCAATTTTTGGGAACTTGGCCTCGTGGTGGCCGGCACTACCCAGGTAAGAGGCGATGCTAGCCGGGAGGGTGCGGCACTACCGGGCTTAGGCGGCGGTAGTTATTTTCGAAGAGCACCCCAATTCGATCCACGACTGCGGCACTACGGGCTTAATGGCCGTGCTTGCAGCGTAAGCGGCACTACCTGCCGGTTTACGCGATCTTCTTAGGACTTAGGGAGAAGTTCGGATTTTCCTTTTTCTCTTTAAGTTCTCGTTTTCTCGGTTTCGTGTTAGGTCGCTTCCCTCTCCATTTGGATCGTTTTCGTTGGTTCTTCTCTTTTCGTAAACCGTTTTTGGGTAAAAGTTTCTGTGCTCGGAATCGGAAAGTGGTAAATCGATCAAACGAGCTTAGAACCGGTTGGTACCAGGTTAGTTGTGTTCCTGGCGCTGTTAGGACCGTGACCTGGCGCTCGTACCTGAGTTCCGATCCCGTTTGAGCGAAAACCCCTTTCTCGCATTCCGGCCCTTTCTGGAATACCGGCGCTACCGCCGTGATAGTCTCGGTACCGCTGCCTGAGCAGTAGAACCGTGACTATAACGCCGGTAGTTGTTTTCAGAGTGTGCTGTTTCCAGCCTTGGAGCCGCGGCGCTGCCGATGTTTGGGTCCGGTATTACCACCCCATTTGGTAATACTGTGTGAAACAAGCCGGTAGCTATATTCCAAGTGCGCTGATCTCGGCCTTTGAAATTCCGGTACTGCTGTTGTATGGGGCCGGTACAACTACTTGAGTAGAAGTACTGTGGGCAACGTTAAGGCAGTATTTTCCAGAAAGCTTTCTGTTTTAGTTTTCAGCCGTCGACATTATCGTCCCGATGGTACGGTACTACCGGGGATCGGCAGTACTGCCGTAAGGTCGGTCTTCTTTGATTGAACGATACTCTTTGGGACTTGTGTGTCGATATTGCCGATGAGAGCTGAAGTTTAAAACCTCTTTTTCAAGCTCTTTTGATCTTAGTTTCTCGGATTTGATTCGCTTTTGTATTTGGTTCTTATTAAATGCAGTTTGATTCGCCGTTGATCGTTTCTATTGCTTTTAAATCGAGGCGTTGGCGATTCGGTGAGCAGCGATTCCGACTTCGTTCCAAGTTGGATCTTGTTAAAAGAGCAAACAGGCAAGCACCTCCTTTGATCATTTTGACCCTATACTTGCAAATGCTATTTTCAATTGTCAAAACTATTATGCATGCGTGTATGTTCAGTAAAGATGCTAGTTGTGGGAAAAATTTGGTAGTTAGACCTAATTTGATGGATTTCCTTAATCTTAATTGAGTCGTGAACCTTAATGAACCTTAGGCTAAGAACTTAGACATAAAAATAAATGTCAGTTGGGTAATAACGAGAAGTATCTGCATGTGCTTAGCTATGCTGTAGAATGTACTGTATGATGTCTCAACACAATCAATTACAATTCTTCTTGGAATTGGTCGGTTCGGTTGGATTTGGTTGATGGTTCGGAGTTAGGTGTTGGTTTGGGAAATGGTTGGATTGGTGTTATTGGAAAAATGGAAAAGGAGTATTTAGACCGGGCGAGATGTTGGTGATCGGTGATTTGGAATTCGGTTTGGTTTGGATGTTTTGGATGGATGGTTGGAATGGAATGGATCACAAGCCAGGGGCTTGTTTGGAATGTTTATGGATTGGATGGCAAGCCTGAGGCTTGGTTTGGTTTGGTCCCTTGCTATGGGGAGGTATGGGCCAGTAAAGCTAGTGGGAGCCCGTAGGGACCACTAGTGGACATCCTCTTTGGCCATAGCAAGTGGGTTTGGAAGATCTCGTCTGAGTCACCCTAAGGACTGAACTTGATGCTATTACTGGGTCAAACAGTACAGCCACATGTGCCAGTATGGGATGGCCCTGGCCTAGTACATCGGAAAGGATTTGAGTCTTGCATCATTAGGCGGCGGAAGAGTTGGACACATCTGCCGTGTCGGAGTGTTCTAGGGGCTCCCTCGTCGAGGCATCGATGGGGAGTTTGCCCAATACAACGGTAATGCTTACTATGGGGGAGGCATGGGCCAGTAAAGCTAGTGGGTGCCTCAGAAGACCACTAGTGGACATCCTCTTGGGACTGTAGCAAGGTTGCACATTACCGGGTTGGTGCAAAGTTTAAATCCTAACCTATCGAAAGGTCTCGTCACAGTCTAGCAAAGCAGTGCGTGAGTATCGCGTGGCATGGTTGACATGATTGCTAGAATGTGTCATGTGGGTAAAGTGTACAATCTCTGCAGAGATATATATTAAACTAATCGATTAGCCGTGCTCACTGGTCATGAGCGACTTGGGAAGTACTATCAAGTATAGAATTTACGGTGTTGGTTCAGGTCTGGTCTTGGTTCGGTCTCGGAAATGGATTTGGTTGGACTTGGTTAGGAGCTGGTTTGGTTATTGAGTTTGGTCGGAAGTTGGTTTTTGGAAATGGTTTTGGTAAGGTAGGTTAGTTTGGTTTTTGGTTGGTGAAAATGGATGGTTGGGAATTTGGTTTATGGATCAATTGATATATTTATTGCTTGCAACAAAAATGATTTCTTTACCACTGCTTTACAAATTCGAATGTTTAGAATCTATTAGATTATTGCAAATAAATCTTGCTTTGTGCTCAAATAGACTTAGTGTAGAAACCTGATTCCATTGTTATAACCTGCATTTACATTATTATTTCCATACACTAAAGTCTTGCGAGTACATACGTGTACTCACCGTTTGCTCTATATTAACAACATGCATAGAAGATGGCGTCAAAGGCAGTGAAGGCGCGTCGTTCGTCGAGTTCTTCGAGGCGGGTGTCGAGTCTGTCGCGGTTATCCGACTTTCGCCCCGATCGGTTGCCTGCAGGTATGGGAAGGCATACCGCTACATTGTTGCGGTTTTGTTTCTCCTATTTTGCTTTTTAGCCAATCGGCTATGTGCTTTTCTTGTAACCAATAGTTGTAATCTAACCAGTATTAATGCAACTAATACTTTAAGCTTGATTCTTGATGCAACTTATTGTGAACATATGTGGGTGCTAGGCTACGGATCCAGGGAACTAGCACTAGACACATATCTCGGGGAAGCTCGGGTTGGAATCAATCCTTTAGCATATGACCACCAACGGAGTGTGTCGTGCTGATCGATTGGCCCCAAACCGGGTACGGTTTGTAATTAGCAACTGGATTATTGACGAGTTGTGTCGATATCTGTCCGACGCAACAGTAAGTAATCGAGTTACTGTTACAAAGACCGGAGCCCCCACGACAAGGTGGTATCGAGCGGTCGTTCATTGTAGGGAAAGCCTAGATAGACTGGTCGATAGATGTAAGGATAAATTTTCATCTGAAAATCTTGTTGGCTATAAAACTCTTAATTGCGAAAATGTAGATTTCTGATCTCGTCCATCTGTAGCCTCTTATCTGATTTATTCTTCAAAATGACTTGGATTCCCCTGAAACTTCAAACAGTGTTTTCTTTGAAAAATAATGGTGGTCAAAAAAAATGAGCTTATTCTTCTCCTTCCGCCATTCAAATCAAGGAAAATAGGTTTAAAACATAAAGCGTCTTTATAAAAGAAATTAAAACCTAAAGGAGCTAAGGACTGGTTTAGAGCTCTTGCTTTCTCATCCCTTCCGAATTATCTCCTCATGAGATAGCTTTTGAAAGACTTATCCACTTCCAAGAATTAGATACGTATCGAGTTGAAATTAAGCTTAAGGAAATAGGAATTGATGTGCTTGGGTGTTGCTTGCTTGGGTTCTCCTAAGGGGTTGGTTGAATCCTGTCCATATAAGGTCTTGCTAACTGTGTCTTTTCCTTATTTTTAGATGTCTGGTCGTTGGGAGCCGTGCTTTTTCACCAGCGCGATTTTGGAGGGATCTGCTCAAGCAGCCCTTTGGGATATGATACGTCTTGCTGGCTTTTCAGAGCGGCCGGAGTATCTAATCTCACGCGCCGGGACCAGCCCAGCTTCTTCGCTGTTTGCGGCGGAAGTGTCCATCCATGGTCGCCATGGTGGGGAGCCGACTCGTCGTTATGTCGGTTTGGCTTCTAGTCCGCTAGCTGCAGTGCTTGACGGAGCCTATGTTGCCATCTTTCGTCTCCGTCATGATCTTCCCGAGATGGCTCAGTTGTTCCCCAACTGTCCCTCTCTTGAGCCGGACAGCTCGGAGAGCATCTATGTGACGTTGGATGCGTCAATGGACCCTGCTTCTGCCTGGCAGATCAGACTAACGGGAATCCTTGACCAATACCTTCGACTTCTTTGGGATGAGCTGTTGTCTGCTCGTCGTCGTGTCTCTGTGCTCGAAAGTCATATGGCTCCATTCCTCGATCACGGCCTTTTCACCTCAGAAATCGTGTACGGGGAGTGTGATGCCCCGGAGCCAGCAGAGGAACTCCCGCAACCGTATGGAACTTACCGTCGAGTCGTTCGTCGCACTCGTGCGCCAGTGGGAAGTAGTGGATCTCGCTCAGCGACGACTTATCCCAGTGCCTCCTCGAGTGTGAATCGCGGGCAGAACATCATCTTCGGTAACCAGGAGTACTTGTTGATGATGCCAGTTGCCTCAGCTTCACCGCCTGTTCCTCCACGTCCTTTTCCACAAGCGGCTCGATCGCTCAACCGCGAGGGGGAAATTTCTAGAAATCGGGGCCGAGCTACCACATTCACTTGTTTTGCATGTGGTCGACCAGGACACTATGCCGGAATCGTCCGTTAAATCGCTCATCCCTAAGCCTGAAGAGCCTGGTTGTCCCTAAATGTTCATTATAAGGAAAGGTAGTTCTAGTGCTCATTTTGTTGTAAATTTGAGCCTCGCTTCAGACTTTGCCTTGTAAAGAATGTTATGGGATTGTGTGATGGCGGTAGATGATGGTTGTAAATTAACCTGCTGTTGTACGCCCTGACGTACTAAGTTATCGCCTCAGTTCTATCGCTTTGTCGGGTTATCCTTGCATTTACTTACTCATATCCGATTCGGTTCTGAAGGTGAATGCCCATGTGCGGATCTTGTTCCGTTTTGCCTCGACTCTTGGTTGTCATGTTGCGCATAAATTGTTTGGCTCCTGTGTGCAACTAAATGCCGAAGAGTTACTCCTTGCGTGCACTCTTAGCGTGTGGTTCTATTTAAGGAAGCCACAGTCGAGCCGAAGCACAGATAAGATCTCATTTGTTTGGGTTTCAGCGAGTTTGATCGCTGAACTCTTTCGTCGACACCAGATCCTTTGGTTGCTGACGATTGACTTCGTGACAATGAGCCCTAGCTCGATCTCACGAGGTGTGTAGATGTAGTTCTAGGTGCAGTATGCTGCCCACTATCTTCTAGCTTATTGGAGGCAAAGAAGCGAGAGTTTTAATCTCAAGCAAAAGTCCATGCCAGTTATGGACTACCTCCACGAGTTCAATTACCTGGCCCGCTTTGTCGTAGATGAGATTACGAGTGAAGGCCAGAAAATCTTTCTCTTTTGGGAGCATCTCATTGAGGAGATTAAGTTTTCACTCGCAGCTCACGATATCCCCAACATGCAAGTGTTGATCAGTAAAGCGACTCGCGTTGAGGACAACGCGGGCAGCCCAGAAAGCCGAAAGCGAAGGTGATTGGCCTAGAGGTTAGCAAGCGCTAATCCTTTGGGGTCGTGCGCAAAACCAATCACTTAAGCATAGTCGGTTGTGTCTCCATACTTAAAATCCCAAGGAAGTGTTTTTCAACCTTCTTCATCTGCGGTTCAGTTTTCTAACCGTGAAAGGTGATTTAGTGGGAGACAAGGCCGGATGGTCACGTTCACTCGTTACGCACGTCGTGGGAAAGGTCATTCCACCCAGAGATTGTCCGAACTTACGACCTGCGATAAATTGTCTTCAAGATCTGAGTGCCCCAGATCGTCTGCAAAGTTTCGTCAGTAGACGCAAAGGACATCAAAGTAGTCGCTCATGTCTTGTTCAGCCCAGAATCTTAGTCGTTGTCGGCCAAACTTTGGCAGCTGAAAAGTTAAGCTACACGTCTAGTGTAGTGCTTGGTATATTTCCCGTACATTCAGCTCTTGCGATGACCTTGGTTGATTCTGGAGCTTCTTAATCGCCCTCGATCTCGAGTTCTGTGCAAATGGAAGTTGAGAATTGTTGTCTAGGCAATGAGACGTTAATCTAATCGCCTGACACAATTTCGGGACTTAGCACGTTGTCTAGGAGAATTTTTATCATTCATCAGGGAAGTTAATTCCCGTAGTGAATGATTCGGATATACCTAAGATTCGATGTAATCCTTGATTTGAACCAGAGTTCAAGGACTAGGAGAGCATCGACTGTGTTGATCGTGCTATTCCTTTAGTTGGACCGGTTGGCAGTCAAATCAATTATTTTCTCCGGTGATTTCGACCGCACGAGCCATATCCCCACTCTCTTTTGGTGTTGGGTATGTGCCGAGTATCGATAGTTTGGGAATATCCCGACATCCTTCCTTGAAGAATTGTCGAGATTGTTCCTGACAGAGTCCCGGAGTTAATATTGAATCGCTACCTGGAGTAGTAACCTTTCTGAGTAATTGTCGCCGCGAGTTGGACCTTAGTGTTGACGATTTCGTTCGCCAGAGGTCTCAACTTGTGATGCAATTAATGATTGCACGTTCGTGGGATGCTAGCACTGTAATGCATTGGTCCACACCAAATCTTCTTAAGTGAAGATAAGTGGGGTAACTTCTCAGCCTGAGTTTCTGCCTCAGTTCTGATGATAACCGATGAATTTAGTGTGCTGTAACTGAGGTAGTGCCTTCAGAGTCCCACCAAACTTACTCCTTTGGACGTGACGGTTTTCTAGCTGAATCTATCAGTTGTGAACGTTATGTTTGTGTCCTTGATGATGCGGTGCGCTATATTCCCAGTCACATCATTGAGTTGACCAAAGTCCAATGGAGCAACCACGCCCAGGACGGAACCACCTGGGAGTGTGAAGATTTCTCAGGATTGAGTTTCCTTCCTCCTTTTGCCGAGCTTGGCAAATCTCGAGGACGAGATTTTTATAAGGGGGGTAGGATTGTAACATCCTGAAATTTGTAATTAAGTTTAACTAGGCTTAATTAAGCTAATTGAGTGTTTATTGGTGCTTTGATTTGATTTTTGGATCTTAATTTGGAGTTATTTATTTTCGGATTGTTTTTGTCGATTCGCTAGAGTCGTTCCGATCGATTTTGACCTGAAACTCTGAGTTTCGAGTCCGGTCGAAATCCTCTGAAGTCGTTAGTAAGCTTAACCCCAAAACTTCTCTTTGAGATCCTTAAACCCTTTCCTTAGATCCCCAAGGATCAATTCCGAAGATTGGAGAAGAATCGCGAAGAAGAACTTGGAGTTTTGCTGCAGGAGCGGCATCTGGCCGGCTAGGGCGTGCTTGCCGGTCGTCTGGCACTACCGCTTCGAGGGAGCGTATCGCCAGCCGAGCGACGGGTGTAGGGGTTGTTGACCAATCTCCTTCCTCCACGTTGCCCTGGCCCTCCCTTTCTCGTGTTTATCCAGAGGAGAGAGCCCCTCCTCTCTCTCACTCTCTCATTTGCCCTCTCTCACTCTCTCTCTTCCTCTCACTCTCTTCTTCCTCTCCAACCCGAGCTCCTCCTCTCCTTCCTTCTATGCTGGCCAGTGGAGCTCCCAAGGAGCAAGAAGAGCAAGCCTTGAGGAGTGGTGAAGCATCCTCAAGCCTCCAAGAAGTCTCCCAACCGATGGATTCGAAGTTTGAGCTCAAACCCTAAGGTTTGATGCAAACCCTAGCTTCCACCCTCCTTTTCTCTTTTCTTTTCTCGCTTGTTTAGCCCTAGAAAGTCTAGATCGGGTAGTAGATCGATGATTCATCGAGTCGCTAGATCTAGATTAGGGTTAGAAGATTTCTTTTACGCGATTGATTCATTTCGAAAACCCTGATCTACTCCTTGTTGGGTTTATTCGCCTCAAGAAGCCGTTCCTCGAATTTTTAAACCTCCCATTGAAACCCTAGCTCCGGAAATGCCGAGAGGGCGACTCACGAATATGTCCCATACCACGAAGGTCGATTCTCGCAGATGAATCGAGTTTGAACTCGATTCGGGTCCAGAATCGATATTCGGGATTAATTAGGGTTTTCGAGTTCTAGAAGTTTGATCATCGTGCATCGAGTTCGTAGACTAGTTTTCAGACGTGAAGGACCTTAGTGTTCTAGCGGGCCTAGTGCGCGTGTTGCGAAATCCGTTTTCCGAAGGATTTGCAAAAGTTGCACTCTGGGCATTCGGAGCGATTTCAAGTTCCGAAGTCCCAAAGCTCACAAGTCTAGCGCACTTAAGTCCCTAGAGTAGTAGAGAACCCGTTGCCGCGATGAAACTCGAGTTTCGACACCCTCTGGGTCGAAATCCATTTTCGCGTCGGTGTCGGAGAGAAAGGATCTAAAAGTGAGATTTTGAGCAAGCAGGCTCTGAACTTGACGAAACCTGCGTGAATAAGTCCCATGGGTCCCCAGGACCTATCCATGCACTTACGCCGAAGTTCCGGGTCAATGCGTAAAATCTCAATTTTTGGGAACTTGGCCTCGTGGTGGCCGGCACTACTACCGGGTAAGGGCGATGCTGCAGGAGGGTGCGGCACTACGGGCTTAGGCGGCGGTAGTTATTTTCGAAGAGCACCCCAATTCGATCCACGACTGCGGCACTACGGGCTTAATGGCCGATCTTGCAGCGTAAGCGGCACTCTGGCCGGTTTCTGCAGATCTTCGGACTTAGGGAGAAGTTCGGATTTTCCTTTTTCTCTTTAAGTTCTCGTTTTCTCGGTTTCGTGTTAGGTCGCTTCCCTCTCCATTTGGATCGTTTTCGTTGGTTCTTCCCTTTTCGTAAACCGTTTTTGGGTAAAAGTTTCTGTGCTCGGAATCGGAAAGTGGTAAATCGATCAAACGAGCTTAGAACCGGTTGGTACCAGGTTAGTTGTGTTCTGGCGCCGTTAGGACCGTGACTGGCGCTCACACTGAGTTCCGATCCCGTTTGAGCGAAAACCCCTTTCTCGCATTCCGGCCCTTTCGAATCTGGCGCTATCGCCGTGATAGTCTCGCATCACGCTCGAGCAGAGAACCGTGACTATAACGCCGATAGTTGTTTTCAGTGTCTTTGTTTCCAGCCTTGGAGCCGCGGCGCTGCCGATGTTTGGGTCCCAGTATTACCACCCCATTTGGTAATCTTGTGTGAAACAAGCCGTAGCTATATTCCAAGTGCCGATCTCGGCCTTTGAAATTCGATGCATCATTGTTGTATGGGGCGGTACAACTACTTGAGTAGAAGTACTGTGGGCAATGTTAAGGCGGTATTTTCCGTAAAGCTTCTGCTTTAGTTTTCAGTCGTCGACATTATCGTCTCCGATGGTACGGTACTAGGGATCGGCAAGATCTTAGTAAGGTCGGTCTTCTTGATTGAACGATACTACTGGGACTTGTGTGTCGATATTGCCGATGAGAGCTGAGAAGTTTAAAACCTCTTTTTCAAGCTCTTTTGATCTTAGTTTCTCGGATTTGATTTGCTTTTGTATTTGGTTCTTATTCGTCTGGTTTGATTCGCCGTTGATCGTTTCTATTGCTTTTAAATCGAGCGTTGGCGATTGATGAGCAGCGATTCCGACTTCGTTCCAAGTTGGATCTTGTTAAAAGAGCAAACAGGCAAGCACCTCCTTTGATCATTTTGACCCTATACTTGCAAATGCTATTTTCAATTGTCAAAACTATTATGCATGCGTGTATGTTCAGTAAAGATGCTAGTTGTGGGAAAAATTTGGTAGTTAGACCTAATTTGATGGATTTCCTTAATCTTAATTGAGTCGTGAACCTTAATGAACCTTAGGCTAAGAACTTAGACATAAAAATAAATGTCAGTTGGGTAATAACGAGAAGTATCTGCATGTGCTTAGCTATGCTGTAGAATGTACTGTATGATGTCTCAACACAATCAATTACAATTCTTCTTGGAATTGGCTCGGTTCGGTTGGATTTGGTTGATGGTTCGGAGTTAGGTGTTGGTTTGGGAAATGGTTGGATTGGTGTTATTGGCAAAATGGAAAAGGAGTATTTAGCCCGGGCGAGATGGTGGTGATCGGTGATTTGGAATTCGGTTTGGTTTGGATGTTTTGGATGGATGGTTGGAATGGAATGGATCACAAGCCAGGGCTTGTTTGGAATGTTTATGGATTGGATGGCAAGCCCGAGGCTTGGTTTGGTTTGGTCCCTTGCTATGGGGAGGTATGGGCCAAGTAAAGCTAGTGGGAGCCCGTAGGGACCACTAGTGGACATCCTCTTTGGCCATAGCAAGTGGGTTTGGAAGATCTCGTCTGAGTCACCCTAAGGGTGAACTTGATGCTATTACTGGGTCAAACAGTACAGCCACATGTGCCAGTATGGGATGGCCCTGGCCTAGTACATCGGAAAGGATTTGAGTCTTGCATCATTAGGCGGCGGAAGAGTTGGACACATCTGCCGTGTCGGAGTGTTCTAGGGGCTCCCTCGTCGAGGCATCGATGGGGAGTTTGCCCAATACAACGGTAATGCTTACTATGGGGGAGGCATGGGCCAGTAAAGCTAGTGGGTGCCTGTAAAGACCACTAGTGGACATCCTCTTGGGACCGTAGCAAGGTTGCACATTACCGGGTTGGTGCAAAGTTTAAATCCTAACCTATCGAAAGGTCTCGTCACAGTCTAGCAAAACGGGTACGTGAGTATCGCGTGGCATGGTTGACATGATTGCTAGAATGTGTCATGTGGGTAAAGTGTACAATCTCTGCAGAGATATATATTAAACTAATCGATTAGCCGTGCTCACGGTCATGAGCAGCTTGGGAAGTACTATCAAGTATAGAATTTCTGGTGTTGGTTCAGGTCTGGTCTTGGTTCGGTCTCGGAAATGGATTTGGTTGGACTTGGTTAGGAGCTGGTTTGGTTATTGAGTTTGGTCGAAAGTTGGTTTTTGGAAATGGTTTTGGTAAGGTAGGTTAGTTTGGTTTTTGGTTGGTGAAAATGGATGGTTGGGAATTTGGTTTATGGATCAATTGATATATTTATTGCTTGCAACAAAAATGATTTCTTTACCACTGCTTTACAAATTCGAATGTTTAGAATATATTAGATTATTGCAAATAAATCTTGCTTTGTGCTCAAATAGACTTAGTGTAGAAACCTGATTCCATTGTTATAACCTGCATTTACATTATTATTTCCATACACTAAAGTCTTGCGAGTACATACGTGTACTCACCGTTTGCTCTATATTAACAACATGCATAGAAGATGGCGTCAAAGGCAGTGAAGGCGCGTCGTTCGTCGAGTTCTTCGAGGCGGGTGTCGAGTCTGTGCGGTTATCCGACTTTCGCCCCGATCGGTTGCCTCTGGGTATGGGAAGGCATACCGCTACCGCTGTTGCGGTTTTGTTTCTCCTATTTTGCTTTTTAGCCAATCGGCTATGTGCTTTTCTTGTAACCAATAGTTGTAATCTAACCAGTATTAATGCAACTAATACTTTAAGCTTGATTCTTGATGCAACTTATTGTGAACATATGTGGGTGCTAGGCTACGGATCCAGGGAACTAGCACTAGACACATATCTCGGGGAAGCTCGGGCTGGAATCAATCCTTTAGCATATGACCACCAACGGAGTGTGTCGTGCTGATCGATTGGCCCCAAACCGGGTACGGTTTGTAATTAGCAACTGGATTATTGACGAGTTGTGTCGATATCTGTCCGACGCAACAGTAAGTAATCGAGTTACTGTTACAAAGACCGGAGCCCCCACGACAAGGTGGTATCAGAGCAGGCTGTTCGACTGTAGGGAAAGCCTAGATAGACTGGTCGATAGATGTAAGGATAAATTTTCATCTGAAAATCTTGTTGGCTATAAAACTCTTAATTGCGAAAATGTAGATTTCTGATCTCGTCCATCTGTAGCCTCTTATCTGATTTATTCTTCAAAATGACTTGGATTCCCCTGAAACTTCAAACAGTGTTTTCTTTGAAAAATAATGGTGGTCAAAAAAAATGAGCTTATTCTTCTCCTTCCGCCATTCAAATCAAGGAAAATAGGTTTAAAACATAAAGCGTCTTTATAAAAGAAATTAAAACCTAAAGGAGCTAAGGACTGGTTTAGAGCTCTTGCTTTCTCATCCCTTCCGAATTATCTCCTGCGTAGATAGCTTTTGAAAGACTTATCCACTTCCAAGAATTAGATACGACGAGTTGAAATTAAGCTTAAGGAAATAGGAATTGATGTGCTTGGGTGTTGCTTGCTTGGGTTCTCCTAAGGGGTTGGTTGAATCCTGTCCATATAAGGTCTTGCTAACTGTGTCTTTTCCTTATTTTTAGATGTCTGGTCGTTGGGAGCCGTGCTTTTTCACCAATAGCGATTTTGGAGGATCTGCTCAAGCAGCCCTTTGGGATATGATACGCCTTGTCGGCTTTTCAGAGCGGCCGAGTATCTAATCTCACGCTGACCAGCCAAATTTTCTTCTTCTTGCGGCGGAAGTGTCCATCCATGGTCGCCATGGTGGGGAGCCGACTTCGTCGTTATGTCGGTTTGGCTTCTAGTCCGCTAGCTGCAGTGCTTGACGGAGCCTATGTTGCCATCTTTCGCCTCCGTCATGATCTTCCCGAGATGGATCGGTTGTTCCCCAACCGCCCTCTCTTGAGCCGGACAATGGAGAGCATCTATGTGACGTTGGATGCGTCAATGGACCTCGCTTCGCCTGGCGATCAGACTAACGGGAATCCTTGACCAATACCTTCGACTTCTTCGATGAGCCGTTGTCCGCTTCGCCGTCGTGTCTCTCGTGCTCGAAAGTCATATGGCTCCATTCCTCGATCACGGCCTTTTCACCTCGTAAATCGTGGTACAGGAGTGTGATGCCCTGAGCCGCCAGAGGAACTCCCGCAACCGTATGGAACTTACCGCCGAAGTCGTTCGTCGCACTCGTGCGCCGGGAAGTAGTGGATCTCGCTCGGCGACTTATCCCAGTGCCTCCTCGAGTGTGAATCGCGCGTAACATCATCTTCGGTAACCAGGAGTACTTGTTGATGATGCCGGTTGCCTCGCCTTCACCGCTGTTCCTCCACGCCCTTTTCCACAAGCGGCTCGATCGCTCAACCGCGAGGGGAAATTTCTAGAAATCGGGGCCGAGCTACCACATTCACTTGTTTTGCATGTGGTCGACCAGACACTATGCCCGAATCGTCTGCTCGTCGCTCATCCCTAAGCCTCAAGAGCCTGGTTGTCCCTAAATGTTCATTATAAGGAAAGGTAGTTCTAGTGCTCATTTTGTTGTAAATTTGAGCTCACGCTTCAGACTTTGCCTTGTAAAGAATGTTATGGGATTGTGTGATGGCGGTAGATGATGGTTGTAAATTAACTCTTTGTTATGCCTGACGTACTAAGTTATCGCCTCGATTCTATCGCTTTGTCGGGTTATCCTTGCATTTACTTACTCATATCCGATTCGGTTCAAGGTGAATGCCCATGTGCGGATCTTGTTCCGCTTTTGCCTCGACTCTTGGTTGTCATGTTGCGCATAAATTGTTTGGCTCTGTGTGCAACTAAATGCCGAAGAGTTACTCCTTGCGTGCACTCTTAGCGTGTGGTTCTATTTAAGGAAGCCACAATGAGCCAAGCACGTATAAGATCTCATTTGTTTGGGTTTCAATGAGTTTGATCGCTGAACTCTTTCGTCGACACCGCATCCTTTGGTTGTCGACGATTGACTTCGTGACAATGAGCCCTAGCTCGATCTCACGAGGTGTGTAGATGTAGTTCTAGGTGCAGTATGCTGCCCACTATCTTCTAGCTTATTGGAGGCAAAGAAGCGAGAGTTTTAATCTCAAGCAAAAGTCCATGCCAGTTATGGACTACCTCCACGAGTTCAATTACCTGGCCCGCTTTGTCGTAGATGAGATTACGAGTGAAGGCCAGAAAATCTTTCTCTTTTGGGAGCATCTCATTGAGGAGATTAAGTTTTCACTCGCAGCTCACGATATCCCCAACATGCAAGTGTTGATCAGTAAAGCGACTCGCGTTGAGGACAACGCGAAGCAGCCCAGGAAAGCCGAAAGCGAAGGTGATTGGCCTAGAGGTTAGCAAGCGCTAATCCTTTGGGGTCGTGCGCAAAACCAATCACTTAAGCATAGTCGGTTGTGTCTCCATACTTAAAATCCCAAGGAAGTGTTTTTCAACCTTCTTCATCTGCGGTTCAGTTTTCTAACCGTGAAAGGTGATTTAGTGGGAGACAAGGCCGGATGGTCACGTTCACTCGTTACGCACGTCGTGGGAAAGGTCATTCCACCCAGAGATTGTCCGAACTTACGACCTGCAATAAATTGTCTTCAAGATCTGAGTGCCCCAGATCGTCTGCAAAGTTTCGTCAGTAGACGCAAAGGACATCAAAGTAGTCGCTCATGTCTTGTTCAGCCCAGAATCTTAGTCGTTGTCGGCCAAACTTTGGCAGCTGAAAAGTTAAGCTACACGTCTAGTGTAGTGCTTGGTATATTTCCCGTACATTCAGCTCTTGCGATGACCTTGGTTGATTCTGGAGCTTCTTAATCGCCCTCGATCTCGAGTTCTGTGCAAATGGAAGTTGAGAATTGTTGTCTAGGCAATGAGACGTTAATCTAATCGCCTGACACAATTTCGGGACTTAGCACGTTGTCTAGGAGAATTTTTATCATTCATCAGGGAAGTTAATTCCCGTAGTGAATGATTCGGATATACCTAAGATTCGATGTAATCCTTGATTTGAACCAGAGTTCAAGGACTAGGAGAGCATCGACTGTGTTGATCGTGCTATTCCTTTAGTTGGACCGGTTGGCAGTCAAATCAATTATTTTCTCCGGTGATTTCGACCGCACGAGCCATATCCCCACTCTCTTTTGGTGTTGGGTATGTGCCGAGTATCGATAGTTTGGGAATATCCCGACATCCTTCCTTGAAGAATTGTCGAGATTGTTCCTGACAGAGTCCCGGAGTTAATATTGAATCGCTACCTGGAGTAGTAACCTTTCTGAGTAATTGTCGCCGCGAGTTGGACCTTAGTGTTGACGATTTCGTTCGCCAGAGGTCTCAACTTGTGATGCAATTAATGATTGCACGTTCGTGGGATGCTAGCACTGTAATGCATTGGTCCACACCAAATCTTCTTAAGTGAAGATAAGTTGGGTAACTTCTCACCGAAGTTTCGCGCCTCGATGATAACCGATGAATTTAGTGTGTCAGAATCGAGGTAGTGCCTTCAGAGTCCCACCAAACTTACTCCTTTGGACGTGGCGGTTTTCTAGCCGAATCTATCGCCAGAACGTTATGTTTGTGTCCTTGATGATGCGGTGCGCTATATTCCCAAATACATCATTGAGTTGACCAAAGTCCAATGGAGCAACCACGCCAGACGGAACCACCTGGGAGTGTGAAGATTTCTCAGATTGAGTTTCCTTCCTCCTTTTGTCGAAGCTTGGCAAATCTCGAGGACGAGATTTTTATAAGGGGGTAGGATTGTAACATCCTGAAATTTGTAATTAAGTTTAACTAGGCTTAATTAAGCTAATTGAGTGTTTATTGGTGCTTTGATTTGATTTTTGGATCTTAATTTGGAGTTATTTATTTTCTGATTGTTTTTGTCGATTCGCTAGAGTCGCTTCGATCGATTTTGACCTAAACTCGAAGTTTCGAGTCCGGTCGAAATCCTCTGAAGTCGTTAGTAAGCTTAACCCCAAAACTTCTCTTTGAGATCCTTAAACCCTTTCCTTAGATCCCCAAGGATCAATTCAAGATTGGAGAAGAATCGCGAAGAAGAACTTGGAGTTTTGTCGCAGGAGCGGCAGCATCACTGGCTAGGGGTTTGTGATCGCTGGCCAGGCGGCACTACCGCCGAGGGGAGCTGCATCGCCACGAGCGACGGTGTAGGGGTTGTTGACCAATCTCCTTCCTCCACGTTGCCCTGGCCCTCCCTTTCTCGTGTTTATCCGGAGGAGAGAGCCCCTCCTCTCTCACTCTCTCATTTGCCCTCTCTCACTCTCTCTCTTCCTCTCACTCTCTTCTTCCTCTCCAACCCGAGCTCCTCCTCTCCTTCCTTCTATGCTGGCTGCTGGAGCTCCCAAGGAGCAAGAAGAGCAAGCCTTGAGGAGTGGTGAAGCATCCTCAAGCCTCCAAGAAGTCTCCCAACCGATGGATTCGAAGTTTGAGCTCAAACCCTAAGGTTTGATGCAAACCCTAGCTTCCACCCTCCTTTTCTCTTTTCTTTCTCGCTTGTTTAGCCCTAGAAAGTCTAGATCGGGTAGTAGATCGATGATTCATCGAGTCGCTAGATCTAGATTAGGGTTAGAAGATTTCTTTTACGCGATTGATTCATTTCAAAACCCCGATCTACTCCTTGTTGGGTTTATTCGCCTCAAGAAGCCGTTCCTCGAATTTTCGAAACCTCCCATTGAAACCCTAGCTCCTAAATGCCGAGAGGGCGACTCACGAATATGTCCCATACCACGAAGGTCGATTCTCGCAGAAGAATCGAGTTTGAACTCGATTCGGTCCGTAATCGATATTCGGGATTAATTAGGTTTTCGAGTTCTAGAAGTTTGATCATCGTGCATCGAAGTTCGTAGACTAGTTTTCGACGTGAAGGACCTTAGTGTTCTAGCGGGCCTAGTGCGCGTGTTGCGAAATCCGTTTTCCGAAGGATTTGCAAAGTTGCACTCTGGGCATTCTGAGCGATTTCAAGTTCAAGTCCCAAAGCTCACAAGTCTAGCGCACTTAAGTCCCTAGAGTAGTAGAGAACCCGTTGCCGCGATGAAACTCGAGTTTCGACACCCTCCGGTCGAAATCCATTTTCGCAGTATCGGGAGAGAAAGGATCTGAAAAGTGAAATTTTGAGCAAACGAGCTCGAACTTGACGAAACCTGCGTGAATAAGTCCCATGGGTCCCCAGGACCTATCCATGCACTTACGCCGAAGTTCCGGGTCAATGCGTAAAATCTCAATTTTTGGGAACTTGGCCTCAGGTGGCCAGGCACTACCGCGGGTAAGGGCGATCGCCGGAGGGTGCGGCACTACCGGCTTAGGCGGCGGTAGTTATTTTCCAGAGAGCACCCCAATTCGATCCTCGACTGCGGCACTATCGGCTTAATGGCCGATCTTGCAGGCGTAAGCGGCACTACCGCCGGTTTCTGGCCGTCTTCTTGACTTAGGAGAAGTTCGGATTTTCCTTTTTCTCTTTAAGTTCTCGTTTTCTCGGTTTCGTGTTAGGTCGCTTCCCTCTCCATTTGGATCGTTTTCGTTGGTTCTTCCCTTTTCGTAAACCGTTTTTGGGTAAAAGTTTCTGTGCTCGGAATCGGAAAGTGGTAAATCGATCAAACGAGCTTAGAACCGGTTGGTACCAGGTTAGTTGTGTTCCTGGCGCTGTTAGGACCGTGACTGGCGCCGCATTCGAGTTCCGATCCCGTTTGAGCGAAAACCCTTTCTCGCATTCCGGCCCTTTCGAATATCGCGCTACATCGCCGTGATAGTCTCGCATCGCTCGAGCAAGAGAACCGTGACTATAACGCCGTAGTTGTTTTCAGTGTGCCGTTTCACTTGGAGCCGCGGCGCTGCCGATGTTTGGGTCCGGTATTACCACCCCATTTGGTAATACTGTGTGAAACAAGCCGGTAGCTATATTCCAAGTGCGCTGATCTCGGCCTTTGAAATTCCGGTACTGCTGTTGTATGGGGCCGGTACGACTACTTGAGTAGAAGTACTGTGGGCAACGTTAAGGCAGTATTTTCCAGAAAGCTTTCTGTTTTAGTTTTCAGCCGTCGACATTATCGTCCCGATGGTACGGTACTACCGGGGATCGGCAGTACTGCCGTAAGGTCGGTGCTGCTGATTGAACGATACTACTGGGACTTGTGTGTCGATATTGCCGATGAGAGCTGAGAAGTTTAAAACCTCTTTTTCAAGCTCTTTTGATCTTAGTTTCTCGGATTTGATTCGCTTTTGTATTTGGTTCTTATTCGTCTGGTTTGATTCGCCGTTGATCGTTTCTATTGCTTTTCGTCAGGCGTTGGCGATTCGGTAGACGACGATTCCGACTTCGTTCCAAGTTGGATCTTGTTAAAAGAGCAAACAGGCAAGCACCTCCTTTGATCATTTTGACCCTATACTTGCAAATGCTATTTTCAATTGTCAAAACTATTATGCATGCGTGTATGTTCAGTAAAGATGCTAGTTGTGGGAAAAATTTGGTAGTTAGACCTAATTTGATGGATTTCCTTAATCTTAATTGAGTCGTGAACCTTAATGAACCTTAGGCTAAGAACTTAGACATAAAAATAAATGTCAGTTGGGTAATAACGAGAAGTATCTGCATGTGCTTAGCTATGCTGTAGAATGTACTGTATGATGTCTCAACACAATCAATTACAATTCTTCTTGGAATTGGTCGGTTCGGTTGGATTTGGTTGATGGTTCGGAGTTAGGTGTTGGTTTGGGAAATGGTTGGATTGGTGTTATTGGAAAAATGGAAAAGGAGTATTTAGACCGGGCGAGATGTTGGTGATCGGTGATTTGGAATTCGGTTTGGTTTGGATGTTTTGGATGGATGGTTGGAATGGAATGGATCACAAGCCAGGGGCTTGTTTGGAATGTTTATGGATTGGATGGCAAGCCTGAGGCTTGGTTTGGTTTGGTCCCTTGCTATGGGGAGGTATGGGCCAGTAAAGCTAGTGGGAGCCCGTAGGGACCACTAGTGGACATCCTCTTTGGCCATAGCAAGTGGGTTTGGAAGATCTCGCCTGAGTCACCCTAAGGACTCGAACTTGATGCTATTATCGGTCAAACAAAGACAGCCACATGTGCCGGCATGGGATGGCCCTGGCCTAGTACATCGGAAAGGATTTGAGTCTTGCATCATTAGGCGGCGGAAGAGTTGGACACATCTGCCGTGTCGGAGTGTTCTAGGGGCTCCCTCGTCGAGGCATCGATGGGGAGTTTGCCCAATACAACGGTAATGCTTACTATGGGGGAGGCATGGGCCAGT
Source organism: Rhipidocladum racemiflorum (assembly GCA_036346355.1). Taxonomy (NCBI): domain Eukaryota; kingdom Viridiplantae; phylum Streptophyta; class Magnoliopsida; order Poales; family Poaceae; genus Rhipidocladum; species Rhipidocladum racemiflorum. The sequence goes on from CM070583.1 coordinate 5,155,035, forward strand.
AAAGCTAGTGGGTGCCTGTAAAGACCACTAGTGGACATCCTCTTGGGACCGTAGCAAGGTTGCACATTACCGGGCTGGTGCAAAGTTTAAATCCTAACCTATCGAAAGGTCTCGTCACAGTCTAGCAAAACGGGTACGTGAGTATCGCGTGGCATGGTTGACATGATTGCTAGAATGTGTCATGTGGGTAAAGTGTACAATCTCTGCAGAGATATATATTAAACTAATCGATTAGCCGTGCTCACGGTCATGAGCAGCTTGGAAAGTACTATCAAGTATAGAATTTCTGGTGTTGGTTCAGGTCTGGTCTTGGTTCGGTCTCGGAAATGGATTTGGTTGGACTTGGTTAGGAGCTGGTTTGGTTATTGAGTTTGGTCGGAAGTTGGTTTTTGGAAATGGTTTTGGTAAGGTAGGTTAGTTTGGTTTTTGGTTGGTGAAAATGGATGGTTGGGAATTTGGTTTATGGATCAATTGATATATTTATTGCTTGCAACAAAAATGATTTCTTTACCACTGCTTTACAAATTCGAATGTTTAGAATATATTAGATTATTGCAAATAAATCTTGCTTTGTGCTCAAATAGACTTAGTGTAGAAACCTGATTCCATTGTTATAACCTGCATTTACATTATTATTTCCATACACTAAAGTCTTGCGAGTACATACGTGTACTCACCGCTTGCTCTATATTAACAACATGCATAGAAGATGGCGCCAAAGGCGGTGAAGGCGCTGGCTGCTCGTCGAGTTCTTCGAGGCGGGTGTCGAGTCTGTGCGGTTATCCGAACTTTCGCCCCATCGGTTGCCTCTGGGTATGGGAAGGCATACCGCTACCGCTGTTGCGGTTTTGTTTCTCCTATTTTGCTTTTTAGCCAATCGGCTATGTGCTTTTCTTGTAACCAATAGTTGTAATCTAACCAGTATTAATGCAACTAATACTTTAAGCTTGATTCTTGATGCAACTTATTGTGAACATATGTGGGTGCTAGGCTACGGATCCAGGGAACTAGCACTAGACACATATCTCGGGGAAGCTCGGGTTGGAATCAATCCTTTAGCATATGACCACCAACGGAGTGTGTCGTGCTGATCGATTGGCCCCAAACCGGGTACGGTTTGTAATTAGCAACTGGATTATTGACGAGTTGTGTCGATATCTGTCCGACGCAACAGTAAGTAATCGAGTTACTGTTACAAAGACCGGAGCCCCCACGACAGTCGCCCTCGGCCGCGCCTCCTCCGCCCACCTCGGCCTCGACTCGTCCGCCCGCCGGCGCCGCCCCCAAGCCTCCTCGACGTCCTCGTCGCCGTCGCCGACACCTCGACGCTCGGCCTCGCCCTCGCCGGCTCGCCCTCGCCCTCGCCTCCGCTCGGACTCGAGAATGATTTGGGGGCAGCGCTACAGGAAGGCTACAGTGAATGTTAGGGCTACAGTAGTTTTCTGGGTAGATTTAACTGGGTCTATTGGGCCAAGCCCGGGCAACTGCCCGGCCCAGCCGGGGGGTTGCCTCCGCCCCTGGCTCTACCCGAACCCATTCTGTCCGATTATCCGCCACCTTCTACTTACATATGAGCCACAACAGGCGCTTAGTTGGTCCCTGATCGCCAGTTGTGGTACCTCATATTAGTAATTTGTGATTGGTGATACTGTGATGAGTGAGTTGTAATGTGTGTGATGACTGATGAATTGTTTCTATTTTAATTGTTGAATTTGAACATATGTGATGACTAATGAACTATTTTCATTTTAATTGTTGAACCTAAGCATCTTTGCGCCATTTTTTTGCATGTGTAATTTTAATTCTTATTCCTATGGTCACTTAAAATTTTGAATTATTGATAATATTCTTCAATCCACATAAAGTAGTTGATTCCCATAATTTCATCAAAAAGGTTGTATTAGTACCATAGTTCATTAGCTCATAGTCCCATTTGGTTTGAAGGATTGCGTGGGTAAACGGATATACCCGCGGGCGACAGGTATGGGCGAGATTCTTAGCCTGCAACCCTTCGCGGGTATACCTATGGGGAAGATTTTGGCAGTGGGCATAGGTATGGACGAGCACTACCCATACCCGCCGCACCCAATTGCCATCCCTAGGTCACAGGGCCAAACAGATTGTAAGTATTCACCGAGTTATAGATGGGATTGATCTTAACCCAATGCATACCGGAGAAATCTTGGGGAAATCTTGTCCAGAGATTATCTTGGTGGGATAAAAAAAAAATTGAAAGCTTTTTGAATTGCTACAATGATATCGGTAAATTTGATCAATTTCGCTGAGTTTTTTTTTTTTTTTTTTGGAACACAGGACTCCTATCAGGGATTCAAATCTAGCTTGCAAAAAAGGCTAGTTCTACCCTAGTGACCTTAAGGTTTGTTACCGCTTGAAACTTACAAATTCAGCAAAGAATTCGACTAAACTACCGTGCCCCTTAAGCCCTCGTTTGATTGGGCTAAAATACCAGCTCATCCACATGGATGAACCGGAATCTCTCAAACAAGTCCCAAGGAATTTATGTGCTCCATCCGGGATTTAAGCCTTAATTTCAATGTTGTTTCCAACCGGGTTTTAAGTCTAGTTTGTAAGGCATGTACAATGGTAGAGACAGCTGCTGTCTCTAACCATTGTCATGTCATCTATAGATAGCATTAGAGACAACTCATAAAATGGGTTGTCTGTTGTGTTATCTACATGATCATTTAATGCCACATGGAGTGAGTAAAAAAAAATCCGCCGTAGCGCATGGAATTTGTTGGTTGGAGTCGATGCCGTCTGCAAGCCGTCTCTAGGCCGTCTGCAAGCCGTCTCTACGTATTGGATTTTGTGCTAGCGTCGTCTGCTGCATGCGAGACGGCTATTATCTCTTCCCTTATTTACTTCGGTCCATGTCAGCAACAATCTGAGGTGGCATTCCTTATAGACGGTTTAGAGACTGCTGATGTGGACCGTTGTACATGTACACAGGAATTTTTCCTGAATCCTACTAGAATCAAACCGCGTTTGTCGTGAAAATCCTACAAAACCCATTAAAATTCCTATGTTACCAACGCCCCCAACATGTTGTTAGTTGTTACTTATGACATTCTTGGCGCCGACATGCCGCAGTACTTCGTCAATGCCCGCACGAAGCTCTCCCGCGCGCCGGACGTTCGCAGTCTCCGCGCGACACATCCGCCAAGCAGCGCATCGTCGACATGGACGCTGGCGGCGGCTGTTGCAGCCCCCGTCCAGCTTCGTCGCCCTCGCCGCGCTCTCGTGGACGTCCTACGTCCGGTCCAAGGCTCCAAGCGGGACACCATCTCCCCCGACGACGACGACATCTACCTCTTCTTCTTCGCTGACTGCCCTGGGCCGCAGCGCCTGCAGCCCCCGGTGGACGAGCGCTACTTCGGGACGTGCGTCGTCGGGTGCCTCGCCAGGGCGGCCGCGCGGGACCTCCTCGCCGAGGACGGCGTCGCGGTGGCGGTGGCGGCGGCGCAGGACGAGGTCCGGTGCGCCACGGAGAACCTGCTGGCCGGGTGGGACTGGATGGCCATGCCGCCATGGCGACGGCTCTGCGCCTGGACTGTGTGCTGAGCGTGACAGGGTCGGCGCTGTTCCCGGCGTACGAGGCGGCCCACTTCGGCTGGGGCCCGCCGGGCCGAACGGAGCTGGCCACCATGCGGCGCGACGGGCAGATGGTGCTCGTCGCTGGCAAGGGCGGCGACGGCGTGCAGGCGTCCGTGTCGATGCACCCCGCGCGCATCGACGCGTTCGAGACGCAGTTCCGCAGATTACTCGAGTGATCGATGCATGCTGCATCATGCTGTAGTCGCGGTGGATCGATCGCGTCCGCATTTCGCTTAATTCTATCCATGTTTAATTAATACTTTATGTTTGATTTCAAGTATTGAACGGTAAGACTCCTGTATCAATTCCACGTATGTTGTAGAGGTGGGTGTCGTGTCGTACCGTACCGTACCGTCCTGATTCGGGTCTATCGTATTTCGGGCTGGAACCGTACGTACCGTACCACGATGGCTCATCGTACGCGAATTTCGTATACATTCATCGTGCGCGGATCAATAAAAAAATTGCATAAGGTGTGTTTGATTCATGGAATGAGGTTGAATAGGATGGGATGGTCCTGTACCATTTGATTCCATTATTTTGAGTGAATGAGATGGTTCAGTATCTAGAGAGTAAATTCCTCAAATTTATATCATTTGATCCAGGATATGATAGTTCTATTCAAATAACCAAACGTATGAATAACTTTTTTTCTTAAACCATCTCATACATATAACACTTGGATCACTTGGTACAGACAACCAAACGCACCCTGTAAGATCCTCGGATTCCAAACGGATCTCAATCTCTCATCCTTCGAGCTCCCAACTCAAGACAACTCTTTGAAGATGAAGGAAAATTTTAAACCAACGCATCAAACATTTCATGCAAAAACAGAACTAGGGTACTACTATAAAAATAATTAACAGCAGCAACAGCAATTAATCAGCACGCAAAATAAACAGTAATAGCATCATAGTACAAATCTCCCATGCATGCCTAGCTAATTAAATCCTCTCCTCTTCAGTCTTCACCATTGCACGCCGTGGAGGTGGCCAGCGAACCCCCTCTCCCCGCCGCCGTTCTCCTCCTCGCCGCCGATGCCGTCGAACTCCATCGCCTTCGCTCCCTCCCCGACGCCGTACGCCCTCCTAGCCGCTGCCGTTGCGTAGAACGTCGTCCCGGTCCCGGCGCTGAACCCCACGTTGACGCCCATCATGAGCCCGACGTGCGCGTCGTTGCCGCCGTCGGCGCCGTTCTGACCGGTTCGGTCGGCGGGCGTCGCGAGGCCGACGGCGAGCGAGGGATGAGTGTCGTCGGCGCCGAGGTCGCCGTGGCGGCCGCCGAGGACGGCGGCCTTCTCGCCCTCGGCCTCGCGGTAGCGGTTGAGGTAGGCCTTGAGCGGGCCGGCGTACGCCTCGAAGCCGAGCGTGGTCATGGCCCAGAGCAGGTCGTCGCCGTTGATGGTCTTGCGCTTCTCCCGCTGGCACTTATCGGAGGCCTCGCCGGTGACGAAGCTGATGAACTCGGACACGCACTCCTGCACCGTCTCCTTGGCCTCCTTGGAGATTTTGGCGTTCGCCGGGAGAGAGCGCTTCATGATGCGGCTCACGTTCGCGATCGGCAAGAACCGGTCCTGATCCTTGGCCGGCGAGTCGCCGCCCCCGCCGCCGTACCCCGCGCAACTCCCGCCTGCCGCCGCCGCCGCCGCACCGGACTCGTTGTCCGACGGCGGGCTGCCCATCGGGCTCAGCAGGTGGCCCTGCTGCCCATAGCTCTTCCTACTCTTCATGAGCAGCGGACAGCGGTAGCAGCAGCAGCAGTAGCAAGGATAGGAGGAGAAGGAGGTTATGGGAGTTTAGGATCGAGTGGTGCTCTCCTTTTAAAGCTGGAAATGGGGAGCAAGTAGCGATGCTAGTCGGCGGACGGTATAGATCGATGTGGACACAAAGCGGATGTACATACAATAATAGTGATAACGGCTGTCTATATACTACTTCATATTATCTAGAGATAAAATTAAAGATAATTTCTATAGTAGTTTGTCTATTAAATTTGCCTGTATGAGATCCCACAATGTTTTATTTATGCTATAGAAAAAATATTTATTATTGATAATAACTCATATAATGGTGTTTTGTGCTAACTATATATATATATGATAAATGTATGGACTTAGGTCCTCTTACAAAGAGGCATATACACTTTTTCTCCTCCTCTCTTCTCAATGTCAACAAAAATCCTACGTGACAAAATTTATAGGCAGCCGACGTCATACCATTGTACATGCCCTTAAATAGGCATTGGCGTGTTGTGTAATTCTTGTACTCTTTGGTGGAACTAGAAAAATTTTTATGGAAGTGCACACTTCATACATCCAAAACTATAGTCTTGTAAAATGATTTCGTAACATCACAAATCTAGCCCGTATATTTTAAATTTGCTAAAAATACAATACAAATAGTTCTACAGTCTTTAGAATCCTAAACCACCGAAATTGAAATCAATTCAATCAATAAATTTGATCTATTAAAGAGATAATTTTATAGCGTTTCTTAAATTTTTAGAGGTGCCAGATCACTAGCCCCTGCCTGCCGACCGACTCGACTCGACTCAAATGTGAAGTTCTAGAACTTGGAGACCAATGTTCCAAAAGATAAAAGACACAGGACACAAAAAAGATATTCCATAGGATAGCATGGCATTGGCATAATCCACAGGCTGGCCGGCCACTAGCCTTGTCACTTCAAGCTCTACAAAGATGCGATGTTCCTAGCTAGACCAATGGCAAGGCATCAAATTAGTGGCACTGATGCACTGCAAATCTTTTTACCAAATGAAGGGCCTCGCACAGGAAGAAAATGTACTCAAGTTCACAACTACATTCTAAGGATGGTATCTAGAAATCAATGCATATTATTGTGGCTCTTAGACTCCAAAATATCTTCGCTGATCGAATAGGTATCTTGTGCATTCAAAAAAAGGCGGGACGACAGAGGGCAAAGGGGCCTGGTGGGTGATGCCCCCCCTCTTCTTTCTTCTTTCCTGGCTTCAAAGCGACATGGATTATTCGCGCCATCACATCACGCAATAATAGAAGAATATACGAGGACAAGTTGGGCGCAGGCTGTGGGATTAATTAACCTAATCGGGAGCTCGGGGCTTAATTAAGTTAGCCACTTCGGCGGCAGGCTCTGCATTAGGAAACTAATTAATGCAGGCAAGATATATGATACGCTTTTGGAGGTTTGAATAGCGATCGAACGGGTGATTGGATGTTAGCAGCCGGAGCGTAATTGTAAAATGAATAAAATCTGGGTTGTGCCATTTGTTAGATGCCTAAGCAAACACTGCCGTACGAAATTGTTTGTTTTTCTTAATCTTATATTTCATATATGTAGACAGTTTCCTAGATGGGCCTATATGATATTCTTAATTAGGACTTGGAGTTCTATAGATTACTTTAAGGTTTTTTCTATGTAAGAAAAGTCATCTCCCTTCTCATATATATAAGTAGGGGCATAAAGGTACATTATGCACACACATCAGAAAATATCAATATATAAAGAGTAAAGAGCTATGGATCTATATCTCGTGTCTCTTTTTTGATATCGTGCTTATGCTATTTTGAATGGTTCACAACGACCTTGATGCATAACACGTTACCAGCACGAGAGTGCCTCGGCCCCGAGCGAAGGCCGTTCATACTTCAAATGTTGTTGCTTGATCTTTCTTGGTCAATGTCTTGGTATGCCTCGAGTTTTCTAATATATGTTGCTTCATGCCTTGGCATGCCTCGAATTCTCAACCGTCGTGTCACACCTTAGTGTGGCTGCCAAGTAGATCTAGGCAATGGGCAACACCATGACGTTGTCAAATCGATGCACCAGCCATCGGAGCACGTCATTGTGTGACCAACTTCGTGTCGTGCCTTGTGCATGGTTGTTGGCTGGCTGATAGGACACACCATGTGCATGCCACTACCGTGTGCCCCGTCATTGCGAGGACGCCGGAACGCCATCATGACCACGCTATAGAGTGGCTTGCCAGAGGTCGTCTCCATCACGTTGTGAGAGCGGGTGAGACGCCATGCTGTGAGCATGGGATGTCTTCGACGATCTCGTTGTGGTAATACACTGGATGTTGCCATCATCAATCCGCCGGCCGAATGAGCCCGGGACTTTGTCTCCATCGTCGTCATGTGCGAGACACGGCTGGGAGTCACGGTCAATGTGTCGTATGTGCGCCCCATTGGAACCGCCATACTTCAGGTATAGATCAACCAATCCTGAAAAGATATTTAGAATTTAGTTTAGTTTGAACTAAGTCCCTAATAAGTTTGCTTTCTTAATTCGAAAGGTCCTGCTTACCCTTTTTCCAAATAAATGGTAAAAAGAGTAAAACTAGACAATACGTGTTTTATAGGTCATGACCACCCAATATAGTAAAAAAATCATTATAATTAGCCATAGTGTATGCTTAACCCCTTAATCAACATATACTTTCATATGGTGGATATAACATACTTAAGAATTTAAGAAATAAACAAATATAAACAAAATATTATAGGACTTGAGTAACGAAAATATTGGTGAGAATCCAATGCCCTGAAAACCCAAGGCTTCCCCCGCAAGATTCATCCATGGAGGGTGAGTCAGGGCCTAAGATCAGGTAGTGATAAAACATTTCTAAGATTAAAATCATCTTAATCTGCAAAAGATGCAATGTACAATCTAGTTTAAATCAAGTTCATAATAGATCTCATTTTTCTATATACATGAAAACTAAAACATTAATAATTTTCATGAATAAAGAATAAAATATGCAAAACCAGTTTCAAGACACTTCTAAAGTCAGGACCTATTAATGCTGCAAAAATGGTTACCTAACTATGTAAATTGTAGTCGTAAGTCTAAAATTAAATCTGACCATCTATAGTCTAAACTTTAGAAATCCATAAGATTAGGAAATGATTAGAACATCTCAGATAAACACTAATACCTTAGGACTAGCTTTAGAATGCTCCCTAAGGCAAAATTGTTCTATTCTATAGAAACATTTATATTATAACATGCTTTGCTTCTGAATCCTATTAAAAGCATAGCCCTGCATTTTATAAATACTAAAATCCATAATACAATAAATGAACTTAAGCAATAAGAAATTGATAATTAAAATATTTTATCAACAGAACCTTCTTAAGACTGCAAGTTTGTGCTTTATAACCGTAACCTAAACCTAGACTTTGCACATGATAGTTTATTGTTTATTAATACTCCCTCCAGTTTGCAAATACTTGTCGTTTTGGAGTTGTCCTAAGTCAAAGTTTTAGAACTTTATCTATAAATAACTTTTAAACTATTTGGATTGAACACATAAAAGTTACATAAATAGATTTGTCATGAAAAGAGCTTTCAAAATATTATAATTTCAATGCAGTTTATAAATAAAATGCAATGATTTTTAATGGTCAAAGTTGTATTTTGGAGACCGTGTCGATGTCCAAAACGACAAGTATTTGCAAACTGGAGGGAGTACCTCATAAGCTTATATAGATTAATCATGCATGACCTTTCTAAGCGAACTGTACAAGTTGTTCATTTAAGCCTATTAGAATCTCGAAACCTCACCTTTTTGTCAGTATATACAGGAACCCTTATGTTCAAAATTTAATACACACACACACACACACACAATTTTAGCTTCTTGAATTCGTGAAATAAAAATAAACAAATCATGAAAAGCAAGTAACTTCGTCGTAGCAGAACCTTAGACTATTATTCGTTAGTAGGAGTAAAACCACGAAAACCCTAACCCAAAATCATGCTTGTTTTATGTAGTAGGTTTCTATTTGATTTTCCATCTAATTTATTTTTACCGTTATTGAAAAGTTGTTATTTGCTATTCTATTTATTTCTCGTCAAACAACCTATAGATTCCGACGTACCAGACTTCATTATCAACGATGCCGACTACCACTTCAACTTTGTCAAAGATAATAATCAACAAGGCAAGCAGTACCCCCTTGACCATATTGATCCTAGCTTTTCAAAATTGATCAAAATTCGATTAAAACTTGCATGCATGCGCTATATTTCATAAAATTTGCTATTTTGTGGGTACTAGTAGATATAACCTACATTGACGTGATTTTCTTAACCAATATTGACATATGAACCTTGAAAACCCTAGATCGTGGATGAACACATAAAAATGTGAAAATGGGTATATTCGATTATTACATGTATTTGCTTAGCCATACTTTAGACGGGGATACGAACAGGTAGTTTTACTATTCGTAATGAATTTAAATATTTGATATTTTGGAAATAATTATTGGATATGTTGAAAAGTTGTGATCAAATGGTATTTTCTTTATAAAAATAAAACTATGATTTTGATACGGATGAGCTATTGGCAATAGCCGGAAGTGCATATAACTTGCACGTAGATAGGGGGAGATTTACCATCCAAGTCGATCAAGGACCGAACATAGTGTTGTATGATCCAAGGGATATCCGTACAACCACGATGGCTTGTATGGGATGGCCTTAACATATTAAGTTACTTAACTAGCTTTGCACATTGGAAGGCCGAAGCAGCACATGCATTCCGGATAGGTTTGCTCGAAGGGATGTCCACACAAAGGTGATTTGGAAGAAAAAAACGCTTACTGATACAATGGTGTACACCTTACTATGGGGAGAAATGGTTATTGATTTATATTGAGCTCAAAATTTTTATAATTTATGTGAATGCTTATTTTTGCCATCATCGGGCTGGTGCAAAGCTAGGGCCGGGTAATGTAACAATTATGTATGATCTCTCTGCAGCACACCAAAGGAAGTTTGTTAATTTGCAATGCAAAAAGATTTTATCATTCTTTGTGGGTAAAGCTATACATCTTTGCAGAGTTTAAATCTTTTCGAAAAGTCGTGCCCATGGTTATGGGAGACTTGGTGAATTGACACTGGTTAGTTGATTTCAATATTTTCAAAAAAAAATAGAATGAAACTTTAAAATTGGTATTGGAAAGTTTACCCTATGGATGATTCAATGCTTGCCATGTGTTGGCAAGATTGTTTTCAGCTGTTGTGCCATGTGTTGGCAAAGATTGTTTTTAGATATTACTAGTTACATGCCCGTGCGTTGCTACGAAAAACAAAATTGATAACGAAAAATAAAGATTAAAAAATAAAAAATTTATTTCACAAGATCAAACATCTATCTTTAACGCTTCGTTTCTTGCGAAAGCTGGCTAATTAAAGCAACGCTTCGTTTCTTGCGTAGGGCAATTAAGCAGGGCAATTAAGCGGCAATTAATGACGTGGGAAGAACGGACCACTGCCACCAAGTGCTGCTTTAGAATAGTAGAGATACCATGTGTTGGCATTGGATGATATGTTGCTCACGAATGGCTATGAGTTGTTCGTTTCTGTTATTCTTTCTCGTTATTTTATATATCTGTTAAATTGATTTTACTAAATTTCGCCTTCAATATATTATTCAGTATTTACAATTCCATTTGGCTCCATGCAAAGTAACCATTAGTACTAGAAAACTAGGCTTCAGTACCGGCACATCACTACCGGTTGGATTTGAACCCGTACTGATAGTGCTATTAGTACCGATCATATAAAAACTTTGAAGTTAAGCGTGCTTAGGCGAGAATAGTACTATGATGGGTGACCACTTGGGAAGTGCGAAATTCTCATCAGTACCGGTTGGTACGTGCTTGGGAGGGAGTGGTAGGATGAGTGACCTCCTGGAAAATAGAAATCTTCGTGTAGCTTATCAGTACCGGTTGGAGCTGTCGGCGTACTAGCCAACAGGCACCTCCGGATCGGGTGCTTATAAGGTTCAGACGGGGGCTTTCAGGGTAATCGCCGGTGGAAGGGAGACGAACGGGGTGCCAGTGAAGCTCGGAGGAATAGGGGGACGCAAGAACTTTTACCCAGGTTCAGGCCCTCCAGAGAGTAATAGCCCTAGTCCTGCCTTTCTTGCTATTGCTTGTGTTCTAGCTTGAGAGGATGAAAACCCTCGACCATGGATCGAACCCTTCTCCCTTGCACCAGGCTCCCCTTTATACTTGGGTCAAGTGGGGCGCATGGGAGGCTTACACCGCAAGTCATACTCATTACATCGCCACGCGCATTTAATGCGCCGATCACATCGTTTACATCCCATTAATGTCTGCTGCGCCGTCGCTCTGCCCCGTCGGGTCACGCTTACCAACGCCATTTCGTTCGTCGGTGAGGTAATCGCTGGCGCTACCCGTAATTAATGCACGCCTGGGGAAGACGCGCCACCATACTGCATCCTCCATGCTTTACATTTAATGCGCACGCCTCGCATTAAATGTCCTTGATCAGGGCGCTGCAGCTTTGGGGGAGGACGCCAGGGGAGTGGCCTGCATGCCACGTGTCCGCTGGGCGACAACCTCGCTGGTCGCCAGTTGGTGTGGCTCGATCGGCCACGCTGGCCCTCTGGCGACCACCCTCTGTCGCCAGGGTGTGGCCTCGACCGCCACGCTGCCCATCGGGCGACACCTCCCTGGCGCCAGGTGGGGCTCGACGCCACCTGTCCACTTGGGCGACCACCTTCCTAGTCGCCCAGTGGTGCGGCCTGGTCGCCACCGTCCATTGGCGACCACCTTCCAGCGCGAAATGAGTGGCGTGATCGCCACCGTCACGGCGACCACGCACGCTGGAGTTCTTGCTGCCGAGGCGGTGTGGCCGGACACACCTCGTCGCCTCGGCCGGTCTTCTTTATTAGGGGAGTGGGGACCCTGGTGTAAAATACGCCGACAGGAGCCTCCAACCGGAACTGATAGGACTGGGAAATAGAAATCTTCGTGTAGCTTATCAGTACTGGTTGGAGCCTCCAACTGGTACTGATAGTCCTATTATTCATAACAAGGGTGAGTACATTGAGTACTTAGCAAGTACCAAGCATTATTCATAACTGAGTCATAACTGAGGACGCGACTATTTGAATAGGTTTTACACTCTACATAGGTTATACATAAGACCTTGCCTGATTGGGTCTAAATCCTGACCCATTTACATAGATTCCAGCCGGGTGTGAATCTCCTAAATAAGACCATCTCCAACCCATTCCCCTCCCCTCCCTCATTCCCTTCGCGAAGGGATTCCCATTCCCTTCAGCGCTCCAACGGGTTCCCTTCATTCCCTTCACTCTGATTCTCTCTCCCATTCCCTCCAGAAAAGGATTCTCTCTCCTTTCCCTATACAATTCCATTTAAAGGGAATCTGTTGGAGATGAGTGGAAATAAAGGGAATGGGAATGGGGAAGGGAACAGAGAAGGGAATGAAATGAAGGGAATATGGTTGGAGATGGTCTAAGGCCCGAGACATAGGCACAATCCCTTCGGATTAGCACCGGAATAAAAACTAATCTCTAACCATCCACACAAGCTCCTAATGGGCTGAGCTTGGAAAACAAGGCCTATGACCTAGTAAGCCCGGCTTGGGCCCATCTTGGCCTGTTCTCTCAAATCGCTATCCGATCCAACCCGATCCTAGATTTTGCCCGTCCAAATGAACCGAGGGCCAGCCCAGCCCAGCCCAACAACTGCTCGCATCTAGATGACAAAGTAGTCAGTGGTATCATCTGGCAAACAACCTAGATCTACACAAGTTACACAAGCAAGCTACAGACAGTCTTGCTTAAAGATCTGTGCGGTGCATACTGCTCTTGGCAGAGAGAGAAACATATGGGAAATCAAGTAGGCTGAAATGAAGCCATGATCAAGTGGCTTTAGCAGGACAAAGCCCAAAAAGAGACGAAGACAAAAGGAGCAGCAAAGTCGGCAGCAGCAACACATGCACTTGGTAAAGTAAAAAGGGCCTGTACTTTTCTCGGTCGGTTTTGTTCCTTTCTCAGGACCTGCACTTTTGTGAGCTTTCAATCTTTGGGCAAGCATGCGGCAGTGTTGACAAAATCGATTTTCGCGATTTTCGTCTATATCACCAAATCAAATATCGGTATATAAATCGGTTTAATTCAAAATAAATTTGCAAATACAAAAAAATTTACGTGTCACAAATCGGTTGAAAATCGATGGAAATCGCTCGATTTTCGTCGAAAATCAACGAAAATCACTCCAAAAAATCGACCGCAGAAAAGTTCAACAAGTTTGTCGATTTTCTACGGTAATCGATCGATTTTCCATGATAATCGATGTTTTTTGATTTTTTTTTATTATTTGAATTTTGAGTTTATGCGATTTTCGCTCGAAAATCAGCGATTTTCGAAATCAACGATTTTCGGTACCGACTCGGCATCAACTGTAGACACAAATTTTGGCTACCATACTCCCTCTGTTCCTGTTTTCTTATCTCTATTATTCTAAAGCAGCAGTTGGTGGCAGTGGTGAGTTCTTCCCACGTCATTAATTGCCGCTTAATTGCCTTGCTTAATTGCCCTACTTAATTGCCCTGCTTAATTGCCCACGCAGAAAGCGAGCGTTGCTTTAATTAGCCGCAAGAAAGCGCGTTAAAGATAGATGTTTGATCTTGTGAAATAATTTTTTTTATTTTTTAATCTTTATTTTTCGTTATTAATTTTGTTTTTCGTAGCAACGCACGGGCATGTAACTAGTCAATTTTAAATTTGACTGGTCAAGCTTTGATTGTTGCCTTTTAGGCAAGTGCATAGTATTAGCAAAGTACCGTTGATTACAAATCTAACTATCGCTTTAATGTTACATAATTATATATTTTAAAGGTTAGTGTTGGTCAAAAGCTCGACTATTCCAAGTCGAAATTGATAGCTTTTTTTTAATTCGTGAAAGAAAAATCATTTCCGCTTGCTCAACTTGTTGACTTGGAATTAAACACACTGTTAGTTCGATGATGCCGACTAGCTCTTAATACTATTACATGTCGACATGGGCGAATAATTCTTGCTCACTCCCCACTAATCTTCCTTAAATAATTCACATCATGTTCCAAGTAGACTAAATAGTTTGCCGTCCAATCGCAGAAAAAAGAGAGAGAGAGAGAAAATAGTTTGCCGTCGTTGACGTCAATCCCAAGTTGTATTATATATGTTTTTTTTTTTACATGTTTTGTGCAGCAAGCTAGCACAAGATATATATTTCCATCATGAAAACTAAGATAGGGGAGAACATTCCAAAGTGGTAGGCCATCACCACATCACATATCCTATCTGATCCAATATATATTGTTGTAATCGATTAAACCATGAGATAAAAAGGATACCTAGTTGACATTGGTAATCAACAAGGGATCTAATGGATCATAACCTCATCCTTCCATCTCTTTCTCCAGCTAGTATTGGTGTTGCTATCACTAATCTCGCCTCATTAAACTACAAATTACACGCCGACTTTTCTCTTAGTACAGATTAATTTAATTATTTCTTCCTGCTTGTCCCTGTCTCTCCTCTGATATTTCTTTTTAATCAAGTTTTTTATGAAATGATAGCTGCATATATTTTTGGGTGCGTACGTGCGCTCATTTGGCGCTGATGGCTACATATTTGACTACTAACAATGATTAAACGTGAATTCCACAAATGTCCAATTTTCTCTAGAACATTAGATACCAAATTGTTTGAGCTATACATATATACATATATATAATATATATACATATACTAGTTACATGCCTGTGCGTTGCTACGAAAAACAAAATTGATAACGAAAAATAAAGATTTAAAAATAAAAAAATTATTTCACAAAATCAAACATCTATCTTTAATGCTTCGTTTCTTGCGAAAGCTGGCTAATTAAAGCAACGCTTCGTTTCTTGCGTAGGGCAATTAAGCAGGGCAATTAAGCGGTAATTAATGACGTGAGAAGAACGGATACTTAAACTAGCTTTTAGAATAGTAGAGATACATATGTATATATACATATATGTATATATACATATGTATATATACATATATGTATATATACATATGTATATATATATATATATATATGATCGTACATATGAATCATATGTTATGGTGCCAGGATATAAAGGTAATAAAAGGGCAGTACCAAATTAAAGAAAGTCCCAAGTTGGGTATCTCAAAAAAGCATGGATGAAAAAAAACCAGATGCCATTTAGATATTTTGGAACCTTGTTCTCCGCTTTCTAAAAAAGTAAAGACAAAAAACAAGTCATCTTTTCTTTCCATATTCTTTTTCATTTTCACGCTTTAAGTACATTGGCTAAAGCTGTGTTTGTTTATTTGGTCTTTGGAGGAGAAGGCTGCTTTGGGTGGAAGAAGCTAGCTTGGAAATTTGAGGCTGAGTGGAAGAGACTTGATGAAGGGGATGGCAATTTTTTGTAAATAAGATCAAGTTGCAAGGGTATCAGGGAAGTGGGATTTTCAGAAGCTCCAGCCAGCCCAAGAAGCATCGTTTTCCTTGCTTCTCTCGTGTAGTGCAAATTGGCTAGAGCTTCTCCTCTCCAGCTAGCTGAAAAATTACTGTTTGTTTTGGCTTGTGACTTATGAAGGCATAGAAAGCCAAATAAGCATAAGCAGAAGCCTAAACAAACACAGCCTAAGTACTCTATTCTTCTCTTTATCTTATGTAATAAAACAGTCCAGTTATTACATGTAATATCTTACCTCTAGTACTCTATTGCAATCGAAGAAGTGTACGTGTGCTCAATCCATTGCTACTAATTGACATATTCTCTGCTTCTTGATTGGTTTGACGAATAGAATAAGCCACTCGTGCCTGTATTCCTTCTTGCAACATATACCCATATCTTCTTTCTCTTGTAATCTGGAGTACTACATACCACTAGTCAAATAGCACACTGAAAATACTTGAACCAAATAATTAAATCATATCACGTATTTACAAAATTAAAATTACACTATTAAGTTGTTACAGGGAGGGAGAAGTAGGGAATGACCCGGTTGGAGAGCGGGTGTGAATGGAAAGAAAGAGATGCGGTTGGTTTCATTTTTATTCACGAGAGGTGGGGGAGCGTATTGCGGTCCACTGCTCATATATTGACACACTGCTTTTTTTAAGGAAGAAAGGAATTGACAGACTACTGATACCAACTCATATTTATATATCAGTAAAGATAGTACCACAAAATTGAGACGAGCCATCTAATGCACCATTGTAGGACATTCGATACTCCCGTACCAGCACATGCTCATTAGTGCATCATCTCCAATGTTTATTTCTAAAAGGCAGTCTTAAGGTAGGCAATCTTCCACGATATATAAATGCCCTGTTTGTCAGAGCTCTAGATCTCAGCTCCACCTCAGATCTGAAATTTGTAGGTTAAAATAAAGTGAATTAAGTTTATATTTTTATTCTAAAATGTAAACAAAATGACCAATCTAAACACTCTTAGAGGGTGTTTGGCAGAACTCCAGCTCCACCAAATCCATAGAGTTGGTGGAGCTGGGTATTCTTAGCTTCACCAGATTCGTGGAGCTGGAGCTGTAGGTATATTAAGAGTGTTTAGGTGTGTCATATTGTTTATATTTTAGAATAAAATTATAAACTTAAGTCATTTTATTTCAGTCAGTCTACAATTTTCAGTTCTGAGGTGAAGTTGGGATCTGGAGCTCTGCCAAACAGGGTCTTAATGTACCCACAGCTCCAGCTTCACAGATTTGGTGGAGCTAGAATGTGATGGTACGGAATGAATTTTTGTCGTGCTCTTGTGTTTTCGGGGGTTTTGGGCTGTTCCGGGAGGATTTGGGCCTTCCCGGGAGGGTTTGGGCCTAGAGGAGTTGAATTATGGACCTCCTGTGGGGAGTCTTGGGCCCATGAGGTGGGAAATTCTGAATTTTTTCCTGCCCACCAAGCCTTGTGCGCCCCCCCACCCTTTCCCTAGCGCCCCCACTCCCCTCCCTAACCCTATCCGCCCCTCCTTGCACCTCCTCCCTTGGTCGGCCACCTCTCCACCCCCTTGCGCTCCCTCCTAGCTAGGGTTTTCCCCCCAAACAGCCACCCACCCTCCCCCATGCAGCACCTCACCTCTCCTTCCTCGGTGATCTTCATTTTCTCGCTTGGAGGATCGTCCGTCCGGAGATCTCCGACGAATTGCTGTGGATACAAAGGAAGGAGCGGCCGGGAGGTGGAAGTTTTCGTCGCCCGTGTGATTCTCCAAGAAGAGGTAACGAATTGTGGTTTTTTTGTGGTAGTATAGGTGCTGTTAGATGGGAGAATCCATACCTAGAACCCTTGATTAGGTGCTGCTATTAGATGGATTAAATCGATTGTTAGATCTGTTCGCGTGATGCTCTCGGCCAGGGTTACAGATCCGACTTCGGGTGCATTTTGTGGATTTTAGATTCATGATATGGTCAGTCGGCTGTTACGAAAGTTGTAGGTAATTCAATTACCTTTAATTGGACACCAAGAACGTTAAATTTTGTTCAGCTGTTTAAAAGTTATGGTTGTTTTACCGAGCGCTGTGCAATCTATGATGTGATTGGGACATATTGTGTTTAACTATAGATTAGAGGATTTTAGAGGCCGATTCAGTTTTCGCGAATACTTAGAAAAAGATGGAAAATCTCCTAAGCTTCGAGAAAATGTACTCGTTTACCTTATTCGGAGTTTTAGAACTCAAATTATTCACGTTGCTGTCCCGTTGGATAGATTCTCTGTTTTTCGGGTGTTAGGAGTGGGGTGCGAAGTCGTTGTAGATGTTTGTTCATGTATTGTTTTTCGGGTGTTAGGAGTGGGGTGCGAAGTCGTTATAGATGTTTGTTCATGTATTGTTTTGTGGGCAAGTTTTTTAGTGGTGTACCTATGTGCAGGTGGTGTGACCCCAGGTGTGCCTGCAACATCTCGCCACTCCGTCGCACACGGTTGAAGGCAAGTGTATTGTGATGGATGTGGTTCGGTGATCATATGCTTACTTATTGTTGTGATACAGCCATGTGAGATGATGATCATGTGTTTACTTATGATCATGCAAGAGTGTTGGGGTGGTTATGGCTTGGGTGGCCATATTGCTTGCTATGTGTAGCTTATCCATGTGTTAGGTTAAGTTGCCATGTTGGGTACTTGCATGTGTTATGATGATTATAGTTTGTTAAATGGCTATGCAATGGTTAATTTGAGTATTTATGCAAGTTATTCATGTTATGGCATATGTGCATGCATAAAGGAAGAT
Source organism: Rhipidocladum racemiflorum (assembly GCA_036346355.1). Taxonomy (NCBI): domain Eukaryota; kingdom Viridiplantae; phylum Streptophyta; class Magnoliopsida; order Poales; family Poaceae; genus Rhipidocladum; species Rhipidocladum racemiflorum. Next base: position 5,173,730 of record CM070583.1, read on the forward strand.
GTGACCCATTCTGATGCGGGCCTTTGTGTTCACACGTAGTGAACACGAAAGTCCTGCCTCATAGTCCCATCCACGGTTGTGTATGGGAGCGAGTCAGTAAGAATAGGCACACTCCACGGGATGGAAGGGAAAGATGACGCACACCGACGGGTGTGTACTCGGCAATACCGGTATGTGCTAAGCAAAGAGCGATGTCATGCTATGTACCCTATTATTTTATGTCATGCTATGTAACATTATATATTTATGCATGTTTGATATCATTATTTTCATGTTTGCTTTCATTATTTTCTATATTATGCTATGCCATTTTGTTCCGTACGAGCCATGTACTCCCTACCTTTATTCTGTTTCTACCAACATTAAACGTCACATCTATGGTTTTTTTCCTTATTAATTTCTCTCCGCCTTGTTAATTCCTACATACAAAATCTCCCTCCTGAATTTCTGTTAAATTTTGTTAATACATATATTATTTCTGTATTTTTGTAATGATGGCATATCAGCTTTTTAGTGCGATTTGACAACATGTTGTCAGCAACTTTGTCAGCCCGATTTGACAACACCCTTTCCCGCTTTCTCTTTCTCAGAGCCAAATGACAACACACTGCCTCAATTTGACAACACGCTGCCAGCAACTTTGTTAACCCGATTTGACAACACACTGGCAGCTGCTTTTTCAAACAAAATTGACAATACATTGCCATGTATTTTCTCAGGCGGCTTGGACAACACGCTCCCACCGAAAACTTACTATAAATACGGAGTCATGCCCATCATATACATTCCACACTACACCAAGCCAACCCCCACACCGAACACCTCATCCCTGCCAGCACCGCAAACCCCTTCATCGACGGGTTCACGATGACCGACTACGGAGTGATTCTTCGTAAGCGGAAGTGGCTTGCCAAAAATGTGAAAAACTACCCAAATGTTTTCTTGCAAGAATGCACATATGCCACCGGAGTTTCCCCACCCAAACTAAGACTACGGTGCTCCAGCGTGGATAATGTAGTCCAGGCATCCCGACACCGCTGGTCGGTCACACTACACGTGCAACAACGAAGATGTATTTGGTTAATGATATGCATGTACATTCTATAATGCGTTTTTCATACTTCTAACTTCGTCCACGCATAACACCAGCAAGACGACAGTTGCTATTTCTTCCAATGGATCGATAGCCCCGACAAGTACGATAGGAAGTACTTCGAGCACAAATTGTACCTGTACTACACAGTTACGTCCGAGTGCTACACCTGGTGAAAACCTTCCCCTAAGATTACGAAAAACAAAGCAAAGCTGCCGCCCTCTGCCTTGAAGAAGTGGACTACTGGAAACCTATCTATGAGTTTCAGGTACATCAAAATAAGTTGAAGGAGCAAGCCGAGGTAGCTCGTTTCTAGGAGAAGCTGAAGATCATCCTCGAAGACTATTATTGGGTGGATCTATACGGGCCTAATCAGAAGAAAGCCAAGGCCAACAGTCTCGTCAGATCAAAAGGGAAGACACCGATGGATCCTTCCATGTAAGGTCTACGACATATAGCATGACTTCTTTACAATTCCAAAAGGTGCTCATATATCGTAGTTGTACTTCCCATTTATCGTTCGTCCGTGTCGCCATTTGTATCGTACAAGTATGATGGCTATCGTAGGCAATGAACCAAATTGTGTGCGCCACTTATATTTACTTGTTTTATATGACATGCAATGCAACTGTTCCATATGCGTCATTTATCTTTTATCATTTTGTACGTTTTTTGTGCATCTTTATATTTATCACGTGTACATCGATTTGATTATAATTCTACAATTTTGCAGTACAACACTCAACAAAAAAAACAATAACTATAAATTAAAATTCTACAATTTTACAGTACATCACTGAACTAAAAAATTTCAAAAAGTGTCGATTCAAATTCCCTAATTTTCTGCTACATCAGTGAACCAAAAAATTCAAAAAATATCATGTACTCCTTACCTTCATTCTGTTTCTACTAACATTAAACGCCACTTCTAAGAATTTGTTCTTATTAATTTCTCTGCGCCTTATTATTTTCACCTTAACAAACACCCTCCCGAATTTCTGTCAAATTTTCTTAACACGTATATTATTTCTATATTTCTTTAAAACCTAGGCTGTGTTGCCCTGTTTTCGGTATACTTATTTTTTTGATTTTTTTTATTTTTTATTTTTACAAAATTCATATGTGCTTCCCCTCTTCTTTCTTTCTCTCCCTCCCTTCCCTTTTTTGTTTGCAGCGCTCTCCATCGTTATTTGGAACGGTGGCGGAGAGGCTACCGTTGCCTAAGAGACAAACTCTATCGTCATTTTAAATGATCACAGAGGGATATTTTTATTATTTTTTAAACGGTATATTATTTCTACAATTTTTTATTTAAAATATATTATTTAAAAAATTCACGATTTTAACACACTTGTCAAAGTCGGTCACAAGAATATATCACACAACCTTTGTGACCTGCTTCTTTTTTTTTGCAGCATTTGTGGATGCCCTTGGCTGCCTAATCCACAGTTCCACACAGCCAAATCGCACCCAACCGTCAAATCACGGCCGCACATGCATGCGGAATCCCACCATCGGTCCGTCCGTCCGTCCGTCCATCCGCGCGTGCACATCGCACGCACGCAGCGCCTCACTTTCGCGAGCCCCGTAATAATGGCGGCCTTACGTGCCGCACGAGCGCACGAGCCGTTTCGTGTTCCTAAATGCAGCGCGGAAAGTACTAGGAGTGGCTGGGCCCCCCAGAACGGAACGGAGAGCGGCGGTGGGATAAAAGGAGAGGGACTCGTTGACCGGATCCCGTGCGGGCCGAACAAGACCGGCGGTTTTCGGTGCCGGACAAAGTAGCGATCACATCCAATAATTGACTTGTTGATGATATCTATGCCACTCTGCTACCGGAGAAAGTATAAATAAATAGTAGTTAATATAATTTATTTGATCGAAAAGAATAAATAATTCGTATTAAATTTAATGTACTGTAAAAGAGCTCTTATCTTTGTACCCCGACGATTTATTTCATCAATACTGCTACTATGTGATACACTATCTTCGAGTTCTACATTAGGGTTGCATGAAGTCACCTGGCTGTCACGATTGTCATCTTTCTCGGTCATCGACAAATCTACAACTAAGTCTGGTATCTTTATCTTCCCTTTCATGCGTAGTCCGCGTGGCAACCGGTTCGTAGACCATGGTTTAAGTGTATCTCCAATAGTTGAGCTTTAGCTGTCTCTTAACCATACCATATTAGCAAAATCTTGCGTGAAGGAGAGATAGGGTGAGGAAAGAGAATGTACTATCTGTTATGCAAGAGACAATCTGAGTACACAAATCAATACAAATAGTGATGGAGTGTGATGTGAAAATATGATAAAGTAATATAAAATAGTTAGAGAAATAACTGTAGAGATAAATTATTATGAGTTAAAATCTTTAAAGGCAATCTTAAGAAAATTACTGTATGTGGTCTAATCGCGATAATCCTAGACAACCATCTATCTAATTTGTCACTACTGCAAAATCTAGCCAAACGATTCCACTGTAGGACGCACTAGGCTAACGACTACCTTGATCAATAGAATTCTTGCACATACTATCTGGTCAGAAAGAAGCTCGAGTTCTTACTTCTTAGGGCATCTCCAATGGTGCCACTTCAGCTAGCTATAAATGTGCCAACTCAGCATTTTGCTTAGGTGGATGAGAGAAAAGGAAGAGAGAGATATATGCTTACTACTAACTTATAGCCAGGCTATAGCTGATTCCAAGGCATTTATCACCTCTTACATATGGGTCCATATTTAATTTTGTAGACAATGCTATAACTAGTCCATTGGAGAGGTTGTCTATTAGCTATCTATAGATGACATGTACACTTCTTATAGCTAGTAGTTGACTACACCATTGGAGATGCCCTTAGAGCATCTCCAAGAGGGGCCTTAATTTGAATTATAGGACTTTTAAGAAAAAGATTAACTCCAAAGAAGACCCTATATATATATATATATATATATATATATATATATATATATATATATATATATATATATATATATATGATGAAAAATACTTTTTACTCCCGGGAGTAATTACGTCCATCTCTGAAATACCACCCAAACGAATTTGAAATACTTCTTTATCACTTTGGATACACTCATATACTAATTATAAAATATTCCAATGAGACCCACATGAAAAAATTGCAAGGGAGTACATAGTTTTTAGCCTATTTTGCAAATACCTTCATATACACACATAAAAAGGAGTATGTCTAAAAAGTATACATACCACCTCTGAAAAAATGTAAATACCACCTAGATGGTCTTATATACTTATATATTACACGTACATACCCTCCGTTGCGCGAGATACTCCCTATGTTGTGAGATACGACACAAGGAGTAAAGAGGCTTCCTATATATATATATATATATATATATATATATATATATATATATATATATATATATATATATATATATATATATATATAAGTGCAACCACCTAGCTTAATTAAACCTCTCCAAATTAAAGAAACCCCACTGCGCCGGTCTAAAATAAAATTCTAATACCCCCTTTGTGAAATTTGTAGGATGCATTTTTCTTTTGTACATGTAGTAAGAAGATATTAAAAATAACTAGATTATTCAATTAATATCTCTAAGTACTATATTTAACCTATATATACAGAAAATATAAGTAAAACCTAATTTTTTTAGAAAATATAAAAACATTATACTAATTTATATTAAAATATAAAATATATCGTATATTTATAGTTAGAACTGTTAAAACAATATATTGTATAAACTTGAATGGAGAGTATATACAGTGCTCCTACCCACCCGCGTCTCATACATAAAAAGTCGCAATAAAAAGTGCAAGCAAAGCAACCGCGATAAAGAGAGAGATGAAGCCAAAAAAAAAACCTCCAAAAGAAGTCGTTGAAAAGCGGGCGAGAGAGAGAGAGAGAGAGAGAGAGAGAGAAGAGGGGATCGACTCGGAGAAGTAGGGGTGGTAAAGCGGAGGAGGGGGGGAGGTGCGTCCGGACGGGAGGAGGAGGAGCCCAAAAGCTGCGCCCCGAATCTTCGCCGGATCGCCTTTGCCTGCGCTCAGCGCTGTGCGGAGGCTAGGCGGTTCTGGGGCGCGCGCGTCCCGATCCGGCGGGGGAATGTGCGGCGGCAGCGAGATCTAGGGCGCGCGGCGGCGGATCGCGGCAATGGCGGCTCCGCGGTGGGCGATGTGGGCGCTGCTGCTGCTGCGGCTGCTCCACCCCGCCGCGCGCGTGCTCGCCAACATGGAAGGTGGGTGGGTTACTACTTGTCGAGTCACTCGATCTGTGAGTGGGGGGGTTCCCTTGCTGGCTTGGAGTGGTTGCGGTTGCGGTTGATTCCTTTGCTTCCCATTTGAGCTGCTTGGGAGTGCGTTTTTGCTGTGCCATTTGGGTATTTTTGCATTTTTGGCTTTTAGATGCGTGGTGCTTTGCGTGTGCGCTCATTTCTGCCTCTCGCGGGCGAATCGGAGCCGTTTGCAAATTTGCCCGAACAAATTTGAATTTACGCAGTCTTGGCTTCAGTGCGAATTCGACCGGTGTGTGAATCGCCTGTAAAAAAATTCGCGCTGTTTCGGCTGCAAATTCGGGGCTATTTTGCGCTCCGAGAACGAAAATCGTCATAGTTTGGTTTGATTCTGGCGTGATTCGGCTCGCGTTTCTGAGGCTTTTCGTGGTTTCTTATCGAGTGGTCGTCGAGATCCGAGACCACTCGGTGCTGGGATTTTCTGCTCTGCGTTTTGGTGCGCTTCCGAGGGCTACTGTTATATTGAATTGATTTGCCACATGTGGCTTGATGCTCGCTTATGTATCGATCTTCTTGGGCAACGTTAGTCTTAGTCGTGTTCGCGGTCGTTAGTTTTGATTAGGACGTCTCGTGGCGTGGTTTTGTTCTTACGGGCCGCTGTTAGATTCGGTGCTAAGCTTACGATGTGATTGGTTGCTTCCTTGTGCTGTGGTGTTTCTGGTTGGTGGCTGGGCGGTTTTCACGTGGGCCTCTGTGTTTGGTTATGCTGCTGCGCCGAGCGAATTGTTTTGTCCTCCTTTGATTTGCTTGAGCTTGGCTGGTTTACTCTCGATCTTCCGTTGCTGGTGTTGGTGTGGTGCCTGGGATTGATTAGGAGATTTCACGGGTGTGCCCATATTGCTTCAGGTACTGATAGGCTCGAACGGACGTTGTGCAGTTGCTAATTCGGGTTATGATTGGATTGGTAGTTTGTTTTTAGTTCTAGTTGGGGATTGGGTAATTGCTTCTCATGTGGGCCTCAAATTCTGTTTCTCTGATCAAATGTTGATGCTAATCCACGCGCAATCAGCAATTGTCTTGCTGAATGGTTTCTATGATCGAGATAGGGATAGTTGGTATTTCAAGTATGAAGCTAAAGCTTTAATCATCGGAAGTTGGTTGTTTACAGGAGCTTGTACTAGAAAACTCGGTAGTATATATAGCGATTAAGTTGGTGCTGTAACTTTCGTTATTTATGCAGTTTTTTGATAACTTTGTCTTACTTGATGCGCACCTTCTAATACATAGGACAATTTAAATCTTATTTATGTATTTCTTCATGGCTTGGATTTTCTAGTATATATATATTTTTGAGCCAAAGGGCAGGAACTCTGCGCAATTCACTAAAGAAGAGAATTACGAACACTATCCCTAGAGGGGAGACACCAGCACCAACAGCACCCACAAAGGGGGAACACCAGCACCGAGGAAGGAACCCCACACCTGGAACTTCTACCAAAGCAACACCTGCTCCAAGTAGGCAAGGATCCACGGAGACACCGCCAAAACACAAAAATCTCATCCACAGCTCCCAAGCAAAGACAAGAACTAGCTGAGTTTGAAGCAAAGCGACCCGTCTCTTGCGAAGGCTTGAAGTGCAACTTCCACACTAGAGTGCACACCACGACAACAGCCCCACCTTGGTTCACTAGCGTGTACCCGCCCAACAACAACAGACTGCGCCAACAGCGCACCACAAAGACGAGGAACCGGCCTGAGCTTGCCGCTGACCGCCAAAAGCTGCCCTCACTTGCACGCCCCAACACCCCACCACGACGGCCGTCGCACGTCATTGTCGCCGCCTGTCGCACACCCGTGACGTGACAGATTCAACTTTATCGCGATAGCCATGAGCCATCATCGAAACATCCAAAGCGACGCCTGTTGTGTCGCCCCAGTTGGGTGACGATGATGCCCAAGCTCGTGCCAGGCCTGAGTTCGCCCATGATTGTCGAAGCTGCGGCCACCTGCGTGCCTCAACGCTCCACCATGACGCCCATCACGTGTCATCGTTGCCGCGCGTTGCACACCCACGACGCGGTAGCTCCGACTTGACCGCAACACGCATCACTGAAGTGTCTAGAGCGACGCCTGTTGCGCTGCCCTGGTTGAGCTGACAATGATGCCCAAGCCCGCGCCAGCCTGCACAGCCACCCTGCACTGCAACCGTCGGGATGACCCGATCTACAAGAGGGAGAGAGCAGATCTGGTGAAGAAGAATGGCCCAGTGCCTCCTGATGTGCTCCTCTACTTGTAGGTTGAGCGAGGTGCCGTAGACAGGGTGACATTATACCTCCTACGCAACGGGAGGGGCCACACTGAGGAGCTTCTCTTCACTACGCTAGCCTGCTCACGCCGCCAACGACGTTGATGCGCCCCCACTGCCGGCCAGGGGAGTAAGGGAAAGCTCCAGATCTGACCGGGGATGTTGGCAATGACAAGCCCTGGCAGTGACTAGTGATGGAGGCTTGCCCTCCTCCTCCGGCGCACTAGGAGCGACCTCACCTCCAGTGATGGCGAGAGGCAGTGGAGGTGGGGGACAAACTACAAGGAAAAACAGATCTGGAAGGGAGGGAGATAGAGGGAGGGAGGAAGAGAGGGAGAGAGGCGGCGGCGGCAAGGTGGGACGTGAGGGAGTGAGGTGCTATTAGCGCTTGGAATGGTCGCCTCCGGTGTCACCCGCAGGGATGACACAAGAGGCCACTCGTAAATCACTAAATCGTAAATTGTATTTTCTAGTATATGATCAGTGTAATGAAAAATTGACAGACAAATGAGTTTGTGCCAGGTGCTTTTAAAGCACAAAGGGAATTCAAATTGTTCTTATTGTTTTGACTTTTGACCTCATTTTGTGTCTGATGACTTGTGGGATGGGATGTGTTTCTTCAAATGAAAATCATGTTCAACCTACATCAAAAAGGAATATTAGCTAGTAGCTACAATAACTGCACTGGTTGTAGTTGGATGCTTTTACTCTTCTTGGGATAACATAATTTCGGACAACTGGACTTGGAATCTTAGTTTTAGTTTGGTTAGATTTCATCTAGCGGTTGCTCATTTCTCATTCGATTATTGACAGGTGATGCATTGCATAGCTTAAGGACTAACTTGAATGATCCTAATAATGTGCTCCAAAGTTGGGATCCAACTCTGGTCAATCCGTGCACTTGGTTTCATGTTACCTGCAACAATGACAACAGCGTTATCAGAGTGTAGGTGCACCTTTCTCTCGACTATACTGTTTCACCTGCTCTGTATTTCCTACTGAAATTTATCTGCATTTTTCAGTGATCTTGGAAATGCCGCTTTATCAGGTACTTTGGTGCCGCAACTTGGCCAGCTCAAAAACTTGCAGTACCTGTAAGTTCTCTTCCTGTTGCTAAGTTTTTTTTTTTTTTATCACGTAAATGGCATACTGGCTGCAAATGGTGGAAGCTTGTCATCTTTCTGGTCTTTCGACTTATGTGAAAACATTGAATGTACAAATGTATGTAAAGAACTATTTTATTTCCAAGATCTTTATTTCCTTTCACATAAACAATGCTTCAGGTAGTCTTTGTTAAAGGATGGAAATAGGGCTACATGCCTACATCACTAGAATGTCTACTGTTATGTGGAAAAACATGTCTAAATACTGTATTGTGCTCAGACCAAGCCACACATTAGGCACATCTTATTGTCAAGTGAAATGTGTTCAGTCTTTAGATAGCAAGCCTATAGTCAAATGACAAAGTTGTTGGAACTGTTGACCATGATAATAGTAACATAGATTAGTGCATGCAAAAGGTGATACCAGATAACATTGAAGGCCTTCACCAACCACTGTAACAAGTTATTGCAAATCATCATAAATCAGCTACATTTTTAATTCTTGGTCCATCCTGTTATTGTATTGACAATTTAGTCATTGGTTTAATCTTTGTGATGCAGGGAGCTCTACAGTAATAACATAAGCGGCACAGTACCTAGTGAACTCGGAAACCTCACAAACTTGGTCAGTTTGGATTTGTACTTGAACAACTTCACTGGTCCAATACCTGGTTCATTGGGGAACTTACTGAAGCTACGATTCCTGTATGATTTCTTCATTTATTAGCTATACTACTCAATGTAGATAATTAGATATCAGCATGTTATAGTAGGGATGCTTTGCTTGTATTGATGTACACACACTAGTATCTCAGATACATTGTCAATCACTTCCTATATTCATTACACTTTCCCAAAGAGATTATCATTAGGACATTGAGAATATCATCTGGCTGCATACATGCTAGTTGGTCAGTACCCCTGAGCTGCTAACTTGATGATTTTGAAAGTCGAAAGCATTTTTATAATAAACACTATGTAAAGAACAGTAATTTTGAAAGACTCATGGATGCAGACACTTTGTTTAACATTACTCTATTTATATGGATCTAAAACATAAACTACCCAGTCTTACTGGGGTACATGAAATGAATTTGATTTGTTGGGATAGAGTTGCTGTTCAATGCAACATAAAGCCCTTGTTTTGAAAATGGTGCTAGTGCAACCACACCGCCAAATTAGTTTTCTTCAACTATTTTACTTGATGTCAACTGGACAAATTAATCCTACATATTTTGGTCAGCAACTCCTCATATGCTTTGTCCTTGCTTAAACAAATTTACCAACAAGCACTCACAATGCAAGCGAAATGTATCATGCACATTCTAAATAATAAAAGAATTTTACTTGATTCATTGTTCAATCCTTTTCTGTACTTGTTTATATATTGTAGTTATATATATATTGCCACACTAGTGTTTGTCAGGTAATCAGTGTTTAGCTTCTTGGCATTCCTTTTCTGCTGTTTTTAGGCATCTATCATGTCGTAGGTTTTCAAAGCAGAACTTCTTTTCAAGGGTCTTTTCATTGTATTCTCTCTGAATGTTACTATGTTTCTTATTTGGTTCATTTTTTTTGTGCGGATAGACGTCTTAACAACAATAGCCTTTCGGGTTCAATTCCTAAATCATTAACTGCTATCAAAGCCCTCCAAGTTCTGTAAGTATTTATTTCTCTGAGTTTGTACTAGTTTACATCCTTTTATGTTGTGGAATCTACGGTTTCTATTTTGTGGTATTGTTAGTAAGGAATGTTTAACGACTTATTGTTTCTATTGAATTATAGGGATCTGTCAAATAACAACTTGTCAGGAGAAGTTCCATCAACAGGTTCTTTTTCATTATTCACCCCTATCAGGTAAAACTAAAATTTTAGTTGATAGGTCCACATTTCTTTGGCTTGATGCTGCTTCTATTCACACTTGTTTATTTTTGCAGTTTTGCCAACAACCCTGCCTTGTGTGGTCCTGGCACCACAAAACCTTGTCCCGGTGCTCCCCCCTTTTCCCCACCTCCACCATATAACCCTCCAACTCCTGTGCAATCACCAGGTGATTTATTCAGATTCACTACTCTTAGTCCACACAAATCTTTGAATCCAATAGGCCATATTTTTTCATTGATGTTACATCCTGATTGGGGTGAGTGTACTTCCAGAAACAATAAAATGCATTGGAAGCTAGAGACCACTATCTTTGTTGAATATATTATTTTAGGTTAATATTTAAAAGGAAGAGCTGGATTTTTCCTGCTGAAAATCAAATTAAAATGTTAAATTTTAAGAATTAACTGTAGCTTTACAAATTTGCAATTCTTGCTCTATGCTGCACAATTGGGCTGTGATTGATAGGTCCACTTTGTTGTTTATGCTGCACTATAATTCTTGCCCGAATTGACATGGGAGTCTACAGGGACTGTCACCAATTGAAACAATGACAAAATCATTCATATTGTGCAGCGGCACTAATTCGATCCCTAAATCCTCTTTTCCTTTGTTTTCTTCCCCTCCTGTCTTGGTACAGTGGTATGACAGGTTCCTGCAGCCACATTTTCGTGTTGCAGTGACTGCCAAATTTGCAAAACTATAGAACTTTTGGCCAGCTCTTTAAATATGACTAGTTGTTAAATTATTTGGGGAAGTTTAGAAGAGTTATTTTTTTTTTATTGTCTTACAACATATGTCCTTTTGGATCCTTTTATCCTTCCGAGTATGTTATAAGGATGCAATGACCTATTTTCTAGTTTGGTTCTCTGATTTGTTGCATCTGATTCTGGACTGTTACAGCACTTTTTTCTTCAGTGACATGTGGTACACTGGTATTTGTACCAGTAATGGAGTAGATAATCTTGCTTCTGACTGCTTATTTTGGACAGGAAGTAGTTCCTCTAGTACTGGAGCAATTGCTGGTGGAGTGGCTGCTGGTGCAGCCTTGCTATTTGCTGTTCCTGCAATTGGTTTTGCATGGTGGCGGCGCAGGAAACCACAAGAGCATTTCTTTGACGTACCTGGTAAGCATTCAGCAGAGAAGGAAAATTACTTGGAGGATAACATTGTCAATTTAGTCAGATTTCTTATTTTGGGTACAGCTGAGGAGGATCCAGAGGTCCATCTTGGCCAGCTTAAAAGATTTTCACTACGAGAACTACAAGTTGCAACGGATGGCTTCAGCAATAAGAACATTCTTGGAAGAGGTGGATTCGGCAAAGTCTACAAAGGAAGACTAGCAGACGGTTCATTAGTGGCTGTAAAAAGACTAAAGGAGGAGAGAACACCTGGTGGGGAGTTACAGTTTCAAACAGAAGTTGAGATGATTAGTATGGCCGTACATAGAAACCTACTGCGTCTTCGTGGATTCTGCATGACACCAACAGAAAGATTGCTTGTGTATCCATACATGGCCAATGGAAGTGTTGCATCACGTTTAAGAGGTTTTTTTTCCTCCAAACTTGCAGCCTTTTCTTTATCTTTCAGAATTTTTGTACTTATCTTAACTGCAATATTAAACTATGTATGATTTTATATTGTAGAACGGCCACCATCTGAACCTCCACTCGACTGGCAAACAAGAAGGATGATTGCATTGGGTTCTGCCAGGGGTCTGTCCTATTTACATGATCATTGTGATCCAAAGATTATCCATCGTGATGTCAAAGCTGCTAATATTTTATTAGATGAAGACTTTGAAGCTGTAGTGGGGGATTTTGGTTTGGCGAAACTGATGGATTACAAGGATACCCATGTAACAACTGCTGTGCGGGGAACAATTGGGCATATCGCACCAGAATATCTTTCAACGGGGAAGTCATCTGAGAAAACTGATGTCTTTGGTTATGGCATTATGCTTTTGGAGCTTATTACAGGACAACGTGCCTTTGATCTTGCTCGCCTTGCCAATGATGACGATGTCATGCTACTTGACTGGGTAATTGACTAGTGCCATTTCCTTGGTTCAAATTGAGCCATAGATGTTCATGCCTTTTTGTGGCTTGATAGTGTGCTGGTGCTGGATACTAACTCTTCCTATAAAACTGTAAAAATCTGTTCATCTAATAATGAATAGAGTTTTGGTAGGACCACAGGGTCTATGAAAGAACATATTCCTTTTTGAGTTTTACATTCTTTACAGAAAACTAAGCATATGGTAGATCACCATGTCCCTGAACATTATTCCATTTGCTTGTATGGGAGCTGTTTTAGTGACAGCACCTGTTTTGACTGGCAAGTTAATAGTGAGTTCCTGTGCTTTGTGCAGGTCAAAGGATTACTCAAGGAGAAAAAGCTGGAGATGTTGGTTGATCCAGATCTACATAACAACTACATTGATGTTGAGGTGGAATCACTGATCCAGGTTGCGCTTCTTTGCACACAGGGCTCACCCATGGACCGGCCTAAGATGTCGGAGGTGGTGAGGATGCTCGAAGGCGACGGCCTTGCGGAAAGATGGGAGGAGTGGCAAAAGGTAGAAGTAGTACGGCAAGAGGTAGAGCTGGGTCCGCATCGGAACTCGGAGTGGATTGTCGACTCGACCGACAACCTCCACGCGGTTGAGCTGTCAGGGCCAAGGTGATGACGGTGCACATGTGACCTGCCGCTCATTCTTGTAAGAGTAAGATCAATGTCTATCAATCATCCTAATTGAAATCCCCATCTGTTCATATCAATCAATGGGCAAAAATGCGGTCGGGTCACAAAATGTTTTGATGTATAATGCTTGCTTGCCCCCCTTGATGTGTAGCCATGGACAGCAGTTCCTGAGGAACTCGTGTCCTGAGCGGTTGTTGCGCGAAGGTCCCTGTATATGTTTCAACACGACACGGTAGTAGGGGTAAGATGCTGCGTCTGTTGGCCGGGTCCGCGATAATTGTACTGACGAGCGGCATCTAACTGTTTTGTACCAAATGTAAGGATGGAAGAACCTGCCAAATCATTCTGTACCTCTCCCTTCCTTGAAGGGTCAGATGATATAGCTACCATCATATGTGTACTTCATCTTGTTTTGGCCGTCCAAGGTTCGACCTTCGATACGGTTTGCGGTAGCTGCATTCATGGTTACTGAAAGGAGGGGGATCCCAGTTCCGAATCAAATTTCTTCCTCACGGTGACAAAACCCTTCCTGCGCCTGAAGCCCCGAACATTGTGACACTGTGTGTTCGTTCACAGTCCTGGATAGCGGTAGAGACGCAGAGTACCAAGTGCAGAGGCCGTGCTCTCAACCTTTTTTCCGTCCTCCTGCGAATGAGACGTGACAAGCTCATGCCATTCGGCGCTTTTGGAGCCGTCTGGTTGGTCCTTCGTTTTGTCTTGCCCTGACATTGGGTGCTGGCTGCCTGGCTTAACCTTGGGTCTCGGAGTTTTGGTCGAACCAACGCTGGTTTCTGATGTAATGGCTACCGAATCCAAGTATTAACGTACATACGCGATGCTACCATGACCGGTGGTTTCTTCTAATGAGAATATGAGATTAGGTACATGGGTAATTTGGAACAACGTACTACCGCTCATCTCCGCTCGAACAACTCTCGAAAGCGCAACGCTATGGTTGACAATCTCTTCCGATTAGATAGTGCGTGTAGGTAATTCGGATGAAAGTATAAGCGTTCATTTCTGCAATAACTACTCTAGGGAACACAATACTAGGCTAGATCATTTTCTCTCCGATGAATTTGGACATATAGGCAATTTTCCATTGTACTACCCTATTAGTCATTGAACATACACAAACAAAGTTGGAGGTAAAAATAAGGAAGGGCCTAGTTTAACCAAAAGGTACTAGTTATATTAAATCTACTGTACCAGAATAAACGAATGCAGTACATCCGTTCTGTTTTGTTTATCATTTTGTATATCTACCCATTCTTCGATATATATCTTTGACCATTATTTTTTTAATTATTTGCTAGTACAAATTATTAAAAAAATAATGGTATGAAAGTGTTTTCATGACATATTGAACTGCTAATATCATTTTCAAGTGATAAATTTAAATTCTTTTGTGTATATTAATATGACGAAAGTTTTTAAAATTTGACTCTAAACTTTCTAAATCGACGTCTTAAGGAAAAAAACTGGAAGAGCACAAATGATTGTTTATCGAGAAATGCTTTTATGTTTTTTTTTAAAGTTGCATAAATATTAAAGTATGAATGAGGAGTAGATGATGATTCCTTATCATTTTAATGTTTGTTTAAAATCTATGTAATTTATATTAAGAGGTGCTCCGCCTCTGCTATTGTTCGTCTTCCCAAGAAAAACCCACAAGCACGAGAGGGTTTTGTTCCTTAACCCATCGGCCGCCGGTTGTCTCCCGGTGCAGCCAGCGAGCAGCAGAGGTCGATCGGCTCGGCCACCTCATGCTCCTCCTTCCCGGCCTCCTCCACCGCGCCCACCGGCCGCGCCACCCTCCCATCCGCTACCTCTCCCGCCTCCTCGACCGCTACGGCTTCGTGCCGCCGGACTCCCTGAAACCCACCCCGCAAGAAACCCCCCACGCCACCGTCGCCAAGAAGTGCCGCCCCAAGAAGCCCCCCTACCGGCCTCCGTCCTCGCTGGACCGTGGCGGCCGCCCGGCGGCCCACTCCGACCTCCCCTTCGACTTCCGCTTCAGCTACACCGAGAGCAGCACGGACGCCAGGCCCATCGGGCTCCGGGAGCCCAAGTACTCGCCGTTCGGCCCCGGCCGCCTCGACCGCCCCTGGACCGGCCTCTGCGCGCCCGCCGTCGACACCACGCTCCGCGACGTCGACGCCGAGGACCCCGCCCCCGCCGCCGAGAGGGACCTGGAGGAGGCCCGCCGGCGCGAGCGAGAGCGCGTGCTCGGCGAGCCGCTCACCCCCGCGGAGCGCGCGTTCTTGGTTGAGAAGTGCCAGAAGAACCGCACCAAGCGACAGATCAATCTTGGTAACTTTGGTGTTGGATTGGAGCAAGAACGGTGAATTTTGAGGTGCACTTCAAATTGTGACGATGATGGTGATGGTTATTCAGTTGGTTGATGCTTTTGTAGGGAGAGATGGGCTCACTCATAACATGCTAAATGACACCCACAATCACTGGAAGCATGGCGAGGCTGTTAGGGTGAAATGCCTCGGTGTGCCGACGGTTGATATGCAAAATGTGTGCCATCAGCTTGAGGTAGCTTCATCTCTCCAATCTTTGAGAAACAAGAATGCTACTCCTTTACTTGCATGGACTGTATGAAGTAGCATATTGGTGCGCATGTTAGGATCTCTTAATTTGATGTCGCTTGTTTTGATATTACTGTCCAGTAGTACATGGGTAACACTACCATTTTTCCAGGATAAAACTGGTGGCCTTATCATCCACAGACATGGTGGTCTGTTGATACTGTACAGGGGAAGACATTATAATCCAAAGAGAAGGCCTATTATTCCGTTGATGTTGTGGAAGCCAGCTGAACCTGTCTACCCGAGGCTAATTAAAACAACAATAGAAGGGCTGACAGTTGAGGAGACAAAGGAGATGAGGAAGAAGGGTCTACATGTTCCTGCTCTGACGAAGCTTGGTAATCCTGTCCCCCTTTTTCGCTTAGACATATATATGGTAAAGATATGACTAACCAGCCATGCCATTTGACAGCGAAGAACGGATATTATGCTAGTCTTGTGCCGATGGTTCGAGATGCTTTTTTGACTGATGAGCTGGTTCGAATAGATTGTAAAGGATTGCCGAAAAGTGATTATCGGAAGATTGGAGTCAAGCTCAGGGTGAGTTTATCATATAGGCTTATATTAAAATATTTATTTGTCTTGAAGATGACTCATAGCAGAATGCATTTCCCTCCCCTCCATTTTGCTGCAGGACCTTGTTCCTTGCATTGTTGTCTCTTTTGACAAGGAGCAAATTATTGTTTGGAGGGGAAAGGACTATGATGGAAGCATACAAGATAATATGCAAAAGTCATTCCCTTCAGTTCTTGAATCAGAGAGTGCAGCACTGAAGAATGAGGATGGCTATCAGGAACAAACACCAAGTGACTACTCTTCTGATGAGTGTTATGAGATCAATAGCTCTGATGACGTGTCAGATGAAAAGTCAGTCATTTCTGGGGTAGAATCTCCTTAGATCAATCTGACATATATGGAACACACAGTTCACGTAGTTGGCAAATTGTCACCAGGTTTCCACAAAGGTTGCATGTCATCAGAGACTGCCAGCTTGTGTATACTCTATCCATGATAATTATCTTCTATCACCAGTTGCAACGACAATTTGTAGCCCTGTTTGTTTTATAATCATGCATGACTGGTTTTGGGCAAGTTTTCAATTTGTTAATTTCCATAGATTGACAGGAGTTCCTTTGGATGGAAGACTCACATCAGGCAATTGTAGCTTGAGGTTCCAGCAGTTTAGTAATCAGATGCTCTTATTTTTCTGACACCAATAGAATGTCACGGTGGAGGGCTGAACATATGATAAATACCTCATATGACTTCACACAAGAACATCATGTAAAGCCTAATAAACTATGATTCAATAGTGCTACCCAATCTTTCATTGCACTAGAGATTCACTTGAATTTTGTTTCTTTGTTCCACCGTCAATTGAATTGTTTGGCCTTTTCTTTCCTTTTGGATTTGTAGTTGGGAAACTGAAAGTGGTACCTAGATGGTGTGTTGTATCACTTGTGGGATTCATTCCTGTAATTACAATCAAGAAGTGGGAATATCTCACCGGAGAAACAATCACATGTTCTGACCAAATTTTTTCCCAAATGGACCATTCAAGGTGAGATATTAGAAGAAACTGAACCATCTTTTTTTTTCTTCCCATGGATGATTCAGTTCCCTCTAATCCTCGCTTTAAACGGCGCATGTATATTCCTCGCTAATCTGTTCATTATCTGTGGACTGCGGCCACAGGGCGATCAACTGAAGGCGAGATATTGGAGCAAAACAAGCTGATCAGCTACCATGTTTGCCCATCTGTTGCAGATTCTGATCAGTCAGTTTGTTTTCCACCAACTCTCGCTTTTAGTGCCTGACGAGCACCTCAAAACTAGCTAGAACAGTAGATCATGGGAACAACAAAATTATCTATTCGGATGGTACCCTACACGGAACCGTGAAGCTGTTGCTCTACAGATCGACCCAAATTTATAGCCATCTAGGAAAGAAGATGGGTAGTCTTTGAGAGTTTCAGCAGCAGCAGCAGCAGCATCTGTTTCTGTCACACCTGTTCTTCATGCCCATTGTGCTCTGTACTGAGCACTCCCAAAAGACTGCTAGACTTGGTGCCCTGTACTACTAGTGTTCCTGTCACATGCAATTGATCAGGCTTGAGTTCACTCCAGCATGATCTTTTTCCTGTCAGGTGATTGAACAGTAATACTGAAGTTCTGGTCAATCAGTACCTGCTTCTATTTGTGATTTTGTGATTCTGGGAAACTCATGAAAAATCCGTGTGTGCTACCTAAGTATCAGGGTGAACTTTGGTCTCAGTTATACATGTGGTGACAGGGAACAACCATTACTGAAATTCAGTTTTTATTTCCTGTAGAGGTAGGAAAAGTTTCAGAATTTTGGTACAAGCAGCACACATTTACAATTTACAGACATTGGAAAAGACCATCTATTAACCTAGTAAAACTGCAGCAGCCTCCTGTACGTATCAACTCAGCATACACAGAATATTCCGTCAACAGCCAATACAAGAGGGCCAAACAAAGTTAAAGAAGGGATATTGCAGAGACTTCAAATTATGCTCAAGAACTAATTTGCGGACCACCAGTTTCTGCTCTCAAGCTTCTGACGAGAACAGGTTGGGATAGTTTCTGCCCTCAAGGTTTTGATGAGAACAGGTTGGGATAGGAGAAATACGGATCATCCTCCAACGATGTCGACCTCTGAGGCACATGAGAAGGTACAAACCCCTGTGTTTCATTGGAAAAGGAGTCCTGGTGATCAAATACTGGTTTCTGCATCAACTCAGTTTGATGATGGCTTTCCTTCTGGACACCATCACGGTAGCTCTCATAGACCTTAGTATTCTTCTTCAGATCTGCAATGCGCAATTGTGCAAGGTTTGCAGCAGCACGGGCCGCTGATGCAGCTTGTTCAGCTGTCTCAGCAGCAGTCTGGGCAGCAGACAGTACGTCGTCCAAGTCTACATTTACCCCACCATTATTAGGAGAGATCGAGTGTACATGTTCTGGTTGTTTCGAGAACATATAATCAGTAGGAGGTGCTGGAGGTAGGGTCACTTCATCAATTTTCCTTGTGAAAATTTCTGGCTCTGTTGGCTTCACTGGAGGAGATGTAGGTGAGGAAATTGGCTCATTTTTCTCCATTGAAGCAGCAACAAATGGTGGTGGAGAGGCAAACGGAATAAACTGCCTCTTTTCATTTGGCAAAGATGGCATACTTTGCTGAGCAAATGGTGCAGAAACCTGAGGTTCTGAACTTTTCAGCTCAGGCTTGAAAGCAGCATCAGCTGTTGGATTCTCTTCTAAGTCAGTTGGGTTTGCTTCTAAGTCGGTTGGATTTGAGAATTCATGAGCAGCTGACTGGGAGCTTTGCACACGTGGACCAATATCTGGGGTTGATGGAGTATCAGAAGCTGGGCGAATTGCTGCTTTTGGGACTTCAGGCAAATCCAGTGACTCAAAGCCGGTATCAGACTCATAGTCTTCATTAGGTTGGTCCGCAGCACTTGTAGCTACTGTTTGCTCATGTTTCTCCTTTGGAAGAGGAAGTGTAGAACCATTGAAGTAGGTTGGTCCATTCTAATGAAACGAGACATGTTATAATGTGAGATTCAAAATAATGAACAAGCCATAGTTTCTGGACTGTAAATATTTACCAATAGATCTTCATGGGGCTTCAGAAACTCTGTCTCTGTGGCTGATGGATCCCAATCAATCTCATGCTCCTCAGCAATCTCCTTCAGCAGTTTCATCTTTGCATCAACAGGGGGAGGGTGGATAGAAAGTAGTTCAATTATCTGCAGGAGTATCGAGTAGTCATTTCAGAAACATTCTAATCATTAAATAACATAATTAAATTACTTTCAATGGAAGGTGTCATATGACCTGCCGGTTGACCCCGCAATCTGGCATAAGCTCTGTCGCTGCAGCAACAAACTCTTTCCCATATTTAGTCGCAAACATCATTTGGACTTGCATCAGTTCAGGAAGATCTGCACACCTTGGAGCAGCAAAACAGATGCTGGATATTGCCTCTTTGAGATCTATAGGACATTCCCTGAGGCAGCCAAAGAAATTTCACCAGTCAGCCCTATTCATTCAGGTGCAAGCCTATGGAAACAGTATAATTACCACATTTGAGTTCAAACAAAAGCACTCTCAATTTTTTAAACTAATGGAATAGTTTTTTTTTACTTAAGAGCTGAACTCAGGCCATGTTTGGATGGACTAAAACTAATTGTTAGTTGGCTAATGGCTAGAGCTAATTGTTAGCCAGCTAATAATTAGTCCATCTAAAATTAGCCCAGGGCTGTTTGGATTCATGACTAATGGTTGGGCTAATTTCTTAGAAAAGTCATATCTGCCCCCTCATAATGGGTGAGGAAATGAGGATAAGACCAGCGTGAGGGTATTTCAGACTTTTTCCAGCATGTTACATACTATTAGCCCAAATTAGCTTCTTCCCATCAACTAATGGACTAATTGTTAGCTAAGGGGTTGGCTAAAAATTAGTCCACCTATTAGTCTTCCTGTTTGGATAGACTAGAACTAATTTTTAGCCAGCTAACAATTAGTCCAGGGATCCAAACATGGCCTCAGTATCTCCTACGTTACTATTCCAGCGGATACACTTCAAGAAAGACTTGTAGAATGCATATTAAAAGAATCGTTTAGCGCCATCTAGGGAATTCAGACTAGGCAGGTGCAGATCTAAAGAACTACATTGTGCAAAGGGGAGCAGGCAGAGGGCATAAAAACGGGTCCTTTCCGTCGGGAAAAAGGACATAACTGTCGTGATGCTTATTAGGGATATACATCCTACCAGATATGCACCGTTTCAAAGTTCAATCAGACAAATTGTCCTATTACAGAACAAACACTACCATAATCTATTATAGCGGTGAAATAACATTATACGCACCTAAATTACATGTTTGACAAAGTGAGCACTAGGACAAATTTATGTATTATACAAATATACCAAAGGAAAGGCATGTCGTCAAAAGTTAAACAATGGTGCCATTCGTGACATGTCACACTCAACTGCAAATGCAACCGAGCACTAACAACAGATTACAGTGATGCTGGTGCTGAAGTGATTATCTTAACGGATGGGCATGTCAAAAAGCACTTCACAGGTCATTAGTTAACAACAGTAAAAGTCATCTGGTCACTAGAAACCCCAGGTGAGCACTGCAGCTCCAGCACACTGCCGTGTCAAGGGGCAATTGAGCTAGATTCATGGCGTGCCTAGACGAGGCTGCAAGGCAATTGATCCACAAAATGGTAGCGCAAACCAGCGAATACAAGCATCTCCGGTTACGGAATGGGGAAAAGACAAGGGGCGAACTTTTGCGCCTCGATGATGGGCAGGCGGACGGCGATGAGCTCGCAGAAGAGCTCAACAATCTCCTGCGCGGCCATCATGTTCTCCTCCCGGACGATGTGCTCCACCTGCAACAGCCGCGGAAGCAGCACAGGACAAGCAAATTAGCCTCATCCCCAAATCCAAGAACCCAATCCCGCTCCAACCCAAGCAATCCCTAGGCGAATCTACACACAAATGACAAATCCGTACCCTGATCCGCGCGGTGGCCTCCTGGCCCGCCTCGAGGAGCTTGGCGATGTCCCTCCGCATGTGGCGCAGCTGCAGCTCCCGCCGGTTCCGCAGCAGCTTTATACGCGGGGTCGTCAGCTTCAGCAGCGTCTTGCTGTTCGCGCGGGCCAAGAAACCAAAGCACACCGAATCAAACTAGAACCACACCACCACCTTCCCAAGAAAGAACCAACCGATTTGCAGGCCAAGAAAGCGCGCGTACCACTTGGCGCCGCGGAAGCCGCCGCCGCCCTTGCTGAAGAACGCGTCCAGCATCGACATGGCGCCCGATCGCCCGGTGCACGCAGAAGGGAAGTGGCTGCTTGATCGTCGAGCGATTGTTAAGCTGGGGATTGTGTGATTTGATCTAAATAAGCCGAGAGGAGGAGGAGGAGGAGATGCGGTGGAGCTATGCGCGATGACACGGCGACGTCGGCCGGCATGCGCGTAGCCTAGGAGCCCACCTGCTCCACTGCGGGGAGGATCTGGCCCGTCCGTGCTGGACACGTGGACGGCGGATGAGGGGCGCTGGGGGTAGCTTAGCGTTGTCTGTTTGTTTCCTGATGGGTTTGTCCGGGTGAGGATTAAGCCAAATTATTGTTTGGCTTTGCTTCGCTCGGAAGGTAACTTTAGATTCCATCTCGAGATCCGACGGTCAGGATGAGCGGAGTTACTTAGGGTGGTTACCTGCACCATCCTAGCTTGTTTCGTATGAGCCATCCAGGCTAGTCTTAGCATGACTGAGTGGATGCAAGTTAAGTTGTTTGGTTGCTTGTTTGTGCATCTTATGGGCCTGCATTAGAGAGAAGTCTAATTTCTGTGTTTTCTCCATCCTGTATGAGTGGGTGCAATTGCATCCACCTGGCCAGGATGAACAGGAAACCAAACATGCGTCTAATAGATACAGTTGCATCCACTCATGCGATTCAGGCACCATGCAGGCAACCAAACACACCCTTAATAAGTGCACTGGTTTACATGTGCTACTACTTCACGAGTTTTTGCTCTCTTTTTTTTTTCGTGACACGCTTTTTTTCTTTTAAATCTAACCCTCGTGTGGATGAATTTACAAAACTAGTCATATCTTCGACCGTGAAAGTAGCGACATACCACACATATCACTGATGTGCTTTCGTACTGTGACCGCACCATTCATCGCAGCAGTGATAGCTCTGGGCTCGGCAGGAGCTCAATAGTAAGGACTTGCCGGGTATGCCTGCCGAAAGATATGGTGCTAGGTTAATTAAGTAAAGTCATTAATTAAATTAACGAGCAAGGCAAGCACCTCCTTTAAAAAAGTTGATCCTATTATTTCACTTAAATTATATTATTTTATTACTTTATGTATGCATACACGTATTTTTAGTAAATTGCTATATTGACTGTACGATAGATATTCCTATCTATTGCATAGAACTTCCTTGATAAATACGTAAATGTCAACCTTAGAACCATAATTTAGGAGTTTAGGTAATAATTGATGTCAACCTAGGTATATTCTAATATGTAAATAGTTGCCTAACCATGCTATAGACTTGGAAGAACAGATGGTCAGTTATATTATCTGTTTGGGAATGGGAATTTTGACATGATAAGAAAGTGGTCTATGTTATTTTTATATAAAATCAAAAATAAAAACTAGGTTTTGATGTAGGCGAGTTATTTATATAATCTGTGAAGTGTATATTGCACGTAGTATAGGGAGAGTTCTCGCCTGGATTAATGACCAAACGTAGTATTGCTATAATCCAAGATATTCAGTGTACCCACAAGTGCTATTATGTGGTGGCCTTATCATGTTAAGATGCTTGGGTCTAGCTTTGCTCATTGAAAGATCGAAGCAGTACGACATTCCAAGTAGGTTTGCTCGTAGGGGTGTCCACACAAAGTTGTGGGAACGACAATTACCAATACAATGGTGTGTGCTTTGCTATAGGGGAAAATGGTTATGGCAGGGTGTAAATTATCATTGTGATTATGGATTATATGTATTTAATTTTCGCTGCCATAGTAAAGGGTCAAACATTACCAAGTTGGTGCAAAGTTAGGTATAAGTGATATAACGGTTCATATCATGACCTCTAGGCCATACATCAAGGAAGTGTGAGAATAGAGGCGAAAAGAGTTGGTTATGTCTTGTGGGTAAAGATGTGTATCTATGTAGAGTGTAAACATTTTCGAAAAACTGTGCTCGCAGCTATGAGTGACTTGGTGCTTTGACACTAGTTAGTATTTATGTTTTAATAAAAAAGGGTTGAACTGAAAAATTTGTGGGAAGCTTTGTTAGATTTTATGCTAAGTACAATAGGGAATGGATCGATGCACACAATCATGGAGGATTATGAGTTATTTATATTTTATGCTACATATACTTGTTATTTACTTATTGTCAAATGCTCTTTACAACTTCCATTTGCAATCTACTACTTGTTATTGTTGATTAAATCTCACTCTATACAAAAGAACATAGTAGGATAGTTATTTCCTTTGATATAGTCAAAAATGTATTTATATTTGTGATACACTACATGTCTTGCTAAGTTAGTGGGTGAAGAAGCCACTATCCCCAACGAGTTTTAGTTTATCGCAGGCTACAGGGATTTCAATGACGAGATCTTCTAGGCTTATCCTTGTCAGTTTCCTGTGAAATATTTTGGGGCAAGGTATACTGTTAGACTTTTATATCTTTTCCTACAATCTATTTCGTCTTTAAGGCCTTATTGTATAAACAATGTTCTATAATGTATTTGTGACATTGTGTATGTATGTCATGACAATAATGTAAATGTGCGTACTAACTATTGATCATGAGACTAGTATAGTATGCACATGAGACCCTCTAGTATTCCATGCCAGAAGGGAGGGCCTCGACATAACACCAGCAAATATTTGTGCACAAAATATGATGCCGGGAAGTCGGGACAATCAGACTCTATAGTTGACCGAAATCATGAGGAACTGAAAGAAAATAATGAAGAGATTTTCACTAATGATGTGGATTCATGAGAGCTGTATAAAATAAAGACTATAATTATTGATATATATTTCGCCTTAAAAATTTCTAAAACTCTTAATCTGGATTCAGAACCAAAGTTCATGGCAGAGTGCAAGAAGCGCTCAGATTGGATCAAATAGAAATAAGCAATTGAGACAAAATTGCACTCACTTAATAAAAGAAAAGTATTTGGTCCTATTGACTGAACACTTCCTAAAGTATTCCTGATAAGATCAAAAGGGGTTTTCATCCGGAAGAGAGATAAAAACAATTAGGTAGTGAGATATAAAGGGAGGCTTGTAGCACAAGGGTTCATGCAAAGACCCATCATCGATTATGATGAAACTTTCTCTCCTGTAATGAGTGGAATAACATTTCGATATTTAATATCAATGGCAGTTAGCTTGAACTTATCAATACAGTTGATGGATGTAGTGACTGCATATTTATATGGTGTTGCTGGATACGGATATTTATACGAGAGTCCCTGAAAGAGTCAAAAAATTTGATCCTAATAAAAGCAATCGCAACATATATAGCATCAAACTACAGAGTCGCTATATGGATTAAAACAATTGGGGAGAATGTGGTACAACCGACTTAGTTCCTCTGAAGAAGGAATACTCCAATAATGATGATTGTCCCTAGTGTGTTCATAAAGAAGTTTCATAATGGATTTTGTATCATCTCAAACATATCGATGATTGAATATCATTGGAACAACATATGAGATAAAGGAACAATGATCTTACCTTACGACAGAGTTTGAGATGAAATATTTGGATAAAACCAAATATTTCTTAGGCCTGCAGCTACAAAATGTCCCAAAAGAAATTCTTTCGTACACCGGTTGACCTTTACCGAGAAGGTATTGGAAAATTTAATATGGATAAATCTCATCCTTTGAAGATTCCCATAGTAGTAAGATTTTTTGAAGTGGACAACGACCCATTCAGACCGAGGATGTAAAAAATGAAGATGTCTTAAGACCCAATTAATGTTCCATACTTTAGTGGTATTGGAGCACTCATGTATCTTGCGAATTGCATAATGCCTGATATTGTATTTGTAGTAAATTTGCTATCTAGACACAGTGCAGCTCCAACCAGAAGATATTCGGCTGGTGTCAAGACTTTACTCAGATACCTCCAATGTACACAAGATCTTGTCTTATTTTACTAGAAGGACCAAAACTCAACCATGGTGGGATATAAGGATGCTGGCTATATGTTTGATCGCCACAAATGCCAAATCTTAGACTAGGTTTATGTTTCTCTACAGTGGTATAGCCATTTGGTATTCTTTTAAGTATACATTGGTATCTATTTCTACCAACCACTCAGAGATTATAGCATTATATGAAGCTTCACGTGAATGTATTTAGCTAAGACATGTGATTAGCCATATCCAGAAGTCTGAAAAGGTGTGATAATTGCCTAGAGGGGGGGTGAATAGGCTAATTTAAAAATTTAATGCAGCGAAAAATAGTCGGATATTCCGATCCAATATCGGAACTTCCGATAACTTCGGAACTTCCGTAATTACTTCGGAATATTCGATTAGCACTGAAGGAATAGAAATAAGTTTAGGACAAGCAACTTAACAACTAGCTCTAGACTACTAAGAATTGCACCAAAGTAAATCAACAAGACTAATCAAGCATTAAGTGACAAGAGAGAACACAAGAATTTGTTTCCCGGAGTTCGGATCCTTGAGGGGATCGTACGTCTCCGTTGAGGAGGCTTCCAAAGAGCCGGGTCTCTTCCAACCCTTTCCTCCCAAATCTCAGTCACACTTGAGGCTTGGTTCCACTATTGGATCCTTTCCTTTCGGAGGCGGAGCCGGCCTTCACAAACTTCTCACGGCGTCCCACAATCGTCGGGCGCTCGTGAGCGACGCCTAGCCGTCTAGGAGTCCTTCAACCTTCAAGAGAAATGAATGCACTTGATTCTTGATCTTGGAGTGGTTCTCTATTTGCTCAAGATGAATGAATGCTTTGCTCTAATCTCACAACCACACTTAACAAAACCTCACTCACTAGATGATCCCTAAGATCAAGGAGTAGGATGGCTCAAGATTGCTCTAGAAAGTGCTCAAGAAACTCAAGAGTTCAGCCCAAGTAAGTGTGCAACCCTCAAAAGGAGGGGGAGGGAGGTATTTATAGTTTTGGTTCAAAACTAGCCGTTACTCCTCAAGATTTCATTTACATCGGAATGTCCGATACAAACTTCGGAACATCCGATGTGTGCAAACTACCAGACTTGGAAAGCTTCCAACGGTCGAAAACTATGTGCATCGGAATGTCCGATCTCAACTTCGGAACATCCGATGACACACAGAGAGGGAACCCAACTAAACAAACTAAGTCCACATCGGAATGTCTGATTTAAATATCGGAACATCCGAAACAAACAGAGAGCTCCCAAACTGGAAAACAACTACTTCGGAACTTCCGAAGTGAGCACTTCGGACAGTCCGAACTCGACAGAGAACACCCTTTACAAGACAGCACAGATCGGACCTTCCGATATCCAAGATCGGAACTTCCGAATAGAACAGAGAGCTCCCAAACCAAAAACCAACAAGCATCGGAACATCCGATGACAACACATCGGAATGTCCGAACCTTGTAACACACAACGGACTAAAGCACAACTACACTTCGGAATGTCTGAACAATCGGAATGTCCGAACTGACATCGGAACATCCGATAGGAACTAGAAAACAACTTCATTCCGAAGCGAGTGTGGACACTGAAGCACGCTTTGAGAGGCTAAATAACATTCATCTGAGCAATGTGACCATCTCTAGACCAACTCCAATGCACCCCTCTTAATAGTACGACGAACCTATGATTCAACAAATCGAAATTACAATCACAGATGCCGTTTTTCTTACTCTATAAAATTTGAGGGTACCCGATGGCCATAGATGATCTCTTTTCGAACCTTTTACCTGTTCATGGACTGGTTAAACACGTTAGATTCTTTAATCGTTTGTCATTAATCACACAAAACCAAATTAAGGGGCCTAGATGCACTTTCAAAGTCATGTGGCATTAACACTGTCAATACCCCCACAATTATCTATGAAGATGATACTTTTTGTGTTGCACAAATAAAAATGAGTTATGTTAAGAGCAATATCGCGAAGCATAACTTTTTTTTTTTATCCTCATGCAATCCAGAAGAATAGTGAGGTAAAGATCCAGCAAACTAAGTCATACGAAAATCTAGTAGATTTATTCACTAAGTCTTTATCAACATCCAATTTTCAAAGATGTCTTTGTGGCATTGGAGTGTGTCGACTTAGGATATGCAGAGTTCACAGGGAGTAAATCCTTGAACCATGACTCTTAATATAATCCTGTAGATACTACTTTAATTCAGAAGATCATAAATTGCTCCTTTTTTTTTCTCTTATTGAGTTTTCCCACTAAGTCACTGGGTTTTTAGAAGAAGCTTTTGATGAAACGTATGCATTACGTGATATTTTTTCAAAGGGCGTGTTGAGATATAACTAAATTTTTGATCCAGTTTGTTGAGATATGATCGGACTTTATATCTTTGTGGGCGAATCCACATATATATTTAGTAAGGTTTTTCACTATAAATATGATACTCTATTGTACAAGAAAATTAAGCTAATAAAGAGAAGAGAATTTTAACTTCTTATATATTTTTTTATGTTATTTATCTATTTATGATCAATATATTATATTTGATCGACCGCGGTGGTCGTTCTGCAGCATGTTCCACCAATTTCGCAATCTCCATCGAGTCTCCACAACATTATCTGATGATCTCTGATCTCACCCGCAAAAACAGAAGGAACCAAAAAAAAAAAAAAAAAAAAAAAATCCACCCGAGATTCGATTTGCGCAGTTCAGTCGCTTTCCCTTCTTTCTGAAAAAACAAGGCCAGAACTCAGAACTCAGAAGCTGGCCATAGCGGCGTAGGCGCGTAGCTATGGATCCAAGCAGCGGGGCGCAGGCGGCGGCGCACCGGAGCTCCGAGGACGAGGCGGCGGCCTTCTTCCGCGCCGCGCCGCCCCTCCGCGACCGCGACTGCGTCGCCGCCAACCTCGCTGACTTCGTCGCCCGCCACTCCCGTTCCCATTCCACCGGCAAGTAGCCCCAATTCCTGAATTCTCCCAGCTCTATTCTCCAACCCTTCCAATTCTTCATCGGGCCTGCCGCAATTCGGCTCGATTCCTAATGTCCGATACACGAAAGATCGGATTTTGATGCTTGTATCGATCAGCTGCGTTCTTGACCCGATCGTGGGGTGTAGGGAGCGGAGGGGGAGGGCCCGTCGGGGTGGTCTGCGTCACCTCCGGCGGCACCACGGTGCCGCTGGAGCAGCGCTGCGTGCGCTACATCGACAATTTCAGCTCCGGCCAGAGGGGGGCGGCGTCCACCGAGTATACATGCGTCGTCTTTTTTCCTTACCTATCTGTTTGTTACAGTACTGTTCGTGGCAATTTAGTTCCTCGGTGAAATGCAGGTATTTGCTCAAGGCAGGTTACGCTGTCATTTTCATCCATCGCCGGTGAGTCTTCGTATTTTGAGATTTTTATTTCTTTCTCGGTTGCTGTATTCACTTCAGTGGTGCTGAAGTAGCCGGACATTCATATTTTTCGTTGAAAGTGGGTATCGAATCTAGACAGGACTTGCAACCTTCTTTGGTAAGAAGTGGCTCTTGGTTAGTTGCAGGCAGCTCTTGTTTCAGTTATGAATGCCACAATGTATGAAGAAGTGACACCACCACATCTTTGCAGTGGAAGCATGCAGCCTTACTGTAGATTTCTCCGAGAAGACTCGTATCTTGATTTTTTCGAGCTCAGTGAAGAATCAGAGATCCAAGGTTTGGGGATTGTAATCTTGAAGTATCTAACTGATGCAAACTGACTTAAAGCCATCTGTACTGCATGTTGTTTCCCTAAATCTGTATGATTTGGTTTAGAGTTGCTTGGTTTCTTTGCTCCTTTTCTCTCTTTTTTTGGTGCAAATTTTTAACCTTCTTACCTGAAGATGTCAGATCTAGAAGACTAGGGCCATATTCCTTAGTCATTTTAGTAGTTTCATTTACTGAAGTAGAAATTTTTATATTCTGAATGACTACAGTGCACACATCTAGTTTTGGAACTACTGTTCTCATTTGAGCTACTTATCTCAGTTCCAGAGTCTCATTCCGCGGTGGTCAAGAAAGCAATTGGAAATTATCGCAAGGTATATATAAGCGGTTCTGTTTTGAATGTCACTGTCTCTTCTGATGCATTGACCGCAAGTCAGGTTGATATGGTACCGATCAGTGCCTTGTTTTCTTAATTGCAGGCAATTGATGAAGGCCTATTGCTGAAACTTCCTTTCACCACTATCTTTGAGTACCTTCAGGTATTGCATATCTATTTCCTAGGATCAAACATTGCCACATTGCCATGTTTAGATTTTCTGCATTTTGTCATTCAATTTATATTTTGCACACACTGTCATTCTTGCACATCTATTGTTGCTGGAAATATCACATTTTGTACCCTACTGGATTAGAGGTATTTTATGAATACATGTGAGATTATATTGAGGATAAGATGGGATGAACCTGAGATTTTCACAGTTTTTTTATAACTCAAGCAGTCTTAGATAACATATTTGTTAGCGGCTTGCAAACGTCTGTTATTTGATACAATAAGCTAAAGAACATGATAACTTACTTAACCTTGGGAAAGATGTCCTGATGAAGAATCTGTATTTTCTGTTCTGTTTGTATTGCCAACAGTTACTGCAAATGGTAGCTACTGAAATGAATTGCTTGGGGCACCGTGGGATGTTTTATCTCGCTGCTGCAGTTTCCGACTTCTATGTTCCATGGGAAAGCATGGTAGGCTCTATGCCTCTATTCTTCAAATCATGTCTTTGTGTGCCCATCATAGTCAAACAAACCAATCGATTACATACTGATAAGTGATAGCAGTTGGTGCTTGTCATTAATGATGCTGGTAGGATTCTGGATTGGCATTGTCATTGCACTTGGTAGGTAGCAATACATGGTTTTAATATTTTGTGTCCTCCATTAAATGCAAGGAATATCAAGGTTTAACAAGTGCCACTCGGTCCAAGAGAAAAAGTTCAGATTGTTGTTGGCACTGCTTCCTTGCCTCTGTGCTTATTGTCTTGACTATGCTCCCTATCATTGCCCCTCGTACTTTTATCATGTTAGGCTCATGTCATGAATTGAGAACCTTCCTCTGGTATCAGAAATCTAGTAACTAAGTACTGTAAGCAGTAGCACCAGTCGTTGCAGGCATCAAGCCAGGAAACATAGTATTAGTATAACTTCATCTGGTATCAAAATTCTAGTGACTAAGTACTGTAAGCACTAGTAGTTGCAGGCATCAAGCCACATTAGATACCTGGTGGTACTGCATTTGTATCTGCCTCACAGTACTTGCTGAGTATTGCATAGCTGCATGCCACTTTTAGATTAGATACCAATACTTGGTTTGTCACAATTCAAATGGTTACAACTATTATTCCTCCCTGATGCAAATATTTTCACAGGCTAAACATAAAATTGAGTCAGCAGGTGGTCCTTTAAACATGCAACTTAATCAAGTTCCTAAGATGCTTTTCATCCTCGGAAAGCATTGGGCTCCTTCAGCATTTTGTGTATCATTCAAGGTTAGTTGCATGTATTTTGATGTTGTAGCACTTCAAGGTTACTTTCGATATTGAAGCTCTTTCCTGCTTTGAAGAGAAATTATCCATTTTACTAGTTCTTCAGCACTCGTTACATTCCTATTGTCTAGATCCGCCTTATTGTATCTGCAAATTGCAGCTTGAGACGGATCCAGGTGTTCTTCTGCAGAAGGCAGAGATGGCTTTGAGAAAGTATGGTATGAATGTCGTGGTGGCGAACGAGCTAGCGAACTACAAAGATATAGTTGTGATGGTCACAAGCAGTGGGAGGACAGCTGTGAGCAGGCCAAGCAAGGAGGATGACGTAGAAGAACAGCTAATAGATCACTTGGTAAAGTTGCACTCCGAACACATCATGCATCCCAAGTCAGGCCATCAATTGTGCACGAGCTGATATAGTCATACTAGATGAGAAGGCGAGTATCAGTTACTTGTTGGCAACTACATCATCCAAAGTTGTAGAAGTTATATACGCCATTAAATCTTGATTTTGTCTTTGTTTTGGGATGTTCACAATGTTGATTAGATGTACCGGTGTTCGGTGGCCGTGGTATAAATTGACAAGTGATCAATGTGCTGCAGCAAGACTAGGATGAAAGAATTACGAATGGCAGCGCTGTGCGTGGTGCTAAAATATATGTAAAACATATTCAGGTGTACGGTCTGTTAAGCTGACATTGCTGCTCATGCAGTGCAGTACGGTCCTGTATGTCGATGCATACATAACAAAATATAATTTGAGAAGTGCCTTGGGAGGTAGCCATATCTTTTCATGATTGTTTTAAGATCAGCTGCTATGTTTGGACCTTTTTTTTTTCGAAATTAGCGGCAGGAGCTCTGCCAATTCATTAAAGGAAGGTAGAAGATAGTTTTTTTTTCGAAATTAGCAGCAGTACCCTTTTTTTTTCGAAAATTTCGAAATCCGGGGAATAGTTCCTAAAATCATTTTGGAATATTTGGGACATACTTGAGGTGGTTTTTGGATTTTTGGAGCATTTTTTGACTCGGGTGAAATTTCGGGTACCGGCGGGAAGTGAAAAATTCGATTTTTCGACCGGAAGGGAATTAAATCCCGATTTTGGAGGGGAAAGGATGCCAGGTTAATATAAACACCAGGGAAACTCCATGTTTTGAATTTAATTTATTTAAATTAGGTTTTTCTCCAGAAAGCAAAACTGAAGATGTTACAATGTAGCTCAGGGCGGCAAAGATGCCCAACACTGGGATTAAACAAAGTTCTCAGCCGTTTGGAAAGTTGGCAACAACAAAGGTAGATTGATCACGTAGCGTTGCGAGAACGACGTTCTGGACGGAGGTGCTATTTCCATGAAAGATACGAGCATTGCGTTACTTCCAAAGATTCCAGAAGCCGAAGGTTATGGCTCCATTTAAAGTTCGCCGTGCCTCCTTAGTAGAAGATCGTTGCAATTGTTGCCACCACTCTGCAACGGAGACTTGGGGGGAGGCGACTGTGCTATTTCTGTTCCTGCTACTTTGAGCACCCTATGTAGAAGCTAACTTAATGGTGTCCAGATTTGAGCATTTGAGGGAGCATCTTCAGTATGTTCATCTGAACTAGAAGAGGAAAACATGCACATCTTGTTATAAATGGTAAAAGTAAAATGCCTTACCTGTAAATGTAAGATCAAGTAATCTTCTCTTCGCGTCACAAGCGCAGCCCATGCGGCCTAACAGGACAGTGTAGGTGCACGATAGTAGAAGATTAGCTTTGGACTTTGGACTTTGGACAGGCTTCAGGCAACGCACTTTCCTGACGAAAACAACGTTTCGTGGAATTCGAACCACCGTCCGGCTGGAGTTCCTAATCCCTATACAGTATCCTCATCTCAAGATTTTACTTCAAAACATGTCGAGGCAATTAGGAGTTTAGGACTGCCTATAGAAGGTGACGAACGAACCTAACCAAACATTCCTGGAGGTGTTTGGTTTGAGCAATGGATTGGTCCTAAGATGACCTGATCCTAGCTCTCGATTTATGATCTGAATTTCATTATGGTACCAGGCTTCGCAGCAGGAAACTGTTATAATCATTTGCAATGCTATTCAGTCGTAATACAAAATAAGACAGCTCCAAAACAGTTCGTGCTCCTTTTTATTTAGTGGAACAAAGAGAGAACCTTATTCGGCATGAAAAACAGTAGTTGGATTTACGATAAACATCCAGGCTTGTTTCAGGCCGTAAGAAATTGTTAACATTTTTAATTTTTTTTTTAAAAAAAGAGAAACTATGAACATTTATAACCAACAAACCAAACCCACAAGAACTTTCACTCTCTCTCTCTCTCTATATATATATATATATGTATATATATATATATAGAGAGAGAGAACTTGTACTACAGAGGATGGCTAGAATACTATCGATAGCAAAGTGAACTTGTACTACCCACGTTCTAAGCCGTCCGATCGCACAACGTATGGTCCAGATGAATCAAGGTGGAAGGCCACTTAAACCATTTTACACAAAACCCCCACATTGATTCCTCTTTTGCGAATACATCCTTCCACCTTGATTCATCTGGATCATACGTTGTGCGATCGGACGGCTTAGAACGTGGGTAGTACAAATTCACTTTGCTATCGATAGTATTCTAGTCATCCTATATATATTGAAAAGAGGCAGGAGCGCTGCCATTCATTGATAGCGAGAAAGAAAAACAGTCAGGTACAATGATAACAACCTAGGAAACCACAGCCAACAGACTTAACAGACTAAGGGAACTCTCCGAGACCTAGAGGAAAGGGAAAGGACTCAAAGCCGACAAAACCAGGCAGTAGCTCTTATAGTTCTCTAGGGTAGCATGCACTACTTTCAGCACCGAACAATGATTGTTGTTGAATATCCTTGCGTTGTGCTCCTTCCAAAGATTCCAGAGACCGTAGATGATCAGGCCATCGAGATAGCGACGTTCTTTTTTGGAGACACCCCGTCTTATTATGGACCACCAGTCAGTCAACCTGTCTAGACCTGGAGCCAGCGCCAGCGCTGATCTGGAACCAGAAAAAAGCGAAGCCCAGAAGCTGTGTGCAAAAACACAGGAGAAAAGCAGGTGGGGGCCTGTTTCAAAAGAGAAATGACAAAGACTACAAAGGGGGTTGTGAGGCCACCCTTTTCTTGCCAGGTTATCTGCAGTGTGAATTTTATTCTGCAAAGAACTTGCATTTTGCCTTCCAAATCCAACTTGCTGTTGGGCTGGGAATGGCACCAACCATTTGAGCCCTGTACACCGATTTGGTCGAGTAAAGCCCGTTCGCTGTCCACCGCCAGAGAATGCTGTGTGGGATGTTAGGCAGGAGCTGCACTCCTTGTAAGCGGCTCCAGAGGGTGAGGAACTGGGAGAGCTGCTGCTGGGTGGTAATTCTACGAAGAGGTACCATCCAACTATTGTTTGTTAGTTCCTGCTTAACCGTCTTGCTTCTTCTGCTTACTAGCCTGTAGCACAGTGGTGCAATGTCTTTTGGAGCAACGCCTTGAAGCCATTTACTTTTCTAAAAACTCGCTTTCTCCCCATTACCAATGACGATCATCGTGCTAGCCTCGAAAAGGGCAATGTCTGTGTGATCTAGAGGTAGGATGAAAACATCCACCGTAGGAATCTGATGTCTCTAGAGACGCCACAACTATCTTTGCCTTAAAGCCCGCCCAAAGGTTTGAAGGTGAACCAAACCGAGGCCTCCCAAACATTTTGGGCGACAGATTGTCGTCCAGTTGACCAGGCAATGGCCTGATGCCCAGGTCTCCAAACCTTTCTAGAGGAAACTTCTGCGCAATTTATCTATTTTCTTCGCCACCCAAGCAGGAATCGCGAAGGCTGTGAGGAAATAAGTCGGCATTGCCGAGAGTACCGCCCCGACCAGAGTTAATCTGCCTGCTATTGAGAGTAGAATCCCTTTCCAGCCGGCCAACCTTGAGGCTATCCTGTCGAGGAGAGGTTGCCAGTCAATTTTCCTCAGGGCTGAAGGTCTAAGTGGCAATCCAAGGTACTTTGTTGGGAAGGCCTGGACTCTTGCCGGGAAGTTTTGTATGCAATTTTGCAGAAGTTGCACGTCACACGCTACAGGGAATATCTCTGACTTGTTGATGTTATTCCTTAGTCCCGTAGCGTCAGCAAAAACCTGTAGGAGGAGGTTGAGGACCTGTAGCTCCTGCTCATCCGGATTTAAGAACAGCGCAACGTCGTCTGCATAGAAGGAAGTGCGTCGTTGAACCGGTGTACGCATAATTGGCTTGAAGAAGCCCCTGTGAGCCGCTGCCGAGAGGAGGAGCAAAAGAGGCTCAAGAGCCAACGTGAAAAGCATTGGGGAAAGAGGATCCCCTTGGCGAAGCCCCCTCCGATGCTCAAAGTATTTCCCTGGGTTGCCATTCAGAATAACCCTAGATTTGGCTGTGGAAAGAAGGATCGAGATCCAGTCCCTCCAAATTTGTCCAAAACCAAAACTTTGCAGCATTTCAAGGAGGAATTCCCAGCTGACGGAATCAAAGGCTTTTGCTATGTCCAGCTTGAGGAAAAGCGAGGGTTGTTTTTTCCTGTGGAGTTCGGAGAGAAAGTTCTTTACCAACATGAAGCTGTCATGTATTGTCGTCCCTCTAATGAACGCGAATTGGCTAGGAGAAATGAGGCTCTGCAGATGTGGCCCCAGCCTGGTGGCCAGGATCTTGGACAAGATTTTGGCAAAACTGTGAATGAGGCTAATGGGGCGGTAATCCGAAACTGCAGAGGCTTCCTGCGATTTGGGGAGGAGAATTAAGCTTGCCGAGTTGAGCAGTTGGAGACAATTTCTATTGCCGCGGTAGAAATGCTGAGCAGCAGCAAGAAGATCTTGTTTAACGGTGTCCCAGCAGGCTATAAAGAAATCGTTGATGAATCCATCGGGCCCTGGCGCCTTTCCTCTAGACAAGAAAAAAACCGCGCTCTTAATTTCCTGTAGTTGGAAAGGCTCTTCCAAACTGGACAAGTCAACCTGCGGCAAGTGTAAGGAATCCCAGTTTAGAGAGTGTTGCCTTTGTCTTTTGGTCCCTAGAAGCTCGGTGAAATATTTGAGGGCCGTATCCTGCTTGTCTTGCAAAGATGTCACCAATCCTTCATCTGTGGAAAGCGACGCAATATGATTGCGTCTTTTCCTTTCGTTTATTTTTAGGTGGAAGAACTTGGAGTTTGCGTCGCCCTCCTTAATCGAGTTCACTCTATATCAAAATCCATTTTGACATTGACATGTGAATCATCACTTTATCTTTTTTTAAGGAAAGTGGATCACCAGTTCAACAAATTGGGTAATACAAAATTCGAGTAAGATCAAAATGGAACCTTTTGTAATGGGAAACAGTAAGATCGAAAGGCAGCCACATGATATGGCGAGCGTTAGAAGCAAAAATAATGCAATTCCGGGTAGCTTTTGTGTGCGTTCAGGAAACGCTACCTGAAGTAGTGCGCCTTTAGGAATTGAAGCAATGGAGCATATTCCATTTAACCGCAGATTACACATCTTTTGAAGCTAGTAGAAACTTTCATGTAAACAGAACATATTCTCAGATTCTCAACAGCTAGAGGCAAACCTCCTGCTCTCATACCTCCAGCCCTCAAACCACTTCTCCAGCTCACAAATCCTCGTATTCATGTAGGAGAGATGTAATACCTCAGCCGTTAATACGAAGGCCCATGTAGCCCATATAAAGTGGTATCTACGTGGTCTATGTAGAGCGGTGGTGGAATTAGTCCCACATTGCTTGCATAAAGTGAGTAGTAGTATACAATAACTGTTGGGTTCAAATATAACACATTTAGATTAACCCTTTTATATGAAGAGAGGACGAAAGTATATGCAGAGTGCTATGCATGCGTAGGTCCGCCCCATGGTAGGCTAGGTTTTAAGCGAAATTTGGGCCAAGGTGTTACAGATGATGTTAAAGCATCAATCTTCACTGCACTGGCACATACAGGACAGGGGTGTGATCATATGGTGTATGGTGCGTGTGGCCACTCTCGTGTGGGCCCAGAGTGACCACATGGTATGAGATATGCGCTGGCACTAGACGTACGGACGTATACCGAGGGTTTAATTAGTATCTGTTGGGTCCAAAATAGCACTTCCAAGTTAACCTTTTTACATGAAATAAAGATTAAAGTGTAAGCGGAATGCTCTGTATGTGTAGACCCGCCACATGGTGGGTTGAGCTTTGAGCGAAATTTAGGCGAGAAAATTCAGACAAAACTGAGCAATGGCGGGGATGCTCGTGGACGCTTCCACGGGGGTGATGAACGCCCTCCAGTCCAGGCTCTCCAAGCTGCTAGTGGACGGAGTACACCAGGATCAAAGGCGTGCGCCGTCAAATCACCTTCCTGAGAAGGTTGTT
This sequence comes from Rhipidocladum racemiflorum, assembly GCA_036346355.1. Lineage (NCBI taxonomy): Eukaryota > Viridiplantae > Streptophyta > Magnoliopsida > Poales > Poaceae > Rhipidocladum > Rhipidocladum racemiflorum. The sequence continues at coordinate 5,211,287 of CM070583.1, forward strand.
CTGAAGGATCGTTATTTTTGATCCAGTTGATTTTGATGATGAGTATTTGAAAAAGATTTGAAACCAGTTTGATATTTCGACAAGATTTATTTTTTGGTTTCTTTATTTGAAAAGATCTGAAATCAGTTTGATTATTTGAAAAGCTTTTTGATTTTTGCAAAGGTTTTTGTTCGTGTTTTGAAATCGTGTTCTTAGAATATTTAATGCAATGCACTCCTGTGAGTGGTTGCATGGTTTAATGTGAGTCAAGTCGCGGACTTGTGCTCGGAATCGTTTTGTGGTTTGTTCATGTGCAGGTATTGCTCGAGGGCGAATGTGGTCGATGACGGATCGAACTAGGTTCATGGAGGAACTGAGGTTCGGGACTAGGTTCAGGGGGAACTGAGGTCTTGGTGGTCAAGGATGTCATGCGGGACGTTCGGGCTAAGAGAATGGTGCACATGAAGAATGGTTAGTCACGTGAGAATGGCATGAGGTCATTCGCGTGCAAAGTGTTAGTCACGTGAGTATGGTAGGGTTGCCATACGCGTGCAAGAGTTGTACTCGGCCAGGTTGGGCCAAGTGGAGTTGTGTTGAATACATGCTCTTTCTAGGATTAGGAGTGGGAATTGAAAAGATGAGAAAGTTGCCTAGAGGGGGGGGGTGAATAGGCAGTTCAAAATTTAAACTAAATTTGTCGCAGCGGAAAGAGTATCGGAACTTCCGGTGTTGGATCGGAACTTCCGATGTAATCGGAACTTCCGATGTAATCGGAACTTCCGATACCAGTTCGGAATGTCCGATCGACTTTTGACCCGGACAATTACCAACTGAAAGTAATGAACTTAAGAGACAATATAAGAAGGTTGGATCAAAACGATAATGAGACAAGTTAAAGCAAAGTGAAAATGGAGACACGGAATTGATCCCGGAGTTCGGATTCTTGAGGGAATCCTACGTCTCCGTTGAGGAGGCTCCAAAGAGCCGGGTCTCTTCCAACCCTTTCCTCCCAAACCTCGGTCACACTTGAGGCTTGGTTCCACTATTTGGTTCCTTTCCTTTCGGAGGCGGAGCCGGCCTTTACAAACTTCTCACGGCAACCCACAATCGTTGGGAGCTCGTGATCGACGCCTAGCCGTCTAGGAGTCCTTCAACCTCCAAGAGTAACAAATGCACGTTGATCGATCTTGGAGGAACACTCTAATGCTCAAGATGGAAGACACTTGCTTTTCACTCTAGCTCCAAATCTCACTTCTAGTCCTCACTCCTTGGATGATCCCTAAGATCAAAGAGGAGGGCTCAAAAGTAGACTAGAGAGGGCTCAAGGTGCACTAGAGTTCTGCCAGATAGAGTGTGTATACCTCAAATGAGAGAGGGGTGGGGTATTTATAGTTTCTTGCAAAAACTAGCCGTTATACTCCCACTCAGCTGCATATCGGAACTTCCGATATCAACATCGGAATGCCCGATATGTACAAATAATCAGAACTCGAGCGCACTTTAGCTGTTACACAAGATGCATCGGAACTTCCGATGTTAACATCGGAACTTCCGATGTTCCCAGAAAAGCCCTTGGCAAAATGCTTCTAAGTCCATATCGGACTGTCCGATATATACATCGGAACTTCCGATACCAATATCGGAATGTCCGATCGAATATATCAGAGTGTCCGATAATTCCAGAGAGCTCACTTTTTTTCGATTTGAACACATCGGAACTTCCAATGACAAATATCGGAACTTCTGATCTTTACAGAGAGCACCCTAGAAGGCTTTACAACGTATCGGAACTTCCGATCGTAAATATCGGAACTTCCGATACATCTTCTACGCATCGGACTGAAGCAAGCATGCACATCGGAACGTCCGGTCACATCGGAACTTCCGATGTAATATCGGAATGTCCGACTTGAACTTAGATAAAAACACATTCCGGTGCATGCGCGATGACTTAGGGTCTCAAAAAGATTTAAAGTAACATTCATCTGAGCATAGAGACTACCCTAGATCATCTACGATGCATCCCTCTTAATAGTACGGCATTCCTACGACACAAAGCACAGAGAAAAAGGATTACAAAGCCGTTTTACTCGCTTGAATTCGTTTGAGGGTGTCCTTCGCATGTAGAAGATCTCTCATTCAATCTTTTACCTGTCCACAAGCTCATTGAAGACATTAGTCCTTTTTAATCGTTTGTCATTAATCAACCAAAACCAATTTAGGGGCCTAGATGCACTTTCAATCTCCCCCTTTTTGGTGATTGATGACAATCCGATTAAAGCTTACAGATAAATGGATATAAAGAGAATTTCGTATTGGTTGAGCTCCCCCTGAAGATGTGCAATGGATAGGAAAATATCGCAAAAGCACAATTTTGAAAGGAAATTGCAGGAGCTCCCCCTAAAACTGAGTATATAATGAAACAAGCACTATGGAAGCTAATATTTGAATAACCATTAAAATTAAAACATCCATAGTAACAATCATCCATCGGAGCATAAGTAAAGCATACTATCAAGCGTAACAAGTTCCAAGTTCACATGATAACAAAGTTTGGAAATGAAACTAGTCGAATGATGATAAAACTGATAAAACGAGGTAAGCTTTCTTTCTCTTCTCCCCCTTTGGCATCAAGCACCAGAAAGGAGAACAAGGAGAGAGAGAGAGAGAAAACTAGTCCGACTCCTCGGAAGCAGCATCAGAGCCGGACTCCTCATCGTCCTCAGACTCATCTGAAGCTGCGGTCGCTGGAGCAAACGGATCCTCAACTTCTTCTTCACTGCTCTCATCCTCTGAACACTCTAGATTTAAATGCCTCTGAATGTCCTTGAGTCTCTTGGTGTTCTTCTTGTGCGCTGCTGCATTGCCCTTGCACAGGACAAAGATTGACTTCAAAGCACGGAGGATTGGAGAGGATGATCCACCAAGGGCCGCAGCAGAGGAGCAAATGGAGGAGGAGGAGGCAAAGACTCTAGTCGAAGCACGCCTAGCAGGCCGAGTCGGGGCCTTGATCGCCTCGGGACCGAATCCAGCGTGCTTAGCATCATACTCAAAGTGTCGATGAGTGATGTGCTCAATCATATGCATAATGAACGGGCATAGCCACGCCTTCTTTTCGGCTCTTGAGCGATCAAACAGATCTCATTCCAAATGAAATCAAACACATCAAAAGGACGCTGTCCATCTCGCATCCTACTCAAAGAAATTTCTTGTATAAGATGTAATGTGAGAGGCGTCACCTTCCTTGGGAGCTAGCGTCTTCTGAAAAGCCTGTTGAGACAGGCAAAGAAAGGCTTCATGCCTTTTGTGCTTCCTTCCTCAAAGTCTGCAGCCTTCAACATAAAGAAAATTCAGGTTGGAGGCACCGAGCGAGGCTTCATTGTGAATTTGATCCTTGTCGCGACAGTCAGCTTCGGTGAATCCAAGACAGCGAGCAAAGTTCACATAGGAAATCTCATACCAAGCTCCTTCAGTCATCCAATGCAAGGTGGAGACTCTGTCCTTGGAGATGTATAGGGTGGAGTAGAACTGAGCGATGATCTCAATATTCTAATCATGCTGAAAGCTCATTATTCTCTTAGTCCCAGTTCTCTCACAAGCTGCAATGACCTCTGTGAAAGTGGCATCATCAGCTGCAGCCATGTAGTCCCAGTCAACCCACTGCATCAGAATGACTGGATTCTTTCTGCACAATCATTCACCCCCCCTCTGATTGCTATATTCGGTCCTACATGTTCTAGAGATGCTCGCAGATGTAGTGCAACTCGATCCTCCGAAGAAGCTAGGAATGGCAGGACAACGAGCGTGAGTTGGCCTATGGCATCGAGGATCGCATTGATGCCTTCTTGGTCCGTGTTGACCGTCATGAGCATGACGAAAGAAATTGATGGCTCGCCATGAGATCGATCGCTGATGAGATCGAAGAACTCAAGGCCGTGCAATTGAGGCAAGCAAGAGGCACAAGAGGGATAATATCGTCGGCATTGATGGCCCAAAGGAGCATATCATCGAGTGGTTAACCAAGGAGAAAGAGGGTGAAAAACTGAAGGTGTTGTCCCTCGTGGGTTCTGGAGGTCTTGGGTAAGCACAGTTACCGAATTTGCAGTAAATCCTATGAATTATTATTGTAAATATTTGCTGTAAATTTTCGTAAATTATTATTCTAAATTTTATTTATTTATAGATTTACTTTCAAAATTATATAGAAGTCAATTTGCTAATTTTTCTTAATTGTTTATTCTGAATTTCGGTTAATTTAGATAGTACTTGACATGGAATCTTTCTTTTTAATATAAGCCTTTATAACTCGGGTATTTTTTATTCCAATTTTTAGTTAATTTGGTTTATAATTAACATGGACTCTTTATTTTAATTAGTTAATTTTTATTTAATTCCTATTCTAAAATTTAGTTATTTATATATTTACTTTGAAAATCGTATGGAAGTGAATTTGCTAATTTTTCTTAATTGTTTGTTCTGAATCTCATTTAAGTTAGATTGTATTGATATGGACTCTTTCTTTTAATCTAAGCGGTTATGACTCGGGTATTTTCTTATTCTGAATTTTAGTTAATTTGGCATACTTCGCGAAAAAATGGACCCGGATGTAATCTCATAAATTTTTTTTTTGGGGGGGGGGCTTTGCGCCAAATAAAAAACCAATTAAATGGACTCAGATGTAATTTCGGATTTTTTGGGGCCTTTGCACAAAAACAAACGAATTTCAGAAGTTTCGGATATGTAATTTCAAAAATATTTGATCGCCTTTTCACAAAAAACCACGCATTGGCACGCACCGACGCCACGCGTCGCACGGGAAAAACACGGGGCAACACACACGCGAGGGGACGAGGAGTCGAACACATGACCTGGCCGATGCGGGCGAAGCGGTTACCGCTATGGCACGCGGGCCTTTGCGTCCGAACCAACAACAAAATTACTTATGCCGTATTACAGGGTGCATAGGCCAGCTGACGTGACGCAGCACGGAGCGAACGTGTCGGTGGAAATCGACGTGGATGCACATGGGGCGGGAATCCCCGGGATCTAATATATGGTATATTTAATATATGTTGGCAGTTGGCACATGTGCGGATGTAAATATGTTTGCATAAAATGATAATATATGTGCTAGAGAAAGACAGTATTATTCCTGCCCCTCGGTTTTTTATATTAATAATAATTAGTCCTTGAGCTACATGCAAATTTGTGCACATAAAGACGTTCATATATGTTAAATTTTATTTACCTCCTAATGTACTTAGTTGTATAAGAGCATATCCATCCCTAGCTGCTAAGGATGCATAGGAGAGAGAATTTGGTTAGCATCAACGCCGAGCGTTGGGGCCGTGGAAACTATGGCCCGGAAGCATGGCATCGGAGCTATGCTTGGATGCTGGTGCTAACTCATTTACTGTTCACGCTTAAATATAACATTTAAAATATTTAGTGCCAATTTAGCACCCGTGGTGCTAAGTGTTAAATTAGTAAAGTAGCTAACGATGATACTATGGAGAGAGACAATGATGGAGAATCTACACTAGCACCCACTTTAGACGCTACCAGTGGCGGAGCCAGCCATAATTAAGATCCTGTTTGGCAGAGCTCTAGATTCTAGTTCCACTTCAGATCTGAAACTTGTAAGCTAAAATAAAGTGAATTAAGTTTATATTTTTATTATAAAATGTAAACAAGATGATCTACCTAAATACTCTTAATATACGCATAGTTCTAGCTCCACGGATCTGGTGGAGTTAAGATTACCCAACTCCATTAGATTCGTGGATCTGTTGAAGCTAGAGTTCTGCCAAACAAACCTAAGTCTCGAACTGAGCCCGCTGTTCTTAGGCCAATTTCAGAACAAGGGCGAAGTGCAGTATGGTCAGGCGAAAGCATGCCCGAGTTCATGACGTCATTAATTCTTGATTTCATCGCATGCTTGGCTGCTGAAGGGAATTTCGTCACTTCATTGGATGCTGCAGAGCATGGACACATTTCAGATATAAGGGTTCGCAGGCTCTGTGTCGTGAATCACAGTAAAAGATAAGGTTACCATATCGACAGGCCTGATTCTCTCGCATGTTCGATCACCTGCTACATTTGGGCACTTCGTGCAATCTTTTTTATTGGCCTTCAAACCCCTTCCGTGTGTTGGACATGGGAGATTGTCAGGTTTTACAAAAACACCATCCTGCAAATATTGAAAAGCTGTTGTAAGGCCATCTCCAACAGCTTCCTCTTCCCGTTCCTCATCCGTAGAAATGAGGATTCTAGCACTGTAGCTCGCTAGTGTGGTTGCTCCAACAGCTTACTGATCTTCTTCCCCATATTACGTGAACGGAGAGAATCTCAAATTTCGATTCTCTCTCCGTTCTCTATCGCCTTCCCGATCCCATCAGCAGCTCAACGATGCATGCTCACAGTGAGGAACCCGTGAGCGCGATAGATCTCGGCCTCCGCTGCCGCCGCCATCGCTGCCCGGTCCTCGCCGCGACTCGCCTCGACCGACCATCGCGCCGCTCTCGCCACCGCCCCGCTGCCGCTTATCGCTTGCCTCTTCGCTGCCGCTGCTGCCGTCGCTGCCGCTTCGCCGACGCTGGCCTCGCCGCCGCTCCGTCCTGGCCACCGCTTTCATTCGCCGCCGCCACCGCTTCGCCTCGCTGCCGGCAAATCCTCTCTCTTGCCTCTCCTCCGCTGCCCCGTTGCCGGTAAATCCTCTCTTGCCTCTCCTCCGCTTGCCCTCGTTGAGGTGTACTAGTGCATTCCCCTTGCAATATGGATGTGAGAAGATCTGAGTATGTAGTCCTCCGTTGGTGAGTGATTTCTCACCCTTGGATTGCCGCATGTGACATTCGATTGGGAGGAGGAAGGAGGGCGTGAATAGAGATTATTTTCGCTTTTTTTTGGCGTGTTTACCTGTTCTCATCCTTGGAATTAAGAAATGTTGGCCTCATCTTGGAATTTGATAACTCAACCATTGCAGTCTTAGTGACTTGGTAAACTGATGGCCAAATACAGCCCCAATTTTTCTCTCGCTTGATAATTAACATGTAATAAGGCCCAAGGAACTTAATGAAACCTCAGACGGGAAAATTTATCATTGATGTAGTTGTAAAAATTTTGGCATATGTTTTCCATTAAACTATTATCATAGAAAGATGGGATAATTTACCGATGATTCCATAACACTCATTGCCAAATTTTACTCCACCAAAGGTGAGTACACAGAGAACCCTCATCTATGTTGAGCCTCGATGGCTCCATTCTATCAATCTTGAGAATCTCCATAATGTTTTGTCATTAGTTCCGACAATATAAAATTTCTGCAATAGTCACTAATGCTTTCAGTAAATTTAAAAACAGCATATGAACCACAATAGTCACTAATGCTTTCAGTAAATTTTTAAGTATCCAAAGACCAAAATGCAGATGCAGCAATAGAGGAGGTCACGTTATATCTACTGGTGAAAAATTTTAAAAAGGAACTTAAAAGGTCGCTTTATTTGAACATACTATCAATTTTTGCATGCAGCCAATCAATGCTAGTTGTAGGGCATGTTTGATCCTTTGCCTACCTAAGCTATTGCTCACCTAACCTTGCTGGGCAAGAATATGTGTTTGGTAGTATACCCATAATCCTTCTTTGCCAAGCAAGCCTGGCAAACTGCTCAAAGCAAGAAAAGCTAAGCGGCCAGCGAAAGGTTAGGTTGTCGCCAATGTGTAGCATTGCGAGATCACACTACAAGCATTGCGAGATCACACGCCAATGTGTAGTATACCCATAATCCTTCTTTGCCAAGCAATACTTCTTTTACATTTCGGGCCTTCTGCAGCATTGCAGATCACACTACAAGCATTATATGTTTTTACATCAATAGCATTATAAGTTAGCCCTAACTTTTAACGATCAGATCTTCTACCTACAAGTTTGACAGATTAAATATAGAATGCATCATACATTTAGAAATACCCGTAAGTACATTCAACCTATCCATACAAATTTTGAAAGAAAAAGGTGCAACTCCCCTGGTTTTTACTTGATTAGTATATTTGCCAAATTGCACATTGTTGTCTAGTGTTTCGTATGTATGATTGGGGTATAGTTGCTGCCCAATGTGTAGTTTAAGCCGTTGTATATTGCTTCCAATGTGTAGATGGACAAGGATCCAGAGAAGCTCAAAGCAAAGGCTTGTCATGGACGATAAAACAAATAGAGAGCTTCGTGATTGGACCTTAACAAAATTGTGGAAGACAATTTTAGTATTGGCACATGTCAATGTGCCAATGAACTCAATAGCGTTTTGATGGACATCGAACTATAGCTCGACTTAGAGCAAGTTGCCATAGAATCACATGGAACGATGCAAAAGAGATGAGGTAGAGCTTTGCAGAGGATGTAGACTCGGGTTGTGTCTTCCCTATGACTACCGAGAGGATGACGAGGATAAACGTGATGACATAAGATTGTGAAGATGAGGGTATCGAATTGATAGTGATGATTCTCGACGGTTTTAGTCTTGTATTAATGTTAAGACTTGTTATGTATGATGTAATGTTGGTAAGATCGTTTAGACTTGTTATTTATGATGTAATGTTGCTAAGACTAGTTTGACTTGTTATTTATGATGTAATGTTGCTAAGATCGGTTAAGACTTGTTAAGATATTGTAATGATGTTTGTTAACTTGTTAAGATATTGTAATGTTGTTTGTTAACTTGATAAATTTTGTTGTTGTCGAATAGAAATTATGGATGGCTTCTATATAAATCATTGAGTGAGGGAGGGATGCACTCAGTGATTGGGATGGTTCTCGAACCTACTCCACAGAAAGTCCAATTGGTCTCACAACCATCACCAAAGGCTACTGGATAGTCCCCAAATAAAAGCAAACAATAGAAGATCAAAAATTTCTCTCGAGGAAGAAGACAATTTGTTGGTCTCCGTGATGGCTTAATGTTAGTATTGATGCAATACAAGGGAACCAACAATCCCGTACACTTATTGGAGAAGAATTCATGACTACTTCCACGAGTACAAGACTTTCACTCGGATCGCTACAGGCTTCACTTACACATCGATGGTCTCATATTCAAGAAGCAAAGGAACAAGTTTTGTGGGTGTCAATGATCGGATTGAGCGTCGAAATCAAAGCGGTTAATCTGAGCAGGTGACAAGGTTAGTCCATAATCTATGTACCTTTCCTATTTGTAGATGTTGTTCTCATAGATATTGTTTGTGTGGTTGTACAGATTATGCAAGCTAAAACTTTGTATCATGAGGAAGAAAGGCGATCGTCGCATTCTCTTACATTGCTGGAATACTTTGCAATACCATCCTAAGTGGTGTGCTCGGTTATCTCGTAAGAAGCAAAAGACATCTAGTAAGCGGAAGTCCCGGATCTTCCACCTGCTAGCACAAATGCAATTCATCTTGATGAGGACCATCCTAATGCAGTAAAATGATCACTTAAGGCACTAATTGACATAAGGCGAAGTAAAGAACGATTACGCGAGGTAAAGAAGTTGCTCCAACAACTAATCTTTACATGGAAGCATTAGAAAATCTTAGAAAGGAAAGAGGGAACTAGAGATTATAAAAGAGGAAGAAAGATGAGCGATATGAGCTGATCGTATGCACAAGAACAAGCGAAGATTGAGCAAGAAAAAGTCAAATTGAGCAAGAAAAAGAGAGGCTTGAATTCAAGAAAAATGAACTTGAATTCAAGAAAATGGTCGAGGAGGAGAGAATTATGGGCATTGATCTAAGTCACGTGACCGAGGCACAAAAACAATATTACACTTGAGCTTCTGCGACATAATAGCTAGAAGATGTAATAGGTCAGGTTGAACCAAGGTTGTTTGTTTTGCTTAAGAACTATTCATTTTGTCCCTCATTCCTTAGGTTATGGACTTACATATTGCAATGCATTCTTGCTTGATGGTTGATTTCAAATGACAAAGATTCTTGTTTTTGCAATAGATGAATGGACTCAATACATAGATGAATGATTGAATACATAGATGAATGACTGAATACATTACAACAAATAGAATTACACCCCTCCATAACGTTGCTATAAAGTGCTCCACTAGATCGCTTTGTAGCTGGTGAGTTTCCTATTCAATGGAATGATGAGTTTGAATAAAACCGAAGAGTTCAGCGATGCTCGTGTGACATCAAATCAAGCGTTTTCCCATTCCTTCAGAATTATAGTCAAGTGGTCCTCCGCCTCGCTCATCTTCAACTATCATGTTATGCATGATGACACAAGTCGCCATGATATCTCCGAAAGTGTTTGTTGATCCCGTAAACGCGTCTTTGGACCTCGAACAATTACAAAACCGAGATTGCGAGAACTCCAAAGGCTCGCTCCACGCCCTTCCCTGGCTGCCTCTTGAGCTTGGGAGAAATATTTCTTCTTATTCCCGTGAGGAGATGGTATTGTCTTCACAAATGTTGCCCATTCAGGATATATCCCATCGCCAAGATAGTACCCCATTGTGTAATTGTGATTGATAGTGTAATTCACTTCCGGCGCTTGTCTCTTCAACTAGCTTTAAGTATGTAGGAGAACGGTGAAGAACATTAATATCATTGTGAGATCCTGGTAAACCAAAAAAGGCATGCCAAATCCATAGATCTTGTGAAGCAAACGCTTCTAGAATTATTGTTGGCTTGTGTACATGCCCAAGATACAAGCCTTGCCATGTCAGAGAGACAATTTTTCCACCTCCAATGCATGCAATCTATGCTTCCTAGCATTCCAGAAAACCTCTTCTCACCGATTGCAAGTAATCTAGCAGATCATTCTCATTTGGAGATCTCAAATACTCATCTCCAAAGAGGACAATAATAGCTCGCGACAAACCTTTAAGACTCTCTATGGCACTTTCTAATCGTAGACAATCATCAATAGCATCCACAGATCTCCAAGCTATCATCCGAATGCTGCAGTTACCTTCAAAGAAGATAACCCAATAGTTCCAAAGACAATTCCTTTCCGAACAAAATAATCATCATGGGTTTCTTACAAAGATGCAATATGCGAAGAAATAGGTGACGACTCATTCTAAACCTCAAGGCTAAAAGAAGAATGAGCTATAGAAAAGATGATCAATCAAAATACAAACAATTGAAATATTTCTCATCATAAACTCCTCACTGAAAGAAAGTTGGGTCAGACCTGAGGATCAAGAAATAGTCTCAGATACCGGCATGCTCCTTCTCTCTATTGCGATGTATGTATTGATGGCCAACAATAGAACTCCCCATGGCGTCGACCACTCACACACTTATCTTGCGCTGTGCTAGATATGCTATCAGAAGAAGAGATTCATCGCCTGCCATCCGACGACGATGAATCTGAGAGGAAATCTTGAACTAAGTTCCGAATTACCATTGAGATATACTAGATAATGAACATTCGAGATATGGGGCAAGGATTGGAAGTGTAAATGGTCGTGTATATATAGCCTAAAAATATAGCCATACAATATAGCCGTTACAATATAGCCGAATTTAATATAGCCGTTACAATATTGCGTTACAATATAGTCACATTGCTATGACCGAGAATGAAATTTTTAAATTCCCTCAATTAAAAATACTCTGGTCAAATTTTTTCCGCTAAAATTAAATGTGGCTCATATGACGGTTATGAAATATTATTATAATATAGGAGTGATAAAATAGAGAATGAGATTTGAGAATGTCAAGGAGAGGAAAGAGATATAGGGAAGGAATCTTTATAGGGAATTCTGTATATGAGGATATAGGGAATGAAATTTGAGGAATGCTGTTGGAGATGGCCTAAGTGTTGTGAAAATTGAGAGGAGATTGGATTGGGGACTTTCTTTTGTAGCTGCTTCTGATGTGTCATGATTGCGAAAAGGGCATTGTGTCTCCGAATTCAGGCCTTTCTATCCATGGCACTTATGGCGGCAATCGGATTTCTGTGACAGCGACTTTGTCGTGCCTTGCTCTGTCAGCTGAACAAGTTTCGAGTACTTGTTCCTTTGTTAGTATTTCGCTGGATTGTTCTCACCTTTTTTTAATTGATACATGTGTGTATTGCTCGATGATGATATTGGGTTAATTGATGAATTGGACAATTAATATTGTGAATTAGGCCTTGAACCATTAGACTTTCTCCCTGTTAATGTTAGAAAGCACTGGTTCATTTCACTGTTTCAAAGATTGATCATTAATCACTACCTACTGTTGTCCTCATTTGATTAAAGTTTGTGTTGCTTTGATTGCCTGGTCAATGCACTGTTGGTTCGGTTGGTAAAATAACATGCTGTCCGAATTGGTATTATTCTGAATTCTTATCATTTGAACAATGAAATTGATTAAAGAATATCTTATGGTACATGATTAGAAAGGTAATAATTTGACCCAAATGCAGAGGTAAGGGATCATTCTCTTGCAGCTCTATACTTAGTGGCAAGGAGGCTAAAGAATAATTTTTAGCAATCCAACACCTGAAAGCACTAGTGAAAACTGGGTGACCATCATCGATGATGGAACTAGGAACACCATTGATGCGTGGAAGGCCTTCGACAAAATCTATACTAATATCAGTCTATACCATAGTTGTCACGGCGGTCCGACTAGGTGCGGCGGGCCCGGACCGCCTGGACGCCTAGGCGCTCGCCTAGGCGATGATTAGACGATGAAAATAATAAATAATATCTTATATGATATGAAATTAAGTTGAATATGAAGCAAAAAAATGTGTAATCTTCAATGCACATATGTTCTATCCATGAGAGTATGAAGATGTAGAATGAAAGCAAATATTTTTTGCGAGGGTGTATCTGAATATTTCACGAAATATTCTGAAGAATATGACATGTGTAGTGCAATTGGAACTGATATGAACCAACAACCAAACCATTTCCCGGCCCAACCGACCGTTCGGTACTCCCCTCCCCATAACCCTAATCCCCCCTCTGTCTCTTCTCAACCCAGCCGCCGCCTCTTCACTCCCCTTCCTCTCCTCCCGCACTCCCTCTCTCTTCTCCCTCGAGCACCGGGCGGTGGCGTCGGGAGGTGCTGAAGGAGGTAGCATCGGGCGGCATCAAGCGCCAGCGGTGGCGTCGAGAGGGGCTGAAGGAGGCGGCGTCGAGAAGAGGGATCGGAAGGGGGAAGAGGGGGATTGGATCTGGGTTGGGAAGAGGGGGGATCGGATCTCACCTGACGTCCAGAGCTAGCGGCACCAGTGTTGGAGGCGAGTCGGCAATGGAGGTGGTAGCCATCCGGTGGAGGCGTGGAGCGGAGGTGGCGGCGGTCCTCTGCAGTCTCCACGCGGTAGGGTTTGGAGTGATGTTGGAGTGACATGAGGCTCGTACTCATTTAACCTCATCGCCCACCTCATTGCTTCGTTGTGATGCCCAGTCATCCGCTGGGACGCCCAGGTGACTAGTCGACCACCTAACTTCCTCCTGGTGAGGCGGCCGGCCCAGGCATCCACCCCCGATCGACCGGACGCCTTGATAACTATGGTCCATATTGTAGCTGGAATCTCAAGGGGCTGGAGAAGGTCTGCTCGATGGAGTTGAGAACCCTTGTTCTTTTCAGCAAACTGAACAAGAACGAAAAAATTCTTGATCCACTGAGCGAGCATTAGGCACATGAAAATCCGCGCAAAGGCGATGAAGTGTCATTTGCATCCCCTCATGACCAACATTATGTGCAGCAGCCAAAATGGAAGACGAGTGATGAATTGACCGGAACATAAATGCGTTTGTTGAAAGTAATCAGGCCATCAACAATGCACCAAGGGCCCTACTGCTGTCCAGCGATAATTTTGGTACGAATGGCGCCCAAATCAGGGTTGTTGTCCATTTCTGCATTGAGATCCTTAGAGAGAGCAAATTGCGGCCTGGAAACAGCAAAAAGCAGTGGCTGGAGGATCAGTGCCGCGGTGGGATAAGGCGTCGGCGATGATGTTGGTCTTCCAGGGCTTGTAATCAACATCGAAATCAAACCATAATAGCTTGCTAACCCACTAATGCTGAGGAATGGTGGAGAGCCACTGATTGAGCAGAAGTTTCAGACTATAGTGATCTGTGTGCACCAAAAAGTTGCTACCCCATAAATATGGTCGCCAAAAACGAATGGCTTGCACAAGACCGATGAGTTCGCGCTCATAAGCCAGCAATGAGGTGTGACGTCGAGCAATAGGCCGACTGAAGAAAGCAATAGCTCCCGTACCCTGGTGCAACACCGCGCCAAACCCGTGTCATGAATCATCGCATTCCACAATAAACGGACGGCCACAATCCAGTAGTTGCAATATCGGGGCTGAAGTGAGGGTGACCTTAAGGGGTTGTTTGGTTGCCTGCATGCACAGAGATTTGCATCTACAGATGCAAAATCTTGCTTTTTTTCTCGTGTTTGGTTGCCTGCATCTAGTTTTGAGCCTGGCTCTCTGGATGCAAGATTCTCCATACAGTCTGGCTCTGGAGATACGTAGAAAATGGGCGTATCTCTGGATGCAGCGCATGATAACATCGTGTTCTGCGCAAGGGGCCACTGTCAGCCACAATAACAAACCATGCATGCGGTGCCACACTTGCTATATAAATGGGTTTCTGATATTTTTCGATATTTTTCGAACAAAACTAGACCACACTTGCTATATAAATTTCAAAATACATACCTACTAAACACTCAACCAAACACCGTCTCTGCATCTGTGCATTCCGTATCCCATCAGCCTGGCTGAGTCGAACGGGCCAGGCTCGCGAGAGAAGACAACCAAATAGCCCCTAAGATTAGTGAAAGCACAAGTGGAGTCATTTGACCAAACGAACGCGTCCTTCTTGAGAAGCTTAGTGAGGGGCTTAGCTAAAGTTTCGAAACCGCTAATAAATTTGCGGTAATACCCAGCGAGGCCCAAAAAACCACGAACCGCGCAAACCAAATGCGGTATAGGCCACTCCCGAACTGCTGCAATCTTCTGTTCATCCATGCCAACGCCGACTGCCGAAATAACATGGCGAAGATATGCCATCGAAGGTTCACCAAAGAAACACTTCGATCGCTTGAGGCAAAGTTGGTGACGTCGGAGGAAAGGTCGAAGAACTTCATTCATCAAGGCCTGAAAAGTTGCTGGCCCATTGGTGAGACCGAAGTGCATGACCAAGAACTCAAAAAGACCTTGATGCGTGCAGAAGGTGGTCTTCTCAACATCAAGGGGATGCATCAACACCTGATGATAACCAGATCGTAAATTGAGCTTGGTGAAGAAATGAGCCCCGCGAAGTTCATCAAGAAGTTCACCGACAATGGGAATACGAAATTTGTCCTTGATGGTGCGGGCATTAAGGGCCCAATAATCAACGCAAAAACGTCAGGAGCCATCGTGCTTTTTGACTAATAGTACCGGTTATGAGAAGGACGAGGAGCTCTTGCGGATCACACCTTGCTGGAGCATCTCTGCGCACTGCCGTTCATGCTCATCTTTCTGCAATTGGGCGTAGTGATACGGACGAACTACAATGGCCTCAATGCCTGATTTGAGATGAATGAGATGGTACCTTTTGCGCCGAGGAGGAAGGCCCTGTAGCTCGGTGAACAAGCTGCTGAATTCCATCAAAAGATCATCCATGAGGTCCTGACCGGCTCAAGTGTGAAGGGAAGTAGGCTGTGAAGTCGATGGGAGCCCTGGCCAAGTAACTTGACAGCCCAGGCGTGCGAAGGACATCGTCATCTTGGTGAAATCCCAAACAATGGGGCCAAGAGTGCCCAGCCATTGTACGCCGAGAATGACATCGAAGCCAGCAAGTGGGAGTGCATAGCAATCCATTTGGAACCATTCGCCAGCAATCTCCAAAGGCATGGCGCAGTAGCGGCAGCGACGCCGGCGGCCACCACCGCTCGCTCTGCCAGAAAATTATGCGTGGAGCCGGAGTAAAGCAAGGCAGTGAAGGATTTGCTGCAAATGCGAACCTCCAAACGCATAGTCTGGCCCGCGCAGGGGATGATCCCAGTCACAGCAGCCAAAGAGATTACAAGCACGCCATCTGGGAAGGTGGCATCCGTATCTGGATCATCTCATGGTCGAGGGAGGGATCGATCTCCAAGACAGTTTTTTGCACCGGTTGCCGGGGATGAATTTTTCATCGTAGTGCAAACAGCCCTTCGACTCGGCTACGCTCCAACTCCCCTGGCGACAAGGAGGGCCCGTGCCACCAGAGCCAGTGGACGTAGTGGCAGGTGCGAACGATGTGCTCTCGGCCGAGTGAACCGGCCTGCCGGCGGAAGTGGCACCGGGCGCGTATCCGCTGCGCCATGGCCAACGGGATGGGGGCTCGAAAGGTGGAGTCTGGGAGAGGCGGCGCTCGAAAGTGCGGGCCAAGCTCAGGGTGGCCTCGAGCATCAGGGGAGCTTGGAGCTCCACGTTGGACTGGAGCGGCTCGCCCAAGCCCGTAGTGAAGAGTTGGATTTGCTGCGTCTCCGTGAGGAGGTCTGCGCGGCAGAGCAGAGCAAGAAATTGCTCCGTGAAGGCTATCACCGTGGAGTTGCGCCGCAACGCCGTGAGCTCACCATGGGGTTGCTGCCCAACAGAGGACCGAAATGAGCATTAACGAGGTCGGTGAAGTGGTGTCACGTTGGAGTTCCTTTGTCGCGCTCAAGGCGGTGGAACCAGAGCCGAGCAGCGTCAGTCATGTGGAAGGAGGCCAACCATACTTTGTAGATAAAACAGGAGATAGTAAATGATATGGTCCCCGAACCATATTGGTTAGGCCAGCCGTGATGAGGCTACCGCGCTGCAGGTGCAAGGACACATCCTGGACAGAGGAGGTGTGTATTTGAGGTAATTTTCTTCTTATTATTCCTTCAAAGAATGCCTGGTCTCTTTATATAGAGATGGCTAACAAAATAACTAACAAGCAATCTATTTGAACTAACAAATCTTATCTTTTAACAAACTTGGAGATAAAGTAAACTAATGCAAATTGAAAGAGATAAATCTAACTGCCAACTTAATCTTCATGGGAGCTAACTGCGCCAGTTGGCTTATGCCTCCTGGTGTATGTTAAGCCCCATCGACAGACTAATTAGAAAGATGTGCATCAGTGATGTTTATATTTGATTAACATTTCTGGCAATTGGAAGTTTGGAATGCAAATCACTAAGGAACATAACACCCATGACACTAAAACTGATGTTGGCCCACTATCCCCAATCTTGTACCTAAAGCTGATTTGAGTAAAATGGTAGGTTGTACAAAAAAAATTTGTGCAAAAAACTCAAGAACTAGTAGAATACAATGTAATTAGGTGAATTGTATTTAGTAAACACAAAACGTTATGCTGCAACAGATGTGTAAAACAGTAATAATAGGCTAGCATTTAAACAAAGGGAAGTTTCAGGGGACAGCGGTGGTAGGACGAAGGCTAAAGGATTACCAGAAATCCTTGCTGATCGGGGAATGCAGCAACGGACCCGTGTCTGGTATTTCAGTGGTGATTAAATACGCTTGAACTCCATCTAAGGATCATAGCAACAATACATTGGTCGGTCTAGGTTTAGCCCATCCGATCCCACTTAGGCTATTCCCAGTAGGTAGTATCATACTTATTAATTAGATGCCACATAGGATTTTTTGCTGATGTGACAAAGCAATAAATAGGAGGGAGAAGAAAGCTGTATCTTGAGCAAGATACAGCTTTGGCAAGATATTTTAGGCCAAGGCACAGAATCTAATGCTCTGGTCCACTTTCATAGACACAACATCACACCAATTAATTATTTTAAACATATAAGTATGATACTATGCATTGTAGAGAGTGTTTCTTCAATGTAGTATCATACTTTTTATCCTATATGGCATTCTTGATATTGGAGTATGACACTTTGCACTGGGAATAGCCTTAACAACACCCACCCATTCTAAATTATAAACCCTAGCCCAACAAAACCTCTCGTCTGATCGCAACCTACAACGCCGGCGATGGGTAAGCGGAAGCAGCGCGGCGGCGGCGGCGAAGTTGGGGAAGAAGGCGATGCGGTCACCGGCGGCGGTGCTGGAGGGCACAGCCCCTCCACCGTCTTCGTCTCCAACCTACCCTACACCTTCAAGTCTTCTGACGTAAGCCCGAGCTCCTCCTAACCCTTGCGAATTTACAGCTTAGAGTCATGTGCTTTGGCTTTTCAGTGTCAGATGTGCTCTGTATTGTGTAGCTGGAGGAGGTGTTTAGCGAGGTTGGGCCGGTGAGGCGCTGCTTCATGGTCGCGCAGAAAGGTGAGAGGATTGAGCAATTTGGTGGCTGTTTATTTGGGAGTAATTTCGCGTTGCTTATGACGAATGGGTTTGCTTATGCGGTTTTGGTTGTTTTTAATGCAGGATCGGAGACGAGTCGAGGCTTTGGATTTGTACAATTGTAAGTTGAGAGGTGCTTCTATGCTCTTCCTTTTAAAAATTGCACAACTATTAAAGCATGAATGAATGGTAGATGGTGATTACTTACCCCTTCGCTTGCTTTAAGATTTGTGCAACTTGTACTAAAAGGAAAAGCATAGAAGCAACGCTCAAGTAAGTTTTGGAGCTTGCATTTGTGGGTATTTCCGGTACCTGTTTTTCCCCCTGCAATTCTGTGAGAAGCGGTTTTGATCATGGGCGACGTAACAGTCCAACGAACTAATTGATAAATTTTAAGCATAAATTAATCTGTGCTACAATATATAATAGTTTAAACACTTGAAAATACCGTGGTTAATCTGGTTAGCATTATCAGGCCCCTCATAGTAGTTACTACTTATTCAATAAGTTCCTGACCATATGTCATCCACTGGACCAAGAATGGACCAAATCATATAACTATATAAGCTTGGTTGACAGGATTTGGTTCTTGTACTTTTACAAGCGTAATTGTTGTTCATAAAGGAGTACGTTTCTGCTGACTTTGACCCTGTTTGCATTTTGACTTAATATGTTACTCTCTTACCAGTGCAACTGTTCAAGATGCTGAGCGAGCTATTCAGCAAAAGAATGGATTAGCTGTTGCTGGTAGGAAGATTAGAGTTAAGCTAGCAACGCATCGTGCTCCACTGAAGGAACGTTTGCAAAAGAAGGAGAGCGGTAAATCTCTATTCCTGATAATGTGTTGCTTCCGAAATTCAATAGATTGAGGGTCTTATTGTCTGACTGTTTTTTGCTTTGTTAGCAGTGCAAGCCAAGGATTCTGATGCAAAAAGTGAAGCAGATGATACCTCTGCCTCTGCAAAACATAAGGAAACCTCTCATAATACATATACAGGTTTTGATATAAAGTTGCTTGATTTTTGCACTCTTTGCATTGTTCAATTTTCTTAATGATTAAATTTTCTGATGCAAAGATGTTTTATTGAACTAGGGCCACCACAGTTATTGACCAAGGATACCACAGTAGAAAAGGAAGCTATCATTGCCAATGCTGATCAAGTGAAAAGTTCTGAAAAACAAAGGTGTGGATTGGAATAATTCTATCAAGACATTACAGCATTACCTAAAATATAACCTGCCATGTTTATGCTGAAATTGATTCCCATCTTTTTGGAGACATTGATTTCCATGACCTCATTCTTAGTTTTTCTTTTGTCAAGGATATTAGGATATTATGTTATAGTATTTTTTATCACGATCCAGTTTAACTCAATATGACTGGTGATTTTAATCTCCTGTGAGGAAGGGTTGCAAAAACTGTTATATTTGCTGGTCTTCGAGACTTTGCGATGGCTAGCGAAGTTTTCCGTCAGGCTGGAGAGATTGGCACGGTTTTATGTGTAAATTATCCACTTTCGAAAGAGGAAATGGAGCTCCATGGTATGCTCTTTAATGTTCACGTTCTTTGATTTTTTTATTTGAATTGTATTTTATGTTGCTAACACGTAATTGTTATGGTTGAAGTCCTTTGAGTGACTGGTACAACAACAATACCAATATCTTGTGATGGAATTCATATTACCTTTTATTTTCTTGTTGACTTGAGTGAAAGTTCAAGGGTGATCAGCTGATTAAAATAGTGCTGAGTTGGATTTTATTGCTGCACTTATCCAATTAGTGTCTCGATGAATTAAATACTACCACTTTATATCTACATTCTTATTCAACCTGGCAATGCCACATCTATTGCATGCATATCTGTGAAGAAAGTCTTTTATGTTTTGAACTGTTAGTTCTCTACATGGCTCTCTCAGCCTCCTACCATGTTCCAGATCTCTTTTGAGCCACCACTTGTGGTTTTCAATAGTTTGTGACTTCATGCCTGTTTCCTGCAAAAACCTCTATGCATGATTGTACGCATGCGGGGATGATTGGTATTTGGTTTTTGTACATTGCTAGTGTACTTTTTAAGGCTGCTGGAGGGTGGAAAATGCTATTGTTTCCGCGATGTAATTTATACAACAATATCTGAGATCCTAGCTCCACTCCCAGTTACATGCTATATTTGCTCTGTAAAAGGAACATTATGGATTTTCTGTTCTTTCATCTGTGTGCACATACTTGCAGTTCTCATTTGTCCATTAAGTCTTATTCGGCCATTCCTTACTGGAGAAAAATTTATGAACTTCACTATCCTTTAATAGCCAAGGTTGGCCAAATGGAGAACATCGTGATAGTTTCTTTATCTGCCATTTGATCTTAAGATATCGTTGAAAAGCAAGAGCACCACAAAAAAGGGATGTGCCACCAACCCATATTGAGTAAACTTGTTGCTGTATAGCATTTTGAAAGAAAAGGCAGGATAAATCTTGCACTTTGCAAGACTTGTCTCAGTCTTCAGTTTATACTTATAATTTCCTTCCAAGTATTTATAATCATTCTCATTAATGCTCCACCAGCATATCTTTCTTGAAACAGTTTTAATGGTAGAATATGACTGTCATCATCCTCTCCAGGGCTTGCACGAGATGGATGCACATCAGATGCAGCAGCTGTACTTTTTGCAAGTGTCAAATCTGCTTGGGACTCCGTAGTTCTCTTACATCGTAAGGAGGTCAAAGGAGCAATTGTTTGGGCTCGTCAACTTGGTGGGGAGGTAAGCTGTCTCCTTGCACTCTATTCCCCCACTACAAAAAGATGAAGAGGTTTCGGTAGCTTAGTTGTTTTCAGGCCAAGCTCTTCTAGCTAGCTGCTGCCTGAGTATTGTTTACAAAATGGTTGCACTAAAACCGAATTTCTGACTATGAAGTTACCCTCCTGAAGTATAGCTAACCAAAAATAGAGCATGTTTTTCTCTTGTTTTCAATTTGAAAGATCCTCTCAGCATCATATTATTCTCTCAATGGTGTGAGAAATATGCTAGAACATTGATTCCATTTGTGTTGTGTTATTATATTACAGTGGCTACTAGTGCAACTGTGCAAGTAGGACATGGCATGAGATTTATATGAAGTCCTAACTCTTGGTTGGTGAGGGTTTTGTTTTCCTTTTGCACAAGAGGAGAGGAGCCATGTTTGTTTATTTGTAGAACAACTATCATTATGTTTCTGTTACAACTATCATTTCTTCATTTACTTGCAAGTGTTTGAAGCATGTCTTTTGCTATTCAGGGTTCAAAGACCAGGAAATGGAGAGTGATAGTCAGGAACCTACCATTCAAGGTGCTTCATTAAATGTGAAATTCACCTCTTCTAAGCTTTTTTTTTCCTAGAGCAGATAAAAGAGAAGCTATGTGTGCATGTTTCATTGTTGCAGATTACAGTAAAGGAGATCATGGATATGTTTAGTTCTGCAGGATTTGTCTGGGACGTGTCCATTCCACAGAAGTCTGATGAGGGGTATGTTTTGCATTTAATCCTTTATTCCTTCAGTGATTTAAGCAAATCGCAAAATATGACTGTTGTTACATTTATTCCTTTACAGGATATCAAAAGGCTTTGCTTTTGTATCTTTCACACGCAAACAGGATGCAGAAAATGTATGGTCAGCACCCTATTCAGTAAGTAAAAAAATCCATTGGAAGCCCTAATGTGTCATGATTCGTTTTTGAACCAGGCTATAAAAAATGTTAACGGAAAAGCTGTTGCGAAGAGAACTGTAGCTGTTGATTGGGCTGTTCCAAAAAAATTATACACCGTTGCTGCAAAATCCGATGCTAACGATGATGGTAAATATATATCAGTTATCTTTCTTCTTCCCTTCATTTATTCCTTCAGTCATCTGCTTATCAATTACAAAAACTTAAAAGAGTTCTCTCAAAGCTAATGCAACATTAGTATGTATCTGAAGGATGTAGTAAAACAACTATTTTCTAAACCATGTGCCTTTGACATTTGACTAAATATCAAGCTGGTTCTTCGACATGGTTTCTCAGGAAAGGAAGGGATTTATTCCTTTGTTTAAAAAATAAATTTGGCTGATTCCTTAATCTGTAACAAAATATTTGCTTTAGTACACTGGGTGTCATCTTAATACCTTATAATTTTATCAATGCTCTTTGTTTTCTGAATTACTATTTGGGAGCTGCAATCTCATGAATGTGTTCTACTTTTAGAGCTCTCAAATGTATCTGGCAAGGGCAGTGATGACGAGACCTCTGAAGATAATCTTGTTGGAGAAGATGATAGCTGTGAACTTGATCAAGAGACTTCCAAATGTCCTGCAGAGGTTGATTTCAAAACCGAAGTAGATATTTCTAGAAAAGTTCTTGAAAACTTGATCAAGTCATCGGAGAAGTCTGAACCATCTGGCACTGAGGATTCTGATATTGACACAGACACTGAAAGGGAAAATGACACACCAGGAAAGAAGAAACCTGATTTGCCTGCAGCCGGCAAGTTGGCTAAATCTAAACATGTAACAGAGGCAGAAAACACTGGCCCTGCTTCAAAACCCAAGAAAGAAGATACTGACCTGGATAGGACTGTATTCATAAGCAACCTTCCTTTTGATATAAGTAATGATGAGGTAACAGAGCGCTTCTCAGTATTTGGGAAGGTCGAATCTTTCTTCCCGGTCCTTCATAAACTCACAAAGTATGTTTGAAGATCTGGATAGGAACACTCGTTTGTTCCTTTTTTTCTTCCAAGTTGTATCAACCACAACATTTACTTGATACACTTTTTCATGCCAATGGTTTTTGCACTGTCTATGCAGGAGGCCTAGAGGGACTGGTTTTCTAAAGTTTTCTACAGCAGAGGCAGCTGATGCCGCGGTTTCTGCTGCCAATGCTGCTCCTGGATTAGGAATTTTTATAAAAAGCAGGGCACTTAATGTTATGAAAGCACTGAACAAGGAGTCAGCTCATAAAAAGGCTCTTGAGAAAGTAAAGAATGAGGTTGAGGATAGACGCAACCTATACTTGGCCAAGGCAAGTTCACGAACTATTACCTTTTTGTTTTGCATGAGCTGTCGCATCTCCCCCATTATTTTTCTGTTCCTGAAAGTTTGGTGCTGAAGCAGGAAGGTGAAATACTTGCTGGAACACTTGCTGCCGAAGGCGTATCGGATGTTGACATGAATAAACGTAGTTGGTAAGAGTTGGTCTATACCTTGCATCTTTTGTAGCATTCGTTCATCCTATGGCTAGTATCAGTATATGCAATGTGCTGATTTTGTTCCGTTGATAACATGCTTTTCCTAACTGTTATTTTCATGACACTTTGAGAACAAAGGACTGTGTGATTTGATGCAAATTGCGAGAATTCACCCCTAGTTCTTCATCTGAAAAAAATGCTTTCATCACTTCCTGCCCTATGATTTTTACGTTTCTATATGATTTCTTCATGCTTGAAAGGCAACTTCATTTTTCTTTCTTGCATAAAACTGATATATTTGCAACCATAGCTTCCGGCATAATTTGGGCCATGTATTATATCAGTGATCAGATCTGGCTCCGGATATATTTGCAACCGTAGCTCCTGACATTATTTGGGCCATATTTTAAATCATTGATATGATAATATCATGTTTATTTGTCTATTTTTGTATGTGATTTTGTTTGTGTTCTTATGCATGCGTTGACTAACGTTCTTTTTCCATTTTTTTTTAAAAAAAACCTGTTTTTTTCTCTAAGAAATGCTGAATTATGTTTCTTGTTATCTTCAAAGGTGCTTTTGTACTTGACTTCAACTATGAAAAACATGCCTTTTTCCCATTAATATTAGTCTATTTTTTTCAAAAAAAATATCAAATCTTCTAGATTTTGCATTTAAACTTTATTTCTCCAATTTTGTACCCAATACTCGCTTGATACTATTATGCTCTTATTCATATGTGACAAATCTCGTGAACAATGCTTAATAAATCACTGTGATTTCATCTTGTAGGTTAGCTAGAAGGAAAGCGGAAATGCTTCAGTCTCCAAAATTTCATGTGTCCAGAACAAGGCTTATTATCTACAATTTGCCCAAGACTATGTCCATTAATGATGTAAAGAAGCTTTGTAGGGAAGCAGTCATTTCTCGTGCTCACAAGCAAAATCCTGTCATCCGGAAGGTGGGATAGGGTTTCTTTTATTCAAGTTTCTTATTATTTATTTTGGCATAATTTTTATTGCTTATGCATCTGCATTTGTCTTGAACAGGTAACTATCCTGAAAGATGGAAAGAAAGGCAAGGGTGCACCACAGAAGCATTCTCGTGGTGTAGCCTTTGTTGATTTTCAAGAACATGAGCATGCTCTTGTGGCTCTAAGGGTTCTAAACAACAACCCTGGTACTCTTCTACACACCCACCATTTTTTTAGAATTACTGCAGTCATGTTTTGTCAATTGCTCATCCCTCTCTTGCTACTCTGTGATGTGTCTGCTACACTTTTACCATCCCAAACAGAATGTTGTAGTGAATGAGTTTTGTCTATTGCTTCATCCTTAGATTGCAACAACTCTGTATTAGGTGATATGTTGGGTGCACAACACATTCCAACTGGGGTCGCATGTCAATAATTATGGAATATTGTCGCATCACTGCACCTTTATCTTATTATACTGGTGTTGTATGTCAGTTCTGCTACCTATATTTGCTCTTTCTCGTGCAATCATGATCTGTTGTTCTTGCTGCATTTTTATGCGCGCTTCATTTTTTATGTACTTTTTGATCTGGCAAGTGTATTGTTTTGTGCTGACCACTTCATTTTTATGCAACAATGCTTAGCGATATCATTTAGTTTCAAGAATAAGAACATCAAAGATAAACTAGTGCCTCACTGCCTCTGATCTTCTTTTCTAACCGACGTGTTGCATGTTTGTTTCTGCCTTTTTCTTTTGGCCTGTTTCCTTGCATGTTGATGGTGAACACAATATGGTTTGGTCCGAGTTTATCATTTATCATTGTTGTTCTTCGTAGAAACTTTTGGTGCAGAACGTCGTCCAATTGCGGAGTTCGCACTTGAGGATGTTGAAAAATTGAGGCTCCAGAAGATTCGGAAGGAACGCCATGATAAGTCACGAGAAGCTGGACAGGATCAGCAGGGGCCTCTAGGAGATCAGTCCGCAACTGATGCCCCTCATGCAAATAACAGAAGGGCTTTCGGAAAAGGAAACAAGCGAAAATCACATGACGGACTATCTAAATTATCCGATTCTGATGCCCCTCATGCAAATAACTTAAGGGCTTTCCGAAAAGGAAACAAGCGAACGTCACATGATGGACCGTCTAAATTATCCGATTCTGGTGAAGGGCCTGCAGAGGGTCTTTTAGTTGCTGGAGATCGTAGTGCTGTGGAAAGTACGGTGGGAGGTAAAAGGAAGGCTCAAAGGCCTGCAAAAAGAGCACGGCAGTCAAGTAAGGGAACCGCTGTGTTGGATGGAGATCGAACAGATTCAGCCCCAAATGCTGCTGGGAGTGTAAGTTCTACTGGATTCCTTTCTGATACTACATAAATTCTCCATTCTGGTTCAGTGAAGTAATTTCATGTGGTTCCTCTCTCATGTGATGTAGCATACTCTATCCAGCGAGCATGATCACGCGGCTGCTCCGAAGAAAAGGAAAAACAGAAGAGAGGGTCATTCAGCATCGCAGCAAAAGAGAGGAAAGGCTACAAAAAGGACAAAGAAAGAACCGACCGGGGAAGGAGGTGTGGATAAATCGCTGGTGGAACAGTATCGTTCCAAGTTTTTGCAACATGGTCTGAGGTTTGCCAAGGATAGTTAAGTGGGATTACTGTGGGGAGCACAAGGTGATTCAGACCAGCTTGTCAATGGTTAATTTTTAACGAGAACCTCTCCACAAACTTTTCTGCCCCTTTATGGCCTTTTGGGTATGCCAAAGTTTTGCTTGTAACGTTTATGGGTATGTATGCCAAAGCTCTCCCACTCGTGGCAATCGTTAGATAACACTGACAGTGACCGATGTTTTGTATGAGTTGGCTTTCTATTACTCCCTCCGTTTCGGTATATTTGTCGATAGCCTATCATGAAAGGAAGCACGAAATCTAAGAAATTATTACTGAGAAATGACTATACACATCCCTGTTGAATAACACATTGTAACCACATAACTGTTTCTAAAGTATTTGAGGGTAGAGAGGAAAAGTTGTGATAACTACACTCTAGGCTCTCTCCAAGGATGGCCTGGAAAACGGTCTCTTTGGATATTTAGAGGCCTATTTAGGTCTGTAGCCATCTTAAGGGGATGTGCTATGTGCGTCTCTATCAAAGAGGCCAGAGGGGTTTATCTCTATATGTAGAGGCAGTTCTCGCGTGTGCTATGTGCGAAGAAGAGTTCAGACCTTGGTTGGGAATCGATCCAATATAAAGGCTCAAATTAAATACAGATTGCACTGTTTAGGGCTCGTAGATGTCTGGTTTTTCAGGCATCCTTGGTTCAGCCAGCGGTACCTGATTACCGGTAAGTTGCACTGACTGACTGGCCTGACAGCGTGTTTTAGACGGTGACGTGGTTTTCTTGGTCGTTCTTTTCGCGTTGAAGTGATGCCCTCAGCTGCATGTCTCTTATGGGATTGGTGTCTGCCTCATTGGGTGTTTCTGTAAAAGGTTGTTTGCCTAACCTTCCAGGTTTCCACAGTTCCATGTTATTCTTACCTATGAGGCTTCCTAGTGGATAGCGTTTCTTCCGTGTGCAATCTAACCGTGATAACAAATTTTTTTTTTGAGGACGAATGGATACGTTGTATTAGACGTTACATGCAGATACAACAGTTTTCAACACCGCGTCTACCTAGTTTAGGCTCTGTTTGGGAGAGCTGTGCTTCAGCTTTGGACATAAAACTCCACCAAACAACCCAGCTAAGCCACAGCTGAAGCACCCCTAAAAACCATAGCTGGAAGGGAGATGCTTTTCAGCTATGGCTTTGCTTGACCGCCTCCCTTCTCACCGCATCGTCTCCCCGTCCGGTCGCACTACTACAAAATCGGGCACCACAACCGGCCTATTAGAAATGGTTTGGTGCGAACCGGTTGTAATGCTCGCACCAGAAGCGGTTTGTGGCAACAGGCCGGAGAGGATCTCTACAAGCGGTTCGTGTCCCCAACCGCTTCTAAAGCTTTAGAAGGGGTTCGTGACACGAACCGCTTCTAAAGACCCCCTTCAGAAGGGGTTCGTGTCACGAACCGCTTGTAGAAGCCCAGTTTTAGAAATAATAAAAGGAATGCGTGCCCTACTCTATTAGAGAGCACGCGTGGGTGGATTGGCTAGATGGATGAGACGAGTCACGAGGATGGAGTGCTGGTCGTGGGTTCGAATCCCATTCCCACGATATTATTACTGCCTTTTACCGCTTAGTGTCGCACCACCACAAGCGGTTCCTAGAACCGCTTATGATACCCTTCGAGGTATCACAACCGGTTGCCTAGAAGCGGTTATAAAACCGCTTCTAGAAGCTGGTTCTGTAGTAGTGTCGCCTCCTCAACTCTCTCCGGCTAGGGCGCCGCCTCCTCGACTCCCTCCTCATTTGGGCCCACATGGTTGCCCCCCAAAAGCTACAGCTGCAGCAGCTAGTTTGCCAAACGACATCAAGAAAAGCCACAGCTGTTTTACAGCCCAATAAGCCAAAAACAGCTTTTCAACCCAACTACAATCTGAATCATTAATCAAATTACAAGTATTGAACTGTAATCAATAAAAGTTTAAATTACAAACTTTCAACCAAATAATTACAATTTAATTGTACAAGAATTTCAAAAAGGAAAAAAAAATCCTAATCTACTGATCTTCGGACTCCTTTGGATAACCTGCATTGTAAGAAAACAATCGTTCATTAGAATCGAAATAAGTAATTAAATTGAAATAGAAACTGAGTTAGGACCGCCGTCCGCTTTATTTGATTGTCGCTAATTGAGGTACCCTAGATTGTCCGTGGCCAATCTGGCCCCTCTAGCGATTAATTTTTGCATCATTCGACAGTATACAAACCTGTGTAGACCGCAGACGCGTGTATCAAATTTAGCACACCATAGAAATCAATTTACCTCAACAGAACAGTAGCATACCATACAGTAAAAATGGATAGAGCTCAGTTACTGTGCAACAGGGACAGCAGTCACAGCACAACCCTCACAGAATGCAACCGAAGCATAGTGCTCCAAGAGACAGCACAGCCATCCTCCAGAACCAACCAAACCACATAAGGCATTGCCAAGGGCAAGGAGTACAAACAACAAGACCGAACCGAGCCCCAAGCAAACCATCAGTGCATCCACATAAATAGAAAGGAGCCAAACTCCAGGAACCGGCGCAAGGATCAGCCAGCAGGGAGCTAGGAGACCCGAACCCCAGGAACCAGAAGGGAAGATCAAGTCACCAGCCGCACAGACAACCATCCATTCTTCTCCCCAACTTATTCCCTTCCACACTCAAGTAAGTTCCCATGAATCCGACTCCATTAGAAGCATCAGAGCATACCCAGTGAGACTCAG
Organism: Rhipidocladum racemiflorum; assembly: GCA_036346355.1. Lineage (NCBI taxonomy): Eukaryota > Viridiplantae > Streptophyta > Magnoliopsida > Poales > Poaceae > Rhipidocladum > Rhipidocladum racemiflorum. Next base: position 5,240,077 of record CM070583.1, read on the forward strand.
TAGTTTGGGAGAAAAAGATGCAAGGGTTGCATCATGTATTCCTCTAGCCATACTTGTTCCCGAAATACTGAAATTAGGAATACAATGACACCATCCAACTTGCATAGCATTTTAAGAAAATCTTTGCATCACAGGCCAAGAGGAGGCAATAAAATTCCTTAGCATGGCATCAAAAGTTCATCATTTACCATGTAAATAGAACATTAAGGAAACCACTGTCATCATGCTGTATCTAAGCATTCAAAAACCCTTAAACATATTTTAGCATCAATTTCTTCATCATTTGCTAAATCCGTTTATCTCACAAATCAGTATAAGAGACTTTTAATTGATCCCTTAAGCATCACAGACCAGAAAAGTGTGACCTCAGTAATGTATCAAGTGCAACCGCACACCACAAACATCACAATGCAACCATCAATCATACGGTAGAGGGGAGTAGATTAGGGTTTACCAAACCCTAGATCGAATCGGGACCAAACCGGAACGGAGCCGGGCCGAGGCGGCGCGGTCCGAGGAGGGAGATCACTGCAGGAGCCGACGACCCAGGGGGCGGCGGAACCGACGCAGGGCCGAGCATTCAGATTTTTTTTAATACCCTACGCCCAAGAGAAAGAGGAATCAAACTAAGGCTCTGTTTGGCATGACTTCATATTCTAGATTCTTCTTTGGAGTAGATGGAGTTGTACCAAACGGTCTAGCTCAAAAAAAAACTGAATCCAGAGTTAGGTGAATCTAGAGGAGGCTTAAGTTCATTTTTGTGGAACAAGAAAAAATCTGCTCCCTATATGAATCTGTGACCCATTACAAAAGTACGGTTAAAGTTAGGGTAAAATTACCTGCACAATACCCCTCAAAAAAACTCGTGCACCCCCCAGCCTTTTCGCACAGACCGCAGCCCTTCGCCTTTTGCAGTCGCGACTCATCCTCCCTCCCGAACCCTAGCGAGGTGACCTTAGGCAAGCGGCGGTGGCGGGCGACGCCTCCTGCTCCCCCGGCGGCGGCGCTTCATCCTGCTCCCCCCGGCATCCACGTCCTCAGCCCAGTGTCGGCGACCTCGGCCGGAGACCTCCTCCCCCCGGCTCAACTACACTGTTCTCATCTACCCTGACCCGGCGCAACCACGCTTGGCGGCGCACGAGCCATCCTCCTTCCCCCGGCATCCGCGTCCTCGGCCCAGCATCGGTGACCTCGGCACGACAACCTCCTTCCTCTGGCTCAACAACCTTGTCCTCCTTCCTCTCCTTCCCCTGAGCTCACGAGCATCCAGATTTTTTTTAATACCCTACACCCAAGAGAAAGAGGAATCAAACTAAGGCTCTGTTTGGCATGACTTCATATTCTAGATTCTTCTTTGGAGTAGATGGAGTTATACCAAACGGTCTAGCTCAAAGAAAACTGAATCCAGAGTTAGGTGAATCTAGAGGAGGCTTAAGTTCATTTTTGTGGAACAAGAAAAAAACTGCTCCCTATATGAATTTGTGACCCATTACAAAAATACCCTTAAAGTTAGGGTAAAATTACATGCACAATACCCCTCAACAAAACTCATGCACACCCCCAGCCTTTTCGCGCAGACTGCAGCCCTTCGCCTCCCGCAGTCGCGACTCATCCTCCCTCCCGAACCCTAGCGAGGTGACCTTGGGCAAGCGGCGTGTCGGGACCCCGAATTTGCAAATTCGGACCCTCTGTGTATTCAGCACTAGTCCAGGAACGCGCTAGTGCACACAGTCTTAACATCGGTAAATATCACAATCATACCACTCGATACTAATAAAGTACTTTATTTAAATAGTCAAACTGGTTACTCGACCTTATGGTCAAGTTACAAATGTATGCCTCGCAGGGCGAAACTTATTAAGAGAGAAATAGTAGCAGCGGAAAATCAAATAACTTCGTGGCGCCATCCATTATACCACAGGCAACTGACTGGGCTCGCTCCCTAAGTAGATGGTTCCTCCTGGAGCTCCTCCTCCAAAGCTGGTGTAGTCTCTTCTTCAACTGGTGTTGTATTGTGGCAAGGGTGAGTACTTGGTATTCAGCAAGTCATGCACAGAATGCAAGCTAATATACTATATGCATGGCTTGGTACAAAGGAATAGCTCAAGGTATATTTGCGATAAGAAACATTTAACAAGTATCATAAGTAGATTCGAAAGCAGTAGAAACAAGTAAAGCATAGATAACTTTTCAAGGAGTTTAATAAACATCTTTCCCATCCTAATCCACATTTCCATCAACGTCATTATTAATCCAACCCAACCTTTCAGATCCAAGTTATTTTTGAGAAAATCTAACCCTTGACTGTAATTCGGCGATGTCCAATACTGCGGACACGGCTATTCGAATAGATTGTACACTCTGCAGAGGTTATGCACTTTACCCACAAGATACAGTCAAACACCACAAAGGCGAGTTCCCGTAACAAAGTCTTTCAGAAACTTCTAACAATACAAGTGGTCCTCCCCGGTTATTGCACACTAACCCTTCCCTTAGCTAAGGCGAAGTTTAGGCCAATCAACCGTTAGATGGGTACTGGCCTCGGCCCGATGACGCTCCCGCACAACTTACACAAAGGGTGTAGTTGACCTCCGAGGTCCCACAGTGCGTTATTAGCAACTTAGTCAACTAGGTCCGTCCCATTACAGACATGTGGTTGCACGCTAGACCCAGTTCAAAGGCTTGCAAGGTTAAGTCCTTAGGGTGACCAGGGCAAGACTACCCGAAGAACCAAATCAACATCCCCAATGCCACAACTGGCCCACCTGATTATTCTTGCCACATGCCCCGGTCGAAAAACTATTTATCAAACCCCAGTTGATTACCATGCACCACGTGCCATCAACATCACATGATACCTTTCCAAAACAGGTTTAATATATCATTAAGTCAATATTAACATTTGATTGTCCAAAATCATGTCATGAGCACGAAAGCGTGTCTAAGCGATACTACAACGGTCTAAAACCCATGTTGGCAATTTAATAATGTCCAACTAGTAAACCACAACTAGGGTGACAAGGGGTCATGGCACATACTTAAGTAATCAAGGTGTCATACAGCAATTTGGCATTTATCTAATTCCCATATTTAAATAAAGTATTTTCTAATTGAACTAGCATGCAATAAGTTGAATCAAAATAGATTTCGAAATAGGATCAACATGGTCAAAGCACAACTTGCCTTCAAAAAGTACTTGTTCTTGGTCTTGAGTTGGATCCTGAGTCAATACTTCTCCTTCGAATCCTTCCGGCACTTCAACGTCTACTCGTAAAGCGTGCAAATAGCAATACACGAATAAACAATAGGCAAAAAGTGTCCAAACATCCAAATAAAATCCATAAACAGAGAGAACATAATTTTATGAATTTTTAGAAACTGGAATCGTCAAATTTGGAGTTAAAATGCAAAAGTTATGATTATTTAAAGTTTAAATAATCAATTAAATAATTTTACAGAGAAAAACTTTAGTCCAAAAATTAAATAAAATTCATATTTAGGTAGATCTCAATTTTATGAATTTTTAGAAATTTGAATCGTTCAAATCGGAGTTGAAACGCAAAAGTTATTAGCGTTTGAAGTTTTGAAATTCAAATCAATTATTAAACCGAATTATTAAATCATTTTCCTTTTCGAAATTATTTATTGCGTCGTGATGACACGTGTCAGCATCTGATTGGTCCACGTGGACTTGCTGGCGTCAGCGCCGGCCGAACCCACCGATGACGTCAGCATGACGTCATCGGCCACGTGGCACCACCCAAGTGCTACCACGTGTCCTGGTCCATGGACACCGCGGCCGCAGCGGCTCGGGTCCATGGTGGATCAGCGCCGCGGCTTGGTGCGGCCCGACATGCGGGCCCGCATGTCGGCGGCCCATGTCTTCGCCGCGGTGCTTGGCGCTAAAGCTACGTGGCATAATCGGGGCGTTCGATTCGGATCGGACGGTCGGATCTATCTAAACGCGCGTGGCGAAGAAACCACGAGGCTCAATCACCACCGTTGGATCTAGATCCAACGGTCCTTAGTAGATCCAACCGTTTGAGCTGAATCTAATCTACACCGTCCGATTTAGATCGACGCGGCCGATTAGATCCGGCGCTAGGAACGATAACGGCGTGGCCTCACCTCAACCGGATGGAGATCGAGCAGGCGAGGAGCTCCCGAGCGTCGATGGCGAGGTGGCGGCGCCGGCTGACCGGGACCGAGGAAGACGACCACGGCAACGGCGTTCCACGCGCTCTCCGGCGAGGTGAGTGATCCCGGTCGGTGCGTCTCGGTGAGGGGGTTTTGGATCCGGGCTTGGTGTCGACGGAGCGGCGCTGGATACGGCGGAAGACAGCGGAAACCACGGTGGAGACCCAACCAACTCCGGCGAGCAATCGGGCACGAACGGCGGCGGCTAGGGTTTCGGGAGGTGGGGCAAAAGGTGCGCACGGTTGAAGCGGACCTCGGAGGCGGCGCGGAGCTTTAAATAGCCTCGGCATGCGCGCGTAGGGCGGAACCCTATGCCCACACGGCGGAGCAGTCCGAGCCGGATCCGGCCGGGGAAGACGATGCCTCCACCGTCCACGTGGCGCGATCCACGGCCACGATGGCCTGGCGCGCACGGATCCGGATCGGATCTGATCGAGCGGTGCGGTGCGGTGCGGATCCTGACCGTTGGATCTTGATCCGACGGTCCACAATGGTTAGGGTTTGGACGCGGTTCGACCGAATCACGTGGCTCGGGTCGGACTCGAGTCTGACTCGGACTCGAGTCCGGTCGGATGAATAGTACTTGACCCGACTCGATTTTCCAGCGATTTAATAATTAAAATAATTTCCAGTAATTTATTTAATTCATTAAAAATAGCAAAAGACTCAGAAAAATTCCAGAAAAATTCTGGAAAATATTTTAGGGCATTTGGGACTCAAATAAAATATTTCCAACAAAATTTTATTTGCAAATTTTAATTCTTTAATTATTTCAAAATATAATAAATTCAAATAAATTCCAAATAAATCCAAATAAATTCCAGAAAATTCCAAAAATTCACCAAAGTGCCAAATCACACATGACTTTAAGAAAGCAAAATTTTGGGGTGTTACACGGCGGCGGCGGGCGGCGCCTCCTGCTCCCCCCGGCGGCGACGCTTAATCCTGCTCCCTCGGCGGCGGTGTTAATCCTGCTCCCCCCGACGGTGGCGCTTAATCCTGCTGCCCTCGGCGATGGCGCTTCATCCTGCTCCCCCTGGCATCCACGTCCTCAGCCCAGCGCCAGCGACCTCGGCCGGAGACCTCCTCCACCCGGCTCAACTACATTGTTCTCATCTACCCCGGCCCTGCACGACCTCGGCTCGGCGGCGCACGAGCCATCCTCCTTCCCCCGGCATCCGCGTCCTCGGCCTAGCGTCGGTGACCTCAGCACGGCTCAACAACCTTGTCCTCCTTTCTCTCCTTCCCCTGAGCTCACGAGCATCCAGATTGTTTTTAATACCCTACGCCCAAGAGAAAGAGGAATCAAACTAAGGCTCTGTTTGGCATGACTTCACATTCTAGAGTCTTCTTTGGAGGAGGTCTCCGGCTTAAGTTCATTTTTGTGGAACAAGAAAAAAACTGCTCCCTATATGAATTTGTGACCCATTACAAAAATACCCTTAAAGTTAGGGTAAAATTATTTCTAGTTTGATCCTTTCTAAGCATATGATAATTGAAATTATGCATTGGCTTAGTGGATCTAGCAAATCTAGCAAATTGTTTGCTATTGTTATTTCTCCTAAGCAATTTATTGGAATTGCTTTGAGTGGACGTAGGAGACCTAACAATTTTAGCAAATCCATTTCTAGATTTACTCTTCCTATGCAAATGAGTGTAATCATTTTTAGTGGGCATAGGGGGCAAAGTATATCTAGCAAATGGTTTGCTATACATATTTTTCCTAAACACATATTTTTCATTGTGTCGCATAGGTTTAGGAAAATTTGCATTTCTAGCAAAATCATTTCTAGATATATTTCTCCTAGGCATATGATTATCATTATTTTTCAAGCACTTAGGAGAATTGACAAACTTGGCAAACACATTGCCATTTTTGTCTTTCCTAAGCAAATAATGATTTTCAATAATTATGGGCTTAGGAGTTATACCTATGGGACAATCTTTACCAATATGTCCCTTTTCCCGGCAATTGAAGCACGTTTGGCGATATGGGCTCTTCTTCTTTTGTTTGTTGTGCTCCTTGCCGGTCCTCCTCACGGTTGGTGGTGTGGCCTTGTTATCCACTTTGTTTGGGCACTTGGAGGCGAAGTGGCCCATCTTGTTGCATCCGAAGCACTTGACCTTGTTCGAGTGTCTTCCATTGTGCCTCGTCTTGCTATTCTCCCTCTTGGAGTTGTAGCCGAGTCCTCGTCCATCTTGAGGATGATCTTGTGTGCTCAAGATCTCGTCGAGGACGGCTTTTCCTTTGACGTACCTCCTCAAGTCATCTTCCAACTTGATGACTCTAGCCTTGAGCTTTTCATTTTCTTCTACAAGATTAGCATCTAAACACGTAGAAGAGCTAGAAGCAATACTGTTAGCGCAACAAGGCAAATCATCGCTAGAGGTGGATATGCTTTTATTAGATGAATTGTTTGGAATAGAAATTGTGCAAGGCAATTCATCTACTAAATTACATTGAGTATCAATATCCACCCTAGACTCGGTGAATTCCTTGAGAAGGACTTTTTCATGATTTTCTTTTAGGAAATCATAATCCTTTTGAAGTGAGTCATGCTCAAGCTTCAAAAGTTTATACTTTTGTTTTTCCTTCCCAAGAAATTCATTGAGCTCCTCTAGCATATTGAACAATTCATCATAAGAGGGCTCACCTTCATCATCGTCGCTATCACTTACCTCATTCTTACCTTTCGCCATAAAGCAACGGATTTTTGATATGAGTGAGTGTTTATCGTCGCTTGAGGCATCGGTTGAGGTAGACAGCGTAGTCGGTTCTTCATCAAATGATGTAGACGTTGAAGAATCATCAACCGACATCTGATCATCTATGCAATCCTCAATTGGGGATGTGGACACTTCATATAATTCTTGAAGCTTAGTCCACATTTCATGGGCGCTGTTGAGATTGCATATTTGATTGAAAACATCTACGCTCACAAAGCTAAATAAAGCATTAGTAGCTTGAGCGTCGAGATGTAAGCATTTCTCTTCTCCTTTAGTTGGAGCAACTTCGTTTAGACGAAGAGAAAAGCCTACATCTACGATCCACCATATTTGGGGGCTCATGGATTTAAAATGCAAAATCATAAAGCATTTCCATGAGTCATAATTGGATCCATCAAGCATGGGTGAATCGTGAGAGTGCACTAAACCTCTAGTCTCCATCCTTTTTACTCTTAAAGCCTAAAATGAGAGTGACCGTGGCTCTGATACCACTTGTAGGGTCGAGGATGCGCCTAGAGGGGGGTGAATAGGCGTTTTAAAAATTCTTCTTACTAATCGAGGATCGCCTCTAATTACCCCTATGTCAAAACCTACACAAAGATTATGCGCAAGCGGAAGATTAAGGTTTTGACAATTAAAGCCTAAATCAACTAGGCTCACTAGTGCACAAGCTAGATTAAGTCTCTAAGCTAGAATTGCTAAGTTGATCAAGCAAGCTACACTAAGCAATTCTAATCACAATCAAGCAATTGATAATTTAGCAATTAAGTAAATGCTTGAATGTAAAAGGGCAAGAGACACAATACTTTTTACCGTGGTTCGGAGCAAACCCTCCTACTCCACGTTGAGGAAGTCCAACTCACTTTGGACCGGCCCACTCACTTGAGCCTTCACCTCGAATCCACTAAGGTTGCTTTTTACCCCGCCGGGTAGGCTAAGCACCAACCTTCACAAACTTTCGCCGGGGCTTCTCACAAACCTCGAGAGCTCCAGCCTGGCCTGCCAAACGCCCGTCTAGGAGGCACCGACCTCCAAGAGTAACGAGTTGAGCACTCCGCTCAAGCTTCACCGATCACACCTCCGTGATTCCGGTGATCACCTAGTGCAACTAATGCAACTAGGATCCTCTCACACTCCCTCTAATTGCCACTCATGCAATTAGGGTCACTCTTGAGCTCAAAACCAAATTGGAAGAGGCAAAACCATGCAAAACCCTCCCACAAACTCAAACCTAGCTCAAGAACACTTTAGAGTGTAGCAACAACCAGCTAATGCCCCCCCAAGGGGGTCTTATATAGCCCCACACACGAAAACTAGCCGTTGGAGGCAAAGCGCCACTTTTCGACCAAGTCCAAAGACTACCGCCTCATAGCCCCGGTAGTGCCGGCCTTGACCTCCAACGGTCGGCAACGGCTAGTTACCCGGCACTACCGCAGGCAAACTGCCGGTAGTGCCGCTCGGCAACGATCTGCGGCCCCGGGCGATCTTGCCGCCTCGAGAAACCCACAATACTCCGCTTACGTAAAAGACTATCGGAGTTCAACCCCCGGTACTGCCGCAACTCCGGCAGTACCGGCCCCACATGGGTGGTAGTGCCGGCCAACACTCCAGAGCACACTGCTATCTGGAAAACAGCTACCGATGTTATATGCCCGGTAGTGCCGACTTGAGCGCGATCTGCTCCCATAAGCGATCTTTGCGGCCTCGGCATTACTAAGCCATACTACCTCCGGTAGTGCCGGCCTCAGGAGAAAAACCAGTTTTTCGCTAAAAACTTTTCTCCAAAACTTCGAACCGACAAATCTTTAAGCCAAGAGGTGATCAAACCACGATCACACTTAGTTGCAAAACACTTTTGCAACACAACTAAACCATGCTCAAAGAATTCAACCAAACTCCAAATCGTTTGCGACAAACACCCCTCGCAAACGTCTCAAAGATTATATTTGCAAGAACGTATTAAGCAAATAAAACCCGGAGTCTATAAGGTTTATCCTCTTAGCCATGTGATAGTCAAACCATGACCAAACGGACTTGCAAAAACCACGGTGCAAGTATCACATGCTTTCAGGACCGGAACCCATAGACCTCCAGTTTATTCGCACAACGAACTTGCAAATAAACAGTCAAAACATTATATGCTTGAGCATTCTCTTTTTGCAACAAATGCAAAAAGCCTAGCCCCAAGCAAACTCCAAACACTTTGCGGAAATACTTTTCGCAATCAACTCAAAGACGTATTTGCAAAAAATCATTAAGCAAATAACCAACGAGTCTATGAGTTTGATCCTCCTAGCCATGTGATGGTCAAACCATGACCAAACAGACTTGCTAACACAACGGTGCAAGTATCACATGAACTCAGGATCGAAACCCATAATCAAATTAAATCAAATCAGAGTGCATGAGCTCTCTAATTGCAACTCCTGCAATTCTCTAGCCCCATGCACTAAACCAAACACATACTTGAGCTCTCTCCGTTTGCAACCCGTGCAAATATAGCTCCAAGCAAAAACTCCAAATCAAATCGAATCGAATCAGAGTGCATGAGCTCTCTAATTGCAACTCCTGCAATTCTCTAGCTCCATGCACTAAACACTTGCTTGAGCTTTCTCCGTTTGCAACCCGTGCAAATATAGCTCCAAGCAATACCAAATAAACGCAATAAGATTTTGTTTGGAAAACAAAAACAAAGCATGAAGCTTCGTCTATTGCAACACATGCAAATAAATAAACTTCACGCAAAAGCCAACGCATTAGCTTATCCTATTTGCAATGAATGCAAATCAAAGCATAATGCGAAAACTCCAAGCACAAGCTTGACCTATTTGCAACGAATGCCAAATAGAACTTATGCAAAATCCAAGCACGAGCTTCACCCATTCGCAACACATGCCAATTGGTTGGCTCCATGCAAAAACCGAATCCAAGTAAGAATTGAGCTCGAGTGATTACGGGATTGAGATCACCAACACACGATGAAGCTTAAAGAAGAACTCAACCCCTCTTAATAGTACGGCGCTAAAACTAGACACAAAGCTAGGAAAATCCTTAGCCTATCTAGTTATACCTTAGCCGCCGCCAAGCAATCCCCTTTGGGGTCTTTATGATCTTTAATCAACTTGTACCCTCGGGATCATCACTCTGGCTGTCTCTTGAAGTCTTTATGATCTTCGATCATCTTATCTTCAAGATCATCACCCAGCTCTATAAGCTTGTTCATCTCTTTCATCCTTGGACTTAACCTGGCTCATTTATCACTTATGAAAATGGTTAGTCCAAGATGCATGGTTGTCTCAATCATCTAAGCACTCCATTAACACATAATGGATACCACTTATATCAATTGAGCACAACCTAAATCAATTCAATGAATTTATATGTGTCTTGAGCACATGATGCAACTAATGCTTCATAATACTCAAGAACTCTTCATTTGCCCTTAATCAATCATAAGAACACCATCAACCCATGATGCAATGTTCTTTGATGATTAGGAGACAAATGAACTCAATTTAAACATTCATTTAAATTGATACGGTTCAATGTATTGATCCTTTATATATGGAGTGAAGAATAGATCAATACATCGATACATCAAGTTCAAGTGTGAACTCCCCCTAAATATGTGCATCCATGTAATATGTGGATTGGGAAACATAATGCACATTTTGTGGTTAAAGCAATGGAGAATTCAAACTTAAACTTGAATCCAAAGTATGCAATTAATACTTAGAATGAATATGCATACATACCTTGGGTTTTCCATTTTCCATCCAAATACGAGACTATTGAATGTAACTCAATAAATATGTTAGTCTCAATAAGATTAGATTTGTCATTAAACAAAGATTAAGCATTAATCTAAACCAATCACCAAAACCAAATGGAGCTTGAACTTACAAGACTGCAGCCCTTCGCCTCCCGCAGTCGCGACTCATCCTCCCTCCCGAACCCTAGCGAGGTGACCTTGGGCAAGCGGCGGCGGTGGGAGGCGCCTCCTGCTCCCCCCGGCGACGGCGCTTAATCCTGCTCCCCCCGGCGGCGGCGCTTCATCCTGCTCCCCCCGGCATCCACGTCCTTAGCCTAGCGTCGGCGACCTCGGCCGGAGACCTCCTCCCCCTGGCTCAACTACATTGTTCTCATCGACCCCGGCCCGGCGCGACCTCGGCTCGGCGGCGCACGAGCCATCCTCCTTCCCCCGGCATCCGCGTCCTCAGCCCAGCATTGGTGACCTCGGCACGGCAACCTCCTTCCTCTGTCTCAACAACCTTGTCCTCCTTCCTCTCCTTCCCCTGAGCTCACGAGCATCCAGATTTTTTTTAATACCCTACGCCCAAGAGAAAGAGGAATCAAACTAAGGCTCTGTTTGGCATGACTTCATATTATATATTCTTCTTTGGAGTAGATGGAGTTATACCAAACGGTCTAGCTCAAAAAAAAAAAACTGAATCCAGAGTTAGGTGAATACAAAAATACCCTTAAAGTTAGGGTAAAATTACCTGCACAATACCCCTCAACAAAACTCGTGCACACCCTAGCCTTTTCGCGCAGACCCCCCTTCGCCTCCCGCAGTCGCGACTCATCCTCCCTCCCGAACCCTAGCGAGGTGACCTTGGGCAAGCAGCGGCGGCGGGCGGCGCCTCCTGCTCCCCCCGGCGGCGGCGCTTAATCCTGCTCCCCTCGGCGGCGGCGCTTAATCTTGCTGCCCCCGACGGCGGCGCTTCATCCTGCTCCACCCGGCATCCACGTCCTTAGCCCAGCGTCGGCGACCTTGGCCGGACACCTCCTCCAGCCGGCTCAACTACATTGTTCTCATCTACCCCGGCCCGGCGGCGCACGAGCCATCCTCCTTCCCCTGGCATCCGCGCCCTCGGTCTAGCATCGGTGACCTCGGCACGGTAACCTCCTTCCTCTGGCTCAACAACCTTGTCCTCCTTCCTCTCCTTCCCCTGAGCTCACAAGCATCCAGATTTTTTTAATACCCTACGCCCAAGAGAAAGAGGAACCATTTAGCTTTGGTTGAGCCCCCAACCCATCCAAATCGGCCCAATCCACACAGAAAAATGAAGGAATGGCACGTGCACAGTCAGCTCAACACCACAGTTACCTGAGGATTTTGCAAGTTGAAGACCACAAGATGACGATCTGCGGTTCCCACAATCATAAGGGGATAATTCACTGTAAGAGCATAGCAACGCTCTGGGAGTTGCTGGACATGGACAGGATGTGCTTGTCTCGTGTCCCAATACCTATTAATAGCATAGTGATCAGCATTGAAGGTAGATAAAAACAAATCGTAGTCATCAGGATCGGAGCTAATACTAGTATATCGGCCGTAATGCGGTGAAGATAAGAGGATGAAAGGAGTGTATTGGGCTCAATGGGACACAGGTGAAGCAAGACAAGTGTAGAAAACACAAATATGAAAGGCTTGGATATTAATTAAATAGAAAGCCAGAACTGTAATCCTTGACTTAGTGTTGTTTCCTAAATCAATCTCATTAATATGAGCAATACCTCCAACCACACATGCTAAAACTACAAAAGAGTATATCTAACAGTAATTTCAGATTTAACTGCTGCATCAATTGTTACTTGTATAGAAATTTCATCATGGAACGACATTAAGAGAGCTGCAGCTGTAAATAAAGTAGGAGATAGTAAATGATATCCAGAAAGTGCATAACCTTTCATAAGAATAGGAGAATATGATCCAGCAGGTAGTGAAACCTTGAGGATCATAGAAGGCATGCAAACAGTAGTGGAAAGATAAACTAGATGAGATGCACCCTTTGCAATATTTGATTTATGGTGTCTGAAACATAGTTACCAGATTCGCGGTTCGTCGCATTCGGAATTCGCAATTTGCAACTTAGAAAAGGTAAGGTTCACAAAGGGGTATACCTGTCCGGTTCGTGAACCCGAGAAGGGGTTCGCGAACCCTATAATTCTGGTTCGCAATACAAAAATATATAGTAAAATAATAATAAACTTGAGAAGATCCTAGCTCAATAATACAAAATGCTAACTCTAGTATACAGCCACAGAAGATCCTAGCTCAATAATACAAAAGAAATTTTAAAAAGAGAGAAACATTTGACCGTGGGCTGGTTATTGCTGGCCCAACCAGCCCAAGATTCACCCTCTAACCTAACCCTCCTACCCCACCACCTCCTATTGCGCAATTTGCGCAGCTGCCTCCTCCCGATTTCTCTTGTGCTACGCCGCAGCCTCCCTGCTCCTCTCCCGTTGCGTCGCCACTTCCCTGTGCCGGATTTGGCAGAATTTTGGGAATTTCACCCCCAACGGCTATATTTGTTGATGAGGGCTATAAATACCCCTACACCTGTACATTGGCAAGGTTAGAGACTATCTTAAACATTCCTTGAGCACTTGCATTCATCTCATCACTCTAGTGCATTCAATTTCACAATTGTGAGTTGTTGAGAGCATTCAATTTAAGGCATTAGAGCACTTTGTTCATCTTCAATCAAGTGTCAATTGTTCATTCTCTTGGAGGTTGCCACCTCTTAGATGGTTTGGAGGTGTTGGACCGGTTATCTCTTCAAGAAGATTGTGAAGAGACCCAGGATTGGTTGGAAGGTTGGAGCTCATCTACTTGGAGCAGGGGAGAGCTACCATTAGTGATCGAGAGAGGCTCATTTGCGTCAGGAGCCAGCTTGTTTTGTTCAAGCTTCCTTAACATTGATTAGAGGAGACCGACAAGTCTTCGAGACCACAGGAAAAAATCATTTTGTTCATCTCTTGTGGTCTGCTTTCTTGTATCTAAGTTTATGAAATTTACATTCCTATCTTGCTTAGTGATTGATTATCTATCTAGGATTGTCTCATTTGCTCACACTTAGCTTGTTGACGCACTTAGTGAAACTTAGTGTATTTAAGCCTTAATTGTTAAAATTTGTTTTCTTAGTCAATATTTTTTAATTATTGTACTAGAGCCAAAAGAATTTTGAAAACCTCCTATTCACCCCCTCTAGTCTGTTATCTTTGATCCTACAAATGGTATCAGAGCTTGGACTCTCTTTTGAGGCTTTACCGTCTAGAGTGTAAAAGATGACTAGTGATGGTGTATCGATAGGCAAGGCATCTTTCTTTGATGGCACAAATTATGTTTATTGGAAAATACATATGATCGTTTATCTCATGGCCATGAACCCTAGCATATGAGACTTGTAGGTGAGAATTTTGCCATGTCACTTGATCCCACATCATCCATTGATCAAGGTGAACGGAATTCTCACTTCAACACTCAAGCAATGAATGCTCTATTTGGAGCCTTGAACACGGATGAGTTCAATCACGTGGGCAATCTTGAAACGGCTCATGAGATTTGGATTACTCACTCGAAAATCTATGAGGGGATATCCGCAGTGAAGGAGGCTAAATTGCATATGCTACAGTTCAAGTATAAGAGTTTTATTATGTTGCCCCATGAGAATATCAACGAGATGTACTCAAGGTTAAACAACATAGTAAATGAGCTCAAGGTCTTTGGGGGTTCACTAATCGATATTGATGTTGTTCGTAAGCTGTTTAGGGCTTTACCAACAAGTACAAGACTTTGGTGATGCTTTTCCTCAACTCTCCCAAGTTGTTGAAGATGACACCAACCACACTCTTGGGCAACCTCATCACAAATGAGTTGTACAAAGACAAGGAAGAGCTTTTGAAGCAAAGTTATTCCAAGAAGAAGAACCTTGATTTCAAGGCCAAAGTGGAGTCAAGCGATGAAATGCTTGATGAATTGTGCCTTCATTTTGTTTGTCGTGCTAACCATAACAAGTGGTATCAGAGCTACGATTTTCATATCAATCCATTACCCCCGAAGGAGGAGACTCTCGGGAGTGGCACCTGCATGGTGGCACATCGCATAGTAACTATGGCCAACCGTCGAAATCATCTTCTTCATTGTGCCACTCTACGGCTCGCCAATTTGCGCCTTGATGCCTCCTTGGTTTCCGCTGACATTTGCTTCTCTGGTCGGCCCAGCGACCTCGGTGGTCTCCGCCTTTGCCGCCTCGGGTGGCTCGCTCGGCCACTGTGTTGGCCTTCGTCACTACCGCCCCAGTCCGCACCTTTGCATCGGCACCTGCCTCGGCACTTGATCGGCCTCCGTGCTCATCTGCGCCGACCCCGCACTCGACGCCGCTCGGCTCCTCTGCATCAACCTTAATGCACGCGCTGATAGCTTGCAAGCTAGCCACCTTCGACTCGTCAACCTCCGCGTCGGCCGCTTGTGCATGTCCGCCGCCTTGCCAAGCCTGACGCATCTTGGTCAGTCTCACTTCACCATGTTGACCTCCTCCGGCAGGTTTGTGTCTTCGCACTGGCTGCCCCCGAGCTGATGCCCCTCGCCTTAGCCCGATCGACATCACCCTTCATGCATGGCCTCCGTGCCACTGTATCCGACCTTCTCGCCTCGGCCCTAACCCTCCTCCTCCTGCCGACCCCTCCGCACCTATGCCGTCCGCCGGCCGTCCGCCTCCCGAGCGTCTGCTTGTTTAGCCAATCACCGAGAGCTTCACGAGAGAAACACCAGAGGAAGAGTCATTATAGCTCCGGATTCCAAACAAATCTCATAAGTGGATTTAATTTCATTTTTGAGTCACGTTGGCTTCGACTCTAGAGCGGCTTGTGGCTTTTCATTCGGCTCCAGTTTCTTGATTTCAGCTTCAGCTTATCGTTAGATTTTGCTACGTGCACTCGAAGCATACAACAGCGTACCAGAAATTACTACACGCACCCAAGCTTATCAGAAAGTTTTATTTTTCACAATCTACCATATATTTTTTATCTGTAATTTTTCTTCACCATATTATCTATTAAATTTGACATTGAGAATTTTGATAGCAAGACCAATTTCTCTATATGGCAGGTTCAAATGAGAGCCATTCTTACATGTGGGTCTGGGAAAAGAGTTGCCTTTTTCCCCGGCGACTGTTCAAGTGACAAAAAGCAGGACTTCGTTTGCAATTCAGACTTTTATGCCTATTATTGACGGGTTTTCAATGCGAATTCAGGCTTTCATGCTTATTATTGGCAATATGTCATGCACAATTTAGGCTATTATGCATATTATTTTGTGCTTATTATTGGAGGTATTTCATGCGCAGTTCAGGCTGTCATGCTTATTATTGGTGGATTTCATTTGCAATTCAGGCTTTTATGCTTATCATTGGCAAATTTCATTGCAATTCAAGCTTTTATGCCTATTATCAGTGATATTCATGTGGGATTTATCATTAGTGATTTCTTGGCGATTTGTTCAACGTTTCATCGCCGGTTTTTTTGACGTTTCATCGTGGGTTTTCTTTAACATTTTATCGTCTACTTTGGAGTAAACAATGTTAGTTGAGGAGACAACTGAATTTGGTCTTTATTCACCGTTTATTTCAATTTGGTGTTTTATGACAGTTAATTTGGTGTTTTATGACCATTAATTTGGTGTTCAATCACCGTTTGGATATATTGCCATTTTCGGATTGCTTGCATGACCATTATTGAGGTTTTGGCAATATTAATTTAGAATTTGATGACATCCTGCTGGTAGCATTATTCTCTTCAGAGTTTTATTAGTGAAGGTTTTGATCTAATATCAGTTTGAGATGAAGTATTGAAGTGCAAAGAGTTTTGTTTCTGCGTGGATACTGCAATGCTGTCTTGTTATCTTAGCTCGATATAAGGGGTTTACTGCAATTTATACTCCATTGATGGCATGATAGTTTTTTTTCATCTTGACAATTTCGCAGGAGCAGTTTCAACCATATCTATGATATGAGCTCTTCGCAATTTATCAAGCGTCACAAGTGATGTTTGGGCTTATGCCATTTTGAGTATTTGTTTCATGAGGTCAGTTGCACAGACTCAGATTTTAATGGGGTTATGAATTGTTGAAGACTCGATTTTCTTCGTCTGCTTTATTATAGCTGTGTGTTTAGATTAACTGTTCTAGTCTTTCTCACTACCTATTGGTTGTTCGCTCAATTTTACTTCGCAAGAAGTGTTTGGATAAGACTATTACAATCTTTTTCTTTTGCACTACAAGTGTTTAGATTGATTGTTCTAGTCTCCCTCGTTCAGTAGTCATTTGGACTTTTAATGCACTTGTATTTATAATGCTTAATTACCCTTTAGAGTTTTTCGGAAACAATTTCATTATGGATTTTGAGTTAAGGGTTTTTTTTTTGGAAATAACTTAAATATCTCTAATAAACATATCTTTTGATTTTATCTGTAGTTTGTTAGAAGTCAAATTTTCTACAACTAGAACTCTTTTGGCTATATAAGCCAACATCCTGTACGTGTAAACATTAAACTATTATAGTGGATTATCGCGTGTAATTTTTCATGTAAGAGTTTTTTACGTTAATTATATCTCCAGTTTATTCGCCGTGCTAACCCCAACCGAAACCAACATGCCAAAAATGGGCAAGCTACCACCGCACGCTGCAGATGGCCTCGCAAGTCGCACCTGATGCCCGACGAACATGTTCCACTGCAGCCATCGAATATACATGACTGTATTGTCAATTGAACTAGTACAGTTCGATATAATCGCCGTACTTGCTGGCAAATGACGGTGATTACAGGGCTGAGATCGATCGAGAGACCAATAATTACACTAGCTAGGCATGTATGTATATATATATGTACACATCTTGAATGCTTCCTATGTCTGCCAGTCTGATTGGAGAGTGGAGACCGGCTTCTGCTGTCCTTTCTCTCGATCAGCGGACAGAACGTACACACCCGTTCTTGTCCTTACCAATGGAGAGCTGAACCCATTCTCTCATCCTCCCCCAGTCAGTGATGACCTCTTCTTCCATCACCAATCAATCCGGGAACCAATCACAATTCACAGCAATGCAGTTTCTTCTTCTTCTTCCATCACTAATCAATCCGGGAACCAATCACAATTCACAGCAATGCAGTCTTCTTCTTCTTCTTCTTCTTCGTCGTCGTCGTCGTCTTCTTCTTCTTCTTCTTCCGCGTTGAGCTTACGCCGGCTCGCGCGGCCGCGCCGCCCAGAGCGAGCTGAGCGCGCGCAGGCGCTGGCAGTAGTCCCCGAGGGCGAGGAGCCCCCGCGCCGCCTGCCGCGCCGACAGGATCTTGGACATGTTCTGCAGCGTCTGCTGCCTGAGATAGTCAGCCTGCACAATGCAACAGCACACACAAAATCGTAAAAAAAAAACGTGCGATGAACCATCATCACAACAGGTACATGATTCGTGCCAAGATTTGCTCGTTGGTGGCTATCCGTTGATCACCTGGTCGACGAATTCAACGAGGCCGTCGAGGCTGCCCATAGCGCTCGCCATCTGCGCCATGTAGCAGCTGCCGGCAGCGGCGGCATCCGGGGAAGGGTCCGAGCCTTGGGCGACAGCAAGCGTCGTCGTCAGCGACTCGGCGAGCGTCTGCTGCAGCTTCTCCATGCCATGCGACAGCGCGTCCTCCGCCTGCTGCGCCGTCTGCTGCAGCCCGTTCACCGCCGTCGCCTGCTGCTCCGTCAGCGGCTCCAGCTGCGGCCCCAGAATCTGAGAATGTACGCAGAGCCCACGCATGGCGTCAGTAACATACGCAGCACCGGCTGATCGAGCGAGCATTCGAGCTGCATGCGCCATTGTTCAGGGTTCAGAGGTGGATGGTGAATGCACCTTGAGGAGCTCGGAGGGGCGGAAGCCGCCGATCCAGAAGAAGAAGCGCTCGGCGGGGGTGCGCCACATGCCGGACATGACGAAGAAGACGTCGGACTTGGCGGCGACGGACTTGGCCTGGAACAGCCTCTCGTAGTGCGCCAACCCGGCCTCCACGAGGATGCGGAGCTGGAGCTCCGACGCGTGCGCCTGCAGCGCCGCCCTCAGCTCGCTCGTCTGCTTGCTCTGCTCCTCCATCCAGTGCGCGTACTCCATCTCAAACGCAACGATACCTGAAAAAAAAGAAGAAAAAAGATATATCGAAATTTCAGAATTCCCATTAAGGCATAAACAAATACACCCCGTATCATCTATACGTAGGATTAATAACAACTAATACAATGGATTGTCTATTTGGCTATTTGTAATGATAGATACTCATATAATTAATAGATTGTCTATGCAATTGTATATATATAATATAAAACCATATACAAAATCGCCTGTTAAATAGTAGATAACATCCTTTTCTCTTTATCTCTCTTTCACATCAATCAAAATTATACGTGACACAAGTTTACAAATACGTCTCGGTCAAAAAAAGGAAACCGTAGATGTCGTAGAAGATCTAACTGCGTAACCAAACCTGAATCAATGGGTCCTGATAGCTCAACCGCGCTGCTCCCGCTGATGCACACACCCTGCACGCAGCTCCCGCTGATGCACACACCCTGCACGCAGCTCAGTCAGCAAGTGGCAAGCTGCAGTTAGCAACGAGCTATTGCTCATCATTTTAAATATCGATACGATCTTCAAAATATAATTTTAATTACTAATTTATATTACAAAGTATTTGTAAAACCTAATAAAAATTTAATATTATGAAAGTACTTTTAATATAAATATATACATATGATTTCGTGTATCTAACTTAAATATTTAAACAGATATTGATGGTAAAAGTTCTAAAAATTCAACTACACTTGTATCTGAAAAGGATTATTCATGGCTGGAGAGAGTACATCGCAGACGAAGCCACGATGAATCTGCTCAACACCAACAACACATTGGCCGCACCTGTTGCCTGGCACGGGTAAGCTCCTGCTCCAACTGCGCCAGCTTCATCCGGCTCGTCTCCAGATTCTGGATGTAGGCCTATCGAAACCAAACACACCAGAATTAGCAATCGCCAGCAATGAGATGGATCTCCTTGTTGTCTGTTCATCGCATGAGAAAAAAATTGAGCGAGATTTCTCTTCAAATGTCTTGCCACCGCGCTTACATACCTTCTTTCGTAGCCGGCTCTTGCGAGCCGCCTCTCTGTTCTGCGCGAGCCTTCTCTGGATCTAGTAGTTCAGAACACAGAGAATTTGGGTTCAGTCTATGCAGCTCAGGACGACCCTTGAAGCCAACAATTCATCTCGACTAGATAGTTTAACGAGCTGGTGAGAAATCCTCACCTTGTCCTTAGGCTTGGTGCCCTCCTGGTCGGAGCTATCCGGCGGCGACGACGACCTCGGCGCTTCTTGCACGGAGACACCGACGTCTTCTACCTGCGAACGAAGGTTGATGGGAACGAGCGATGAGCTAGCACGCAGCGCATGCGAACCGGTTCACAAGCAAGCTGAAGAGCCTAGCTTACCCGGCTGTCGAACTTGGACTCCGTCGGCGGCTCCATGGCCATGGCGGCGGCGGCGGCCTGGGAGCTGCCGTCGGGCCTGTAGGGCTCGCCCCAGACGCCGGCGGCGACCGGCTGGTGCCGGAGCCCGTAGATTCCCATCGGCCCGGGGGACGCCGCGAACTGCGCCATCGACAAAGAGGTCATGTACCGACCGGCCAGCAGCGCTGTTCGTCGCCAATCAAGAGCAGGTGAGACGACAGCAGCAACAGCAATTATCATAACTCCATAGACATGCAGTTCACATGCAAGAACAGGAATACATCGAGAAAGGAGAAGAGAAGGTGACACAAGAATTAAACGAACAGTGAACAATGATTAGGAGGAACCTTGATAATTACTGCTACTTCCCAGTGGTATGGACGCTTGAGTTTAACTTAGAATGAATCCAGGAGCTCTGCTCAATTCACTTCCTGTACCAGCTCTCTGTCTCTCTCTGTTCTATCTCATCTCTCTCTGTTTCTCTCTGCTCAATTCACTTCCTGTACCAGCTCTCTGTCTCTCTCTGTTCTATCTCATCTCTCTCTGTTTCTCTCTGCTCTCTGCTCTCTGCTCTCTGCTCTCTCTCTCTCTCTCTCTCTCTCTCTCTGCTCTCTGCTCTCTGCTCTCTGCTCTCTCTCTCTCTCTCTCTCTCTCTCTCTCTCTCTCTTCTGATGTGTAATAGGTAGTAGTATATTTGATTGCTTGTTGCGTGCTGGCTTGGCCTGGGCCTTGTTCCGTCGTTGGCTGGCGCTCAAGGCGACAGAAACGTGCACAGAAGTGTCTTGTTCTCTCTTTTGTGGTCGCTCGGTTCGTAGCCGAAATCATAGCTTATGTAGCCGTCCGTTTCTGTTTTTTTTTTTTTCAAATCTAGTTTCCTATACATGGATTTGTAAAATTGGTCTTCTCTCCTACCGTAAAAGAAGCAGCCGACGATACCGACTCTTATCGCTCACAGGAGCAGAAGAGGTGGCCGGTGCCGTGGCAACATGAGTAAGTGCGGGAGGACAAGCTACCAAGCGCGGAGAGCACAAAGGATGAGCTATGCCTTCCATGCTACCCGACGGGGCAGCGAGGTCTCCTGCGCTCGGCCGCCCTCCCACTCGTTCCCGCTACTATCGCGCGCCCACCTGCCCTTGCACGCCTGCTTGCCCATGCTCGCTCGCCCGCGTCAGCCTATCGGCGCTGTCCCACCCTGCCCGTGTGCTTTTGCGGTCATCCGCCTTGCCACAACGTTGACCACCTCCCACGCTCGTTGGACGCAGCAAGGGAACAGGTGACGCCTACCGTGTCTTTCACAGTGGAGGAGAAAACCATTTTTGATGTATGTGCGAGAAACTACATTCGTAAGATAAGAGGTACTGGGTCTGGATAGGCAATGATTTCCTCATAGCCTCGTACGTCATTAAGTGCTGATGGCATGAGGACCCCGCGACCGCGGGAGCCACTACTACAAAAAGATTTACATTAGACCCCTCATCACTAACAATTTTGGGAAACTGTTTGTGATAACCCCTCATCACTAATCCTTCTAGCTAAAAACCGAAAGTGATGATCATTGTAGTTATCACTGACGCTTTTTGGCTAGAAAGGTCTGTGGTTAGTCATCACTAACAGTTTTTTGCTAGAATGGTCTGTGATGTGCTTTTGTACATCAGAGATGGTTATAGTGAACTATCTCTGATCAAACCACTTTAACCATCATCAGCCCAAACCCAACGCAGAACCACCTCCCCCTAGTTTAGGTTAGGGTTGGCGCTCCTCCCCCTTCGTCTCGGGAGCATTTGATCATTTGTCCTGAAGTTGATAGGCGTTTGATCATTTGTCCAAAGTTGATAGCCATTTGATCATGTGGTATAGGGCAAATGATCAAATGCTGACCAACTTTAAACAAATGATCAAACATCCATCAACTTCACAACAAATGATTAAATTTTCCCTTCGTTCTCATGCGCATCTTGGAGGAGCGCCCTCCCAACGCCACCTCCTTCTCCGCTCCCCTCGCAGCCTAGGTGTGCTATCTCTCTGGCCTCTCCCTCTCCTCCGTCACCTTTGAGGCCCATCCACGCCCAGATCTGGCCGCGCCGCATGTTCTCCTCCGCGTCCTTGCCCCATACCCTAGCTGGCCCTAAGCTAGGCGTTGGTGTTGTGGCTGCACCAACTCCGCCCCCATTGCGGCGCCGGTTATGTTGGAGCACGGTGGTCGACCTGCGCTAGCCACCACGCGTGGTCCAGCGGCACCATGGAGCATGTGGCCGCTGCGAAGAAGTTCATGGACAACCACTACCGCTCGCAGATGAAGAACCTCCAAAAGTTCCAGGAGAGGTATGTATAATCAATCCGTGCCCCCATCGTAATTTTTAGCTCAGAGCTCCCAAATTTTCGATTCTTCTGCACGCTATTCGGCTAGATCTGGTATGGCCGTGGTGAAACTAAAGATATCTCCCAAGTCTTCCGGTAACATTTATGCAATGAAAAAGCTAAAGAAGTCTAAAATGGTTTTGGCTTTTGTTAAAGTTTGTGGGAGTGTATAGGCATCTCTCGGATGTTTTTGTCTTAAATAACATCTAAATTTTGGATCGTAGGATTAAAAATCCAACCGTTACATCAAATTATAGAATCGGATGTAATCGATACTCTCGAATCTTAACAATGATCCAATACTCTCAGATTTGAGTGATTTCGACAAACAAAACATCCGGATGATGTTTATCAAATCCCTTTGTTAAAACATTTCCATTATTTACTAAGGAAATATTTAGTAAGTTTAGTTGCTCAGTCTTTTTGTTGGAGCTAATATTTTCACTATTTCCGTTAGTTGGAGCATGTTAGATCTGAAAGAAAGGATGAAGTATACATAAAGCAGCATTTCTCATCCCAATTGCCAGAATTGGAGTTCAAAAATTACGTGACCGAAACTAGGAATGAGATATTCTCATATGATTCTATCCCCGACCCCTGTAAATTAGAATTGAGATTTGATAATTTCAAAACATGATTCTTTTGGAGCATCTTAAATTGATAGAGTATGTCTACTTGTCTTGACTTCTAGTAATGCTTTAGTGTGTGGAGACTATAGGTAGTGATACTTTCATATCATCAATTTCTGGGTTTTAATATAATAAAGAGTGAGCTTTGCCCCTACTTTGTGTGTGCTCCTCATTTTTGTTCATGTGATTTTATTGGCGTGCTGTTGATTGATCGCGGGTAAACAACTATGTTTTACAACAAGTTATCAGTACGAAGTTCTACAAGGCTAAAGCCCTAGATCAATCTGCAAGCAATGTACGTCGTTCTATATTCTTTGCAAGTAGATCAATCTTGTTTTCTTGATACTAATCACGAACTGATCTATGGTCGATTCGCATGCTTCTCATACGAGAGATCGATCTCATCAACACAAAGATGGAATTGGATGCGTGCATGAACGAACGCACGATGTTCTTCCGAGGCCAATCATGATCGTCTACCTGCTACAATCTACATTGCGTCGAATTCATCCGGCAACACGCAAATAAACATTCGACAAACCCTACGTAAGTCCTGGTGAAGAATCATCACATACTTCCTAATGGAAGTAATGCAATGCCCGAAGCACATGCGAATACTCAGTAGGCTAGCAATAGCCATAGCCGTAAAAATGGCCAAATGAATAAAGGGGATAAATAGAAGAATGACAGATCAGATAGAGGAAGAGACAATCTATAGTGGAAAAATAAAGGTAAAGGGTCAGGGAGCTTCCAAAAGCAATACTCAGCTAAAAAAGGCTGCAAACCCTGAATTACCCTATTTTAGGAATGGATGCATTGGCTATTGGTCGTGCAACTATCACATCCCGAAGCATGTAGGAGACCTTTACATGAAATCCATTGAAAAGTCAATAAGATGCGGGGAAACAATGTTAAATCATACTTCACCGTTTAACCTGTTGTTGACACATGCACTGAGAACTCTGATGATATGATTTTTGAAATTATTAAATTTGTGGAGTCCCAGGAGGACACCTACGGCTCATATGAAGACTTGGATTCGTCTCCTAAGTATTCCTTCATTTTGCTAGTTGATGTCACATATTCCTTATAAGTTTCCTTATCAGTTTAGTCCTAGTTCCTGAATAAACATTTGGTATGCGCTCCTGTTTAGCGATTATCATTTAAAATTGAATAAATTGATATTTCCCAGATATTTGATTACTTGTGCTATGTTTATTCTATATTCTACAATTTTTTTTCCTGATGCAACAATTGTTTGATTGTTAAATCATACCTCTAATATAGAACAAGTATAATCCAATGGTGGAAAGCTCAGATCAACTGCATATCATGAAATTTTCGTATTGCAGATAGTACATGCAAAAGAATTAAGTATTTCTATCTGCGAAAATTTGGTTGTGCTGTATACATGCCAATCTCTCTACTACAACGTACCACCATGGAGCCTCACCGGAAGTTGGGGATCTTTGTAGGTTATGAATCTTCGTTAATTATTTAAAGACCTAAAGCCTATGATAGGGGATCTATACACGGCTCAGTACGTTGATTGTATTAAGGATATTTTCCAGCATTAGGGGAAGATAAGTACCATATTAAATAATGCATATTCCTAAGATCCACGCACTAAAGAGACCGAATTTTCAAAGGATAATAAATCTGCAACAAATAAGCTAATAATCTGCCAAATGCCTTCATTGATTATAAGGGAGTGAAAAGATCTCGTATACATGCAGTTTATGCACATGAAGAGTGAAAATATCCTAGAAATATATTGAACCCACTCTTGACCCTCATGATAGAAAGAAGGTGAGGCCTCCAGATGCATGGGACTCAATTCTGTGGAGACGTTCGCAAAAGTAGAGAACTGAACAAATGAGAACACTACTGATGATAGTGGAAGAAGCTCAACCTAATGTTGAGAAAATCCTTGAAGTGATCCATCCTGTAGATGATAACATCCCTGAAGTGATCCATCCTAAAGATGATAACCCCAACGAATATTTGCATGCACAATCTACCGCTGGGAAGTTGGAACACTCAGACTCCATTGTTGTCGGAAACCACGAGGAGTTGGAAGAAATTAATAAAAAGATATCCCTGAAGTAATGCAGGAGAATTGTATAAAAGAAATACTACAATGGTCGACATATATTTCGCCTTTAAAATTGCTAAAGCTGGATCCAAAACCAAAGTCCATGGCAAAGTGATCGAAGCGCTCAGATAGGGTCAAATAAAAAGAAGCAATTGAGGTAGCGCTCTCTTAAT
Organism: Rhipidocladum racemiflorum; assembly: GCA_036346355.1. Classification (NCBI taxonomy): domain Eukaryota; kingdom Viridiplantae; phylum Streptophyta; class Magnoliopsida; order Poales; family Poaceae; genus Rhipidocladum; species Rhipidocladum racemiflorum. The sequence goes on from CM070583.1 coordinate 5,265,573, forward strand.
AAGAGAAAAGTTTTTTGTCCTATTAACTGAACATCTCCTAAAGTGTTCCCTGTAGGATCAAATGAGTTTTTCATTCGGAAGATAAATGAAAATATCCAGGTAGTGAGATATAAAGCGAGGCTTGTAGTACAAGGGTTCATGTAGAGACCCAGTATCGATTATGATGAAACATATTCTCCTGTAATGAGTAGAATAATGTTTTAAAATTTAATATTAATGGCAGCAAGTTTAAGTTTAATAATACACTTAATGGATGTAGTGATCGTATATTTATATGGGTCACTGGATACAGATATTTATATGAGTCTCTGAAGGAGTTAATCCTAATAATCGCAACATGTATAGCGTCAAACTGAAGAGATCGCTATACGAATTAAAACAGTCGGGGAGAATGTGGTACAACCGACTTAATGAGTTCCTCCTGAAGAAGGAATATTGTCACTGTGTGTTCATAAAGAAATCCTAAAATGGATTCTATGTCATCTCAGTATATGTCAATAATCTGAAAATCATCGGAACTATAGAGGAAATAAAGGAAGCAAGTGCTTATCATACGACGGAGTTTGAGATGAAAGTTTTCAGTAAAACCAAATATTGCTTAGACATGCAGCTGGAGCATTTCCCAGAAAGAATTTTAGTGCACCATTCTATGTATACCAAGATGGTATTGGAAATATTTGATATGGATAAAATCTCATCCTTATAAAAAACCTATGGTTGTGAGATCCTTTGAAGCGGATAAAAACTCTTTTAGACCAAGGATGGAAAATAATAAAGTCTTAGGACCTGAAGTCCTATACTTATGTATCTTGTAAATTGCACATGGCCTGATATTGTATTTGCAATAAATTTACTAGCAAGACACAGTGCAGCCTCAAGCAGAAGACATTGGGTCAATGTCAAATACTTTGCTCATATACGTCCAAGGTAATCATGATCTTTGATTGTTTTTCCAGAAGAACCAAGACTTAACCATGCTGAGATATATTGATGTTGGCTATCTGTTTGATCCCCACAATGCAAAATATAAGAATGGTTTTGTCTTTTTCTACGGTGGTTCAATTATCTCTTGTCGGTCTTTTAAACAGACTTTGATAGCTACTTCTACCAACCACTCCGAGATTATAGCCTCACGTGAGTGTGTTTAGCTATATCCAGAAGTAATATGGTCTTATTACTGTCGATACCCCACAATTATCTATATAGATAATGTTGATTGTTACACAAATACAAATGGGTTATGTAAGGAGCAATATCACGAAGCATATTGCCCCTAAATTTTTCTATCCTCACGAACTCCATAAGAATGATGAGGTAAACATATTACAAATTAAGTCATGTGAAAATCTAGCAGATTTGTTCAGTAAGTTCTTGCCAAAATCTATTTTTCAAAGATATGTTAATGGCATTAGAATGAGATGATTTAGAGATATACAAAGTTCAGGAGAGTAAAATCATAAACCATAACCCCTTTGTAGGATCCTGAAGATCCTACTTTATATCTTGAAGATTATAAGTTTTTGCTTTTTTTTTTCTCTTAGTGAGTTTTTCTGAAGTTTTCTTACATTGATATTTTTAATGAGGCAACTAGTGTAACACGGAGTGCGAGTGCAATGTACTCTTTTCTCCATCTTTTTCATTGGGTTTTTGAGAGGAGTTTTTAACGAGACATGTGTATTACGCGGTATTCATCCAAGGGGGAGTGTTATGATATAGATAAAATTCCAGTCAAGTTTGTAGTGACTCTATCTATTAGTGAGCGAATCCGAATCTATCTCCTATTGATTTTGCTATATATTAGGCACCCCTTGTATAGAGAGAAATAATATAATAAAGTGAGTTGTTTACCCTACTTTGTGTGTGTTTTCCGATTTTGTTCTTAGATTTCGTTAACGTATTGTTAATTAATCGCGAGTGAAAAACTATATTTTACAACCGGTGTCACAGACTTACCACCGACTGCAGTAGAGGGGAAGACAACTTCCGTAGTTGCGCCACACTTCGACCGTGCTTTGAGATTCGTAAAATCACGATTGGACGGTGATGGAAACAGTTTTTATGTGGAGATCGACCCCAATCACCCCATAATAGTAGATGGCAGCATATTCTAATTTCTAGTGCTTGACTGTTTCCACCACGTCCATGCATCGCCTACATATTCCGAAGCCTTTTCCGTGTTTATCCTTAATTTCACATCCTGCTAAATGTGAATGCTCTGACTATATTATAGGGATTTAATAATACATAACTACAAGTTGGTGATGATATCTATTTTCCTTTTCCTCCTCTCTAATAAAAACAATACGCCGACATACAGACCACTGCATCTCTCTTTTCCATCCACACCCACTCCTTTGGTCTGGCTATTTTCCACATCTTCCTTTCGGTAACAATTAAGATTAGAGGGGTATTTCTATGTTTTTTTTAAGTTACATAAATATTAAAACATGAATGAATGGTGATTATTTACCCTTTCGCTTGTTTCAAGATTTATGCAATTCGCATTAGGAGGAAAAGCATAGAAGCATTGCTCTTAAGATTATAATTTTATTTCTATAAACATGTGACATGGTTTAGTTATTTTGGTTAAAAATATATTTCCACCGCAACGCATGGGTTAGGTGTTGAGCGACTACTTCCAGATCGGTCGCTGTTACCAACTACTCCGGTGAATGGCCTCTGCAACGCTATCGAGTGAGAGAAAAATAACGAATGCAATACCAGCGCTGTTCAACGTATCGTTTTTTCCCTTGGGTTGATCACACGCACACGCTGACTAAATTCGCTGCGAGAATCGGTTGCGTGCCCTTGCAACAAACGAATTCTGACGTTTCCTCGATTTGCATTGCAGCAACAAAATTGATGTCGCTTTGCCAAAAGAAACAAGCAAAACCAGCAATTTGTCTTCGTATCGGTAGATCGAACCTTCAGCCGCTGTGTGTTGATGCTTCGAAGTCACGAGTTTCGCCGTGTCACCTCACGCCACCACCGGCCGTCGGCTGGCCGGCCGGTGGTAGTGATCCGACGTGGCAGCACCCACGTCAGCTCGAAGCGGACAGCCGCTGTGACAATACTAGCACACACACGCAAAAAAAAAAAAAGAAGAAGAAAATTCCCAGTGCCTCATAATTGAGCTTGAATAGCTTATCTTGTGTAGGCTTTTACCAAGGGGGGTTGACAGCGACGCCAATGGAGGCGGTGCCGTCAGCAGTGGCGTCACGACGCATCTGCACATGACAGCGCGCCGGACGGGCGGCCGGATCGATCGCGCGCCGGGACAAAACGCTGTGCATATTTAGCCCGGCAGCTTTTTTTCTTCTTCAAAATTGACCTCTTTAGAAATAAATTTACAAAAATACTGTTCGCGCAAAAAACGTGAAGGAGGGTTTTCGGCCTCGAACACACAAGACAAACGCCGGGTTTGCAGAACGTGCCAGTCAATTTGACCTGAAATTGACAAGGTAAAGTTTGTAATTTGATCAAAGCCGATAAACAAGGATCTATCGGCTTTTCGCTAGTCGGCTAGAACCGATTAGGAGATAACTAGATCAACCGGTTACGATTGATCCTGGATACAAGGTAAAAATCGGCTTCGGGAAGGCGATGCGCAACAAAACGAAGCAGATCAAACCTGAGTGAAATCGGCAAAAATCAACAATCGGCGATGTGCAACTATGTTGATTCCGTCGACCTGCAGAGGGATCTATGAAAGCTAAAACAATGTAAGAAAAGCTTGTAAAAAGTAGATGTGTGTGTTGTTGGATTGATTGATTTTCGCTTGACGTCCGCCCCCTTTTATAACACACCTGGCCGATACGAGTTGTACATGGATACGGTGCGTTTATTCGTATCGGCCTCTAATCTGATTTCCTTTCCTTTTAGAAACGGATTGCTTTTCCGATTCGTTCACCGATTTCTTTCCATACGAACACTTCCTCTGTTTTAGACCGATTTCAATATATGCCGAATTTTGGTGCAAACATATGCCCCCTGTTTTTGGAAGATAACTTGTTATTTTCCAAAAAGAATATATCGGCTTTTCATTCGTATCGGCTTTACAGAATAATCCTTTTTTGGGAACCACCCCATTAACCGCGCCGTAAAAATCTCGGTGCGTTTTAAATGCTCAACTGCTCCCGCCTGCTCGCCTTCTTTCATCGCGGTATAAATATGGGGGTCCCCCCATGGTCATTTTCACGCTTTCAAGCTCTCGGATCACACACCATCGGCTCTCGTCATCTTTCTCTTGCTCTCTCAAAATCGGCTGAAATGGACCCTTCGCAGGTATTCATTCCGATTCCTCAAAGTTCAGATCAATTCTACCTAGGACCGATAGGTAGCATGTCGGCAGACACCGTTATCAATACCGAGATCCCTAGACTCCCCTTGTCGGCCGCTGGATATAATATCTCCGAGTGGGGAAAAAGTTTTAGGGCCTGGCCCACCAGCCTGAAGGGATGGAGATCTTGGTTTATTAGGGTATCGGCTCAGAAGAGGGTAGAATGGGAGAGGATGGGTATAGCCGAGTCTCTATCTTTGAGTCTAGCCGACCCCGAAGCTAATGAACCCTTGGTAGCTGCGGCATGTTATTTTTGGTCGGATTCTTTGAATGCCTTTTTATTCCCATCCGGCCCAATCGGTCCTACTTTGCTTGACGTGGCCCAATTGTGCTGCCTTAGGCCAGACGGGGACCAGCTATCGGCTTTTAGCGGAAAACCTTCTTTCAAATTAATCCGCAAGAAAGGCGAGGGCTGGCACAAATATATCCAGAATAACAATAGAGTTACTGGTCCGGTATCGGCCGAAGAGCATGTCGCTTTTCTCAATCTTTGGTTAGACCGATATCTTTTCTGCGGTGCTTCCCTTGGCCCCACCCAAACCTTTTAGTTAGTGACGGAACGTTTAGTGGAGGGGCGTCGGCTTTCTCTCGGCAAGATGTTCCTCGGGGCTGTATATCAAATGATGTATGTAATTCGTAGTCGGCTTTTTTCTGGCTTTGCAAAACATGTCGTCGGCAACATAGGAGGCCCTTTGTGGTTTATCCAGACGTGGCTCCATTGCATGTTTAGCCGATCCATCTTATCTGAGCCTTCGGGGAGTTCAACTTTCCCTCGGGAAGATTATCTGGAACACGTAGTCCCCCAGTATAGAGTTAGTCCCACTGGGCGTGCCAAAATATGTTCGCGCAAAAAACGTGAAGGAGGGTTTTCGGCCTCGAGCACACAAGACAAACGCCGGGTTTGCAGAGCGTGCCAGTCAATTTGACCTGAAATTGACAAGGTAAAGTTTGTAATTTGATCAAAGCCGATAAACAAGGATCTATCGGCTTTTCGCTAGTCGGCTAGAACCGGTTAGGAGATAACTAGATCAACCGGTTACGATTGATCCTGGATACAAGGTAAAAATCGGCTTCGGGAAGGCGATGCGCAACAAAACGAAGCAGATCAAACCTGAGTGAAATCGGCAAAAATCAACAATCGGCGATGCGCAACTATGTTGATTCCGTCGACTTGCAGAGGGATCTATGAAAGCTAAAACAATGTAAGAAAAGCTTGTAAAAAGTAGATGTGTGTGTTGTTGGATTGATTGATTTTCGCTTGACGTCCGCCCCCTTTTATAACACACCTGGCCGATACGAGTTGTACATGGATACGGTGCGTTTATTCGTATCGGCCTCTAATCTGATTTCCTTTCCTTTTAGAAACGGATTGCTTTTCCGATTCGTTCACCGATTTCTTTCCATACGAACACTTCCTCTGTTTTAGACCGATTTCAATACATGCCGACTTTTGGTGCAAACATATGCCCCCTGTTTTTGGAAGATAACTTGTTATTTTCCAAAAAGAATATATCGGCTTTTCATTCGTATCGGCTTTACAGAATAATCCTTTTTTGGGAACCACCCCATTAACCGCGCCGTAAAAATCTCGGTGCGTTTTAAATGCTCAACTGCTCCCGCCTGCTCGCCTTCTTTCATCGCGGTATAAATATGGGGGTCCCCCCATGGTCATTTTCACGCTTCCAAGATCTCGGATCACACACCATCGGCTCTCGTCATCTTTCTCTTGCTCTCTCAAAATCGGCTGAAATGGACCCTTCGCAGGTATTCATTCCGATTCCTCAAAGTTCAGATCAATTCTACCTAGGACCGATAGGTAGCATGTCGGCAGACACCGTTATCAATACCGAGATCCCTAGACTCCCCTTGTCGGCCGCTGGATATAATATCTCCGAGTGGGGAAAAAGTTTTAGGGCCTGGCCCACCGGCACGAAGGGATGGAGATCTTGGTTTATTAGGTATCGGCTCGTAAGAGGGTAGAATGGGAGAGGATGGGTATAGCCGAGTCTCTATCTTTGAGTCTAGCCGACTCAAGCTAATGAACCCTTGGTAGGTGCGGCACGTTATTTTTGGTCGGATTCTTTGAATGCCTTTTTATTCCCATCCGGCCCAATCGGTCCTACTTTGCTTGACGTGGCCCAATTGTGCTGCCTTAGGCCAGACGGGGACCAGCTATCGGCTTTTAGCGGAAAACCTTCTTTCAAATTAATCCGCAAGAAAGGCGAGGGCTGGCACAAATATATCCAGAATAACAATAGAGTTACTGGTCCGGTATCGGCCGAAGAGCATGTCGCTTTTCTCAATCTTTGGTTAGACCGATATCTTTTCTGCGGTGCTTCCCTTGGCCCCACCCAAACCTTTTAGTTAGTGACGGAACGTTTAGTGGAGGGGCGTCGGCTTTCTCTCGGCAAGATGTTCCTCGGGGCTGTATATCAAATGATGTATGTAATTCGTAGTCGGCTTTTTTCTGGCTTTGCAAAACATGTCGTCGGCAACATAGGAGGCCCTTTGTGGTTTATCCAGGCGTGGCTCCATTGCATGTTTAGCCGATCCATCTTATCTCGAGCCTTCGGGAGTTCAACTTTCCCTCGGGAAGATTATCTGGAACACGTAGTCCCCCAGTATAGAGTTAGCCGATCTTATGGTGAGAGATTCATCATGTCTTCAGCTGGTGAACTAAAAATAGATCCTGTCGGCTTGCACAAATACCTCAGCTTCTTTCTTACCCTAGACAGACTTCTTTTGGTCAACAAGACTTCTTCCGATACAATCGATGTAGCCGATTGCCCATACCCAACATTCCTTCACCTAGATGCTGATAGTTCCTTGATGCCCCAATCTACTTTAGATTTGTACAAAATCATCCTCACCCCTTGCATCTTCCATGTCGGCTTGAATACCCGCAATCGGACATTTCAGCCATCGTACGAGTTCTACCACCCTTCGGTTTCGCGTCAACTAGGTTTTGGGCAAACCATCCCATCCTTTCCTCTGCTATCTTGTGTCGAGCCCGAGCTCGGGTAACTAACAAGCGTTGCGCGGAGGTTATTCTTGAAGTAGCCGATGGATTGCAAATTCTCTCGACACCGCATTTTGTTCTCAATTCCGCCGTCATTTGTATTCTCATGATGGTGGACCAGAATATCGGAAGTCACTCATGGACAGGACTCAGTCGGCCATAATCCACTTATTCCTTCACGATTTTCATGAGCCGACTGGCGATTTGCGGAGTCGATGCAAGCTCGGGTTATAGTGACTCCTCAGTAGCTGTAGAGGTACCGGTGTTTTATATCCTGTTTTTTTTTACGTTGTTTATCGGCTTTTTATTAAAACATCTTTGACCTTTCTAGGGCGGCACGGGTGTTGGTGAGCGAACAGCCGATCCCCATGCTTCTGCGAGTAGTGGCCGACAGCGACGTCCAGGTCAATCTGTCGGCACTACGGGGTATACTTCAGGCAACTTGGATATTCAAGGTCCATCCTTATCGGACTTAGCTCGCCAGCGCGCCCCAAGTGAGTTACTCTTGCATTAGCCATTATATCCCTTGCTTTGATAACTGCTAACCCGAAGTCACTGCAGAGAGAAGGAAGAAATCAGCCAGGCGCTCGCCCAGACCCGTGAGGCATCAACCCGATGGTTCCCCGGAACATTCAGCCACTGATGTGAGTCCGTGTAGTCATATTGCTTTACGTTTGTCTTGTTGCTGACTTGCTTGTTTTTCTAGCAATCTCCATCGGTACAAATAGCGGGGGTTATAGCCGATCCCCAAGGTGCTACATCGGCTATCCCTTCATCACTCTCTCCAACACCGCCGGCTGTACCGCCCCCGACGATTGATATTTCCGATCATGACCCCAAAGCGTTATCGACTGATCTGGCCGATTTGCTAGGCTTCACTTTGGATGAGCTTGACGACCCGGAGGTTATGGCCACCGATGATTACCCGGCCGATATACAACGCATAATAGTGGCCTCCGCTCGGCGTCATTGCCGGCCGTTCTTCTTGCCGGGCATGCAGAGCGACTCAATCGCCTCCTAGACGGTAATGCAACCGAAGCGGCTCTTCGGCCAACACTCAACCTTCGAGAAATGCAATGGCGGCCATGCGGTCGATCTTCCTCCGCTGACTATGAACGCATTGCTAGAGGTATGTCATTTGGGCCTTACGCCCGGCTGGGCGTGGTCGGCCGAACTAAGGGTTGATCAGAGGAAGGCCCAGCAAGCCGATCAACAGCTCTTGGACAAGCTTATAGCAGATGCCAAACATCGGAAGAGCGTATTTGATCAAGGTACTACTACACTCAAATCGGCTAAAAGCAGAGCTCAAGAGCTGGAGTCGACCAAGATTAAACTTGAAGAACAATTGGCCTTGATCATAAAAGAACTTGCAGACTGCCAGATTGGCATCACAGACTCTACATCCTCACTGGCCGTCCAGAGGCGGGAGATTGGCGAGGTTTTTGCATAAGTCAAGACTCAATCGGCCAAAATAGTTCCAGTTCCGGGTGATGCAGTGGCCGATCAACAACTTATAGATAGTGTCCAAGCCACTATTGGCAAAGCGGCGTGACACTATCGGCTTTGGGAGCCCATTTGCCCGGATCAGGACTACACTAGACTTTTGATTTATCGGTATCAGTTGTGTGGCCAATCTTTTTGTAATATTGCTTTAACCTTGGGATGACGTTTCTTTGAAAACTTGCTTGATCGGCTATGTAACTGATTTTTGTAAACTGTTTAATCCGTGGATGGGTGTTTAACTGACTCGGTCGGCTGTATGACCGATTTTATATGCATGTGCTTTTGTAATTGATGTTTTCCTTCCTGTAGTTAGGACCCGACCCATATGCTTGGGTGATATGCCTTCAGATATTTTCCATTGATCGCTTTAGGTAGGACGAACCCTTCTAAGGATTCCAGTATATACGAATTCCCATCAATCGGCCGATTGATCTTATAAGGCCCTTCCCATGTTGGAGACCATTTGCCGAATCGATTATCCTTAGACCCAATCGGCAACACGGTTTTCCATACCAAATCGGCTCGATTGAACGATTTTAAAATCACTTTTTTATACGACACAGCAACCCTCTCTTTATTCCTTTTAAGCCGATCTAGCGTGATCGGCCTTAGTTCACCCAAATCATCCAGTTATCGAGCATTGCCTGTTTGTATTCATCGGTGGTACCCTATCTTGCTCATATAGCCTTCTTGAGCCGATGTTGATTTCTACGGGCAAGGCGGCTTCTTGTCCGTATACCAACTGAAAAGGTGACAATTTAGTTGATCCGTGATGAGATAGCCGATAAGCCCATAAAGCCTCCGATAGCGTTGAATGCCATTTCCTCGGCTCTCCCTCAATTTTTCTTTTTATCAGCTTTATCAATGTCTTGTTTGACGACTCGGCCTGTCCATTGGCCTGAGCGTAGTAAGGGGAGGAGTTGAGTAATTTTATTCCAAGACTTTTCGCAAAACTTTTGAACTCGTTGGACATGAACACAGTCCCTTGATCAGTAGTAATTGTCTGTGGAATTCCAAACCGACGGACGATGTGTTCATTTACAAAGTCGATCAGCTCTTTGCTAGTAACCTTCTTGAGTGGTACAGCCTCAACCCATTTTGAGAAATAATCTGTGGCTGCAAGGATGAATTTATGTCCTTTGCTGGATGTCGGAAATATTTGGCCGATTATGTCTATACCCCATCCTCTAAATGGCCATGGCTTGATGATCGGATGCAAAGCCGATGCTGGTGCTGACTGTATGTTACCAAACTTTTGGCACGTTTGGCATCCTTTATAATATTTGAAGCAATCTTCTAACATCGTCGGCCAGAAATATCCTGTTCGTCTCAGTATCCACTTCATCTTATGGGCCGATTGATGTGATCCACAAATGCCTTCATGGACTTCACCCATCGCTACTTTGGCTTCCTCGGTTCCCAGGCATCTTAACAACAAACCTTCCATAGTCCGAAAGTACAATACATCTTCTAGTAGAACATATTTGAGTGCTTTGCACCTGACCTTCTGCTCGGTCGGCTTGGCTGGATCTGACAAATAATCCCTTATCTCTGTTCTCCAGTCAACAGGGTGGACACATAGAATCGGCCAAACGTTTAGCTCGATTGGTTCCTGTCGGCTTCCAATCCTGTATCCTGATGCTCATTGTGCCAATTGGTTTGCTTTGTCATTAGCTTCTCTGGGGATGTGTTCTATGGAAAATGTAGTAAACGTCTCGATAATCTGGAGGCATTGCTGCAAATAGTGGGTTAGCGCATCATCATTGCATCGGTATTCACCCTTGACTTGTTGTACAACTAACATTGAGTCTCCAAAAGCTTCGACGTCTTTCACCCCGATGCTATCTAGCAATTGTAGACCTCTTAGCAATGCTTCGTATTCTGCTTGATTATTTGAACATCGGCTATTTAGCCGATACATGAAGTCATACTCCTGTTTTCTAGGTGAAATCAATATCACGCCGATGCCTTCGCCTTCCTGGCAAACGGATCCATCAAAATACAGCTGCCAAGGAGTTACATCAGCCGTTCCTATTAATGTTTCACTTCCTGTGATAAAATCGGCCACAGCTTGTCCTTTCACAGATTTAGCCGACTCATAGGTTAACTCGAACTCTGTTAAGGCGTATGCCCATTTACCAAGCCGACCCCGCAGAATTGGCGCCGATAATATGTATTTGACTACATCGGTTTTGCATATTATAACGCATTTGGAAGCCAGCATATAATGTCTTAATTTGGTGCAAGCAAAATACAATGATAAGCATAATTTTTCTACTAGAGGATACCTGGTTTCTGCATCTAAAAGACGTTGGCTTAAGTAAAATATTGCTCGTTCCTTCCTATCGGCTTCTTGTGTTAAAACTGCCCCAATCGAATCACCTTCAGCCGATATATATAGTCTAAAAGGTATACCATGTTTTGGTGCGGTCAATACTGGTGGACTCATCAGATAACCTTTTATGTCGTCGAAGGCTTTTTGTTGATCGGCTTCCCATTTGAACTCTTGGTTGTCTTTAATTTTCAGCAGCGGTGTGAAGGCCCGAATACGCCCTGACAAGTTTGAGATAAAACGTCGCAAGTAGTTGATTTTCCCAATCAACACCTGCAACTCCTTTTTGCTTGTCGGCGGTTTAGTATCGGCTATGGCTTTTACTTTGGCTTGGTTTACTTCAATTCCTCCTTCATGCACCGTAAACCCAAGAAATTGTCCAGCCGATACTCCGAAAGCACATTTGAGAGGGTTCATTTTTAACCCATGTAACCTTGTGCTTTTGAACATCTTTTCCAGATCGGCTAAATGTTGCCAATCTTCTTTGGATTTTACCACTACGTCGTCAATGTATATCTCCACGGTATTGCCGATCATATCATGGAAAATATGGTTCATAGCACGCTGATAAGTAGCACCGGCATTTTTTAAACCGAAGGTCATAACTTTCCACTCATACAGCCCTAAAGCCCCCGGACATCTAAAAGCCGTTTTGGGTATATCGGCTTCGGCCATGAATATCTGATTGTATCCGGCGTTCCCGTCCAAAAAACTTATGATTTTATTCCCAGATGCAGCATCGATAAGCATATCGGCTATAGGCATCGGGTACTCGTCTTTTGGTGTAGCTTTGTTTAAATCTCTAAAATCGACACATACCCTAAGTTTGCCATTTTTCTTCTTTCTGAGGGCGATGTTTGAGACCCATTCAGCGTATCGGCAGGGCCGGATAAACTTTGCCTCTAGCAATCGTCCTACTTCTTCCTTTATAGCGTCATATAACGTAGGATTAAATCGCCTAGGGTATTGTTTGAATGGTCGATACCCAGGTTTTATTGGTAGCCGATGCTCAACTAGCTGTCGGCTTAAGCCTGGCATCTCGTAATACTCCCACGCGAAGCAATCTCTATATTTTTTGAGTATTTCGACCAACTTTGCTTTATAACTGGGTTCTAATTTAGCACTTACAAAAGTTGGTCTTTTGCCATCACCTTCCCCAATATCGATTTCTTCGAGTAAATCGGCAGAAGTAAATCCTAACCCTTTTCTTTCTTCTTCAAAATCCTCAACAGCTTCTTCGTATTCTTCTTGCCGATAGCTCCTGGCCTTTTCCTGCAGCTTTGCTAGTGTCTTGTACTCCATCTTCTTACTACTGCCGTCTGTCCGATCAAGCGTGTTGGGTTTAACGCCGATCGGCTTGAATCCTGACTTCTCAACGCAGATAAAATCGCAATTGTCCAAGACTTTTCACGATATACATTCGGCTTCTTCGTGTGGCGATTGGTGTCGTGGCTAGCCATGGCGATATGAGCGATGTATCGGCGTGCGACTTCTCTTGTATCATCGTTCCACCGCACCAATTTTTGGTGCATAGTTGATGGTATACAGCAATTGACATGGATCGATCCGCCCAAGGAGCACGCTGTAATTGCCTTTGGCTTCAATCACAAAAATGCAGTTGGCGAGTTTTATTACCGATCGTCATTCGACACCATTACGCCTTTAGCCTCGCTTGGGTCTCGGTGAAGTCATTTAGCACCATATTGGTCTTGATCAAGTCTTCATCGGCTTTACCCAATTTTACGAAAGTGCTTAACGGCATTAGATTAATCGTCGCCCGCCATCGACCAACATGTGAGATATCGGTCGGCCATTAATGTACCCCTTTAGATATAGTGGTTTTAGATGCCGATGCATGTCTTGTGGTTTTTCGAACACGGCGTCACGGTGCTCCGAGGCACAATTGGGCGAACACCTCTTGGTAGATTCTTCGGTTTTGAACTCGACAGGTAGAGTGAATACCATGTTTATATCCATTGGTGGCGTATCATCCCGGATCATCGGAGAACCGGATTCGATCGATTGATCTGAATCACTATCGATCTGTTCCTTCTTTCTCCACTCCTTTTTCAAAACCGGTACTGGTCTTAACTTATTGAACATCCGATCCCTCTCGCTCTCCTTTTCAGCTTCCCTTTCTTCTTGTGTCTTCAATCGCTGAAGCCTTCTGCGTTGTGATTTGCTGAGACCCGAGGGGCACCACCTAGGCTTAGGTTCTATCGGCTTCCTTATTTTTCCAGCTAAATTGCTCATCTCGCTGTCAGATTCCATTCTACTTGTGTTAGCCGATAGTTCTTGATTTCGGGAGGACTCGCCTTGCTCTGATGTTGTCAACCTTTCATGGATCGGTCTTCTGCTTCTCACATCTGGATGATTGTATATCGGTCCAGACAACCTATCTTTTATAGATCGGTTTGGCCGACATGCAGACGAGTGTTGCATAGGACAAGATACAACTGTTGGTAAGGTCATCCCTCTCTCCCGAGAAAGCGCCAAAAGGGACATTGCCGATGTTTCTCTTCTTCAGTGGTTGGCCGACATGACATATCTGGCCGCCAACGTTCGTCCCTCTTTTGCCCTGGTCGATGAAAACTCTGGTGTTGTTGAGTGTTATATCTTCGACTTATCCTCTCATACTTCCCCAGGAGCTGTGAGAAAGTCGGCTTTGGTTTGAAATCGATTTTTCTTGGAGCCCTCTCAGCCCGATACCATTTTCCGATTTCCAGGTCTCCTCTTGGTTTTACCATCCTTGAGTTGTGTCCATTTTTATCGGCTTCTATTTGTATGGAGCCGATAGTAATCTGTACCGTTTCATCTTTTGATCGTGCTTCAAATCTTTTAGTCGTCTTAACATCTTTCATAGGTTCCTTCCCTTTCTGTGAGCACTGCACCATGTTGACCTGGAAAGGATTCATATCCATTTGCATAGCCGATTCTTCCGCAAACTTTAACCTGCCATCGGCGATGGTCGATTGAATCTGTTGTCGAAAAATATTGCAATCGTTAGTGTTATGTGAAAATGAATGGTGCCATTTGCAGTACCTTCGCTTTTTAATTTCTTGGTGATGGGATGACGTGCCCTTCAGTAACCTTATGAGTTTTTCTTGTAACAATAAATCAAATATTTTGTCACATTTTGAAACATCATATGAATACTTGACTTAGTCCTATTTTTTGTCGGCTTGAAGCGAGGAGCATACGAGTGGCTTTTTAGAACCCTTGGTCCACTCGGCTATGTTCACCTCTGCTTCGTCCTCAGAGGTGTCGCCTGAATTGTAATCTACCATGTTTACTTTGGCCTTTTCATTGCCGCTTGGCTTAAATCTATCTTTAAACCCTTTGCTCTCTGCATATCGGCTTTCATGTGCCGATACGCGATGGAGTAGGTGGCCCAAGTCGGGGAACTCCTGGCCCGATAGTTTCTCTTTTAATGGCGGGATTAACCCTTGGAACGCTAGATCGGCCAATTGATCATCGGGTAATGTTACACTGAAGCATCTATTCCGTACGCCCCTAAATCTCTTGATATAATCGGAAACCGATTCGCCGTACTTCTGTCGGACTGAACTAAGATCAGAAATCCTAAGCTCCATAGTCCCCGAAAAGAAGTATTCATGGAATCGGCTTTCTAAATCGTTCCATATATGAACTGAATTTGGGGGTAGACTAGTGAACCAAGTGAATGCAGCACCAGACAATGATAAAGGAAACAATCTAATTTTTAATCCATCGGACTGTGCAGCCTCCCCACATTGAGCCATAAACCGTCCGATATGCTCAATTGTGGTAACAGAATCATCACCTGAGAATTTGGCAAAGTCTGGTATCCTAAAGTTGTGGGGATATGGCATTCGGTCTATGTAATCGGGATATGGCTTCCTGTAGCCGATTATCCTTCCTCTGGGCTGTAAGCCGAACTGTTCTCTCAAAACGTTGGCAATTTGTTCTGCCCAGTTGACATTGTCGGCTTGTGGTGCAACCGGACATTGCCAATTCTCATTGTTCGTGCCCTGCCCCCCGAGTGCAAACTCGGGTCTTTGTCCAAATCGCACCGCAGGAGGTCTTGGTACTTGGTCATAATCATGATTAAAACCTAATGCATCGGGTATGGGCGCGAAAGGTTCGACGTCTGACACCACCACATGCGGGCGCTTGTTTCACGGTTGTGGTTCCCGTGATTGCGGAGCCTGATCCGTTTCGATCGGCTGATAAGCTGATAGACCGATGCTATTGGAGGGCCCATTTGACTGATTTGATGCGCTTATCTTGGCCCCATCCGTGTGCCCATGGTAGTGTGTGAATCCATCTCTCTGTATGCTTGGTTTCAAAACAGTAGGTTGAGTTGGCATCATAATAGGTGTTTGAGCCGACACGTTTACTGTATTGGTGTTAGGTGTTATGGAATATACTGGGTACGTAGGGATGGTTTGCGGTGGATCTAGCAGGCTTCCAGACGCAGCTAATTCCTGAGCAATTGTTTTCACACTATTTTCTATCATCGGCTTTAATGTGGATACTAGAGCCGATGGTGGTTAATTAATGCGTGATGAACAGTTGCTCGATCATACTTGATAAATCGGCTTGAGCGGGTGCGTATCGGCTTACCGATTCGGATGACGAATCTCCGATAGGATTGATGCTTGGGAGTGCGATCTTTTGAGTAACGCCACGACGTGTTTTCTGAAGCACCGTAGCATCATTTCCTCGAGCCGCCTTTCGGTCTTCGATTTCTTTTATTGCTCCAGGGGTTAAATCGGCCATTTGAGGCGCGATTATAGCATCGATGTTGATATCGGCGGTGACCGCAGGCTTGTCGGTTGGCGACATTCTTTTGTTTGTCCCACCGGCGTGCCAAAATATGTTCGCGCAAAAGCGTGAAGGAGGGTTTTCGGCCTCGAACACACAAGACAAACGCCCGGGTTTGCAGAGCGTGCCAGTCAATTTGACCTGAAATTGACAAGGTAAAGTTTGTAATTTGATCAAAGCCGATAAACAAGGATCTATCGGCTTTTCGCTAGTCGGCTAGAACCGATTAGGAGATAACTAGATCAACCGGTTACGATTGATCCTGGATACAAGGTAAAAATCGGCTTCGGGAAGGCGATGCGCAACAAAACGAAGCAGATCAAACCTGAGTGAAATCGGCAAAAATCAACAATCGGCGATGCGCAACTATGTTGATTCCGTCGACTTGCAGAGGGATCTATGAAAGCTAAAACAATGTAAGAAAAGCTTGTAAAAAGTAGATGTGTGTGTTGTTGGATTGATTGATTTTCGCTTGACGTTCGCCCCCTTTTATAACACACCTGGCCGATACAAGTTGTACATGGATACGGTGCGTTTATTCGTATCGGCCTCTAATCTGATTTCCTTTCCTTTTAGAAATGGATTCCTTTTCCGATTCGTTCACCGATTTCTTTCCATACGAACACTTCCTCTGTTTTAGACCGATTTCAATACATGCCGAATTTTGGTGCAAACAAATACCTTCTATCGTAGAAGACAATCTTTATAAATAAATTTACAAAAATACTTTTTATCGTGGAAGATGCAGCAAGCGACACCTGTCCCCTGTCGCGTCTGGCAAGCACGGGAGAGGGCCAACACTACATGCGACCATGGCAATACACGTGCGAGCGTGGGGACGCACTGGCAGGCGAGGGCATGCGGGGTGTATCGCACGTGGAGGCAGGTGTGCGGGGACGGGCAGCAGCGTGGCACGTGGGGGCAGGCGTGAGGGCGTAGGCGTTGCGCGGGTCCGGGTGCGTGGTGGTGCAAGACGTGTGTGGGGCCAGGCGCGTGGGGCCAAGCGCGTGGTGGCGCGTGGGGCCAAGCGCGTGGTGGCGCGAGGAGAGTATAGACGTTATCGCGGTCGGGTAGCGTGGAAAGAGCTCTTTCGTGCTACCTGAGCGCGGAAGGTTCTTTACCCTGCAATGGCACATGGTGCCACAGTGCTAGCCTTCTCCTGTGCTCTCTGGATGCGGTAAGAGATATGTGTCGCTTGTTGCGCCTTCCCCAGTGGGGATTGGCTATTTTTGCAAATTCATTCGTGAGGAGGCTAATTTTGTTAAAAAAAAGCTATAGGACTGGGTATGCATAGTGTTCACACGAGACGCCCTCCGACCTGGCCACGCAAGTGGCCCCGCATAGAGCACGTAGTGCATCCCGCCGCAATAATGCCCTAGCTGGAAATTATGGAGTTTTCAAGAATTTATATGGTAATTGTGTTGAGATATAGCAAGACTTTTTGTCCTGCTTGTTTAAATATGATGCAACTCTATCTCTTTAGGGATAAATCTGAATCTATCTCTAGTGGGGTTTCTTCTATAAATATGGTATCACATTATACAAGAAAATCAATCTACTAAATACAATAAAGTTTTACCTTCATATATCGTGTGTGCTCTTCATGATTGTTCTGGCTATTCAATCGATATATTGTGTTTTGAACTATGACGGTAGTCATCATTTTACAACATGTTATCAGCACGAAGCTCCCCAAGGTCGATCAAGATCGGTGAGCATTCAGTTTTTTTGGTCTAATCGGTTTTTGTTTGTTTTAAAATAATTCAGTTTTTAAAAACTGGCTACCGAATTTCTCAAACCAAAATGAAAAACTGAACTGAATTAGCCGAAATATTTCAGTTCTGTTAATTCGGGTTTTTGGTTAACCAAAATATGAATAAACACTAGGTACATTAGATTTGGTTCTTCTCATATCGCAACATAGAATAGAGATAAACTTACATAATATTCATAGATCATTACAGTATAAGAATAGTAGAATATATGAACATACCACATGATGAGGGCATCCCAACCATGGATACAACCGCTGTCATTTCTCTCCCGACGACATCTTCGTTGCCGCACTTCGGTCTACGACGCATGGAGGGCTTAATCCAGAAGCTCGGTCTTTCCATCCACCTTTGCTGACCCAGCGCGTTAAGACCACTCACCAAGGACAGCTCATATGCCAAGGAAGGCCCATGATGAAGCCTAATTCGTCGCCGAGTCCGGTTCGGCCATCCAGCAGCACCTCAACTTCAAACAGCATATCTTGGGCTCCCGAACTCCGTTTTCGATGTACGACCACTCGTTTGAAAGCTTAGGAGATAAGCTTTCCAATGGATCCAGCCCCATGTCCAAATTCACTCCAGATCGATGGAAAAATGCAGAAGAGTGTCACGGGCCAAATCTATCCGGTGCTGTGTCACTGTATTTTTGGGCCTGTGGCCCATGTATCTTTAGGGTTTGGTGGTGGACGCCCTTAGCTTGGGCGCCCACCCTTGGCCGCACCTCTTTATATGGCCGCCACCCCCATACGCTGTTCTTTAAGTTTTGTTGTGTTTTGGTAGATCCCTTGTGCGTCCCTCCTCGTGTTTGCGTGTGTCGACTAGACCGCCCGGGATGAGAAACATAACCTCAACTTTGTGTTCGTGAGTTTTATTGGTATCTAATTTTCAGATTGCTTCTCACTTGTTTTTGCAAGTTTCTCGATTACTAGCAGGGTTAAAGATCCATCACGTCTAAGCGTGGTTTATTGACTCGCGTTGGTGGCGTTGCGATTGCCGGTTTCCTATCCTCGCTGGTTGGAAGCCAAGATCACGAGTTCATCAACTCTCCAAATCGATGTATCGTTCTCAACAGAAGATCGGGCACCTCCGTGTGTGTATCACCACACATATGTATAAAAATATTACAATATGATACCTGCTTGATAGCTTTAGGAAGAACGTTATAAAAGTGGTATTATATATGAGCTATTCGGTTATTTTGTTTTCTAGAAGCAAAAAACCGAACCGAATACTAAAAACTGAATTACACCAAAATAAAAACCAAACAAAAACTGTAAATTGAAAAAACTAAAATAATCAGTTAATTCGGTTCGGTAATTCGGTTTCAGTTAAGTGCCCCTATCGTCAGGCTGCATCAATCGACACTGCATCGAATTCTGACCAGCATCAAGTGATTAAACCTACTGCAAGCTATAGTAAGTTTGAAGCACGTAAGTTAATCGCACCTCAATAGTTTTTAATCATGCAGATTAATTTCCTTAATTGCCTAAGTTACTCTTTTAATATAATGAAAATTTAAGGTTTGTGTAGTAGAACAAACTTAAAAATTTGTATGTTGTTGATGCTCCCCGCTTGTCGTCGAGCTGCACCCGTCGCGCTACGTGATTAACGCTCCACCGGCCCACAACCGCACATACGCACGAGCGCGTTGTGCACCCTACTAGCCGCTGAGCCACAATGTCACACTGAGCACCTAACACCCCGTAGACCAGCAGCCACGCTGTGCTCCCGACTTGGCCATGCCCGACATGACCGCATTGCGCTCCCTACTCGTTGTGCCAATGCCCGTCGCACTCGCTCTCGCCGCTACGCTCAGCCACGACAGTTGCACCCTCGCTCGTCGTGCTCAC
Source organism: Rhipidocladum racemiflorum (assembly GCA_036346355.1). Classification (NCBI taxonomy): domain Eukaryota; kingdom Viridiplantae; phylum Streptophyta; class Magnoliopsida; order Poales; family Poaceae; genus Rhipidocladum; species Rhipidocladum racemiflorum. Next base: position 5,285,194 of record CM070583.1, read on the forward strand.
GCCTGCCGCCGCGCTAGACCGCAACTGCCCTAGTGCTTACCGTGCGCTTGCCGCCTTGGCCTCACCCACGCGTGTCGTTCGCCATTGCCTTATCTGTTTGGACACGAGGCGGCTAGGGTTTTTAACCCTAGCCACCCGATCATGCAGACAGGGATACAAATCTCATTTTGGAATAAATCTCGGAGGTGCCAAAAATCCGAAATCTCGACGAGATTTTGGAAATTCAAATCAAATTCGGACGAAATCTAAATTTCAAATTTCAAATTTGGTTTTTTTCTATCAAAAAATCTGAGATTTCGGCCGAAATTTCTAAGTTTTCGGTACATTTTGAACCGACCAAAGAATGGTCAAAACACATAAAAAAAATTGAATTTTTTTGTGGATGGTCTTCGACCTAAATCCAATCATATCCAGCCAAAAAAATTAAAACCGGTAAAAAAAATATTGAGATTTCGGCCGAAATCACCAAGATCTCATCGAAATTTTCATATACACAGTAGCATTTTAATTTTCTTTTACCCGGCCAAGGTTTTGAATCTCGGAGGCGTTCGAAATTCGAAATCTCGATCAAGATTTTGGATTTCGGACCAAAATTTGAATCCCCGCATGTAGGCCACTATGGGCCGCACAGCTAGTGCGTTGAACATAAAGCTTGTGACTGGTAGTAAAATATCGATTTCTCTTTTGAGATAGAGTTCAATCCTCTACTATTTCTCGCGATATCTTCTTACAAAGTTTTGTTAGGGCATTTATAATTGCCTCTAGTTTAGGTGGGCTAATCACCATCTACTTTAGACATATCTTCTTCAACTTTTTTTCACATCCAAAAGTCCAGTATCTTCCTAAAAATTAGTGAATTAGGAAGAGCTCTTTTGTGAACAAAAAGAAAGAGCATGGCAATCTTTCAAACTTGCATTCGAAATGTGAAATATTTAGAAAAGGGGGAGAGATCAAGACAATGCAGCAGGGTTAGTTATCTAATTGGGTAGTCAAACATGAGGTGGTTCATAGATCTTTGGGCTCCGATCACTAAGGAATAGAGACTTTACAAATAAAAGCAGGGGATTGGGATGGCAGCGGTAGCCCTTCAGCACGACGCATGAGCTGTGCGTCCAGTTACTTTTCCAGATGAGAAAGAAAAAGGGAAAAATAAATTAAAATAGTAATTTTTTGTTTTAACCCCTGAAGTTATAGTTATTTAAGGCCAGCCATGAAAATATTGCTTTAAGTTCCCTGAAGTTTACTCTAATTCTGAAAAATAGTTAATAAATTCTGAAAATTCATATTAAATCCTATAAACTGAATTTTTAGGTATATGTGCTTCCATAATTTTGTTGAACTTCATTCTTAGCACACATTGGAAGCTTCATATATTTGGGTTCATTTTTCCTTGCATAATTCCGTGTTTGTATATGCTGTTTTTGTTTTCCTGTTATTCAGTAATTCTTAAAATTACTTGATTATTAGCAGAAAAAGTATAAAAATGCTAAAAAAAATTCTAATTTTTTTGTAATTATCTGTTGAATAAATATGGACCAAACTTTACTTATTCAATGATAAACATGCAATATAATATTTTACCAGTAGTAAAATTCAATCTTGTTCGCATATAAGGTATGTCAGAATTTACTGAACTCATCTTGAATGGCAGCAGTTACATTACCTATGCAATAGATGCCAAGATCAACTTGCGAGCTCGATATCTTGGAACAGCTATCACTCAGCCTGAACTTGATGCTCCTGCTCTTCCTGAAGTCACCAAGTGTGCAGCTCTGCACTTCTTGAGACTTCATCTCTATCCGGACTTGAAGTTGAATATTTGATGAAGGGGGACCCACTAGAATTATGGAATTCCTTGAAGGAACGATATAACTAGCCAAGATGCACCTTGTTACCATGCAAGTGGACCCTCCATGCTTTGTGGATTTTAAAATAGTGGCAGCATACAACTCTACCATGCATAAGCTTGTCACCAAATTGATATTATGTAATTAGAAAGTTAATGATGCTGAAATGATAGACAAGACATTGTGCACCTTCCACCCCAATATGAGGATACTGTAGCAATAATACCGTCATACTAAGTACCAAAAGTACTATGAGCTTATCTGCATTTTGCTAGAAGCGAAAAAGCATGTTGAACTCCTGATCAAGAATCATCATGTCCTCGATAATGGGATACATGCAATGCCCGAAATACATGCAAATGCTCAGCATGCTAGCAATAGACATAGCCACAAAAAATGCCGTAGGCATGAAGGGAGAAAATAGAAGAATGACATAACACATGAGAGAAGAAGCAAGCCCCAGTGGAAAAGTAAATGTAATGGACTAGGGAGCTTCCAAAAGCAAGACTCAGCCAAAAGGATGTAAACCCTACACAACTCTACTTTAGGTGTGGATGCACTGACCATTGGTCACGTACCTGCCGCACTTCAAAGCATTTGTTGGACCTTTACATGCAATCCACTGAGAAAGTCTAGAAGAACCAGGGGAATAAGACCGCAACACACTTCATTGCTCATCCTATTGTTGAGAAGGAAATCGAGAAGGATAATGACAAAGCCCTTGATCCTATCGTAGAGTTCAAAGAGGGCATTCCCGGATATGGAAACTTTCCTATGGATGAAGATGATCTTCTTGGGACTAAACTAAATGAGTTTCCAAAGAATGCCCATTGTTTCCAAGAGGATATAAATGATTTATATGGAGACCTGTAGTAGTCTCCTAGTTACTCCTTTTGATAGTTGATATCATATTTTTCCTTTTTGAGTCTCCTTAAGAATCTCCTTTATTAGCTTAATGTTTAAGTTCCTGAATGAACATTGGTCTATGCTCATGTTGAGTGATTATTAGTTAAATTTAAATAAATTGTTATTTTCTATGATATTTGTTTAATTTATTGTGCTATGTTTGTTCTATATTTTTACAATATGTTCCTGATGCAATGATTGTTTGATGGAAATCATTCTTTTAGTATAGAACATCGTATAACCCAATGGCGAAGTAGGAAATCTTTTGTAGTAGACAGTTGCACAATAAATACAATTCTTAGAGAGACTAAATATTTACAGACTTTGACTAAGAAAACTGAAAATATCACGACTATTGCCGGAAGCAATGCCCTCATAGTTAGCACTAGAAGTGCAATCATAGTTCTCCATATGGGTACTCATATAATAATATAAAATATTGTATTATACCCTGAGTTAGTCGTATTCTATTAAGTTTTAAAGACATCTGTCTGAATAGTTTCCATATGAAGACAAAAAATGAGGATGGTACATAAAACCTACTCATGACCAAGTTTAACGGGTGCAATAAATGTGTGATTGAAAATCTCTATTCCTTGTTTTCCGGGTTACACTATACATGTATAAAACCTGAAGTTTATGTTGCGATGAAAATTATACTAAAAAAACCTAAAAATATTTAAGATCTATCATGATCTACTAGGCCATGTTGGGTTGAATATGATGAGAAAAATCATCAATAATTGTACTGGCAATAGCATAGATATTGCTAACTTCCCTAGGCCTGAAGACTTCTTATGCCCTGTTTGTGCTAAAGGGAAACTAATAATTAGACCATCTTATCTAAAAGTTAGTGAAGAATCACCGAATTTCCTAAAGAGAATTCAAGGTGATATTTGTGGACCTATCCATCCCCTGTCACTTTATCGTACCGATAGATGTTTCTATTAGATGGTCTCACGTTTGTATCTTATCTACTCAGAATCATGCTTTTACTAAATTAATTGCCCAAATCATTAAATTAAGAGCATCCTTTCCAGAAGAAAGGATCAAGTCTATTCAAATGGACAATGCTGATGAGTTTACCTCAAAGGTCTTTAATGATTATTGCATTGCTCTGGGCATTAATGTAAAGCATTTAGTACCATTTGTCCACACACAAAATGGCCTTGCAGGGTCATTAATTAAAATAATAAAACTTATTTCTCAGCCAGTCTTATAGAATTGTAGGTTACCCATAGCTGTTGGGGCCATGCAGTGTTGTATGCTGCTTTATCAATTTCCCCTTCACAGATAATGTATAGGAAAGAATCAAATATTTTTTTCATATGCAAAAATTTGGCTACGCTATATACGTGTCAATCTCATCACCACATTGTACAACCATGGGTCCTCACTGAAAATTGGAGAACTATGTAGGTTATGAATCTACGTAGCTAGAGCCTATGACAAGAGATTTGTATATGGCTCAGTACGCTGATTGTATTTTTTATGAGGATAATTTTCCATCATTAGGGGGAGAAAAATATCACACTAAAGAATACTAAAAAATAGAGTGAAATATCACTAGCATTCGATCCTTAGACCCATGCAATAAAGAATATGAATTGAAATTTTAAAGGATAATAAATTTACAACAAGAAGCGCTAAGATAGGGTCAAATCAAAAGAAGCAATTGAGGCAATGCTCGATTAATAAGAGGAAAGTTTTGGTCCCACTGACCGAACACCACCTAAAGTGTTCCCTGACATCGATTTGAAGAGAAATGAAAATATCTAGATGGTGAGATATAAAGCAATGCTTGTAGCACATGGGTTCACGTAGAGACCTGACATCGATTATGATAAAACCTATATCCTGTAATGAGTGGAATAACATTCCGAAATTTAGTAGTAATGGCGGCAAGCTTAAATTTAATAATGCAGTTGATGGATATAGTGACTGTATATTTATATGGGTCATTGGATATGGATATTTATATGAGTCCCTAAAGGAGTCAAAATTCTGGATCCTAATAATCGCAACATGTATAACGTCAAACTGAAGAGATCGCTATACGAATTAAAACAGTCGGAGAGATTGTGGTACAACCGACTTAATTAGTTCCTTCTGAAGAAGGGATATTATCCCTATGTGTTCATAAAGAAATCCCCGAATGGATTCTGTGTCATCTCAGTATATGTCGATAATCTGAAGATCATCGGAACCATAGAGGAAATAGAGGAAGCAAGTGCTTATCTTACGACGGAGTTTGAGATAAAAGTTTTGGGTAAAACCAAATATTGTGTAGACTTGCACCTAGAGCATTTTTCAGACGGAATTTTTGTACACTAGTTTATCTATACCAAGAAAGTATTGGAAAGATTTAATATGGATAAAATCTCACCCTTTTAAAAAACCATATGTTTGTGAGATCCCTTGAAGCTGATAAAGCCCCTTTTAGACCAAGGATGAAAAATGAGAAAGTCTTAAGACATGAAGTCATCTATTTATGTATCTTGTGAATTGCACAAGGCCTGATATTACATTTACAGTAAATTTGCTAGCAAGACAATGCAGTCTCAACCAGAAGACATTGGACTAATGTTAAGAGTTTACTCATATACCTCCAATGTACTCAAGATCTTGGATTGTTTTTCCAGAAGAACCAAGACCTAACCATGGCAATATATATGGATGTTGGCTATCTGTTTGATCCCCATAGTGCCTAATCTAATACTGGTTTTGTATTTTTCTGAGGTGTTTCAACCATTTCTTGGTGGTCTTTTAAGCAAACCTGGATAGCTACTTCTACCAACCACTCAGAGATTATAGTTTTATATGAAGCCTCACATGAGTGTGTTTAGTTGAGACGTGTGATTAACCATACCCAGAAGTCATATGGCTTTAATACTGTCGAGACCCCTACGATTATTTATGAAGATAATATTACATGTGTTGCACAAATGTAAATGGGTTATGTAAAGAGCAATATCACGAAACATATTGCCTGTTAGTTTTTCTATCCTCATGAACTATAGAAGAATGGTGAGGTAAAAATATTACAAACTAAGTTATTTGAAAATCTAGCAGATTTGTTCACTAAGTCCTTGCCAAAACTAATGACATTAGAATGAGATAACTTACATATATGCAGAGTTTAGGGGGAGTAAACCCTAAACTATGACCCTTTACATGATCCTGAAAATCCTATTTTATATCCTGCAGATTATAAGTTGCGCTTTTTTTTTCCTTAGTGAGTTTTCCCAAAGTTTTCTCACATGAAGGTTTTTAATTAGGCAACTAGTGTAACACGGAGTGTGAGTGCAATGTTCTCTTTTCTACATCCTTTTTTCTCACTGGATTTTTGGAAGGAGTTTTTAACGAGACATGTGTATTACAGTATTCGTCCAACAGGAGTGTTATGATATAGATAGAATCCTAATCCAAGTATGGAAGGACTCTATCTATTGGTGGGCGAATCCGAATCTATCTCTAACCGGTTTGGCTATATATCGGGCACTCCCTTACAAAAGAATCTAATCTAATAAAGATAGAGTACTCTTACTCCCTACTTTTACGTGCTTCCTATCCTGGCTCATGTGTTTTGTTGGAGTGCCGTTGATCGATTGCGGGTGAACGACTACGTGTTATAACACTGAGTTTGTCTTTTTCCAAAAACATGTAGGAAAGTTGCGTATTGTTTCACCAATATACCGGGGTGAATCAACTGTTTACTCCCCACAAAATACCAATAGGCTTGGGTTAGCTGAGTACCGTAAATTCGGAAAATTAGGCGAATCTACAGGGGTGAGAACACACACTTGCACAAAAATACCTCAGCGTGCACTTGATGCAGTCATGCTGTACCACTAGATGGAGATTCCAAAAGCAGAGCACAGCCCCAGCATTGGACCTGACCTCACTTTGGTAGGAATCGCATTCTCCCGTTTTCGAATACACATCATTTTAGCTTTTAAAATTTTTAAATACATATCGTTCTACAATTTTAAGATAGTATTTTATTATTTTTTCGCATGTACCCTCCCCTTTAACTATTTTCAATATCATTTACTTTCATAGACAATAGTAAGACACACTATCTAAAGATATAATGAAGATGTGTAATGTATTATTTTTAGATGCATCTTTGGTAGAAACGTAAGAACCTAGAATGATATCTATTCCGGAACAGACAGAGTAGAACACAAGGGAGGGAATGGCAGGATACCGTAGCTGTAAATCTGGGCGATACGTTTCGGATCCAACGGTCGAGGTTGATATAAAGGCAGGATACTATTCACTGTGCAAAGGCAGAGGATACACTTCCACTTTGGTGTGGTGCCAAGTAATGGTGCACTTGCTCTACTAAAGAACTATTAGCTCCAACCCAGAGTTTAGTATATTGTGTCATTACATGATTAAGCTTCCACTCTGTTTGCCATCTCTAAGCTCTTATCAGAACCACCCTTTCTATTGCTTACTTTGTGTAAGAACCGTGCACTGCAATTCAAATGGAACATGAGGTAAGAAATGCGTACTCACCTGAGTTTGTGGTGGATGCTGAAATGGTCATCTTGTATCTTTGAAATTTAAAAATAGAGCAACTGATAAGCTAGATAGTAGAAATCCATTACCGAGGAGAAACTTACCACCTTCATGTAAAAGCAAAACTACACAAACTTTAGAAGCACTCTAATGGTTTCACTCCAATCCTATTCTGTTCTACGATTCGTTCAATATTATTTTATGAATGCATATAATCTTACATGATTTTAAACTCAATAGACATCAGGTTTCGTCTTTTATAAGAAAAAGGCTAGGGAGAGCATGGGATATTATCTTCTTATTTCTGCGTGACATAAGAGGGAAAAGTGGTCGATACGTCAGTAGTGAATAATCAACTAGGGTTGTGCGGCGATGCATGAACAAGATGGAAGATATGCTCTTATATTATTGACCTAAAAGAAGATATGCTCCTAAAAAGAGGTTTAGATGTTTGATCACTTTCCCAGAGCACTTTATTCTTGCCATATATAGACCCTTCGGAAATATATGAGATGGGAGTGATCGACATGCTTCAATGGCAACGTTTGATTGCTGCCAATTGCAAAGAAAAGCAGTAGTTGTAGTAGGATAGGTGTGGAGTAGATCAAACATTCATACACTTAGAGCATCTCCAAGAGAGGCCCTAAATAGGGTCCTATCTTGAAATATAGGGCTTTCAAGGAAAAGATCAACTCCAGCAAAGGATCTAATCTGATAAAATTTAGCAAATTGTTTTAGGGCCTCTAGGAGAGTAGCTATATTTAGCAACTCTGTGATTGAGCCATATCTTCGTTGGGTTTTAGGGCCTAATTGCTGGAGTGAATATTTCGTTAGAGTCCTAAATCTAATTAGTTGGGGTCCTAAATTAAAGTTTAAGGCTCATTTTTAGGGCTCTCTCTTGGATCCTGCACTTATCTGAAAGAAACACGATTATGTCCTACAAAAACTACAGTTACTGCATGGTTTCATGTAGACTTATACCCCAAATTGTCATTTGCTATATGTGGTACCTTTGCAGTTTTCTATAACGAAGTGTGTGAGCATTTTCTACAAGGCAGAACATGCTACCTGATGTGTTACATGTATGGCATGAACAATGCGGTGTTTCTCTAACTAAAATGGCACATCTCTCTACACGGAAAGAACTTGCCAGTCCATGTATGTCTGAGACGGATCGACCAAATCTTCAGTCACTCTACTTGTAAACGAAGATGGAAAAAATGAATATAAGACGTATAACCTGAAGAAATCAAATAAGTTGATAACTAAGTAGCAAGTACCTTTGTCTAAGGATGAACCCAATAAGGAGGAAGATATACCAATTAAGCAATGGAACGACAAGAGATGGCTCTAGAGCTCCCCATATATGTATGTGTTCTGGCTTGAGGTCCAAAGGACGCCACTTGCCAACATGAAGCCATGCACAATGTTTTATAAGGAACCACCTGCTTTCTCCTCAAAAAGGAATTGCCAATTGCAGAGCTGCTTTCCAAATGTTATCATCAGGACCTCGTGCTAGCTTAGGATGCACTAATAATTCTTTTTAGTAAATTAATCAAATGCATATGTTCAAAGTTGCAGGTAAATAAAGAGGGAGAGGGATGTCTCTCCCCTTGAAGGTTTCAGTGCTTATTCGAGCTTTGCTCACTTTATTGTAATGTTTTGTAAACCTTTTATCCAAGAAATAAATTTTTATTTCCTTATGATTCTGAATTTAATTTTCGTATTTAGATTGTCTTAATTTTAGCAATGTAAATTCTCGCAATTTACATTTCGCACATTTGGCTTTGCCTCCATTCCTACTAAACGCGTGTAGTTTTTATGCCGAAGATGAATGATTGACGGATGAATCTTCTTGTTCTTGCTTGCTTTGACTTGTGGGAGCTTACCCAAGATAATCTTGGTCATCAAAACCCCACAAGCAAATCCAAGATAAAGATTTTGATTCCCCCCCCCCAAACTTGGTGCTTTCTTCCTTCAATTGGAAAAATGTTAAAACTTTAATGTCAATCCTTTTGATCGAAGGTTGGAATAGATTCATAACCTTTATAAGAAGGTAAATTTCAAGTTTTTATGGGATTTGAACCAGCCGATCAAAAGATCCATCATTTTTACCATTGAGATCGTGCTGTGTTCTTGCTCTATTCTTAGAGCTGGCACTACTGCCTAGAAAAAGCGGTAGTCCCGACCTCGGCACTGGCCAGAGCAGGTTTCTCTTATTTTGCTCTTTTGCGCTTCATTGTTTTAAGTGTGGTTTTAGTTGGATTCCATTACGAGGGGAAAAATTATTGGGATCATTCACCCCTTTAATCGCCATTTTAGTCCTTCAAAAAGATTCAATCCTATGTTTCAGACTTTCATCTAGGGAAAAATTATTTGGATACAAAGGAGTATTATTTAGATGGGCAAGTTCTCAAAGAACAAAACAAAAGAAGAATAGCGTGGAACAAATACCGGCTAGTGTGTAGCTCAAAATTTAATTGGATTTTTACATGGAGAGCAGACATTGTTACACATTAATTAGCCTGAGCTAGTTGACCACATGGGGGTCATGTAGGGGTGAAACGGATCGGATATGGATCGAAAACCACTCATATTGTATTTGATCCATATAATTTTATCGGATCGGATTCGGATACGGATAGTGTCGGATACGGATTCGGACACGAATAGTGCCGGATACGGATATGGGTAATATTCGAACGAATACGGATAAAATAAGTTCAGATAATCATCGGAACGGATATTTTTCGAATAATACGCGTAAACACTAAATACAAACGGAGTGATAGGCTACAACGAATATTGTCGATAGGAAACCAACATAAATTGTATAGGACATTGAGAGATCAAGACCGTTAAAACCATATAGTTTATAGTAATATACTGAGTCACATCTCAAAATTGCACTTGTACTGTTGTACATCATCCATAGAAGTTGCACACCATTCATAGAAGTATACAAAAGTAACAAATCACATGCATGGCACTAAGCATCAGTCAGCCCATTAGGGCCATAGCCATTAGCCGCCGCCACGACCTGGAGTTGGAGTTTTGGAGATGTGGGCTGGATATGTAGGGGTTGGGCAGGGAATGAGGGAACTAAAGTGGCGGCTAGCCGGCTAGGGACCTAGGGTTCCACTTCAACTCAAGTCTAGATGGTCCGGCCGGTGACATATGGCCCAAGCCGGGAATTCGGATATTATCCGGCGGATAGTATCCGAAAAAATGCTCGGATATTTTCCGATGGATATTATCCGAGATATCTGTATCCGTATCCGTATCCGGCACACTTTATCTGTATCCGATCCATATCCGAACAAAATATCCCGATATCTAAAAAATTATCCGAATCACTATCCGAGGCGCTTCGATCGGTCAGTCGGCCGGAAATTATCCCTACCATTTTCACCCCTAGGGCCATGGTTGATGGGGGCCAGTGCAGTCTGCACATGCTTAGCCCTGCTAACTAGTGAGGGGTAGAAAAGGGATGCATGACCCAGATGTGCCAGAAAGATGGTAATTTTGACGTGTAAAAGTTAAAAGAAGAAGAATGCTTTTAATCTAAGTGCTGTTTGTTCTAAGGATTTAAGTGCCATTTGAAGTGATGTAACTAAAGCAACCTTAATTTTACCATCTCCAACCATATTCTCTTCATTTCATTCTCTTCCCTGTTCCCTTTCCTCATTCCCATTCTCTTTATTTGCCCTCATCTCCAACAGATTCCTTTTAAACGGAATTGTATAGGGAAATGAGAGAGAATCCCTTGCTAGAGGGAATGGGAGAGAGAATCCCTTCACGAAGGGAATGCTGAAGGGAATCTGTTGGAGTGCTGAATTGAATGGGAATCCCTTCGCGGAGGGAAAAGGCGAGGAGAAGAGACACGGTTGGAGATGGTCTTAGGTAGGTGATGTGAAGCTTGAGGTTCAGTAGTTCTATGAACACACGCTGATTAGGCAGAAAGGCGCCCTAGTTTCCTTAAAGCTCATCGTAAGAGCGAGAGCTTGTGACATTAGTTCTGATAATGAATAAAATCTTAGCTTAATTTGCCTGTTCTAAATAAAAAGACTAGGTAGAAAGGTGTATATATGCATTCAAGACTCAGAAAAGACAGTGTACTTACTCTTAACCTAGTCAGCAAAGTTTTAAGCGCATGCAGTTTAAAGTACAATTAAGCACTACTGCAGAGGCTTCTTGCAATCATTAGAGCAAGTACAATAATAAAACACTCTACTTACTCTATCTCTCATTCATATCATTTAAAGTAAGTGCTAAAGTAACCTTGTACAATAGCTATCTTTAAAGGTTAACTCTAAATGCTGTACAATAACAATTTCATCTTTCTTGTACATAAATAATCTATCTATATTTTGGTGCAATGCTTGCTATTAAATAAGAGTCACATTTCTTATTTCTTCTTTTTTCTCACTTCTATATAGGACAAAACTGATGTATACATACTAAAAATAAGCTGAGGTGGTCTTATTGTATATGACTTAACTAGGATTCGGATTTGTAGCAGGCAAGCTATCTTATCCCGAAATTAATCTCTCGGTTTAATGAAGATCGACGAACTAATTAAGGAGGTATCATTGGATTACTGTACTCTCGCCACACCTGTTACTTCGAAGCTCTTGTTTCTTCATAGGGTAGCATTACGAATGAGGTGAATTGTGTAAAGTAACAATTAATTTTTTTAATTTTTTTATTATTAATTATGAAAATTAATAAAAATAAACTTAAAACATCAATCTAGAATAAATAATCTAAGATTGTGGAAGGAAAACTAGATTAAATAAGCAAACTAGAAAGAAATTATATAAAAATTTGAAGAACAATAATTAATAGATTGGAATTCATACTCACTAATTTATATTTCAAGTTAGAAATACAGAACACGCACATAGATCTATTTACATAAAAGCACAATCTTAAAATAATCTCTTATTTTTTAAAAAAAAATTTAGTCAAAAACTATAGTCTTTACTATAAATAAAAGTAATAGCTGAGCTACAAATACATGTCAATATACACACTCTACACGTACATCACACACGCTACCTCCCACCCTTAAAGGCACACGCGTCAGATCGAAGCCTCGAGACGTGCGCCGACATCCCATCAACTGAGCTAGCTGCTAACCTCAGTTTGCCTTTTTCTCGCTTTTTTCCTTTTTTTTTGTTCCTCTCGTCACTCTTCTCTAGCCTGCTCGCTTTAGCTCTTTTTTACGCGCGCCAGGGGAGAGTCCCTCCGTGCCGCCGTACGGAGGTATTTTCTCTGTTTTCTTGCGCAGCCGCTGCATGGAGGGAGACAGACGTCTAGAGGTGGTAATAAAGCTTGTGGCTCACAAGCCGGCTCGGCTCGTAGACGGTTCGGTTTGGACTCGCGGTGAATACATGATGAGCCAAGCCTTCTTCTTAGTTCGTTAGTTTTTTAAGCCGAGTCCGAATCAGCTTGCGAGTTGCTTGTGAGCCCATTAGTCATAGTAGCCCATGTCGACTTTAAGGCCTAAGTTGACGACGACAGCTTTGACTCTAAGAGACAAGAGCCCTATCCAAGACTCCAACCCTAAAGGGGTGTCGACGACGGCAGCCTCGGCGACTCCATCGCCTTCTGTGGCGATTCGGCGCCGCCACCCATGCCATCCACGAATCCATCCGCCGTCGGCAGCCCCGTCGCCTTCTGTGGAGCCATCCGCTGATCCTCCGCCCTGTTGATCCGCCTCGCCGACGACATACCACAGTGTTGGCAGGCTCGTTCGGCCGGTCCGCGCCGTTGGCAGGTCCGTCATCTTCTGCTAAGCCATCCGCCGCCCTGTCCATCCACCTTGCCGATGGCAGATCGTAGTGTCTGCAGGTAGGGGTGACAATGGGCTTGGATCGGTCTAGACTTTTGGATTAGGCCAGTCCAAAACTGCAAATGGATTGGACTCATTTTGGATCCATAGCTATTTGGATTAGATCTAGATCAGGCTTGGATCAGGCTTGGACCTTACATTTTTCTTCTAAATAATGTATTGCATGTATTATGTGTTAATTCTAGTCACATCTACATGGATGTTTTACATGTAAATGGCTTGAATCAAGGTCCAAGCCTTTATTTGGGCCTGGATTGGACCTAGGCTTATCAGTTTCAGATTTGGACTAGACTGGATCAAAGAAACAAAAGTTTGGACTTGGATCAGACTTGTGCTGGGCTTCAGCCCATTATCACCCCTATCTGCAGGCCGTCCATCCGCCTTCCCCCAAGTGCCCAACCGCCTTGGTATTTCCTCGCTGTCCACCGTATGGAACGCCAACAGAGCATGTAGTCTCGTGCACTCCGAGAGAAGAAGGTCCCTGCTAAAGTTCGGTCTGTCGCGTTCGGCTCAGCACTACCGGACAACAATGCAACTGCATGACGCATCCTCAACTCTCAGCCGCCTCCTGACCTTGGCCAACTGAGCACGATGCTTGCAGCCTTGGTGAGTCCAAATTCGATTCTCCTTTCTTTCCATAGCTAGCGCATACCGTTGAATCTCATTGTCTCAACTCAAAATGTAGAAGTGTTCCCTTGGTAGAGCTCAAAGTAGGCCGTAGAATATAGTAATGGAATTTGATAGAAATAAACGTGGAATGCTTCAAATTACAGTGAGAATTAGTGAAGAACATATACTATAGTGGAGAAGATAATATGGAGAAGGATGAGCTTGTGATTATCAATCCAATTGTATTTCTTGCAACTGTTTATGCTGCCCATTCATATCATTCATGAAAATTTGGACCCTTGGTAGCTCAATGTCTTTCTTTGGCGTCTCTACTGTCAGCTTGTCATATCCTTTGGGTGACTGTACTGACTGTTCACCATCCACTTGCAAGGAATGAAGTCTTTGCTAGAAATTTTGAAGTCTAACCACAACTTCATATTGTTCCAATTTACAAAATATTGTAGTGACAAGATGATAGAAATTTGTGCTTTTAATAGACAATAGACATTAGATATAAGACATGGTTCTTTATTGATTATCATTGAGTAGGTTTAATGCTTAATCGAGTAGGTTGAATTGTTTTTTGTTATAAGAAAAATGTGGAATTCCTTAGGTGAATGAGCATTGCTAATAACTTACTGTGACATTTGCTTAATTGTTTTTATTGATTTATCATTGAATAGTTTTAATGCTTAATTGAGTAGGTTTGTAAGATAATTGCTTAATCACCGAAACTGATATTTGCTGACATAACTTGATTGGCTTTCTGTCATAGTCGGTGAATGAGGATTCAGACTCGCTTGATGGCTGCTCTGAGGACATGGGCATGGTTGATGTTGAAGGTGTCACATTATCTGTTGAGGATGCAGAACTATCACACGTTTCGGTGAATTCTTCAAGTTCAAATGGTTATGAAGAAGTAGCTGTGGGAGATGAGCGTACTGTATCTCAACGAAGAACAAAGAGGGGGGCAAAAAGGTGGAAGTGTTCTCCAAAGAAAAATGGCAAACCAAAACAACGATCAAACTGTTGGCAGATTTTTAAGGTGGTGACTGTTCCATCCAAGTCAAAGAAAGGGGAGGTCAAGATAGGAGCAAAGTGTAGATATTGCTACAAACTCATGTCTTACAAACAAGGAGGTGCTACTTCACATCTGATGAGGCATATACCTAAGTGTGCACCGTGAACAAGGTGGCTAGGCTGAAAGCTCAAGCAAAGCTCAACCTTGGTCCTATTAAGGCAGTTGAGACTAGTTTACCTCTTATTGCCACTCCTAGTGAATATGATCAAGAGGAAACTCGTTGAATAATTGCTAAGATGATAATTGTCCATGAGTATCCTTTTAAGATGGTCGAGCACACTTGGTTTAATGTTTTGATGAGATATTTAAATCCATCATATCAATTCATCGGTAGAAAGGCGATAAGAAATGAATGCATTAAGATTTATGAATCAGAGAGGGATGTCCTTAGGAAGGGTCTCAAAAGTGTGGACCACATAAGTTTAAATTGTGATTTGTGGACCTCCAACCAAAACCTTTGTTACATGAGTTTGGTAGCACATTATATAGATAAAAATTGGGTTATGCAATGTTGTGTGTTAAACTTTATTGAGTTGGATCCTCCACATATTGGTGTTGTCATAGCTCAGTCTGTCTTTGACTGAATTGTTGAATGGAAGATAGAGGATAAGATTATCACAATCACTCTTGATAATGCTTCCTCAAATGCTGCTACTATACGTAGTTTAATGGCCAAGTTTGCTGCTAGAGGATCAGCTCGTTTCATTGCTAAATATTTCATGTTCGTTGCTGTTCTCACATTGTGAATTTGGTAGTACATGATGGCTTAGAACCATTAGCACCTTTGATAAATAGGCTCAGGGAAACATTGAAGTATATAAAGAAGTCTCCATCTCGTATGCACAAATTCTTAGAAATTTGTAGATCACTTGCTTTGAAAATTGGTCCTAGGTTGAGCCTTTATGTGTCCACAAGATGGAGTTCCACATACAAAATGTTACCAGTTTGCCTTGCTTATAAGGATGCATTAGTTTCTTATGCCGACATAGATGCAAATTACCAATGGCAGCCATTGGACGAGGATTGGGCATTGTATGAAAAATTTGCACCAATATTTAAGTCCTTGTTTGAAGTGACTACTGCATTTTCTGGATTAACATATCCCACAGCAAATATTTTTTATCCTTACATATTGAATGTCAAGATTGCATTAAGAGTTGCAATTAACTCTGGTAATCAACATTTGAAAAAAAAATGGCAGCTGCAATGTTGGATAAGTTTGGCAAGTATTGGGAAGGAAAAAACAACGTCATGGTCCTTGCTACAATTCTTGACCCAGGTTTAAGATGAGATTCATTAGTTGGTGCTTTAGTCAAATGTATGAACCCCCAAAGCTGCAAAAGAGCTTGATGATGTTAAGGTTGAGTTGGAAGATCTGTATTCACAGTATAAGATGGATCATCGGCATAGCAAGGCCGCTAATAGAGGTGATGAAATCTCATCTTCAACTATGGGTTTGTGCAACACATTATCCTTGGTGTCATCTCAATTTCAGTTATTCTTGCGTTCAACTTCTACTGAGCCATCAAAGTCAGAGTTGCTCATCTATCTAGATGAAGTGAATGAGAGTTTAGATAATAAGAACTTCAAATTGCATGAGTGGTGGAATTTGAATGCACATAAATTTCCGGTAGTGTCAAAGATGACAAAGATTTTTTTTTATTATACCAGCTAGCACTGTATCTTAGGAATCGACTATTAGTGTTGGAGGAAGAGTTCTAGATGACTATTGGAGTTCTCTACGCCTAGCTATGGTTCAATATTTGATATGTGCTTCTAGTTGGATAAGAGGTGACCGAAATGACATGAAACCTCCTATGTTTGTGGTTCGTTCTTCCTTACTGTAATGTTATTTCTATTCAAATTGTTTATTATATCATGGTAAATTTTAATGTCATTATTACATCTCTTTTTAGGAAAAAGATGATGAGGACGATGTCGGAACTATTCTATTTCAACAAAGCATCATAGAGAGCAACTAGTGAAGGAAGCAATAGTCCATGTTAGATCCATTGGTCTCTCATGGTTTACTATCATGTTAGAAAATCAGTCGCACTTGCTGTTAAAATTGGTAGAATTTGGTTGGTACCAACTTTCCCTTACAGTCTAACTTGATCATGACATGAAAAGTTTGGGCACTTTCTATCCATTTTGGCTATTAGCATTATTGTTACAAATAGTACTCAAAACAGCTTGGCATGCAGTTTGCCTCTTATAACACCACTGCATTACTGCTACACTGCCACACATATGATAGCTAAATGACTACATTTGAAATGCTAATGGTTGGCGCTCTCCATTTCGAAAGATCCTTCCCAGGCTAAGATAGCTGCGCATAGATTGATGGCAATGTGTCGGTGCATCACACCAGGTCATTATTTCTGAGATATATGTAGCTACATTTTATTCTCTAGGGCACAAATGGAAGGTTGAAATGAGTTCCTTTTATTTCTGCAGCGGCATATTTTCCGGGGTACCACTATTTTGAGATTAACCTTAAACAAATAAATTTGAGATCATTATATATTATCTTCTCTATCTATTTTCCCTTTCCTTTTCTCTACTCATTCCCCCACCCCTTCTTCCCTCTTTAACACAAAAAATTAAAATTAGACCATTTAAAAATCAAAAATTTTGAATAGGAAGTTTCAACTCAAAATTTAAAATTTAAAAAAAAAAATTAAATAGAAAATTTTCAAATTAGGAAGTTTCAACTTGAAAAGTTCAAATAAAAAGAATTTCAACTCGGAGAGTTTCAAAGCGAAAAGTTTTAAATAAAAAAATTTCAAATCAGACATTTCAACTTGAAAATTTTTAAATCGAAAAGTTTTAACTCATAAAACTTTTGATTCAAAAGCTTTTGGTTTGAAAAGTTTTGATTCAAAAAACTTTTAGTTCGTAAAGTTCCGATTTAAAATTCAAGTAAAAAAATTCAACCAAAAAATACCAAATTGAAAAGTTTCAACTAGAAAAAAATTAAAACAAAAAATTTCAAATTAGAAAGTTTCACCTTGAAAAATTCAAATTGAAAAGTTTTGAATCTAAAAAATTTAAATTCAAAAAATTTCATATTTAATTGATGCAATGGAGCTTCCCTTTTCCGGCCTGTACCCCCATAGCCCAAAAGAGGCTTCTTTACACAACTACAGCCCCTTTTCTCAGCTATCGATTCACGATGTTGCTTGTCTTCTTCATCCATGTTTGCTTTTTCGGTGGCATAGCAAATCATCATTAGCAATAGACCAAGTAGTATTGCTTTTCTTAGTTAGACGAGGCCTGCTAATTAATTAGCCATCACAACTATGCATGGTTAAGCTTAAGATAGGGAAGTTTATAAGACGTTTTTTTTTTTGTATATTGACTAAAAAGATATCGAAAACGATTAGATTACCTATAATTATTATCACTATGCACTCTATTCAATACATACATGTAGAGAATATAAAGTAAAGATGAATATTTATTAGGAGTATATAGGGAACATCACACTAATTTTGTATTGAAATATAAAATACGTTTTATATTGATAGATAAGATTATTCAAAAAATAAGCTTTATAAATTTGGTCGGAGAGAGCAGTAACTAATTATGTGTTTGGTTAGTGGGATGGAGTGGAATGAAACCATCCCATCCCACCAAGTCTAGTGTTTGGTTGGAGAGCTGAGGATGACTTGGTTTCAGAAAAGAGAATATTCTCTCTAGATTCGGGACGGCCAGGTTCTACAAATTTTCTGGAACGCAGCCATCCCACTTGGAATGTGAGAGTGACAGTAGGCCCTGCCTAAGAATCTGGGATGGAACCATTCCATCCCTAAAATCTGGGATGGAACCATTCCATCCTGAAATCTGGGATGGAACCATTCCATTCCACCTCACTCTCCAACCAAACACACAATAAGTGCATGCGTGGTCCAGTGAGTACTCCGTTTATTTACAAAAAGAACGATGTCTTAAAATCGGTATGTTCGAAACATTGTAACCTGCCGTATAAAATACAACTAGTAAGGTGTCCGTGCGCTGCAACGGTATCTACATTTTGAACGGCTGTCCTGCTATTACGATAACATGAAACAAGAAAATATGTTGTGCAAATAATATCTTATACAATAGGACACTATTGAAGCAATATTTATATATTTCTATGTAAATGAAGTGTTCTGACGCTTCGTTTCTTGCGCCTGGAGTGGTTAATTAATTAAAGAGGGGTAATTAAAGAATGGTCTTGTGTGCTGTCTTCCATTCACACCTGGAGTGGTTAATTAAAGAGGTGGGTAATTAAAGAATGGCAGAACTGGTAATTTTGATGAAATGACTTGGGAAGAAACTCTCACTTTATAGTAGAGATTATAACTTGTATAGACCATATCATTTTGATATGAAGGTGACATGAGTAAGTTTGCGATTGATAATGCGTTTGTTATACTATTCCTTCATCACTATTTTTCAAATACACACATTAGTAAAACGTAATGTCAAAGGTGAATTTTGTTATCGTTGAAAATTAAAAAGCCTTATTCTTTTTTGATTAGAGAGGAAGTAGCAACACATTGGTGCGTGGCAACGAAGCATCCTCCTTTGCTCCAAAGGCCCTAAATTAAGAAGATTGCAACCTTTGGACCTAATTAAAGAAGATACACCGAGATAAAGCATAAAGATTAACCGATTCATTAACTGGTAATTAGTTAATTAAGCCCCAGCCCATTTTTAATTACGCGAGCCTTAATGCAAAGGGACACTTGCTGATTGCAGCATCATCTATTTAAGGCCATGTTTGGATGGACTAAAACTAATTGTTAGCTGGCTAATGGCTAGAGCTAATTGTTAGCCAGCTAATAATTAGTCCATCTAAAATTAGTCCAGAGCTGTTTGGATACATGACTAATGGTTGGACTAATTTCTTAGAAAAGTCATTTCTGCCCCTCATAATGGGTGAGAAAATGAGGATAAGGCAGTGAGGTATTTGCGCTTTTCCCAACGTGTTACATGCTATTAGCCCAAATTAGCTCCTCCCCACCAACTAATGGACTAATTGTTAGCTAAGAGGTTGACTAAAAATTAGCCCACCTATTAGTCTTCCTGTTTAGATAGACTAGGACTAATTTTTAGCCAACTAACAATTAGTCCAGGGATCCAAACATGGCCTAAAGCTGCCTAAGTCCCTATCCAGCATTTCTTTTCGATCTTTTGGAGAGGAGAGATTTCTTTCTTCTTGTTGAAAATCCAAGGGTTACTTTACTTGGGAAGGATACCTTGGTGTCCTCATTTTCTTTTAATTTTCTCCCTTCCTAGTTTGCCCCTCCAGCTTCTCTGATCTTTCCGTCCTTCTTTTCTGCCCTTTTCCAACACCCGACATATTATTTCTGACTTTTTTATGCTTTTAAAAAATATTACCCTTTTGTCCAGCATAGACATGTCTATAGGTAGGGCTCGTTAGGGTTCGAATCAAAATTTATTTGATTACATTTTTTTAATATGTTTAAAATAGAAATGTGTTCATTTCAAGCTAAAAAAAGTTAATGAGGCTCGGCTCAATAGTGACTAGTTAGCTCAAATTTGAAATAACCACTTAAATTATAAATAAAATAATTTTACGTCAAACTATGTCAATTTCGAAAGAAGCTCGATAATAACTCGTTATTCTTGATAGCCAGGCAGCTTGACAGGTTTCCTCAGCCCGTTGTATAACTTTCTCTAATTTCACATATACATGCCAACTTTCTTTTTTAGAATAAATGAATGCATATACCGCACCTCAGGGTTCACAAAAGTGACAAAACCATTGAATTTTGAACAAAAATCGTGAAAATTGGTGATATCGAGGCAGTTCGGCAATGAAAACAGATCGGCAAATCGGTCAAATTCAAATTCAAAAAATTAGGAAAATGTATCCAAAATCTCGTTAAAATTAGTATCAATAGGGTTTTAAAATCTAGGATGAAAATTTGTTGAAAAACCGAATTTGTTAGACAGTTTTGCGCCAAAACAGAATGTAGATAATTGAAAATGCCACAAAAAAAAACAGTACCTAGTGCAGCCCACAGTCCATAGGCCCAATAGCCTGGCCAACCCATGAATTCTTTCCTTCAGATATAACATGTTGCTAGGCGTTTTCGACCACATTATTGCACTGCCACTCATTCCCCTCCAACCTATCGTCCACCTCACGCAGGGTTCGCTCAGATCCGACTACTGCAGAGGTGAAATCGCCGAAGAAGGCTCAATAATCGAGCAATACTGAGTGATAATCGAGTGATAAGCAAAGGAAACAGAAGGTGATGACTTCTTTTGCGGGCGTGTCAATTTTGTACTGAAGCCGAGAAATTTTCGATCCTAATCTAGCGATTTTCAGTGAGTTCGAGCCTAATCGAGTCTTCTTATTAGTATGGGTTGCCAATTTAGTTACTACTTTTTGACCCTTTTGTTTAGCACTTCTGATACGTTCTTTACCTTATTATTGGAGGTAACAATGTTAGTATAGCTATATTAAGAAGACTAGGAGGTATAATTGTGATTAGTGAATAGTACTAATTAGTCTGGCTCTGCATGCATCTTTGGTCTTCCATTTTGTGATATAAATTTTGTTGATCACCTGATGCGTGTTCATGCTAAAGCATTCTTTATGTAAAGTAATTTGCAAGCATGTTTTACTTATGAAAGAAGATAGGGTATTTGTCGGGACCCGAATTTGCAAATCCGAACCCTCTGTGTATTCAGCACTAGTCCAGGAACGCGCTAGTGCACACAGTCTTAACATCGGTAAATATCACAATCATACCACTCGATACTAATAAAGTACTTTAATTATATATTAAAACTGGTTGCTCTACCTTATTGTCAAGTTACAATTATAATGCACGCAGGCGAAACCTAATAAGAGAGAAATAATAGCGGCGGAAAATAAGATAACCCGTGGCGCCATCCAAATTATACCACGAACCGGCAGGCTCGCTCCCTAAGTAGACGGTTCCTCTTGGAGTTCCTCCTCCAAAGCTGGTGTAGTCTCCTCTTCAACTGGTGTTGTATTGTGGCAAGGGTGAGTACTTGGTACTCAGCAAGTCATGCACAGAATGCAAGCTAATAGACTATATGCATGGCTTGACACAAAGGAATAGCTCAAGGTATATTTGCAGTAAGAGAGTTTAACAAGTATCATAAGTAGATTCGAAAGCAGTAGAAACAAGTAAAGCATAAATAACTTTTCGAGGAGTTTAGTAAACATCTTTCCCATCCTAATCCACATTTCCATCAACATCATTATTAATCCAACCCGACCTTTCAAGTCCAAGTTATTTTTGAGAAAATCTAACCCTTGACTGTAATTCCCGAGCGATGTCCAATACCGCGGACACGGCTATTCGAATAGATTATACACTCTGCAGAGGTTATGCACTTTACCCACAAGATACAATCAAACACCACAAAGGCAAGTTCCCGTAACAAAGTCTTTCGGAAACTTCTAACAGCACAAGTGGTCCTCCCCGGTTGTTGCACACTAACCCTTCCCTTAGCTAAGGCGAAGTTTAGGCCAACCAACCGTTAGATGGGTACTGGCGCAGCCCGATGCGCTCCCCCGTACAACTTACACAAAGGGTGTAGTTGACAACCTGAGGTCCCACAGGTACGTTATTAGCAACTTAATCAACTAGGTCCGTCCCATTACAGACATGTGGTTGCAAGATTGACTCAGTTCAAAGGCTTGCAAGGTTAAGTCCTTAGGGTGACCAGGGCAAGACTACCCGAAGAACCAAACCAACATTCCCGGTGCCACAACTGGCCCACCCGATCATTCTTGCCACATGCCCCGGTCGAAAACTATTTATCAAACCCCAGTTGATTACCATGCACCACGTGCCATCAACATCACAACACATGATACCTTTCCAAAACAGGTTCAATATATCATTAAGTCAACATTAACGTTTGATTGTCCAAAATCATGTCATGAGCACGTAGCAGGTCTAAGCAATATACTACAACGGTCTAAATTCCCATGTTGGCAATTTAATAGTGTCCAACTAGTAAACCTCAACTAGGGTGACAAGGGGTCATGGCACATATTTATGTAATCAAGGTGTCATACAGCAATTAGGCATTTATCTAATTACCCATAATTAAGTAAAGTATTTTCTAATTTAAACTAGCATGCAATAATTTGAACCAAAATAGGTTTCAAAATGGGATCAACATGGTCAAAGCATAACTTGCCTTCAAAGAGTACTTGTTCTTGGTCTTGAGCGGGATCCTGAGTCAACACTTCTCCTTCGAAGCCTTCGGGCACTTCAACGTCTACTCGTAATACGTGCAAATAGCAATACACAAATAAACAATAGGGAAAAGTGTCCAAACATTTAAATAAAATCCATAAACAGAGAGAACATAATTTTATGAATTTTTAGAAACTGGAATCGCTCAATTCGGAGTTAAAACGCAAAAGTTATGATTATTTAAAGTCTAAATAATCAATTAAATAATATTACAGAGAAAAACTTTAGTCCAAAAATTAAATAAAATTCATAATTAGATAGATCTCAATTTTATACAAATTTAGAAATTTGAATCACTCAAATCGGAGTTGAAACGCAAAAGTTATAAGCGTTTGAAGTTTGAAACAAAATCTGAAATTATTATTTCGAATTAATAAATCATTTTCTTTTTCGGAAAATATTTATTGCGTCATGGGTGACACGTGTCGGCTCCTGATTGGTCGGTGGCGTCGGCCACGGCTCCGGACTCGGCGCGCAGTGCGGCCGGTCCACCGTGGACCGGCCCACGGCCGTCGGCCGACACGCGAGTCCCACGTCGATGGAGTCACGTGCCACGATGCGACACTCGGCGAGACATCGACATGCGGGCCTCAGCATGTCGGTGACGCGATCCACGCCAGGCTCGGCCGCGCACGCGGGCGGCATGTCGATGACTCAACGCCGCGGCGGCGGCGGCTACGTGGCATGATCACGGCCGTTGGATCTAGATCCAACGGTCTAGATCTATCCTAGGTTAACTCCGTTATAATCTATACGGTGATCATGGGCCGTTCGATCTAGATCGGACGGTCCAGATCTAACCCTATGTTAACGCAGCTACGGCACGTGGTGATCGTGGGCCGTTGGATCTTGATCCAACGGTCCAGATCTAGTCTGGGAATCTAGGGTTCAGAGAGAACGTGGGCTCACCTCAGCCGTTCGATATAGATCCGACGGTTCACCGAGCTCGGGACGGCGATGGCTTCGCGGCGGCGCGGGTTCACCGGTGCCGAGGACGATGACCACGGCAGCGGCGCTTCGGGGCTTCTCCGGCGGGGTGAGTTCTCTCTTCGGGTGCGTCTCGACCTGGGGAACTCGGATCCGAGCCCAAACGTGGCGGAGTCGGCTCGACGGCGGCGGAACGAAGCCAAAACCGTGGCGGAAGAGAAGAACAACTCCGGCGAGCGATTGCGGGCGCGTCAGGGCACTGCGGGCGGCGGCGGCTAGGGCAACGGCTGCGCGAGGTCAAGGCGGTCCTCGGGGTGTGACCCGGGCATTAAATAGCCTCGGCTTCCGCGTGGAATCCGGAACCCTAGGCTCACGCGGCGGAGGACACGGCGGCGCTGTCCGTATCGGACTCGGTGAGAACGAAACAATCTGGGCCGTCCACGTGGCGCAAGCAACGGTCGCGATCGCACGGGCGGAACCGGATTCGGTCCGTGTAACACCCTAGTTTTCGCTTTCTGGAGAAAAACCTAATTTAAATAAATTAAATTCAAAACTTGGAGTTTATTTGGTGTTTATATTAACCTGGCATCCATTTCCCTCCAAAATCGAGAATTAATTCCCCTCCGGTCGAAAAATCGGGTTTTCGATCCGCCAAGATGCAGAAAATTCACCCGAGTCCAAAAATGCTCCAAAAATCTCCAAACCACTTCTAAAATGTTCCAAATATTCCAAAATGATTTTAGGAATCATTCCCCGAATTTTTGGACCTCCGTTCCTATTTTATCTCGCGCGGCTTTTGTTTAATGCCTGCGATCGGCGCCAGAATATTCAATTCCACGAAAATCATCCAAATTCAGCGGAACCAATTTTATTGGGTCCCAAATATTCTAAAATGGCTCTAGGAATTTTTCCGGATTTTTAGGCCATTTTTCCTTATTTTTCTCTAGGGCGGATCATTCGCGTAAAAGAGAACCAACCGGAGCTTGCCACGTGGCGGTACTGTAGCATGGGGTACTGTAGCGTCGTGCTACAGTAGCACGTAGTACTGTTCGTCTTCTTCCCGATCGATCTTTTTCCAGGGAAAGAACAGAACATCTCCCTTCTCTCCTCCATGGATTCAAACCTCCTTAACTTCCTCAATAATGCTCCAAATCGCGAACGGCCGGATCCATTGGATTCGTATGAACGAGACCCTTCCATTCCCGGTGGTCTCCCGCCCTAACTCGCACTGGAATGCGTGCAGTTTGCAAGAAACTGAAAGGGCTTTGATTGTTCATAACTTTGCCGTTTCAACTCCAAACGACGCGATTCCACCTCTCATCTCTCCGTATAAGAATCCTCTTTCCGGTGGTTTAGCCCTCCTTTAGCCTCACCTCCTCATTCTTCCGTGAGATCGAGAAAACCGACGAAAACGAGACGTTCTTCGTGTTCTTCGTGTTCATACTTGTATCTTCTTGTCCGGTGAGCTTTTCTTCTTGTTCCTTGGTTCCTTGTGATCGTGAGGTAGTCTAGAAGCTCATCCAATAATCAATTTTAGGTTTCATCGACCGAGGGCGACGAATTTCGCATTTTCTTCGCGTCGGCCGAACGGGCGTTCATCGCCGATTTCATCCTCTCCGGTAAGCTTTTCTCCAATTCCTTGCAATCCTAGGGTCATCTAGAGGTTCTCTAGATGATTCATCAATTATGGGTTGATGCCATATTCAAATTTTCGTGAAAAGTTGGGAGTTTAGAGAGTTTTGGGGCTCTCTGTTTCTTTGCGCATGCGCGCGTGTCGCGCCGGCCCTCCGGCGTCGTCGCCGGCCGGTCGACCTCGCCGCCGGCTCCCCGATCCCCGGTCCCGCGCCACCCACGGCCGGCAGCCCGCCGCCTCCGTGGCCGCCCCAGCGCCGCCGCGGCGGCCAGTGCTTGCGCCGCCCATCACCTCGGCCTCCCTCGGCCGGCCAACCCGCTTATCGCCTTCCCCTTGCCGGCTGGCTTCGCCTCTCTTGATTCGGCGACGCCGCCGGTAGCCACTGCAGCCGCCTCCTCCGGCCGCTGCCCTTACAGCGAAGCCGCTCGGCCACGCCGCCCGGCCGAGCCCATGGCCGGCTTCCCCAGCGTCGCGCTTCTCCCCATGCCCTTGGCCGGTCCCGCCTCGCCTCCGTCTTGCGCCGTCGCATCGCGGCGAAGCCGCCGCCGTTGCGAACCGTGGCGCCCGCCACCACCGGCCTCGCCAGCCTGCCGGTTGCCGCCGCGGACCACGCGCGGCCATGGCTCATTGCTCGCCGGCCCGGCGCCTCTGCCGCCGGCGCCCCATGGAGCTTTGCTCCCTCCTCTGTTCTTTGCCTTGAGCTAGTGTGGGGAAGAAGCCTCCTTAGTATGACAACTTGGCCCCACTTGCAAGTGGCCCAAATCAATTCCAAGAAAAATCAGAAATTCAGCCAATGGAATATTCCAGGGAATATTCCCTCGATTTTCCATTTTTCCAAAATTCAAACTTCGGGAGCTCCTAACTTTCTCATCCGAACTCCGTTTGACCCCATTCAAATTTCTAAATTCATCTAAATTCAAGATCTACCTGCCAGTATAACTTTTATAATTTTTGGATTTTATTTATTTTCTGTTATTTAGTTGTTGCCTCGTTTTGCGCGTAGACGCGACCGCCGACGCCGCCGCCGGACTTCAAGTGTTCAACATTCTCGCTGTGACCAAGGCAAGTCTCCTTGACGCATATTGAACCTATGCTTTATAAATGTTTTACCCTGTTTTACAAACTGCATTGCTAATTACATAAAATGGTGATGGTAAAACGTTAAGTGGTTAGTTATACCAGTTGTTTATACCTCCTTGAGATTTGTTATCCCTGACCCTTTGTCGACCTAGAACAGGGATCCACCATAATAAATATTTTTAATAAAATACATTTTGATGGGGAAAATGACTATTTAGCAGATAGTTTGAATAGAGTTAATCGGGGACAATGTAATTGGGAGACGGATGGATATTAGTGATAATGTGAGGATTGTTATTATGAAATTGATTTATGGTGGTGATCTTTTAAATGTTGAGGAGTTGGATTGTGATAGTAGTTAACAATATAATGAGTATGGATTGGGGTGGAATGCAAATTGGAGATAGATGAATATTAGAGTTGATATGGGGCTTGTAATCATAACATTGATCTATGAATGGTAGTTCATGTATTTTGGTGGATTGGGAGGATGTTGGAAGATGTATGATGTCAGGAATAATAGTCGGGGAGAGTAAATGAATGTTATTGAGAGTCATATGTATATGTCAAATAGAACAAGTGGTGAATTATGTTTCGGTGGATTTTAACTAGAATGCTATGTGATAATCATTTAGGGAGATTGTGAATAGTCCAGGATGTTTGGTGGTTTAGTGAATAATATTGTGGCGTATTTTTGGTGGATTAAAATAGATGATTAAAGGGTGATAGTGTGAAGGATTAAATATAGGGTGTTATGACGTATTATCGGTGGATTGTATTCGAAATGATTAGAGATGAATTTGTGAAATATTCTTTGTGGATGATACGAGCGATCGCTATAAGAATGATGGTCAATTCATTAATACAAGTCATAGTTCAATGGAAATAGACACACCTAATTGGGGTTTAATATGATTTTGAGAGTTAGGATATTACCATGATATACTCAATACTTTATGGATACGATATTGAATCGGATTATTCATATGATTGTGCCATTAGGGCAATTTAATGATTATTGGAGATTACAGAATTGGTTATAAGGATTGTCATCAACCCCTGAGATGTGTATTTTACAAAAACAAACTATTGGTGGAATAGAATAGTACGGTAGAAATGCTTAGCCTCGCTATCGGTCAATATTCACCTATGGGTGGGACTTTCAATTATCTCTTGAAAACTTGTATTGGAAGTTATAGGCAAGGAGTATTGCCAATGGTTTACAAAATAAAAATCAAAGGAAAAATGATTTCGACTTGGGCGGCCTGGAATGTCGGGTGGAAGCGAACCAAGCCTTGGTTCTTTTGTGCCGATCGCCCCAAGTCAATTAAGGACCGACGCTTATGACTCTCCATTCTAAGCATTACCGTACAACCACATGTCAAAGTGGGCACGACTGGCTAACTAATTTGTAGAAACCTGACTTAGACTCACCACTCGGTGGTTGTGTGAGAGCCGGAAAGAGGCATTGTTGTTGTTGTTGTTGTTGTTGTTTATCTTACACGGCGCAAGAGGGGGCTTCTGTACTGGGTGGACATAACCCTAACAATGTGAAACCTCGTGGTGAGTCGGGTTAGGCGTATACATTGTAAAGGCCTTGTCATGATATCCTGCCGCACACCTAAGGAAGTGTGTTAATCGCGTGGCATCAAGGGAATATCATGTCTTGTGGGTAAAGTTGTACACCTTTGCAGAGTTAAAACTATTCGAATAGCCGTGCCTACGGTCAAAGGCGAAGCTTCTTTGAATGCTTTCATCTTTGGTAGACTTTGGGTTTTGATTTCAAACTAAACAATGTTTTGTTTTGGGATCCGGAGCGGTTAGAACTCTCGGGTGTGCTTACGGCGGTCAAAGCCAGGTAGGTGGAAAGAACTGATTTTGTGAACCATGGCGGACATAGCCATGTGATTGGATTGAACCACGATTTTGTTGAGATGTGGCGGATAGAGCACGTATATTAGTGAGTGGTGGTTAGAACCTTCACTACAATATTACGTAATTGAATTATTAAAAAGAATTGCTCAAATATGCTTTGTGAAATTTATTAACAAGTATGATTTAATGAAACTTGGCTTTATGCAAAAGAACCATATTAAGCCATCTTTGGATAGCCTACATTGTGCATAATCTCCCGGACTTGCCGAGTACTTTATGTACTCACGTGCTACATTCTAATCCTCTCTCGAAGTGAAAGAAGCTGTTCAAGATTTCCAGCGACTAGGGTGCGTTCTCCACTCGATTGCCTGTGGGCAATTGGATGGGTCGCATTGGCGTTTGCGTCTTCCGCTGCAGTTGTTCAAGTTGTTCAGCCTGTTCAGGCCGTAATGGTAAACCTTGACCATAAGGTCTTTGCTTTCATTTGGTATTATTCTTATTTAGTTATTTGTATTCGTGATATGGTTGTTGATTCATCACTTTTGACTGTGTGTACTAGCTAACGATCCGGGACTAGTATGCAATTACACAGAGGACTCCGGATAGCCGATCCGGGGGCCTACAAAGGTGGTATCAGAGCCATATCGACTGTAGGACGTGCCATTAGTTAGAATGGTCGTTTTTAGGAAGCTTCGAAACTTATGTTCTAAAAAGAAAAAGCAAATAATGTGCTATTCTCATCTTTTCTGTCTCTTTCTATTCCTATTTCCCCGCTGGGATTGCTTCTTCACCATTTTGAATATCAATTGGACTATACCCTCCCTTACAACTTCTATACTAGGGTAATCGAGTTCCCTCTTCCGACCTCAAGATTTGACGACTCAAGAAGAGCAATTCAGCAAAAGTTGCTACTGAAGTGTGCGTCTTCATGGTGAGGATCCAACCGTTGACCGATGAAGATCAAGGAAGCAAGGTTGATCCTAGACTAACCCTATAGGCTAAGTGGGCCGAGTTTCGTTCTGTGTTTGAGCCGCCTTGTTCAGTGTGACCAAGTAGACAAGTTGATTTGCTTGGTGTTAAAAATGTTTTGTTTTTCGTCGTTTGTGATGTCCTTTGTCTGGGCAGTTGGGTTCTGGTGTTGTTAGAACCTCCCCTATCTCTCTCGTCTATGCTATTCCCTCTCATCTGGAAGTCTTGGTCTACCGTCAGATGGAGAAGAATTGCAGTGCTGACCTCAACAAAGAAGCTAAGGCATCAGGTCCCAATACTGTGGTCAATATCAATGGTAGCACCAGTGAAGTTCCGGTTGTCAACGTCAGTGCTACTACCGAGCTCAACCAGCTTGATGTGACACTGGGTGTCCCGATCTTTCGATGAGAATGATAACCTTCGATTTGGGAGGAGACGACTTTGACGATCCGACTACAACGTACAACGACGATGCGCCTTAGCAATCGCTAAACCAACTCCAGATGGTTATTGACCTTGCCGTGGGCACGATCAACCTGATCACAAAGATCTATTCCTGCAAGCAACGAAGAACCAGCAAGAACAAGGCAAAAGCAATCTAAAATTGCAAATATAGATGAAGTATTGAAAAGTTGGGGTTTCGATACAAGGAGCTTGTTAGGCGGCTGTTGAGCACGTCTAAAAGACTCAAAATAGTAGCAAAAGGCTAAACTATCAAATAACTAAAACCCAAGTTATTTTGGGGGACTCCCTAGCTATTTATAGGAGAAATAGGAGGCCAAAACCAGGCTTGGGGCGTCCAAAACACTTCCATGGCCGAATAGGACTCCTATTCCTAGTTTGACTCGGATTTGGAAAGATGACCAAACTTGTTTTGCAGATTCCCGTTGACTCGTAAGGAATTTGGAGATGGGGCCGGATCCGTTGGAAAGAGGACGTCGAAACCTTTCAAACCAGTACTCATAGACCTCAAACACCCTTGTGGATCAAAAGTTATGGTCATTTTAAGTTGGTGCTGTCCCGGAGGCCGAATCCGAGTTGAACTTGTTTTGCAGATTCCCGTTGACTCGTAAGGAATTTGGAGGTGGGGCCGGATCCGTTGGAAAGAGGACGTCGAAACCTTTCAAACCAGTACTCCTAGACCTCAAACACCCTTGTGGATCAAAAGTTATGGTCGTTTGAAGTTGGGCTATCCCGGAGGCCGAATCCGAGTTGAACTTGTGCACCGGAAGAATTGGCTTCATGCTTGACGTTTGGGAGTCCTTCTCCTTGGTTCCTAAGGACAATAAAATCATCACAAGGATTAAATAGCATTCCATTCATTAAATTATTTGTATGCAACCCGAGGAACGCATTCACCTGGTAATTGAATTAACGTGCGCGAGCTCGAGTAATTGGCCCTTGTATTATATTGTTGGCTTCAATTGGGTTTGTAGGCATGGCCGTATGCATGGTAGTGATGTCCTCATCATCCTCCCCTTCTTGCATTTGAGTCGTCCTCGACTCAAGTTCATCATCTTCTCCCAAGTTTGTCTTTAGATCGATAATTCATTTGACGGGCTCGAGCTCGAGTAAATGGTCCTTGAACCGACGAAGATGTAGAAGGATGGCCAAGGTGGGGTCGATAAAGCCATGTAGATGGAGCCATCGTAGTAGTTGTATCACAGTAGAGTATGCTTTGTGAAGTGTCGCCAACTTAATGGTCCTGGCAAAGGTGGGGTCGATGAAACCATGCAATGATATAATCAGAAGCAATACTTGGTGATGACCATATGTATGCAGTGTTAGTTCTGTCCATGATGAGCATGGTCTCATCGTCCTCCCTTTCTTGAAGTGGAGTCGTCCTCGACTCCATCATATTGTCCTGTGAAATGTTAGTAATGACAGGAAACAAAGCAATATGCACATTTGCAATGAAATCAATGGATCGAGAATTTCTATCAACCGTATCCTCCCTTTCTTGAAAACTATCATGTGACTTGTGAATGGAACCAAATGTACTTGGTCTGACATGATTAGTGATATGGCAATTATTAAATTGATGACATTGTTGCATTGCAAACGGAGGATTAAAATCTGAACAAATGTAAACTCGATGTGCTTTATACTCTCCTTTCTCACTATTTTTGCCAATAACATAAAAGATATTTACGCAATAACCATGACAAATTAGAATGTACAAACAGGCTCTCCTCTAAATAATTCAGATCACAAGGAACATCAAATTCAATGTAGCCTAATGTATATAAAGAAGACATCAATTGCAACTCATCATTTTCGCTTGTGATGTGAATGACATGTTTATTTTCAGCATAAGTGTCTAGTGTGTTAACAAAGGTGACATGTCCATTTGCTAGTTGTGTTATGGATATAAGTGAAGTATTATCACACAACTCTTCTTTATCACAAGAAATAGCAAGCAAATTATCTTGTAACAAAGCAAAATCAGCAATTGGTTCCACTATTAGTTGTTCTACGATAGCATGATTTGTGGATAGTTTTTGCTCTTCAAAATTATCTTCTCCATGTGTAAAGTCCATACTGTTACATTACCTTGTAAGTTCTCATCAATTTGTTGTAGGTGTTTCTTCAACTATTATCTCTTCACATATACATGGGGTAGTATTGATCGTTTCTTTCTCCATATGCTCTTCTACATCATTCTCTCGATGGTGCTCATTTTTCTGCAAAATGTTAGCTACAAAAGAAGGTGCAACAACAATGGGCGCCTCAAATGAAGCTAATGATTCTTTCAAGGATTCAGCAAGCATATTTTTAACTCTATAAGCACATACAACCAATTCTGAAAGAGAACTATATGTTTCATCAATAAGAGCATCTTGAATTTCTTGATTAAGTCCACGTATGAACCTAAGCTCTGTTGCTTCTTCACCTTCATCTAAACCACAACGCAACAAATGATTTTGCAATCGTTCATAGTATTCCTTAACACACTTATTTCCTTGTTTCAAGCATTGGAGTCTAGTATATAAAAATTCAGTATGATATTCAGGAACATAATCAATTCTCATAAGTCTTTTCATGGCCTTCCAATTTTTAGGTTTTCTCTCTTTTCTACAAATATGTTTCCACCATGTTAAAGCATATTCATTTAGCACACTAGCAGCAATCCTAATCTTTTCATTTTCAGACAAATCATACTTGCCAAATTCTTTGTCTACTGCTATCTCCCAATTAATATAGGCATCAGGATCATAATGACCATTAAAAGGTGGAATGGCGAATTTAACCTTATCTAGGGAATCATCATCAACATGTACCTGAGCATGTAGTATGCCATTTTTGTTGCTTAGAAGATGAGGTAGAGGATTGGAAGTTCCGGGGGCAGTACCTACAAGCGTATCAAGTCTAGACAAAATAGTAGCAAGATTAGTGTTAGCAACTCTCTGAGCGGTCTCGATAGACCGGAGGCGGTCTTCTTGTAGTGACATTCTAGCAACAATTCCCTTTGTGCGTGGAGAGTGATGCATCGAATCCTCATCACCTAACATGGTTAGTAGAAGACAAGAAGACAATATAACAAGTATAATGTTCCTATCAACTACAAGGAGGTGTTGGCAATTCTCTCAACATTCAAGCCTATAACCAAAGCTCTTACAAGTTCTTACATGCAGCAGGTGTTGACGGCCGTTGGTGTGGTCAAAAGTTCTCCGAAGCTTGGATAAAGCGATTACCAAGGGACCGAACAGAAGTACGAGGTTGGATGTGGAGCTTGGATAGGCAATATTTATTTCCTATGCAATCTGATAATTCTAGTTATTGTAATGATAAGTAATGATCCAAACTAGAATTCACAAGCCCTAGTTGCAGATCTCAAAGATATAAGTGAATTTGAAGGCAACACACACGCAAAGATAATGGCACTTATGCAATCAAGGAATGAGCTATAAAATATAAGTGATGCACCAAAAGCTCTATTGCACAAGTGGTAGAGAGACACTAACTTATTGCTTTGAGAAAGTAAAAAGGGCACAAGATTGCTCACTAATTAATAAATTGCACAATATAAAAAGTAACAAACACAAATTAGGGTTTTGTTCAATGTAGTGTGACCGGCCACAATTTTCTTTTTCTTTTCCTTTTTTTTTTAGCCTTTTGGCTCTTTCTCTTTTCTTTCTTTTGGTGACTTTCGGCCAACACTAGTATGAACAAAGTTTTGGAATCCCTAACTCGGTGTCACAAGATAATATGATATGATAACTGAAGATTGTGCAATGTATCAAGTAGAGCAGCCCTAAGCAATATTAACAAGCTAGTCTCAAATAGGATCAAAGTGTTCACAAAGGATGAATTGGTTCCCAAAGGTAGGTGTACTGATGTTTTTCTAGGGCAGCAAACTTGTCGCCTAGATTAATGTTTGAAGATCACCGAATTTGATTGGTTGACTATGGAAGGAATTGAAGCTTATATCCTCAGCTTTCAATAGAGTGCAAGAACACAAAAATCCGCGATCGTATGTGAAGGTTATGCTTGAAATACCAAACTGGACAGAATTGAAGAATTGAAGCTACGCGAAGGAAAGGAAAGATCAGCAACTAAAACATGGATTCTAATGGATCAAAACCTAACAAAACTCACGAAAATAACAGATTGAAACTAAAGGTTGAATTTTTATGGAGTAGTTTACAATTTAGGACAGAAATAAAAAAAAACTAACCTAAGGCACTGATATTCTCACCGATCAACTGAAGCTCTGATACCACTTGATGTGACACTGGGTGTCCCGATCTTTCGATGAGAATGATAACCTTCGATTTGGGAGGAGACGACTTTGACGATCCGACTACAACGTACAACGACGATGCGCCTTAGCAATCGCTAAACCAACTCCAGATGGTTATTGACCTTGCCGTGGGCACGATCAACCTGATCACGAAGATCTATTCCTGCAAGCAACGAAGAACCAGCAAGAACAAGGCAAAAGCAATCTAAAATTGCAAATATAGATGAAGTATTGAAAAGTTGGGGTTTCGATACAAGGAGCTTGTTAGGCGGTACGTTGAGCACGTCTAAAAGACTCAAAATAGTAGCAAAAGGCTAAACTATCAAATAACTAAAACCCAAGTTATTTTGGGGACTCCTAGCTATTTATAGGAGAAATAGGAGGCCAAAACCAGGCTTGGGGCGTCCAAAACACTTCCATGGCCGAATAGGACTCCTATTCCTAGTTTGACTCGGATTTGGAAAGATGACCAAACTTGTTTTGCAGATTCCCGTTGACTCGTAAGGAATTTGGAGATGGGGCCGGATCCGTTGGAAAGAGGACGTCGAAACCTTTCAAACCAGTACTCATATACCTCAAACACCCTTGTGGATCAAAAGTTATGGTCATTTTAAGTTGGTGCTGTCCCGGAGGCCGAATCCGAGTTGAACTTGTTTTGCAGATTCCCGTTGACTCGTAAGGAATTTGGAGGTGGGGCCGGATCCGTTGGAAAGAGGACGTCGAAACCTTTCAAACCAGTACTCCTAGACCTCAAACACCCTTGTGGATCAAAAGTTATGGTCGTTTGAAGTTGGGCTGTCCCGGAGGCCGAATCCGAGTTGAACTTGTGCACCGGAAGAATTGGCTTCATGCTTGACGTTTGGGAGTCCTTCTCCTTGGTTCCTAAGGACAATAAAATCATCACAAGGATTAAATAGCATTCCATTCATTAAATTATTTGTATGCAACCCGAGGAACGATTCACCTGGTAATTGAATTAACGCGGCGCGAGCTCGAGTAATTGGCCCTTGTATTATATTGTTGGCTTCAATTGGGTTTGTAGGCATGGCCGTATGCATGGTAGTGATGTCCTCATCATCCTCCCTTCTTGCATTTGAGTCGCCCTCGACTCAAGTTCATCATCTTCTCCCAAGTTTGTCTTTAGATCGATAATTCATTTGACGGGCTCGAGCTCGAGTAAATGGTCCTTGAACCGACGAAGATGTAGAAGGATGGCCAAGGTGGGGTCGATAAAGCCATGTAGATGGAGCCATCGTAGTAGTTGTATACGGCGAGAGTATGCCGTGAAGTGTCGCCAACTTAATGGTCCTGGCAAGGTGGGGTCGATGAAACCATGCAGCTTGATATAATCAGAGTAGCAATACTTGGTGATGACCATATGTATGCGGTGTTAGTTCTGTCCATGATGAGCATGGTCTCATCGTCCTCCCTTTCTTGAAGTGGAGTCGTCCTCGACTCCATCATATTGTCCTGTGAAATGTTAGTAATGACAGGAAACAAAGCAATATGCACATTTGCAATGAAATCAATGGATCGAGAATTTCTATCAACCGTATCCTCCCTTTCTTGAAAACTATCATGTGACTTGTGAATGGAACCAAATGTACTTGGTCTGACATGATTAGTGATATGGCAATTATTAAATTGATGACATTGTTGCATTGCAAACGGAGGATTAAAATCTGAACAAATGTAAACTCGATGTGCTTTATACTCTCCTTTCTCACTATTTTTGCCAATAACATAAAAGATATTTCGCAATAACCATGACAAATTAGAATGTACAAAAAGGCTCTCCTCTAAATAATTCAGATCACAAGGAACATCAAATTCAATGTAGCCTAATGTATATAAAGAAGACATCAATTGCAACTCATCATTTTCGCTTGTGATGTGAATGACATGTTTATTTTCAGCATAAGTGTCTAGTGTGTTAACAAAGGTGACATGTCCATTTGCTAGTTGTGTTATGGATATAAGTGAAGTATTATCACACAACTCTTCTTTATCACAAGAAATAGCAAGCAAATTATCTTGTAACAAAGCAAAATCAGCAATTGGTTCCACTATTAGTTGTTCTACGATAGCATGATTTGTGGATAGTTTTTGCTCTTCAAAATTATCTTCTCCATGTGTAAAGTCCATACCTGTTACATTACCTTGTAAGTTCTCATCAGCTGTTGTAGGTGTTTCTTCAACTATTATCTCTTCACATATACATGGGGTAGTATTGATCGTTTCTTTCTCCATATGCTCTTCTACATCATTCTCTCGATGGTGCTCATTTTTCTGCAAAATGTTAGCTACAAAAGAAGGTGCAACAACAATGGGCGCCTCAAATGAAGCTAATGATTCTTTCAAGGATTCAGCAAGCATATTTTTAACTCTATAAGCACATACAACCAATTCTGAAAGAGAACTATATGTTTCATCAATAAGAGCATCTTGAATTTCTTGATTAAGTCCACGTATGAACCTAAGCTCTGTTGCTTCTTCACCTTCATCTAAACCACAACGCAACAAATGATTTTGCAATCGTTCATAGTATTCCTTAACACACTTATTTCCTTGTTTCAAGCATTGGAGTCTAGTATATAAAAATTCAGTATGATATTCAGGAACATAATCAATTCTCATAAGTCTTTTCATGGCCTTCCAATTTTTAGGTTTTCTCTCTTTTCTACAAATATGTTTCCACCATGTTAAAGCATATTCATTTAGCACACTAGCAGCAATCCTAATCTTTTCATTTTCAGACAAATCATACTTGCCAAATTCTTTGTCTACTGCTATCTCCCAATTAATATAGGCATCAGGATCATAATGACCATTAAAAGGTGGAATGGCGAATTTAACCTTATCTAGGGAATCATCATCAACATGTACCTGAGCATGTAGTATGCCATTTTTGTTGCTTAGAAGATGAGGTAGAGGATTGGAAGTTCCGGGGGCAGTACCTACAAGCGTATCAAGTCTAGACAAAATAGTAGCAAGATTAGTGTTAGCAACTCTGAGCGGTCTCGATAGACCTGAGGCGGTCTTCTTGTAGTGACATTCTAGCAACAATTCCCTTTGTGCGTGGAGAGTGATGCATCGAATCCTCATCACCTAACATGGTTAGTAGAAGACAAGAAGACAATATAACAAGTATAATGTTCCTATCAACTACAAGGAGGTGTTGGCAATTCTCTCAACATTCAAGCCTATAACCAAAGCTCTTACAAGTTCTTACATGCAGCAGGTGTTGACGGCCGTTGGTGTGGTCAAAAGTTCTCCGAAGCTTGGATAAAGCGATTACCAAGGGACCGAATGTATAATGAGGTTGGATGTGGAGCTTGGATAGGCAATATTTATTTCCTATGCAATCTGATAATTCTAGTTATTGTAATGATAAGTAATGATCCAAACTAGAATTCACAAGCCCTAGTTGCAGATCTCAAAGATATAAGTGAATTTGAAGGCAACACACACGCAAAGATAATGGCACTTATGCAATCAAGGAATGAGCTATAAAATATAAGTGATGCACCAAAAGCTCTATTGCACAAGTGGTAGAGAGACACTAACTTATTGCTTTGAGAAAGTAAAAAGGGCACAAGATTGCTCACTAATTAATAAATTGCACAATATAAAAAGTAACAAACACAAATTAGGGTTTTGATCAATGTAGTGTGACCGCCCGCAAAATTCTTTTTCTTTTCCTTTTTTTTTTTAGCCTTTTGGCTCTTTCTCTTTTCTTTCTTTTGGTGACTTTCGGCCAACACTAGTATGAACAAAGTTTTGGAATCCCTAACTCGGTGTCACAAGATAATATGATATGATAACTGAAGATTGTGCAATGTATCAAGTAGAGCAGCCCTAAGCAATATTAACAAGCTAGTCTCAAATAGGATCAAAGTGTTCACAAAGGATGAATTGGTTCCCAAAGGTAGGTGTACTGATGTTTTTCTAGGGCAGCAAACTTGTCGCCTAGATTAATGTTTGAAGATCACCGAATTTGATTGGTTGACTATGGAAGGAATTGAAGCTTATATCCTCAGCTTTCAATAGAGTGCAAGAACACAAAAATCCGCGATCGTATGTGAAGGTTATGCTTGAAATACCAAACCGACAGAATTGAAGAATTGAAGCTACGCGAAGGAAAGGAAAGATCAGCAACTAAAACATGGATTCTAATGGATCAAAACCTAACAAAACTCACGAAAATAACAGATTGAAACTAAAGGTTGAATTTTTATGGAGTAGTTTTCAATTTAGGACAGAAATAAAAAAAAACTAACCTAAGGCACTGATATTCTCACCGATCAACTGAAGCTCTGATACCACTTGATGTGACACTGGGTGTCCCGATCTTTCGATGAGAATGATAACCTTCGATTTGGGAGGAGACGACTTTGACGATCCGACTACAACGTACAACGACGATGCGCCTTAGCAATCGCTAAACCAACTCCAGATGGTTATTGACCTTGCCGTGGGCACGATCAACCTGATCACGAAGATCTATTCCTGCAAGCAACGAAGAACCAGCAAGAACAAGGCAAAAGCAATCTAAAATTGCAAATATAGATGAAGTATTGAAAAGTTGGGGTTTCGATACAAGGAGCTTGTTAGGCGGCTGTTGAGCACGTCTAAAAGACTCAAAATAGTAGCAAAAGGCTAAACTATCAAATAACTAAAACCCAAGTTATTTTGGGGGACTCCCTAGCTATTTATAGGAGAAATAGGAGGCCAAAACCAGGCTTGGGGCGTCCAAAACACTTCCATGGCCGAATAGGACTCCTATTCCTAGTTTGACTCGGATTTGGAAAGATGACCAAACTTGTTTTGCAGATTCCCGTTGACTCGTAAGGAATTTGGAGATGGGGCCGGATCCGTTGGAAAGAGGACGTCGAAACCTTTCAAACCAGTACTCATAGACCTCAAACACCCTTGTGGATCAAAAGTTATGGTCATTTTAAGTTGGTGCTGTCCCGGAGGCCGAATCCGAGTTGAACTTGTTTTGCAGATTCCCGTTGACTCGTAAGGAATTTGGAGGTGGGGCCGGATCCGTTGGAAAGAGGACGTCGAAACCTTTCAAACCAGTACTCCTAGACCTCAAACACCCTTGTGGATCAAAAGTTATGGTCGTTTGAAGTTGGGCTGTCCCGGAGGCCGAATCCGAGTTGAACTTGTGCACCGGAAGAATTGGCTTCATGCTTGACGTTTGGGAGTCCTTCTCCTTGGTTCCTAAGGACAATAAAATCATCACAAGGATTAAATAGCATTCCATTCATTAAATTATTTGTATGCAACCCGAGGAACGCATTCACCTGGTAATTGAATTAACGTGCGCGAGCTCGAGTAATTGGCCCTTGTATTATATTGTTGGCTTCAATTGGGTTTGTAGGCATGGCCGTATGCATGGTAGTGATGTCCTCATCATCCTCCCCTTCTTGCATTTGAGTCGTCCTCGACTCAAGTTCATCATCTTCTCCCAAGTTTGTCTTTAGATCTGATAATTCATTTGACGGGCTCGAGCTCGAGTAAATGGTCCTTGAACCGACGAAGATGTAGAAGGATGGCCAAGGTGGGGGTCGATAAAGCCATGT
This sequence comes from Rhipidocladum racemiflorum, assembly GCA_036346355.1. Taxonomy (NCBI): domain Eukaryota; kingdom Viridiplantae; phylum Streptophyta; class Magnoliopsida; order Poales; family Poaceae; genus Rhipidocladum; species Rhipidocladum racemiflorum. The sequence goes on from CM070583.1 coordinate 5,325,104, forward strand.
AGATGGAGCCATCGTAGTAGTTGTATACGAAGTAGAGTATGCTGTGAAGTGTCGCCAACTTAATGGTCCTGGCAAAGGTGGGGGTCGATGAAACCATGCAGTTGATATAACTGTAGCAATACTTGGTGATGACCATATGTATGCAGTGTTAGTTCTGTCCATGATGAGCATGGTCTCATCGTCCTCCCTTTCTTGAAGTGGAGTCGTCCTCGACTCCATCATATTGTCCTGTGAAATGTTAGTAATGACAGGAAACAAAGCAATATGCACATTTGCAATGAAATCAATGGATCGAGAATTTCTATCAACCGTATCCTCCCTTTCTTGAAAACTATCATGTGACTTGTGAATGGAACCAAATGTACTTGGTCTGACATGATTAGTGATATGGCAATTATTAAATTGATGACATTGTTGCATTGCAAACGGAGGATTAAAATCTGAACAAATGTAAACTCGATGTGCTTTATACTCTCCTTTCTCACTATTTTTGCCAATAACATAAAAGATATTTCGCAATAACCATGACAAATTAGAATGTACAAAAAGGCTCTCCTCTAAATAATTCAGATCACAAGGAACATCAAATTCAATGTAGCCTAATGTATATAAAGAAGACATCAATTGCAACTCATCATTTTCGCTTGTGATGTGAATGACATGTTTATTTTCAGCATAAGTGTCTAGTGTGTTAACAAAGGTGACATGTCCATTTGCTAGTTGTGTTATGGATATAAGTGAAGTATTATCACACAACTCTTCTTTATCACAAGAAATAGCAAGCAAATTATCTTGTAACAAAGCAAAATCAGCAATTGGTTCCACTATTAGTTGTTCTCTACGATAGCATGATTTGTGGATAGTTTTGCTCTTCAAAATTATCTTCTCCATGTGTAAAGTCCATACCTGTTACATTACCTTGTAAGTTCTCATCAGCTGTTGTAGGTGTTTCTTCAACTATTATCTCTTCACATATACATGGGGTAGTATTGATCGTTTCTTTCTCCATATGCTCTTCTACATCATTCTCTCGATGGTGCTCATTTTTCTGCAAAATGTTAGCTACAAAAGAAGGTGCAACAACAATGGGCGCCTCAAATGAAGCTAATGATTCTTTCAAGGATTCAGCAAGCATATTTTTAACTCTATAAGCACATACAACCAATTCTGAAAGAGAACTATATGTTTCATCAATAAGAGCATCTTGAATTTCTTGATTAAGTCCACGTATGAACCTAAGCTCTGTTGCTTCTTCACCTTCATCTAAACCACAACGCAACAAATGATTTTGCAATCGTTCATAGTATTCCTTAACACACTTATTTCCTTGTTTCAAGCATTGGAGTCTAGTATATAAAAATTCAAGATGATATTCAGGAACATAATCAATTCTCATAAGTCTTTTCATGGCCTTCCAATTTTTAGGTTTTCTCTCTTTTCTACAAATATGTTTCCACCATGTTAAAGCATATTCATTTAGCACACTAGCAGCAATCCTAATCTTTTCATTTTCAGACAAATCATACTTGCCAAATTCTTTGTCTCTGCTATCTCCCAATTAATATAGGCATCAGGATCATAATGACCATTAAAAGGTGGAATGGCGAATTTAACCTTATCTAGGGAATCATCATCAACATGTACCTGAGCATGTAGTATGCCATTTTTGTTGCTTAGAAGATGAGGTAGAGGATTGGAAGTTCCAGGCGTACCTACAAGCGTATCAAGTCTAGACAAAATAGTAGCAAGATTAGTGTTAGCAACTCTGAGCGGTCTCGATAGACCGGAGGCGGTCTTCTTGTAGTGACATTCTAGCAACAATTCCCTTTGTGCGTGGAGAGTGATGCATCGAATCCTCATCACCTAACATGGTTAGTAGAAGACAAGAAGACAATATAACAAGTATAATGTTCCTATCAACTACAAGGAGGTGTTGGCAATTCTCTCAACATTCAAGCCTATAACCAAAGCTCTTACAAGTTCTTACATGCAGCAGGTGTTGACGGCCGTTGGTGTGGTCAAAAGTTCTCCGAAGCTTGGATAAGCGATTACCAAGGGACCGAGCAAATGCGAGGTTGGATGTGGAGCTTGGATAGGCAATATTTATTTCCTATGCAATCTGATAATTCTAGTTATTGTAATGATAAGTAATGATCCAAACTAGAATTCACAAGCCCTAGTTGCAGATCTCAAAGATATAAGTGAATTTGAAGGCAACACACACGCAAAGATAATGGCACTTATGCAATCAAGGAATGAGCTATAAAATATAAGTGATGCACCAAAAGCTCTATTGCACAAGTGGTAGAGAGACACTAACTTATTGCTTTGAGAAAGTAAAAAGGGCACAAGATTGCTCACTAATTAATAAATTGCACAATATAAAAAGTAACAAACACAAATTAGGGTTTTGTTCAATGTAGTGTGACCGGCCACAATTTTCTTTTTCTTTTCCTTTTTTTTAGCCTTTTGGCTCTTTCTCTTTTCTTTCTTTTGGTGACTTTCGGCCAACACTAGTATGAACAAAGTTTTGGAATCCCTAACTCGGTGTCACAAGATAATATGATATGATAACTGAAGATTGTGCAATGTATCAAGTAGAGCAGCCCTAAGCAATATTAACAAGCTAGTCTCAAATAGGATCAAAGTGTTCACAAAGGATGAATTGGTTCCCAAAGGTAGGTGTACTGATGTTTTTCTAGGGCAGCAAACTTGTCGCCTAGATTAATGTTTGAAGATCACCGAATTTGATTGGTTGACTATGGAAGGAATTGAAGCTTATATCCTCAGCTTTCAATAGAGTGCAAGAACACAAAAATCCGCGATCGTATGTGAAGGTTATGCTTGAAATACCAAACTGGACAGAATTGAAGAATTGAAGCTACGCGAAGGAAAGGAAAGATCAGCAACTAAAACATGGATTCTAATGGATCAAAACCTAACAAAACTCACGAAAATAACAGATTGAAACTAAAGGTTGAATTTTTATGGAGTAGTTTTCAATTTAGGACAGAAATAAAAAAAAACTAACCTAAGGCACTGATATTCTCACCGATCAACTGAAGCTCTGATACCACTTGATGTGACACTGGGTGTCCCGATCTTTCGATGAGAATGATAACCTTCGATTTGGGAGGAGACGACTTTGGCGATCCGACTACAGCATTACAACGACGATGCGCCTTAGCAATCGCTAAACCAACTCCAGGATGGTTATTGACCTTGCCGTGGGCACGATCAACCTGATCACGAAGATCTATTCCTGCAAGCAACGAAGAACCAGCAAGAACAAGGCAAAAGCAATCTAAAATTGCAAATATAGATGAAGTATTGAAAAGTTGGGGTTTCGATACAAGGAGCTTGTTAGGCGGCTGTTGAGCACGTCTAAAAGACTCAAAATAGTAGCAAAAGGCTAAACTATCAAATAACTAAAACCCAAGTTATTTTGGGGACTCCTAGCTATTTATAGGAGAAATAGGAGGCCAAAACCAGGCTTAGGCGTCCAAAACACTTCCATGGCGAATAGGACTCCTATTCCTAGTTTGACTCGGATTTGGAAAGATGACCAAACTTGTTTTGCAGATTCCGTTGACTCGTAAGGAATTTGGAGATGGGGCCGGATCCATTGGAAAGAGGACGTCGAAACCTTTCAAACCAGTACTCATAGACCTCAAACACCCTTGTGGATCAAAAGTTATGGTCATTTTAAGTTGGTGCTGTCCCGGAGGCCGAATCCGAGTTGAACTTGTTTTGCAGATTCCCGTTGACTCGTAAGGAATTTGGAGGTGGGGCTGGATCCGTTGGAAAGAGGACGTCGAAACCTTTCAAACCAGTACTCCTAGACCTCAAACACCCTTGTGGATCAAAAGTTATGGTCGTTTGAAGTTGGGCTGTCCCGGAGGCCGAATCCGAGTTGAACTTGTGCACCGGAAGAATTGGCTTCATGCTTGACGTTTGGGAGTCCTTCTCCTTGGTTCCTAAGGACAATAAAATCATTACAAGGATTAAATAGCATTCCATTCATTAAATTATTTGTATGCAACCCGAGGAACGCATTCACCTGGTAATTGAATTAACGTGCGCGAGCTCGAGTAATTGGCCCTTGTATTATATTGTTGGCTTCAATTGGGTTTGTAGGCATGGCCGTATGCATGGTAGTGATGTCCTCATCATCAACCCTCCGAGGTGATAACAGCCTTTCTTCAGCATATGAATCAGTTCATGATGACTCAGACTCAGCTCATGCAAATGATGATACAACACCTGAACAACCAAGCCTCCATGGTCACTACACCTACAACTCCTCAGCAGAATCCTTCTGAAGAGATACTGAAAACTCAGCCCCCAGAAGTCTTATGTGGTGATGATGGCCATGGCAATACTCTTCCTGTAAACCTTCATTTGTGGAAACATGTCATCTGCTATCAATGTAGTGAAAAAGGACATTTTGCTTATAATTGTCCCCAAAAGGATAAGGCAAAAGAAGATATCCATTGTGGTAACTGTGTTGGAACTGGACACCGATTCAGCAAGTGCCCTCGAAAGAAGGAAATCCAGCACAAGGTCTGCAACCTTTGTGGCAAAGAAGGGCATTTTGTGAAACAATGTCCCTTGGAGAAACGAAAACCCTTGGTACCACAAACAATTCCAGCATCAGAAGTCAGTGTGAAAGTACCGCAACAGCTGCACCGAGTAGCGAAGATTCCTCAAGCAAGTAAGGGAAAAGCAATTTCCCTGGAAGACAACTCTCGTCAACAGGAGTCCCGAAAAAGTGGGGTAGTAAGTCCAGATCAATATACTACCCGTAGTTCTCGGCTTCGGGTGAACCAAGTTCAACTCAACTGAGCCCAAGAAGGAACTTTAATCAAGACCCCAGGATCAGAAGTGCAACCAGTAATGCAAGGACGTCAGGCATCTACTTCAAACCCCAGCATTACAGATGCGGTCCTTCTCAAGACCATAACTCCAGCAGCAGGTGGCAAGCGCAATCGGAAAATTCTTTCACAGATATTGCGATGTAGGACGTCAGGTTTACCGATGATCCCTTAAGATGAAGAAGAGGCACCTGGAAGTTGATGGTCTCAGTAAATGCAAGCAGATGGTACTTTCAGTAGTACCTTATATTTTTTTTCCAAGGAATAGAATAAAAGAGTATGTGTAATGATCAGTTGTAAGAAACGATATTCCGTGCTGCTATCAATAAAAATTTGAAAGGAGTATACTTGGGAAAATGGATTTCGGTTGTTAGTTCTGGAAGCATATATGTATTCTGGCACGAATCATGAGGTAATAAAAGGATGGCTGTAGAGCCCTAATTATCCTCTAAGCTGTGGAAAGAATTGTTGAATTTGAAGTACCCATTTGAAAGGAATCAGTTCGTATAGTCTGGAAACAACCACCTTCAATTATAAGTGGTATATATTTGTCAAAAGAACGAAAGCCTCATGGTACTAGAAGTTCCGGATGTAAATCAAGTGAGTTAACCCCCAGGCAAATCCTGAGTACTAGTCTATCCCAAATGAACGTTCAGGATTTGTTCAGTGTTAAGCAAGAAGCAATGTTATCAGGTTTTGAAAAGATTAGCAGAACATCAGAGTCCAGTCGGAATGCTACAACCCTTGTAGATTCCTATTGAGAAATAAAAAGAAATAGGAATGGATTTCATCATCGGACTCCCTAAAACAAAATCTGGGTATAATTTAAATGCAGGTTATTGTGGGCCGGATTGACAAAAGTTGCACACTTTGTCCCGTTGAAGACAACTTGTTCTGGTGATAAACTCACAGAGCTATATATGGCCCAGATTGTGTGTTTGGCATAGGGTGCCAAAGAAGATCTTGTCAGATCAGGGTTCTCAGTTCACCTCAAGGTTTTGGCAGAAAAGTTATGCCGATAAATGTGTATCTGAAGGTTTCACCTCTCAAGAGAAGGAGTTGTTCCAGAGTTAGCAGCAAGTTGGCCCACGCTCCGCTGGTTCCTTTTCAGTTGCTGTCAGAAGAGAAGTTGCATTCAGGTTGGCTATCTCCGCAGCTGTCAGATGTACATGTTGTCTTCTATATTTCTCAGCTAAAGAAGTGTCTGCGGGTACCTGAGCATCAGAGGCCGTGTGAAAAGATGGAGTTGAAAGAAGATCTATCATTTCCTGAGTATCCCGTCAAAATCAAGTCAAAAGCTGAGCGCCGAAACCCGAAACAGTGTGATCAAGTTCTGCAAGGCTCAGTAGAGCAATCATTCAGAGTTCTCCCCTTTTTCTTTCTCTTTCTGAATCTCGGGGACGAGATTTGTTCTAAGGGGGGTAGGTTTGTAACACCCTAGTTTTCGCTTTCTGGAGAAAAACCTAATTTAAATAAATTAAATTCAAAACTTGGAGTTTATTTGGTGTTTATATTAACCTGGCATCCATTTCCCTCCAAAATCGGGAATTAATTCCCCTCCGGTCGAAAAATCGGGTTTTCGATCCACGTGCAGAAAATTCACCCGAGTCCAAAAATGCTCCAAAAATCTCCAAACCACTTCTAAAATGTTCCAAATATTCCAAAATGATTTTAGGAATCATTCCCCGAATTTTTGGACCTCCGTTCCTATTTTATCTCGCGCGGCTTTTGTTTAATGCCTGCGATCGGCGCCAGAATATTCAATTCCACGAAAATCATCCAAATTCAGCGGAACCAATTTTATTGGGTCCCAAATATTCTAAAATGGCTCTAGGAATTTTTCCGGAATTTTTAGGCCATTTTTCCTTATTTTTCTCTAGGGCGGATCACTCGCGTAAAAGAGAACCAACCGGAGCTTGCCACGTGGCGGTACTGTAGCATGGGGTACTGTAGCGTCATGCTACAGTAGCACGTAGTACTGTTCGTCTTCTTCCCGATCGATCTTTTTCCAGGGAAAGAACAGAACATCTCCCTTCTCTCCTCCATGGATTCAAACCTCCTTAACTTCCTTAATAATGCTCCAAATCGCGAACGGCCGAATCCATTGGATTCGTATGAACGAGACCCTTCCATTCCCGGTGGTCTCCCGCCCTAACTCGCACTGGAATGCGTGCAGTTTGCAAGAAACTGAAAGGGCTTTGATTGTTCATAACTTTGCCGTTTCAACTCCAAACGACGCGATTCCACCTCTCATCTCTCCGTATAAGAATCCTCTTTCCGGTGGTTTAGCCCTCCTTTAGCCTCACCTCCTCATTCTTCCGTGAGATCGAGAAAACCGACGAAAACGAGACGTTCTTCGTGTTCTTCGTGTTCATACTTGTATCTTCTTGTCCGGTGAGCTTTTCTTCTTGTTCCTTGGTTCCTTGTGATCGTGAGGTAGTCTAGAAGCTCATCCAATAATCAATTTTAGGTTTCATCGACCGAGGGCGACGAATTTCGCATTTTTTTCGCGTCGGCCGAACGGGCGTTCATCGCCGATTTCATCCTCTCCGGTAAGCTTTTCTCCAATTCCTTGCAATCCTAGGGTCATCTAGAGGTTCTCTAGATGATTCATCAATTATGGGTTGATGCCGTATTCAAATTTTCGTGAAAAGTTGGGAGTTTAGAGAGTTTTGGGGCTCTCTGTTTCTTTCTTATCTTGCGCGTGTCGCCTTAAGCCCTCCGGCGTCATCGCCCGGCCGGTCGACCTCGCCGCCGGCTCCCGCCGGTCCCCGGTCCCCGCGCCACCCCCTGGCGGCAGCCCGCCGCCTCCGTGGCCGCCCCACGCGCCGCCCGAGCGCCGGCCGTGCTTGCGCCGCCCCATCACCTCGGCCTCCCTCGGCCGACCAACCCGCCATCGCCTTCCCCTTGCCCATTGAAGCTTCGCCGGCCCTACCGGCGATTCGGCGACGCCGCCGTCCTGCACCGCGCCTCCTCCGGCGCTGCCCTTACTGGCGAACCACCGCTCCGCCACGCCCGGCGGCCGAGCCATGGCCAGCTTCCCCGTCGTCGCGCCCTCCCATGCCCTTGGCCGGTCCCGCCTCGCCTCCGTCTTGCCGTCGCATGCGGGCCGAGCCGCCGCCGCCGTTGCGAACGTGGCGCCCGCCACCACCGGTCCTCGCCGCCACTGCCGCGGTTGCGCCGGGCAGCCGGACCTGCCGCGGCCGCCGCCTCGCCGGCCCCGGCCGCCTCTGCGGCGCCCGTGGAGCTTTGCTCCTCCTGCATTCTTTGCCTTGAGCTAGTGTGGGGAAGAAGCCTCCTTAGTATGACAACTTGGCCCCACTTGCAAGTGGCCCAAATCAATTCCAAGAAAAATCAGAAATTCAGCCAATGGAATATTCCAGGGAATATTCCCTCGATTTTCCATTTTTCCAAAATTCAAACTTCGGGAGCTCCTAACTTTCTCATCCGAACTCCGTTTGACCCCATTCAAATTTCTAAATTCATCTAAATTCAAGATCTACCTGCCAGTATAACTTTTATAATTTTTGGATTTTATTTATTTTCTGTTATTTAGTTGTTGCCTCGTTTTGCGCGTAGACGCGACCGCCGACGCCGCCGCCGGACTTCAAGTGTTCAACATTCTCGCTGTGACCAAGGCAAGTCTCCTTGACACATATTGAACCAATGCTTTATAAATGTTTTACCCTGTTTTACAAACTGCATTGCTAATTACATAAAATGGTGATGGTAAAACGTTAAGTGGTTAGTTATACCAGTTGTTTATACCTCCTTGAGATTTGTTATCCACGACCCTTTGTCGACCTAGAACGAGGATCCACCATAATAAATATTTTTAATAAAATACATTTTGATGGGGAAAATGACTATTTAGCAGATAGTTTGAATAGAGTTAATCGGGGACAATGTAATTGGGAGACGGATGGATATTAGTGATAATGTGAGGATTGTTATTATGAAATTGATTTATGGTGGTGATCTTTTAAATGTTGAGGAGTTGGATTGTGATAGTAGTTAACAATATAATGAGTATGGATTGGGGTGGAATGCAAATTGGAGATAGATGAATATTAGAGTTGATATGGGGCTTGTAATCATAACATTGATTTATGAATGGTAGTTCATGTATTTTGGTGGATTGGGAGGATGTTGGAAGATGTATGATGTCAGGAATAATAGTCGGGGAGAGTAAATGAATGTTATTGAGAGTCATATGTATATGTCAAATAGAACAAGTGGTGAATTATGTTTCGGTGGATTTTAACTAGAATGCTATGTGATAATCATTTAGGGAGATTGTGAATAGTCCAGGATGTTTGGTGGTTTAGTGAATAATATTGTGGCGTATTTTTGGTGGATTAAAATAGATGATTAAAGGGTGATAGTGTGAAGGATTAAATATAGGGTGTTATGACGTATTATCGGTGGATTGTATTCGAAATGATTAGAGATGAATTTGTGAAATATTCTTTGTGGATGATACGAGCGATCGCTATAAGAATGATGGTCAATTCATTAATACAAGTCATAGTTCAAGGGAAATAGACACACCTAATTGGGGTTTAATATGATTTTGAGAGTTAGGATATTACCATGATATACTCAATACTTTATGGATACGATATTGAATCGGATTATTCATATGATTGTGCCATTAGGGCAATTTAATGATTATTGGAGATTACGAGGTGGTTATAAGGATTGTCATCAACCCCTGAGATGTGTATTTTACAAAAACAAACTATTGGTGGAATAGAATAGTACGGTAGAAATGCTTAGCCTCGCTATCGGTCAATATTCACCTATGGGTGGGACTTTCAATTATCTCTTGAAAACTTGTATTGGAAGTTATAGGCAAGGAGTATTGCCAATGGTTTACAAAATAAAAATCAAAGGAAAAATGATTTCGACTTGGGCGGCCTGGAATGTCGGGTGGAAGCGAACCAAGCCTTGGTTCTTTTGTGCCAGTACCGCCCCAAGTCAATTAAGGACCGACGCTTATGACTGTCTCCATTCTAAGCATTACCGTACAACCACATGTCAAAGTGGGCACGACCTGGCTAACTAATTTGTAGAAACCTGACTTAGACTCACCACTCGGTGGTTGTGTGAGAGCCGGAAAGAGGCATTGTTGTTGTTGTTGTTGTTGTTTATCTTACACGGCGCAAGAGGGGCTTCAGATCTTTGGGTGGACATAACCCTAACAGCGATGAAACCTCAGCGGGTGAGTCGGGTTAGGCGTATACATTGTAAAGGCCTTGTCATGATATCCCTGCCGGCACACCTAAGGAAGTGTGTTAATCGCGTGGCATCAAGGGAACATCATGTCTTGTGGGTAAAGTTGTACACCTCTGCAGAGTTAAAACTATTCGAATAGCCGTGCCTACGGTCAAAGCGAAGCTTGTCAATGCTTTCATCTTTGGTAGACTTTGGGTTTTGATTTCAAACTAAACAATGTTTTGTTTTGGGATCCGGGAGCGGTTAGAACTCTCGGGTGTGCTTCTGGCGGTCAAAGCCAGGTCGGTGGAAAGAACCTGATTTTGTGAACCATGGCGGACATAGCCATGTGATTGGATTGAACCACGATTTTGTTGAGATGTGGCGGATAGAGCACATATATTAGTGAGTGGTGGTTAGAACCTTCACTACAATATTACGTAATTGAATTATTAAAAAGAATTGCTCAAATATGCTTTGTGAAATTTATTAACAAGTATGATTTAATGAAACTTGGCTTTATGCAAAAGAACCATATTAAGCCATCTTTGGATAGCCTACATTGTGCATAATCTCCCAGACTTGCTGAGTACTTTATGTACTCACGTGCTACATTCTAATCCTCTCTCAGAAGTGAAAGAAGCTGTTCAAGATTTCCAGCGACTAGGGTGCGTTCTCCACTCGATTGCCTGTGGGCAATTGGATGGGTCGCATTGGCGTTTGCGTCTTCCGCTGCAGTTGTTCAAGTTGTTCAGCCTGTTCAGGCCGTAATGGTAAACCTTGACCATAAGGTCTTTGCTTTCATTTGGTATTATTCTTATTTAGTTATTTGTATTCGTGATATGGTTGTTGATTCATCACTTTTGACTGTGTGTACTAGCTACTGATCTGGGACTAGTACAGAATTACACAGAGGACTCCGGATAGCCGATCCGGGGGCCTACAAAGGTGGTATCAGAGCCATATCGACTGTAGGACGTGCCATTAGTTAGAATGGTCGTTTTTAGGAAGCTTCGAAACTTATGTTCTAAAAAGAAAAAGCAAATAATGTGCTATTCTCATCTTTTCTGTCTCTTTCTATTCCTATTTCCCCGCTGGGATTGCTTCTTCACCATTTTGAATATCAATTGGACTATACCCTCCCTTACAACTTCTATACTAGGGTAATCGAGTTCCCTCTTCCGACCTCAAGATTTGACGACTCAAGAAGAGCAATTCAGCAAAAGTTGCTACTGAAGTGTGCGTCTTCATGGTGAGGATCCAACCGTTGACCGATGAAGATCAAGGAAGCAAGGTTGATCCTAGACTAACCCTATAGGCTAAGTGGGCCGAGTTTCGTTTTGTGTTTGAGCCGCCTTGTTCAGTGTGACCAAGTAGACAAGTTGATTTGCTTGGTGTTAAAAATGTTTTGTTTTTCGTCGTTTGTGATGTCCTTTGTCTGGGCAGTTGGGTTCTGGTGTTGTTAGAACCTCCCCTATCTCTCTCGTCTATGCTATTCCCTCTCATCTGGAAGTCTTGGTCTACCGTCAGATGGAGAAGAATTGCAGTGCTGACCTCAACAAAGAAGCTAAGGCATCAGGTCCCAATACTGTGGTCAATATCAATGGTAGCACCAGTGAAGTTCCGGTTGTCAACGTCAGTGCTACTACCGAGCTCAACCAGCTTGATGTGACACTGGGTGTCCCGATCTTTCGATGAGAATGATAACCTTCGATTTGGGAGGAGACGACTTTGACGATCCGACTACAACGTACAACGACGATGCGCCTTAGCAATCGCTAAACCAACTCCAGATGGTTATTGACCTTGCCGTAGAGCACGATCAACCTGATCACAAAGATCTATTCCTGCAAGCAACGAAGAACCAGCAAGAACAAGGCAAAAGCAATCTAAAATTGCAAATATAGATGAAGTATTGAAAAGTTGGGGTTTCGATACAAGGAGCTTGTTAGGCGGCTGTTGAGCACGTCTAAAAGACTCAAAATAGTAGCAAAAGGCTAAACTATCAAATAACTAAAACCCAAGTTATTTTGGGGGACTCCCCAGCTATTTATAGGAGAAATAGGAGGCCAAAACCAGGCTTGGGGCGTCCAAAACACTTCCATGGCCGAATAGGACTCCTATTCCTAGTTTGACTCGGATTTGGAAAGATGACCAAACTTGTTTTGCAGATTCCCGTTGACTCGTAAGGAATTTGGAGATGGGGCCGGATCCGTTGGAAAGAGGACGTCGAAACCTTTCAAACCAGTACTCATAGACCTCAAACACCCTTGTGGATCAAAAGTTATGGTCATTTTAAGTTGGTGCTGTCCCGGAGGCCGAATCCGAGTTGAACTTGTTTTGCAGATTCCCGTTGACTCGTAAGGAATTTGGAGGTGGGGCCAGATCCGTTGGAAAGAGGACGTCGAAACCTTTCAAACCAGTACTCCTAGACCTCAAACACCCTTGTGGATCAAAAGTTATGGTCGTTTGAAGTTGGGCTGTCCCGGAGGCCGAATCCGAGTTGAACTTGTGCACCGGAAGAATTGGCTTCATGCTTGACGTTTGGGAGTCCTTCTCCTTGGTTCCTAAGGACAATAAAATCATCACAAGGATTAAATAGCATTCCATTCATTAAATTATTTGTATGCAACCCGAGGAACGCATTCACCTGGTAATTGAATTAACGTGCGCGAGCTCGAGTAATTGGCCCTTGTATTATATTGTTGGCTTCAATTGGGTTTGTAGGCATGGCCGTATGCATGGTAGTGATGTCCTCATCATCCTCCCCTTCTTGCATTTGAGTCGTCCTCGACTCAAGTTCATCATCTTCTCCCAAGTTTGTCTTTAGATCTGATAATTCATTTGACGGGCTCGAGCTCGAGTAAATGGTCCTTGAACCGACGAAGATGTAGAAGGATGGCCAAGGTGGGGGTCGATAAAGCCATGTAGATGGAGCCATCGTAGTAGTTGTATCTGAAGTAGAGTATCTTTGTGAAGTGTCGCCAACTTAATGGTCCTGGCCAAGGTGGGGTCGATGAAACCATGCAGTTGATATAATCAGAGCAATACTTGGTGATGACCATATGTATGCAGTGTTAGTTCTGTCCATGATGAGCATGGTCTCATCGTCCTCCCTTTATTGAAGTGGATTCGTCCTCGACTCCATCATATTGTCCTGTGAAATGTTAGTAATGACAGGAAACAAAGCAATATGCACATTTGCAATGAAATCAATGGATCGAGAATTTCTATCAACCGTATCCTCCCTTTCTTGAAAACTATCATGTGACTTGTGAATGGAACCAAATGTACTTGGTTTGACATGATTAGTGATATGGCAATTATTAAATTGATGACATTGTTGCATTGCAAACGGAGGATTAAAATCTGAACAAATGTAAACTCGATGTGCTTTATACTCTCCTTTCTCACTATTTTTGCCAATAACATAAAAGATATTTCGCAATAACCATGACAAATTAGAATGTACAAAAAGGCTCTCCTCTAAATAATTCAGATCACAAGGAACATCAAATTCAATGTAGCCTAATGTATATAAAGAAGACATCAATTGCAACTCATCATTTTCGCTTGTGATGTGAATGACATGTTTATTTTCAGCATAAGTGTCTAGTGTGTTAACAAAGGTGACATGTCCATTTGCTAGTTGTGTTATGGATATAAGTGAAGTATTATCACACAACTCTTCTTTATCACAAGAAATAGCAAGCAAATTATCTTGTAACAAAGCAAAATCAGCAATTGGTTCCACTATTAGTTGTTCTACGATAGCATGATTTGTGGATAGTTTTTGCTCTTCAAAATTATCTTCTCCATGTGTAAAGTCCATACCTGTTACATTACCTTGTAAGTTCTCATCAGCTGTTGTAGGTGTTTCTTCAACTATTATCTCTTCACATATACATGGGGTAGTATTGATCGTTTCTTTCTCCATATGCTCTTCTACATCATTCTCTCGATGGTGCTCACTTTTCTGCAAAATGTTAGCTACAAAAGAAGGTGCAATAACAATGGGCGCCTCAAATGAAGCTAATGATTCTTTCAAGGATTCAGCAAGCATATTTTCAACTCTATAAGCACATACAACCAATTCTGAAAGAGAACTATATGTTTCATCAATAAGAGCATCTTGAATTTCTTGATTAAGTCCACGTATGAACCTAAGCTCTGTTGCTTCTTCACCTTCATCTAAACCACAACGCAACAAATGATTTTGCAATCGTTCATAGTATTCCTTAACACACTTATTTCCTTGTTTCAAGCATTGGAGTCTAGTATATAAAAATTCAGTATGATATTCAGGAACATAATCAATTCTCATAAGTCTTTTCATGGCCTTCCAATTTTTAGGTTTTCTCTCTTTTCTACAAATATGTTTCCACCATGTTAAAGCATATTCATTTAGCACACTAGCGAGAATCCTAATCTTTTCATTTTCGGACAAATCATACTTGCCAAATTCTTTGTCTCTGCTATCTCCCAATTAATATAGGCATCGGGATCATAATGACCATTAAAAGGTGGAATGGCGAATTTAACCTTATCTAGGGAATCATCATCAACATGTACCGAGCATGTAGTATGCCATTTTGTTGCTTAGAAGATGAGGTAGAGGATTGGAAGTTCCGGGGCGTACCTACAAGCGTATCAAGTCTAGACAAAATATTAGCAAGATTAGTGTTAGCAACTCTCTGAGCGGTCTCGATAGAACTGATGCGGTCTTCTTGTAGTGACATTCTAGCAACAATTCCCTTTGTGCGTGGAGAGTGATGCATCGAATCCTCATCACCTAACATGGTTAGTAGAAGACAAGAAGACAATATAACAAGTATAATGTTCCTATCAACTACAAGGAGGTGTTGGCAATTCTCTCAACATTCAAGCCTATAACCAAAGCTCTTACAAGTTCTTACATGCAGCAGGTGTTGACGGCCGTTGGTGTGGTCAAAAGTTCTCCGAAGCTTGGATAAAGCGATTACCAAGGGACCGAACAGAAGTACGAGGTTGGATGTGGAGCTTGGATAGGCAATATTTATTTCCTATGCAATCTGATAATTCTAGTTATTGTAATGATAAGTAATGATCCAAACTAGAATTCACAAGCCCTAGTTGCAGATCTCAAAGATATAAGTGAATTTGAAGGCAACACACACGCAAAGATAATGGCACTTATGCAATCAAGGAATGAGCTATAAAATATAAGTGATGCACCAAAAGCTCTATTGCACAAGTGGTAGAGAGACACTAACTTATTGCTTTGAGAAAGTAAAAAGGGCACAAGATTGCTCACTAATTAATAAATTGCACAATATAAAAAGTAACAAACACAAATTAGGGTTTTGTTCAATGTAGTGTGACCGCCACAATTTTCTTTTTCTTTTTCTTTTTTAGCCTTTTGGCTCTTTCTCTTTTCTTTCTTTTGGTGACTTTCGGCCAACACTAGTATGAACAAAGTTTTGGAATCCCTAACTCGGTGTCACAAGATAATATGATATGATAACTGAAGATTGTGCAATGTATCAAGTAGAGCAGCCCTAAGCAATATTAACAAGCTAGTCTCAAATAGGATCAAAGTGTTCACAAAGGATGAATTGGTTCCCAAAGGTAGGTGTACTGATGTTTTTCTAGGGCAACAAACTTGTCGCCTAGATTAATGTTTGAAGATCACCGAATTTGATTGGTTGACTATGGAAGGAATTGAAGCTTATATCCTCAGCTTTCAATAGAGTGCAAGAACACAAAAATCCGCGATCGTATGTGAAGGTTATGCTTGAAATACCAAACTGGACAGAATTGAAGAATTGAAGCTACGCGAAGGAAAGGAAAGATCAGCAACTAAAACATGGATTCTAATGGATCAAAACCTAACAAAACTCACGAAAATAACAGATTGAAACTAAAGGTTGAATTTTTATGGAGTAGTTTTCAATTTAGGACAGAAATAAAAAAAAACTAACCTAAGGCACTGATATTCTCACCGATCAATCAAGCTCGATACCACTTGATGTGACACTTTGGGTGTCCGATCTTTCGATGAGAATGATAACCTTCGATTTGGGAGGAGACGACTTTGACGATCCGACTACAACGTACAACGACGATGCGCCTTAGCAATCGCTAAACCAACTCCAGATGGTTATTGACCTTGCCGTGGGCACGATCAACCTGATCACGAAGATCTATTCCTGCAAGCAACGAAGAACCAGCAAGAACAAGGCAAAAGCAATCTAAAATTGCAAATATAGATGAAGTATTGAAAAGTTGGGGTTTCGATACAAGGAGCTTGTTAGGCGGCTGTTGAGCACGTCTAAAAGACTCAAAATAGTAGCAAAAGGCTAAACTATCAAATAACTAAAACCCAAGTTATTTTGGGGGACTCCCTAGCTATTTATAGGAGAAATAGGAGGCCAAAACCAGGCTTGGGGCGTCCAAAACACTTCCATGGCCGAATAGGACTCCTATTCCTAGTTTGACTCGGATTTGGAAAGATGACCAAACTTGTTTTGCAGATTCCCGTTGACTCGTAAGGAATTTGGAGATGGGGCCGGATCCATTGGAAAGAGGACGTCGAAACCTTTCAAACCAGTACTCATAGACCTCAAACACCCTTGTGGATCAAAAGTTATGGTCATTTTAAGTTGGTGCTGTCCCGGAGGCCGAATCCGAGTTGAACTTGTTTTGCAGATTCCCGTTGACTCGTAAGGAATTTGGAGGTGGGGCCGGATCCGTTGGAAAGAGGACGTCGAAACCTTTCAAACCAGTACTCCTAGACCTCAAACACCCTTGTGGATCAAAAGTTATGGTCGTTTGAAGTTGGGCTGTCCCGGAGGCCGAATCCGAGTTGAACTTGTGCACCGGAAGAATTGGCTTCATGCTTGACGTTTGGGAGTCCTTCTCCTTGGTTCCTAAGGACAATAAAATCATCACAAGGATTAAATAGCATTCCATTCATTAAATTATTTGTATGCAACCCGAGGAACGCATTCACCTGGTAATTGAATTAACGTGCGCGAGCTCGAGTAATTGGCCCTTGTATTATATTGTTGGCTTCAATTGGGTTTGTAGGCATGGCCGTATGCATGGTAGTGATGTCCTCATCATCAACCCTCCGAGGTGATAACAGCCTTTCTTCAGCATATGAATCAGTTCATGATGACTCAGACTCAGCTCATGCAAATGATGATACAACACCTGAACAACCAAGCCTCCATGGTCACTACACCTACAACTCCTCAGCAGAATCCTTCTGAAGAGATACTGAAAACTCACTTCTAAGTCTTATGTGGTGATGATGGCCATGGCAATACTCTTCCTGTAAACCTTCATTTGTGGAAACATGTCATCTGCTATCAATGTAGTGAAAAAGGACATTTTGCTTATAATTGTCCCCAAAAGGATAAGGCAAAAGAAGATATCCATTGTGGTAACTGTGTTGGAACTGGACACCGATTCAGCAAGTGCCCTCGAAAGAAGGAAATCCAGCACAAGGTCTGCAACCTTTGTGGCAAAGAAGGGCATTTTGTGAAACAATGTCCCTTGGAGAAACGAAAACCCTTGGTACCACAAACAATTCCAGCATCAGAAGTCAGTGTGAAAGTACCGCAACAGCTGCACCGAGTAGCGAAGATTCCTCAAGCAAGTAAGGGAAAAGCAATTTCCCTGGAAGACAACTAGAAAATCTATAAATATCAATGTCAGATTTATTAGAAAATAAATGTGCAAGATATCAATTTGAAAGTTTCACAAACGATGTCGTATACTATAAAAAATGTGACATTATAGAATGTGGCATTTACGGTACGACTTTATACTGTGTTTTTGGGCTTTTCCGGGTATTTGAGCCTCTCTGGGGGAGTTTGGGCCTTGTGGGAGTCAGTTTGGGTCTTGGGGGAATTAAATGGCCATCGGTGGTGGGGGGGGTTCTTTGGCCCATGTGGGGGAAATTCCTGCCACCCCTCTTAGGGTTCCTCCCCCATGCGCCCCACCCCCCTAGCCCCTTGTTGGTGCGCCCTCCCCTCCCCATAGCCGTCGCCCCCCCCCTTTGCCCTCTTTTCCCATAGCCGCACCACCCCTCCCCCATTGCGCCACCCCCTTCCCCTCCCTCCCCACCGCTAGCCGGCCCTAGCATCACTCCGACCTCGCTGTCCGGGAGCTCTCCGTCCAAGAGGATCCAACGATTCTGGCGTTCCTAGCGATTGGAGGGGAGATCGGGCCACGAGGAGGAGACGTTCGTCGACCGGGTGATCCGCCAAGAAGAGGTATCCCTTGAGGATCTTGGTTGTAGAGTTTTGGTGTTGGTTAGGAAGGGAGCATCGACATAGCCATGATGCACCACAGGATAGCTTTAGCTTGTATAGAATCGTCGAGATGCAAGGGAGTTATGGCTCATATGGCCAATATGACTACGCCATCCTAGATACTTGTGCACAACCTCGCACCTAATGGGTCTACAAGTGGCAAGACCCTGAATTTTATGCCATGTTGTACCAATAATGGAAAACGACTAGCCCATGGATGGGGCAAAGCTGGCACGAATATAAGGTGGAGTTGCTAGCTACACGAGGATTAGTAATGATGTCCACAGAGGAGTACAAATGGCCAACCAAGTGTACACCCAATAATACTACCGTAGCCCCGAAGGTAATGTTTCATTTCATTACAACTCGATTTTTTACTAACATAGTGTTCATGTAGGTCCAACATGGCATATGTGCGACAATGGAAGTACGGTGAAGCTATGCCAAGTCTGAACATTCATTTTCGATGAGAAATATTGATTTCAAATGTCATATGCCAAGGTATTGAAATGAATGTTATTGAAATGTGGACTTGTTGGATTGAGTTGTGAATGGTATTGAAATGAAATATTATTTATTGATATATTGTTGCTAAATACCTATTTTACAACTTGAGATTGTCTAAAATATAGCAAAGGTCATGCCAAAAGTTTTCATATTTTTCCATAATTGTTCTATTATTGCAAAATATGTACTTTACAACTTCAGAATGTCTTAAAAAGTAGGAAAAGTCATGCCAGAATTTTATCATAATTTTCAACAATTTTTTATACATTTATAACATTTTCTCAAAACCGCTCAATAATCTGTAAAAACTAGTCAATTTTCGACCTTATCGGCCGGTTTTTGAACTTTTTCAGCTCGGTTTGACCATCAGAGTTTGACTTTGCAAACCGTTCGATTTTGGGTGATTTTCGCGGTAAACCGTTACCGCTGGGTATTCGATTTTCAACCCTAAATCTGTACTGTTAACCCTGCCGCACCTCCTCCATTGGGAACTCATCTAGTTCCCTTAGCTAGACTTTATTTCTTATATACCAGTTTTAATGTACATTTTTTAGCAATCATTTCAATGTATTTTTAATGATTATTCATATGTTTACTGCTTATTTGTTGAAATGATAAAATAGTCCATTGTCACATTCGCCACCGATGTTTGCTCAAGCACAATTTTTTACTACTCCCTCCGGTCATAAATAGTTATCATTTTGGACGTTGGCATGGTCTTTAAAATGTAACCGTGACCACTAATTTCTATTATACTATATTTATAAAACTAAATAAAATTATAACATTAGTAAATTACTTCTCGAGACAAATCTACACATATGATTTTCAAATATCCTATTTAAATATTTGAAAAGATATTAATAATCAAAGTTTTGAAGATTTGACTACACCTATGTCAAAACAGCGACTATTCGTGACTGGAGGTAGAGCTGGGCAATCAGGCCAGACCTTTTTGGGCCAACCTGAGGCACAAGGGCCTAGCTCAGCCCAGAACCCGGCACGGCATGGGGTGGACCATGCTGGGACCAAAACCCAGCATGGCCGTTTGGGCTTGGTTCGTGCTGGCACGGCACGACAGAGGTAAGGGCAGCATAGCGGCATGAGCGGCATGGGCAAAATGGGCACGATGTGGCACAGCGGCTCTACTGCGGGCCCATGGCAAGGCACGACAGCTAGGGGTGAAAAAAAAACTCGAAACTCATGAGTTAAACGAGTACTCGCAAACCCGGCTCGACTTGGTTTGAACTCGTTCCTTAACGAGCCGAGTCGAGCTGTGATTTGAACTCGTTTAGATAATGAGTTAAACGAGCCAACTCATGAGTTAAACGAGCCAACTCACGAGTTTAACGAGTTCTCTAAGTCGGTAAGTATAACTATATATGTTTGAGGCTAGGATGATAACACATGGCATACTGTATAATCTCAACACCAATCCTGTTCTCAGATGAAAATATCGAGTTAAACGAGTTTAACGAGTTAACTCACGAGTTTAACGAGTCGAGCCGAGCTGAGGTTTGAGCTCGTTAAGATAACGAGTCGAGTCGAGCTGACTCGTTATATTACCGAGTTTGACCGAGTCGAGTCGAGTCGAGTCGAGCCGAGTCAGCTCGTTATCCACCCCTAACGACGGCCCATGGTAGGGCACGCTGCACATGGCAGGGAGGTAAGGGAGACGTGCGGTGGTAGCCGTTGCCGAGTCGTCGTTGAGCTCGCAGTGTCGCCTTGGCACCACTGCCACGTCGCCTCGCCTCTGGCCGTGTCCACGCCCTCACACACAAGCCTATCACCATGTCTATGCATTGCATGCACAGGCCGAGTCTGCGCCGCCATCACTGACGCCCCCGCCTCGCCAACGTCATCATCGCGCCGTGCACACCGTGGCCCACATTGTTGTCGCCCACGCCCCACGTCCCCCACACCACCGAGCACTCAGGCCATGGCCTCACGCCCATGCCGTGGAGGGCACCGTGGCCAAAGGGGGGCAGAGGTGGGGTGTGCCAGTTGGGGGAGGCAAGGAGGCTGCAACGGTAGGGAAGGTGAGGAGGCAGCGATGATAGGGGAAGCGTGGAGGCCGCCGCCACTTCTCTATTGCATCGCTCGGCTTTGCCTCTACTTCTGTGACCACCTCACCCACTACCTCACCTCCCGCGCCCGTGGTGGAGGAGGGAAGCGGCAGGAGGGAGAAGGGAGCCGGGCCGAGCTACGCGTGCTATGCCGCCGCCTCGCTTGCCCGTAGTGGAGGATGAGGGAGGGGAGTCCCGGCTAGGAGGAGGAGGCCTGGCGGCCGGTGGGGAGGGAGGCAAGGTGAAGAAGACCGTGCCGCTCATGGATGTGGTCATGTGGACTGTGGAGCTCACCATACCAGTCAAAAAAGGGTAGGGAATAGGGGGAAGGGAAAAAAGGGAGGGAAAGGAAAAATATGCGGAGTAAAAGGAAAATATGAAAGGATAAAGGAAAAAAAGAAAACAAAATAAAATTATGAAATTCAAGTAATTAAGTAAAATTACGACACTTCAATATTTGCATCGCTTATATCAAAATCTTCCCCGATTGTTGATCATCTCCATTTGGCTCTCTCCACTTCTCTCACTGCTCACTCCCTCATCGCTCTCTATCTCACTTTCTCTCCTTGACCGACGGTGCTCCCCGCTCACTGTACTCCTCTCACCGCCTCGTTTGCTCATCGCTACGAGAGATTAAGAGTGAGGGAGAGCTTAGAGAGATTGATAGAGATGTGTGAGAGAGAGAATTGGGAGAGATTGAGAGAGACTGGTGCAAGTGAGAGATGAGAGAGATTGAGAGAGATCGTGAGAGAGATTGGGAGTCATGGGTGCGTGCAAGAGAGAGAGAGAGAGAGAGCTGGGAGAGATTTAGAGAAACGGGCTTGAGAGAGGTGAGAAAGATTGAGAGAGATGGGTGAGAGAGAGTGATTGAGAGAAATTGAGAGAGACAGGTGAGAGAGCTGGGAGTGATTGAGAGAGGGGCACGAGGGAGATTGACAGAGATGGGCGAGAGAGAGAGAGAGAGATTGAGAGAGACAGGTGAGAGTGAGAGAGTTGGGAGAGATTGAGATAGACGCAAGGTTCAAAATCCTGGCAAAATTTTGAAAATCTCGCCTGAGATTTCGGACCCCCCGAAATCATAAATCTCGATCGAATAAAAATTTAAAAAAAATTCAAATGCTACAGTACACATGCAAATCTCGCGCAGCGATTTTGGCCGAGATCTCGGTGATCTCGGCCGAAATCTCAGTCATTTTGACCGGATTTCAATTTTTGCGAGCGAGATTTGATTGGATTTGGGATCAAGACCATCCAAAAAAAATTCAAAAAGTTTTGACATGTTTTTGACTATTTTTCAAAAGTTTAAAGGTTGACCAAGATCTCGGTAATTTTAGCAATAATATAAGTTGCATTTTGTGGGATTGAGATGCCATGAAAAGGGATTTTCCTAGAATCCTGTTGGGGTACACCTTGGGCTAGAAAGCTGTTCATGGATGAATTTGGTGAAGATGGAACGCTGTAAGCATAAGATGTTCTATCATCATTTCTGATGGATGTATGCCGGGATGGGGAAGTAGGAACTAAATTGTCCATGCCTCTGGTGAACTTCATGGAGAAGTTGCAAGAAGTAGATGTAAGTAGAATCAATATAAAGTGCACATAGTAGCAACACACAAATGTGGAACGTTGGCATTGATCTGAAGTGATCAAATAGTAGTGATGCATTCATCATGTCCAATGCTCAATCATTTCAATGTAATTAAAATTATGATCAACAACATTAGCACTACTCCGAATTGTGACATGGGTTTTTATCACGACATTAGCACTATCATAATTTTTTAAAATTCCTCAGACTTTATTATCATCTCAAAATTTCATGGGAACATTAGTAATACATCAGAAACATCCACAAAAAATTTCTAATTTTTTTGACTTGTTTTCGACCATTTTTTGGTCAATTCAATTTGACCGAGATCTCGATAATTTTGATTGAAATCTCGGTACTTTTGACCGAAATCTCAGAAATCCCAGGTGAAAAAAAACCGGATTTGAAATTTGGTTTTTATCCAAAATTCCGAGATCTCGCCGAAATTTTGGATTTCGGCCACTTGCAGGATATATAATGAAAACAAAATTTGAAACCTTGGATAGATGGGCGCAAGAGAGATTGAGAGAGACGGGAGAGAGAGAGAGAGAGAGAGAGAGAGAGAGAGAGAGGCGCAAGAGAGAGATGAGAAGATTAAGAGAGACGGGCGAGAGAGATCAACTTCCTACAATGTACAAATCTTTATACTAATTAGCATCGTGTACTAATGTAAGCACTCCAATGTCACTATGTACCTATAATGAATAAAATTTAGTTCCTCTTCCCCCAATGTTTTTGTTCACTGCTTCAGCTCGTGTGTCTTCGACTCCTTTCCTCTAATTGCAATAGTGTAAATGGGCTCGGCTTGAGCTGGCACGGCATGACGGGCCGTTGCAGCCCAGCACGGTTCATGCATGAAGCACGATAGACCCATGCTGGACCGGCTCGACACGGCACGACGCCCACCGGTTCTTGGCACAGTATGACTTCACCTCTAACTGGAGGGAGTATTTTGCAAGAAGAAAAGGCGTGCAATTAGTAAATGCATGCAATAACCAATTAAATCAACTTGCGCCAATGAACCGTCATCACGTTTTATTGCCCAACCTCATCGTCGGCCTATTCTGACGACTACAAGCCCTACACTAAAGTGATTGGCGAAAAAGGGGCATCAGTACCTTGTCGTTGTGACGTTAACCAAAATTCGCATGGATCCTTCACAAGAAAAGAGAGGTGAGAAAAGGGGTTTGCACGAGACCAAGAGGAAAAAAGGTTGCAAAGGCACTTCCTAGTAGCAAGAACGGCTCAGAAAGTTTGAGAGATTCCATTTCACAAGAGCGAAAGAGTATTAATGGTGGATGACCAAGATTTTCGCATATCAAAACTGCACCTATATCTATATACGGCATATGCTGTATGCTTATATGCACACCACGTAGGGACGGATCCAGAAAAATAGATCATTGGGGTCGCTGGGTCATTACAATCACTTATAGCTTATATATGCTTATATGTTAATAGAATACAATTAAATTTACATGTGATTTTGGCAAAATCATTGGAGTCATTTGACCTCACTAATTGCATGCTAGATCCACCCCTGACACCGCGTATGTATTTGCAACTTGCTAGGGTTTAGAGCTTGAGATTCCCGTACTTCCGACAATAAGTCCATCCAACATATTTTGGTCCTGACACTATAAGTCTGTTAATTTGGAAGGAAACAATGTAATTTCTACGTAAATCCTCCAGCATTCCTGCGTTTCAAATGGAACGTGTCGCGCATTTGCACTATTGCAAATGTCGCTTCCCAGGTACGGTAGGGTGTCGATACGTACAGGAGGTAATACTCTACGACCGTGCAAAATTTAGACAAAAATCATCCTTATTTAAAAGTTATTGCTAAATCAAATAAAGAAAGATTCATATTCAAACTAGAAGTAGCATTTATTAGTTGGGTTGCCACGGACTATTCTGTTGCGCGTAGAGGCTCGACCGGTCTGTGTTAAATGGCTGGAGCAGTATAGCCTATTATACACGTAGCTATAGAGTATGTATGTATGTATGTATGTATGTATGTATGTATGTATGTATGTATGTATGTATGTATAACACTCTAAATTTTGCTTGAAAGTCTGTCTGGCATCACGAATTATGAAATCAGTCATTTGACCATTCCCCCCTTCACGCCCAGGCAAGTTTAGATCAATCATGGGTGGAACTCATAAGGGCTTCTGTTTCTAATAGAAACAGTGAGGGATCTACAACAGGGACGGATCTACAGGGTATGCTGGGTGGGCCATGGCATACCCTATAGATTCGGCCCAATACAGTCCATATGATCAATTTCCGTCATTATCTAATTCAGTCAGCTTGTGTAGGTCATAACTTTAGATCCATAGATCCGATTGAGCTGATTTTTGTTGGGTTAGTTTCAAAATTGAATCTAATTTCTATAGTTAAAATTTCACACTAATCCAACGGTTGGATCTTCAAGAATTACTGTTTTAGTTAACATATGTTAATCTGTTTTTGCTGAAATCGAAACAATTTTTTATAATTTGTTTAGGGGTGTTTTGAGAATCAATAAAAAATTGTTTTAGCAATTTGAGTGCAAAATTCACCCCCCCCCCCCTTGATTGATATATTAGTGTATATCGATCCTACATGTGATTTGAGTGCAAGACTGCTAGTTGATTTATACAGTAGATACAAATATAATTGCTACTTTGCTAGCTGATTTCTGGAGTTGTTTTTTGTATATCAGCCTTCAATCCTACCGACTCGTTACTTCTTTTGATACACAGAAGGTGTGTAGACTTGCTGATTTCTACCCTAATGACATCATCTCAAGTACCGATTTGATAAAGTTTGAGTTGCAACTTGATAACTATATTGACAACATAAGACTAGATAGATTCAAAGGTCTAAAGAATCTTGTTGATCTCTCAGTTAAGCTTGTCGAAACAAAGAGGCATATAATTTATGATTTGCTTTACTAGCTTCTAAAATTGGTATTGCTTCTACCGGTGGCGACGGCAAGTGTTGAGATGGAATTTTCTACAATGAGTTTAGTCAAAAATAAGTTGAGAAATTAGATATGTGATAGTCTTTTGAATGATTGACTAGTCACGTTGATATTTTCTTCCATATTAATAAAAATGATATAATCAAGGGTTTGATGGCTATTAGAAGGCGGAGGCCAGACAAGAAGCACAAGAAGTAATATTGTATTCTTTGAACTATTGTAGGTACGTAAACTTCTTTTATGCATATTTCATACTTAGAATGTTCGAAATATTTATATTGTAATTTATACTTATATTATCATGTTTCTAATTATTTTATTTTATACTCGTATACTGAATTTCTCGACAACATTTGTAGTTGTTTACCGAATTGTTAATTGGATTTTACCGAATTGTATATTATAGTATTAGCTCGGCATACCCTAACTTAAAATCCTAGATCCGCCACTGATCTACAAGGGCCGACAACTACAAAAGAATGATTGGGAGCTCGGTGGGGAGAAGCTCATGTAGGTCGCACATATCATTGATCTAACTTGGTCAGCGTATCATCCTACATAAAAAAACCACCTACTCATTATGTCACACGGGCAATACTACTATATGAAACCGGATCAATATGTATGCCATTGTTCATGACTTCTTACTACATGTATGTATGCCATTGTCGCGAGGCTTCAGATTTCAAGAGGGACACGCAAGCTTTGGATAACTCAGTGCCATATATAATACTTCTATCATTTCATTCATTTGCAAAGCTTCGCCTTTGTTAGTTATAGCTAGACTGGTCATTTCATGGAAGACATTTCGTGCACTCAAGCTCCATGCCAAACTTTTTGACAATGTACAACAAGAATAATTGACACCACTTGTTTATCATCGTGATTCCAAACCAGCCTATTTTATTGATGATATGGTTACACGTAACATGTCGAGACTCGAGGACTATTATGTTTTTGCTGGCCTTGTGTGTTTTTGGTTGATTCAGTTGTTAGACCATTTCATGGCCTAGTTGTACTCTGAACTTTGTAGCTTTGCTTTCCCTCTTTAGTGCATCGACAGAGCTCAAGAAGAAGAAGAAGAAGAAGAAGAAGAAGAAGAAGAAGAAGAAGAAGAAGAAGAAGAAGAAGAAGAAGAAGAAGAAGAAGAAGAAGAAGAAGAAGAAGAGACTATTACGTGCATCTCCTAGCAATGCTATTATGAACAACATTAACAACAAAGCAGGTCTGGTAGGATCAAATTAAGGCTGTGACATTTACATGCCAATGAGATAGGCATTGTCCTGGTTAGTGATCATCTGAGCTAGCTAGGACCAACTATATAGAGGGGCTGAGGGTCACATCAACTAGTGGCCTCTGCTAAACAAGGTAAGTTCATCTGGAACTGCAAAGAGAGATTCAAACAGTGTCATTCTATACAGCCATAAAGGATGAGCCTTTTGTCCCACTTACAAGGCAATAATTTTGGGCAGGGCAAGCAAGCAGCAGATGCAGCGGACAATGTCAATGCGTCATCCCTGCCGCACCTTTCCTCCTTTAAACGGACAGCCAACGGCTGGGGTGGTAGGTGCCACTTTGTGCACCACACATACATATGGACAGCCATAGGTTGGGGTGAGGAGGAGCTGCCCAGCACCCAATGCTCGGTAGGCTAGTGGGCCTGCCAATATCATGCTATCGTAGGATGGTAAGTGTAACCTTCGAAATGTGTAAAGGATAAGAATACGCTTTTTATGTTGGAATACGTAAAAAAAAATAGAAAAGATTGAGTGGACGTTTTAGAGAGAAGCCGAAAAGTTGTAACCTATTCCTTTTCTCTGTTTAACCCGACCGAGCCCCTTCCCCTTCCTTACCTAAGCACCGTCCTGCTCTGACCAGCACGTACAACAAAGGAAAAAAAAAGGGCGCAGCAAACAGAGGGTACACCACAGCATCTCGTGCCTGCACAGCACAACCACCTCGCCGTGCCGTACCGTGTCAGCCTGGCAAGCCACCAGCGAAGCCCAGGCATGGCCTAGGGCACACCGTGCCGCTAATGTGCCATGTCGGCCCAATCCTGATCCTATTGGATGTGGGGAGTCGTGGACACTGCCACCATCAGCCCCTTGCCATGGACGGCACCAAGGATGAGGAGCGAGCGTCGAACACCGGTGAGGATTCGATACACACAATTATTTGGGGAAAAAGAACTAAATTTTATTTATTCAGTAGAAAAAGACAGCTTGATCCAGCGGTGAGGATTGTTGAGATCCAGCGCTGTTGTCGTCTTCTTCCTCTCCGGTCGTCCCTGTCTTCTTCCTTAGGATAGTCAGTGAAGCTGGTGGTGTGGTGCCGCAAGACCGTATTCAATGGTGGCGTGACCAAAGACCAATGGATTTGGCACTGAGGCGGTGTGGGATAGTGAGGACGGGATGGCGTCGGACAGCAGGGGCAGGTGGCAGTGCGTGGAGGAAACAAGGGTGGAGGAGGGCAAAAGGAGGGAGGGGAGGGAGGGACGGAGGGAGGGAGAGAGAGAGAGAGAGAGAGAGAGAGAGAGAGAGAGAGAGAGAGAGAGGATACGACAGAGGTATGAGGAGATGGTGACTACGTCGAATGGGTCATGGGGGGAGGCGAAGGGGAGAGGTAGTATTTGATGATGGCTTGGGCCACTAGGGTAAAGTAGTTGATGATGGGCTAGACTGTAGATAGGATGTTTTTCACGAAAGGGCCACTTTTGTGCTAGCCAGCCTAGGCACAGCCCAGTCGGTCGTGCTGTACCGCCCATCGTGCCAAGTTTCTTGGCCCGGCATGGCCCATCATTCGTGCCATGCCGGTCTAGCCCGAAGACATATGTGCCATGCTTTGGGCTGTGCTTGGTAGCCGTGCCTAGGACCAGCCCAAAAAAACATGGCCCGTTTGCTCAGGTCTACTTGCATGGGCGGGAGTAGCACATTCATTTCACATGCGAACGCTAATTTGTTTATCACTTTTAGTTGTCATATCCAGACTTTAATTTAGCTAGTTAGTTTTAATAATGGACCATAATGGTAATATTGAGTCATGTGGATAATGCGGTTTATAGTCGTTGATGAACTAAAGTGGTTGTTTATCTTTATGTTGATTCTAGTTGTCTATTCTAGGTAATGCTTCTGAGAATCTGAGCACATGGTTCCAGGTGTTCTTGGGTGTGAGGTCCCGAGCGTTGTTGGGCACAAGGCCCAATCTTATATATGTGTTGCTTAATTTTATTCTTAACGTGAATCACTTATAATGTAGACCATTAACGCCATAAATATTATTTTTTGTAAGTAGTATATCAAAGGAAGGTATTGCTGAAATCTTGTAATAGCGATTTAAATCTGGAGTGAAAAAGGATAGTAGTAGCATTTCAGGCTCAGTGTTGGGCTACGGTGTTACACAGAGGCTTGGAAAGCTAAAGTTGTGGAAAATATACAACTGAATGACACTTTAAGGTGACTAGAGCTTGTAGGTAAAGGAGGATGCAATTCACCAAAATGCAAAGTGGCTAGATTCACTACCATGTTGTGCTTTTGATGATGTACAAATGCAAGTTATTCTCATGTAACTTTCGGTGGGTGCCTGGCTTAATTTTGACATGTATTTGGATTTGTTGCACCTGCCACTTGCAGAGTTGTACTTACTTATTTTCCTACATAAAGATCGGTTCTTGACAGTATTAATTAGCACTGCGGTCATGGGCTCGCTTAGAGTTTAATTTTGTTCAGTTGGGCATTACAACTGGGATTATATTGTTTATCAAATTGTCAAAGCTCATCATCCTATACATGACTATGTCTGGTACCTGCTGCATCTTGCTTAGCAAACCATCGACAGAAAAATACACAGTTATACAGGGAAAGATTCAGATTCAGCAGTACACAGAACTGCAACTGGGGTGCTAAGTATGACACATTAATATCTGGATATAGAACAGACTAATGCCTGGCTACAACAGTACAATTGTACACCATTACCCATTCCTATGTACCAACTAGCTTTCCACTCTCACATTCGCTTCATTTCTTTCCTGAGGTCCTGGAGACAGGGTAGATCCTCCTGACAACCCATAGGATGCCGCATCCAGGCCACTTCTCTTTGGTCACCTGATGCTGATGCCCAGCTGCACCGCCCTTCTTCCCTCTGTGCAGCTGGCCTTTCAGAGCAATGGCCTCAGCTGCTTCGTACGCCATTGCCGGCTTGCCGCAGATGCTGCACGCAGCAGAGACTAATTGATCTTTGCTGCTATCTGGTTAAGGCTTCAGAATGCATCAGTTTGCTTGCTGCAGGTGGCAGCTACCAGATGGAGAAGTATTTGTAGGGCTTGATGCAGGGAGGGATATCTGGCTTGGCAGCCAAGGAACTGGGATGTCTGCATTCTGATGGAGTCAAGAGGTCAAAGTATGATCGATAAACTAGAGGATAAATTCACCACGAGAATATTTGGTTGCCAGCACGTTTCACACGAGTAGTTGAGCAGCGGTGTGCTTTCAGGGTCGGACATCGTAGTCAGCTTTGACCTCTTACTGAATGTCTGAAACACACGGTTTGCAGGATCGGTTGAAAGAGTCTCGATGCAACCGTGATGCGGATGGCATTCTTCAGAGCTGCATGCGGATGCAGCCATGCAGGTAATCAACAGGTTTTGAGCCTCGGTGAAGGACCCCCCATGCAATCCAACCAGGCTAATTATGTTACGAGGGAGACTAGGGAACGGTATACCGTTCCAACGGTATAGTTGTGAAACTTATCAGTTTTAATGCTGGTTTATGAGTTTCAATATTTAGTTTCATCAGTTTCATGTTTTATCAGTTTTTAGTGCTAAGTTTCATGAGTTTCACTGTAAAAAATCACAAGTTTCATGAGTTTCAGAGGTATACCGTTCCTACGGTATACCGTAGGTTAGTTTTTCTGTTATGTTATTAGATAACATATTTAGTGCCAAAACTTATTTTGGTGCACAGGTGCAAAAACATGTGGGCGATCCGATCGGCAAAGCATCAAGAAGCTTTCACGTTCGCTCTAAAGCAATTCAACCAACAGGCTAATTGTTGACAGCAAAAAATATCCATTGCGATACGTACATGCACAGGAAGAAGCACCAGCCATCAGAACCCGGCCTGACTAAAGCGCCTGCACAAGTACCAGGCGTATTCGGCATTGGAAAGCGGCTTCTCTCCTTTCCCGCCTCCTTACCATATGCAGCAACACGAACCAGCTCTGCTCCTCGCAGAATTTCATGTAGCATCAATAGTCATATCTGGGCATTGATGCCACCATAATGGGAGAGCAACTTTTGAGATTATTTCTGATTAGAAATTCAGAGTCCAGTAACAACATTGGACTAAACCTTTTGTTACATTTCCTCAGAGCCAGCAATTCGTGAAGAGCCACAAAAAGAGTGTCTTGCCGTGCATTCATGAATTCACCATCCATTGTAGACTCCAACCAACGTTTTTCATTTCATGATAGCCCTTTTTTTTCTGGCATGTTCCATTGAACTGTTTGCTCTGTAATTTACTGCCCATCTGTAAATCGAACCTGCACATGCTGCATATGGAGTAACCATGCCATCTTGCTGTCAAAGAGCACAGTAAAAATGAAAAATTTTCTTAACTACATTCACATGGCTACAAGCTAGTAGTACTGCTACCAAGTGTGCTCTTTTTCTTCTTGGCAATTCCATTTGGACTTCGGGAGTAGCTAGCCATAGGTTCTGCATCTAATATTAGTTAAGGTTTCACACGTCCTTTGATGGAGCCTAGGCCTAAGATATTAGGTCCTGCATGGTGGAGCACTAAACGTGCTGCTGCTCCATCTCCATGAATAGATTACTCATCTTGAGGAGATCTTTGCCTGGAGATCTGAGAAGCATAGACGAAGAATCTCATTTATTGCCATGTTATGATTGATGTTGACTTTACAATTTGGAAGATCTGCACTGGAGAAAAAATTACATTACCGCAAGACCGTCGGTTTAACACTTCCAATCTACTGTCACACAAGAAATTGGCAATTTCTCTAGCATGCTTAAGCAAGTAGTCACTTCTTCCCTGCAGTTAATCCTCTCCAGGAAGTGTTAGTCAATGGCACATCATGTTATTAATTGATTCCATGGCTCAAAAAAATAGACTACTAGTACTTCAGTGTATGTGCAATTGTGCATTAGCATACGAGGGCATCACCTCAAAGCCTCATCTGTGCCCCCTCCTCCATGCACAAGGCAGCCTCCAAAAGTCCTACCATTCCAAAACCCAAGCAAGCCAAGAAAGAAGCAATATCTGTAGCTGTAGCTGCAGCCCCAGTCCCTTCACATTGCTGCAACAAGCAAGGCCAAGATCCTGCAAGGAAGAAGAGGGAGTGGTGTCAACAGGAGAAAGTGCATTGTACACAGGTAGGAGTAGAAGATGGATGGGAGCAAGTACAGATCAAAAGGCTACGGAATGGCCAGCGCCGGCAAGAGGCTCCCCTACGTGCTGCTGCTGGTCCTCGCCGCCGCAGCACTGAGTGTTGTCGTCCTGCACAAGGTGAGGGAGCGCCGCGCCTTTGCTGTGCATCTCCAGGAGCGCGACCGGCAGATCGTCTCCCTCCGGATTTTCCTCCAGGTATGGTCATGGTATCATGGATCATGGCTTCTATTTACCTGCATTGCTCACTGTCTTGGAACTTGTTTGTTTCTGGGCTAGTTTGTTCCTAAGAAACAAGGTGTCACACAAACTGCAGCTATTTCAGTTGTTGTTTGTAAGTAGAGGTGCAAGGAAAATGGTTCTACAGCAACAGAAAATTGCACAAGGTTTTAAGCACTTGATTGATTAAGAGGATGATTTGTGCCAACCTATAGTAACAACTTGTGGTATAGGGTCTGTCTAATTTTATTTTTTATAGAGGATGCACTCCTAAAAAAATGTAATTTTTCCCCGAGAGGTGCTTCTATACTTTCTTTTTTAAAGCTGCATAAATATTAAAGCATAAATGAAGGGTAGATACCTTAATTACAACATTCAATACCCTTTTTTGTCAAAAAACCAATCTTCACTGCACAAATGACATTTTTTCAAAGTTGTCAAGCAGTACATTTTGGAATCTGAACATGCACTGGAATTTATGAAATAACACTCATACAAAGACTCGCATATTGACAACATTTGCCGGAAAACTTTGGGTTGCACGCATATTAAACCAAGTTAAGCCAAAATTTGCATTACCTCCCAACCCATGAATATAATTCACATGCAGGGTTTTGGGAAACAGAAACCACTAGGTGATTGATTTTGGTACAATAATTGAATACCTGATGCAACAGTGTACTGGTTAGTGTTAGTTTCAACTTAGCCAGAGAACAATCAATTTTGGTCAAAGATCTAGCAAAACCTGGTAAATTGGGATATTTGTACCAATAGCCCTTTCTACAACAATAACATGCAATTTGAATTGACAAGCAAAGTATTGCAAAACTTTATCAGAATCAGGGAAATCACTCATAAGTAGCAGTCGGCTTTAAATTTCTAACCACCAGATATATGATCTATATACGATTTATTTGTATATATGATCTGTGTATGATTTATTTGTATACATTGTAAGTAGTTCCACATCTGTAGCAGATATAGAGCTTAAATTGACATCTTTTTCTTTTTGTTATTATGCACTCAAAATCACTTCGTCGGTTCCTCTTTTTTTTTTCGAAATATTGGCAGGAGCTCTGCCGATTCATTAAGAAGGAAAGAACAGTACAGAAAGATAACCGGTACAGAAGGACCCCTTGGACAAACAGAAAAGCACACCAGCCAAAAGGCTCAAAACAGCCAAAACACTCCTGAAAAGGACTCTAACAACAAAACCCTAAGGGCCTTAAACAGACTCTCGCGCTAGGTGAAACTCGACGAACTCTTGAGTGATTTTCTGGACCACCTCAAGCCCTGTAGAATATATCTCATTGAAGATACGGCCATTTCTTTCCTTCCAAATGTGCCAGAAGTAGAAAATGAGTAGCCCATCCAAATCTCTACGAATCTGTCGGTTCCTCTTTTTTATGTGTGATTTTCCATTTAAACAAAAAACTAACTAATGAAACGTTGCTACATTATTCTTCCCATTTCCCAGAAAGAAAAGGCAATTAACAAAGAGATGAAGAGGAAGGTAGAAGAACTGAAAGCCACAACATCTTCCCTAAGAACTCAGAAGACAGACATGAAAATAAAGCTCAAGAAACTGGAAGCCACGGCCACAAATCTTACGAACAGTCAGAAAGAACTGGAAGCATCTCTTACGGAGAAAGACAGCCGCATCCACCAAATGGAAGAGAAAGCATCAGGTACAAACACTGACCAGATGGCAGCTCTGATGGAACTCCTGCAGCGAAAGGAAGCCGAACTTGAAGAGATCAGGATCAGGTTCCAAGATTACAGGATAACAGACAGAAAGGGACCAAACCGCATAAGTAGTAAGGGCACTCCTGTGCAAACGAATAATGCAAATGCAAAACCTGACATTGTGGTAGGCGAAAAGGCTACAAACTCCAGTGGTGCAATGCCTGCTATAGCAGAAGGGAAGAGTTCTGGCAATACCACGTTTACAGAAAGCAAGCACCAAAAAGGCAGATCGTTAGAAGAAAAGCAGACGAAATCCGCAACTAACATGGAAGATGATGGCTTACAAGACAAAACAAGTGATGCTGTTGCAGATATAAATGAAATTTATGGAGAAAGTCATTCAAGGAAGTCTGAATTTCCTCGGTGGGAGAAAAAGATTTTAACTAACAATCGAGTAGGCAGCCAAGGAGAAGAAATAGATGGGATAGAACTGTCAGGGCACTCCCTAGGCCAGGACAGTGACGGCATCAGATACAATAAAGTGCTGGCGAAGGAAAATGATAAAGCTTCTGATGAAACCAAGAAGCCAAACAATACTGATGGCAGCTTGGAAAAGATCTCCAAAGATAGCTTGAGGGATTCCAAACAAAACACATCAAAACAAGCTGTGGAAGAGATGGCTGGTGCTGCTGATGTGAAGCCCAAGATGTCTGTAAATGATGGTGGAACACAACAGCAAAACAAGAGACACAAGAAGAAAAAGTCTAGATCCAAGAAGAAGAAAATGACCGATAGTGCAACTACTAATGATGATGGAGAAGTTACAAAAGGAAGGGAAATAGATGCCACATCGCTCCCATTGTGAGTTTTTGGAGTTAAAAATTACTGCATTACAATGATAGAATACCATTGCTGAAGAGGACCATCCAGATTATCGGATAGCAGATAAGAACACCAATGTTATTTTGATGAGAAGTGTTGAAATACTTTGGAGAAATGAATGCAGAGAGTAGCAAAGAAAATACAGTGATCAATTATAGCTCACATAAGCACATAACTCATTTTTTACAATATCACGTGCTTATTTTCTACAATATCACGTATTGGTTTTGTTTTGAGAACTTGATAATATATAGAGTAGTGTTTTTACACTTTACCATCTGTTGAAAAAGAAACTTTGCACGTAGTTCATCATAAAGTCTGTACAACATTAGACCGTTTTTCTTTTGATTGCTGTAAAATCACCCTGCACCTTACGATTTCTGCAAGCAAGTATGTGTGTACTTTCTATGAGACCATGACCCCAACCCATACAAGCAATATGGTAGCTCAAAACTCCTGACACTACCTGACATAATACAGCCAGACCTTGCTATGCAGTGAACATCAGTGTAAGAACAAGCTTGACGTGGCACCAAAAAGGCATAAGATACAACGCAACATAAAGCACTTACAACTATAAAATAGGTTGCTCAGGCTGCAAATGAGATAGGTAAACACAACCAATTAGAGCCATCCATGTACACAGAAAAACATTAAGCGACTACACTTGTTCACTAGAAAAATAGCATTAAGCACGGCTAGACAAATAGAAGTCTTACCAGTTACAATACACAGAATCTACGCACTTCGCGTTTACCAGTTTGCAAGTCCAAATGACATTGAGGCATCCATCAGCAGCCGATTAAGATTCAGAGGTGCGACCTTCCTCGGACCAAGGATCATTTTAATATTGTATAATCATGACATAAAGCAGAACTACCCCGATATCCGATTAGCAATTGCTTCTCTCCACAATTAAGTGAGCCCAAGAACATGGCCAGGAACCAGGACACCCATTCCATTGCAAATAGCCAGTGGCTGTTAATTGGAACGAAACCATGGAAAAATGGAAACGATAGAAAAAAAAAATCTTTTTCGCCGCAAAGATGAACTGATCGGAACAATGCAAATATGCGATGATTATAGGAGGTTGACCCCACCTTAGCTCCAATCCAAGCAAAATCAGGAACAAAACATCTGAGCTGTCCCGCCAAGATTTGGCCTTCCGAGCTCAAGCGACCTCCCGCCCGCTCCTCCTGGGGCTCCGCCGCCGCCAGCCCGCCATCCTTTGCCCTCCTCCCCCTCTTCAATCTAAGCCGTACACGGTTGAACTTGAACTAGGCCCAAGCGTGGTCGAATGGTAATATAAAATGATGGGAGGGTCCCTTGCGCAAAAATAATTTCTCCGTCCCACGTCACCCTCCTATATCTGAGCCGCACAAGAGTGATCGAGCGTTCGGTAGAAAACGAATTTGGATCGCGATTAAGGCCATGGTTGGTATGGTTCGGATTCCAGTAAAAACAGGAACGGTTTTAGATTCTTAGCAGAAACATTTCTGGTAGAATCAGAATAACTGTCTGGAAACCGTTTGGCTAGCTGTCTGTATTCTGTGAATCAGCGTGAAACAGTGTTGATGGTGATTCAACCTCGGCGTAGAAAAAGAAAAAACGTTCAGAGGAAAATCGTTCCAAGCTTTAGCCCGTTTGGTTGGATTTCTTCTAAATTCTAGTAGAAACGGCACGGTTTCAAGTTGCCAAACAGGGCCTAAGATCGGCGATCCTGGTCATGCGGGGATTTGTTGGCAATACAAAGTGTAACTACTTGCTCTACTGGCTGCGCGTCTCTGTCGGTGCAAGGAAGCACCCGGATAGTTATGATTTTGATGAATCCACGCTTAAAATGAATCGAAAAGAGGAGAAAAAAAGTGAAAAAAGATGCATCATGTGGGCACAGTAGTTTTTGCAGTGCCCGTACGATTTGATCAAATTTGTGTCCCTAAACAAAATGCCTAAAAAAGTCATATAAACGGGAAAATATCCTGAAAAAGTCTTTAAGAAAAGGGAAGACTGATTTTTTTTCAAAAAAACAAAAAGTATGAAAAAAAATTAAAAAAAAAAACTAGAAAACAAAATATTGTAGCTCTAGCACTGTAGAACTGTATTGTTGGAGGGACAAGTGGCGGCATGTGGGAAAGGCTACGGGCACAGCACAGGCTGCTGGTCGCCCCTGTGGCAACCTACACTGTAGTTTCTATAGTGAAAACGGCTAGCGTAGCGTCAGACGGTCCTTCCCTCCGTACATCTCCAAGAATATAGAGTTACTAGTTAATTAAAACTGTGCATTGCCGCGAACGACCCATGAATTTTAACATAGAGAGAGAGGGGGTAATATCCTAAAAAAACGGGGAAAATGCTGCAATTCAACTTAAGAGAGGGGGGGATTTCTTCCATTTTTTAAAATATAATATTATACCTTGCACTGTAGAAACTTCAATGTTTTGGAGCTGCGTGGCACCGACCGTCTCTTCCTTTGGTACCTCCCCAAGAATATTAGTATTTATAGATATAGATATGAGTATAGTTGGCCAGATGGGCCGTGTTAAACGGGCCAGCCCTAGGCACGGGAGATGGGCCCGGCACTAGGCACAGCACGGCACGACATTTATAGTGCCCGTGTCGGCACAGCACTACCACCTGTGCCATGCTTGGGCCTGACCCTTGGCCCGTGGGCGGCCGCAGTGCGTCCGCACGCACGCGAGGCAGGCGGCGGCGGCTGCGGTTGCAATGAATCCTAGGCCGGCCCAGCCCAGGCGGAGGCGAAAGCCATATAAGCCATGAACCCTAGCTGCTCCGCCCCATTCGCCCATTCCCCGACTTCCCATGTCCCGTGAACCCTAGCCGCTCCGCCCCCATTCCCTGTGAACCCTAGCCGCTCCCCCCGCCTGCCGCTCCGCCACTGCGCGCCTCCACCGCTCGCTCTCCGGTGTCCCCAGTCCCTCCTCGCTCTCTCTCTCTAACTCTCTCCAGTCTCTAGTCTTACCACCGCGTGAGGCCGACGATGGCGGAGGAGCTCGATCCTACCTCCATCGACCACAATCTCAGGCTGCAAGGGGACACCGGAGAAGACTTGGGCCAAGATGACTTGTTCGGTAGCAGCGCAGCGGAAGCTGCTGGCGGCGACGCCGATGGTGATCCCTCTACTGCCGCAAGTCCGTCGCAGGGTGACGGTGCAAGCACCGAAGCCATGTGTCGTGGCCGTGGTAAGACTAAGAGGCCCAGAGCCTCCACCTCTGATGTGTGGAACGACTTTGAAAAGTTGTTTAGAAACGATAATGGCAAGAAGGTGAGGTATGCTGCTAAGTGCCTCATCTGCAAATCTACATTGTCTGCTCTTTCTACTGGTGGTACCGGACATTTGTCACGACACCGTGATAGATGCAAACTGAAAGCCAGTCATTCGACCAGGATTTAGTCCTTAATTCAGTTCAATCCTGACGGCACTGTTCGTCAATGGGATTACAGTCCTGAGGTAGCTCATACTGAACTTTGTCGTTTGATTGCTAGAGAAAATTTGCCGCTTTCCTTTGGTGAGTCTGCTGCTTTTGAGGAATACATTAGGCGTGCCCATAATCCTAGATTTTCCAGTGTCTCCAGGCAAACCACTACTAGAGATATAGAGAAATATTTCAATGAACGTCGTAGTAAGCTTATGGAAACTTTGCAAAAGTCTGTTTCATTTGTTGCACTTACTTCTGATATTTGGTCTGGTAATGCTAAGGAGTATTACCTTAGTGTGGTTGCTCATTATGTTAATACTGATTGGGAGCTAGAAAAAAGGGTTATAGGGCTTCGGTTGATTGATGTGTCACATTCAGGTGACAATATATTTGACCGTGTTTCCTCTGTGATAACTGAGTTTGGCTTGTCCGATAAGGTCTTTTCTGTTACATTAGACAATTGACGAGTACACATACCATGGGTACCCCCATCAGCCCGGAACCACGAACGGCTGCCCTCTTTAGAAGCCCAGCTCTGGCGAAGGGCCCGTGGGCCATAAAGAGGGGACCTGGCCCTGATTCGGACCAGCTCTGGGCGTTCAAAGAGGGTCGAGCACGCGTCGACCAGACTACCGCCTGGCCGGCTCCACTGCCAGCCTGGGGTCAAGCCCCGCCGACATTCGGCCAACTACCTCAGGCGCGCGACGTCCCATGACGCCCGTACCAGGGTAGGCTATCCCTTCCCGAGGATGTCAGAGGACTCGCCAAGAAGTCAAGCCCCGGTCCCATCATTCTGACACGTCACGGAGGAGAGCGCCCCCTCCCGAGGCCACGCTGAGGTCAAATACAATTAATTGCCGGGGCAGACGGTCGTACGAAGTAGTGAGTCACCTCGCCAGCCCCACCGAGGACTCCCTGCCGCAGGACTACCAACCCGGCATGGGGGTGGACGGAGCCCGGTCGGACGACAAGACAGAAGACCAGACTCCAAGGCGTATAGTACCCCTTCTTTTTTCTCTCCAAACTCCCATGTAACCTGCCACCTCCGAGTCTATAAGGAGAGGCAGGACGCCAGGGGCGGGGGGGATCGATCAAACCAGAAACCGATCGAACGCAAAAGGGAACCCTCCCTCATCTGTAACACCCGGGCGATCGTTTGCCTCGAGAAACAATACACACCAACATCACGAACTGGAGTAGGGACATTCAACCCGAACCAGTATAAACCCCTGGCTTCTTGAGTCGACCATTCGAGGAGAGGGAGCGCGCAACCCCCACTAACCAAAAAATTCGTATTGCCGGTGCATGAAACACCGACAACAATGCTTCTGCAAACACTAGTGCCATGGATAAGCTCAAACCTTTGTTTAGTGGTTATGTTGGATGTGTCTTCTTGCATCAGCGTTGTGCATGCCATATAATCAATCTAATTGTTAAGTCTGGTTTGAAGCGGCTGAAGCCTTATGTTGAGGCTTTCAGAACAGCAATTTCTTTTTTGAATTTTTCAAACCAACGTATTACTGCATACAAAAGCTATTGTGTTGCTATGGGGGTAAGCCCCCGTAAGTTTGGTTTGGACATGGATGCCAGACGGAACTCCACTTATCTCATGCTCAAGCACCTCATGCCATACAAAAGCACTTTTTCAGTCTTCATACATACTCACTATCCCCAACAGCAGGGGGGCACACCCTACTTACTGATGCACACTGGTATGTTGGTGAACAAGTTCTACAATTCCTAGAGATTTTCTATGATTCAACTGTTGCTCTGTCTGGTATTTATTATCCCACATCTCTATTGATGTTGCATCACATTCTTGACATTGCTGGACACCTTAACTCATATGAGAATGATCCTCTGCTAAGAGATATAGTTGTTCCTATGAAAACAAAATTTCTGAAATACTGGAGGACTATACCAATGCTATATGCCTTTGCATTTATTTTGGATCCTAGAGCTAAGATGAGAGGTTTCAACAATGTTCTTATGTTGTTATCTAATCTCACTAGTGCAGATTACTCTAATTATTTAATTGAGGTAAGGGCTGAATTAAATAGAACCTTTTCCAAATATGAAACCAAGTTTGGTGCAGTGAGATTGCAGAGGCCTTCACAGCCAACCACTGGTATTGGTAATAAGAAAACTGATTGGGGCAGCTGATTCTGCATCTTCTAGCTCTGCTTCTGGCTCTGTTGCAAATTTAGGTGATTATGTACCTTCTGCTTCTCGTGTTCGTGTACCTTCTGGTGGTGGTGGGAGATCATCATCTGTTTCAACTTTTGTCTTTACTGTTCCAACATCTATTTCTGAGTTGTCAACTTACCTGGACAGTGACAATGTCGCCCACTACGACGATGACTTCGACATTCTGAATTGGTGGCATGAGCACAAACTTACTTTATCCCATTCTATCTATATTAGCTAAAGATGTGATGACAGTGCCTGTGTCCACTATATCTTCAGAATCTACTTTTAGTCTAACTGGCAGGGTGATCGAGGAGCAGCGACATCGTTTGAACCCTGAAATGGTGGAGATGCTGTCCTGCCTCAAGGATTGGGAGCTAGCTGAAGCTAGAGCTCAACACAATGTGGAGGACAAAGATCTTCAAGATTCATACACAAACTTGTTTCTTGATGAAGTTTCTGTTGCTGCTGGTGCTGGACCAACTGATGATACTATTTCTATTTCTGTTTCTTGATGAAGTTTCTGTTTCTGTTATGTAATGGACTATATGGATTGTAGTATTGTATTCTCTTAAACTTCAAACTGAGTTGGGCTGTACTCTTTTTTCCTTTTTAGGGTTTTCTCATGAGGTATGAGTTTTTACCTAGAAAGGTTTTTAATGAGGCAGCCAAATATTATATAAACAACTCAAGTTTTCAAAATCTGAATCTGGTGATTGTTGATATGCTCATTATGCTACTGCTGGTCTGAATGCTGGTCTGAAGAGGGGTTTTTGTTGTATAGTGCTGATGGGCCGGCACGACACGTAAAGCACGACGGGCTATTCGTGCCGGCACGGCACTATTTTTCCCTCTTCGTGCCGTGCCTGGGCCTGATCTTCGATCCATGGGCCGGCACGACACGACATGATTAATTGTTCGTGCTGTCTCGCGCCGTGCCTAAACGGGTCGTGCCCAGTCGTGCTCGTGCCGTGCCGCCCATTTGGCTACCTATAGATATGAGGGTCCCTTCCGCAAAAACCCCTTTTCCATTGTGGCCTCCTCAATCTGGGCAGCACAATAGCGATCAACGCCCAGATAGGGCCAAAAAAAAACTTCTTAAGCTCAAATCAAAATTGTTTTGGTTACTATAGTTAATATATTTAAAATTGAAATTAGTCTATTTCAAAAGATAAAAACTAATAAAGCTCGATTCAACAATGTATCATTAGTCGAATTTGAAATAACCACTTAAATAGTAAATAAAATAATTTTACTAAGTTAATTTCAAAAGAAACTCGATAAAATAGCTCATTAAACCCGAAAGGCAGCCCTATTTCAAAGCAGCCGCCCCAAGGGATGCTTCCACTGGCAGGTGGGTCCGTGGTTAGGTGGGATCCACCTGTCGGTGGCACATGGCGCAACTGCTCGCCGGAGTCCGATCGCCGCGGCAGTTCGCCGGAGACCCACCGCGACGTAACGCAGTAACCGTGGTGATCCCAGAGCGAGCTTCTTGGATTTCAGAGAACCACCGCGCCGCGATGAGATGCGTGCATATGCAGATACGATGAGCTGATGTATGCTCTGAACTCTGAACAAGACGACGAAGCCATGCGCACAAACTGAAGCAGCAATATAGCATCTGGGCAGGAGGCACATAGCCAAATACAGCGACCAGTTTGCAGACCACAGTAGCACGGGAGCATTTCCTTTGTTTCATCAGTGCTGCAAACTTGGTTTCCTTCGATGAACTGGACGATAACATATCCAGATTCAGATAGAAAGATAGCATTAAGCAACTACAGGTCGTCAGATAGATAAATACGTCCAGTCTCTCGTAAAATCACATTGTGCAGCCATTTAGCAAACAATAATTCGAGTTTCTGGCCGTCTATTTTGGCTTCTCATCTCCTCCTTACAGCCCCATACCTCCCGGCAGCCTGCATGACAAACAAATCTTTGAGGAATCGGAGTAGGTTCTGAATATCTAGCTAGCACAAGCACACAGCACTGAACTGACTAACAAAAGTGGCAATGGAGAGACAAAGCTGCAGAGATGCTTCACATACACGAGGCTGGCCTTTCATGGCCACATCGTCTTCTTTCTTCGCCGGGATCAGCTGAAAAGAAGCCAGATCCGTCCTTCTCCTCCTGGCAGATGCAGAGCCGCCGCCACTAGGAGCTGACCTCTTCTGCCTTGCTAGCTGAGAACACTCTACGTCCTTGAGCATGGAAGAATAGAAGTAGTCCAAGATGTCGTTTTTGGCAGGAATTAATACTAGAATAGCATCTCTGCTAATATTGGTTTGCAATGGTTGCAACAGAAGAAATCGAGGGAAGAGACTTACGGAATTCTCAACAAGTTCATCTGATTCGTGAGTATCTTGTTCCTCGTTCGAGGAGCACTTCAACTCCTTGAACGTGCTGAGCGTGTTGGTTGGCAGGTTTTGAGAGCTTGGTGTGGTTTGTTCTCTTTCCTTGGAGAGGCGGGAGGTTTCCTTCACTCGCGTCTGTAGAATAAGAATGCATCAGTTGCTTTCTCTCTCTTTCATTTAGTTTTTTGTCTGCCTAAATCTTATCAGGTAGCTGTAAAAGAAGAGTTCTACGTCTTGTTGGAATTAATCGTGTAAACAGAGTAGAATCCGAGTCTTAAAAGTTTTAGGAAAATTTGTTTTTGAAAAGTGTTTGACACTTAAAGTTCTGCTATATAGCAGGGGATTGTAACATGTAAGAAACCGGCAAGAGCAAGAATTAATATAAGACAAAATTGCAACCGAAGCAAGAGGAGGCCTATCCTATTCCTATCGCAGAAAAGAAGTGTCTCAACTCTCGACGGCTTCTATTTTTTTTTTACGTCGAGCTGTTCTCGTTTCAAGGGAGGAAGGAGTCGAAGACGAGGTGGCGCAGGCAAACAGAGCAAGCAATGTTGCAAACATCACCGTGACTAGTTGAGTTTACCGCATGCTTTCCTTTCCTATTCGCAAGAAACGAGAACCCATCCTGGGTTTCGGCCGAGGGCAACTTGAAGACTGTACGCAGGAGCGGATCTAGGCTCCGAGCAGAGTAGGCTGTAGCCCGGGGTCTGGTACCGAAAGTCTACTAAAATTTTACAAAAAATTATTAAAAAACAATTGAAAATAGATATTTAATCTAAGACCAGCTGATCCAGCCTGGGCATAGATCCTCCGCCCCTGACTGTACGAGAAGGCGTTCGGCGATGGGGAGAAGCGCAAGGCGCATCCAGCTGCTAGAGTGCGGCTGCAGAGGGCAGGGGACGTGTGGCTGTTCATGGCGCGCACGGCCGTGAAGTCATCCTGGCAGCGGAAGTACTAGATCCTCCTGCGGCGACCGTGCAAGCAAAGCTTCTGAGCAAAAGGCTAGGACATAAGTGTTCTAGAGGTTGTACAGCGCAACATAGGGGAAAAAAAAGTGGAGAAGCGTGTTTCCTTATCTGCTATTGGCAAGTGTTATTGATATTTGATAATCGGCGTGCGTGTCTCGTTGAGAGATGTTGAGGAATTATCGTCGTTGTTTTTGCAGTGTCTGTGCACGAGAATTCTTGTAGATGTGTCCAAGTTTCTCATAGGTAAGTTCTAATGTGAGTCTACATATCACCGTTAAGTTGGGTTATCGGTGAAAAGACAATTGGAGCTGTTAAACTCTAATGCAAGTCTGCGTATCATCGTCAACTTGTGTTACCGATGAAAAGACAATTGGAGTGGAGGCAAAAGGTCATGATCGCCGATGAGGTGTGTCACTGGTGGTATGTCTAACAAGAAGAAGACAGAACTCATTAAAGGTGTGTCACTGGTGGTGTGTCAAGATTAGAGGGTGAGTGTTAGATGTTACAAGATTAAAGGGGTGAATTTTGGAATTAATCTTGTAAATGAAGTACAGTTTGAGTCTTGAAAGTTTATTTTTGGAAAGTGTTTGGAGTCCGAGTCGAACAATGAGTTGTTGCCTACTCTAGTACTTGATATTCTACTATATAAGCAGGGGATTGTAATATGTAAGAAGCTAGTAAGAGCAAGAAGTAATATAAGAGAAAATTGCTTTAAAGATTTTTGGTGTCTTGTTTCAACACACCTGCATGCACTGATCCAGTTCATGTACTATTTCTCCTTCTTCAATTTTAAAATCCTCTGTGGCGGTAGTCAACGTATTCTGCAAATTTCAACAAGAGATTTTACGCCCGGACAAAATTATTAGATATGTTGAATCTTCAGACACTACAAAGAAATGTGTACATTGCAAACATGTGCTATATATCAGCAGTATCTCTTACCTTTGCCTCTTCGATATGCTGCTGAAAGCAAGAATGAAATGCCATCTTGTCATCCTTGTTGACAAAATCATGCAGGGCAGTGTCCAAATCATTTACCGGAAGAATCTGCAT
Source organism: Rhipidocladum racemiflorum (assembly GCA_036346355.1). Classification (NCBI taxonomy): domain Eukaryota; kingdom Viridiplantae; phylum Streptophyta; class Magnoliopsida; order Poales; family Poaceae; genus Rhipidocladum; species Rhipidocladum racemiflorum. Next base: position 5,369,814 of record CM070583.1, read on the forward strand.
TTTCTGCAAAAGAGAGAATAGGTGTTAACCAGTATAGCAGTTTGTTATCACCAACCTGCAATTATCTAGGGAAATCATATCTGAAGAAAAATAGAGTATGCCATCGTGATGTAAAAGGGCAATAACATGCAATTCCTCCTAAAGGACAAAAATAAAGTTATGATAAGTACCAAGTTACTCTCTGCAACCAATGCTTCAATAGTTTGTTGATTAAGATCATTAGGATCAAGTTCTTCAGAGCCATCAGTGTTATCTACAATACAAAAATGAGAATAGATCACAATTGTCAACCAGGATCAGAAGATGCATTTTTCGATCAAATGATATCAAAATCTCTCCTCAGTCCTCACTGCTTTAGTATAATGAAGTATATTATCCTTTTTCATCAAGATAAATTTTACTGTGCATTATACTGGTAGTATATAATATGTAGTAGAAATCGCATTTAACCGTTGATTTATTAAGGGTGTTTCTACTACTCTACTACCTGATGAAGTATAAGTAAAGTCTAGTTAATCGGTACCTCGTGTAGTTTGACACCTTTTTGCTGATCTAGAGAAAATGAGAATATCTTGTTTGTTTGCAACCTACAATTACATAGAGTAATGAACCATTAAAGTATAAAAAAGGGATCACGTCAGTATGTTCCATACTAGTGCTTCCGGTACCTTCCCAACATACTTCTGGCCAAACTGCTGTGGGTTTATTGTCGAAAATCCAGAGTAGTCCACCTGCAGAACCATTTGAAGTCTTCCATTTTACAATCTAGGGGAGAAAATTGAGCATCAAGAGCCCCTGATTTACCTTTATTCTAACTAGTGGAAGTTTGGACGGTGATCCACTGTCTTCTGTTTTGCTATTCTTCTCAATAAGATTGCTCACCTGAAGCAGCTCAGTAGTACTATGCATAGTTGGAAACTAGGAAGAAATCATTGATGGACCAATAACTTGGGCCATGTTTCTCAATAAGTTTTACGTGCATTATACCGATAGTATATAATGTGTAGTAAAAATTACATCTAACTATTAATTTTTTAAGGATGTTTCTACTACTCTACTACCAGATGAAGTATTAGTAAACTCTAGTAAATCCGATCCATTGGATCGAAAAAATGAACGGAATTTAGTGTACTGTAAAAGAGCTCTTTTATTTTTAATAAAGACTATGCAATTCAAGACTTACAACTTTATCCAAATGCGAGTAAACAGATGCTTTGTCGTTGGGGTCAACATCTACTTGATCTTGTAATACAACCTACATGACATGCTCATGATGAGATTCACTATACTGAAATTAAACATGAAGCAAGGTGTGGCTTACATCGGCATATGCAAAAGGTCTAACAGACTTCAAAGGTATTCTGGTTGGCCTGTACTGCCTTCCCTATTCAAGGGAAACATAAGAAATTAGAATCGGACAAAAGGAACTTGGTGGCTAATACAGCATGTTGCAGAAATATTGACCTTTATTTCCAACAAAAGCACATGCTTTGGTTTTGCTTCAGCATTGATCAGTGAGGTGGCAATTGAAGAGCCGGGTTGGGTAATGTGGAAACCCATTCCGGGAACCTCCTGCAAAGAATTGATTAGAAGGAAAGTGATGCTAAATTTTAAAAACAAATGTAGAGAGAAAGAACAATTAACTACACCCACCGGTCACAAATACAAGTTGTTTTGGATATCGGTACGGTCCCCAAAACACCACTTTAACCACTAATTCCTATTGTTATATTTATGAAACCAATAAAATTATAATATTATGAAATGATTTTTCAAGACAAATCTACATTTATGATTTTCATGTATCAAATATAAATATCTAAAAACATATCGATAGCCAAATTTTCAAAAGTTTGACTGCATGTGTAAGGACCCAGAAATTTCCACCGAGCAAACTACATCAATTAATCACCCAATCGGTTATTAGCAGGTAATTAAGCCGCAATTAAGGTAGCAGTAAGCACAAAGGGGTAGAGCAATTGAACTGAATCAGAATAAAAGAAAGACACCAATGCCCTTGCTTGTCCATTAGAGCTCAGGGGTAGTGAGGTAATTTGGCAACCGGTAAAAGGATAAGATCTGATTCGCAGTGGATTCACCGCACTTTCCCCATTTCACCGCACCAGAGCCAGCCTCCCCTCACCTTTCTCCCAGCCAAACTGAGAGAGGGAGAGGGACACAAGGACCGAAGGAGCAGCCGGCTGGAGGAGGAGAAGGTCACTAGGAGCTGCGGAACCGGAGCTACCAAGGAGCCAGAAGGAGGAGGACCGGGGCAAGCCAAGACATCGGCTACCTCTACCTCGGCTCCTACTCCTCTTCCTCACCCAACCGAACCGCTGGAGCACAAGTAAGCCAGCGAAACCGTAGTAGGGTAGCAGTAGAGTAGTAGTAGAGTAATGTAGTGAGCAAATGAATAGATCTAGTAGAGGCATGTGTAGATCGGAGCTCTTCCTCTTGGTCTCAGTAGGGGAGTTGCCTAGGGGCTCGTGTAGTTCGTCCTGGCTATTCCCAAGCCCCCATCGAAAGCTGGCCAGCCGATCTCGGCACCACACCCCCAACCTAGGTCATCTCAACCCTAAAATCATTCTTGACCTAAACTCACCGTAGAACTCCCTTGATTGGAGTTTCAACCAGAGCAACCAGTAGATCGACCAACTAATTAAAGCTTAGATCCAAGCATAAGGCATCAGAGAACTGAATCCCAACGACCAGCAATCAAGAACCGAACCAGAGAACGAAAATCCCCCAAAATTCAGCAAAGCACCGAACCCTAGGACCGGGAAATAGCAGCGGAGGGGGAGTCCAGTGGGGAGATCGTCAAGAGAGGTGAGGCGCCAGGCCAGACGAGGCGAGGCAGAGGGAGGAGTCGTCGGTGGAGAGGAATTGAGAGAGGAGAGGAGGTGTTGGGTCGGTAGAGAGAGGAGACGGAGAGACCGAGTGTCCAGCCGAGAGAAAAGAAAGGGAGAGCGATGAGGGAGACTGGGCCAAAGGCCCAGTCGGCTGGAGAAAGGGGAGAATAGAAGAGAAAGAAATAAAAAGAGGGAGAAAGAAAGAAAGGAGAAAAGGAAATGAAAAGAAGAGAAAAGAAAAGAGAAAAATGAGAAAAGAGGAGAAAAGATGAATTGGGGCTGCACCGTGGGCGTAGTTAAGCAAATAACTTAATTTAGGCTTAGCAACTTCTCTAAATAATTGAGGTCATTAAATAGTTGGATGCCATTAATCAGATTCAAACTCTAAGTAATAGCAAAAATAATAATTGGTAATATTTTCATATCTGGACCTGAACCAACTAGACCAAGACCAACCTTTGAGCGAGGACGTACATTCCAATATTATACCAAGCAAGTTTCTTTGATCATGACTTTACTAAATGTTTTCTAAATGTTTTGTATTATAAATGTCATCCTTGCATTGGAAAATCTATATTATAAATGAGTGATGAAATTGGGGCAATTGGAAGCTGGATCACAGAATGGTTGGACGAGAGAGGTGATGAATGATATTGGAAAAATGAATGGGCTCAATGGGAATGACTAGATTAATAAGTTGGGATAATATTGGTGGGTAGAGGACGCCGACGAGAAGGATGGTAGGCCGGTGGGGTCCTCTACATAGGTTATTATATATGGTCAAACAATCTAACAGTTGGGCAATGAACTGTAAATGAGTATATATCAACCATAGTGTGAAAATTCAGTCAGAAAAAGGTTATCCTAGGAAGGTATTGATATCTCCACCATGGGTAAGTTAAGGGGCGCGCCTCTGGGAGATGCCGGTAGGCCCAGAGGATTGAAGCCAATTGGACGACGGTATATTTGAAGCCAGTGGATTACTGCCGTTGGAATTGGAGTAACAATTGTATCTGCGAGTTGTGGGAAGCCTGGGTGGGTGTCCCCAACTCGAGTGCAGGGGTGGAGATTTAATACTGGATCGGTGATAAACGTTCTGGGGCATCATAATGTCACTATGAGTAAAGTGATACAAACCAGCGCAAGGTGAAATCATGAATTCATGCCAGTCTCTTGGATTGGAGACTACGGAAACTAAGTCTGTCTCATCTACAATGTTAGTAGTGTCTTCAGAATGATAAAATGAACAACTCTTTAATAAAAAAAACTATCTTCTGTAAAAACTTAGTTGGAGGGAATGTGACAAATTGAGGGGAAAACTCATATATTGCATTCTTAGCTAGTACTCCGTACTCACTCTTTCTTAAACCCCTCTTTGCTTAGAAGGTGAGTTCTATGAATGCGCCTTAGAGGTAGGGGGTGAGAATCATTCGCAAGACCAGGACCTTCAGGAGGAAGGCTACTACTACTACTATCTACAGGAGAACTAGGGTGTCCAGGGATCCATCTCTTGGTGGATCGATTCACAGGGGACTGATGCCTTGTCCTGAGAGGTCCTCGGGTAACCAATATGTATTATACTTTTGATGTAGCGGTCGGTTGTATAATTAACCTTTTGGACTTGCAGCCCTACGTGGCATGATGGTATGTAATAAAGGTGTCAATCAGTCTCTAATTATTATCCTGCTGTAACACTCTGAATACAGTATAGTAGCTGATAAAGTATCGGATTGTTCGATATTTTGCTAGCCACTATACCGAGATCCGAGTAATTATCTCAGCGTAATGACAGCACAACTATTAATTACCTGGGCTAATTGCGCGGGTCATCACAACATGTATCGCATAACGACATGTATTTGTTACTGGAGAGAGTAATTAGTAAGGCATATGCCTTGTTACCTGGGGATCAATAAGGCATTCATGCTCATGGCCCCATATTACCAAGTCCAGAAAATGTGGCAAGAGATGTTCACTGATGCCATTGTTAGGATTTGCTTTTGTCCTCCAGAAATTTAAGGGAAAAGTTTCTAGTCAGTAAGCATAATCGCAAAAATTAAATCACAAATGGTTGAAACATTTTCATCGCAGTGCTCGTTCAATTAGTACCTGTTCTGATGAAGAACCAAGATGTTGAACCAGTCAGACAGTGGCATGTTGTCTAGGCTTTCCGGTTGTATCCACTCGATTGCATGAGGTGTCTGAAGAACAAGATGCATGCAAGTAAATGCATTAAGCATTAACAAGAGTTCTAGCTCCAGCTGCAACAAATGATAATTCTTAAAATCAGAAGGAAGTTTTTCGATGAACAAATACTGAAATACCTTAAACATCCTGCTCAACCTCCCATCTCGAATGTTCCCGAGGCCATATAGCGCAACAGAAGTTGCACCCTGAAATAGTACTAGATAATTAGCATCTGATAATAGCCGACGTTGCATATTTGCCTAGACCCTGGGCTACCCTAGAGTACCAACATATATATATATACCTTTTTGACGAGTATAGGATGAACTGATAATTGACCAACACCAGAATTTCCAAGGTCAACCTTTCCAAAGTAATTCACCAAATTGCAAGCCGAAAGGATATCAATTGCAGACAGATTGTCCTACATATATATATATATATATGATGGAAAATAAATGCATTAGATGTTGAACAAGAAATTTAGCTCCATGTCATCAGCAAAATTGGAGCAGAAATCCAAAGAACTTGAATGCCAAAAGACCATCATGTGTTCGTACCGCCCCTGCAGGATCATCATGGTTCCCATGGATGGTGAACACAGGCAAGCCGACGTTGAGGTTTGGGTCTTCATAATTCACTCGACCATACCTGGAGCTAAGAGCCTGTCATTTGTACCGGAATAGCTAGCTAGCTAGGTATGGTTTCTTAGATCTTTGGATGGTGCATGCATGCTTTGTAACGAAGTCTAGTGACTAAGAGAAACAACAATGTTCAGAAGTCCAGACATGAAGTGCACAATTGCTGCACCTGTTCTGCAGGCTGACTGCCTGGTCACTGACCACCTGGAACTGCACCGGCCGGTCGTTCAGGCAGTAGCGTCTCAGGATCTCCATGGTCTTCACCAGCGTCGAGTGCGAAGGTTTGTTCTCATGGAACAAATTGCCACCAAGAAGCAGGAAATCGACCTGCAAATTAGTCGCGCCTCCAATCATATCAAACGGCATGATACTTGAACAATTCGTGTTCAGATGTAGAAGTATACAGATGCAAATTAACGCAATTAATGCAAAGAGAGGTGCATATATAAGTATCAAACGAGCTTCTTGACAAGATCATTTGCCTTGTTTTGCTCTGCCGATGAGCAGATCTCCTCGAAGGTGTCGAATGAATCGAACCGCCGAAGCTCGTCTTTCTCGAGGTAGCCGAGATGGCAGTCGGTCGCCACGAGTACGCGCAGCGTACTGCTGCTTCCTTCTTCTGCCTGCCTGAAGAACAGCAGCATGCAAAAGCTAAATGCGAGTGACAATATTGGAAGTTGCAGGTATATCATATCGAGCAGCGTTTCTATGCTTTTCCTTCTAGCACAAGTTGTACAAATCTTGAAGCAAGCGAAAGGATAAGTAATCGCCATCTACCCTCCATTCATACTTTAATAGTTGTGCACCTTTTAAAAGGAAGAGCATAGAAGCACCTCTCATATCGTATATGGATGTATGGTTAGTGACATGCATGTATGGAGATGTCTTCATATATATTTGGGTGAGTTATGGAGGAAGAAACAAGGTTATGATTTGTGCACTAGTGGTTTTCCAGAAACAACTGAATCAATATTATCAAGATTTGTTTACCACTTTGGTTTTGAATTTTTCATAATTCTGTCTTAAATATTTTGTAAACTATTTGGAGATATTTGAACTTTCAAATTTGTTTTATTATACTTCTGATTTTCTGAAATACTATTTCATTCTTAATAATTTTAATTTTAAATTTCGATGATTTTTATTCTTACCTTTTATCATTGTCAGGAAAAATAGTGCACTTATAGCTTTTCTATTGAAGACAAGCGTTAAATGTTAATGCCAATTTAACATTTGTTCTTTATAGGTGGCGTTTGGATATATGGATATGAGAGGTGGGATAGGGATTGGTAAAACAAACAAGCTAAAACAAACAAACAATTGTAGTACAAAAGTCTTTATTACCCTTAAATGGATAAGCTATAAGCTAAAAAGCATAAGCTAAAACAAACAAGGCCGAACATCACCTCTAGAGCAATTTCATAATTTCATTCTCCAAACCCAAAATTCAAACGGCCCATATATGTAGTATGTAGTACAAAAGTCTTTATTACCCTTAAATGGTAAGTGGTGACCTATTATCTCCTACATGGTAACAGAATTATCAACTATTACTCCCTCCGTTTCTTTTTATAAGGCGTATTTGATTTCGTTAGGACAAGGCTTTGACCAACAATTACTCAATTAGCATATAATTTTTATGACACAAAATTGATATTAGCTGATTTGTATTCAAAAGTACTTATATATAATTATGATTTTGTATTGCATAAATGATATATTAATGAAGTAATCGTTGGTCAAAGTCTTGTCCTAACGAAACCAAATACGCCTTATAAAAAGAAACGGAGGGAGTAGATCTCCCAAATGGATGGTCTAAAATAAGCTAAGTGTACCTTACAAAAGTCTTTTTATGAAATGACTGAATTACGATCAGGCTTTTGTTCTCTTTTTTAAACAACTGAGATACAACTATGTACACTGAGTATTCTTCAAATAATTGTGCTTCTATACTGAGTTATTCTACCGTTAGTCCGTCATTGGGTGACAAAGAAGGATATTATGTGTTTGCAAAGTTCATATGCTATTTTATGCCTTGTGCACATACAAAAGAAAATTGATTTTATTGTCAGGTTTTGTTCAGGGAGTTTGCTATATATATTGTGAAAATTAAGCCAACAAAATAATGTCAGGTTTATCGATGGTAATATGGTAATATAGCTGACTAGTGCAGCTACATAAAGATCTGGGAAAGAACAATGTCACTAGATCAGAAATGTACCGGTACTTTTCTATATATGAAACCACATGATCAATATACAGGATCCATGCATGAAATGATGACAAGTGTATGTCCAGCTTAGCAGGTATATCAGAAAAAAACAGCAGCAGTATTTCAGTTTTCAGCATTGCTCGCACGTATAACACCAAACAATATTTTTTCCATGTACTAAATCTGGATTCAAATACAAATCCATTTACATGGCATAGTAGTTGAAAGCACAATGCACATACTTAATTACGGCAAACAATTTTATACATCTGTATATAGCTAGCTAGGTAGGAACTTAAACCTCCAGAGATCTCTAGTTAACCCAAAAATACATACAAGATTTGCTCAGGGAACCACTAATCGATTGAGTTTAAAAAACAATTACTGACCAACTATATTCCTTTCCTGCCATCAAGAGATCCGAAAGAAGGAGGAGAAAAGCTATGTAGCTTGCTCTTGCAGACACATGCACGGTTGCCTTCAACCCCACCAGATAGCAACAGCTAGCTACATGGTGACATTGATCGAGAACTCACATTGCCATTCTTGTGTGGTTGCAGCTCATCAGCTTCGCCACCGATCCACCGATCCACAGAGATGAGGAGAGAGAGAGAGAGAGAGAGAGAGAGAGAGAGAGAGTTCAGATCTGAAGAGTGAAGACTATCTGACTGATCGATCAATGACTACGAGTCTTGTAGAGTAGCTCCTTCCTGCGGAAGGCAACGAAAAAACGAAAAACAAAATAGCACAAAAAGGAAAATAAGTAAAGAGATGGCCCATGGCTCAATAGTACTGCTGCGTTTAATTTTTTTGGTAACCAGCTGCTAGCCTGATAAAATTATAGAAGTAGCTCCTAAACAGTGATTTCCAGTGATCCTAGTCTGCAGAAATTTTTTTAATTTTTTTTTCCAATTTCAAGCGGACCCAGTCCGCTGAATTTTTTTTAAAATTTTCAATGGACAGTCCACACGAAATTTTTTTTTAAAAAAAAAATTCTAGCAGACCCAGTCGGCAGGAATTTTTTTTTTTAAAAAAAATTTTAAGAGGTCCTAGACCGCTTGTTATTTTTCTTTTTTTAATATCAAGCGGACTAGAACCGCTGATTTTTTATTTTTTTCTCTTTAATTTTTCTCTTTTTCTTTTCTTTTCGGATTTAATTAATTCGGAAATCCCAAAAAAATCCAAAAATACACTTCCTTGATCAGTTTGATCCACTGAGTCCAAAAACGACGTCTACTCCGCCAAATCAAGTCTCTAAAATCTTTAAAATGACCAAAATACCCTCCCAACCTCTCTTTCCGGATTTTCCCGTTTTCCTTTCTTCTAGCTTTTCTTGTCTGTTTATTTATTGATTTCGCTTCTTCGCGCTAGATCCGACCTTCGAGTAGTACCATGAGCAGGAGTAGGGCCGGTCTGGAACCGAGCATGACTACATCTACTACGAGTTAGGCGCCCTTTCTGCCTAGGGGTGCAATCGGATCGGATAATTTCCGATCGACCGACCAACCGGATGTTGATACATGCCTCTTGTGGATATACAGATCTGTCCAATGTTGCTTCTTTCTTTCTCTAGCTGATCGTGCTGCGATGGTGTGCCCTAATAGGTTATGGGAGAAGGAGAAGAACATGGGATTATAAAGATTGCTGGTTTTGGACTTGCTAAGATATATCAAGCTCCACTAAAACCACTGCTCTTATTGTCTTCTTTTGTATTCATTTGAGTATGTGGTGTGTTATCAAGATCTGCTACATATATGGCTAACCCAAAAATTTCAGGTGGTTGTAACTATCTGGTATCATGCTCCCGAGCTATTACTTGGGGGCAAAACACTACACAAGCGTTGTTGGTATCCTTGCAGGGAGAGCCAAAGCATATTCTTTTTACCATCTATTTTTCTTCATTCATTCAGTTATCTCCTTAATCATCTCTAAATATGTGGGCAGTTGGTTGCATTTTTGCTTAATTGCTTACCCTGAAACCACTGTTCCAAGGCGTTGAAGCCAAAGCTACTCCAAACCTGTTTCAAGTATGGGCACTTATACTAGACAAGATTGTTAAGGTCTTAGGTATGGATGCGCCGCTTCTGCTTTGATATTGTTTTGTTGTATACTCTTTTTACAGATAATATGCTCTTGTAGTATAATAATCTAATTCTTCTGAAGATCATCCTACGATTGAGAAGTGGCCTACCCTTGCTAATCTTCCATGCTGGCAAAATGACCAGCAGCACATTCAGGGGCATAAGAAGTATGTCAGACATTGTTGAGCTGCTCTATGAAACCTGAAATATTTCTTTTTATCATTCCTTAAGGCAATCATCTCTCCCTTGCAGTGAGAACACATGTCTTCATAATACTGTGCATTTGCCACAGAAGAGTCCTGCATTTGATCTTCTTTCGAAAATGCTGGAGTATGTCGCTTGTTCTTTAGCCTATTATAGATTCAACATAATATTAGCTGATGCTCATTTATTGCTTTCTTTTTTGTACTCTGTGTTGTTTTATCATCCTGATATTCCTCTTGTTCCAGGTATTATCCTCGAAAGCGTATAACAGCTGCACAAGCTTTGGATCATGAGTAAATAACTAAATAGCTTCCCATATACATTATTCCTTTCATTTTTTTTGCTTGGTCTGATGCTTTGTTTTCAGAATGTTTATAACCTGTCCTTTGCTGATGTGTTCTAGACTTCTAATAGTTTGCTCGAATCTAGTTTAGGGCCATGCAAAAGATGTTTCGCTAGCCAGTGCATCAGGGGTGTTTGGGGGTGCTATTATTTTGTAGGATGAGACAATGGTTGCGGCTGATAATATCTAGTGCTTGTCGAGGACATGTAGCTATGATCATGAACTCATTGTCTCCTTCCTTGAGATGTTGCCAGCCTGCCTTAGCCACTTCGGTCTTCAAACTCTTATATAAAATTATGTCATTGTTGAGTCTTATATCTGTATGTCTGTGAGATGTAATTCAAATATTATCGACTTGTCTTATTGTCTCTTTCATGAAGATGTGAAATCATGCTCATGTTATCGTGATATTATTTATGTATCATTCTATATTTTTATATGTGTACCATTTAAATTGAATGTACTTTGTGTGACTTTATTAGACTACCCGATAAAATGACTTGTTAGATTGCGATAATCTTGTTGCATATTGGTATATGTTTTGTGTGTTATCCAAAAAAAATTATCCGGTACCGTATCGATTTCGATCTGTATTTGATTCGAATTCGTGACCGATATTATCCGTGCCGTATTTATATCTGGCACTATCCGAATCCGATTCCGAATCTGACAAAAAAAATGTTTAGGATACGAAAAGAGAGATATTCGATCGAATCCAAGCCGATTGCAACCCTACTTCAACTCAGCAAGGCAGCTGGGTTCAATATATTAAAAAGTATATACTACCATATTATTGACAAGCTGGGTTCAAAATGTTCAAGAAGTGCGGCTTGTCTTGCTGGGCTAAAGGGGCGTCTTACTCGTAGTAGTTGTAGTCCTGCTCGTTTCCAGACTGGTCCTGCTCGAAGGTTGGATCTAGCACGGAGAAACAAAATCAATAAATAAACGAACAAAAGAAAAGCAAGAAGAAAGGAAAACGAGAAAATTCGGAAAGAGGGGCCGGAGAAGCGGTTAGGAGGGTATTTTGTTTATTTTGGATATTTCAGAGACTTGATTTGACGGAGTGGAGGTCATTTTTTGGCTCAGTGGCTCGAACTGATCAAGAAAGTGTATTTATGGATTTTTAGGATTTTTTGAATTAATTAAATCCGAAAAAGAAGAATGAAAAAGAATAAAAATTAAAATAAAAAATTAGCGGTTCTAGTCAGCTTGATATTAAAAAAACAAAAAAAAATAACAAGCGGTTTGGGACTGCTAAAATTTTTTAAAAAATTCCTACAAATAAAAAAAATTCATGCAGACTGGATCCGCTGAAAAAAAAATTTAGAAAAATTTCATGCGGACTGGATCCGCTTGAAATTGGAAAAAAAAAAATTTCCTACGGACTGGGATCGCTGGAAATCACTGTTTAGGGGCTACTTCTGTAATTTTATTGTACTAGAAGCTAGTTACGAAAAAAATTAAACGCGACGGTCTAGAATAGTAAAAAAATTCTCAATAGTCAGGCCTAGTTAACACGTGGCATGGCCCTTTTAGGCATAGACCGTCAAAGCACGGCAAACTAGCGGGCCGTGCCATGCCGGCCCACGTGCCAAGGCCACGACCCAAGCATGATCCGTTGGCTCCTATGCCATGCCATGCCAACACAGGCACTAGTGGGCTGACGAGCCGTGCCGTGCTGAGGCTAACCCTGTTTAGTGCTAAAATATTAAAAAAAATGGAAAAATTTGAAAAAAAAAATAGAAACATCGGAAAATATTAAAAGTTTTAAAAAAATGCAAAAAAATTGAAAAAAAACTAGAATAATAAGAAAACCTTTAATCTATGTGGCCTCTTGCAATCGGTTCGGTAATCAAAGATGCTAATCAAAAGATATAAACAAAAAAAGGAAAAAAGGAAACTTGCATACTCACGTGGTACAACATGCATGGTTTGCTATTTGGCTGACAGTGGCCCCTTGCGCAGAACACGATATTGCCATGCGCTGCATCCAGAGATAGGTCCATTTTCTCCGTATCTCCAGAGCCAGGCTGCATTAATAATCTTGCATCCAGAGAGCCAGGCTCAAAACTAAATGTAGGCAACCAAACATAAGAAAAAAAGCAAGATTTTGTATTTGTACGTAGATGCAAATCTCTGTGCATACAGGCAACCAAACAGCCCCTAACTTTCATGCACTCCTATCCAATGTCAACTCTTTGGATACATTCCAATCCCTCAAGTTTTTTTTAACCATTTCTTCCCAGTTCAATCACGGTCGACTTTTGTCTCTTCTTATATTTTCATTTTTGAGACAGTTTAAAATTTCACCATGCACGATACCTCACGAGGCCTCCATTGGAAATATCCAAACCATCTCAAATGTTGTTGGACAAGCTTTTCTTCAATTGGTGCTAACCCAACTCTATCACGTACACTATCATTGCGATCTCACCTCGTTTGACCAGTGATCCACCGATGGTGAATCTATTATGAGCACGACACCGGTTGATAAGGTTTGGTTATAACCCTGATATCCTGCAATCTGCCGTTCTTATGCTGATGCAATCATAATTATTGTGACAGCTGAGGTCACGGTTGGATCGATGATGCTGTGGCGAGTTTTTGGTTTAAGAATGCTAAGATCATGCTGGGCATGTTGCACACATTCGGGCATTCCACCCTCGTGTTCATCCATCAAACATGTGCCACACTTTTCATCTGCAGTGTTGCATCCTGCATTTTTTTTAAAAAAAAATAATCAGTGTTGTACGACCCTGCAAGTTACGCCAAGGGTTTTGATAAGTTTCATCCGGATGTTTTCTTTAGCAACCATCAACCAAATTCTGGGCCATTAGTTTTGCTTTCAGATCGATGCACACCACCTTTGAATTCGAGGTGGGTTAATCCTACGGATGTGTGTTTTAATCGTACGGTCCAAAGTTTGGATGATTTTTAAGACAAAAACATCCGGATGATGCCTATACACTCCCGCCAAGCCAATGGAAGTACACTAATCATCTGTACGGTCAGGGACAGAAGTTGCCATCAGTTTACATGACCAAGAAAGAAATAGTAAAGAACTAAATATGGATTGAAAAGGTTGAGACTGTTTCCAATCTAATCCACATGATTAACCTGACACCCCTGATAGCAGCAAGTACGTTGGAGAACAAGGAGCAGGCCACAATGCCCTAATTTTAGCAGCTTTTGAGAAGCTTGCAGGAGCTAGTGAGCGATCAGAAATAGCTGCTGCGTCTCGTCCATCGGTGGCGCCATTGGACAGGGTTGCCACGCTGCCTTGTGCTCCATTATAAGGAAGCCACCGTCTCCTCCGAGAACACGGCCATCCGCTCCCCCCCTCCTTGCTCCTCTCTTCCGTCGCCATCGTCTCGCCGATCAGCAGCAATGGCGGGCGGCGCGGTGGTAAACACGGCCGGGGGTAAGAACTACCCCGGCCACATGACGGCCTTTGTCTTCTTCACCTGCCTCGTCGCCTCCTCCGGCGGCCTCATCTTCGGCTACGACATCGGCATTTCCGGTGAGCTTATTACCGCCACGTTGGCTGATTGATTCGGTCGATCAGGAGATGGAAATGGGGATGGAGTGGTGAGCCATGGTTGATTTCTTGGTTGTTTCGCAATGCGTGCAGGCGGCGTGACGTCCATGGACTCGTTCCTGAGCGAGTTCTTCCCGTCTGTGTACAAGAAGGCGAAGGAGAGGACCGACACGAACCAGTACTGCAAGTTCGACAGCCAGCTGCTGACGCTCTTCACGTCGTCGCTGTACCTGTCGGCGCTGGCGACGTCGTTCGTGGCGGCTTCGGTGACGCGGGTGTTCGGGAGGAAGTGGTCCATGTTCTGCGGTGGGCTCACCTTCCTGGCCGGCTCGGCTCTCAACGGCGCGGCCACGGACGTGATGATGCTCATCCTCGGCCGCATCCTGCTAGGGGTCGGCGTCGGGTTCGCGAACCAGTCGGTGCCGCTGTACCTGTCGGAGATGGCGCCGGCGGCGCTCCGCGGCATGCTCAACATAGGCTTCCAGCTGATGACGACCATCGGCATCTTCGCCGCGAACCTCATCAACTACGCGACGGTGGGCATCGAGGGCGGCTGGGGATGGCGCATCGGGCTCGGGCTCGCCGGCGTGCCGGCGCTCATCATCACGCTGGGCGCGCTCATGCTGCCGGACACCCCCAACTCCCTCATCGCCCGCGGCTTCGCCGGCGACGCCAAGAAGGTGCTCGTCAAGATCCGCGGCACCGACGACGTGCACGACGAGTACAACGACATGGTCGCCGCCAGCGAGGAGGCTGAGGCGATCAAGCACCCGTGGCGCAACATCCTCGAGCGCAAGTACCGCCCCCAGCTCACCGTCGCCGTGCTCATCCCCTTCTTCCAGCAGCTCACCGGCATCAACGTCATCATGTTCTACGCCCCCGTGCTGTTCCTCACCATCGGCTTCGGCGGCGACGCGTCCCTCATGTCCGCCGTCATCACCGGCATCGTCAACATGTTCGCCACCGTGGTCTCCATCGTCTCCGTCGACCGCCTAGGCCGCCGCGCGCTCTTCCTGCAGGGCGGCACCCAGATGTTCATCTCCCAGGTGGTCGTCGGCACGCTCATCGCGCTCCAGTTCGGCACCACCGGCGTCGGCGAGATGTCCCGCTCCTACGCCATGCTCCTCGTCGTCTTCATCTGCCTCTACGTCGCCGGCTTCGCCTGGTCGTGGGGCCCGCTCGGGTGGCTCGTCCCCAGCGAGGTGTTCTCGCTGGAGATCCGGTCCGCCGGCCAGAGCATAGCCGTGTGCGTCAACATGCTGCTCACCTTCCTCATCGGCCAGGCCTTCCTCACCATGCTCTGCCACCTCAAGTTCGGCCTCTTCTACTTCTTCGCCGGGTGGATGGTCGTCATGACCACCTTCGTCGCCCTCTTCCTGCCGGAGACCAAGGGGGTGCCCATCGAGGAGATGAACCTCGTCTGGAGCCGCCACTGGTTCTGGGGGAAGTACGTCACCTGCCATGACGCCGACGCGGCCAACCACAGAACGAACGGCGTCTAGCGTGTGTGCGTGCATTGTAATTTGTATGCAGGTCTCGATCCATGGACACAGCATGTGTAATTATTCACTGCAAGAAATCTACGTTTAACTAAACCTTCTTTCTTGGATGTCTCCTTCCGAGACGCTTTAGAAAAAAAAAAAAAAAAAAAAAGGGCAGAGTTTTACCTTCCGATTTAAGAAGTTTTAGCCTTTAGGGATCCCTGCAGGAATTTTTCTTGCGGAGACATTTTTTAAAAGATGTTTTAGGAGTCCCTGCAAAATTAATGTACCGTAGACATTTTTTTTAGATGTTTTAAATTTTACATGTAGTAATTTCTGTGACGTTATATTTAGTCCAATTTGCCAAAATGGCATTTATACGCGCCGACAATCCAAGATACCATTTCAATTTTTTTTTTTTTCTGCTAAGCTCCTCATTCTCATCATCCTCTTCGTCGTCGTTGCAAGGATGGGCTGGTGGTCTGGTGGTGAAAGCAACGGTGTTTATTTCTGCTCACCTGGGTTTGAACATCTAAGATGGCACGATGTGCATTATTTAGGTCCTGTTTGGCAGAGCTCCAGCTTCATTAGATCCGTAGATCTGATGGATCTGGTAGCTCCACCAGATTTGTATAGCTAGAGCTGTGGGTGTAATTAAAATACATATGCGTCCGTGTTTGGTAAAATAACGTGTCTTCACGCTCAATGAAGCTCTAAAATCTCCGCAAAATTCTAAGCATGTACGATGAATGCACACACGTTGATGTGAATAAGATGTGCGATCATCCATTCCAGTCCGGCCGGTCAGATTTGGTCATGAGCAAAAGACACCGAAGCACACGGATCAGATCACCGTGTTGGTCCTAGCAATAGAGCTAAGACAACAGTATGAAGTACGTGATAACCCAGCCCATTAGTTGTCTAAAATTTTGCTAAAACGCTAGCTCTCATAGTTGTTCCAGAAATTTACAGGATCACCCCTGAGAAATGAGAAGTAATAACTGACAATAAGCCCAACCCAGTGGAGCTGCCACATCCCTGCTTAAAGGAGCAGGAGGTGTACTCCTGTGTTTATCTTGAGGAGATGAATATTACGGAGGCAGCAACAGATAGGAAACAAGCATGGATTTTTTGAAAAAAAAAATATATTTTTAAAATATTTTTAGAAAAATAATACCTCAAAAAATTATGAAAATATACCTCTATCATCATTTCAATTGACGACAAAGCTATTAGCGACATGCTTTTTATCGTCGAATGAATTGGCGATTGATCTTCTTTGTGGAGCAGGAGGAGAGGGAGAGAGGCACCGAACGACTAGGGCTGTAAAAAAATGCTCGAGCTCGCGAGGTACAAGCTCGGTTCGAGCTCCAAAAGAGTCGAACTCGAGCTCGATTTCGAGCTCGCGAGCTTCACTGAGCCGAGCTCGAATAGCTCGCGAGCCTACTCGAGCTTGGATCGAGCCTCCGTGAATCGTGCTTACTCGAGCTTTTTACCGAGCTTACTCGAGCTTGTTACCGAGCTTACGCGAGCCTACCGAGCTTATTCGAGCTTATCATACTTATCGAGCCTACTCGAGCCGAGCTCGAGCTTGGACCAAGCCGAACTCGAGCTTGGATCAAAGCTCGAACCCCAACTCGAGCTCAGCTCGAGCCTTACCGAGCTCGAGCCTGGGAGCCCCAAGCTCGCTCGAGCTCGGCCCGTTTACAGCCCTACAAACGACCAACTGAAATGGCGACATAGCTCAATTGGTGAGGCAGAAGATATATCGCCAATTCATTTGATGACAGAGTTCCTGTCGTCAATTAAAATCTAAAATTTTGGCAAAATCTCATTATTTCGAACGAAATCCAAACGAAATACAAAAAACAAAATTCTAATATGATTTTTTTGACCGAGATTTTGGAGGCTGAGATCTCGATGATTTTAACTAAACAAAAATTGGTCCAAAATGCGTAAAAAAAATTTGAAATTTTTTAAATGGTTCTAACACATCACTAATGTTCCCATAAAAATTTTAGATGATAATCAAGCCTAAGGAATTTTTAAAAATCTAACAGTTCCACTGTCTTGATAAAAGGCTGACTGGCAAATTTCAACTGAATAAAAAAATGGTACAAACCACGTTAGAAACTTTTAAAAATTTTTGTGGATGATCCTAACATATCCATAATATTCTCATAAAATTTTTAGATGATAATCAAGCTTGAGGAATTTTCAAAAAATTGGACAGTGCTACTAAAGGCTGACCTAATAAAATAATTTCAACCGAATGAAAAATGGTTCAAACCAAGTTAAACAATTTTGAAAATTTTTGTGGATAGTACTGATGCATCACTAATATTTCTATAAAATTTCAAATGATGTTTAGGCTTGAGGAATTTTCAAAAATTGTGATAGTGATTTCACTTTGAATCCTTGTGCTTTGTCAGACATATTTAGTCCACTTTTGCTCATGAATTCAAAGACAGCTGCCTTGCTCTGAATCCTTGTGCTT
Source organism: Rhipidocladum racemiflorum (assembly GCA_036346355.1). Lineage (NCBI taxonomy): Eukaryota > Viridiplantae > Streptophyta > Magnoliopsida > Poales > Poaceae > Rhipidocladum > Rhipidocladum racemiflorum. Next base: position 5,387,847 of record CM070583.1, read on the forward strand.
TGTCATGTTGGTATTATTGAATGAAACTAATTAAATGCTTGCCATATTATGATTCAGTCTGACAGTATATAAATTTCCTGCAACGCACATAGCCACACACACGATACAGTTTTAACTAGAATAATGATTCACCAGGCAGATCAATGGAAGCTTGGAAAAACAGCTTTGTAGAGGCATGGTGCAATCTTAGAGCTCTCTATCGTTTTCAGGGACATCAGCCTAAGCCTTCACAACTGGAGAAACTGTGCCAATCAAAATCAAACTAGCACCCTCAGCAACAGTCACCTTGTTCTGGCATTGACTAACATTCACTTTGGTGAACTAATGCATGTGATTGTGGAATACTCTCAGAACATAGTTAGGCTAACGAGTTATGGAATGGGCAACCTCAGCTATTTCAGGACCAGCAAATAAATTAAGCACTTGAAAGCGATTGTGTATGCAACAAAAGTGGGAGCATTTCTTCCCCGCTTCTGTGTGATTTTTGTCAGTGTAAGTGTTATCGAGTAAGACTATCTCCAGCAATTTCCCTTCGTTCCATTCATTTTCCTATTCCCTTTCCCATATTCATTCCTTTTATTTCCTACTATCTCCAGCAGCATCCCCTCAAGGGATTTGTGAAGGGATTGGAGAGAAAATTCCTTTCTAAAGAGATTCACTGTTTGAATCCCTTTCGAAGGGAATCCGCTGGAGCACATGAGATCTGTTCGCGAAGGGATTTGGAGTGGAAGGGAAGCTGCTGGAGATAGTCTAAACATCGGTAGTCTCGATCAGCTTCTTCACATAAGTGTTATCAGAGTGTTAAGACTTTGTAAATTAACCGCATGTGGTCTCGATAACACTTACCACGTAAGTGTTAAGAGACGAAGCAGAACCCATGTTACGTCACATAATCTACAGACCGGTCTAAATAATTTCAAATCTAGTAAAAAAAACTAAAATTTCAATGAAATTTACCAAAATTTCAATGAAATTTACCAAAATTTCAAATTACTGTAGCGCTTTGAATTTTTTTTATTTTGGCCAGGATTTAAGATCTCGTTCCCGATCTAGGTTTCTGAAATTTTGCTATGATTTTGAACCTTGGGTGGGAGAGTGATGATGTGACGTTAGGTTGATGATAACAAGCTGGTTAGACCGAGGACCAATAGAACACCAGCCATATGTACATTTAAACTTTTCACTTTACAACTTTAGTGGATTTTTTTATGTAGCCATGGTCAACCTTGTTAGACTAATGACCAATAAAACACCAGCTATAGGTATATTTAAAAATTTTCATTTTGTTGTGATACACTATTAGTGGATTTCTTATGTAGCCTTAACATGCTTGTGAGCCAAGGCCTATATACGTGTGATGACTATCACTCCTAGATGGTATCATGGAACATGACATATATAATATAACTACCCTACTATGCCTGAAGGAAATGCCGGACTCCCGGGCCTCCACCTCACCCCCATGCCATTTTGCAAAAAAACCCTCTATTTTATTTAAATTACGGATAGGTCCCTGTAAATTACAAAAAGGTCCTTTGCGATTTTTTGTTATTACAAAAAAAACTTTTTTAGATTACGTTTAGGTCCCTGGTTCGTTACTTTACAGTAAAGCCCCCCGCTAAATACGAATCTTGAACGAGCCCTTTTCTAATTTTTCATAATAATGATTAGATCCAAAAATATAACAAACAGGTCCCTGGCCCTTACGTCCAGGTCCTTTCTCCGTTTTCCCCGAAAAAAATATTTTCGACAATAGAAATATGTGTATAGCTCTATCTGTAGATTTTTTTCCAACTTGGTCTCTAATCTCTAAACTTTTTTCCCAACTCGATCTCTAATATTTTTCGAAACATGTATTATTACTCGGTGAACGCATAGAGTCTTAAACTCAATAAAAGAAGGTTGACATCTCTAATATTTTTCAGAACATGCATTATCACCCCGTTAACACATAGATTATTAAACTCGACAGAAGGAGGTTAGCCGGGTAATGATAAAGTGTTAACCAAATTCGTCAAAAGAAATATGACCGGATCCTTCACGTCACCTTTTTCCAAAAAAAAAAAAACTCAAAAAAATACGACTAGGTCCTTTCTCCGACGTTTTCCTTGCAAAAAAGAATTCCGAATCAAATTTTGCACGGTGCGGCATTGCCGCACAGTTCTACCTAGTAGTACGTACATGGAAATAGAATTTCCCCTCCTAGAGGACGTCCACTATCCACCGTCCAAATGTTCAAGGGACATTTCGAGATTCTATATTAGATACCTGGGAAATACGTTGGAGAATTTGATGACAGGTCGCCTGACCTTGGTGGTGCTTGGCTTGGTAGGTCATCGGAGATGGTAAACGATGAGTTGGCCAGTGGCGGACTCAACAGGGGGTTAAGGGGGGTTAGGGTACACCCTACTCCTGATGAGACCATGGGTATCCCCCTAGCACCCCCTGCTCACTGTAGGGTGCCACCGTGCCATGGGCGTCATCATGGAAGGAGAAGGGAAAATAAAAGACTAGAGGTAGAAGGACTTACCTTCGTGGGTCCGTTGCATGAGCCGAGGCACCGAGCCACCAATTTGGGCCAGCACCACCATGCGCCACACGATCCTCGCCAACCTAACCCACTAGCTACCAACAACAACACCTCACTATGACACTACCAGTTTGCCACTGCCACCAATCCCTAATCTCCATTCCCCATAACAATTCCCAAATATGGAAATCCATGATTGAATCCCTAGCCAGCCGAGGAGGCTTGACCGGCTAGGCGAGGGCGGTGGCTAACTAAAGAGGACTGAGCCCTGACAGGCGAGCGTGGCGGTTGGCCTAGGAGGGCATTGCCCTGAGCCCTCGTGCGGCAACCGACGGAGCATTCCTTGTGGGTGGCTACCGGTTGAGGAGGCCTGAGGTCAGTGGCTGGCTAAGGAGGAGGCCTGAGGTCAGCGAAAAGCAGACGAGGCTAGCAAGGTTGGTGGCCAGCTGAGGAGGCTCAAGGCCCTGACCCATGAGCAGCGAGCGAGGTGGATGGCTGAAAGTGCATCTAGGCCCCTCAAATTATTTTGGTGATTAATGATGACACAATTAAAGTAATCTAATGCTTCAACTAAGATTAATGCAGATGACGAGATCATATCAAGTTGGAATGTGATTGGATGCTCCCACAATCTCTCAAAAATGTAAAAGACGGCATCAAGACAATATTTGTAATTCTCATTTCATTTGTGTCTTAAGGATAGCCGTACTATTAAGAGGGTACGACGAGAAATCGCCTTTAGGATGTGCATGTGCTCAACGTCAAGTCTTGCATCTCAAATTAGCTCTCCTGCATTTAGTTTGAAAAAGTTTTCAATTCAAACCGAGCTGGGTAACCCGGAGTCTCCGGATTCAATCCGGAGTATCCGGATTCAATCCGGAGTGTCCGAACAATTTGTCCGGAGTCTCCGGGTTGGACCCCTCGGCCACTTTGGGTTCCAGGTGTCCGGAGTATCCGGACATTTTGTCCGGAGTCTCCGGACAACCCGGAGTCTCCGGGTTGTTTGTCCGGACACTCCGGTCTGTACAAAAACGAGAGTAACGGCTAGTTTTTGAACTGACTATTTAAAGCCCCCACTCTCTCCCAACAGCCAGGTACTGGATTGAGCTCATTCATTGCAGTATTCAAGCCACTCCTAACCTCTTCCAAGCATTCAATAGAGCTCATACCTCCTCCCACCATTAGATTTGGTTGTTGATCCTTTTTGGTGAGGAGAAGAAGAAGTAAAGTGCTAGGTGCATTCATTTCTAGTTGATTGAGCACTAGTTCATCCTCCAAGCGACTTCCGTGGTGCTATTACTCTTGGAGGTTGAAGGTCTCCTAGACGGGTAGGAGTCACCGGGAGCTACCAACGCGTGTGGTGAGCCCCGGTCGTTTGTGAAGGCGAGTCTCGCCTCCGAAAGGAAAGAGACAAGAAGTGAAGCTGGCGAGTGCATTTGTGCAACACCGGGAGGAAAGCGGGTTGAAAGAGACCCCGGCTCAAGTGCGACCGAGCCACCTCAACGGAGACGTAGGGTTCCCTTCAAGAACCCGAACTTCGGTGAAAATTCGTGTCCCTCTCGTTCACTTTTACTTCCTAGTCTTGCTTGTTTGGATTTGTTTTTGTAAAGCTAGATCTAGCTCTTTGCTTAGCTTTAATTCAAATCCTTACTAGCAATTGTTCTAGGTTGCTCTTGCTATCTAATTCTAGTGGTTTATTGTGCTTGCTAGAGTAGTCTTAGTTGCGCTCCCGAGCCAGCTAACCCGGAGAGTCCGGACATAAGACCGGACACTCCGGACAAGCCGGAGACTCCGGATCAAATACCTGGAGACTCCGGATTGACCAGCTCGGCCAGTTTTATTTCCGCTGCGATTTTTTAATCCGCCTATTCACCCCCCCTCTAGGCGACATCGTTGGTCCTTTCAATGGCCGAGGAGTGCGGCAAGCGGAGGAGGACGGCCGGCCAAGGAGGGAGGCGGGTTGAGGAGCCGAGCGAACCAAAGGGGGTGGTGAGCCTAGAAGGGGCAAGCCGACCAACCGAGCTAGGGCAGAGTCAGAGGGCTTTTGTGTTGAGTGGGTGACATCATGGTAGTGGGCACTGGTCGAGAGGTATGTAAAGTTTTTTGTTTCATTTTTCATGAATTGTGACTTTACGTATTGTGTACTGAGTATTGACTTCTACTATTAATCGATTCGAAGATATGTATGAGATGGAAAATGAATATTATATAAATATTTTTCAAGTAATACAAGTAGTACTCCTCACACTACTGATAGCAAAAATCAAACAAAGAAACCTCAAGTGTATCTTAATCCTAATGAAATTATCTCGGATCCAGCGGAACACATAATAATTGATGAGTATGACAAAGAAATACTACATATACTAAGGCTAGCAAAGTTCCTAGCTAGGGAGCCCCAATGTATCTATCCTCCATGAAAGCCCCTCAAAAAATGTGTAATTACGTTCAGGTCCTTCCAACAATTTTTATGACCGTGGGACACGGCCTACTCCAACTAGTCCTCACAATCGTGGAACTCCTCTAAAGCAGTAGATTAAGCAAAGGTGAGTACAAACGTACTTAGCAAATCACATCGGAAAAATACAATATAATGTGCATGTGACAAAAGAAGGTTATACGGTTCACTTAAGCATAAAGCAATAATTTTCTAAATATTCTAAGTAATTTTCAAATTGCATAACTTAAGGACACTTCATTTTAAAAAAAATTCCAACTCAGGAATCGCTTCTAGAATTCTCTAAGTTCCCCCCCCCTCATGGTCTCTCTCCATCCCAACATCCATTTTTATAAACTCAAAATTTTAGACTTACAAATTCTAGTCTGTGAATGATTGCTCAGCATGCCCATGATCGTGGGCACGACTAATCGATTAGTTTTACACTCTACAGAGGTTGTACAACTTTACACACAAGACATGATATTCTCATTGTGTTAGCACACTTCCTTTGGTGTGTGACAGAGAAAATCACGACAAAGCCCCTATAAAAACCCATCCATGTAGTCATACCCGTTAAGGATTCACCACTGAAAGAATCCCTCTAGTTAGAAGCTCCCTCTTGCACCAAAGTGGCAGCGTCACACTTTCACCACACCGCTACCACCAAATGGCATGATTGTCTGTAACATCCCCAATTTCGGTCTTTTCCCAAAAGTTAATTTAAATTAACTAAATTCAAATTTTGGTTTTTCTTCGATGTTCTAATTAACCTGGCATCCTTATCCTTCCGAAATTATAGTTCAATCCTTCATCGTCTGCAAAGTCAAAAATCTAAATTCCGATCCTTATTAGAAATTCCACCCGAGTTCCAAAATCCTCCAAAAATATCGAAACTTATTGCATTAGGTTTCAAATATTCTATAATATTTTTGAGAATGTTTCCAAGATTTATAGAGCTCCGTTGCTATTTTATCTTTCTCGCCCTTCCTCGAAATACTATTCAAATTCAACTTATTCGTTTCGGTGTCATCAAAATCCCAAAACTCATCCAAAATCAGTGAAACTAATTTTATTGGCTTCCAAATATTCCCTAGTATTTTTAGGAATTTTTCTAGAATTTTTAGACCCTATTTTCTATTTTATCCCGCGCGCTATTGTTTCTTTACTATTCATCGACCAATGGGAGAGCGCCACGTGGTGGCCCTGGTCATCTTCTTCGTATTTCAATCCAGAGAAGCTCCCCAAGCTCCCATTCATGGCCATCAAAGCTTCCATCACCATAACTTCCTTATTTCTTCACAAAATCACTCACGGTTTGATCCGGTGCGAAGGTGGAGACGAGGAGATTCCATTCCTCACCATTAAATCATCCTAAATCTCGTCAAAAACGGTTTAATCAAGTGAAAACCGAAACGCAATCAATCTCCAATAACTCGACCGTTACTCCATGAAACTACGAGCCACCACCTCCTACAACTTCGTCTTGGCATCTCTGACCCGGTGCTCACCCTCTTGCACTGCCTCACCTCTCCATTACTCCGGAAACTCGAAGAAATTGACACCGGTCACCGTTCGTCAACATCGCCACGGCAACTTTTGATCCGGTGAGGCATTTGCAATTCTGTTCACATCACCGTGTGCGCGTCATCGCCATGAACAAAAGCCCTCAATCAATTTTGATTTTCGTTGCAGGACAGCGACGAATTTTACGATTGAAGTTTCCGATTGGAGCGCTGCTCATCGTCGATTTCTCGCAAACCGTTGATCCCTTCCGAAATCTGGAAACACCGCTAGGTTCATCTTGTCGTGTTATACGTGATGCTCCCTTTTGTTTTGCAAAAATCCATCGATTTTATGTTTTCCCCAAATTGGATGTCCGTTGGCTGTTCCCGTCATCGGTTACTATTCCGGCCATAACTCTGATAAGCATTTCCCGGTGATATGTTGGTTCGATCATCCTATAAATTGAGCCCCAGAATCCTCCCCTCATTCCCCACACAATCCAATTAGAATTTCTCCAATCCAACTGGAATTTCTCCAATCTAACATACGGATCTCCTTATAGAAGCCGTTCTGTCCAAAATTTGGCGGACTTTCAGCAAGTTCTCCCGGTCACTCCCAACCTCCATTCTGCATCAAATTTTTTACTTGAGCTACCTCTCGGTGTCCTCTACATCTAGCAAAATAAGATTTTTAAATTGATCGCCGGAGCTCCGCCGGTAGCCATTTCTTCTCCAAGTCCGGCAGGAGGTTTAAAAGGCTCGTTCTCTTTCGTCGTAACTCCGAATTGAGTTATTCAAATTCATAAATTCATATAAAATCACCATATATCTGCCAGTATTATTTTTATTATTTTTTTGACTTTATTTATTTTATTTTATTTATTTGTCGCTCTGTTTTGCGCGTAGCCGAAGAACCTGCCGAAGTCGCCGACACCGTCGCCGAACCTCAAGACTTTGAGACTCTCACTGCGACCAAAGGCAAGTCACTTTGACGCATGTTGATCCCATATTTTACAAATGTTTTACAATGATTTACAACTTGCATTGCTATCTTTATACATGTTATGTCAAATATAGATTAATAGTTATTCCGAGTTTGTTGTCACCTCCTTGTTATTGATATCCATGTTTAATTGTAACCCTAGTATACTGTGTTATATCATATTTAAATTATATTGTGACATATGATGATTAGTACGATAGATGTGCTTAGTTGCAAAATTTACCAAAATGCCCATGGGCGGGATTTCATCGAAACTATGGTTTAAAGTAGGTTTTGAGAATGAAAGCATGGTATTTGCTACTGTTTTTGCAAAATAAAAATAAAATAAAAAATGGTTTGGACTTGGGCGGAATGGAATGTCGGGCGGGTGCGGATGGAGCACTAGTTTTCATTATGCAAGTACCGCCCCCAAGTCAATTAAGGACCGACGCTTGTGATTGTCCATTCTAAATATAACCGTACAACCACAAGTCTATAATGGGTATGACCTGGCTAAATAATTTGTAGAAGTATAACTTAGACTCACCAGATGGTGGAATGTGGATACCGAACGGAGGAAGTCGTTTTTCCCACACGGCACAAGAGGGGGCTTCTGTACCGGGTAGATGGAACCCTAACAGCAATGAAACCTCAGCGGGTGGGCCGGGTTAGATGGATACAATGTAAAGGCCTTGTCATGATTTCTCTGCCGACACACCAAAGGAAATGTGTTAATCCGGAGGCAAAAAGGGAAGATCATGTCTTGTGGGTAAAGCTGTACACCTTTGCAGAGTGTAAAACTATTCGAATAGCCATGCCTACGGTCAAGGGCAAAGCGAAGAATGCTTTCATATTGGTAGACTTGGTTTTGGATTTAAAAATAACTGATGTTTTATTTTGGGATCTGAGAGTGGTTAGAACTCTTGGATGTTTATTTGGCGGATTGAGCCAATTAGGTAGTTGGAACCTGTATTGATCATGACGGATGGAGTCATGAGTTGGATTACCTTAATCTTTTAAAACTGAGCGGATAGAGCCAGTATACTAGTGATGGTAGATAGAACCTTCGCTAGAGTATTAAATAATTTCAATTGTTAAAATAATTGTTAAAATATACTTTGGAAAAATTATTAATAAGTATGGTTTGATGAAACTCGGCTTTGTGCAAAAGAACCCTAATAAGCCTTCCTTGAGAATCCCTACATGTTGCATAATTTCCCAGAATTGCTGAGTACTTTTGTACTCACGCGCTACACAACATTTTGTCATCAGAAAACTTCCAAGATTCATCACCGTGAATTGTGTGTGCTAGCGTTGATCTGGGACTAGCATATAAATACACATGGTCCATGGTTTGTTTTGATACGGCTAGCCAGGTATGTCCCATTCCAGACATGGGGCAGTACGGTTAAGTTTTACATTCAACAAAACTCAGACCGGTTCTTAATTGACTACGTGAGACTTTCTACAAACCCATAATCATAACCACACCACCACCCAACCTTTTCTCGCCTAGTCTAAATCATATTTTTATTTTAACCATACCAATAATACTAACATTATGACTTTCATTTTAACATAACATTGTTTTGGCACAAATCTCCCAAAACTTCCTAAGTTCAATTCTAATCATGTCTAAGCAATTTATAAGTATTAATATATATTAATTCATATTTTTCTTAAGGTTACAATAGCATCAAAATTAAATTTCAAAGGTGGCGTACCAATTCTAGGTATAACTAGCAATTTAAATTGGGGCAGAATTAACATTTATAATAATTAGGCTTGCAATAATTTAAATCAACATACAAGTTTAAAAAAACTGAGAACAACATGATCAAGGTGGAGTAAATTGCCTGGTTCGATGAGTTGCTGCTCAAAATCGTCGCACGGGTACTCTTCGGATTCTCCGAAATCTACATGTGAAAACTAAACAAATTCAAATAAACTCCAAATAAATTCAAATAAAATACCAAACTAGCACCAAATAGAAATTTAGGATTTTAGATGAATTTCGAAAGAAAAACAGAGCCAAATGGAGTTCGAACCGGCGAAAATTGGCTCCTGAAAGTTTAAAAACAAATAAAAAGGATTTTTCTAAATTTTTGGAATTATTTTTCTAAAGGAAAATGTGAATTATTGTGCATGTTGGCGTCAACGACCGATTTTCGGATTTATTTTTCAACAGAAAACTCACATTATGACGCAATGCTGATGTCATAATTAAATTTTTGTAGAATTATTTTTCAATAAAAAAATCCCGATTAGATTGATAGGTGGGCCCGCCCGACGTGGACTAGGTCAATGCAGCATCGTGCACCCTGTGCACGCGCGCAGCACACGCAGGCGCGGCGGCCGGAGGGTGTTGGGCGAGGATGCCGACTAGAGGGGGGTGAATAGGCGACTTTAAAAATTCTCTCTACAAATAATTACTCGCCTAAGTACCCCTAAACCAAAACCTAAACAATAATTGATGTGGAAGCGATAAACTAAGGTTTTGACAAATAAAGCTTAAATCAACAAGGCTCACTAAGTGCACTGACTAATTAAGTTTTTACTCAAGCATTGCAATCATAATGATAATCAAGCAATTTAATTCTAAGAAAGTATAAATAAATAATTGTAAACAAACAAAAAAAGACGCACTGATGTTTTACCATGGTGTTCAGAGACTTACCGGTCTTCCCTAATCCACATTGAGGTAGCTTGACTCACTTCAAGCCACCTCATTTTCACAATTGAGCCTTCCTCGATCACTCGGGGTAGCTCTTCCCCACTACGGGTAGACGAGCTCCTTACCTTCATAATCGACCGGGCCTTCTCATAAACTCCATTGAGAAAATCACCGGACCACAACGCCTCCATGCCATCTAGGTGTCGGCAAACATCAAGAGTAATATGTCGAGTCTCTTGCTTGATCCTCACCAAGTGCAACACATGCACAAGGATGCTCAATTCTTCCCTAGAGGCAAGGCAACACATGCAACTAGAGATATTCTCTCCTTGCTATCAAGGTGCAACACATGCACAATTGAGAGGAGAGGCTTGTACTAGCTCAAGAGAATGCAAATCAAAATACCAGAGAATCAACATATGAAAACTTTAACTCAAATGGCACTCAAATCTCTCAATCATAGCTCTATGTGCTCTTGACCTTTTGCTCTTACAAGAACACCTCAAATGGGTGCTAGGATGGCTGCAAAAACCTCCCCCATTCGGCCTCATATAAAGCCCCTCAAAGAAACTAGCCATTTGAGGCATTAAATGCATTGGAACTAGTCGTTGCTACAGTACCACGGTACTAGCACCATGTAAAATACGGTAGTACCACCATCTCAACAACTAAAACGATCATAACTTTTTAATCCAAAGTCCGATTTAGGCGATCTTGGACTCTATGGAAAGCTTATCAACAGAGTTACAATTTTCACCCATTTTCAAGATTTAATCAACCATGAATATTTTCAAAGAATACGAAAACTTTAATTATTACACTCTTTCGTGATACTGTTGACACGGTCTCTCACTACTGAACTGGCCTCCTAGGAGCAGCTGCTGCTGCTGGGGGAGCTGAATTGTTGGGCCTAGTTGGTGCTGGTGCTAGTGCGAGTGTTGCTCTCTTAAGGCATTGATTTGCATTAGTTAGTGCTGCAGATTCCTGGTCCGATCGGGTGTGAGCTGAAAGCAAATGAGACTACAGCTCACCGAAAGCAAAGTAGTACTAGCACCGTGTGACTGATCATCTCGCACTCATAACTCGATCAGAAGAAAGAAGGAAAAGAAGAAAACTTCAAGCATTGATGTAAAATGAACTAGACAACTGTTTAGTTTGCTACTACTTGGGTTATCATATCATGGAGCTAGCTATAATGTTATGTTTTTTCTTTCCAAATTTGGAGAGAGAAAAAGTTCATCATCTTATGTTTCCCTTATTCTGTTATCAAGAAATTCAGCATCCAAACCTATCATTATCTCTACTAGTAATTACTCCATCCGTTCCTGAGTACATGCTATTCAAGCTTTTAAATTTTATTTTGAAATACACGCCATTCTACAATTTTAAGATGATTTTTTTTTACCATTTCCCCCCCTTTTGTATCCTTACCTTTTAGCTATTTCTGGTATCATTTACTACAACATTAGAGTAAGACACCATCCGAAGATATAATAAAGATGAGTAATACGGTCTTTTATAGATATACTTTAGGGGAAGTGAAAGAACCTAGAATAACATCTATCAAAAGCGGTACTAAGGGGGGTGCAAGGTATGCCCCGGCACCCCCAAAATTTTGAAAAAATATAAAAAGAAATTACCTTTTTGATGTGCCAAATTTGTTTCAATTTTGATAATTTGGAATTTTTAAGACCTTAGAACTATTTATATTGTGCTTTCACTACAGGAATCCGATGTATTTACGTTGGCCAAAAGCCGACGTAAATAGGGTAAAAGCCGACGTAAATAGCTATTTACGTCGGCCGCCGTAAACCGAGCGACGTAAATAGCCCTTATTTACGTCGGTGCCGATGTAAATAGCCCTTATTTACGTCGGCCACGAGGCCGACGTAAATAGGAATAGTAGTCCACATCCGGATGGGATGGTGGTGACATGACACTTATTTACGTTGGCCAGAGGCCGATGTAAACAATATCCACGTCATCGAACCACATCACCGTTTGATGTGGCACTTATTTACGTCGGCCAGAGGCCGACGTAAATACCGGGGTTGGCCAGGCCCAGGCCGACGTAAATACCGGGGCTATTTCCGTCGGCTAGGCCCAAGCCGACGTAAATACTGGAGCCACCAAGGCAGCCTAATATCGATTCTGGCCGGCTGGATTTGGTCAGCAAAAATATCAATTCAGATGATACAATATCAATTCAAGCCATTCAATCTTGCATTCATATAAACCAATATTAATCCATCCATTCAGATGACACAATTCAATTTGCAAACATAACATATGACATATAGAAACTTCAATTTGCATACATGACATACAGCACATAGAAACTTCAATTTGCAAACATGACATATGACACAGTTGAACCATACTACTCATTGTTCATACAAACATCAATTTGGCGGAGTATCTTCAAAGCGATGCCCACTACCGGCGTCACCTCCCGAGTTTAAGAAGCCACCAACCGACGGCGGAGTCCTCGAAGAAGAAGCACCGGTGCCTCCAACATGTGCATCCGGTGTGCGGGCTGCCGAACCCTATATCAACGAACATATGTTACAGATAGCTAGATTACGTTAAAACAAATTTAAGACAAATTTAAATAATTGATGATACCATGTTGGGAGATTGTGGGGTAAACAAGTGTGGAGGTTGGAACGGGGGAAGATTTAGTGGTCTTCCGAACTGTTGCGCCATATATTCCTACCAAAGAAATGTAATTGGCATGAATCATTGACATATCCCAGCCATCATACCAAGGAAATGTAATTTGCACAGGTGGCCAACCATCACTGTCTTCGTCTCTCGAGAGAAAAGACAACGCTTCGCACAAGGACACTTTGCTAACCCACCAGGAGGAGTTGGGGAGAAAACCCGATCCAGAAAAGCCTGTGTGTTTACTTTCCAATCTTGCATGTGATTCATAGATCTATCCCAACCATCATACATCCACCCACGTTCCTGTTCCATCTTTTCGACTATTGAATGCAAAAACAATACGTGAGAATGGGTTAAACTACTTAATTTTAAATTAGGCAATAAACTACCTTAATTTAAATTGGTATAGAAACTACCATAATTTAATAAACTAACGTAAATTAATTACATAAATCAATGTAGACTAACAACAAAATCATATCTCTAAATTTGAGCACCCATTGCAATAATATTGTCAGCTAAACTAACAAGAATCATGTCTATGCCTCTGTTAAATACACATTTGTATTGTACACCAGCAATCCCTAGGTATCAAGTGAATGACCCAAGAGAAATTAAAAAATAAGCTCAGGCTTTACTAATATAGAATTGAAAACCCATCTACAACATATAAACATCAATATAAACATCATTCATTCAATATTGTGACAACTTGAAACAAACATTGGAGACAATATCCTAGGTGACAACACATCAACATGAAAATGGATACTTAATAGGTGACAACACATCACATCAATATTTTAAGCTTCTAACAGCATTGACATAATCGCATACCACATTGCGCCCTACTTACTTAATGCCAAGATCGATGTGCTCCTGGAAACCGAAGCCGAAGCGACGTCCGGCAGCGGGCGGGCGGGCGAGAGGCGGCTACCTGTGAATGACCCAAGAGAAATCAAAAAACAAACTCATGCTTTACTAATATAGATTGAAAACCACTAAACAAGTTGGGAGGTTGCCGAATTCACTAAAAATTTTGGCAGCACCTCCCCTAAAACATGGACATCCACTCAGTAGACAAAAGAAAATAATCAATCTAATAGCAACAACATTAAAAGGTCATGGTATCCGTTAACCATCATGACCGACTAGCACAAACAAAAGGGTCATGGTATTGATTAACCATCATGACCCACTACAGATATAAACTAACTAATTCAAAATCAAGTTCATTAAACCTGGCACTACTTCCAAAAGAGATATGCTGAATTATTCTTAACCATTCTTAACCTATCAATTACCCTCAACTCAAGGATCATCAGTTGCCCTTTAAACATCATAATCCTCTAATATTCTTATCAGTAAATGTTGATAATTCAAAACATTGTTGGAATCATGTTGAGGTTCTTCTAATGCCCAATACTGGTGAACCTATAGTAAGTTTTTGCCCATTTTATAGCATTAAATCAGAGCATTATGTAACACAACATTGTTGTTGAAGGTTTCCTCATGTTCCTGGGATATAAAACCAAGAGCAGATTGATGCATGGAAGGTGGTGGATGCTGTTCATGCCAAAGGAAGCATCTTTTTTTGCAAATTAAGGCATGTAGGCCGCGCTCATTGTATTCGAAATGATAATGCAATTTCCAAGAAATCTGTAACAGGTTTCCAAAGTGCAGACAATAGGCATCATGGACAACGAATTAGCATGGAGGGCGGCGGCCTCCGTCGTCGGGCCGGCGCGGAGGCGGCGGGCAGGCGCAACGTGGGCGCCGCCTTCACGGCCAGCGGCCGGGCGCGGTGCGGGACGGCGGCGGTCGGGCGCAGCGGCGGCGGCGGGCGGGCGTAGGCGCTGAGGGCAATACGATTCGGCTAGTTAGGGCAGAACGCGGAGGCAGCTAAGTCAGGTTACCTATTTACGTCTGCCAGGTATTTACGTCGGCCCAGCTTGGCCGATGTAAATAATCGCCACGTGGCCTATTTACGTCGGCCAGGCCGACGTAAACATGTGTCCCCCATTTTGAATTTCGTGCACGCGTGGTGAGCTTCTATTGACGTCGGCCGAGCCGACGTAAATAGGACATGTGTCCGATGTAAATATGCCTATCCGAATTTTAATTTTTTTCCGATTCGATGGGACTCTATTTCCGTCGGCTAAACCGACGTAAATAGATAGATTTACGTCGGTTCAGCATAGCCGACGTATATACCTCATCATTTACGTCGGTATTATATAGGCCGATGTAAATACCTGTAGTGTTTTAGCATATTTCAAATATATATGTTGAATTTATGATGTTATAAAATAATTGTAAAAGACTACAGAGTTATACTATAAAGTGTGCACCCTCGATGAAAATTTCCTAGTCCCGCCACTAGCATCTACGAGGAACAGATTTTTGCAACTGTAAAGAAGAGGGAGGAAATGCATCTCACCGTCCTGCGCTGAGTCACAGACCACTGAGCAAGATCGGCTAGCCAGTCATCATCAGAGAAAACAACTTGTCAGTACCACGATGGCTATAGCGAGTGTTTGGAATTTCATTTTAATTTTTTTTCGTACACATTGAAATTCGGTTAATTTCAAAATTTCGGTGTAATTTTAGAAAATATGAATTTTAAGATAAAATTTAATGAAATATTGAAATATTTTATATCAAATGAATCGACCGAAATATTAATAAAATAAAGGCAAAATATCCGGTGCAACCACCATTTTCGTGCAACCACCGTGCAACCCTACTAAAAAAAATTCTAAAAAATTCTGAAAAAAATCATGGATGTACATCTCAACTTACCCCATCTACGTATAAAATTTCATGATCAAATACGTCATATGCTAGAAGTTAGTTTTTTTTGGTAACTTCTAGCATATGACGTACTTGATCATGAAATTTTATACGTAGATGGGGTAAGTTGAGATGTACATCCATGATTTTTTTCAGAATTTTTTGGAACTTTTTTTAGTAGGCCAGATCGCGATCTGTAAAACGATGATCAGACCGGATATTTTGCCGAAAATAAATGTATTTCGGAACCCACCGAATTTAGCCGAAGCAAACCCTGCCCATAGCCAATGAAAGATAAGACTATGGTGGGTAGCAAAGATGAGTGAGTGACACAAGCAGACTACTAGCTACCAGCTGGCTAGGAGAGGACGACATGCACCTGGTATCCCGGAAACGCGCCCACCAAAACGGCAAAAACCATCGCCGGCAGCCTCCTGTTTTGCACACGCAGACGCGCTATATAACCACCCCGATCCTCTCGCCCTCCCTTGCACCAACACAGCAAGCTCGATCCATCCGAATTCCATCCACCAGTCTCCAGCCACAACACAAGGAACGAAAGAAAGAATCGCAATGGCGGGTACGGCGGCGGCGGCGGCGAAGGCGTCGTGGATGGTGGCGATGAGCGTGGGCGCCGTGGAGGCGCTCAAGGACCAGGCCGGCCTGTGCCGCTGGAACTACGCGCTGCGCTCGCTGCAGCAGGGTGCGATTGCGAAGGCCAACCTGCGCGGCGGCGCGGCAGCCGGGAGACTGGCTCCCGCGGCGGCTCCGACGACGGGGAGGAGGAAGGCCATGGAGGCCGAGGAGGGGATGAGGAGGGTCATGTACCTCAGCTGCTGGGGCCCCAACTGAGCACGCGCATCCTAGTCTAGATAGAAGGATCAGCAGCGAATTAGCTAGAGAGCTTGCCTAGAACTTGGCTGGTTGTAGCTAGGAATCCAATGATCTACATCTGTATATGTTACTGGTAGAATGATGACGACGAAAACTTTTGTCACTTGGTAATCAAGGCTGTGTTGATCAAATTTGCGTCGTCTACGAAGCGGTATTTGTTACTGATATAATGATGATGATGATGATGATAAATCTACGTATACGATCTATTTTCATGTATCTAGTATAAAAATGTGAAAAGATATAGTATTCAAAGTTTCAAAATTTTAAATGTACGGGTCATAAAACGACATCTATTTACGATTGAAGGGAGTAATAATCACCTGTTTGATCAGTTATCGAAACCAAAAAAAAGTTAGAAAACAGATTGCTAATTGAGCTTCGTGGTCTCCAAACCAAGTTTTTTTTTTGTACACCGATAAATCGATGAAACGAGGTACATCTCTCGGTTTAATTTACCCAAGAACGGCACTCCATACTGATATGCGTAGTACTACAGTTGGTCAGATCCACAAATGGTCCGATTAGTCATGAACTGTTTTCAGAGAATAAAATTTCTGATAGTAAAGAGAGGAAAAAAGATAATCTGTCAGCTGCAGTGGCGGAGCCAGGATTTTTATAAGCCTAGGGCCGAAAATAATCTGTCGACTGTGATGTGATGAAAAATAAGATGACAATGGTTTTGACCTCTTCATCCTGTATTTTTATTACATCAAATTGAATCCGATTGATTAATCAATATATTCAAATCTAGCAACTAATACATATTTGATGATTCACAGTTGCATCAAATGGAGAGTTCCTAAAATGTGCATCAGTGCATCAATTAAACTATTGAAGAAGGCAAGAAGTTACCTTGCGCCTGGGCTTGCGGTATCTGTAGAAGTAGAAATGTAGAATAGAACTAAGAACTAAAGTACTAAATGTATGAACCCTCACTTCCTCTATTTCTCAGATCAAGGCATCAAGCACTGAAGCACTAAACTGAAGCTCAATGCTCAAGGCTCAAGCACTCTTCCTCTGTTCCACTGAAGCAAGTGACGGTCGGCGGGGCGAGGTCGGGTGAGGCGAGGCTGAGCGGGGCGTCGGCCGGGGCGGGGCACCAGGCGAGGCTGCTGGCGTCGGCAGACACCTTGCCGCCGGGCGGCGCCGACGCCATGGGGCGCCGAGCGCGGGTCGCGGCAGTAGGGGTGCGCCGGGCAAGGGCGGCGCCAGCGGGGCGCGTCGGGCGGGTCGCGGCGGGTGGGGCGTGCCGGGTGGGAGTGGCGGGCGGGCGGGCGCGCCGAGTGGGAGCGGGGGCGCGTCGAGTGGGAGCGGCGGCGGGGCGTCGACGAGCGACGGGCGACGGCTTCGGGAGTTCTTCTAGGAATCTAGGGTTGCCTGCCTCTGCCTGACTGCCTCTGCTGCTTTTGGTTGGGAGGCTGAGAGCTAATGGGCCGAACCGCCGAAGGCCTCGGGGCTGGTTAAAAAAAGTTAAATTTTGAATTGCTATTTAGACACCCGGTGGCCCGAGGCCCAACTCCGCCCCTGGTCAGCTGGTCTTCGTTGCTCCTTAAGAAAAGGGAAATCAGGGACAGCAATGGCAGGTTGGAAAGGTTAGCCAGGGACTGGGGCAAGATGCGATACTTATGGTCCGTGGGTCTCGTTTGCGTTGGGTCGGTAGGATTTTCGCATGGATTTCTCACAGGACAGGTAAATGACTCTTCGATTTAAAGAAATTTTAAAGAAAACATGGAGGAATGCAGTGCAAAGAAAAAAATTTATATGGGTGTTCGATTTGGAGGACTACTTCAAAGTAATTTCGTAGGATAAGAAAATTTCCTACAGGTTTTGGAGGAATTCTAGCATGAGGCCTATTCCTCATGTTACAAATTCATTTGAGAGTTCAAACGCACCTTCTCTTTTTCTCTCTCCCTTCTCTCTAATCAATTAATATTTACTCTCAAAATTTCTGTATTTTTTCCTTTGGTGCAACCAAACACCCTTTGTTGCAAATTTGTGTGGTTTTCGTCCCTACATGATTCAAGAGTTCATGATCGATATTGCAATTCTACGCTTTTTTTTTTATTCTTGTGTTTGCTAATCAAAGAGGCCAATTTCCGTAAGAACCGAGGAAAACTCGCGCCTTCCAAACAGAGCCGTGGCAGTGGTTGCCGTTTACTGCTCCCTCCGTATTTTTAAATATAAGATGTATTTTATATTCTAATGCAAATTTATTATGGTATTCTCTCTTTACCCATAATAAATAGGTATCTTTACTCTATATTTTCCACGTACATGCATTAAGTACAGTGCTTAGTAATAATAATTAAGAGTAATCTAGTTATTTTCAATACCTTTTTAGTCTATATTCAAAGAGAAAATATATCTTAGAAAACTTGGAGGAAGGAGTAGGTTGCTAGCGGGTATTGCATATTCGCCCGTGGTTTCCTGGAGACCGTGGCTCATGGCCACTGGTTTTCCCTTCCCACAGTACATTTATTTAGCTATCCCACAAACTTCGCTCCTTGTCCACTTAATTAAGCACATGGATGAAACAACAGAGCAGCTCGAGGGAGGAGGGAAATGTTTTGGCCGGCTCCAGTTAGCCAAAGGTCGGTGTACGTGGCTCGTGATTCGAGCCTTCCTGTTGCAGATCGAGGCTCTAGTTCACTGCAATCAACGCAGTACCGTCAGCCAATCTGAAGGTCATCAAGAACAGAGGAAGTACTACTTAGGCCCCCTTCGAGACAGCTTCTGGATTATGGATTCTGGATTATGGAAGAAGCTGCTTCTGATTATGGGAGAATCGGGTCGAGATGGCTACAACTTTTAGGTTTCGGACCGAGCTGGCGAGAATCAGCAAGAATCAGTGATAATCAGGTTTCAGCCAGATTCTGATTCTATACAGAAATCAGCTTCTGATTCTCAGAGAAGCTATCCAGAATCTTCCCGTTTGGCAAATAATCAGCTTTTTTCTAAAGCAGAAGCTGTCCAGAAGTTGAAACGAACGGGGCCTTAGGCTATTTCCAGGGCAAAGTATCCAATAATGCCACATAGGATGAAAAGTATGGATACTGTATTGAAGAAACACTCTTTACAATGCATAGTATCATACTTATATGTTTAAAATAATTAATTGGTGTGATGTTGTGTCTATAAAAGTGGACCCAGAGTATTAGATTTTGTGACATGGCCTAAGATATTGTGCCAAAGCTGTATCTTGCTTAAGATACAGCTTTCTTCTCTCTCCTATTTATTGCTTTGCCACATCCGCAAAAAATCCTATGTAGCATCTAATTAATGAGTATGATACTACCCATTGAAAATAGCCTTATTGGCCAAGAGAATCATTAAATCAGTTGCCAACATTCGCCGTGCTCCTACTTGGAATGAAAACGAGTCATTTATAGGAATTCACTCATTTCAATGACTAAGGATTGTTATTTCTGTTTTGCTTCAAATATATACGACCTGTATCACTCTGTCATGTAGCATGGAGACTCTTTCAGCGCACAAGTGTGACAGACCGTCTTTTTAGGGGCAGCCCGGAAGATCACAACAGTTAACCAGGAAGATTAACTGTTGGAAAAGACAAGAATATATTGCCAGACAAAAGCAAAATCAGACTTTTATTCAAATATTTGACCCAACGGCCGAGTTTTTACAAGAGGGAAGTATCCAGGCTTCCAATAATACATTACCCAAAGAATGCCATAGGCAGGGCCTGAGTGAAAAGACAAGAGACCTAAAATTAGACTAAGTCGCCATCTATGACTTCTTGGTAAGCTCCAGCTTCTTCACACTCTGAAACGGTCGGGGGTTTGCAAGGGTGAGTACGGGAGTACTCAACAAGTCGTACGGAAAATACTGAATACTACATGTATGGGATAATCAAAGGATGACAATATGGTTGTAAGTATCTGGATGCAGTTTTATTTCTAACAACATTTTACATTTGAAGCACAAACCATAAGATAAAGTAGGGGGGTTTCCAACGTTCAACACTACTTAACCACATTCACAATTCAACAAAATTACTTAGAGCTAGGTTACAGGAAATCACTCCAGTTCAAACTTAATTTTATTAACCGGAAGTACGGCGTATTCGAATGCCAATATGATTAACTCTGCAGAGGTGCTCAGCTTTACCCACAAGATATCGTCAACCCTGAATTCAAACAGGGCAGATGGAGAACACTTTATATACCACGTGTTTTCAGTGTAAGAACTGACCCTCCTTCAAAAGGAGATGCAAGAACTGACCGAGATAATCAGTAAGAGTATTGGCAACATACAAGCACAATCTCTCGTGAATCAAGCCGGGGGATTTGCGGCCGGCACTCACCACTAGACGATGTCATGACCAAGAAATTTCAGAACAGGCCTGCGTATCGCCAAATGGTGGCCATTCCGACATTATGGTACATGCGTCTTGTATCTAACGGACGTAGATCGAGCCCCACTAGTTACAACCAAAATTATCAAATATCATTTCGATAGCGATCGACATGGTATGTATTATTTCGCCACCTAAAACGGTATAGAGCAGCGTAATGTTCTATACTTGGTACCAGTAAATACCGGTTATTTCGGCTCTGATACTGAACAATACCGATCATATCGGCGGAATTGACAGTACCAAACACATCAAACTATATGTTATATTTGATTCTACTATTATGTATTTAGAGTAATATTACAAGTGAAATTTGGTGTGCATATATAATTAAACATATGCAACTTATAGATATATATATTATTACATTAAACCTTGGAACGGTACACCAGTATAGGTTGGTACTGATATTTCAAGAATCAAATTGATATGATGTCCAAAATTGCATTAACAAGTATGGTTACGACAACTTAGGTATGTACACTTCGTATATTATATCCCATAGAGTTCTAGCTAACTCGCGCGGCCACTTAAACCGACATGGTCGCTAGCTGTTGCGCCATGTCTCCCGCTTGGCTTAGCCGTTTATACGGTTCATATATTTTAGAGAGGTGCTTCTATGCTCTTCCTTCTAGTACAAGTTGCACAAATCTTGAAGCAAACGAAGGGGTAAGTAATTACCATCTACCTTTCATTCATGTTTTAATAGTTGTGCAACTTTTAGAAGGAAGAGCATAGAAGCACCTCTCTATATTTTAACAGCGTCGATTCTCACCAGCAGACGCTTCTCGCGTTTAAGCCTCCGGTCGCGCCTTCGAGCCCCCATGCACGCACGACGCGTGGAGGCGTCGCTCGGGTAGCCGTGTGGTGCGGGGTTTTTTTTGGAAAGATTGCCAAAATTTTTAGAAATTACGTATAGGTTCGTTTTTTTAATGGAAAAGCTCTGGAACTTCTAAATTCGTTTTTTTTTAAAAAAAAAGCCCTTTAAAATTACACCTAGGACTGATTTTCTCACGGGGATGCCCTCCAAACTTCTATAATCCGTTTTTTCCCGCAAACTCTTTCCTTTTGCGTAGGGGCCTTCAGAAATTACATCTATGTGTGTTTTTTTAAGCGAGGAAACCCCCAAAACTTTCAAATTTTGTTTTTTTAAGCACATATTGTTTTCTTTACATCTACGTGAAAATCCAAATCGTTCTTTTGCGTGAAGCCCCTCAAAAACTACATATTGGTATGTTTTTACGACAAAGATTATATCTAGGTCCATTTTTTAGCGAGGAGACCCCAGAAACTTCCGAAGTTTGTTTCTTTTTAGCTCAAATTGTTTTTTATATATATAGGTATATTTTTTAAAGAGGAGACTCTAAAAACTTTCAAAACTTGTTTCTTTTATGCGCAAATTGTTTTTTCGACAAAGGCTCTCAAGAGTTCTAAATCTAAATCGATTTTTTTGCATGAGGTCCCTCAAAAATTAAACCGTGGTGCATTTTTTACGAAAAGATCCTTCAAACTTTTTGAATTTGTTTTTCTTCCCGTGATTCTTTCTTTCAGCAAGAAAATCGCGGTGCCAAGCGCCTGGGCGGACGCCCACAGGTGCATCTAGTATTTCTATATTTCCTATGATTCCATGTTGTATCTTCTAGGTTGTTAAGGATGACTAACTTTGCACGAATAAACGGCAACTGAGAGATCTAAGACGTGAAATATGTAGGCTCCCTCAAACCTAAGAGGTGAAATAAAATTAGACTGCAATTATTATTTTTTAATTGCATCAATCGGGTATTGAACTCAAGATCTCTTTTGGCTCTAATACTATATTGAATTGCTCGTCTTTTTTTATCAGTTTGAGTTTTTAGGTGAACACTTATACCTCAACACCGGAGACGATAGGATTTCCCCTTTATTTACCTGTTGCTTTGTCAACTCAATTAAGTTTTCATCGTCATCAACATGAAGCATTTACATGGACTTGCACAGCCATGAGCCATCCTAATCCTAGCCGGCCAAAACTCTGCAGCTCAGAACAGAAGAAACAAGGAGAGAGCGACCGATACGTGGATCCTCCTAGGCGGTGATCAGTTAGGACCCCAGCACACTACTACAGAATTAGCTTCTAGAAGCGGTTCGAAACCACCTCTAGAAGCGGTTTTACAACCGCTTCTAGGCAACCGGTTGTGATACCTCGAAAGGTATCACAAGCGGTTCTAGGAACCGCTTGTGGTGGTGCGACACCAAGCGGTAAAAGGTAGTAATAATATCGTGGGAACGAGATTCGAACCCACGACCAGCACTCCAACCTCGTGACTCGCCTCATCCATCTAGCCAACCCACCCACGCGTGCTCTCTGATAGAGTAGGGCACGCATTCCTTTTATTATTTCTAAAATTGGGCTTCTACAAGTGGTTCGTGACACGAACCCCTTCTGAAGGGGTCTTTAGAAGCGGTTAGTGTCACGAACCGCTTCTAAAGCACCTTTAGAAGGGGTTAAGTGACAACCTTCTAAAGCTTTAGAAGGGGTTAGGGACACCAACCGCTTGTAAGAGCTTTAGAAGGGTTCATGCCACGAACCCCTTCTAAAGGTGGGGCTTTAGAAGGGGTTCGTGCCACAACCGCTTCAGAGATCCTCCTGTTGCCATAAACCGCTTCTGTTGTGAGCATTATAACCGGTTCGCACCAAACCGTTGCTAATAGGCCGCTTGTGATACCCGGTTTTGTAGTAGTGGCAGCTGAGGTACATGACCGTCCTCATCCCCTCCTCGCCCTCCATGGCTCTCCTCCTCTCCGCCGGCGCCGAGCTAGCCAGCCTCTCGGCGGCACGCCGCGAGGCGCAGGCGCCGGCGCCGTGAAGGTTGGCACGGGCGGCGCGGTGCAGCGAGCGGACCGCGTGGTTCCAGCGGCAGAGGCCGGACTGGTCCTTGAGCGTCTCCACGGCGCCCACGCTCATGGCCACCATCCACGACGCCCTCGCCGCCGACGCTGCGGTGCTCGCCATCGCGATCCTTTGCTCCAAAACTGCTCTGGTTGTTGGTGGCTTCGGTGTATAGTGAGGTAGAGATGAACGGAAGCCTTTTCTTCAGGTGGACTGGTCACTGGTGAGAGGAGAGTGGCCGTCGGGTGGTTAAATAGAGGAGGAGGAGGGGTGCAGTGGTGAGACCGATGATAAGTTGTCCGGAAAACAGGAGGCTGCAGGCGATGGTTTTGCCGTTTTGGTGGGCAATGGTTTCCGGGAAACCAGGGGCTGGATGCAGCGATCGTTGCTGCACCGTCATGTCCTCTTCCGCTCTGCTTGTGTCACTCGTCTTCAACTCTTCGTCATCTTCGCGTACGGTACTAGTGACGAGCTGTTTGTTTGTTGCCTTCGAGTTATGATTGGTTGACGAATCACTGGTGGAAGTGTCCTCTCCAGAGGTGGCTGTACAGAATCTACAGATCAAATTTGGTCATCCAATTCGTAGGGGTATTATATACTCTCTCTTTTTTTTGTTCTAAATAGTCTTGACTCGTCTTAGGCCCCGTTTGACAATTTGGAACCGAACCGTTTCTACTAGATTCTAGGAGAAACCCAACCAAACGGTCTAAAGCTCGGAACGATTCTCCTTGGATCGTTTCTTATTTTTTCACACCGTGGCTGAAGAGGTCTCAACCCAGTTCCACCCGATTCACAGAATCCGACCTAAAACGTTTCTACCAAGAATCTGGAACCGTTTTCGTTTCTACTAGAATCTGGAACCGTACCAAACAGGACCTTAGTGTCCAAATAATCGATACCACCGCTCAACCAACTTGCCGGCGTTCGGAGCCTTATCGTCACCAGCGAGGTTAATTGTCGATGGTGCCCTCCTCTTCGACACCATCCCACACATCCAGCTGACTACCCCCCCCCCCCCCCTCTCCGCCACCTTGCTACCACGCCGTCGCTGCCCAACCACATTACTTGTACATCCGGTTCAACTGCTCGTGCATATATGTCCTTATTCGTAACTCCATTACTTCACTCGTGAGCGTTAAGTTAAGCTGTGGTAGCTATAACTGTTAATTTGTACTTCCTCTGTCCAAATTTATAAGACGTATTTCTTTTTAAAAATGGTTAAATTACTCCAAATTATTATTAATAATATACTCAATACATGTATGTAAAGAATATAGAGTAAAGGTGGATATTTATTAGAGGTGAAGAGGGAACACCACACTAATTTTTATATTGCAATATAAAATATGTCCCATATTTACGGATAAACACGTCCTGTATTTACCGAGGATGTTCTGTTTAACAAAAAATTTTATACTCGATGGATTCATAGTATCGACCGGAAAATGTACTCTTCGACTTCAAGTGCATCGATACACGTATAAGAAATTCCTTGGCTGGCAAAAGCTTGAAGAGGCCTAATGAAATGTGCATTGAGCCGGTTGGGCTACTTCGTCGACTCGGTTAGATAGGAGCAGAGCCTTTGATGGCCAAGTGTCATCTAAACACCGGTACAGGGTTCCTAAATCAGAGTTCAAGGTTATTAGCAACGTCCGCAGCCTGGTCCATCTTGATTAGTTTGTTTGCTTGCATAGTACTTGAAAATTAACTTGAAAAATACAAGAAAGACTCAGTGAGTTGGCAATGATAGCACTTGAAAATGATATTTTTGAGAAGATTAATTGTGAAGATATAGTCGTGAAGATTTTATTTCAAGAAATACTAGGCGGATGATGTTTTTTAGTAGAACATGAGGTCAGTACCATCTTGACTCTTTTAGCATTGATATTTGATATGTTCTTAAATTTTGTAAGAAAAAACACATATTAAAGTTATATAATTGTCTGAAAGTATGTTTTATTTATAGTACAGATGAATTTTTTAAATTTTAGAGCCACAATTTGTATTTCGCTCCAGGGCCCCAAATTTCTGAGACGGCCCTGGATCGGAGTCCCACGCGTTGCTCGTCCCGTGTTGAAATGGAATAACGGTGATTTATCTTTTATTTACTTGTACAATTAATTATTTATTTTATGATATCTCATTGACATATATGGTCTAAAATCATATGTTAATAAAATATATGAGATAAATGATTAATTACACCAACAATCAACAAATAGGGAGTAAATGATCAATTCTTAAGTCCATACCTCAAGTCAAGACTCACCAAATGCTATGGATCACTAGGGTTTCGAAAGTTCTCTTGTTGCCCTCGGACGTTGCCTTCTGCGAGATAGATTGATACTAAGTTGTAAAGTTACAATTTTGCCCTCTATTGATTGTACTTCTTTATATTTGGTGGTGTACTAGAGATAAATCCTCACTAATATGACTGGTTGGATTAAAAAAATGAATGGTCCATTAATAATTGGTGTGTACTATAGAAAAGCTCCACAACGGAATGTAAGATATGTGCTGATACGTGCAGTAAAACTTTTAAATTTTGTCTATCAATATTTTAAAAAATATCTAGATTAGATAGACACACACATATATATATATATATATATATATATATATATATATATATATATATATATATATATATGTGTGTGTGTGTAGATTTTTTAAAAAAGTATTGTCATAACATTATAATTTTATTGATTTTTATAAATATATTATATTATAAATTTGGTGATCAAAATTGTATTTTAGGATATTCTTTTGTGACCGGAGGAGCACGTATTATTTTGCTGAAGTGCTGAGCATAGCTATGAAGGAAAATGATAAGAGATGATGAGTAATGCTTCTGTACATCACTCTTATAATATAAGTTACATAAATTTTAAAACAAAAAATAAATAAATAATTACTATCTATCATTTATTTATGTTTTAATATTTATACAACTTTCAAATGGTTACATGAACACCTCCCCACAGTGGTAGCAACCATTAGTTCGAGGTTTATTGTGAGACCCCGGATCAGCTATCCAGAATCTCCTGTGTATTTCCGTACTAGTCCCAGATCAATAGCTAGTACACACAGTCACAGTGATACATCATTGCCGAACAAAACGAAACTTGTAATGTAAATATTCAAGTATGGGCCACATGGCCACTTATTACAATACTCGGTCCAACGACCGGACACTCAAAAACAAATGGGAAGCAAAAAGAAAGCAACGAGCGCCACAACGCCACAAAGCATTTAATTAGAACGCAACTAGTCCTCCCGGCAATCCTCCTCGAAGAACTCCTCCTCCTCTTCTAGATCTTGATAAATTTCGATGATTACAATGTTGGTGTAGCACGTGAGTACAAAAAGTACTCAAAGAAGTCGTGAAATTATGATCATGAGGGGCTTTCCAAAGGAAGCTTAATAGGTTTATTTGCATAAAGCCACATTTGATTAAATCATACTTAAGTAATAAATTTCACAAAGCATATTTTACAACTCTTTTAATAATTGAATTATTTATTATTGTAGTGAGGTTCTATCCACCATCACTAACATAAAGGCTCTATCCGCCAACAGTTTAAAGGATCAAAGTTAATCATGTGACTCCATCCGTCAAATGTAAAGCGGTGTTCTATCCACCTGGTTGGCTCTTTCCGCAACAACATTCGAGAGTTCTAACCACTCCCGAACCCCAAAACAAAACACTTTTCGGTTTTAAAAACAAAATCAAAGTCTACCAATATGAAAGCATTTCTTGCTTTGCCTTTGATCCAGGCACGGCTATTCGAATAGTTTAAACTCGCGCAGAGGTGTACAACTTTACCCACAAGACAAGATAGACCCTTGTTGCCATGCAATTAACACACTTCCTTAGGTGTGCCGGCAGTGATATCTTGACAAGGCCGACAATGTATCTACCTAGCTAGACCCACCCACGAGGTTTCACCGCCGTTAGGGTTCCTCCACCCAAAGATGTAAGCCCCTCTTTGCGCCGTGGTAGCAAAACAACAACCACAACAATGCCTCCGTCCTCGCTCACACAACAACCAGTGGTGAGTCTAAACTAGGCTTCTACAAATTAGTGAGCCAGGTCGTACCATTATAGACATGTGGTAGTACGTTATGCTTAAAATGGCAATCATAAGCGTCGGTCCTTATATGACTTGGGGCTGTGACTTTGCACAAAGGATCAAGACTTGATCCGCTCTCCACCGACATTCCAGGCCGCAAGTCAAAATCATTTTACTTTTCTTTTATTTTAGAAAACAGGACCAAAATCATAATAATAACTTTCAAATCACGTTTGATAACATTCTTTTTGAATAATCCCACCCATGGGTTGTTTTGGCCTTAAAGGTCCTAAGCAATTCTACCGTACTACATAGCAAACGGATACCAAATAAACATAGGCATGGTATAAACAATGATCTAGGTTACAATGGATATGATTGACAATGTCATGGAGGAATCAACAAGTTCGGAATAACTAGCTCTTATATTTGACATATTTAATTAAACATAGCCATGCAACTTTATAAACAATTTTAAATCCTTTCGCAAACATAGGAGCAAAGTGCATCAAGGAGACTTGTCTTCAGTTGCGGCGGTGTCGAACTCGGAAGGCTCGACGGCGAATCGGTGGTCATGGGGGGATAAATCGCCGACTACACGCAAAACGAGGCAACAAATAAATAACGGAAAATAAATAAAATCCAAAAATTATAAAATTAGTACTGGCAGAAAGGTCTTGATTTTAGATGAATTTAGAAATTTGAATGAGGTCAAACGGAGTTCGGACGAGAAAGTTATGAGCTTCCGAAGTTTGAATTTCGAATAAATCGAAAACCGAGAATATTCCCGGAATATTCCTCTCTGGTTTGACTGGTCAAACGTTGACCGAGAACTTTGACTGGATGTGTGTATGGCAGTGGGGCCTAGGTGTCATTGACACAAGGTTGTCTTCAACCTTGAGATGTGCCATGGCCATGGGGTGTGAAGGAGCTCGCAAGGAGAAGAGTGAAGGTTTCGCTCACGCGAGGGGATGCGGTGGTCGCTTACGGCAGCGTGGCCCATGCGAACTGGCTGGCCTCGGCGGGCGCCGTTACAAGATGCACAGCGCTGGCGACGCTGGCACGCGCGAGGGGTCGCGCATGGCATGGCGATGGGGCAGCTGGCCAAGGCGGTTACATGAAAGCAATGGCTGGCTGGCGGGCTAAGCATGGGCAATGACGCTACGGCGCAGGGCGATCGCCACGGCGGCGGCTGCGGTGGCTGGGCGGCGGCCGCCGGGCGGGCGAGCCGCGGCACGGGCCCATCCACGCAAGCACAGAGCCCCAAGGCATGTCCAAGACCAAAGAACAGAGCTCCACAAAAAGAACAGAGACTACAACAAAAGCTAAAACTTGGATTTCTAGCTCATTTTTGCACGGATTTGATCCAAACAAAAAGCTAGAACCTCTAGATAACATCCTTAAGAACCTATAACCGGAAGGAATTGAACCGAAACTCACTGAGCAAGATGAAATCGACGATGAACACTGGTTCGGCCGAAAACGAGCAAACGCGAAATTAGCCGAGGAAACTTGATGAACCCTGAAATTGATGGATGGATTAGAGACTAGACATCCATACTAACACAAGGAAACGAACGGGAGGAAGAAAGATCCACCGGAGTGGAAGATATGAGCAAGAACACGAAGAACGCGAAGAACGCGAGAGTGTGTCGGTTTTCTTGATCTAGTGGCCGATTGGGTTTGAGAGGCTAAAGGAGGGTTATACCAACGAAAAGAGGGTTCTTATACGGAGAGATGAGAGGTGGAATCACGCGGAACGGATTAGAAACGGCCGCGCAATCTCCAAAAGAGTGGATTTCGGGTTTCTCGCAACCGTTCAAAAACCAACGCGATTTCGGGTGCAACAACCCCATGGATAGGAAGAGGAGTCCGCTTGTGATCCCAATCTGATCCGGCGGTGATTGATTTGGAGTTGCGTGGAGGGAGTTATGAGTGATTAAAGAGAGCATCTCTATTTTCGTTGACTTGGAGCTCCAAAGTTCATGCCATGGCTAGAGGTTGAGGATGATGAATAGTGCATGACACGTGGCACCTCCTCATTGGTCCTCCTTACGCAAATGATTCGCCTAGAGAAAAATAAGGAAAATGGCCTAAAATTCCGGAAAAATTCCTAGAGCCATTTTGGATTATTTGGGACTCAATGGAAGTGGTTTGGTTGAATTTGGATGAATTTTGTGGAATTGAATAATCGCGGATCGCAGCATTAAACAAAAGTCGAGATAAAATAGGAACGGAGGTCCAAAAATGGGAATGATTCCTAAAATCATTTCGAATATTTGGAACATTTTAGAAGTGGTTTGGAGATTTTTGGAGCGCTTTTGACTGGTGAATTTTAGATCGTGTACCGGTGACCTGAAAATCCGATTTTTCGCCTGAGGGAATTAATTCCGATTTCAAGGAATGGATGCCAGGTTAATATAAACACCAAAGAACTCCAACTTTGAATTAGCTTTATTTTAATTAGGTTTTTCTCCAGAAAGCCAAAACGAGGATGTTACATTTATTTCCTGGAGAGAAAATAAGGATGATAGGACTGAGAGACTCCGAATTCAAAGCGTTCCTGCCAAATATGGTACTGCTCACGGAGTAATGGTACTACTTTGATTCCAGTGAACTAATCTCGATCTGCAACAGGAAGAGGCTTGAACCCAGGGTTCACAAAATCAATTTGGCTATTTTTGGATGAACAGTAATTTTTGATGATCGCAAAAACCGAGTCAAAAATAGGCAGAAAATCGTCAAAAATCCGATAAATTCATAAACCAATTTTTTTCGAAAAAAATTGAAAAATCATCGATTTTCGTGAAAAATCGACAATTTGTCATGGAAAATCGACGACCTCGTTGAACTTTTGTGCAATCGATTTTTTGTAGCGATTTTCGACGAA
The DNA here is from genome assembly GCA_036346355.1 of Rhipidocladum racemiflorum. Lineage (NCBI taxonomy): Eukaryota > Viridiplantae > Streptophyta > Magnoliopsida > Poales > Poaceae > Rhipidocladum > Rhipidocladum racemiflorum. The sequence continues at coordinate 5,418,539 of CM070583.1, forward strand.
AATCGACCAATTTTTAACAAGTAAATTTTTTTTAATTATTTCTTGAATTGGATCGGTTTTTTGACCGGTTTTTGATATCAGACCGCGGCGATATGGGCGAAAATCGCGCGATTTTCATCGATTTTGTGAACCCTGCTTGAACCACGAGCCATATCGGACTTTTGGTTACATGGAGCCGTCGAAATCAGGGTTTCAAATATTTTAAGAGATTTTCTGTCGTATCCAACCAGTTCGATAAATTATATCGGTTAATAATTAGTTAATTTTTTAAAAAAATAAATAAATAAATAATTTAGAAATTTTATGTGACGTAAACCGCTCGATTATCGGTGAAGATCGTTCAAAAATCGGCCATCGAAAAATTTCGTTTGAGCGGTCGGTGAAAATCGACTGGTCCAATCGATTTTCGATCTTTTTGTAAATTTTTTTTTCAAAATATTTGATTTTGAGATCTTTCAGTTTTTGACGATTTTTAGTTTTCAACTTCGATTCAGCCTTGTAAACCCTGGGCCAAACATTTCCCTTCTCCCTGGAGCAGTCGAGCTGATTTGTTGTTTTATTCATGTGCATGCGCGCTCTCAGAAAAGAACGATTCTGTAGGCACCATCAGGGGTGTGCAGAGTGCTTAAGCTGAAGAATCTGCCTTTTTGTGTTGGTGCTAATCCTCACGTCCATCTCAGTCATCCAAAAGATCCATTCATGATTCATGGAAACCTCTTGCATTGTGACTCAATTGTCATCAATTTTTCCAAAAAAAACCAGTGGCCATAAGCCACGGTCTATAGGAAACCATGGGCGAATATGCAGCTGTGTCTGTCTGAACTCTGAACCATGCGCAAATGCAATACACGCTACCAAGCTCTGTTTGGAAGGCATGGGTTTTCCTCGGTTCCTATGGAAATTGGCCTCTTTGATTAGCAGGACTCTAAAAACGCAAGAATAGAAGGAAAAAAAAAACGTAGAATTGCGATATCAGGAACTCTTGAATCATGTAGGGACGAAAACCACCGAAATTTGCTACAAAAGGGTGTTTGGTTACACCACAGGAAAAATGCAGGAATTTGGAGATTAAATGTCAATTGATTAGAGAGAGAATGGAGAGAGAGAGAGAAAGAGAAGGTGCGTTAGTGGGCTGTTTGGTTAGCTGCATCTAAAGAGATTTGTATCTACAGATGCAAAAGATGGGTGTTTGGTTGTCTTCTCATTCAACTCAAATTTCATTTACAGATGAAAACACTTTTCGGCTGGCTCAGGAAACGAGAAAATCCACCGTTTCCCGTAACTGTGCTCATTGAGCCATGCATGCATGCTGACATCAGCATTTACTATCTAGTTTTCTTCTTTTCTTTGCTATATCTTTTGATTAGCATCTCCGATCAACGAACCGATTTCACATATGTGTTCATGATATTTTTTCAAACAAAACTAGACCATACTTGCTATATAAATTTCAAAAGATTAAAATTTTAGTTTTTCAATTTATTAATTTTCTAGAATATATTTTAAAACTTTTTATTTTCGTTTGTGAAATTATTGAATTTCTAGTATTTTTAAAATTTGTTTCATCCATCTTTTGAATTTGCCTATCACACTTCCATTCCAGTGCAACCAACCAAACAACATCTCTATGCAGCCTGTCCAACCTCATACGACTAACCAAACAACATCTCTTTGCATCCACTCAGCCTGGCTGCCACTAGCCTGGCTGAGCTCATGCAGCCTGGCTGAGTTGAGAAGGCAACCAAACAACCTATAGAACTCTCAAATGAATCTGTAACATGAGGTTAGATCTCATGCTAGAATCCTCTAAAACATGTAGGAAATTTTCCTATCCCGCGAAATTCCTTTGAAGTAGCCCTGCAAATCAAACACCCAAAGAAATTTTTTCCCTTGGACTGAATTCCTCCATGTTTTTTCTTTAAAATTTCTTTAAATCAAAAAGGCCTTTACCTGTTCTGTGAGGAATTCATGCGGAAATCCTTCCTACCCAATGCAAACGAGGCCTACGGACTATAAGCACCGCATCTTTGCCCTGGTACCTGGCTGGGATCCGGTTCCTCTGACGTCGAGTTCTCCGACGTGAGTCACTGACGTGTGGGCCCTCTCAGCGTATGGCCCCATACGTCAGTGACCCAACGTCAGAGGATCTCATCGCACCTGCCTTACCCTTTGAATCTGCCATTCCTGTTCCTGATTTCCTTTTTCTGAAGGGCACTTCTTCCAAACAGATATCAACACCTTCTCAACACGGAAGAGTGCATAAAACAGTAGTACCACGTAAGGAGCAATGAAGTCCAGTTGACAGATTACCTTTTTTTTACCATCAGAAATTTTGTTCTCTGAAAACAGTTCATCACTAATCAGCTCATTTGTGAATCTGACCACTTGTAGTACTACGTATATCAGCATGGAGTGCCGTGCTTAGGTAAATTAAACCAAGAGATGTACCTCGTTTTCATCACTTATCAGTACACACACACAAAAAAAAAAAAAAAAAACTTGGTTTGGATACTACAAAGCTCAGTTAGCAATCCGGATTGATCAAGTGTTTTTTTTAAAAAAATTTGGTTTTCAATGCTAATCAAACAGGTGATTATTACTCCTTTCAATCATAAATATTTAAAACTTTGGCTATTGATATCTTTTCACATTTTTATACTGGATACATTAAAATAGATCGTATACGTAGATTTATTTTAAAAAATACTTTCATAATACTATAATTTTATTGAATTGTATAAACATGTTAAAATATAAATTAGTGATCAAAGTGGCATTTCAAACACCACGTTGATATCTAAACTACATGTTTCTGTGACCAGAGGAAGTAATTAGCCATTGCATTGCATGGAATGTGAGGTCCCTCGTAGACGACGCAAATTTGATCAACACAGCCTTGATTACCAAGTGACAAAAGTTTTCGTCGTCGTCGTCATCAACATTCTATCAGTAACATATACAGATGTAGAGAGAGCTAGAGCCAAGATCATTGGATTCCTAGCTACAACCAGCCAAGTTCTAGGCAAGCTCTCTAGCTAATTCGCTGCTAATCCTTCTATCTAGACTAGCTAGGATGCGCGTGCTCAGTTGGGGCCCCAGCAGCTGAGGTACATGACCCTCCTCATCCCCTCCTCGGCCTCCATGGCCTTCCTCCTCCCCGTCGTCGGAGCCGCCGCGGGAGCCAGTCTCCCGGCTGCCGCGCCGCCGCGCAGGTTGGCCTTCGCAATCGCACCCTGCTGCAGCGAGCGCAGCGCGTAGTTCCAGCGGCACAGGCCGGCCTGGTCCTTGAGCGCCTCCACGGCGCCCACGCTCATCGCCACCATCCACGACGCCTTCGCCGCCGCCGCCGTACCCGCCATTGCGATTCTTTCTTTCGTTCCTTGTGTCGTGGCTGGAGACTGGTGGATCGAATTCGGATGGATCGAGCTTGCTGTGTTGGTGCAAGGGAGGGCGAGAGGATCGGGGTGGTTATATAGCGCGTCTGCGTGTGCAAAACAGGAGGCTGCCGGCGATGGTTTTTGCCGTTTTGGTGGGCGCGTCTCCGGGATACCAGGTGCTGCATGCTCCTCGTCAATGGCGTCCTCTCCTAGCCAGCTGGTAGCTAGCAGTCTGCTTGTGTCACTCACTCGTCTTTGCTACCTACCATCATCTTATCTTTCATTGGCTATGGGCAGGGTTTGCTTAGGCCAAATTTGGTGGGTTCCGAAATATACTTGTTCTAATTATATTTCAGTCAGTTTATTTGAATTTTACAAAAGAAAATTTTAAAGTTTTGTGATTACACCGGAATTTACAAACTAACCGTATTCGGTGATTTCGATGTGTGCTAAAAAAAATTAAAACGAAATTCGAAACACTCGCTATGGCCGATGGCCATCGTGGTACCGACAAGTCGTCTTCACTGATAATGATTTGCTAGCCGATCTTGCTCGGTAGTCAGTGACTCAGCGCAGGACGGTGAGATGCATTTCCTCCCTCTTCTTTACAGCAGCAAACAAGTACTCAGTCTGTTCTTTAATAGATATTATTCTAAGTTTTTTTTACTTCTCTAAAGCACATTTATAAAAGTCTGTATTATCCTTCTTTATTATTTTTTCGGATGGCGTGTTTTACTCTAATACATGTAGTAAATGGTATCGAAAATAGTTAAAGGGTAGTGATAGATAAGGAAAAAATGGTGAAAAAAATCATCTTAAAATTATAGAATGGCGTGTATTTCAGAATAAAATTTAAAAGCTATAATGGCATGTATTTAGAAACGGATGGGGTGATTACTAGTAGAGATAATGACAGGTTTGGATGCTGAATTTCTTGATTACAGAATAAGGGAAACATAAGATGATGAACTTTTTTCTCTATCCAAATATGGAAAGAAAAAAACATAACATTATAGCTAGCTCCATGATATGATAACCCAAGTAGTAGCAAACCAAACAGTTATCTAGTTCATTAATTAACATCAATGCTTGAAGTTTTCTTCTTTTCCTTCTTGCTTCCGATCGAGTTATGAGTGCAAGATGATCAGTCACACGGTGCTAGTACTACTTTGCTTTCGGTGAGCTGCAGTGTCGGTTGCACCGAAATGCTTTGCTTGAATCACGAGCCACAGCCACCGACTTTTGGCTGACTGGAGCCTACCAAGCTCATTATTTCTTTTTTTCCTCCCTCGAGATAATTTCTGATGTAAAACGTAGTACCAATCAATAATGCGCTAATGAGATCATACAAATAGAACAAAGAACACATACAAACTGGGAGGCAAAGTTCTCTCTTTTATTAGATTAGATTTTTTCTGTACAAGGGGTGTTCAATATATAGCAGAGTCAACAGGAGATAGATTCGGATTCATCCACAAATAGATAAAGTCCTTCCATACTTGGATTAGAATTCTATCTATATCAAAATACTCTACCTTGGGTAAATACCGCGTAATGCACATCTCATTAAAAACTCCTCGGAAAAATCCAATAGGAAAAAAGGTGGAGAAAATAGTACATTGCACTCTCCTCGTTAAAAACCTTCATGTGAGAAACCTCAGGAAAACTCACTAAGGAGAAAAGAGCATAACTTATAATCTTCAAGATATAAAATATGATCTTCATAATCATATAAAAAAGGGTCATGATTCAGGAATTTACTCTCCTTAGAAAATCAAAAATAGAAGAACGTATGGAAAGACAGTAGCATTGCCAAATTTTTTTAAAAAATACACAGATCTAATCATCATCTGAAAATTTTACAGCATAATTAGTATTTCCTCATGACCTCACAGAAAAATCTTCAAAAAATTTAGGGAAACTTTGGATAATTTTTTTTAAAATTTTTTAATTTAAATTGGATCGGTTTACCGACCGTTTCCAAATTTTTGATCCGACACGATACATTCGAAAATCGTGATTTTTATGGATTTTTCAAACCCTGGCCAAGCCACTCTTGATTAGCCTACAGAATGGAAGAGAAAAAAAAAAAGAACTGCAGGTTGGAGTCAACAGGCATCTTCATCAAGAACAGTAAGAGTAAGGTCTCTCTCCCCTCTCCTGTTCTTGTCTCTGGTCCTAAATCTGTTCTGCAGCTCTTTGAACTTTCAGATGCACTAGGAAGATTCGCGCTCACGCGCCGCAGTAAATTTGATAAAAAATGATGAAGCAGGAAAAGCGGAAAACGACGCGGCGAATTTACGTTTTTGGGAAACGACCAACGAAAACATTTTTTCCATGTTCCGGAGAAAACACTGCGGTTCAAATAATTTTTTCAGGCAAAACTAAGAAAGAAAAGCGGTTTTCCATATTTTTGTGGGAAATAGCCACCAAACAGCTTCCCATGCTCCGAGGAAAAGCGGATCACGAAAACATTTTTCTGAGCAAAGCGGAGAAAGAGCAGTTTCCATATTTTTGTTTTGAAAAAACGTCCAGCGAAAACATTTTTCTCATGCTCCGAGAAAAATCGGATGGCGAAAAATATTTTTTCGGGCAAAGCGGATAAAGCGAAGCAGTCTCCCAATTTTTTGGAGGGAAATAGCTATCGAAAACATTTCCCCATGCCACGTAGGAAAACCGATCACGAAAACATTTTTTCTAAAACGGAGAAAAGAAAGCGTTTCTACATTTTTTTTTTTGGAAAACGGCTAACGAAAATATTTTTCACATGCTCTGGAGAAAAAGCGGACCACGAAAATATTTTTTGGGACAAAGCGGAAAAACCGATCACGAAAACATTTTTTCTAAAGCGGAGAAGAAAGCGGTTCTACATTTTTTTGTGGAAAACTACAGAAAATATTTTTCGCGCTCTGGAGAAAAAACGGACCCCAAAAACATTTTTGGGACAAAGCGAGAAAGGACCCGAACGTAAAGCGCGAGGACCTATTTGTTATAATTTTGGACTTGTTCGCTATTTTGAATAATTAGGAAAGGGCTCGCTCGCGATTGGCCCTTAACGGGAGGGCCTACATGCAAAACGCGAAACCAGGGACCTAAACGCGAAACGAAAAAATTATTTCCCTCTCACATAAAATCACGTAAGGACCTAAACGTAATTTGGAAGAAACCGGAGGGGCTTTGTGCAAAAAAGGGAGGGGACACGTGGGGGGGCCGGTTGGCCCCCAATTCCTTCCTCTATAAGGTGGGTACCATTGCATGTAGATGGGCCAATCCTATTCAACCCTCTGTTGACTTTGTTTGTCCCATTTCTTTTTTTGTTCACTAGTAGGCAGTAGCTAGCCTTGATCAGTCAGAATCATGAAGGGTCCCCTGTTCTTGTCAGTTTCTTTTACTTGTCTTCTGCTGCACCCAGCAAAACTAGTATCAGAAAGTACATCAATTCATTATCGCCCACAAATTAAATCTTTTATGGGCCATTTCATTTTTGGCCTTAATTGACAAATTGCATGCCAGTAATTAATTGTACTTAAAATTTTCTCTTTTTTTAATTTCTTGAGTACTGTCGTCAGTAGTTTAGATGGGTGTTTCTCGACGAATCTGTATGCTTATTGCGCACACTGAAAATCTGAAACTGAAAGTGTGTGTTTGTGTTTCCGTATCGATGATCTGTGTAGTTCTCTTCTTTTTAAAATAAGAGAGGTGTTTTTATGATTTTTTTTAAGTTGTACAAATATTAAAACATGAATAATGGATAGATGATGATTACTTACTCCTTCGTTTGCTTTAAAATTTATGTAACTTAAATTGAGGGGAAAAGCATAGAAGCACTACTCTTAAAATAAATGGTAGAGCCTCTGCACTTGGTTAAACAAAAGTATATGTCTTCTTTAAGCAAAATGTGCACCAAAAGTTTGATGGTATATACTTTATCCTTTGGAGCGTATTCTAATAGTGATTATAAATACTTCAAAGTGAATTCTATAAAAAAAAATTCAACAAAGTCTGCTCTTTAATTTATAATATAATTTGTGTGTATATATATAGACTTTTTTATATATAAAAAATTGTATATATTAAAAATAAAAGGTTCCAGTCAATTTTTTCAATCTCGCCAAATTAGAATATTTTATGATTAGTATTTAAATATGTCAAAAATATTAATGATGTATAAGACGTTTGTTTAAACGGTATGCTGCATCTTGTTGGCTGTAATACTGTATACTACGCCAAAATCTAACCATGGCCAACTTTTGTCGCTATTTAGGCTCTCTCCAAGGATGGCCTGGAAATCGGCCTGTTTGGATATTTAGAGGTCTATTTAGGCCTGTAGCCATCCCAAGGGGGTGTGCTATGTGCGCCTCTATTGAAGAGGCCAGAGGGGTTCATCCCTATATAGAGAGGCTGTTCTCACGTGTGCTATATGCGAAGGAGAGGTTTGTCTAATGGTTGATATACAGGCAAGGAATTCAGGCTATGGTTGGGAATCAACTCAATATAAAGGCCTAAATCAATTGCAGGCCGCACTGTTCAGAGCTTGTACAGGCCTGATTTTCCAGGCCATCCTTGGGTTCAGTCTTATAGGCTACATGTTTAGGGTCTACTAAGGGTCCAAGCAAGCCCTAAGACGAATTATGTGATTTGGTCTCTTTTTTTTCCGCTCATAGCGAACGAATTGCATCGTCTCAAAAAAAAAAGGTTATGTACTGCCATATGTGCTCCATTTTCTTTGAAGTAAAATATCTTTGACGTTGTTAAGTCGCGTGTTAGCGCAACAGTGCTACCGGCTCTCTCTGCCACCGTGCCCCATAACTAGCGTTCACCATGGTGTTAGACGCTAGTCGGGTGACAGATTGACGCTTAGCGTCTAATCGGCGATTAGACGAGCTAGATAGGATAAATCGGTCTAGACAGCTAGACGGGAGGGTGAAGCCTAACGTCTAGGTGCCCCCTAGGGAACAATAGCCACCTACCCTTGCCCCCCCCCCCCCCACCCAACACACACTAGTACACTACACACACAACAGGGGGTGTGGAGAGGGAGAGAGGCATCGGTGAACCCTACTGAACATGTGACGCTCAATTTGCTAGGCACAAGTGAAGCAGAGGACGTGTAGGCCCGACTGGATTGGCCCAATCAGTTGGACCTGACTCGGCCAAGGGCCTAGGGCTACTACCCGGCCCAAGCAGGCTATACATGTCTAGGGTCGATTTGGGCCAGGCTAGCCCAAGCAATTCGGTCTTTTCCCGCTCATCAGCTTTAGATTCATGTTTCGGAGGAGGACTGAACGGATTGCACTCTCATCACACGTTGATTGATTGAGAGGAATAGAGGATGTATATATCTGAAACGAAGTTTCATGTATGTTCGTCAAGTACAGAAAAAGAGGAGCATGTTGTTGTGTTCAGTTCCAAGAGATAAGCACGAGTGAAGATTAAATCTTGGGCCATTAATTGCCAAAGTAGCAAGGATGAGAGACGACAAGGAGCATGTTGTTGCATTCAGCTCCTCACTTTGCTGCAGCTAAACCAATATTATTAGTAGCAGGTTTCTTCATTTTGGTAGGCAGTTGGATCGCTACTAGCTCCTTCGCCATCATACATTGCCATCGGTCATGTCGAATCATGGATGCTAAAGATGGTCAGACACATTATTCATTCGAGTACGTCCTGCCAACACCACATCCACTCGTGAACAATAGCAAAATATCCGGTGCAACCACCGTTTTCGTGCAACCCTACTAAAAAATGTTTCAAAAAATTCTAACAAAAATCATGGATGTACATCTCAACTTACTCCATCTACGTATAAAATTTCATGATCAAATACGTCATATGCTGGAAGTTACAAAAAGGATATGACGAATTTGATCATGAAATTTTATATGTAGATAGGGTAAGTTGAGATGTACATCCATGATTTTTTTTCAGAATTTTTTGAAACTTTTTTTAGTAGGGTTGCACGGTGGTTACACGAAAACGGTGGTTGCATCGGATATTTTGCAGTGAACAAAGGATGTCAACTAGCGCAAACCCAAGTTTATTCCTCACAAAAAAAAAACATTGTGCAAACCATCATTGACGTAGATCCTCATAATGAGATCGGATGGATGGATGGATCATCTTAACTTTCGAGATAACCTCATTCGCATAGGCTCCCACCTCCTTCAGAATTAAGACGGCTAAAAATCTACATCCAAACCATCCACTTGGAAGTTTTCATCATCGCTCCTAGACATGACTTTTTTTTAGGTACCCGGTACAATGGTGCACACACCATACACACGCACACATATGCGTTCGTTTTCTCTACATATGCTAAGAAATTTTTTTGAAGGCCGTAGGACCTCCGAAGTATGAGTACACATTATCCTACTGAACACGCATACATATACATATATATTTATTTTTAGAGTAGTGCTTCTATGCTTTTTCTTCCGATACAAATTATACAAATTTTGAAGCACGTGAAAGGATAAGTAATCCTCATCTATCCTCCATTCATACTTTAATATTTATGCAACTTTAAAAAAGAAGAGCATAAGCAGACTATGCGGGCAGACGTGTTGAGCGACGACACGCTCAGCCACTGACCTGAGCTCAGTTCTATCCGAGACTTGACTTGAAACAACGGAGAATATAAATAAAGGAATGCATCGGGAGAGCTCATGGCTCATGCCTTTGTTTAAGGAAAGAATATAAATGAAGGAACCAAGCAAGAAACACCCACAGTTGGTGGAGGCCTCTTTCGTGGCCTCCTAGAGAACCTTTGGCTCACGTGGCTCAGTCGTTTTTGTTTTTCATATTGAACTCTTTTTTCAACACGATTACAAAAAGTAATCATAAATATGGATATATAATATGTATCGTTTATCGTGCTTCCCTAGATCAGCAGGTAGTCAAGACGACGGCAGACAAACTACCGAGCACACCAAACTCGCAAAAATTTGCTGCACTGTTCATGCTCAGCAGCACCCCTCCTGCCGAAATCAGTTACCACAGCAGGTACTTGCTGATTCGAGCTCAATATGAGGGCAGCTATGGTGCCAACATGTTGTTGCGGTAGATGAGTGCAGGTAACACGTGTCACTTACCAGTGTTTTTGTGGTCAAGAAGAAACTTATATTTGCTATTTCATTCAAGGGGGGATAAAAAGAAAAAATAGTGCGAAAGGAGGCTACGTACACATAGGGCTGTAAAAAAGCTTGAGGCTTGCAAACTATTCGAGCTTGGCTCGTTCCAGGCCCGATTTGAACTCGGCTCGAGCCCCCAAACGAACCGAACTAGAGCCTACCTTGAAGTTCGCAAGCCTGATGAACCGATCTTGAACTATTTGTGTAGACTCAGTCTCCTGGTCCTGGGCGACACCCGTGGCTGTGACTTTTCGCTATCGCGTGAGTCCGTGACTCATCCCCAAGGCAGCAAAGCCCAAATGTCCTAATTCCCACTCCCTCCTACTCCCGTGACTCTCGTCTCTCGATTCCCCATTTCCCCCGAGGCCCCAGATGCCAATTCCCCAATTCCCCCGACGGCGGGAGTGGCGTCGGCAGCAGCTCGTAGTCGTGGAGCACTTCTCCTCGCTGGAGCGCGGGCTGACCGCACACTCCAACTCGCTCATCCACAAGCGTCGTGCAGCGGAGGTGTGCACCCACTGCACGCTCGACTCCCTCCGCCACCGGTAGCTCTCCATCGTTGGCTCCGTCTCCCACGCGCTCAACTCCCTCTGTGGCTCGGCCAAAGGGAGCTCTCCATCGACGACTTCGTCTCCCCCACGCTCGACTCCCTTCGTGGCTCTACCGCCGGGAGCTATCCATCGACGGCTCTATCTCCCGCGTGCTCGACAACCTTAAGTCCTTAACTCCCTCGCAGCCTCGGGAAGCACCCATGGGTCGTCCCCCTTGACGCCACCGCCACCGGCGTTGCCGAGAGCCTGAGGGCGCTCTGCGCTAGGATGGACTCCACGGTGTTCTTTGGGTTTGTGGTTGCGTTTCACAAGGAGGCCAAAGTGTTGCGGGAGAAGATGCCGCACGTGCTCAACTACTGATTGGATCTAGCCAAGTTCGTCATGGCCAAGATCGAGCCTGTTCGAGCTTCTGCCGAGCCGAGCTCAAGCTCGGTTTTGAGCCCGGTCTCCAACTTGAGCTCATTCAAGCTCGGCTCGAGCTCCTAGTCTAGAAGGCTAGGCTCGCTTGAGCTCGGCTCATTTACAACCCTACATACACACATGCATCTGCCTCCTAGGTTGGACAGGTGGAGCAACTCTGTCATGCAAGTGCCCAATGTCAGAGAGGAACAAAGTGTGTCGTACGGAGAATATAAATGAAGAAATGCATCGGTAGAGCTCCTACCTTTGTTCAAGAAAAGAACATAAATGAAGGGGAACAAGCAAGAAACACCTACAATCATTAGAGTCCTCTTTCGAGGCCTCCTACAGAAGCTTTGGATTATGCAGTCTTATCGTATTTTTTTCTCTTTCATATTTGACTCCTATTGGAATGAAATTACAAAAATAATCATGTACCCGACCACAGAAGCAGTGACCAGGGTCCAAAACAACCGATAAAAGTCGCTCAATTTTCACAAAAATCGCTCGCATCTATGGGGTACGATATCTAAAACCGCATAATAAACCGGTGGAATTCAAATTCAAAAATTTGAAAAAAAAAATTATGAAAATGTGTTAAATTTTTTTTTTGAGGTCCTGAGGAAATACTAATGATATTGTAAAATTTCCAGATCATTATTAGACATGTGAATTTTTTTAAAAAAATTCTAACAGTGCTATTGTCTTTATAAATGCTCTTTTATTTTTGATTTTCTAGGGGAATCAATGAATTCCAATATTTCTAAAAAATTTTGTGTAAGGTTATAAGGAAATGACAATAATGATGTAAAATTTTCAGATGATGATCAGATATTTGTGATTTGTTTAAATTATGACAGTGCTACTGTTTTTGTATATGCTCTTCTGTTTATGATTTTTTAGGGGCATTAAATGAAGTCTAATATTTCTGAAAATTTAGTGCATGATCCTTGGGAACTATTTATAATAACATTAAAATTTTAGATCATGATCAAGCTTGTAATTTTTATAAAAATCTGTCTCGGTTCCTTTTTATTAATTACTATTTTCAATTTTCTACGAGCACTAAAGGAATTCAAAAATTGTTAAAATTTCTATGATGGTTTTATAGATTAATTGGGACTTATTATGATTTAAAAAAAATCAATTGTATGAAAAATTTTTCAATTTTCATTGTGTGCGCCAAAAATCTTTGAAAAATCGTCGAAAATCATGAAGAAAAACGACGTTGCTTAGTTGACTGATTTTCAACGAAAAATCATAAAAAACAATCGGTGAAATCGACAAAATTGGTTGATTTTTTTTATTTTTTTATTGTCGAACTCAAAGTATTTGACTTTGGTTTTTGTCGATTTTCGCTTGAAAATTGACAAAAACTGATGCGCCGGCCCGGCGATTTTCGGCTTGCAATCAGTAAGGTCAACCCTGACAGTGACATGTATCGTATGCCACGCTCCCCTAAATTTGCAGTTAGCCAGGACCACGGTAGCCGACCTACCAAGCACATCAGGTTGCCAAGACCTGTTGAACTACCCGTGCTCGGCAGTACCCCTCCTGCCGAGTTTAGGTACCGCAGTAGGTACCTGCTGAGCCGAGGGCATCTGTGATGCTGTCCAACCGATGCGATAGGAAAGTGCGATAGGTGATACATATCATCTACCAGTATTTACACACTCGAGAAGATGACTAAATTTACAATTTCATCGGAGAGAGTCGAGAATGAAAAAGAAAAAAAGTGCGAGATACAGAGGCCTCCCAGGTTGGACAGGTGGAGCAACTCTGTCGTGTGCCTTATTTGAGAGAGGAACGAATTAAGTGTGTCGTGTATATCTAGTGGCCTGCCTTTGCTTGTTTCCTTCTGCAGAGATCTTTTCAGATCGGTGAGTGATACTGTCGCTTATTATGGACCACTTACCCTAGGCAGGACAGGACTGCACTATCCTTGCCGCCAGCAAAGGTGTCGTGACAATCATCCCCTCATATCCATCTTCCATGGCCATGGTCCATCCAGCTTTCTTCCTCCCTCCCCATCAATGCGTCCTCCAACGCTTGACAGCTATGTGATGACAATCCATGAACATGGTACATGAAGAAGAATCCCATTTAACGCGAGGACTACTCCCGTTTCTCTATGGGATTAGAGAGAGAATCTGTTTCTAAAATGATTCTCTCTCTAAATCCCTCTAAATTCCTTTTGAAGGGAAGACTGAAGGGAATCCGCTGGAGCACTTGGAATCTGTTCGCGAAAGGATTTAGAGGCCGAAGGGAATCCGTTGGAGATAGTCTAATGGCTCAAACCTGATTAACTTATGTAGTGTATCGCCTCCAAGCAAACCGCAGATCAGCAGCGTGTGGCATGCAGGAAGCCCCCCCGTACTAAAACGCCAATGGGACGCTTCAGTTGGCTGCTACTTTCACACCACAAAGCAAGCATGCATGCGTCTTTCTTTTCCTGTGTTTTCTTGTGGTGAGTGATGTTGATAATGACCTGTGGATCAAAAGATCAGGATGAAGAATTTGATCCCCTCAAGGGGAGAGAGAGAGAGAGATTGCATATTGTTAAAACATATCTGTCGCTTTCACTGACATGATCTTTGGAAGTTTTCAGATGAGGTTATTACCTCTCCAAATTTTCCTACCAAGCTGGATTTTTCCGTTTAAGAACACCGATTTGACCACATAAGTATCCATTATACAAGAATCACATCCAATGTCCACAAAGCCTACAAGGAATTCAACATCCATGTGACATTGGGCAATCAATGTATTCTTACTCCGGGTCCCTTAACCATGACGGAAGTGCTATATATATATCCGACAGCCAAAGCATTCACTAATTCACAACATCTCATCCAACACTGTGAACAAGCAAGAAGCTAAGCACAAGGCACAAAGGAAGCATTCAGACAGCGATACCGTGGAAGAATGTCACTGCAAATGCAAACCTATATCATTTCTTAAGTTAGCCAGCACACGCCTCATCCACAAACAAAAAAGGAGAAAAGAATTAAACACAAGAAAGTAGTGGGGGACATATACAAGCTCCAGCAAGCCGTCGCAATTACGAATACTATCATGTTCTGGGACGGCTGCCCGATAAATCAAATTTGCAAGCTGACGACCCATAGGATTAAAGGATATGTATGCTTCAGTGGAAGTTTGATCTTGCATCGATCCACATCTCCCAATGCTTGGATACACTAAAAGTGACCTTCTAATGTAGTTAGCATCATCATCTACATCATCGTTTCAAGTTGCCTCAGGTAAAGCTGCATAACAAAAAGGGTATCATCAGCTGCTTCGTTCATAAGAGAGCATCGATCTCGGTTGCCCGATTTTTTTTCACCAAAAGGTGAACATAGAAAAATCTTTCAACCTTCAAAAACACCAACTACACTGATACATGCCAACACTATTTCAAGGTTCAAAAACTACACGCTAAAACCAAAATATGGATCTATGTCGTTCTACATAAGCTGCCACTTGGCACCTTACAGGCTCACCAGCAATCTACAAGTCACCGAGCTCAAACTAGATGAAGAAAAAGTAGAAATGTAATGCTTTTAGAACCTAAAAGCTAGTTTGCTATCCATCAGCCACAACACTAGTGGGGTTGCAGGCACTCCAAGCATCGTATGATAGCGCTCGACAAGGCAAGCAAAGCTATCTCGTTATGATGCAGCCAACGCTTTTCACCAGTAGAAACTTGGGTGACAGTAAAAGCTAGAAGATGTTATCAACCTTTCACTCAAAAACTTTTACATCGATTCACTAACATCCCATTCTGTTCTTCTTCACTGGCGTTGCTACTTAGGTATTCACACATTAATATAGCAATTATAGTTTGTTTGATACTCTCACATCGTGCTTGGGAAGAAGTATTGTTGCACCATCGTTCAGAAGTTGAAATTTTTCGCTTTTGTACAGTGGTACTTCCAGTTCTTGAGTGTGTTCATAGAACACATGCTAAAGAATTCTTCAGAGCAATGGGTTTCCAGACTTACTCATTCCGACCAATGGCCGCATTGGAGCAATTCCTCCCCGGCGGGCCGCTCCCGGACTGCGCCGACCCCGAGCTGAGGAAATCCGAGGGCGATCTCTTCCTGTGCCGGGAGGCGAGAAAGCGGCCGCCGTTCCGGGAAGAGGTGGCCTCGTCGCTCCGGCCGCCGTGGCGTGCTGACGACGCGTAGTGGCACAAGCCCGGCTGAGACGTCGAGCACGGCACGTCCTCCTGAAAGAGAAACGACGGCATTTGCATCAGACGCGACGCTCGCATCGAACATTTTACAAGAACACGATCTTTTCCTTCGAAATTGCAAGAAAGGATCGATCTTTCCTGCCGTAGTTGCGAGGGAGGTGCCCCAATTGGACGAAAAGTATGCAACTTTCCAACATTAGGAGCGGCAGAATGGCGTAGAAACCAAATCAAGAAACAGGGAGAGCGAGGAGATAAAGGCGGCACCTTTGCGCACTCGGCGGCATTCGAGCCGTTGGCGGCGACCTCCCGGCTGCTGCTCGACGTGGAGCTCGCGACGGGCGGCGGGGTTGCCTCCGCCTCCTCCGACCACGGCACGACCTGGTTCTCCCCCTCCCCTTCCTCATCCTCGTCCTCCTCCTCCACGACCATCTCCTCGTCGTCGTCCTCCTCCTCCTCGTCCTCACGGCCGTCGGCCTCGCCGGCCATCTCGTCGTCACCTCCTTCGCCCACGCCGCCCACGCCGCCTCGGCGGACGCAGCGCTCGCAGAGGGACGCCGTGGGGCCGAGGCGCGGCCCCGCGGCGCGCCACGGCGTGGGCTGCGCGCACCCGCGGCAGAGCAGCGCGCGCGTGTGCCGCGCGACGAGGAAGTTGGCGCCGTGCACCTGCGCGTCGCAGCCCCAGCAGAGCGTGGCCTCGTCGGCGCCGCAGTACACCCGCGCCGCCGCGCCGCAGAGCTCGCACGCGCCGCCGCCCTTCTCCTTCCCCTCCCCCGCCCCCGCCGCCGACATGATCGCTCTCCTCCTCCTCCTCCTCCTCTTCTTCCCTGGCTCCTTCTTGGCTACCTCTCGCCTCGTCGTCACAAGATTTTCCCCTCTCTTTTTCGATTGTTTTTGTTTGTCTTTCCCTACCCTTTTTCTCCTTTCGATATGTAGAGAGAGACTAGAGATGTGTGTAGAGAGAGAGAGAGAGGTTTTTTTTTTTCTCTCCTCTTCTCTATGGCGGGCATATGTGATGTGAGGCTGGTGTTGGTTGGGTTTGTAGTAATTCTTGAGAGGTTTTGGGCGTCCAATCGAGGATCCTCTGCGGATGCGCTTCACCCCCACTACTGGTGCTCTGGCCTCCAGGTGGACATTCCACGGTTTATTGTTAACTCTCCTTTTATGAAAAAAAAAAAATTTCTATGACACCAGACATCCCTCGTAAAAATTACACATATAAAAAACATAGATTTTTAAAGTAGCTAAATATTTGTCCATTGCTGTATATATATTTTGCTTAATTTAGTTGTTCGTGTGAGCACCAGCAGTACGACTCATTTGCTTAGTAAGTACTTGATTAAGCAGCTAAAGCTTGGGTCTTTTGCTCTATTTAGATATTTCTGCTGCTCCGATCCAACGACCAGACGATGCTAAGTGAAATTGATCCGGGCCTAATTCGCAGCCACGAATCCACGATCCCAGCAACCAGATCAACCAAGAAAAAATAATCACCGTGGATCGATGCATGCCAATACCGTCTTGTGGTTACTATCATGATACTGTACATCCAGAATCTGAACCGAGTATTTGATCTCTGTCGACTGTTGGTATTTAGGATCATGCAAGGTGTTAGCCGGGGAATTAATCCCCACTTTTCAACGATGGATGGGGATCGCCAAGGATCGAGAGAAAAAAGAGTATGGGTTGCAAATGCGATGGTTCGTTGTGCAGTGCTAAGACTATCTCCAGCGGATTCCTTTCATCCTCTAAATTCCTTCGCGAACAGATCCCAACTGCTCCAACGGATTCCCTTCAGCCTTCCCTTCAGAAGGGATTTAGAGAGAGAATCCCTTTAGAAACAGATTCTCTCTCTAATCCCAGAGAGAAATCTCTTCGAGGGGATGCTGTTGGAGATAGTAGAAAATAAAGGGAATAAATATAGGAAAGGGAATGGAACGAAGGGAAATTGCTGGAGATAGTCTAAAAACGGCTGTCAAGGGCATCTGTACTGTAGCAAGATCACGATCAAATTAAGAAACTAACGAGGCGCAAATTATATTTATGCCACCGAAACATTTACACGGCGTCTGTCTTTTTATCTTTCCTTTCTGTAAGGCTGTATGTATGTACAAAAAAAAATACACGCTACGGCTACGTAGAATGCACCGGGAAAGACGTACTTATGGCGTACGTGTTAGAACACAGGCCGGAGTTTCACTGGAGAGGAAATAGGGAAGAAAAAGGCTTGTTCTTTAGACCTAGGCCAATGCAAAAAAAAATTAAAAACCGCCATTGATGGTTTTAGATGAGAAGTAATTGAAAGAAGAAGAAAAACGCCATTGATGGTTTTAGATGAGATGTAGTTAATAAAGTATGAAAGAAACAAGGTGCGGGAGGATCAAGTGGCGTGGGAATAACCGAGAGGAGAGAAGAGAGGAGAGGGGGGTGGGGGGTGGTGGCAGGGCTGGAAAAAAAGCTCGTTGAGCTGGCTCGGTGGCTCGTTCCAAAATTGCTTTGATTACATTTATTTATTTTTTTAAATAAAAATTAGTTGATTTGGAACCAGAGTCAATTTCGGCTCGGCTCGTTAGGCTCGGTTCGAAGTTGGGTCTCAAACAATACAGGAGACTATAATAAATAAGAATAAATCAGTGTCGAAGAAAGCTCGAAAAAAAATTCAACTGGCTTGTTATCCACCCCTACTGGTGGGGGCAGGGGGGTGGGGTGGGGTGGGGTGGGTAACGTGAGGCTGGGAAGGGGAGTGGCGGGGAAGGGAGCAACGAGGGCCACAAGCGGGAGATGCTGAGGTGGGAGCGGCACCCGTCCCGTCAACTCGTCTTCCTCACCTCATCCTCTCTGCATCTCTCCCAGATATTTTCACCTCTCTCTCTCTCTCTCTCTCTCTCTTTCTCTCTCTCTCTCTTCGGCTCCCGGCGGCCGGCACCAGTGCGCCACCTCCCTCCCTTTCACTCTCACACCCTAATCCACTTGCTAATTTCTCATGTGGCGCTGCTGCAAGTACATGGTTACGCCATGCCAATGCTGTGAAAGAGACCGACCCGACTGGTTGACTAAGCGGCCTGTTAATCGTTTAGTTACCAAAGCAGCTTAGGGCATGTTTGGCAACAAGGTTTTTTCATAGTTTCGAGATAAAATCATGGTTTTGAAGAAAAACTCTGTTTTAGAAACCAAGAGGTGTTTGGTAGCCCTTCAAAAAACTCTGTTTTAAAAACCATGGTTTTCACAAAAACCATGGTTTTCACAAAAACCATGGTTTTCACAAAACCATGTTTTTTTCTCTGTTTTGGAAACTTTGGTCTTGAGCAAATTTTTCTGAGCAATGACGCCAAAACAACTCAAAAATTTTGAAAATGTCAACCAAAAACTTTGTAGCCAAACAGTTAGGAGTTCCAAGAAAAACCATAGTTTTAATGGGGTTTGGTAAAACCATATTTTTTATGTCAAGATAATTCCCAAACCATGGTTTTGCAAAACTATGGTTTTACAAAACCTTATTGCCAAACAGGCTTAGTTTTTATTTGCTAATTACCATAAATGAGTACGTAGTGTCGCGCGATGGTGTTCATATTCATATGGGATGCATGCGTAAAATGTAAAGCATGTTAAATGATTTTTGTAAAGTGATAGCTTAAGTAGTTTTGCGTGAATAAAATGTTTGTGACATTATAAATATACGTATAATTGTTTGTTGCATTCTGATTAATCTATCGTACCACGATTAATCCCCTTAGCGGCACGTTCGTCCGTTAAATTCATACAACTAGCGTGATAGTCCGCGCATTTGCGCGGCTATATTTCTTTTAAATTTTGTGGCGGAGAGAGGACATGAGAAATTCCTTTTAAGCCTACCATTGGGGGGAGATGATCTGAGTCGTTGGAAGTCACGATCGGACGGCCGGGATGTGCGGGGCCACATGGCTTGCCGAGAGAGCCAGAAACCGGCGGAGTTTAATATATGTAATATGTAGGACGTTTTGAACTTTATTAGGCCACCAAACTATATGTTGGCAGTTAATTCCTAATATATTTTTATGACGAAATAACATCATACCATTTTTTTTATAATGATTCATGGCCAAAAAAAAAAGTTGACCGGGGGCATATATTTCATAACGATCCATGGCAAAAAAAAGGCAGCTTTGCTTCTAGTTAATTTAGGATGTGTTTGGTTGTCTGTGCCAAATGGTACATGTATGAGATGGTTTAAGAAAAACGTTATCTATATGTTTGGTTGCTTGAATAAAATCATTCCATTCTAGACTAAAATAATAATTCACCCAAAATAATAAAATCAAATGGTACAGAACCATTTCATTCACCCAAAATAATAAAACCAAATAGTACGAAACTATCTCATCTTATTCAGCTTGATCCCATCAACTAATCACATCCTTGGCCCGAGCGGCAGCTGATACATTCAGTTCTGTGCGGATGGCGTTGGTTTGCTAGTACGAAGGAAGGGACATTCGCGCTCGCCGGTGGCCACACGTTGGCGGGGGCGATCACAACGCGGCGAAAGGGTGCACAGGCGTCACTGCGCCGTCGGATCACGATCGGACGGCGGCGCGAGGGCTCCGGGTTGTTGGCGCGGGGGCACTAGTGGCTGGGGAGGGGCGCGGAGGAGGGGCAGGGCGGCATGGCGGGTGGCTGCGGAGGATCGCGTGGGGCCCACGTGCCACGTGACCGTCGCCCAACCGCGGCCGCATGCTCCCCGAGGGAATCGCGGCGACCCGCTGCCCGTGGGCCCCACGCCCCGGTTTCCTTTCCTTTCTTGGTTGGTTCGCTGTTTTTTCTTCCGCTCCGTCTCACCTGTTCCCCGCCGAAGAAACCGGGCGGGCCCACGGAAGCGAATCTTTTTTTTGGTTTTGATAAGTGTTTCATCCGGATGTTTTTTTCAGCGACCATCGTCCAAATTCTTGGTCATTGGATTTGCTTTCAGATCGATACATGTTCTCCCTGAATTCGAGGTGGGTTGATTCTACAGATGTGTGTTTTGATCGTACGGTTCAAAATTTAGATATTTTTAGAATAAAAACATCCGGATGATACCTATACACTCCCATTTTTTTTTCCTCCTGCCCGTTGGCTTAATTTCTTTTCCGGGTTGATCGCTGGCTTAATTTCTTTACCAGTTTGATTCTCGTTTAAACGAAACTGTATTTAACGTGGCAGATATTTGTCGTAATTTCATATGGTGGTAGGTATATCTACTGCGGTCTTATAACAGAGCAGGTGATACGGACTATCTCTTGATCTTTTCGTGGTTGAAAAAGATGTTAGATTTATAATTTTATTAGGATGAGAATCAAAGTTGCAAAACAAATTTGAGTCAAGAGACTAAAAAAAAGCCAAAAATTCGCTCTGATTAGCCGCCGCCCGCTTAGCTAGTGACTACCACTTGTTTAAGGATTAAATTTGCGCTGTCCATTTTGTGTTAACCTTTTTGTTCATTGTGTAGGTGTTTAGATTTTGGTCATGAGGAGAGCTACGATCTATTCAATCATCGACGTTTGCAGCGTGGATGTGAGTAGTAGTTCTCAGGTAATCTCTTGTACAAATTTATATGACGTATATTTTAAAAGTTTTTTTTTCTATTAATAGAACATATTTTATATTTTAATATAAAAAATGGTGTCATATTTCTTTTATACCGATAATAAATATCTAGATTTATTTGATATTCTCTACACGTATATAATAAATATAGTATTTAGAGATAATAAGTAGAAGTAATCTAGCCATTTTTAATACCTTCTTAGTGTATGTGATAATAAAAAAATACGCCTTATAAACTATCGCTGACCAGCGTTTACATGTGGGCTAACTTGAAGGGAAAAAAAGAGAGGTTGTGTTGTATCAAAGAAACATGTAAATCTAAAATCGAGCAGCACAACCTGGTCTCCACAAGCCACTAACCATCTTAATAACTAGGCAGTGTCGCGCGCGATGCCGCGCAGTGCGAAATCAGACCTGGTTTTTTTTTTCTCTTAAAAAAGTAGGAGGATCTAAGCGTTTTTCTTCTTCTTCTCTTGATTTATTTGTTTTGAAAAAAATACGTTAGGTAGGAACCGTCGACGAATTGGCGTAACAACATACCTTTTCGAGAGAAAAAAAAACGAGCAATATATGTTCTGAAAAGAGGTTGTGTTGTATCAAAGAAACATGCAAATCTACAACCGAGCAGCACAGCCTGATCTCCACAAGCCACTTACCACTTACTAGTTTATGCATATAGCACACCAGGTTTTATGGCCACAAAATTGATTCTCCCTTCTTTTTCCCCTTTCTTTCTCTGAACCAGGCCACAGGGAAAACAAAAACGCCTGGCCAGCAACGCTCTAGGCGACGCAAGGCAGCGGCACCCATGTGATCCAACCGCTAGGCACCCACCACGCTCGACACGTTCCGATCCCTCTAACCAACACGCAGCCCATCACCAGCCAGCCTGCACAGCGACGCGCACAGACGATCGAGATGGTTACATGTCCACCCTCGGATCTATCGGCTGCACCGGGAAAAAAAATATTGGGCAGTACTAGCAGCCGGACGTCTGATTTTTTTTAAAATTTCGGACGCCCGCGCAACATTTTTTTTACTGTTTGCAACATTTATTTTCAACGTTCGCAACATTTTTTTCACTTTTGAAACATTTACTGTTTGTCGAATGAAAATGTTGCATGCGTAGGAGAAAAATGTTGCATACGTAGAAAAAAAATGTTGCATGCGTAGAAAAAAAATGTTGCGGTAGAAATCAGACGTCCGAACTGTAGCATTACCGAAAAATATTCGCTTGGGTCACCCAGATTAAAGGTGGGGCCACGCATCATGACAGCTAATGGACTAACTCATCGTTAACAAGCACGCATTCGTTCACTAGTATGTCTCCGGACAAAATTAACAAGATATAAGTAGATAAATCTCATGCGGTCTCAGGGACAGTGACGCCAAAGAAATAAAGAGGGGGGGCATTGGCCACACGTTTAAAGCCATATTTATTTAGGCTTAGATTTTTTTTTTTTTGGTTTGTAATTTAAATCTGGTTTTTTTATTTAAACGGCTTAAAAGCAATCGGTTGTTATACATGGTTAAGGTGGGTATTTTTACCTTAACTTCTGTAGTATCAGTCTAAAATCAACCATTAATAAGCTAAAAAAAACATATCGCTAGTGATTTTTGGTTATACGAAGACTTAAGGCTTTTGTAAAAATCCAAATAAAATGTCATCAATTTATTTAGACTTTAACTTTTAAACTTTTAAATCGATGAAAAAAAACCTAAACAAATATGGCCTAAGTGAAGTGAACTAGCACGAGGCTGTTCAGTTACAAGAATTTGATAATGTCCCACACAAAACAATTGGCCGTCGTTTGGTTTGAAGCCAAAATTTGAAGACACCAAATAAATCTAATACGGTTGGTGAGCAACCCGAGGGTGACCAAATCGCCCACCCTAAATTTCGGTACGGCCACGGTCCAATCACCGTTCTTTTGCCTATGTTTTCTTATTGCGAAAATTTTGGTTCAACGTATTTAGGGTTACACACCAAAAAGCACAGTCGCTTAGGGTGTGTTTGGTTGATGGAAGAGGTTAAATAAGATACGATGGTTCTGTACTATTTGGTTCTATTATTTTGGGTAAATGGAATGTTCAGCAACTATAGAGAATATTTCTCAAATTTATATCACTTAACTCAGGATAAGATGATTTCATTCAAACAACTAAATATATAAATAATTTTTTTCTTAAATCATTTTATACAGATACTATTTGGTATTTGGTATAAACAACCAAATAATGAGCTAGAGAGAGAGAGGGGAGAAAATAAGGAGAACTTGTGGCTGGGGAGGAATGGAATGATGGGTGGGCAGGGGAGGCCACGTGAAGGCAGCATGGGGGCCTGATTGCTTTCCGCGCTGCATGGTGGGCCCGCCGGCAAGACCATGCCCGAAAAAGATTCACCACCTAGATGCACAGCACACGTACACACACTACGTATTCATGTCACCAAGCCTAGCCTAGCCTAGCCCTAGCCTAGCCCAGCCCTAGCCTACTGGTAGTACATCCACTGCTGCTTGCCTGCGTGATGCTTGAGCCTATCTTATCTTTTTCTTTGCCTCATCGTTCTGTCCTGCCTTGCCTGGCATTCTACTTATTGTACCTTTGTCTCATTCTCAGTGACCTTGGTCCTGAGTTCTCTGGCTCGTTTGGTTTCAGTATAAATGCATATTGTATCTATAATAAATATTTATGTAAATGCATATTGTATCTATAATACTGAGTGATAATATATATATATATATAAATATATATCTTATAAACTTAAATAGAAGAAGTAGAACGAATTAACCTGTTATCATGTTATTCGTTGTCATGTGCAAAAGATAAGTAGAAGAACGACGGAAAGTGGTCCCTAAAAACCAAACACAGGAGAAGTTGGCGAGTCGATCGTCTGGGAAAAAAAAGAGATATTTTGGTACACAAGTTTTTTTTTTTGTTTTTTTGCTCCTATGTGTCGTAGTCTTGATGGAGATGGAGCTAGAAACGCATCGTATGCTCCCCTATACCCTAAACCCTGTATCTCCTCGCGGAGATGGCGATGTGCCTTGTATAGAGCAAGGGATTGCTTCGTGTTTTTTGTATAGAGCAAGGGATTGCTTCGTGTTTTTCTCTAAAGGTATTGTGTTGATTTATGCAAAAATAAATAAATCATATTCCAGTTTAAAACAGGGCACTGGATCCAGTGGCGGTCCTGAGATTTCAGGGGCCCAGGACAAGATTTAAAATGGAGACCCTTCTAAATAATAATAATAATAATAATAATAAACACTCAATGTGCATCCAAAAAAAATATTCACTCAAGGTGCATCCAAAAAAAATATTCATATCAGGTAACAAGTAAAGCAAGAAGTACATATTACAGTATTACCTTAAAAGTTTCTTCTAACATGTCTAGATGCGAAGTCATTGATGATGGTGTCAATATCAATCTCATCCAATAATATCTTCTCGATGTATAAAATAGCCAAACCATTTAGCCTTTCTTGAGACATTTTGGACCTCAAATAATTCTTCAACAACTTCAACTTTGAAAAGCTTCTTTCAGCTGATGCCACAGATGTGAGCCACGATAAATAAGATCCGATAAGCAATATAAATATTAGGATAACAATCCACTTCTCTGACATACTCAAAAATCTCCATGGCAGACATTGGTTCATCTGATAAAGTCAACTGCATAATACTAAGCTCTGAAATTAGATCATTTAATTCAACATCAGATGAGCCATCAAAAGAGAAAGTGTTTGTAAATTTGGTGCAACAGTCTCTTAGTTCAATAGTATCCAAAGACTTTAAGGTCGTCGAGCTCATCAAAAACCCAAATATATTTTTGAATGATTGGAGTTCTTCAAATCTACTTTTTAATGAACTAATTGCAATATCAACCATAACCAAAAAGTAATTAACTTCAAAAGCCTTCTCAGCTTCGAGGTTTGCTTCCTCACAATCATTTTCATCATATTGTTTCTTCCTAAAAGCACGACGCTTTACTGGAAATGATGGCTCCACACCCAATTCTGATGCAATCTCTTTGGCAATGATCAAACTAGAAGCAAACCCTGCATTTCTATAGTTTTCAAAGAAACTGATTGTATCTTCTATGTTCTTTAAGGTAGCGTCAATGCACATGGATGGTGACTGCAACTTCTTGCTCACATTGTTTACAGTAAATAAAATATCATACCAAATAACCATGCTAAGTATAAACTCAAAGGTACCAAGCACTTCAAATAAATTTTTTGCATCACTCCTATCATTGGGTTCAATATCCTTATCTTTGCTTGCCTGAAGCAAAGCTGACCTTATCTTAGGAGCTTGAAATCTAATTGCTTTGACACTTTTGATCCGACTCTCCCAACGCGTATTGCTCCATGACTTCACAGTTAAGCTTTCAACATGGCCACGCAAAACATCCCATCTTTTAGTAGAACTAGAAAACAATACATATATCCGTTGCACAATTCCAAAAAATGAAATAGCTTTGCCACAAGATTTAGCCATATCACAAAGAGTCAGATTAAGACTATGACAAGCACATGGCATATACAAAGCTCTTGGATTTATATCAAGCAATCGTCTTTGCACCCCCTTGTTCTTTCCTTTCATGTTAGAGCTATTGTCATAACCTTGACCCCTAACATCTTCAATATTTAGACCAAAGGACTTAATGGAATCAAGCAATGAATTGAAAAGCCCCTCACCAGATGTGTTGTCTACCTTAATGAAACCAAGAAAATACTCCTGAATTTTGCCACTAGACATATTAACACATCGAACCAACAAACTCATCTGTTCTTGATAACTCACATCTGAGGTACAATCAAGGATAATAGAAAAATATTTGGCCTCTTTAACAGTCTTGTCGGGGATTGGCTATCTAGCAAAAAGACCACGGTACCCCCGTGGCAAGTTGAGCACCACCGACCGGGCAGTACTGAAAGAATATGCTCGGGAGAATGAAACGAGCATCCCTCCTCTTCCTCCGAGCATACGCGTCTACGCCTTTACTCGCGGCAATGCCAAACACCCCCACGAGCAAGCATGCTCGTGGAGACCATGATCTACTCAGGTGTTTGGTCGGCGGGCCCAGCAAGCGCTACGAAGAGGGAAGGAGACGATCAATCAGCCGAAGATCGAGGGAAATCCTACCTGAAATTCAAACAGCGCACGAATCAAGGACGTCGGATCACAAATATGGCTACATAGCGTGATCCCAGGAGGTAGTTGCCTTTTTTGTATCCATAGTCGTAGTATTTAAACCCCCCTCTGAAGATCTGTAAAGGGAGAGGGGACGAAGAGATAGAACACAATACACTGGAGTAGGGCTGTTATCCCGGCAGAGGGAGGCCCGAACCAGGATAAACACCGTGTCCCCCTTTCTCCCGACCTTGCATCACTCGAACGACCTCCTCGGTCCGTACGATGGGGCTCTGTTGATCCCCCATTCAACAAGTAAGCTCGACGGGAGCCCGTTCTCCAATCGTCGACAAGTCTTTATGATAGATTTGGTAATGTCAAAAGCCAAACGAGAAACCAACTCATTCTAAATTTTATGACTAAGATAATGATAATGAATCTCATTATTTCGAATGCGTCTAAGGTGATCTTGCATTACCAAATCAAATTCAGCAATCATCTCAACACAAGCTAGAAAATTACCATTTTGATCATTGTAAAGTTGCTCACTTGATCCTCTAAAAGCCAAACTGCGCTTACCAAGAAATTTGACAACAACAATTATTCTTAATAAGACTTGCCTAATACGCTCTTTCTCCTTTGTGATTTGGTGCTGAAATTCTTTGTCAATTGTTTCATGCTTACTGAGTCTAGCTCTCAGTTCATTCCAAGAGTTCATGTTGGTAATATACTCCATACTAGCATCATGTTCTTTCAGCCTCATTGATATGCCTCCAATCTCTAAACCCATCGTGCCCCAATGAACTCTTGCATTTTTCTGAATTAAAAATCTTACAACAAAAGCAAAACACTCTATCAACATGTTTTGAATAAACCAACAATTTTCTATCACGAACTTCTCCATTGCTCATCTTTCTAGAGTAATGAGTATATGAAAAATGTCTCCCATTGCCATCCAAAGGAAAGACAATATTTTCTTCTCTTAAAGGCCCCTTCTCCACTAATATGTCCCTTGACTTGTTATCAAGATTATCCCAATTTCTTGGATCATAGATATCCTCAGTAAAAACCGGTTGTTCATCAACACTTGCATTATCTGTAGGAGATGAATTAAATATTCGCTCATGATTACTCACATTGTTACCATCCATGTTCATGCCAACATTTTCTTCCAGTGTAGGGCCTTGATCTTCTGGATTAATATTAGGTTGTTCCACCATAGGAACTATAGCCAACTCATCTGCATTTCTTAAAGTTCTCGAATTACTAGTAAAGAATTTGTCCATGGCTCCTCTCTGTGATTCTATAAACTCATCTGCCCGTTTTTTTCTCTTCCTTTTCTCACTGTCGGATGGATACTTTCTAGACGACATTACTATATGTTGAAAATTTAAAATAAACCATTATTATTTGAAAGCTATCGCAAAGCTACAAAGGTACTAGATCAACTCAAAAAAATTATTACCGATTATGTAGAACTCTCAAATCCCAATATCATATATGCATCAACACGGTCCAATCAAATGATTACAAGTGGCCTACTGCAAATTCATAAACCAAATATGAAATATCAAATTACCATCCATCTAATTGATATGTTAAACATAATACATGTAACATGTAATCATGTTGGTTAGGGTAATTGGCAAAATCAATATGACAATACCTGCGAGTGCAGTAGTCGGCAGGCGCAGGGGCGCACCGGCGCAGGGACACTCCGCTCGTCGCGTCGGCGCGTCGCTGGCTCGCTGCAACAGATGAAAGCAATCGGTCACGTATGTACGCAAGCACCCAACGGCCAACGGGAGTGATCTGATAGAAGAGCCGGTAAACTACCACTTCTCTTATTGATTGCCAGTAGTAGCGCCGGTGGAGAAAGAGAAGCCACAGCCCGATGTGACGCCGATCGTCCTGTGCGGCTGGCGGAGATCCCGTCGTCCGATCGTCCTGTGCGGCTGGCGGCTGCTCGTGCTATTGCAACCGTGCAGGTGCTGCCAATGCGGCAGGTAGCACCAGCCCTACGTGCGTGGAAAAAAAATTGAACCAGCCGCACCCCTTAAGCCAGGAGGTCACGTACTCCCAGCCCAGCCCAGACAATACTACTCTTAAACATGCACATGGGTGGGGCCCCATCGTTTGGGGGGCCAGAGCGGTGGCCCCGCTGGCCCCCCCAGGGCCGGCGCTGACTGGATCGAGGGTGGCACGCTTACATATGTGTCGGAAAGAAGAAAAAGAAAATAGAGATGGCAAGGCACGAACGTGTGACGGACTGACAAGGTGGAATGGAGGAGGCGTCGTAGATTCAGCTGCCCGGTCGATCAACCCACCGTTGAGCCAGCATCTCACACTCAAAAACACTCGATCACATATATTCTTATCCTTATGCTGGGAAGATTTGGAGTTCAAGGAGAGTGCCAAGTCATCATTTCGCAGAAATACCTTTCAAAAAATTTGAAATTACGTCTAGGTCTTTCCACTGGTTATTTTACAAAAAAGATCATGTAGTTTCGTAGATTTGCAAATGGGTCTTCCATCGGTTTTTTCGTTCTTGCGAAAGGGCCCTTCGGAAAAACTTTCTTATCCTTATGCTGGGAAGATTTGGAGCCCAAGGAGAGCGCCACATCATCATTTTTGCGAAAACGCCCTTTGAAAAATTAAAAATTACGTCTATACCTTTTCATCGGTTATTTTGCAAAAAAAGTCCCTGTAGTTTCATAGATTCGCAAACGGTTCCTCCACCGGTTTTTATGTTCTTGTGAAAAGAGTCCTCCAAAAAAACAAAATTACGTCTAAGTCCTTCCATGGGTTATTTGCAAAAAAGGACCTATAGTTTCGTAGATTCGCAAATGGGTCCTCCACCGATTTTTTTTGCAAAAAAGATCCATGGTTACACAAATTCGCAAACGGTTCCTACCCAACCCATTTTATAAAAACCACCACGAGAAAACTGAAATTACATTAAGACTTTCCTGATGTCTTTTGCAATTTTTTGTTGTTGCAAAAAACCCTAGATCAAATTCCGCACAACGCGGCATAGCGCACGGCTTTATCTAGTTGTTTTACATGCGCATTCATGCCGCAGGTCTAATTGAATTTGATTTTATTCTTACCTGTACCAGATACATCATGGGTCTAATTAATCTGGTCTTGGAGCAGGCGAGCAGCTAGCAAACCACGTTCCAGAGCTTCTAACAGAGATGCGTAGCTGACAGCATGGATCCAAATCCCGACAAGATGCGTAGCTGACAGCATGGATCCTAAATCTTGGCTGGGTAAAAAAAATTAAAATGCTACAGAGTATCCATCCAAATCTCGGCGAGATATCGGTGATTTCAACCAAAATCTCGATATTTTTTTACTGGTTTTTTATTTTTCTTGGCCGGATTTGATTGAATTCAAGATAAAGATCATCCACAAAAAAATTTTGACGTGTTTAAAATTTCAGCCGAAATCTCGGATTTTCCGGTTGGAAAAAAAATCGGATTTGAAATTTAGTTTTTAGATTTTTCCAAATTTTATTTAAAATTCTACGATCTCGCTGAGGTTTCAAATTACAATTACCTCTAAGATTTCTATCGAAACAAAATTTTAAGCCTCGCTTACACGGAGGTTAGCTGGGCTCGCCTGCTCGGTCCAGCAGCTGCCTGCATTTGCCGTTCTTGTCACGGGGACGGACGGCAGCGACACTGCTGCCATCCATCCATCCGCAACGGTTGGCATCTTCAGTCCAGGTTGCATTCATGATGCATCATCGTACATATATGGATATCCAACTGCATAATTGTAGGACGGAAAACAAAACTTAAGGCTTGAATCAAAACTACTTTAATTATAGTAATTAATATGTTCAAAATTGAAATGAGTCCTTTTTTAAACGAGAAAAGTTAATAAGGCTCAACTCGATAGTGGCTAGTTAGCTCAATTTTGAAACAACCGTTAAAAGATAAATAGAATATTTTTATATCTAATTATGTTAAATTCAAAATAAGCTTAATAATAACTCGTTAAGCTTGATAAACATATATATACATATATATACATACATACATACATACATACATACATACATACATACACACATATATATTTAGTAGATATATACTGCACAGCTATCTGCAACACAGAAGTAGTCTGTCGTTTTGGTATTCAGTTACCCGCTCCTGTTTCTTTTTAAGATTTTTTTAGAGGATTGTTTTTTCAGATGATGGTACACATAGGGGTGGATAACGAGCCAGTTGAACTTTTTTTCGAGCTTTCTTCGACACTGATTTATTCTTATTTATTATAGTCTCCTGTATTGTTTGAGACCCAACTTCGAACCGAGCTTAACGAGCCGAGCCTAACGAGCCGAAGTTGACTCTGGTTCCAAATCAACTAATTTTTATTTTAAAAGAAAAATAAATGTAATCAGAGCAATTTTGAAACGAGCCACCGAACCAGCTCAACGAGCTTTTTTTTCCAGCCCTAGGTACACACTCATCACGGACGTACTACCAGGAAGGAAATAAAAAGCAGTGTCGGCCCAGGCCACGGGAGCGTGACGGCGTGCTTCGACAGATCCAGATGCAGGTAGCCATTTGCTGGGCTTTTTGCCTGTTCCTTTTGGTCAGTGCCTGCACCGTGTGCAAGCCTTGAATATTTGCAGTTGCAGAGTAGCTGCTGCTCATTTTTTTTTAAAGAAAAGGAAACGAGGCAAAAGATAATACATCCCATTGGCTCGACTGAGGACCACCTTGCAGGCCGACGGCCCAGCAATCTCCAAGTTCAAGTTACCCTATCGGCCTATCCATCTTTGGTAGAGCGACCGGCCTTGACAAAGAGGGGTACAACCAAACCGAATATGTTCGGCTTGAATTTGGCTACTAGGGGCTGTTTGGTTTGAGGCCAAATTTGCCAAGCTAAGTCTTGCCAAATTTGGTGCTCAAATTGGTGGCCAAAGTTTGGCCAACCATTGGCTAGAAAATGAATTAGAAAAATTTGGCTAGCCAATGGAGAAAAGAATCTAGCCAAAATTTGGTTGCAAACCAAATGCTTGCCAAATTTGGTCAACACTACCAAAATTTGGCATGTCAAGCATTGGCAATCAATGGACACAAACCAAACAGCCCCCTAATCTCGAATAGTTATTGGATTCGGTGCTTTCGATAGTTGGTTTCTGGTCCGACATTAAATTCGGGATAGCACTACCCGTCGGCTAAGAATATTCCTAGAGTACTCTCGAAAGTTTCTGAAAAAATCTACTCAGATATCCATAAAGTGTTGGCCCATATACATAATATAGCCCATTACTCCAATTGGGCCCAATAGCCCATTACTCAAGCTTAAGACTCCAACCCTAACTCCTACAGAGTCCCCGCTCGGCTATTCGCATGGGTGCACAACACCACCCTCATCGTCCACCTAGGGATGTAAGTGGGATGTGATATGGGTTGATTGTATATTGTCCACATTGACCACAAATATTTATGCGGGATATTGCGGCAACCCGCGAAAGGTTTATGCGGGCAATGCGGCGCCCACAAAACCCACAAAAAGAAAAGATGATATAGAAATCTATTAAGTTTCGATGTTTAGAAGAAAAAACATGTTTAGCATGCAAGTTAATTGGAGTTCCGATTCACAAAAATCAAGGATACAGACCATGATCGCTGTACAAGATGAAGGTAATAGAAAATAAATGATGCCCTTGACCTTTTCTTCATTCTTGTTTTCATAAAAAATTACCTCTCATATTGATTATAAATACACCTCAGCAGTCATCACCATCATTGTAACACCCCGGCATTTAATATGCCTGAATGCTACCAAACATAAGCTAAACAACATCTAAATACCACATTTAACATAAAATTCCAGCAAAGGTGCATAGGCTAAAAACCGAGATTTCGGCAGCACCTCCTTTGTTTTAACATGGATTTAAGGAGCAACAACAGTATAGCATTATAAGGCAATATGAGAGATATCTAAAACAGCAATAAATGGAGTCTTAACGTCAATATAAGACTAACATCAAGCACTTAAAGTCTCCAAGTGTCAAACGAACAATAAATCTCTCATAAACAAAGCTAAACCTTAAAGCAATAATCATCACACGCAATTTATTATCAAACTAATAGAATGACTTGTGGAATCAATATGGTGAAGCTACGTGTGGGCGTGTGACTATTTCCCTTCCCCGCATGCCGTTCTCATGGTACCTAAAATAACAAGAAAACACAAGCGTGAGTTCGAAACTCAGCAAGCATATTGCAATGGACAACAAGAACAATATCATGGCAATAACATCTCCCATCATATATATCATCTCATTCATGAACACTTAACAATATCATCATCATTATGTATGCAATGTAATGCAATGCTCATGTCTCCTTGGAAACTCATACCGGTATGGTTGAGTACACACCCGTCGGTGTGCACCCTCTCCCCCTTCCATCCCGAAGATGGAGGGTGCCTACTCCTCGCTTCCGTTCACCGCGGTGAATAGAATCACGATGTAGGACTTACTCATTGGCTTTTCCGGATTAGTCATAACTTTCACCGACCTTCCCGACTAGTTATGACTTTCTCACCGCCTGAGCCATGTAACATGCCATGTATGCATTTATGCCAACATCATATTTAACTCACATATTAACACATGGCATCATAACATATTAAACATGCTCATCATATCATTGGCAATCATAAAAGCATGGCAAGTGATCATATATCATGTAGTCAATTCCATCTATTCTCAACAAGCAACCTACAAATCGCTATCCATCACAACACACTTGCCTCAACCACGTGCAACGGATTGGCGGGAAGTAGAAGGCACTCCCGGGGTCACACCTCCTGCACAGGGGTATCACACAATCACAACCATAACCACAAAACAGTACGCAAACCCCCATCTAACCCGACATTGCTCCCTACTCGCAAAACCTAAAACAGAGGTTCTGTCCCGTCGGAACAGCAGCCTTGCAAAAGGCATAACTTGAGTTCTGGGACTCCGAATGAATTAAACGAGTACACCCTCGCGTAGCTTAGGAAATTTCCCAACTTTCTCTAGGTATATGGAAAGACTGATTCGGACTCTAAAGTCGTCTAATCTACAGATTACCGAGATCTGTTCCAATCGCGTCACAGATTTTAACATGCTCGGTAAAACGGCCATAACTTTCAAACGGCTGATCGGATTTTAACGTGCTTTATGTCAACGGAAAGATAATTAAATTATCTACAACTTCTTTTAAGTCCGTACGGACAGATTCGGATTCTAAATCGACGAAAACTCGAACCCTAGCCCGACTGCTCAATCTGCCCGAAAACAGAAACGTGGCAACGTCTAGATCAAACCCAAAGAACTCCAATCCAGCACCACCAATTGATCTAAAAACTTGATAATCACCCTAAGAACAGTACCTAGATCAAACCCAAGGATCCCCATGATCATACCTTTGCCCAACGAACGAATCTCCAATAGATCTCCTCGCGGATCGCTCCTCGCTCCACGCTCCTCGCTCCTCGCTCCTCGCTCCAACGGATGGATCCAAAAGGTGCAGAGGTGTGGAGACCACCCTAGGGCAGCAAGGGGGTGGAGGAGAGGTGGTGGAGAGGTGGGGAGCAATGGGGCAAAGGGGGAGGTGGAGGCGCACAAGAGGGAGAGGGAGAGGGGGTGGCGGCTAGGGCTTAGGAGGGGGAGGTGGGGGGCGCCAAGGGCAGCTTGGGCGCAACGGGGCGGGGGGAAGCCCCCTTTTACCAGCCCTCAACACAATCCTAGTCCGTTACGGAGACCTAATCCATCCCACCAAAGCCCACCAAGGCCCAAAACTCCCCCGGGAAGGCCCAAAACCCCGAAAACGGCCCGGAAACAGCCCGGAAAAGCTATTAACCTCCATAACCCATAGTTTTAACCTTAATTCCACATCTCATACTGTTTTTAACCATATCAAGCACGTTAAATAAAGTTATGACACTCCGTGGCGACATAACACTTCAACCGGCCCCAAAAACGCGAGAAAACCCTAAGCCGAAAGGTTTTATTCTCTAGTTTCACCTTCTATAACGTCACTCCAAACCATAGTGTCACAATCATCCATATCCTCTGTTTGCGTGTTCTTTTGATGAGAAGAGCCTGAAACATTGAAAAGTCAGAAATCGACATATAATTATCATCAAGTAAACTAAAAAGTTAGAAGCAATTAAAAAAGAGCTTACTAGTTGCTTTATGTCAATCTTGAAAACAAATCAAAGCCTTTCCCTGCGTCGAGTGCAACGTCAGAGCGGGATGAGAGGAAGACAGGGAGGGAATAGGTAAATGAGAGGCGACCTCGGCATCATCGAGAGAGAGGCGGCGGCAATGGCGCGTGGCGAGACGGGCGGCAGCAGCATGTGGCCGATGTGTGAGGATTTTTTTGCTCTTCGTGTGACCGGCGACCCGACGTGCGGGAGGCGGGCGACACCCTCTTGTGGCCGTCGTAGACTCGGTTGAGGAGGAACAATGTGGGCATGATGCGGACATGATGCGGGCTACGTGTGACGACCGCAAAACCCGCAAGCGCCACCAAAGTGGGTTGTGGGCGTCCGCTTTAGGTTTTATGCGGGCTAAATTAAGTGGGTTGGCGGACATCCCGCATCCACTTTCATCCCTACGTCCACCCGTCTGGCTACCGCCCTTGTCGTCCATTCGCCACCCTCCACCGGCCACCGCCCTCCCTCCGCCATTCCTCCCGCCAGTTCACCACCCTCCCATCATCATCCCTCCCTTCTAGGCTCCCGCCGCCACCCCTCCCGCCCTCCCTCCAACGGTCCTACCTTCGCCTTCCTGCCGTCCTCCCCCGCCATCCTGCCAACCACCACCAGCTTGAGCTTCCAGAGGTACAAAATTTGGATAAATTTGCAAGACTTGGCAGCTACATGGATTCATTAGTAGACTCTTGATTGTCAAGAGTGTGATGCACTGGAAACTTGAAAAGAAGTTATTTGCTTTTACTACGAATAATACATCATCTAATGATAAGTGTGCAATAGAAGTAGTTGTAAAACTTAACAAGTAAGCTCCCTTAGTCTGTGATGGTGCTTTTTTCATGTCAAAATGTTTGTCACACTTTAAACCTTGTCGCTCAAGATGTCTTCAAAGCAGTTGCATCTTCAAGTCAAAATAATAGAGCTACTGTTACAATTGCGAGGAATTCTGCATTGCAGTGGGAACAATTTTAGAAGTGTGCATCGGAATGTGACTTGGATGTCAAAGAAGGTCTTCCATGGTCATGCACTCCTGGTCTCATTGAGATGCCGCTAGCCTGCCCTAGCCACTTCAGTCTTCAAAGTCTTCTACAAGATTGTGTCATTGTCGGGTCTTCTATGTGTATGATGTAATCCTACTATTGTTTATTTGTCTTATTATCTCTTTCATGGAGACATAGAGTGATGGTCATATCATCGTGATATTATTTACGTATAATTCTATGTTCTGTTACTTCCCATTATGTGTACAATTGAGATTGAATGCACTTTTGCAACGTTGTTGGACTATATGATAAAAAGACTTGTTAAATTGCCACAATCATGTTGCTTGTTGAACTCATACGGTTGATTAATCATTGCTATATGTGTGCTATATGAGGTATCTATTTTCACACGATATTCAACAAAAAAAAAAATTCCGGCACCATATCGATTATGCTCCATATTCATGACTGATATTATCCACGCCGTATTCGTACCTGGCACTATCCCTTTAAGATTCTTAGTCTAAAGAACAAATATGGTTTATGATATAGAAATAATAATATCTGATAGAATCTAAGCCGATTGCACCCGTACACAAACGCGAGGTATATCATATCCGGTTCGGCGACCTTAACCTCGAGGCCATCCTTGGAAATTTCTCTGCACAAGTCAACTTTCTCCCCTGCAAATACCTTGGTCTACCACTCCATATCCGCAAACTTGGACGGGTTGACATCCAACTACTTATTGACAAACTAGGTTCACGTCTATCAGCTTGGAAAGGCAGGCTCTTAATGCTGGCAGGACGGATGGTCCTAGTAAGCTCGGTTTGATCCTTCATTCTGGTGTATAACCTCACAGTCCTCCGATTGGAGAAATGGACCATAAAAAGATGGACAAACCGTGCCGTGCTTTTCTTTGCAAGGGTATCATCTATTGAGTATTGTAACACCCCAAAATTTGCATATTTCAGTTTAATTATTTATTTACGATTTACTGAGATTTTTCTTGATTTTTCTGGAATTTTTATTGCTTTCTTGCTATTTTTAGTGTTTAAAAATAATTTTATTTGAGAAAAATAAAACCAAAATTATGCTGGAAATAATTTATTTAAGTTCAAAAATGATCCAAAGTTTTTTTTGGAAATTTTCATAGAATTTTTAAACTCTACACGTGGAAGTTACATTATTTAAGTAATATCTGGTAAAATTAGATCACGTTTGTCTCTAATAAAAATAGCATTAGTACGTCTATATAATAGGAGCAACTATGATCTAAATCCATTAAATATTACTTAAATAATTTTTTTCTTAGGTATATATGCAAAACTTATAGATCATACGTTTCTATATTTTTTCTTTTAAAAGTTGCACAAATATTAAAACATGAATGAACGGTAGATGATGATTACTTCTTCTTTCGTTTACTTCAAGATTTGTATAACCCGTATTAGAAATAAATACATGGAAACACACCTCAAACTTGTATCGCCGGACGGTGGAAATAGCAACTTCCTAGAAATGTTGTTCCGTCAACTCCCATTATTCCCAGATGCTTCCTGAAGTCACAGTCAACGATTGACCGATTCTTCCAATCCCTCGAGTGTGCAGCTTACTTCCATGGTTCCATTCTTATTTTTGCTGCAGAATAAGAAAAGAACACCAATGGATTTCCGTCGACCCATGCACACGATCTCCCTGTTGGTTTGTTGCTCAATCGGTTTGCTGCCTTTCTGCGTGTCAGCAGCAGGCAGCCGCCTTCTTCCCGGCAAGCCGCTTTCCGGCGGCGGCAGCACCCTCATCTCCGACGGTGGCGCTTTCGCCATGGGCTTCTTCTCCCCGTCCAACTCCACCACGAAGCATTATTATGTTGGTATATGGTACAACAACACTCACAAGGATAACATGGTGTGGGTTGCCAACCGTGCCACGCCTATGGTAGCAATGGTGTCGCCTCACCGTCTTAACAACCATGGTAGCAATGGTGACGGAGCGTCGCCTCTCCCAACTCCCTCATCCACTTCCCTAAAAAATATCCAACAAACACAAAAAAAAAAAAAAGTAAGAGAGGTGTTTTTATGCTTTTCTTATTTTAAATTGCACAAATATTAAAGCATGAATAAATAGTTGATAGTAATTACTTGCCTCTTCATTTGTTTTAATATTTGTACAACTTGTATTGAGAGGAAAAACATAAAAACACTGCTCTTAATTTACCAATAAACAAATTTCAAGCCACTAAAAATTTTCTAACAAAAAAAAAAAAAAACGAATCTATACAGGAAAATGGTGAAGCCGATCCCAACGTTTATAAAACTCGACGTGGCGAGAGTAACATGATATTTTTTTATGCCTAGCAGTTATTTTTTGCAAATAAATAACATGATATTTTTTTATGCCCTGGTACTGGTTTCCTGAGCACTGATCGTCTGATACTGGTATATAGATGGATTCCTGAACAGCTCAAATGGCATCTGTGGCAAGTTGGCAACCGGTACAAAGCATCAACTTAAACACGGAAGCCATTTATTTTTTTGCGTCATTTTGCCATTCAAAGCCTATTATTCGCGTGGACCCCATAATCAAGCTGCCCCAGGCAAGTAAACCTCCTATGGCGATGTGTCATTGCCTTCTCCCCATCTGAAGCCACTGCAAAAAATTGTTAAAAAAAAAACACACTACCGTGTCAGGATTTGGCACAAGAACACCCACCGTGGATTGTTGGATCACTTTCTATGGTAAATAAAAAATGCGGCAGAAGCTGCTGCTTCATCGCCTATCCCGGTCAGGTACTCAGGTCTGAGCCATAATTCACACGGTCATTCAGTCTAACAACAGCTGATGCAACTCTGAAAGGAAGATACTGGGATAACATACCAAACCAGAAACTGGGGATTTGTTCTGTTCGGATATGTGCACCCCAGCTAAAATTGTACCAACCAGCACCTTCAAACATGAAAAGCAAGCAGTCACACCTAAAAGAAGTAGATCACTCGTGATTCCAAGAAGCTACGTGAATTACCGGGTATCACACATATTTTTCCATTTTCAATGTCATTCTCCCATGAGAAGGATGGGTCAAACAAATTGAACAATCCTCATCTCGGTTTGTTCGTAAAGCCAGTAGATATGCATCTGATTTCCTGCATTCACATTTTAGGCTCTATGATT
Source organism: Rhipidocladum racemiflorum (assembly GCA_036346355.1). Classification (NCBI taxonomy): domain Eukaryota; kingdom Viridiplantae; phylum Streptophyta; class Magnoliopsida; order Poales; family Poaceae; genus Rhipidocladum; species Rhipidocladum racemiflorum. The sequence goes on from CM070583.1 coordinate 5,457,275, forward strand.
TTTTCCAGTGTATGAGAAATGCTTGTTCTCCTGTGTTCCAGACTTCCAAGTCTTGAAGGTAACCTACTAATACAGTAGCAATGTTTATTCTCTTCTCCGAGGCATGCTAGTCCATAGTCCACATGATGATACTAACTACTCCCTCCGTCCTATAATATAAGTTCAACATGTATACGTAGAAGATACATTATTTAAGTAACATTTAATAAAATTAGATCACATTCGTCTCTAATAAAAATAGTAGTAGTATACGTCTATATAATGGGAGCAACTATAATCCAAATCTATTAAATATTACTTACATAATGTGTTTCTTAGGTATATACGCAAAACTTATATTGCCGGACGGAGGAAATAGCAACTTCCTAGAAATGCTGTTTTGACAACTTCCTTATTCCCAGATCCTTCCTGAAGTCACAGTCAACAATTGACCAATTCTTCCACTCCCTGGGGTGTCCAGCTGTCCAAGGCAACCTCATCCACTATATATTTTGCTTCCATATCCCACTTCCATGGTTCCATTCTTGTTTTGTTGCAGAATACGATAAGAACACCAATGGATTTCCGTCCCATACACACAATCTTCTTGTTGGTTTGTTGGTCAATCGGTTTGCTGCCTTTCTGTGTTTCAGCAGACAGCCGCCTTCTTCCTGGCAAGCCGCTTTCCGGTGGCAGCACCCTCATCTCCGATGGTGGCACTTTCGCCATGGGCTTCTTCTCCCCGTCCAACTCCACCACAAAGCATTATTATGTTGGTATATGGTACAACAACATTCACAAGGATAGCATAGTGTGGGTTGCCAACCGTGCCGCGCCGATCACAGATCCTTCCTCCGCAACACTTGCCCTGACCGTCGACAGTTCCAATCTTCTTCTGTCAGACACCAATGGCAGCGTTCTCTGGATGACAAGCACCACCACTGGCAGCGGCAACTCATCATCAAACTCGAACACCACCGGTGGACAAGCCACGCTTGAAAATAATGGGAATTTTATCCTTTGGTCACCGGAGGGCACCGTCCTATGGCAAAGCTTTGATCACCCAACAGACACGCTCCTCCCCGGCATGGACTTCAGAGTCACCCACAAGGCACATCCAATACAGCGGCTGGTTTCTTGGAAGGACCTCCATGACCCATCCCCGGGCAGCTTCTCCTATGGTGCAGACCCTAATGATCCTCTGCAGCGCTTCACCTGGAATGGCTCAAGACCATACAGGCGAAGCCCAGTTTGGAACAGCTACCTGGGTGTCGGGCCATATATGGAGAGCATCAGTTCTACTATTTACTTTACATTGCATCCCATCGGTGATGAGATCTACATGTCATTTGGCATGCCAAGCAGCTCCTCACCGGTGCTTGTAAGGCTGTACTACTCAGGCGAGATAAAGATATTGATCTGGAATAGCAACATGTCACAATGGAGCACCCTGCAGTCAGAACCAAACAAAGAGTGCCATACATATGGATATTGCGGTCCATTTGGTTACTGTGATAGAACACAGCCTGTTGTGACATGCAAGTGTCTTGATGGTTTCGAGCCAAACAAGAACGAAGAATGGACCGGCGCCGGCAGGTTTTCGCAGGGATGCCGCCGGAAGGAAACACCAGCTTGCGGTCAAGGAGATGGTTTCTTAGCTTTGTCGGCAATGAAGATTCCGGACAAGTTCTTGCATGTCAAGAATAGAAGTTTCGACGAATGCACAACAGAATGCACTAGCAACTGCTCCTGCACGGCGTATGCTTATGCCAATATGAGCACCAAGGTTATCGATGAGGATGAAACAAGGTGCCTATTATGGATGGGAGATTTGATTGACACAGAGAAGATCATTGGAGAAGAAGGGGAGAACCTCTATATTCGGGTTAACGGATTAAGTGGTATGATTCCTTGCTTCTCTTTCTCTGCCTGCCTTGGTAAATATATTTCTCTTTTTCGCAGGTCCAGAGAAGCTCCAATCGTATCCCCTTACTGCAACATACAACATTAGAGCATGAATTAGGTCTAAATAAGTGGTGGTTGGCAAATATTAGATAGGTCTAAATAATTAGTGGTGGGAAAATATTAGAGTAGGGTACTAGGGTAAAGACTTGATAATACCTTCTTTCTGGTATTACATGTATATTTTGAAATAGAAGTCTCTCCCTGAAAAGGTGTGTTCGTGACCATAGTCTTTGAACAGAATAAAAAAATAAAAATAATTAACTTACCATAGCTTGTCGAAGAAAAGATCCATGGTTCGCGTGCTACTTTATCATGAATAAGTGAAAATTCTGTTAGTTGAATATCAACACTAAATTATCCATTCTGAAATAACAGCGATTTTATTAGTGCCTATACCAATTAGGCAATTACACGTTCTAATAAAAGGCACTGCAATCACATCACACCAAACTAGGCCACACAGCTACCTTAAAGAGAAGGTGATATAACCACACACTACACTAGCCACAGGTTTTCAGTGTAAGCATCGTCACAAACAAGACTAACAACCTCTTCCAGATAGTTTTTATATCTTAGAGCAATGTATAACAATTCCACGTAACCACACTGCAGAATGAGATTGTAGAAAACTTCCATCAGATAATTCCTAGGTTCACAATTTCATAGCAAAGTATAGTCCTACAACAACATTACATTATATATAAATAATTTAAATACTATATATACAAGAGTGATAAAATATGAGACAGAAAAATCTTCCTGATATGATGAGCATAACAATACCTCCCTGTGAACTCATCTCCCAGGATTTTTTGGGGCTTTAGTTCCTATCTGTTCTCCAGTTACACACCTGCATTAGACATGTAGAATTAATAAGCAGCCAACTAGTCAATCCACAGTCCACACACACAGGACATATGCTCCATAATTGCCGATTCCCAATATGTACATCAGATGTCTGATACATATGCACCGCTATTGTTTCAGTGCTACTTGCACCAGCAATTGCTACATGGCCTCGACTGCTGTGCCTGCCCTGCATTGGGCAATGGGAGGATGAGAAGAGGATAAGTTGGTAAGGGCGTAAGGATGGAGTTTTCTCAGGATGTTGGAAGTATTGAGAGGAGAGTAGGTCAAGAACTGCACGAAGGGAAGGGGGAGAAGATAGTAAAAGTGATTTTCAACATGAATGGTGTTACGGGTCGACAGAGCCTATGAACAGTACCACGGTACTGTAGCGCACGGTCAAGGTTGCTTGGAGAATAAGAAATCAAGGATTAAGTCAGATTAGTTACTATAGATAAGATTAGTTACCATAGATTAGAATATTGTTTTCTTAGGCTCCAAGTTAGACATCCTATAAAAGGGATGACATGTATCACTTTATGGAGAAAGCAATGAGTAAACCAAGTTACGCGCACGGTCCGCGCACGCAACGAGGATGAGATAGGGCCCTTGACGCGGACGAAACGAGCTGTTGTCGAAGCTAGCGCCTTGGCTGTACGGAGCCACCGGCCAGTTATCGATGGCAGCGCCTGATCTACTAGAAATCTATGGTACTGTTCACGCACTACAGTACCATGGTACTGTTCGTAGGCTCTGTCGACCCGTAACATATAGAATATTTTAGCCTGTGAGTAAGTAGACTAAATAGAGAGATCAAGCTGCCAGTCATCATTAAAATGTTAAGAGCTTCTATTTTTCTAGCAAGATCACTCAGCTCTATGGACTCTGGAGCTTTAGTTTTGCTGAAATAGTTTGCCACAGCATGCTGTCTGTGAATCAGAACAGTGTTTTGTATGATAAGACGATAGCTTATTCGATTGGAGGGGGAAGATTAGCATCTAGTGTGTGCAGAATAAGAATATGTGCAGCTGTAAGGGTTGGAATGGGTGGTCCACATCAAGTTGTTATAAAGTCAGTCAGTATGTAAAGCATTTCCATCTGAACCATATACCCAGGGAACAGTTCCTTGTTTCAGACATCTGATGTGTTTGGAAATGGAAGATCAGCACATTTCTTCCAAAGACAACAGATCCAATCCAAGTTAACGTACAAGATTTGTCTTATATTAATAAGGAAACCTTCATGCCTTGGCTTAAGTTGTTTCTGCCTTCTGTTTATGTTGTACAAAAACGTGATTATGTCAACTATATGATAAAAAAAAAAAAAACCAATATTTACGGAAAAAGGAAGATTAGGATTTTAAGTTTAAAAAGCAAGCAATAAATTTCGTGTTTGCCAAATGCTACCATAATGTTGGATTGCTTGCCGGTAATGCAATTGTTCACGTGAGAAATAAATTGTTCGAGATAATTGTGCATGTAAATCGTACGTATAAGAAATGTTTGATTTGTAGAGTCTAATTATATCACAAATTCTTACATCACAATTCCCTTAATGGATTAAATTTGGGCAGATAAAAAGAGAAAAAATAACATAGTCAAGATTGCACTGCCGGTCGTTTCAAGTTTGCTCATACTCATCTGTTTGTGGTTTCTTTGGATCTGCAACTGCCGAGGTAAAACACATGTTCCCTATTTTTCATCTTGAATTTCCCAAAAGCATGTTTGCATAGGTCCCTTCACTGTTCCATGTTCAGTGTTCTTTTATTATTGTTAAGAGATTGTATCGACATTCCTGTCAGGTAAAGAAAGAAACAAGAAAATTTGTAAGAAGCTGATGTCAGGAGCTTTGAACACTTCTGATGAGCCTGGGGATGGAAACTTAAAGTATCCTTGTATTTGCTTCCGTGAAATTGTACTTGCAACAAACAATTTCTCCAACTCCAACATGCTTGGACACGGAGGTTTCGGCAACGTTTACAAGGTAACAAGAAATATTTTCTTTAGTACAAAATCATTGTATTTCTATCTTGTTTGATCTAAAAAAATATGCAATTGTGCAGGGAACATTCGAAGATTGTACAGAAATTGCTGTGAAAAGGCTTAGTAAGGGTTCTGCCCAGGGGGTACTGGAGTTCAGAAATGAAGTAAATCTCATTGCGAAGTTGCAACACAGAAACTTAGTTAGACTTCTCGGTTGCTGCATCCATGGAGATGAGAAACTACTGATTTATGAATACTTACCAAACAAAAGTTTGGATGCCTTCCTTTTCAGTATGTTATGACTACGTCTTACCAAATTTCAGTAATTAATCAAATCAACAAGTATGACTGATGTTATCCATCAATTGATGTTATTGCTGGCAGATGCCAAAAGAAAATCAGTGCTTGATTGGCCAATAAGATTCAAGATAATCAAAGGAATCGCTAGAGGACTTGTTTATCTTCATCAAGATTCAAGGTTGAAGATAATTCACAGGGATCTGAAAGCAAGCAACATACTATTGGATGATGAAATGAGCCCCAAGATATCCGATTTTGGTATGGCAAGGATATTTGGCGGCAACCAGCAACAAGGAAACACCAACCGCATTGTTGGAACATAGTAAGAGATTTAATACATGAATGAACTTCAATATGTTATTATCGTGCTTGAACTAAAATTAAGTTGTGTACTGATAATTCAAAAATGTTTCAAACAGCGGTTACATGTCGCCTGAATATGCTTTGGAAGGTGTGTTTTCTGTCAAGTCTGATGTCTATAGCTTTGGAGTTTTGCTTCTAGAGATTGTGAGTGGCTCAAAGATCAGCTCTATGCACCTAATAGCAGACTTTCCCAACCTTAAATCTTATGTAAGTACCATGAAATGCTTTCTGCAACTTGTAGTAAATATGCACCTTCATAGGGTAAGATATGTTTGATGCAGGCATGGAGCTTATGGAAGGATGGGAACACAAAGGATTTCATTGACTCATCAATTGTGGAGAGTTGTTCACTTGTTGAAGCTTTACGATGTATCCATATCGGACTCGTGTGTGTTCAAGACAACCCAGATGCACGCCCACTCATGCCATCAATTGTGTCCATTCTGGACAATGGAGATATATCACTTCCACCTCCAAAACAACCTATATATTTTGCAGAAAGGAACTATGAGACAGATGGAGCAGCACAAAATATCGTGAATTCTGTAAATAGCATGAGCATTACAGTACTAGAGGCGCGCTAACGGTCTCATTATTGCATATGCTCATTTGTAAATTTGACTGTATTTACAACAGTACAATGCATAGAAAACTGATATTTGACTTGTTGAACACGTAGTTTTGTTCTAATATAGATAGCGTGTTACAGTAGCTCCCATATTGAGAAGGCTACATGTCTTATTGAAATGGGAGAAGGTTACAGGTTCTTATCAAATGGGAGAAGGTTACATGCTCTTATTGAAATGGGAGAAGGCTACATGCTCTTAGTGAAATGGGATAAGGCTACATGTTCTTATTGGAGACCCTTATCACGCAGAATTCTGGATGCCTAAAAGAAGGTAAGATACCCACTTAGAATTTACTATGTTTGAAAGAAGGTAATACACCACTTTAAATCTACTATCTGTTAGATGAAGTGATGAACTATCAAATAGAATTTCAAGCCAATATAATAGTTTTGTGTTTATCTGGAACGCCCTAGTTTTCGTTTTCTGGAGAAAAACCTAATTTAAATAAATTAAATTCAAAACTTGGAGTTTCTTTGGTGTTTATATTAACCTGGCATCCGTTCCCCTCCAAAATCGGGAATTAATTCCCCTCCGATCGAAAAATTCATATTTCCAGTTTTCGCCGGTACTCGAAATTTCACCCGAGTCCAAAAATGCTCCAAAAATCTCCAAACCACTTCTAAAATGTTCCAAATATTCCGAAATGATTTTAGAAATCATTCCTCGGATTTTTGGATCTCTGTTCCTATTTTATCTCGTGCGGCTTTTGTTTAATGCCTGCGATTCGCACCTGAATATTCAAATCCACAAATTTCATCCAAATTCAACCAAACCAATTCTATTGGGTCCCAAATATTCTAAAATGGCTCTAGGAATTTTTCCGGAATTTTTAGGCCATTTTTCCTTATTTTTATCTAGGGCGGTTCATTCGCGTATTAGCCGGCCAACCGTAGCTTGCCACGTGGCGGCACTGTTGGGCTTTCTTCAACCTCCCGAAGGAAAACTACAGAGGGAGTTTCATATCTCTCCATTCATGGCTCCAAGCTTTCAATCCTTCATAACTTCCTCATAAATGCACCAAATCACTCCCGGCCGGATCCGTTGGAACCGTGACGACAAGATCTTTCCATTCCCGGTGTCCTTTCCGCTCCCTCCTCGCCGGAATGTGCGCAGTTTCCAGAAAACCGAAAATCACATTAATGCTCATAACTCGACCGTTTCTAATCCGTTTCGCACCATTCCACTTCTCAAATCTCCGTGTTGGAGTGCTCTTTCCGGTGGTATAACCCTCCCAGTGTCCCTCTAACTCATTTTCCCGGAAGATCGAGAAGACCGACGCGACGTCGCCGTTTTCGCGTTCTTCGCGTTCATCCTCATATCTTCTTCCTCGGTGAGCCAAAGCCAATTCCGATTGTTTAATTGTGTTCGTGTGGGAGCCTAGCTTCTAACTCTTTAATCGATTTTAGGATTCATTAACCGTGGGCGACGAGTTTCGGGGTTTACTCGTTTCGGCCCTCACTTCGTTCTTCGTCGATTTCTTTTGTTTGGGTGAGAATCGATTCAATCCCTTGCTCCTCTGTGGTCCTCTAGATGTTCTTTAGTGAATCCTACATTCAATTTGCTTGGTCATCTATTAAATTCTTTATGGAATTTCAAGTTTTTGGCATTTTGGGAGTCTGTTCTTGCCCCATCTGTTCGGCTAAAGCCGCGCCGCCGTCAGCGTTGCCTCCGGCCGTCTGCCGTATCGCCTTCGCCGCCTCGGGCAGCCCGCCCGAAACGCCCGTGCAACGCAGCGCCGCACAAGCTCCGCCCCGAGCTCGAAGCGCTGCCTCACCTCGCCAGCAGCGCCCATCGCACTCCGTGCTTTCCCGCGCCGCCATCGATCCGGCCGACCGGCCGTCACAGTCCGCCATGGCCTTAGCCTTCCAGCTCATGGCCATGCGCGCCGTCTTACCCTAAGCCAGCTTCGCCCGCCCTTGGCCGACCACCGCCGCCTTCCGGCCGGCCACGCCGCCATGCTCCACTAGCATGGCTCCATGAAGGAGCTTTGCTCCTCTGTTTTCTAGCCATAGCAAAAGCTTGAAGATGAAGCCACCTCCCAATGACACCTAGGGCCCATTGGCCATTGTAACATCCTCATTTTGGCTTTCTGGAGAAAAATCTAATTTAAATAAAGTTGTCGGGGATTGGTTAATTCCCCTAATTACCATAATGCCACGACGGTCGAGCTCGTTCGGACCTCGGGCACCTCGGAGGTCATTCCCGAGGATGGCCCAAGGATGGTCGAGCACCGCACGGCTTGCTGATTCGGTGCCGACTCATTGCCCGTTCGGTGCACGGCTTGTGCCGACCTTTCCCCGAGCATGGTTCGCTCGGGATGTGATTGTATGAGCTTTGCCTCATCTATCAATTCCTTTCTGGTCATTTCATGACCGCGGATGTTCCTTGAACTACCGGTCTCAAGGGAGATGACCCATCTCACTTGAACCTCGGGGACTAAGTGCCGGGGATTGGTTAATTCCCTAATTACCATAATGCCACGGCGGTCGAGCTCGTTCGGACCTCGGGCACCTCGGAGGTCATTCCGAGAGATAGCCCAAGGATGCGGCCGAGCACCGCTTGCTGGTCGGTGCCCGGCTCCTTGCGTTTCGGTGCGAGCTCGTCGCTTCTAATGTTCGAGCACGTTGCTCGACGAACTTCTTTCGGGAGTCAAATGAGCTCGGCCCAAGCTCGAGCTGCAGCTGCGTGGTTCGGGGAGTAGCAACTAATCTGATTCTGGCGATAATCGTGCCACCGAAGATTTGCTATTGCGCTCATGATTGAACGCGTAAATGTAGGATTCGATTACGACCACGTCGAACGCGGTCAAGCGTGCATTGCGGGGGCCGTAGGCGTGATACCCTTGTAACTATAAATACCTCCTGGACATTGGGGAGGTGGGAAGATCCATGTACTTGAATCCATCATTCCAATACGTAAAAAGGCCACTAGGCGATTGGACTTAGGCTATTATCTCGATCATGAGAGGTCTGAACCAGGACAAAATCCTTGTGTTCTGTCTTCCTAATGGACCATCTCCCACGCGCCGGCGCTACAACCTGTGGCAGAAAGGGGCTTTGTTTGATCCCTCATTCAACAAGTAAGCTCGGCGGGGGCCTGCTCCCCAATCGTCGACAAAAGTAAATTCAAAATTTGGAGTTTCATTGGTGTTTATAATAACCTGGCATCCATTCCCCTCCGAAATCAGAATTAATTCTCCTCAGGCGATCGGATTTTCAGTCCGTGCAGAAAATTCACGAGTCAGAAAATGCTCCAAAATCTCCAAACCACTTCTAGAATGTTCCAAATATTCCTAAATATTTTTAGGAATTTATCTCAATTTTGGACCTCCGTTCCTATTTTATCTCATGCTGACTTTTGTTTAATGCCAGTATTTAGCTCCGAATATTAAATTCCACAAATTTAGTCAAATTCAATAAACCAATTCCATTGAGTTCCAAATATTCTAAAATGGCTCTAGGAATTTTTCCAGAATTTTTAGGTCATTTTTCCTAATTTTTCTCTAAGTGGCGGAACGTTTTAGCGTAAAGAGGACCAATAAGGAGTGACACGTGGCACATGAATAGTGTCATCTTCAACCTCTAGCCATGCATGGTGGGAGAGGACACTCCAAGCTCCATCAATGGCTACCTCTTCTTTAATTACTCATAACTTCCTCCACGCCACACCAAGCGACAAGCGCCGGATTTGCGTTTGGATTCGGGCGTCGTCCTCTTCGCATCCCCACCTTCCTCGTAGGAGCTTCCAGAAGTCGCCGTGCACCCAAAGCGAAAGCGGCCCTCATGGCTTTAATTGCTCATAACTCGTAGTTCTCGTCCAAACGCCGCCACCACTTCCAATCTCACCGTATAAAAGCCCTCTTTCCGGTGATATGATCCTCCTTTGGCAGCTCTCCTCCATTAAATCTCTGCTCAAGAAAACCAAGCACGGGTCACTTTTAGGTGTTCTTCGCTCGTCGTTGGTTCTTCTTCTCTCAGGTGAGCCATTCTTCTTGTTTCTTGGTTCCTTGTGACCGGGAGGAGGTCTAGCATCTAACCCAATCGCTAATTTTAGGTTGCATCCATCTTTGGCGACAAATTTAGTGTTTTTCCAAGTTAAGTGGGACTCAGTTAGTGATCACAAATTCATCCATTCCATGAGTTTTGATCCTATTCTTTCATCCTAGATGTACCTTAGGTTGTTATCTATTGATTCCATGCTTTTGTTTGGATCAATTCCATGCAAAAATGGGTTCAAAAATCGTTTTGAAAGCGGGTTCTTTTTCATTTTTTTGAGAGCTCTGTTTTGGAGCTCCCATGGAAGGAGCTCGTGCGCTGCCGGCGCCGCAGCTGTGTTGCTATCAGCCGTGTTGCAGGCCGCTGCTGCCGCGCCGCCGCCCAGCCTGCCGTCAGCGACGCCGGGTCGCATGCAGCCGATCACGGCGCCACCCACGCGCCATAGCCTCCACAGCCGGCTCTTCCACTCTCTCTCTCTCTCTCTCTCTCCTGCATGGGAGTTTGAAACTTCTTGAGAAGCTTCTCCTCTTTCTATGACATGGGTCCACATGTCATACTCTCTTAGCCATCAAAGTCAGGTCAAAGCGCAGTCAAGCGATTGACTCGGTCAAAGCGTGAATATTCGGGAATATTCGGTTTTGATTTATTCGAAATTCAAACTTGACTCATAACTTTTTGCGTCCAGAACTCCGTTTGACTCCGTTCAAATTTCTAAATTCATCTAAAATCAAGATCTACCCGCAGTACAAATTTTATAATTTTTGGATTTTATTTATTTTATTTTATTTATTTATTGCCTCGTTTTAACGCGTGAGTCGACGCTCATGCGTAAAGTCCATGCTTGGCATGGACTTCAAGTATTCAACCTTCTCATTTGCGTGAGAGCCAAGTCCCTTGACGGCATTTTGATCCCATGTTTATGAAATGCTTTTAATCTGTTTATAAAGTTGCATGGCTATTTTAATGAAATATGTCAAACATAAGTAATAGTTAATCGAATTTGATGGTTCCTCCTTGACATTGTTAATCATATCCATTGCAACCTAGGACATTGTTTATACCATGCTTATGCTTATATGGTATCCGCGTTGCCCACGTATGCAGTAGAATTGCTTAGGGCCTGTTGATGAAAACAACCCATGGGTGGGATTATTCAAAAGAATGATATCAAATGTGATTTGAAAGTTATTATTATGGTTTTGGTCTGTTTTCTAAAATAAAAATAAAATGAAAAATGATTTCGACTTGGCGGCATGGAATGTCGGGTGAGCGGATCAAGCCTTGATCCTTTTGCAAGTACCGCCCAAAGTCAATTAAGGACCGACGCTTATGGTGTCTCCATTCTAAGCATACTTAACTGCATAACCACATGTCAAAGTGGGCACGACTGGTGAATAATTTGTAGAAACCTAACTTAGACTCACCACTCGGTTGTTGTGTGAGAGCCTGAAAGAGGCATTGTTGTTATTGTTGTTGTTGTTTTTCTCAGCGCCAGAGAGGGGCTTATGCGGTGGACATAACCCAACCTGTGGTGAAACCTCGGTGGGTCGGGTTAAGCGTATACATTGTAAAGGCCTTGTCATGATATATCTTGCACACCTAAGGAAGTGTGCTAATTGCATGGCATCAAGGGAATATCATGTCTTGTGGGTAAAATGTACAACCTCTCGCAGATTAAAACTATTCGAATAGCCATGCCTATGGTCAAAGGCAAAAGCTTCTTTGAATGCTTTCATCGTAGACTTTGGTTTTGGTTTGAACTAAACAATGGTTTGTTTGGGATCCGAGGCGGTTAGAACTCTCGGTGTGCTTGGCGGCTAAAGCCGGGTAGGTGGAAGGAACTCCGATTTTGTGAACCATGGCGGACATAGCCATGTGATTGGATTGAACCCTGATTTTGTTGAGATGTGGCGGATAGAGCCTGTATATTAGTGAGTGGTGGTTAGAACCTTCACTACAATATTACATAATTCAATTATTAAAAAGAATTGCTCAAATATGCTTTGTGAAATTTATTAACAAGTATGATTTGATAAAACTTGGCTTTGTGCAAAAGAACCATATTAAGCCATCCTTGGATAGCCTACACTATGCATAATTTCCCAGACTTGCTGAGTACTTTATGTACTCACGTGCTACATTCTAATCCTCTCTCAGAAGTGAAGAAGGCTGTTCAAGATTTCCATGTCGACTAGGGTCGTTCTCCAGCTCGATTACTGTGGGCATTTGGATGGAGTCGCATTGGCGTTTTCGTCTTCCGCTGCGTTGTTCAAGTCGCTCACTGCTCAGCCGTAATGGTAAACCTTGACCATAAGGTCTTTTGCTTTTATTTGAGTATTATTCTTCTTTAGTTATATGTATTCGTGATATGGTTGTTGATTTATCACTTTTGACTGCGGTGTACTAGCTCGATGCAAGGACTAGTGCAAATACCTGAAGGACTCCGGATAGCCGATCCGGGGGCCTACAGCCATAGAGACACAAGACCAAGTCAAAGTCCCAGTCCAAGTCAACGTTTGACCAGTCAACCAGAGAAGGAATATTCCGAGAATATTCCCGGTTTTCCGATTTATTCAAAATTCAAACTTCGGAAGCTCATAACTTTCTCATCCGAACTCCGATTGACTCCATTCAAATTTCTAAATTCATCTAAAATCAAGATCTACCTGCCAGTACTACTTTTGTAATTTTTGGATTTTATTTATTTTTATTTATTTATTTGTTGTCTCGTTTTGCGCCTAGTCGATTCAGCGAGTCATGAGCCAGCCATCGCCGTGGGCCAAGAGTTCAACTTTCTCGCTGTGACCGAGGCAAGTCTCATTGACGCATGTTGATCCCATTGTTTATAAATGTTTTCTACTGTTTTACCAATTGCATTGCTATTTATATTAAATGGATGATGTTAACGTTAGCTTATTAGTTACACCTGTTGTTCCTACCTCCTTGACATTGTTATCCTCGACCTTTGTCGCCTAGTATAAGTACTCCACCAATATAATTGTTTTTGGAAAACTGTTCTTTAGTTAAGGGAAAAGACTATTTGACAGACATTTTAGATAAATCAAATGGGATGGAATGTAAATTGGAGTTAGATGATTATTAGTGATGATGTGGTAATAGTCAGTATGAAAGTAACCTGGGAATGGTGGTAGTTTAAATATTGCGGAGTTGAAGTGTGGTAATAGTCAGTATGAAAGTAACCGGGGGCCTACATTATCATCTAGGCCAATTTTCATTTTGATTGATTTGGCATGTTTAACATAAAAGGCTGGTAGAATTGTCTATTTGTTGATATTGGCATGCAATATGTCTTGTAGTTACTATGGAGCATATTTTTCAGCGTGGAGGTACAAAGTCAGTCAGCGTTGTTGTCTACAATGACTAAATTCTGTCAAATGGAACCGTGTATCGAGTCATTCTTGGAAGTTCAAACATGAAGTGTGACTCGAAGCAAGAAAATTCAGGTTTTCCGCTGATCGCTCGGCTCCGATTAGATTTAAAAAGGGAGTGTATAGGTATCATCCGGATGTTTTTGTTTTAGTTAACATCCAAATTTTGAACTGTTAGATACCTCACCCGGATATCATCGGGCCGTTAGATCCAATCAAAGGATCGGATGTAATCGATATTCCCAAATCTCAATAATGATCCGATAATTCTAGATTTAGGTGATTTTAGCAATAAAAACATCTGGATAAAGTTTATCAAATCCCTTTAAAAAAATACTTTTAGGTGAACCATAAGTGAAATTTGTTTATTTATTTATATTTTAGACTAGAAGCGCTACTACGAATTTATTTAGTTTTTGAGGTAGAAAAGAGAAATAAATAATTTGTAGTAATAAAACAATCACTAATTTGTATTCCTTTTTTTTTGCAGAAATAAACACATTTTTCTCTTGTAGGCATTTTCACGAACATCTTGTGCCGCTCAACACTCCATCTCTCATACGTGTTCCCTGAGCCTGGCATCATCACAAACACCTAACGGCCTCGCAACCACACGGCAAGATAGTAAAGCAACGCCTAAGCACAAATCAAGATCGCACAAGCAGAGCGAGAAGAAGCGCATGGTTCCATTCACATTTCAAGCACGCACCTTTTGAATCCACGCCGCCGTGCTACCCGGCCAGCCAGCGGCTTCACGCCGCAGTTTAGCCTGCTCGCCGTCCACCGCCGCCGCCACAGCCGCCAGCCCTGCATTGGCCATTGCCCGTTGGGAGGACGGGAAAGATTGGACCTTTTTTTCTTCTTCTTCGTTGCACTATTATTTCCATGGTAACAACTGTATGTCCGGCTCTAATCAGTGCAGTCTGTCAGATTTAAGATCGGACGACCCAGCATGCTGACCGCAGGCGCTCCCAACATCGGATCCGCGCCGTCACCGGACGGCCTCAGAGTCGTTTGCCCTCGGTAGCAGCGCCGCCGCTCGGTTCTCCGCGGCCCGGGATGCTGCCGCTGGCATCTCCGAGTGATCTGCCGTCGGCGAAGACCTCCCATCCGCCGCATCTTCCTTTGGTTGGTGCCCTAGAGAAAAGAAGCCTGGTATGGCCCCTCTCGGAGACATGCCTGGGTGTCGTTTGATTGGAGTCCTGAGGATTCTTGGAGATGCCTGCCTTGGATCCTGAGCTCCAGGCGCTGGCGATCAATGCGCTAATCTCGCTAGCATTCCAGTATGGCCTCGGAACAAGTAGGGTCGCAACTCGTAGCCACTCCGGCGAGGCCTCTACGCGCAACCGCTCCCGCCAGACCGAAGCCCTCGCGCCAGATCGAAGCCATGGACGTTGCAGTCGCTCTCCGGACTCTCTCCCGCGGTCGCTTTACGCGGATCCATGGCGCTGCCTCCAACCTGCCAACTCGCGCGGTGCCGCCGATGCCTACTCTAGTGCCTGCCGCGCTGCTGTTGCTCTCCTGACGCCGTTGCCATCGGATCGAAGGATTTGGGAATCGCTCCAACTTCAACGCAACGGAGAGCTCGGATTTAGCTTGGGGATTGAGCGCTGCTGCTTCTTCTTCTTCTTTACTCGATGGAGGAAGAATACTTTTGTCCGGTATGTGTAGATTATTAGTAGTGACTAGTATATTGCCCGTGCTAGCGCTACGGCGATATTTGGTAATGCAATTCAAATAAGCAAAAGGTGTTATATGTTTTGGTAATGAAGTGTAGTAAGATCTGCACAAAAGAAAGATATAGAGAGTTATTATTATATCGTTGATTACACAAGCAAGTGCATAAAGTAACATAACAACTGTTTATCATTAAAAACCATCTAATCCCTGATACGCTTTAGAAAAGCCTTGCACATATAATTGTTGGAACTGAAAATGAAGAAAGATGGCTGAAATTGACTACTGAAGATTTTTGTTTTGCATGGTTGAGGCTAAAAATGTTTATCAACACTTCTACCAATAAAAAACCTTGCATTTCTTTGATGTTGACCATAGTACTGCATTAGGAAAGTAGATATACCATTGACTAAATTGATACCAAAAGTACAGTGTAAATCTGCAAGTGTCAACAAGTGGCAATACCTGAGTTTCCTTTAATGTATACCGCTCCAATAATGTCTTCTTTTCCTCATTAGTAAGCACTTGATGCTCGGGAACAAGAACATGCTCCTTGATATTTATAAGCAATTCGGCTTCCTGTTCATTGCTTCAGATATCAGGCCATGCAAGGTAAAAGATCGTAATAAAATAGCATGCGGACCAAGTCTGGTTCTCTTGTCCTGTCAGTGAAATTAAAGTGCAGTAATATGTAGTCTCTTGGCGTGCAAGCCTAACCTGGAAAACTTCCAAGTGGATCTTTGGCTCTAGCTCTAGAAGAAATGACTTCGCAAATGGAGTGAGGTTCTGTTGAAGAACCAATACAGCTATAGAGACATTCTCAACTTTCATCATTTCGACGTACTTCTTTATATGCTTCATCCCCACCTTGTCATCGTTAGGAAAGAAAACATATATCTGATTCAGAGATAGAAGAAACAAATTAAGTGATAGAGCAACTGTCAATACTAAATTTTATCAATAACCTTTCTTTTCAGGAGTACTTAAGGTTATTGCAGTTTGCACATACAAGATTGCAATATTTGATATCTGAACTTGGCCAAATTTTCATATAGTGATCTGGATGTTCAGTCTCACAGCGCCAAACTTAAAGATTTCTGCATCACTTTTAAACCCCTGTCAGCTTAACCAAGCTGAAGTGTTTTCCTTAGGACTAAACATTTTCCTTAGGAGTATCCCTCTTGGCCTCAAAACACAGCCAATATTGCAACCACTGACATCTAGACGGCGCATAGGATCCGCTGCAGTAGTTTAGCATTGCAACATGCTGTGCGGTTGCAAATGGGACATGCGACATGGAATCGGATAGTTACAGATTAAGGTGCAAAAACCAGAAGCGAAAATCTAAACTTGTCGTTACGGCGATAGGAATTGTTACTCGGCATCACTCATCAATCGTACGCTCGTGTCGACATGTTGCCAGGGCAGTCATAGCGGCCGGCTTCTACGCACTACTACAGGAGTCGACTCCGGAGGCAACTTTGAGCTCGGTAGAGGCTAGTCTATTAGCGGAACAAGCGTTTGCAATGAGCTCATCGCTGGCGAAAGCGTGCCGCAATGGAGCACCCCATTATTATTCCCCAAGCCAAGCGGTAGATGCCAAGCTGATCGGCGAGCAACTCGATCGCCAAATCAAATCTCAGCGAGCCGTCGAGCAAGAAGCGAAACGATCGAGCTCTACGGTTGAATCTTCGCATGCGGCGGTGAGTATCGATCAGGGCGGATCGCGGTGCCCGATCCATGAAAAGGAAAAAGCGAGTGGGTGGATCGAGAAGCGGCTACACCACTTCTACGATCGGGAAGAGGAGAGCCGCGAAGGGGGGTTGGCGGACACGGTCGGCGAGGTTGTTCTTCTTGTACTGGTTGATGAGGGGGTCCTCACGGTGGAAGGACTCGCGAACTTGCGAAGGAAATCCAGCGGCCCATGGCGGCTTCGTGCTCCACCACCGAGTAACCCGGTCCCGCGGCATCTGCATCACCGTCCGCCGGATCCTCACGGCCGCCCACCATCGCCTCCTCCGTCGCCGGATACTGCATCACCGCTTGAAGGAAGGAGCAAAGCGGCGGCCAGCGCTGGCATCTGTGCAGGCAGGAAACTTGTCGGCGAGCGCGGCGACCATGTGAGTGCCCTACGGTAGCTGCCTCCCCAATCTACCTTCGCCTAGTCTTTCTTGGCGAGAGGATGGGGCGGCGCCAGTGCGAGGCGCCGGAGGCTCGGCGAGGGGCGTCATTGCTCGAGGAAGGTGGCGCCGCGGGATTAGAGGCGAGATAGGCGCGATCTGTGGATTAGCGCGATATCTTGCTTGAATTGAGGCGACGATTGGGCCACGTAGAATTGGTGCCCTTGCAGGCGGGGAGGAAAGTATTGGTAATTTGGTCCATCAGATTTGATGACAGAACATCTTAGCGTTTGATTTTGAGGAAGTAGGATTTGTGTGTGCACGTGCTAGGGTAAACAAAGCAAAGTACCCTCTGTGGGGGCAGAACAGTGTGTGCATGTAGAAAAGATTTAACTGGTGAATTATAAAGGGGTATAGATGTGATTAGAGATGAATAGATTTGTGGTTCCATTTTTTTTTTAAGATAAGGTGGGGTTGATTACTGAATGGGATGAGAGCTTATGAAAACGTATTTAACACATTTTACGCTTTCTCCTTCTCAAAGCGTGGTTTTTGTAATCTTACGTTTTTCTGGTCTCCAACCAAACAGTACATCTTCAGGCCTGCCTGGACAAGCAAAGGTCATCCGATTTTCAAGCTACCTTACACCAAACAAGCCCTAAGACTATCTTCACCATTTTCCTTTGTTCCATTCCCTTTCTTACTCTCTTCTCCATATTTACTCCCTTTATTTTCCACCATTTCCACCAGCATCCCCTCAAGGAAATTTGTGAAGGGATTTGAGAAAGAATCCATTTTTATCCAGATTCTCTCTGCAAATCGCGAAAAGAATCTGTTGGAGCACTTAGGATCTGTTTGTGAAGGAATTTGGAGACTGAACGAAAGCTGCCGGAGATAGTCTAAACTTAGGGTTGGTTTCCTCTCGATTTCCTTCGGAGAAAGTAAGATTCGATCTTGTCAACCTGCGCGACGAGCGAGTCCACGCCGAGTGCCGGCGAATCCCCACACCACGATGTCCTCTGCGCGCGGGTATTGATGATAGTGTTGATAGCGATGTACTCCTACTGATTCAGATTTCACCGTGAAGTTCATTGCTGCACAAGCACAAGCATGTGCCTGAAAATGTCGAGACCAAGTGCGTAGTAGAGCTGGCCACCTGCAACTTCAGATAGATTCTTGCATACTTAGATTGACGTCTAGGTATAAAATTCGAGCGGTTTTACGTGTATTAAAATCAATATAAGCCGTCCATTCCTTTGAATCTAATGGTTGAAATCAATTTAGATCTAATTATACTACCATCCGTAGTATTGGTAGTAAAATTCAGAAAGGGGTAAAAGGGTAAAAAATTCTATCATATTATTTGTCCTCTACGGCAAAACGCGTTGTGTGATCCTGATGAATGGCGGATGAATGGATAAGAAGCTTCTGAAGATCATCAGGTATTCGATGAATCCAAAACTGTGAGCAAATTAGGAAAAGTCTAAAATACCTCAGATGAATAGATAGGAAAAGCCTAAAATACCCCTTAAGGAATGGATGGTTAGATTTGATTTCTACTACCACTATTTACTACTCCCTCCTTTTCAAAATATAAGACCTATAATTTTTGCTATCTTATTTCAAAATATAAGGCATGCATGTAGTTTTAATGCTCTTTTCTCTTTTTTGCCCTTATTAATCTTCCCTTTCTTCAACATTTATGAATGAACACTCACACAACTATCATCTCTCTTATTCCCAAGACATTAATATTATAGATACTATGGTCATTTTACTCTTATCATTCCTTGGTTTCATGTGCTCCTTAATTCCTGTGCCCAAGCAAAATAGGCCTTATATTTTGAAATGGAGGGTGTCGGCGTATTTTACGCCAGGGCACCCACTCCCCCGCAATAAATGCGATCGCCGGGCGGGCAGGGCGCGTCCGGGCCCACCACCACGACGAGCAGTAGCTCCTCAGCGTGGTCGCCCAGTGGACAGGTGGCGATCAGGCCACACCACTGGGCGCCCAGGAAGGTGGTCGCCTAGTGGACAGGTGGCGATCAGGCCGCACCACTGGGCGCCCAGCAAGGTGGTCGCCCAGGGGACACGTGGCGATCAGGCCACACCCCCTGGGCGCCCCGCAAGGTGGTCGCCCAGTGGACGCGTGGCGATCAGGCCACCCCACTGGGCGCCCAGCAAGGTGGTCGCCCAGAGGACACGTGGCATGCAGGCCACTCCCCTGGCACCCTCCCCCGAAGCTGCAGTGCCTGGATCAAGGATATTTAATGCGAGTCGTGCGCATTATATGCAAAGCGTGAAGGTTGCAGTGTGGCGGCGCGTCTTCCCCAGGCGTGCATTAATTACGGGTGACATCACGGCAGCACCTCACCCCCTGACGGAACGAGCGGCGTTGGTGGGCGTGGGGCCCGAGGCGGGGGTGTGACGGCTGCGGCAGACATTAATGGAATGTAAGAGCAGTGACGTGCGCATTAAATGCGCCCGTGGCAGTGTAATGAGTATGGCTTGTGGTGTAAGCCTCCCATGCGCCCCCGTCAGCCCAAGTATAAAAGGGAGCCGGGGTGCATGGGAGAAGGGGCTCGACTCATTGACGATAGGTTCTAGACTCTCAAGTTAGGATTCCCAGCAGACATCTCAGAACACAAGCAATACCAAGAGAAGCAGGACTAGGATTGTTACTCTTCGGAGGGTCCGAACCTGGGTAAAGTTCTTGCGTCCCCCTGTTCTTCTGAGCTTCCCGGTACTCCGTTCATCTTCCTCCTTTCGGCGATTGCACCGAAAACCCCCCGTCTGAACCTCATAAGCACCCGACTCGGATGTGTCTGTTGGCTAGTACGCCGACAGAGGGAGTACCTATGTTATCCATCGTAAACCTTCTCTAAAATTTAGAATCATAAAAGTGGACCTTTTTTTTTCAAATACTTCTCAAATTCTATAAGTATAAAAACTTCGAGTGACCTACAAGGAATAGCATGTCATCTGTTTTCTAGTGTGGAATTTGTAATTAGAATCGTATCTGTATAGTTAGCTTAAAATCAGGGGGATCAACAAACCACTGAAAATACTGGCAGTGTGGCTAATTTTGGAACAACTCAACCAATCTTTCACTCCTTGGGGATCCAACTGTCCAATGCAACCTCACCCTCTGCTTGCTTCAATACCTCCATAATCACTTTTCCTTAGCAAATTGGAGTTCAAGAATGGCGATGTATTCCCTTCCCATCTACGCCATCCTTTTGTTTCTTTCTTGGCCATTCAGTTCGTTGCATCTCTGTGCATCCGGCAACCGCCTTGTCCCCGGCAGGCCGCTCTCCCCCGGCAGCTCCCTTACCTCCGACGACGGCACCTTCGCCTTGGGCTTCTTCTCCGCATCCAACTCCACCAAGAAGCACTACTATGTTGGCATATGGTACAACAACATCCCGCGGTGCACTGTCGTGTGGGTCGCCAACCGTGCCTCGCCGATCACCGATCCTTCCTCCGCCGTGCTTGCCCTGACCAGCAGCTCCAACCTCGTCTTGTCTGACGGCAATGGCGGCGTTCTTTGGATGACAGGCAACCGCATCGGCAGCGACATCCATACGGAAGCCATGCTAGACAACACCGGGAACTTCATCCTCCGGTCGTCGGCTGACAGCGCCGTCCTATGGCAGAGCTTCGACCACCCGACCGACAATCTCCTCCCCGGCATGAACCTCAGGCTCAGCCACAGGACGCACCCACTGCAGCGCCTCGTGTCCTGGAAAGGCCTCCAGGACCCATCCCCCCGGCGACTTCTCCTACGGCGCAGACCCCGGCAGCATCCTGCAGCGCTTCATCTGGCACGGCTCAAGGCCGCGCCGGCGAAGCCCAGTCTGGGCAAGCTACCTCCTCGGGCACTACATGGACAGCTTCAACTCTACCATATACATGGCGCTGCACCAAGCCGACGGCGAGGTGTACATGTCCTTCGGCATGCCGGTCGGCTCCTCGGGCATGAAGGTCCCCGACAAGTTCCGCCATGTCCGGAACAGAAGCTTCGACGAGTGCACGGAGGAGTGTAGGAGCGACTGCTCCTGTGTGGCATGTGCTTACTCCAACATGAGCACCAGGGCTATCGATGGAGATGACACAAGGTGCCTGGTGTGGATGGGGGAGTTGATCGACATGGAGAAGTGCACCCAAGGAGGGGAGAACCTCTACATACGGATCAACAGATCAAGTGGTATAATTTCTTGCTTCTCTCTGTCTGCTTACCTTAGTAGATGCGAGATTTTACTGTGTATTGTATTGGCAGTGTATGGTGGATAGTGTAAATTAGATCTAGCCATTTATTTGTTGAGGTTATTCCTGCTACTCTACTACCGGAGGGAGTGTAAATAAATATTATATAATATGATCTGTTCAATCGAAAATAGTGAACGGTTCATATCCAATTTAGTATACCGTAAAAGAGCTCCGGTAGATAGGTCTATCAATTCTTCCATGCCCTTTCAAAGAGGGACCTGTTGAATTTGGAGAAAGAGGGACCTATATGTTGGGCTTTTGCCCATGGGGCCTTTGGCCTGTTTGGCCCATCCGGCCAGCCAACAAGTTGGCGTAAGCCAACCAATCCAGAGAGCAGCCCTAGGATTCGACGGGGAGAGAGAGAGCGAAGGGAGCAAGGCGGCCGCGCTGCGCCTTCTTGTGCGCGGGGATTTCGGCTCCCGGCCGGTCTTCTCGGCAGCCGTTGCTTCATCTCCCGTACGCCTTTTCCCTTCTTATTCCCGGTTGGTTCGCTTTCCATGAGTAAGGAAAAACTGGTTAGTTCTCCCTCTGTCTACACCTTCTTCTCCGGTGATCCTCCGGCGACTTGCGCGGTTGTTCTTTCCTTTTTGTGCCCCCCTTTTCCTTCTAGTCTACCTCGTGGAAGCCTCCTTCGAGTGGAACCCGAGGGTGTGGCTAGGGATAAGGGTTCGGTTTGGGTGAGGATACTCGGTTGCGCGGGCTGATTCCGGTGGGATTGCGCCGGTGGTGCGCCGGTCTTGTGCCGTCCAGTGGGTTGATTTGCGATTGGGAGCTGGCTGTGGTTATTTCGTGTGCCGACCGTGTCTTTGATCCCCTTTGGCCGAAGGGTTGTGCTTGTGGCTTTGTGCAGATCCGCTGGTGCATCTTGGGATTCTTGGTGATACTATTGACTCAAGAATCAGCGGCATTGTATCTCCGAAAACTTGCCGGTAACTGCGACTTTGTGGCGGCAATATTGTTTTCTGGGACAGCGTCTTTGACGTGCCTTGTCTGTTCTTCTTCGCTGGTTTGAATCCAGTGGCTCAGTGAGTATTCTGTTCAATTTGTCCTTTGCAACTGTCAACCTGTTTGCTTTGGATGAATTGTTGCCACTGTGGGTAATTTCTCTGTGAGGAGTCGGCTTTGTGAGACAAGGTTGTGACAGTAGCAATAAAATCTGAAATTAGTTAATCTGTTGTCAAGTTCCTTTACTGGTTGTTAGATTGATTTACCTAGTTCAGTGGTTCTGTTGCTTCTCTAGTGTTTTACCTACTGTTGGCCTGTGACTTGTTTTAATCTTGTTCATCTTTGTGGTAAATGCTGTACATGGCTTAGAATTGAATGTTTCTGTTCTAGTAAATTGCTAACAGGAGGTAAACTGTTTTGATAAGCTGAGAATTAATTTCAAATCCTTTGCTAGAAGGACTGTCACAACTAGTCTATGATCTAATTGCCCTTGTGGCGAGGAAGGCTAATCTTTTGATTAAGCAACCCGACATCTTAGAGAAATAATACTTCAAATCTTCTTGAGGTTTTTATCTAGTTGATTTATTATGTCCGAACACATGATTTCATTGAGTAACCTGGATATGTTTGGTTATAAAATGCTCAATTCAATCATTGCTTTGATTGTATTATTTGCCATGTCGTGCTGTTTATCAAAGTTGGTAGATGATCAATCCTTTATAGTATTGTTCATTCTATTAAACACTACATATGGCAGTAGCTCTGTTCTCTTTATATTGGGAATTAAGTTAATGAACATTTTGCTAATACCGTAATTCTTTCAACACTATATTTGAGAAGCATGGGACAAATTTATATTTGAGAAGCATGGGACAAATTACAGAGGCAGTATGAGAATTACTCTACCATAGATGCTGTTTGTGGAATGGATGAAATTTGTTGATTTTCCATGGATTAAATTTGTGCAGGCAACAAGGGGAAGACCATCACTCTAGAAATTGTACTACCAGTTTTGTCAAGTTTGCTGATACTCATGTGCATCGGGCTTATTAGGATCTACGGCTTCAGAGGTAGACAATATATATTAGATAATATTTATTTATACTCCCTCTAGTCCCGACCAAGATGAAGAAACTGTACCCACATTCCTGGCAGGCAAACAGGGAAGCAAGGGGATCCGGAGAAGACTGATTGTAGGATGTACAAGCACTTCTAATGAACTTGCTGATATAAAAGTAGAATTTCCATTTATGAGCTTCAGAGAAATTGCAGCTGCAACAAATAATTTCTCTGAATCCGAGATTCTTGGACAAGGAGGGTTTGGCAATGTTTATAAGGTAACAAGACTTGCAGTGATAACTTCAGCAGTAGTTTACTAATGAAATTTCTAACTTGTCTGATCCAACAGTCGTTCATTTATTCAGGGAAGGCTGGAAGACGGTAAGGAAATTGCTGTGAAAAGGCTCTGTCAAGGCTCTGGCCAAGGGGCAGTGGAGTTCAAAAATGAAATAGTTTTGATCGCCAATTTGCAGCACAGAAACTTGGTTAAACTTCTGGGTTGCAGCATTCACGAAGATGAAAAACTATTGATTTATGAATACTTTATCTCCACCAAGATTCGAGATTGATGATAATCCACAGAGATCTCAAAGCAAGCAACATATTGTTGGATGCTGAGATGAGCCCCAAGATATCTGATTTTGGTACGGCTAGGATCTTGGGTGGCAACGAACAGCAAGCAAACACCGATCGAGTCATCGGAACATTGTGAGTAGTCAGCAATTTCATACATGAACTAACCTAACTATTCCATCCTTGTTCTTGAACTAGTTAAGTATAAATTTCGTTCAAACAGTGGCTACATGTCGCCTGAATATGCACTGGAAGGGATCATCTCTGTCAAATCCGATGTCTACAGCTTCGGCGTACTGGTCCTGGAGGTCGCGAGTGGCTTGAAGACCAGCACGGCCGGCCCAACCACCGGCTCCCCCAACCTCATTGCTCATGTAAGTGCTCTGAATTGCTCGAGGCTTCTTCGAGCCGTACGAGACTCGATCTTGACGACGACGCCACGCGATCGGTTGGTTCAGGCGTGGAGCTTATGGAAGGCAGGGAGCATGCGGGATCTAGTCGACCCATCGATCGTCGAGAGCTGCTCGCTCGATGAAGCCCTGCGATGCGTCCATGTCGGTCTCCTGTCGGTGCAGGAGGACAAGCCAAATGCTCGGCCGCTCATGTCCTGGGTGGTACCGAGCTTGGACAACGAAGCCATCGAGCTCCCACAGCCGAAAGAGCCTGTGTACTTCGCACAGAGGAGGAGCCATGGAGCTGATGGAGCAGGGGAAAGCCGCGTAGACGACGTGAGCCTCACAACGCTGGAGGGGCGGTAGCAGGGATGAAAGTGGATGCGGATGTCCGTCAACCCACTTGATTTAGTCCGTATAAAATCTAAAACGGACGCTCGCAACCCACTTAATTTACCGCCGCGGTAGAAGCCTTCGACATCTTATCTGCAAACTTAAGCGGTTTCTTCTACAGCTCTGTTCATCAGGAACTGGTATTCGTAGAGGAAATGGCATTTCATCATCCACAGCTTCCATCCCCGGTAAAAACGCAACTTATCCAGGGAGTAGCATCTCGGCAATGTTGGTGACGCGGAATAAAAGCAGTGGTGAGCAGGAGCAGCTTTGGACGTCCTCGTAACATGTGGCACTAGGACTCACATGTTAATGAGATGTTATAGAAAAAATGATCAATTACACATAAACTTTGTGACAAATCATCAATTATTCCCATCTATACCCAGTCTCAGTGTCACCTTGTCCTTGTAGGCTGGGGCATCTGGCCAGTGGCGGATCTAGGATTTTAAGTTAGGGTATGCCGAGTTAATACTATAATATACAATTCGGTAAAATCCAATGAACAATTCGGTAAACAACTACAAATGTTATCAAGAAATTCGGTATACGAGTATAAAATAAAATAATTAAAAACATGATAATACAAGTATAAATTACAATATAAATAGTTCGAACATTTTAAGTACGAAATATGCATAAAAGAAGCTCACATACCTATAATAGTTCAAAGAATACAATATTACTTATTGTCCTTCTTTACTGGCATTCGCCTTCTAATAGCCATGAAACTCTTGATTATATCATTTTCATCAACTTGAAATAAAATATCTCCCTTAATAAATGTGACTAGACAATTATCCAAAAGACTATCACCCATCTTATTTCTCAACTTATTTTGACTAAACTCATTGCAGAAAATACCCTCTCAACACTTGCTGTCACCACCAGTAGAAGCAATACCAATTTCAGAAGCAAGTAAAGTAAATCATAAACTAGATGCTTCTCTATTTCAACAAGCTTAACTGAGAGATCAACAAGATTCTCTAGACATTTGAAACTATCATCTACTCTTATGTCGTCAATATAGTTATCAAGTCGCAACTCAAGTTTTATCAAATTGGTACTTGAGATGATGTTATTAGGGTAGAACTCAGCAAGTCTACTCACCTTTTGTGCATCAAAAGAAGCAAACGGGTAAGTAGGATTGAAGGCCGACATACAAGAAAGCAACTCCATAAATCATCTAGCAAAGTAGCAATTATTTGTTTCTACTCTATAAATCAACTAGCAATCTTGTACTCAAATCACATGTAGAATCGATATACACTAATATAGCAAAAACAATTTTTTATTGATTCTCAAAGCACACCTAAACAAATTATAAAAAACTGCTTCGGTTTCAGTAAAAACAGACTGACATACATTAATTAAAATAGTAATTTCCAAAGATCCAACCGTTGGATTGATGTAAAATTTTAACTGTAGAAATTAGATTCAATTTAGAAACTAACCCAATAAGAATCAGCTCAATCGGATCTACGGATTTAAAGTTATAACCTTCACAAGTTAACTGCATAAGATATTGACGGAAATTAATCATATAAAGGACCGAATCTACAGGGTATGCCGTGGCCCACCTGGCATACCCTGTAGATCCGCCCCTGCATCTGGCTCTGATCTCTTGCATGTATGTATCCGTTCTGTTTTCTCTCTAGGCTGTGTGGGTGAAACTCTTGTCATTGTCAGGATTGTAATAGGACACTGTTAGTTTCAGCAGTGTAATCTACGAAAGTATGTGCATGGGACAGAAGAGCAATATTGCAGCTGGTGCGAAAGGCGCTGGAGGTTGTATGCATGGAACAAGGAGTGCACGCACGGGACTCTCCATGGTTGGTTTAATTTGCACATGACTTCAGCGCCGCTTATATAAAACAGCCAGTGTTGAGCTGTATTTGTGACATCTTTCGTGTGCATTTTTTTTTTTTGAGTGTATAAGCATCATCCGGATGTTTTTATCCCAAAAAACATCCAAACTTTGGACCGTACAATCAAAACACGCATCCGTAGGATCAATCCACCTCGAATTCAGGGGGGACATGCATCGATCTAGAATCAACTTGTAGAGAATCAGCTTCTCAATAACCACAATCTAGAATCAGCCTTTAGAGAATCCAAAGCAAAAACAAACAGGCCCTAAAGACCATTCATACAGTGGATTATCTATATAGTTGTCTATTCTCATCTCTTATACAATTAATACGTTGTCTATATTAATTGTATTACATAATATAAAACCGTATATAAAACTATATCATCTAAAATTCTACATAGTATAGGTTTGCGGACAGATGATATGCGTATACATACGCCAGAGAAGCAACATTTCGGTTGTTTTCAGTGGAAGGAGCGACGGCCGTTTTCTACTCTCGGTACACAGAGAGGGGCACTGTGCAATGCACTGTAAAGTGCTCATGGTATTGCTCTTCGCATGGCAGCCGCGTACAGATATTCTTTTTGGACGAGTGAGGTCAGCAACTACGAGATCACAGGATGAAATCCCGAAAATCCGTAATAAGTAAACATCCCTAATGTGCGTACTATATCTGTTTAAATTTATAGGACGTATTTTATTTTAGTATGTAAAATAAAGAGATATTAAAAATAACTAAATCACACCTAATTATTATTTCTGAGTACTATATATATATAGTAAAACAAGATATTAAAAACACAAAAGCAGAGCGATCCAACAGTTAACGTCAAAGAACATTGACTGGAAATAACATCGTAAAAATTGTTAATATATATATACACACACCAGGTGATATTTAAGATACCTCATTCATTTTAAGGACAAGAAAATTCCATAATAATCATAAAAAATTGCAGAAATTCTAGCATTAATAAAAAAAGAGAATGATTTCCACCATTTATTTTGGTGGAGCCAAATTATAATGGTGTAGATTAATCATATATAGATATTAGAGTTATATAACAGATTACAATTATATTTTAATTATAAAAAGTAGAGTTGGATATCAAAGACAATTGTACGCAGTTGCATGATAAATCTACTAGTTAGGGAAAATAACTGCGCCATCGACATGTTAAACAAACTAAAGATAGATTCAGATAAGAGTTGCTGTAATCCGTTGTAATCTGATCTGATGTTTCTGTTACTAACCGAACCGTGTACTATTCATCTTCGGGCAATATAAATATAATCGGTCTGCAGCATTGCAAGTGCGCAGAACCTATTTGTTCGCGCAAAAAACGTGAAGAGGGGTTTTCGGCCTCGAACACACAAGACAAACGCCGGGTTTGCAGAGCGTGCCAGTCAATTTGACCTGAAATTGACAAGGTAGAGTTTGTAATTTGATCAAAGCCGATGAACAAGGATCTATCGGCTTTTCGCTAGTCGGCAAGAACCGATTAGGAGATAACTAGATCAACCGGTTACAGTTGATCCGGATACAAGGTAAAATCGGCTTCGGGAAGGCGATGCACAACAAAACGAAGCAAATCAAACCTGGGTGAAATCGGCTAAAATCCAACAATCGGCGATGTGCAACTATGTTGATTCCGTCGATTTGCAGAGAGATCTATGAAGCTAAAACAATGTAAAGAAAAGTTTGTAAAAAGTAGATGTGGGTGTTGTTGGATTGGTTCCTCTCTTTGCTTGACGCCCACCTCCTTTTATAACACGTCTGGCCGATCCGAGTTGTACATGGATACGGTGCATTTACCCGTATCGGCCTCTTATCTGATTTCCTTTCCTTTTTAGAAACGGTCTCCTTTTCCGAGTCGTTTACCGATTCCTTATTATACGAATACTTCTTTTCCGATTCAGACCGATTTCAATGCATGCTGAATTTTGGTGCAAACATATGCCCCCCATTTTTGAAAGGTAGCTTGCTATCTTTCAAAAATCCTTCGCTTTTCTCCGTGATCGGCTTACCGTTTAAGATTCACCTCGGTAACTTCCCCATTAATGGCGCCGCAATGCTCTCGGTGCGTTTTTAATGCAGCAACTGTTCCCGCCTTTTCACCTTTTTTACCGAGGTATAAATATGAGGTCCCCCCTTGCGGTCATTTTCACCCTGGCGTGCTTTCGCTCATCCTGAAATCGGCTTTCTTCCGCTTCAACCCCTTCTTCCCGTAGCATCGGCTGAAATGGATGCATCCCAGGTACTTATTCCGATCCCAGATAGCGACCATCAGTATTTCCTAGGTCCAATAGGAACCATAGAAACCGATACTGTCATTGGAGATGAGATCCCTAGACTCCCTTTATCGGCTCCTGGTTACAACATCAATGAGTGGACCAAAAGTTTTAGGGCTTGGCCGACAGCTCTCAAGGGCTGGAGGTCCTGGTATATTAGAGTATCGGCCCAAAAGAAGGCGGAGTGGGAAGGAATGGGTATTGCTGAGTGTATCCCCATGTCCTTAGCCGCTCCAGAGCCCAATGAATCTTTAGTAGCCGCCGCTTGCTATTTTTGGTCGGACTCTTTTTGTAGGATCGAAGTATACGAATATAGCAATCAGAGGGGGGGTGAATGATTGTGCGGAAGCTAAAACCAAATTCTTGATCTATTAAAAGTTCACCCCAAAACAGAACCAAATAATTGCCTCGTTTTCGACAAAAACAGAATGACAGAGGTTCGGTAAAACGCGAATTCCCAAAGATCCAACCGTCGGATCGATTTGAAATTTGGACACAAGAAACTAGATTCCAGTACGAATCGAACCCAAAAAGAATCAGCTCGATCGGACTTACGGATCAAAAGTTATAAGCTTCTCAAGCTTGCTGTTCCAGAACTTGACGAAAATCAATCTAATCGAAACTTGTAGATTGATCAAGAACAACAAAAGATTTATCAACAAAACTTTGAGGAACACTAGATCAATACCCTAGAGAGGTTTTTGATGGATCAAATCAAGATGAAACTCAAAAACCAAAAACCAATCTAGAACTAGAACAAGTATGCAAACAAGAACCAAAAGAAAATATTGTAGCACACAAGGAACTAGAAGAATTGATCTTTATTTCTTTTGTCTAAAGTACTCCCATCAAAAGAGTACAAACCATAAAACCAAGCTCAAGATCCCTTTGCGCCTGTTCTGCTACTTGGTTCGATTGATGCCCTTTAACAGAGACACCCTCCTATTTAAAGGACCAACCCACAAGGAGTTACGAATACGATTCCTATTCCCTAGAAGGAATCAGATTCAACACAACTCTACTTGGCCCAACCTGGCCGAGTACAACTCTTGCACGCGTATGGCAACCCTACCATACTCACGTGACTAACACTTTGCACGCGTATGGCCACCGCCATACTCACGTGACTAACACTTTGCACGCCGAATGACCTCCCGCCATTCTCACGTGACTAACCATTCTTCATGTGCACCATTCTCTTAGCCCGAACGTCCCGCATGACATCCTTGACCACCAAGACATCAGTTCCTCCCGAACCTAGTCCCGAACCTCGGTTCCTCCATGAACCTAGTTCCGGTCCCGTCATCGACCACATTCGTCTTCGAGCAATACTGCACATGAACAAACCACAAAACAAATCGAGCACAAGTCCACGACTTGACTCAATGTCAATCCATGCAACTACTCACATGAGCATTGCATAAAGTCCACTTCAAGCATCATGAAATTCTCACAAATTTCATAATCTCAAAAACAAATCAAAATTCAAAGTCCAAATTTGCACAAACCCTAATCGAGCAAAAAGCCATTCACGACGGACCAAAAATTTGGTCCGCATACATGTAAAACTTCTTGCCTTTTAAGAACTTGGTCCCGTACAGTAAAAGCAGAAACTTACTGTTTCTTGTCAAATTGTCAAACACATGCACAAGCACATTTTGCAAAACCAATTCTAAGTTAATTTTTCAGTTCAAAACCAATTTTTCAGCACATGATTTCACACTTTTAACGCCTTCTTTTTCCCCACTGGTCCTATCGGCTCAACCCTTCTAGACATGGCTGAATTATGCTGCCTTAGGCCTGATGGAGACCAAATATCGGCTTTTAGTGGGAAACCTCAGTACAAATTGACCAGAAAAAAGGGAGAAGGTTAGTCCAGATATATCAAAAATAACAACAAAGTAACCGCCCTCAGATCGGATGAGGAACACGTAGCTTTCATCAACTTATGGTTAGACCGATTCCTCTTACGTGGCGCTTCCCTAGGACCAACCTGTGTCTATCAATTTATGTCGAGCAACTAGTCATGGGCCATCGGCTAGCTTTAGGAAATCCTTGTTGGGCGCCGTATACCATATGATGCATATCATCCGAGTCGGCTTTTTCGGGCAATGGTTCCTATGTCGTAGGTAATGTCGCGGCCCTCTTTGGTTTATCCAGATTTGGCTTTATCATGCGTTTTTGGCCGCCTCATTATCCGGACCCTTCGGAAGAATCGGCTTTTCCAACGGAAGACTTTCTTGAGGGTGCCATCCCTGAATTTCAACCTAGCCGATCCCAGGCGAAAAATTCATCATGTGTTAAATCGATGAACCAAAAATCTCTCTATGGCTTCCATAAGTACTTGTCCTTTTTCCTGAATCTTAACCAAGCCTCTTTTAATCGTAGAGACTTCTTTTCGTATAGCCAATTAGCCGATCTCCCGTGGCCTTCTTTTCTTTGTTTAAATTCTGATAGCTCTCTAATGCCCCAGTCTACTCTTGATCTGCTTCCCCTGCTGATTTCTCCTTGCATCCTTCACGTCGGCTTAAGTACTCGAAATAGAACATTTCAGCCGACTCCACGAGTTCTATCACCCTTCGGTGTATGCACGCCACCGGTGGAGTTTTGGACAAACAATTCCTTGCTTTCCTTTGCTTAGCATGATTAAGCCCACGAAATAAAGTTACTAACATTATCAAGCGGAGCTTATTACCGAGCTATCTGATGAGCTCCATGTGGTAGACTTGCCATTCCTCGTGTTAAACACACGTCGATCGGGCCAATTTACCACATGGTGGGCTTCCATAGCTGAGGCGTACTATTCCTGAGGTCCTGTCCTCTTTTCTTCTTGGCTTTCGAGAGCCGACGGAGACCGCTGCTGGGTCTAGCTCGAGTTCGAGCGATGCTAACTCGTCTTTAGAGGTATTTTCATTTTGATGTTTTATTGGAATAAGATTTTCATCGGCTTAACCATATCTTTTACCCTTTTCAGACTAGCAAAAGATCAACTCCCCAGAAGCCGCATCGGGCCGACGATCGCTCAAAACGGCAAAGGTCATCGACCCCTCTTGCCGGTTTATCTTCTGGCACGTTGGGGGTCAATAGCCCATCACTGTCTGATCTTGCCGACCAGCGCACCAAAAGTACGTCTAGTTCCATTTTCTATTAAGCGAAGTTTCATGCTTGCTGTCGGCTAACCCCATGTTCGCATTTTAGAGAAGAAGAGCCGTAGAGTCGTCATTAAGCGATCCCCAAAACTGCGGGTCGTGATGCGACATCATCCCCAATGGATCGGCCATCGCGTTAGTTCCGACTCTTATCTTGATTCTTTGTCTTTGTTTTCTTTACCTTATCGTAACGTATTCCTCAGAAACCCTTCCGCCCAGCTTGTTAGAAGCCGACGTAGAGAAGACTCGAGACGGACGTGCTTGTCTTGCCGGCTCTGGCTCCTGCTCCGCCATCTGTTTCCTCCCCTCCAAAACCTGCCTCTGACCCAGCTCCGTCGATGGACCTAGCCGATCTTTTAGGCTTTTCCTTGGACGAGCTTGACGACCCGGAGATTGTGGCCACCGATGATTACCCGGCCGATATCCAACGTATAATAGCGGCCTCTGCTCCAAGATCGTGCCGTTATTCTGCGCCAGTATGCAGGAGCGACTCAATCGCCTCCTAGATGAAGTGTTGCAACCGGAAGCGGCTCTTCTGGCCAACACTCAACCTTTGAGAAATGCGATGGCAGCCATGCAGGCCGATCTTCCTCCCGCAGCTATGGACGCATTGCTAGAGGTATGTCACTTGGACGCACGCCGGTTGGATGTGGAGTTGGCCAAAATAAGGGTTGATCAGAGGAAGGCCCAGCAAGCCGATCAACAGCTCTTGGATAAGCTTATAGCAGATGCCAAACATCGGAAGAGCATATTCGATCGAGGTACTGCTACACTCAAATCGGCTAAAAGCAGAGCTCAAGAGCTGGAGTCGACCAAGAGTAAACTTGAAGAACAGCTGGCCTTGGTCGTAAAAGAACTTGCAGACTGCCAAATTGGCATCACAGACTCTACATCCTCACTGGCCGTTCAGAGGCGGGAGATCGGCGAGGTTTTTGCGCAAGTCAAGACTCAATCGGCTAAAATAGTTCCAGCCTGGGTGATGCAAAGGCCGACCAACAACTTATAGATGGTGTCCAAGCCACTATTGGCAAAGCGGCAATGCACTTTCGGCTTTGGGAGCCCATTTGCCCGGATCAGGACTACACTAAACTTTGATTCATTGGTATCGGTTGTGGCCAATCTTTTTTGTAATATTGCTTTAACCTTGGGATGATGTCCTTTGAACACTTGTTTGATCGGTTATGCAACCGATTTTGTAAACTTTAATCTGTGGATGGGTGTTAAACTGACTCGGTCGGCTGTATGACCGATTTTATATGCATTCGCTGAATTTTGTAATTGATCCTGATATTTTCCTCTGTAGTTAGGACCCGACCCATATGCTTGGGTGATATGCCTTCAGATATTTTCCATTGATCGCTTTAGGTAGGACGAACCCTTCCAAGGACTCCAGTATATACGAATTCCCGTCAATCGGCCGATTGATCTTATAAGGCCCTTCCCATGTTGGAGACCATTTGCCGAATCGATTATCCTTAGACCCAATCAGCAACACGGTTTTCCATACCAAATCGGCTTGATTGAACGACTTTGAAATCACTTTTTTATTGTACGACCTGGCAACCCTCTCTTTATCCTTTTTAAGCCGATCTAGTGTGATCAGCCTTAGTTCAGCCAAATCATCTAGATTGTCAAGCATCGCTGTTTGTATTCATCGGTGATACCTTATCTTGCTCGTGTAGCCTTATTGAGCCGATGTTGATTTCAACGGGCAAACGGCTTCTTGTCCGTATACCAACCGAAAGGGTGACAATTTAGTTGATCCGTGATGAGATAGCCGATAAGCCCATAAAGCCTCGATAGCGTTGAATGCCATTTCCTTGGCTCTTCCTCAATTTTTCTTTTATCGCCTTTATCAATGTCTTGTTTGACGACTCGGCCTGTCCGTTGGCCTGAGCGTAGTAAGGGGAAGAGTTGAGTAATTTTATCCCAAGACTTTCCGCAAAACCTTTGAAATCGTTGGACATGAACACAGTACCCTGATCAGTAGTAATTGTTTGTGGAATCCCAAACCGATAGACGATGTGTTCATTTACAAAGTCGATCAGCTCTTTACTAGTAACCTTCTTGAGTGGTACAGCCTCAACCCATTTTGAGAAATAATCTGTGGCTGCAAGGATGAATTTATGTCCTTTGCTGGATGACGGAAATATTTGGCCGATTACGTCTATACCCCATCCTCTAAATGGCCATGGCTTGATGATCGGATGCAAAACCGATCTTGGTCTTGATCGTATGTTACCAAACTTTTGGCACGTCTGGCATCCTTTATAATATTTGAAGCGATCTTCTAACATCGCCGGCCAAAAATATCCTGTTCGTCTCAGCATCCATTTCATCCTATGGGCCGATTGATGTGATCCACAAATGCCTTCATGGACTTCACCCATCGCCACTTTGGCTTCCTCGGTTCCCAGACATCTTAACAACAAACCTTCCATAGTCCGAAAGTACAATACATCTTCTAGTAGAACATATTTGAGTGCTTTGCGCCGACCTTCCGCTCGGTCGGCTTGGCTGGATCTGACAAATAATCCCTTATCTCTGTTCTCCAATGACAGGTGAACACATAAAATCGGCCAAACGCTTAGCTCGATTGGTCCTCGTCGACTTTCAATCTTGTACCTGATGCACATTGTGCCAATCGGTTTGCTTTATTATTAGCTTCTCTCGGGGATATGTTTTATAGAAAATGTAGTGAACATCTCGATGATCTGGAGGCATTGATGCAAGTATCGAGTTAAGCGCACCGTCGTTGCATCGGTATTCTCCTTTGACTTGTCAGACGATTAACATCGAGTCTCCAAAAGCTTCGGCGTCTTTTACCCCGATGCTATCTAACAATTGTAGGCCCCTTAGTAATGCTTCAGATTCGCTTGGTTATTTGAACATCGGCTATTTAACCGATACATGAAGTCATACTCCTGCTTCCTAGGTGAAACTAGTATCATACCGATGCCTTCGCCTTCTTGGCAAACAGATCCATCAAAATACAAATGCCAAGGAGTTACACTAGTTGTTCCTACTAATGTTTCACTTCCGTGATAAAATCGGCCACAGCTTGTCCTTTCACAGATTTAGCCGACTCATAGGTTAACTCGAACTCTGTTAAGGCGTATGCCCATTTACCAAGCCGACCCCGCAGGATTGGCGCCGATAATATGTACTTAACTACATCGGTTTTGCATATTATAACGCATTTGGAAGCCAGCATATAATGTCTTAACTTGGTGCAAGCAAAATACAATGATAAGCATAATTTCTCTACTAGGGGATACCTGGTTTCTGCATCTAAAAGACGTCGGCTTAAGTAAAATATTGCTCGTTCCTTCCTATCGGCTTCTTGTGTTAAAACTGCCCCAATCGAATCACCTTCAGCCGATATATATAGTCTAAAAGGTATACCGTGTTTTGGTGCGGTCAATACTGGTGGACTCATCAGATAACCTTTTATGTCGTCGAAGGCTTTTTGTTGATCGGCTTCCCATTTGAACTCTTGGTTATCTTTAATTTTCAGCAGCGGTGTGAAGGCCCGAATGCGTACTGACAAGTTTGAGATAAAACGTCGCAAGTAGTTGATTTTCCCAATCAATACCTGCAACTCCTTTTTGCTTGTCGGCGGTTTAGTATCGGCTATGGCTTTTACTTTGGTTTGGTTTACTTCAATTCCTCCTTCATGCACCGTAAACCCAAGAAATTGTCCAGCCGATACTCCGAAAGCACATTTGAGAGGGTTCATTTTTAACCCATGTAACCTTGTGCTTTCGAACATCTTTTCCAGATCGGCTAAATGTTGCCGGTCTTCTTTGGATTTTACCACTACGTCGTCAATGTATATTTCCACGCATCGCCGATCAAATCATGGAAAATATGGTTCATGGCACGCTGATAAGTAGCACCGGCATTTTTTAAACCGAAGGTCATAACTTTCCACTCATATAGCCCTAAAGCCCCCGGACATCTGAAAGCCGTTTTGGGTATATCGGCTTCGGCCATGAATATCTGATTGTATCCAGCGTTCCGCCCAAAAGCTTATAATTCTATTCCCGGATGCAAGATCGATAAGCATATCGGCTATGGGCATCGGTACTCGTTTTTGGTGTAGCTTTGTTTAAATCTCTAAAATCGACACATACCCTAAGTTTGCCATTTTTCTTCTTCACAGGGACGATGTTTGAGACCCACTCAGCGTATCGGCAAGGCCGGATAAACTTTGCCTCTAGCAATCGTCCTACTTCTTCCTTTATAGCGTCATACAACGTAGGATTAAACCGCCTAGGTACTGTTTGAATGGCCGATACCCAGGTTTTATAGGTAGCCGATGTTCGACTAGTCAGCCGGCTTAAACCTGGCATTTCATAATACTCCCATGCAAAGCAATCTTTATACTTCTTGAGCATTTCGACCAACTTTGCTTTATAACTGGGTTCTAATTTAGCACTTACAAACGTTGGTCTTTTGCTATCACCTTCCCCAATATCGATCTCTTCGAGCAAATCGGCAGAAGTAAATCCTAACCCTTTTCTTTCTTCTTCAAAATCCTCAACAGCTTCTTCGTATTCTTCTTCCCGATAGCTCCTGGCCTTTTCCTGCAGCTTTGCTAGTGTCTTGTACTCCATCTTCTTACTACTTCGTTTGTCCGATCAAACGTGTTGGGTTTGACACTGATCGGCTTGAATCCTGACTTCTCAACGCAGATAAAATCGCAATTGTCCAAGGCTTTTCCTGATATACATTCGGCTTCTTCGTGTGGCGGTTGGTGTCAAGGCTAGCCATGGCGATATGAGCCGATGTGTCGGCCGGTACGACTTCTACTGTATCATCGTTCCACTGCACCAATTTTTGGTGCATAGTTGATGGTATACAGCAATTGGCATGGATCCAGTCCCGCCCAAGGAGCACGCTGTAATTGCCTTTGGCTTCAATCACAAAAAGCGATCGGCAAAGTTTTATTACCGTATCGGTTCGACACCATTACGCCTTTAGCCTCGGTTGGGTCTCCGTGAAGTCATTTAGCACCATATTGGTTTTGATCAAGTCTTCATCGGCTTTACCCAATTTTTCTGAAAGTACTTAACGGCATCGATTGATCGTCGCCCGCCATCGACCAACATACGAGATATCGGTCGGCCATTAATATACCCTTTCAGATATAATGGTTTCAGATGCCGATGCATGTCTTGTGGCTTTTCAACACGGCGTCACGGTGCTCCGAGGCATAATTGGGCGAACACTTCTTCAAACCGATTCTTCGGTTTGAACTCGGCGGTAGAGCGAATACCATGTTTATATCCATCGGTGGCGTATCATCCGGATCATCGGAGAACCGGATTCGATCGATTGGTCTGAATCACTATCGATCTGTTCCTTCTTTCTCCACTCCTTTTTCAAAATTGGTACCGGTCTTAACTTATTGAACATCCGATCCCTTTTGCTCTCCTTTTCGCCTCCCTTTCTTCTTGTGTTTTTAATCGCTGAAGCCTTCTGCGTTGTGATTTCTTTGAGACACAGGGGCACCACCTAGGTTTAGGTTCTATCGGCTTTCGTATTTTTCGGCTAAATTGCTCATCTCTCTGTCTGATTCCATTCTACTTGTGTTAGCCGATAGTTCCTGATTTGGGAGGACTCGCCTTGCTCGATGTTGACAACCTTTCATGGATCGGCCCTCGCTTCTCATATCTGGATGATTGTATATCGGTCTAGACAATCTATCTTTTCTGACCGGTTTGGCCGATATACTGAGATGAGTGTTGCATAGGACAAGACACAAGCTGTTGGTAAGGTCATCCCTTTCTCCCGACAAAAGCGCCAAAAGGGACATTGCCGATGTTTCTCTTCTTCAGTAGTTGGCCGACATGACATATCTGGCCGCCAACGTTCGTCCCTCTTTGCCCTAGTCGATGAAGATTCTGGTGGTGTTGAGTGTTACACCTCCGACTTATCCTTTCATACTTCCCCAGGAGTTGTGAGAAGGTCGGCTTTGGTTTGAAATCGGCTTTCCTTGGAGCCCTCTCAGCCCGATACCATTTACCGACCTCCAAGTCCCCTCTTGGTTTTACCGTTCTTGAGTTTTGTCCATTCCTATCGGCTTCTATTTGTATAGAACCGATAGTAATCTGCACTGTCTCGTCTCGTGATACAATTCCTTTAGTCGGCTTATCTTCTTATGCAGGCCTCTTTTCTTTTCGTGAACATTGAACCATGTTCTTTTCTTTTCGTGAACATTGAACCATGTTGACTTGAAAAGGGCTCATATCTATCTGCATAGCCGACTCTTCCGCAAATTTTAGCCTGCCATCAGTGATGGCCGATTGAATCTGTTGTCGAAAAATATTGCAGTCGTTAGTATTATGTGAAAACGAATGGTGCCATTTGCAATACCTTCGTTTCTTAATTTCTTCGGTCGATGGTATGACGTGTCCCTCCGGCAACTTTATGAGTTTTTCTTGCAGTAATAAATCAAATATCTTGTCACATTTTGACACGTCATATGAATACTTGATTTCCGCCCTATTTTTCGTCGGTTTGAGCAGAGAGCATACGAGTGGCTTTTTAGAACCCTTGGTCCACTCGGCTATGTTTATTTACCTTCGTCCTCGGAGGTGTCGCTTGAATTGTAATCTACCATGTTTACTTTGGCCTTTTCATTACCGTTTGGCTTAAATCTATCTTTAAATCCTTTACTTTACGCATATCGGCTTTCGTGTCTTGCCGTCTGGCACGCGGTGGAGTAAGTGGCCTAAATCTGGAAATTCTTGGCCGATAGCTTCTCTTTTAATGGCGGGATTAGCCCTTGGAATGCTAAATCGGCCAATTGATCATCGGGTAATGTTACACTAAAGCATCTATTCCGTGCGCCTCTAAACCTTACGATATAATCGAAAACCGATTCGCCAGTATACTTTCGGATCGAACTAAGATCAGAAATCCTAAGCTCCATAGTTCCAAAAAAGTATTCATGGAATCGGCTTTCTAGATCGTTCCATACGTGAACTGAATTTGGGGTAGATTAGTGAACCAAGTGAATACAAAGACGCAGACAATGATAAAGGAAATGATCTGATTTTTAGTCCATCGGATCGCGGCAAATATCTCCACACCGAGCCATAAACCGTCCGATATGCTCAATAGTGGTGACGGAATCATCACCTGAGAATTTGGCAAAGTCGGTATTCGAAAGTTGTGCGGGTATGGCATTCGATCTATGTAATCGGGATACGGCTTCCTATAGCCGATCACTCTTCCTCTGTAAACCGAACTGTTCTCTTAAAGCGTTAGCAATTTGTTCCGCCCAATTGACATTGTCGGCTTGTGGTGCAACCGACATCGCCAATTTTCATGGTTCACGCCACGCCCCAGTGCAAACTCGGGTCTTTGTCCAAATCGCACCGCAGGGGGTCTTGGCACTTGGTCGCAATCATGATTAAAACCTAATGCAACGGGTATGGGTGCGAAAGGTTCGACGTACGGCGCCACCCTATAAGGTGTTTGTTTCACGGTTGTGGCTCCCCGTGATTGCGGGACTGATCTGTTTCGATCGGCTGGTAAGCCGATAAACCGATGCTATTGGAGGGCCCATTTGACGGATTTGATGTGCTTATCTTAGCCCCATCCGTGTGCCCATGGTAGTGTGTAAATCCATCTCTCTGTATGCTTGGTTTCAAAACAGTAGGTTGAGTTGGCATTGTGCTAGGCGTTTGAGCCGACAATCTTACTGTATTGGTGTTAGGTGTTATGGAATATCTTTGAGTGCGTAGGGATGGTTTGTGGTGGATCTAGCGAGGCTTCGAGACCACGGCCAATTCCTGAGCAATTGTTTTCACACTATTTTCTATCATCGGCTTGGTGTGGATACTAGAGCCGATGGTGATTGATTAATGCGTGATGGACAGATTGCTCGATCATACTTGATAAATCAGCTTGAGCGGGTGCGTATCGGCTTACCGATTCGGATGACGAATCTCCGATAGGATTGAGGCTTGGGAGTGCAGTCTTTTGAGTAACGCCACGGCGTGTTTTCCGAAGCACCGCGGCATCATTTCTTCTAAAGCTGCCTTTCGGTCTTCAATTTCTTTTCGCTGTTCAGGGGTTAAATCGGCCATTTGAGGCGCGATTATAGCATCGATGTTGATATCGGCAGATAACGCAGGCTTGTCGATTGACGACATGTTTGATTTTCCTTGTTGTCCCACCGTCGTGCCAAAATATGTTCGCGCAAAAACGTGAAGAGGGTTTTCGGCCTCGAACACACAAGACAAGCGCCGGGTTTGCAGAGCGTGCGATCAATTTGACCTGAAATTGACAAGGTAGAGTTTGTAATTTGATCAAAGCCGATGAACAAGGATCTATCGGCTTTTAAGCTAGTCGGCAAGAACCGATTAGGAGATAACTAGATCAATCGATTCTGATTGATCCGAATACAAGGTAAAATCGGCCGGGAAGGCGATGCACAACAAAAGCGAAGCAAATCAAACCTGGGTGAAATCGGCTAAAATCCAACAATCGGCGATGTGCAACTATGTTGATTCCGTCGATTTGCGAGAGAGATCTATGAAGCTAAAACAATGTAAAGAAAAGTTTGTAAAAAGTAGATGTGGGTGTTGTTGGATTGGTTCCTCTCTTTGCTTGACGCCCACCTCCTTTTATAACACGCTGGCGATCCGAAGTTGTACATGGATCACGGTGCATTTACCCGTGTCGGCCTCTTATCTGATTTCCTTTCCTTTTTAGAAAGCGGTCTCCTTTTAAAGTCGTTTACCGATTCCTTATTATACGAATACTTCTTTTCCGATTCAGACCGATTTCAATGCATGCTGAATTTTGGTGCAAACACTATTCTTCACAATTCCCTTCTCCTTTATCTTTTTCACGACATACCTTCAGTTAAGGGCTGGAAATGCCATTTCTACCAGTCTTGGTGTTTTTGGATTTTGGCACCCAGATGAGATGTTTCTAGCAAAAAAATTTACTCCACTTCCAATCTATATATGGGGATGTTCTTCCTCCCCCCTATATATATATATATACCTCTAATTTTCCAATTCCATGTTCATTTTTCCATAACGTCAGGGGTATTTTTGTCATTTAGGAATATTTTTCTAAGTTTTGGATGGAAAACAAAGCAGTATTGTACTGATGCTATTACTCCAATTTCATGTTTTTTGTATGCTATTGAAGTTTTTTTTTTCACCACGTCCACTACTCATCCTACAAGTGAGAAGTACGGAGAATTAAGTAGGAAAATGTGGAAGGAGATAAAAGTTGATGAGTTTTTGTAGCTAATTAAGAGGTGTTTGTACCGTACCCATCCCCACGCTTCTTAGTAAGATGTCACAATATATAATTTAACATAACCACAAAAAATTGTGCACAAACATAATAGGCTAAAACCTGATTAATTACATGGAAGTATTTTTTTTAATATGATGATCAAATGGAGGTATCAACTCATTGGTGAACCTCAGAATGAACACAAGTCTTCAAGTACTCATTCTAGCGATTCATCTATACCTAATTCAGTTATACAATACTATATATGCCCACTGGTAGTTGTGAATTAGGATCATACGTATGCTGCTACTGCTACTACTAGATCGATCAGTAGCCTAGTTCTCAATACAGTAACTTCTTCTAATCAGTAGGGCTCCTGGATGACATATATATCTGTCTGCTACCAAACTGGGTCCAAAAGTCAACCGGCGTCTCGCTGGCCACCGCGAAGGTGCTCGAAATCGGGACCAGGCAAAGCCCTCGGCCGGTGAGGTCTCTCTTCGCCGCCGCCTCGCCGCCATCTTTCGATTTGCCGATCGAGCTCTGAACAAGTATACGCACAAACAGATATATCGATCGATCACCACCTTATCAAGCAAGGATGATAACGATGTGTGGAAGAAAAGAAGAAGAAAAACGCTAGCATGCAGTATGAGCACTGCAGGTATAGCTCACATATAGCAGTACCTTCAAGTGGGGCACCTGCTGTCGGTTCTTTAGGTAAGGAGCACTAAGTGCCTGCATCATTCGTATGTGTATATACATGAAGACAAGCAAGTTGGTAGGTGTTCGATCAGATCAATATTTTCTACGTATATATGATTAAAGGGGGCAGGATTGCAGCTAGATCACTCACACCAACTTGCTCGTGGAGGAACTTGATGTACTCGATGGTCTCGTGCAGCACCGATGCCGTATCCGTCTGCACGCACGCACGCCGAGGTTGATCGATCAGTTGTTTTATAAAGGAAATCTGGTCGATCTTAAACGGAATGGCCCTTTGGCAACATGCCTATATATGAAGTTTTAGCTTGCAAGAACTATATGTATATGGTATATACATGCACCCTCCACTCACCTTTCCAAAAGGGGAGACTAGTTGTTGGAGTGATGTGATCCTGTCCCCTAGTTTCTCTTTCCTCACCTGAAAAATGTACAAGTTGAGTAATTAATGTGATGCATCTTTGCAAAATGAAACTTTACAAGCTAAAGGAAAACCTATGTTAATTTGAGATAGGTAGATCGAGCCATACCTTGAAAGTCGGCAATGGTGATGGTGTCCCGGTTCTCGCCTTCTTTACTGTGGTCGGATTGTAGTTCTCCTTCTTGGTGATGACTGAGGCAGAGTCTTTTACTCCTTCTAATGTACTCTGCACATATAAATAGAACAAATTGATTTTACAGCTCAGGAGATGGTCGTACATACATACTCTATTATAGAGATTTTTTTACTATTCTTAAGAGTACCAAAATATATACTGAACTAGTACCAAAAGTTTAAGGGATGAAGGTATCAAAAGTTATAAAAGTTAAGGGTAATTTAGTGGTGAGAGGTGCTTGTATGCTTTTCTTTTAAAATTTGTACAAATATTAAAGTATAAATGAAGAGTAGATATTGATTATGCGAGTCACTTCTTGAGCCCATATATATGCGATTCTGAATCGCATAAACTCACCAATTAGTTTGTATATTTATGTATACAAGTATATGTGTATATACTATATACTACTAACCTTTGTTGCGAGGCTTGCCGGCCTAGTCTGTACTGGCGGCGGTCCGGCAGCTCCTAAGCCTGCCCCGTCCGCCGGAGTAACAAACCCGGTGGAAGGGTTCCAAAACGGCGTGGCATTGGTGAACTGCAACGGCTGCCGGATGCTATCTTCTGGAGCTTGCTGGTCCATCGTGTGCTGGTGCTGCTGGAACCCCGGCGAATTAGGCTTCGCCGCCGCCGCCGCCGGCTCGGTGAGGCTTCTCAGCAGAGAAGATCGGAAACCGTATGGTGTAGTCGGCGATGAGAGCAGCTCGAACCCAAGATTGGACAGGAATTGGTAGTTCTGATCATGGTGGTCTTGTAGAATCATGTTGTTATTTGATGATGAGGAGCTCATCAAACTTGGTGTGTTTATGCTATTCTGATTACTTCTTGAGCCCATGTACCCATGGAAACCAGATCCATCCCTGAGATAAGCCACAAAAATCTTAGTACTATATATGTGTATAACTGTATATATATATCATCATGGCATCACGCATATGATCATGAGTTCATGACTCATGAGAGAAGCCGAGCGCAAGAATTGTAGTATATACACGTGCTGAACTCACAGGTAAGGCTGGTTCCAGCCGGTGGCGAAACAGGCGGCCACCGTCTGTGTCAGGGCGTTGGTGGCCGGATCGGCGACGCCGGTGGGTTCTTGGAAAGTTATGGAGCTGCCAGTGGCGAGCGAGTTCGATCCAGGCGACTCCGAGGAGGCCGTGTTACTCGACCTCGACCTGTTGCCGTCGACCACGTCGACATGGCCAGCGGCTGCAGCGGCAGACCAGGCGCCAAACCCGGGCATCTCCGGCGAGCACGACGAAACCGACGGAGCCACCGCCGTGATCCACCAATCGCCACCGTGGCTCGCCTGCGTGTCGCTACTCGTGGCGGCGCCTCTGTACATGGCCGCGGGCGCAGCTGCAGCATGGATCATCTCCTGGTGATCCGCCATGTCTATCGACCTAGTTGCTTTGGTAATTAATTTCTTGGTAGCTTATCTTGCTAGATACAATTACAAAGGAGATGGCATTCAAGTAGTAGTGGTGAGTAATGAGGATGGCTCGATCAGTAGTGCTCGATCTCGGCTACTTGGTGTGGTCGGAAGTAACTTAGGAGTTGATGGGAAAATTAATCCGAGGGATTAAGTAGAGGTGAGTGGAAGGGCGGCGGCTGGCGAGTGGCGACGTGGTTTCATATAAACCGTTGGAAATGAAGCGGGGAGGAAGAAGAATGGGAGGAGGAGGAGGAAGAAGAAGATGAGAATTTAGGTTTTCTGACCGGGAAGAGAGGAAAGGTTAGCCGGCCGGGTCGTCGACGGTCTGACTGCGACGTATTATCGCGTGCCATTTGGTGCAGCTGATCATGATTAGCAGTCGCTCGATCAACAGCTGAGACACTAGGATAATTTGAGGAGAAAAAAAAAAGTTAGGGATTGTTTGTTAGGAGTGTACAGGTATCATTCGGATGTTTTTGTCCCAA
Organism: Rhipidocladum racemiflorum; assembly: GCA_036346355.1. Taxonomy (NCBI): domain Eukaryota; kingdom Viridiplantae; phylum Streptophyta; class Magnoliopsida; order Poales; family Poaceae; genus Rhipidocladum; species Rhipidocladum racemiflorum. The sequence continues at coordinate 5,501,974 of CM070583.1, forward strand.
AAAACATCCAAACTTTGGACCGTACGATCAAAACACGAATCCGTAGGATTAACCCATCTCGAATTTAAGGGGGGCGTGCATCGATATATCTGAAAGCAAATCCAATGGCCAGAAATTTAGATGATGGTTGCTAAAGAAAATATCCAGATGAAACTTATCGAAACCCTTGTTCCTGAGGATTGTTTCCTACGATGTCCTGTACAACCGTACGATTAGATTACTCTAAGGATCGATCATAGTTGAGACGGTTACGGAGAACATCTTGGTACTTAATTCCTCTAGTTACAAAAACAGCAAGTACGTACGTGCGTGGAGTCAAACCTTATCAATTTTGACAAAGATATCGTTTAAAACGTATGGTTTTGATGTCTGAAAATGGTACGGAGTGGATTTGTCAATAAAGATACTTTTATAATAGTGTGCTTTTATAGATTTTTTAATATGTGATAAGAAGAGAATTTGGTGGTCAAAGGATACATGATCTCAGCAATAAGTTTTCGCTCGTCTATAGTACCGCACAATACTTGATGTACGTAGTAATATACGCATATTTTATGTTCTCAGAATCTCAGTTGGGTAGGAATGTGCATTGTGAACAGGTGACAGTAGTAGTACTACACCTAACGCTATTAGTTGTTTATGTATGCTGTGGTCCTCTCTAATTATCTAGTCTAATTGAGTGACCCTAATCTATGGGTACTTATTAGTTCCACAACAGTATCATATATTCCTTTTTTGTATTTGGCCTTTTCAAGTCCTCAAAATCCGTTTCCTGACGATCCCTGCTAAACAGCGAGTAACATTTTAAAACTTTGACTATAATATCCATACAAGGGTATCTGGATTTATCACATAAAAATGTTATAACTATATTTTTCATAAAAAAAGTACCATTATATCGTTGCATTGTTAATAGTTTTTATTAACATCTAGTCAGAAAAAGGTAGTAATAAAAAACGTGTATATATCGTAAGCCACGTAGGGGAAGTCGGCGGCCGGAATTCATAGCAGAGAGGGAGGAAGAAGACGGGGAGTGTATAGTCCAGATATTTTTGTTTTAGTTAACATCTAAATTTTAGACCGATGGACATTTTACCCGGATATTATTGGACCGTTAGATCAAATGATAGGATTAGATATAATCGATACTTTCGAATCTCAACAATGATCCGATGGTCTTAGATTTGGATAATTTTAGCAATAAAAACATCCGGATGATGTTTATCAAATCTCAGAAGACGAGCTGACGTCATGCTTAGACCATCTCCAACCATATTCCCTTCATTTCATTCCTTTCCCTGTTCCCATTCCCTTTATTTCCCCTCATCTCCAACAGATTCCCTTTAAAGGGAATTGTATAGGAAAAGGAGAGAATCCCTTCTTTGGAGGGAATGGGAGAGAGAATCAGTGAAGGGAATCTTGAAGGAGAACCGTTAGCGCTGAAGGGAATGGGAATCCCTTCACGAAGGGAAAATGAGAGGGGAAGAGACATGGTTGGAGATGGTCTTATGAGCAGCTTCAACCTGATCCGATGTACTTCTGAATCTCAATAATGATCCGATAGTCCAGATTTGAATGATTATGAGCAGCTTCAACCTGATAGAAAAGGTTGGCCAGGTGGGGGATGCATCGTACCGTGTCGTGTCAAGGGCGTGGGCCCCGTGCAGGGTCGCACGCGTGCCTGCAAAAGCGAGCCGCGCACTCACGCGCGCACGCGTGCTACACGTACGTAGCTGCGCACACCTGGAAAATGCGTACGTCGATTGAACTAGAACTAACTGGGCACAAACACTCGATGACAAAACTAAACTAGTCTCCTCTAGAGACTGAATAATAGTATATTCCTTAGTGAAAAGGAAAGATGATTCTCCAAAGAGGAAAAAAGGAATGCAACTTTAGCGGTTGAGCAGGGTTAGACAGGCTTTTCAGAAATACAACGAGAGATCGATACATGAGTCTCCCCGGTCCAATTTCTTCCCAGAACTTCGGTTGTTCATATATTTTGCTTTATGTTTTCCTATCTTCATATATTATTTTTTGGTATATTTTTTGAGCGGTGCTTCTATGCTTTTCCTTCTAGTACAAGTTGTACAAATCTTGAAGCAAGCGAAAGGGTAAGTAATCACCATCTACCTTTCATTAATGCTTTAATAGTTATGCAACTTTTAAAAGGAAGAGCATAGAAGCATCTCTCGTATTTTTATTGTAGCTTGCATCCTTTTAAGCTGCCATAGCCCCTCTCTCTCTACTCCAAGCTCCACTACCCCATAGAAGAACAAGCCCTAGTTTGCATATCCCAAATATCCATATGGTATAGCTTCAGGGGAATTAGTAAATGTTAGCACATCGTGGCGACACGCACGTGTGTGCATAGGCACACGAGATGGCGCTGTTACCGAGTTGGCCCGCGATCGAGAGATCTATGATGTACTGAAGAGGAGAATTGCAAAACGAGCTAGAGTCAACGGGGGTTGACTTGAGGGCTGGCTAGCTCTGAGCTAGTGAATGGTGCTGTCAGAGGGAAAGGGCGAAATGACGTCCTGCTGGGCATGGATGGAGGCCGTGTCTGCGAGCGTTGACACGGTGCGAGCAAGCGAGCTAGGTAGGTGTAAGGCTTTAAGACTTGTCTCTTAATTATCACTGTTTCGTAAGTGGACTCCGTTAATTGGTCAACATGGGGATCCAGCTTTCGATCGCCTTTTGGTTCTGCTCTGTTCATCATGCATGACACCTCCTGCTTTGCTTGGTTTACTTGGGTTCTACTAGGTATATTATATATAGATGTGCGATTTTTCTTGCCTTTTTTAAATTGCTCGTAGTACTCAAAGTCAACCCATTCTGAGGTCAATTTTGGCAGTTTCTTGGGAGATGAAGACAATTCCTGGCCTGTGGAATTTCAATCGTAGTAGTCTTGAGTGGGGAGTTGGGCGTGCTGTGGCGGCATAACCGCATAAAACGGCCCAACGTGTTTCGAGCTACACGTGCGGTGCCTACACGGCATGACAACCTTGTCGTGTCTCGCGTCACTACAAGATAATATGGATTTCCCGGTGTTTATTTTACACGGCGTTTAATCTAAACGCCCCTAATAAGGCTAAAGCCGGCGTTTTCTATCATTCGAGGCATTTAATTCCCCGGCATTTATAAATGCCGGGTTAGAGTCTACCACGGCGCTTATAAATGCCAGGGAATTCCACTCTATACCGGCGTTTATAAATGCCGGGTTAGAATCTTCCAGCGTTTATAAGCGCCGAGAATTTCCACTCTATACCGGCATTTATAAACGCCGGGTTACAGTCTTCCACAGCGCTTATAAACACCGGGAATTACACTCTATACCCGCGTTTAAAAACGCCAGTCTGATCTTCCACGGCGCTTATAAACGCCGGGAATTCCACTCTATACGGCGTTTATAAGCGCAGGTTCTGATCTTCACGGTGCTTATAAGCGCCGGGAATTCCACTCTATTCGGCGTTTATAAACGCCGGGTTAGAGTCTTCCACGGTGCTTATAAACGCCGGTATAGAGTGGAATTCCCCGGCGTTTATAAGCACCGTGGTAGACTCTACCACGGCGTTTATAAGCGCCGTGGTAGACTCTACCACGGCGTTTATAAACGTGAATACCACACTGGGGAATTTGAAAGAATTGAAATTAAATAATATTATATTTGAAATAATTGAAACTAATATTCCATTTGCAATAATTTCTGTCCAAATATTTCATTTTCGATGATATTTTGTCTAAAATTTCAAATTTTGTCCGAAAATTCAATTTTTGTTGATATTTTGTTTGAAAATTCAAATTTTTTCGAACATCTGATTTTGTGACACTTATCAATTTCAGATGCTACTTTTCGTTATCTTTCCAATTAGCCTAAGAACGCTCCAATTGGAGGTACGAGTCAAAAGTTATGTCTATTTTAAGAAATATGCTCGGATTTCGTATTTGCAAACTAGAATTGGTGCCCAAAAGAAAATAATTGGAGATCTTATCGTATGATGATTTTGCTAATTACCTCAATAATTTGCTAATTTGAAATAATTGAAAATCGGTGTTCGGGTGTTTAACGGGGTTAAGGGGAGGAGGGACGCATTATATATCAGATGTGATCGTACCACCACTAAAGTACTAGATCTTATAAAAACTCTGAAGTTAAGCGTGCTTGGACAAGAGTAGTAATAAGATGGGTGACCTCCTGGGAAGTCATTGTGCACCTCTGATTTTAAATGCCACGAATAGAGGGATCCCCGGCGCTTGTAAACGCCATAAATAGAGAGAACCCCGGCGCTTGTAAACGCCATAAATAGAGAGAACCCCGGCACTTATAAAGTGCCATGATAGAGGAAACCCCGGCACTTATAAACGCCGGGTTATAGGCTTCCACGGCACTTATAAACGCCGGGTTAGAGTCTTCCACGGCACTTATAAACGTCATGGATAATTAAGCGCCGCCAATTACTTTTCCTGACGCCATTTTTCTTGACGCCATGTAAACGCCATCTAAAATCTTTTTAAGGCATTTATAAGGTTTTAAAGGCATTTATAGGCGCCATTAGAAGCCCGACGTGTTGTAGTGCGTCCAACGAGGTCCAGAGCACGCATTGTCTATCCTTAGGGTATGTACAATGGTTATATTTAGCTGTCTATAAGAGATGACACGTATGATTTTAAATGATATGGAGGAGAGAGAAGGAGGAGAGAGAATACTGCTGTCTATTATTTAATAGACAGCTTATAGACAGTTTGTTAATTGAATGAGAGACCACTACAGACAACTCTATAGACGATCCATTGTATGAATTATTTTTAGTGCTGCCTGTAGATGATGTGGAGCTACATTATAGACAGCTGCCATCTATACCATTGTACATGCCCACAATGGTGCCTAGTCAGCTATCTATAACAGTTGCCACGTAAGAATTTTGATGAGCTGGATGAAAGAGAGGAAAGAGAGAGAAGGAGATCGTCTGTAATTATACAGACGGTCGATAGCAACCCGAATCGACGACTTTCCTTTGGTTGTATGAGACAGTCGTCTACTAGCGCCCCCGACATCGATCTTTTGTGCTATTCCAAAATTCCCCACTTGCTATCTCCGCCGAATCCCGTCGCATTGCCGCGAAATCATCCCCTTGGCGCGGGTTTTACTCTCTTCTTGCCCCGATGCGCGCGCAATCATCTACTCCGTGCGCGATATTCCCTCCACGATCCATACTATCGCGCGATTTACTCACCACGCCAATCTACCAGTTCGGCTTCCACTCCAAATCTGCTCGCTTCTTCATGAGCTCGACTCAATCCTCGTCCAGTCTTGGGCTTCCCCGACGAGCCCCACCGCACGGGAAGATGCCTTGCCGACGGACACGGAAGGATCCGCCGCCGTTGTCGCCATGGGGATCTCCTTCGGCCTCTTCCGTGGAGCACGTGGATGCTGCCACCCTCGCGCGGCGCCGCAACTGGCTGGGCAAGCGGAACTGAAGCAGTCGCAACGAACAAGCATGTAGGTCTAGCCGCTGCACCCGAGGTCTCATCCCCATCCTCAGATCCAGCACATTGGTATGAGTTCTTTCATCCTAATTGCAAGTTTTCCTTGTTTCATAGGATTATCAGCTAGAGTAGACTTCACAGTTTTTGCATTGGCTTTGATATTATTGGTAGCTGAAAAGCTTGTATAGATTTGATTCTTCGTTAGGGGTAGATATTTTGAAGTAACCTAAGAAATGCTGAATTTGTCATCCTAATTTTTCTGGGACTCTTCATTAATCAAATAGTATACTAACCTGAATATATGATCAGCTATAGCTATTTTAGGAACTGTATAATGGGGAAATGATGCAGCTTGCTGTTATAGAAACATGGCATCCATTGGTTCTTTGCGTGGTAGAACTACTCCTCAATGGAAGTGAGATACTGAATTATTGACAATGCACTTTTGTCATATTGTAATGTTTGATAGTTATGACCCAGTAGAGCTAGTAAGGTATAAACACCATGTATATGCGTAGTCATATGACTTTGTGGCCTGTCTTTCCATGCTATTGGTCACAAAAAAATTAGACAGTTTGATTAGTAGTCGACATTTTACTGGAATACATATTATCTATGTTTTGGTTCTGTCAACACACTAAAACCAATATGGGTCAACTCTAATCTTGAGCACTGTGTTTGTCTGTTTTTCCAGCTTCTATCACTAACAAAAATGTCAAATTTACACTAATCAGCAAATTGTATTTACATGATTTTGAGTTTCAAATAGAATAGTCAAATCACTAAAATATTACAACAAAAATGGTGTAATTTCCAATAATTCAACTGCATTTTTCAACCATTAAGAATGAGCATGCAGTATTGCTTTAGAACATTAATTTTAGAAAACAAGTCAACTTGATATTTCTTAATTCTATCTTTCAATCAATAAGCCAACTATACGGGGTGTCGGCAGGGCCAAAAAAAAGTTCTTGAATATACCTATCTTGACTCAATCAACTTAATTGTCCTAACTTGCATCCCTTAAAAAAACCTATTACATGCATTAGTAACATCGCACTTAATGAATATAGCAGATGGAACTTCAAGATCTCCATGATAACTTTTGTTTTCCTTTCGAACTAATGAAGCAACTTCTCTTCCATTTTCTTCAGACAAATTAACAACAGTGACAAAAATTCGCTTATGTGCATGAGTGATGCAGAGTGCTTTCTCTTGAGAAAAAGAAAAAGGAATTGTTGGTCAATACATTAAAAGCAATGCACTAAAATCATTTTCCTGAAAAAAAAAATATTAAATCGCTAACAGAATGAACTCATGCTTGTCAGCACCCTATCCTGTGATTATCTTTTCTTCCTTTGGTTTGTAGGACTTATGGCATCAGACATCATTGCTTCTGTTACGAAAGCAATGAATTAATATATTTATGTATTTTAGTGACTGACCACACCCGACATGTACAGCACTTTGTCATATTCAGTACCAAGTTTGTCATATCCCATACCCTACCCTATTATTTTTTCTCCGGGTACGGGTACGGTCACGGGTAGTAAAAATCGGGTAGGGTACGGGTAACGGGTAGCATTTTTTACGAACGGGTAGAAATCGGGTTCCGGGTAGTGTGCGGACGGGTATAATACAGACAACGAGTACTTCATCGGGTAGTGTACAAAATACCTAGCATCAAAACATGTGATAAAAACAATCCAATTACTGTCCTCTTCCTAGCTAACAAACATTTTTACTTACATGCTAGGTGACGACAAATATTCACTCCGACAAGATTAAAACGCATCACAAATGTGAGGACAAATGTACTTATATGCTTGGTGAGGGTCCTAGTTTGACTAATACTTTGACAAAGAACCTTCTAAGTATATTAATACTGCACTGTGTTCACTTGAGTGCCACAACCATGAGATCACAATAACATTCCCCAGTTGCTCTAAATTCAGAAATCCTACAGAGAACAAAAGTACTAAAAAGCAATATTCTAACCTAAACAGAGAGGAGCACCTTCGTTCCTAGAATAAATTCAAAATACTTTAAACTAACTACATGAAGATTTCCCTTGAAACCTTTTAAAAAACTTGAATGGAAATTTTCCTCCCAGTTCAACAATTACTTGATCAACTGAATCAAGATACCAAAGCAATTAAGGGCAGCAACATATAAGAATATCAAAGTTTCCAGCACAACTATTACATCTAGTGAGCTATATGCGTAATCAAACTCAATTGTTACGAATGATTAAAAAACCACATCTGGATTTCACTAGAATTGAAGACAAATTCCACGATACCTTAATAAAGTTCTGCTTCTAAATATGATACTCTCACTACATAGCCACAACAATTTTAGATGATGAATGGTATCTGTAGGTAAGCATATCTGGATATAAATGTGCATACATTTGTCTCACCAAGAAAGCAGTCATGTAATGCAAGAATATACAAAGCAACAATATATAATCAGTCATGTAATTCCAATTCTCAATAATTGCAATTCAAAAAATGACAGAAAATCATGTAATTCCAATCTGCAGAACTTCACCTTGTTCTTGTTCTGATGTTCTCAGTCAGACGCGTCGGCGATCTTGTGGGCGAGCACCGGGCGCGGGGCTGGGGTGGGGGCCCGCGGCGGGCCGTGGTAGGCGGCGGACGCGAGGCTGGGGCCAGCCAGGCCGACGACGCGAGGCGGGGGCTCGGCCGGCGAGTGCGAGGCCAGGAGGCGAAGGCGGCGCTGGCCGCGAAGCGAGGTGGTCTGGCGTCGTCGCTTTGATGGTGCAGCCGTCAGTGTGGACTGATGGAAGTTGCCAAAATGGCAAAATGCATTAGGTTTAGGACATTGCTTACTTCACGCCTTCACATGGGCCAATGCCCAGTGGGCCATGCGTGTGGGCTTGGAAAGTTGGCATGGTATTGTATATCCGGGTACCCGGATTGTGAGATTATCCGGGTACCCGAACCCGACCCGTACCCGCCGGGTATCATCGATACTGTTATCCATTATCCTTTGTCGCCCTAGCATAGTAATCCACCATAACAAATACTTTTGAGTAAATATTCTTTGATTGGGAGAATAATTATTTGGATGACATTTTGGATGGAACAAATAGTATAGATTGTAAATTGGAGTTAGATGAATATTAGTATTGATGTGGGGGTAGTTTTTACGAAATTGATCTATGAATGGTGATTTGGATCCAGAACCAAATTTAAGTAGAGATTCTTTGAGTATTAGTGATTATTAAAGAATTATTATTGAGACGTTGATTCAGTGAAAGTGATGATTAAAGTAAGAATTTGGGGTTTCTTAACAAATCATAGTGTTAACTATGGTGGGCTAGTTGATTAGTGTACAATGCATATATTTTTGTGGAAATAGCATGGGAATGGAAATTGTATAGGTTGGATGCATTGGGTTGATAAAATAGTATCAAAGAAGATTTGGAGTTAGAAAATATTATGATTGAAGTAAATTGGATTATTAGAGCTTGTTAGGAAAAATTTATTCCAGGGTTGATTAAGAAATGGATGATTATTGAAATATGGTCTCGCGATAACTATTTATGTGGAAATCTAAATAATGCAGAATGAGTGTGATTTATTTAGTCAATTTGGTATCATTGGTTATGGAAACCACTTTTGTCGATGAATTAATAAAATCTTGGTTTTATGGAATCTTTCTTAAAAGATGCTTGAGGTTGATAATATGAAATATTCTTTGTGAATTAAGTAGATTACAAGATTAATCGATGTATGGATGATGGGCAAACAATAGTGTGACTTATATTTTGAGGAAACTATTTCATATACAATAATGTTAGTAGCTTAGTATGATTTTGGAGTCATGATGGCACATCATATAGACTCTACTTGTTGGAGTACTAAATTGGGTTGGATTATATAATGCCATGATAATAATGGGGGGTCTTGGTGACCTCATGAATTTTGGAGGGTACATAATTAATTATAATAATTTTTATCAATGCTGAGAATTGAAGAGTATAAATAAGTTGTTGGTGGAATAGAATAGTTCGGTAGAAATGCTTAGACTCGCAATCGGTCAGTATGCACCTATGGGTGGGAATTTCTTTTAACTCTTGAAAACTTGTGTTGTAAATTATAGGCAAAAGGGTACTGCCATTGGTTTTCAAAATAAAAATAAAATAAAAATGATTTAGACTTGGGCGGAATGGTTTGTCTGGCGGGTACGGATAGAGCATAGTCTTGGTTTGTGCAAGTACTGCCCCAAGTCAATTAAGGACCAACACTTATGATTGTCCATTCTAAGCACAACAGCACAACCACATGTCAAAGTGGCACGACCTGGCTAAATAATTTGTATAGACCTAGCTTAGACTCACCAGATGGTGGAATGTAGGTTCCGGATGGAGGCAAGTCGTTTTTCCCACACGGCGCAAGAGGGGGCTTCTATACTGGGTGGATAGAACCCTAACAGCGGTGAAACCTCAGCGGGTGGAGTCGGGCTAGGTATATGCATTGTACAGGCCTTGTCATGATCTCTCTGCCTATACACCAAAGGAAGTGTGTTAAACCGAAGGCAAAAAGGGAAGGTCATGTCTTGTGGGTAAAGCTGTACACCTCTGCAGAGTGTAAAACTATTCGAATAGCCGTGCCTACGGTCATGGGCAAGCAAAGAATGCTTTCATATTGGTAGACTTTGTTTTTATTTTAAAAACTGATGTTTTGTGTTTTGGGAGTGGTTAGAACTCTCAGATGTGCTTCTGGCGACTAGAGCCAGATATGTGGATTGAACTTGTTTTTGTGAACCATGGCGAAAGAGCCATGTGAATGGGTTGAACCCTGATCTTTTTGAGATGTGACGGTTAGAGCCTGTATACTAGTGATTCGTGGCTAGAACCTTCACTAGAGTTATAAATAATTTCAACTGTACAAGTAATTGTTAAAATGGCTTTGTGAAAATATTACATGTAAAGCTTATGAAAGTGTTGCTTTATGCAAGTTTATGGAAATATTACATGTAGAGTTATAAATAATTTCAACTGTACAAGTAATTGTTAAAACGGCTTTGTGAAAATGTTGTATGTAAAGTTTATGAAAGTGTTGCTTTGTGCAAAAGAACCATAATAAGCCATCTTTGGATAGCCCTGCATTATGCATCTTTCCCAGACTTGCGGAGTACTTTATGTACTCACATGCTACACTCTAAACATATCTCAGAAGTGAACGAAGCTGTCAAAGGAGATTCCAAAGACTAGGTTGCACACCCCACTCGATTTCCTGTGGGCATATGGATCGGTCACCACTTGGCGTTATCGTCTTCTGCTGCAGTTATTCAAGTTATTCAGCCTGTAAAGGCAGTAATGGTAAACATCGACCATAAGGTCTTTGCTTTTATTTGGTGTTATTATTACTTGGTTATATGTAATCGTGATATGGTTGTTGATTCATCACTGTTTGACTGTGTGTACTAGCTAATGATCTGAGACTAGTACAGAAATACACAGGGTATTCCGAATCGTGGATTGAATATACACAGGGTAAATATACAGAAATACACAGGGTAAATATACAGAAATACACAGGGTTTATTTCTCTTCGGCCTTCTCTTCGACACCACCTTCTCTTCGGCCTGAGCTCCTCTCGTTTTCCCCCACTCCCTCATGAGAGTTTTCAGAATTTGACACATTTTAAAATTCGCATTTCAGAATTTGACACTCTAGTCCACTGTCATACACACAAACGGTCCCATATGTCATCCAAATAAGCTGAAAGGCTTTCGAATTGAGTGTCAAATTATGAAATTACTCCTCCCCCTCATAGCTCTCGTCTCCCTCTACTTCGAGCGCCAGCCTCCTCTCTGTGCGCCATACGCCGCCGCCTTCGGCCCTCGGGCGCCACCTCCCGTTTTACGCCGCTTTTGATCCCCACCTCTCTCTCTCTCTCTCTCTCTCTCTCTCTCTCTTTCTTGCGCCACCGTTGGTCACGCTCGTGTCTCTCTCACGCAGCCGGCGCCCAGGGTTATAAATCTCGTTTTTAACAAAATTTCAGAGGCGTCCGAAATCCGAAATCTCGACGAGATTTCAACAATTCAAATCAAATCCGGACGGAATCTAAAATTCAAATTTGAAATCCGGTTTTTTTTTCTACCGGGAAATCCGAGATTTCGGTCCGAATTGAGCCGACCAAAAAGTGGTCAAAAAAACATCAAAAAAATCTGAAATTTTTTGTGGTGATCTTCAACATAAATCCAATCATATTCGGTGAAAAAAATTAAAAATCCAGTAAAAAAATATACAAATCTCGGCCGAAATCACTGAGATCTCGGCGAAATTTGAATGTGCACTGTAGCATTTTGAATTTTTTTTAAATTTTTTTAAATAACCGGTATTTTGAATGTCGGAGGGGTCCAAAATCTAAAATCTCGGCCGAGATTTCGGATTTCATTTCGGATTTCGGTCCGAAATTTGAATCCATGCCGGCGCCTTCACCGCCCCCGAGCGCTGCCATCGTCACCCTTCAGATCCGGCAGCCTCCCGTCGCCACCGAGCTACAGGTTCCCCTTTCTTCCCTCACTCTTCCCCCTTTTCTCCATCCCATCACCCTTCTCCTTTCCTCCCTAGGTCGCTCTAGCCCGGCCAGTCTCAGCATCGGTGGTGCGGCCCGCACTCATGGGGGCGCAGAGGCTGACCGCGCCAGCTACCCTCTCCTCAGCCATGGACGGCCCAAACGCCCCCAACCTTCTTATGAGTTAAGTGCTACTTTACCCCTGTAACACTAGTTCCATTCTTCCGATTTGAGCTGTCATTAGTGGTAGCTTGATGATGTGATTAATTCAAGTATAGGTAAATGCCATGGAGATTGGATCTAGAGGATGTATTGTGCTAATACCTGTCAAGAGTGTATCTGTATGTTTTCTTTAGGCCTCCTTCTGTGACTTAATGGTACAAGTCCTAGAGAATTTATCTCCGTGCATTGAGGTTAGATGTGTGTATACTGATGTCTTGACTTTGATGGTCTATACGTTCATGCCCAGGGGCGGATTTAGGCCCATGGCAGCGTGGGCTTCAGCCCAGGACTTGAATTTTTAGCATGTGTATAGCCCAGGCAAGCCCAGGTCTTCAATCCAGCCCATTTCGTAAAGAAGCCCATGAAACAGCCCCATGAAATAGCCCACAAAATGGAAACACACACCAAAACCTAATCCCACTCTACACATTCCAACTCCACGAGCTGTGAGGCACCGGCCAGCGGCCGGATCCGCCCGCCCCTACTTTGCCGCCGCCCGCCCCTCGCTGGATCGCGTCGCCCCTTGCCGGCCAGCGCCGCCTCGCTCGCCGGATCCGTGTCGCCCCTCGCCCTCGCCCGAGTCGCCGCCTTCGCCCGGTGCTACGCGCCCCTCGCCGCCGCCCCGACCCCGATCTGCGCAAAGGCGTCAAAGCTACCACCAGCTGCGCTGCCCTGCTGCCGGCGCGCCCTCGCCGTCGCCGCTCGCTGCCGCCCGACCCTCGCCGGATCCGCTCCGCCCTTTGCGGCCAGCGCCCCGAGCCACCGCCCCTCGGCCGGCCCGCTGCCTCGATGCGCGCCCACAGGCCGCGCCGCCCAGCGTGCAGTAGCAAGCACGCTGTCGCGTCTGGCCCCTGCTGCCGGTGCAGCGCCACGCCGCCGCCGTCGCCGGTCGTCGCCCCGCGCCTATTGTGTTTTTTTGGTGGGTTTTGAGGTAGCTTAAGTGCGTTTAGGAGAAAGTTTTGATCTTTGCTGTTCTTTTTGTTGATCGTGTTGGGTTAGAATTTAAAGTGCCATTTGCTTGTCAGTTTAGTTTATTACTAGAAAGTATCGGCCGAAAGAGGATAATATGTTAGTATTTATGATTGTTGCATACTTGCATCGTCCAGAATAATGTTAATTATGATTCTTGTTTTTTTATAAAATTAGTGATTACTTTATTGTTGTGAGAAACAAATCGAGAGATCATATGACTTAGGAATCAACTCTTGAGTAGCGCAAATCGGCATCTCGCTTGTTGAGATCTCGCGGTAGTGGTAAGCTAAGATCTTGTAATTACAAAATTCACATGATTTGTTATATATTATGCTCTCATTGACTTTATGTGGTAACTTTTCAGGTTCACCTTAGTGTGCAATTGATGATGAATAAAGTATATGGTAGTATGGACCTAATCTTCGTTATTTAGGTAAACATCACACCCTCCAACTCGATGTTTTATGTTATAGTGGATTATATGGTTAAATTCACGTATCAATCATGTATGTGTGTTCCACTTTTTTGAATTTCTCGGTGTGTTTAGTTTTCGTTGTTTGTACATAATTTAGTGTACTATACTTTAGCCCGGGACTTGACGAGATCCTGGCTCCGCCACTGTTCATGCCCATGACAGAAAGTGGTGTATATATGTATTTGGTGTATATGCATGATTAAGGTATAGAAAGGGTTAAGGTTTATTTATATCATAGTCACTATATCTCATTTGGGCTCACAACCGGTTTGGGCCAAACCTAAGGGAAAGATAAAATCTCCTTGGCAGGCCACGCTAATATTACGATAGATATCGTGGGCGGATCCACGCTAATATTACGGCTGCAGCGCTTAACGGAGCTACGCTTATATCTGACGAGCAAAGTTTTCCTTTTTTATGTACATATATAAGCGCAGCTATGTTATGATCTGTTTAGCATATAGCCGTCAACTGGTTTTACCTTTGTATCCAAACGGGTTTACAACCTTAAATGATTCCAGTGGTTTTCTTTGTGTCAAAAAAATACGAGTGTAAGATATTTACCTGTGTAAACCATTTCAATGCTCCCAAGCAGGACCTAAGTGGTGTGCATGTGTCCTTATAAATGCTTACTACAGAATCTCAAGACTTATGAGAAGTGAAATTACCATATATGCAATCATGTTATAAAATCAATCTTTCGCCCTTTATTCTAGAAGACCCTGAAGCTGTTTAGTAATGTTGCTCAGATATGCATCGTTCATTTTAGGTTCATTATCATCCAACCGTGTCCCTTTCCCTCTCCTTTTCCCTCCGCGAAGGGATTCCCATTCCCTTCGACGCTCCAACAGATTCCCTTCAGCATTCCCTTCGTGAAGGGAATAAGGAAAAGGAATAGGGAAGGGAATGAAATGAAGGGAATATGGTTGGAGATGGTCTAAGTATTTGATTAGATCCCACCACCCTCAATGTCTTTTCAGCGCTTAAGAACTATCAGGTCCTTATTCAACCATGTATCTCTAGTTATGATTTAGTTAGGTATATTTTGTCTTTGTGTGCTCACTCAAGTATTTGACGGTCTAGCATGATACCATGCTTCTTGTGGTATAGTCTTGTTATAGATTTGCCCTGGTCGTGAAATTGAAAAGTATGCATGATGAAGTATTGCTTGCTACTCGATCATGGATATACCACTATGCCACTGCAGGAAACCTATCCATTGCCCTTAACCATGTCCTATGCTCAGATTTATTGAAATGCTTATTAGTAAAGTAGTTTAAGTGCTGAAATGCTATGGGTAGCTGCCAAATTATTGCC
The DNA here is from genome assembly GCA_036346355.1 of Rhipidocladum racemiflorum. Taxonomy (NCBI): domain Eukaryota; kingdom Viridiplantae; phylum Streptophyta; class Magnoliopsida; order Poales; family Poaceae; genus Rhipidocladum; species Rhipidocladum racemiflorum. Next base: position 5,517,004 of record CM070583.1, read on the forward strand.
TATACATGTTAAAAAGGATTAAGGACACTAAAGCTAATATTTTTGCAGCTCTTTAATGCAAGGGAGGTGATAAGGAGAGTGGCATGAGAAGAAAGGAGCAGGTGGCTATCACCTTGCTTTTTCTCTGCCACAGCAGGCTGCTTCTCTTCAGGAGAGGATGGCTGGTACATGAATGCTCTAGTAACATGGGCGTATCCAGAGGGTGGTCCGGTGGGCCACGGCCCACCCAAAAAATCCTCAGCCTAAGGCCTAGTGACACGTAAACTAGTATAAAGTAGTTCAGTAGTTCTGTTCCTGTTCGTAACCTGCATATGTTAGATGTTGTTGTTCTTATACTAGTTCATAAATTGCTAGTTGGTCATAATGTTAGATTATTTATCGATTGGGCTGCTGTTTTGTTAATATTTTGAAGTAGCAGCTATGTTGCTTACTGTTATCATTAAACTATTTTTTTGGTTTGCAGCAATAGACATCTACTAATTAATCGATTGCTTTGAGCATCTTGTCATGAGAAAATTAGGCGTGTAGCTTCTGTTTCTGCTACTCTCGACTAGTAGTTTTTCTAGCTCTTTATGAATGGTAAGTACTCTAATTTCAGAGTTAAAAAACTGAGTTTTAATTGTACTTCGTAAATTATGTGCAGTATACCGACTGCTGACTACAGTCTGCACTTGCACAGTATTTAAAAAATTTATGCCAAGATGGATCACCCATATTCAAAATCCTAGATACGCCACTGTCTAGTAAGGTTAGGGTGGTTGGACTCAGGGTGTAGTGTTGTACTTCCTCCGGTTTCATAATACTTGTCGTTTTAGACTTGTTCTAAGTCAAAGTTTTGAAACTTTATCTATAAAAATCTTTTAAACTATGTGGATTAGGTATATGAAAACCATATATATAAATTCGTCTTGAAAACCACTTTCACAATATCATATTTTTTGCGGATTTTATAAATAAATTTCATTAGTAATTGATGGTCAAAATTGCATTTCGAAGACCGTACTAATATCCAAAACGATAAGTATTATAAAACCGGAGGAGTAACTGTTTTTATATTACTGTAGTGTCTGGTTTTGCAGGGTAGTACAGGGATGTTTGGTTAAACCAGCGGCTGGATGGGTGAACCTGTGGGCTAGGGGTGAAAACTGTAGGCCGGCTATAGGGTTGACAACGACGTAATTATATATATATATATATATATATATATATATATAGAGAGAGAGAGAGAGAGAGAGAGAGATTAACTGTATGTTTACCTATTGCTTTTTGTATTTTTGTTAATATGAAATGTATTCGTGAATAATTTTATATTTGTTTGATTTTGGAACTTCGAAATGAGGACTCACTGCTTTTAATCATGAAAAGCTTTTCTTTAAATGGTAAAAGTCTAGAAAGTTTTAAATAAATAATAAAATTCAAATCAAGACCAAAAGTCAAGTTTAAGTTCTTAATTTACTTTCTTTTTATTTTGGGTTATTACATGCAATCACCCAAGGAAGTTGCAAGAACAATGGTTATAATTTCAGAATTAGAAATCCCTATTCTATCGGGCTATTTGAGCACAATCCGTAAGAATCAAGAGTATTTCTTTTATCTGAAAATTTGTGGTTGTATTTATAATGGATGGAGTCATGGAGCACACAAATATACGAGAGGGGACGTATGAACAGTGTGCATGAATAGTCTTATGAATAGTACCTAACATGTACCTATGAATAGTACCTAACATATGCATTCATCCATTTAATTGGATAGTATCTCAAAAGTTTGAAAACAAACTATTATAATTTGGAAACAATCTTTTCTTGCTAAGTCATGGTAATCCCTTTTCTTATTTGAAGATGGCCGAAATCTCTCATTTCTTTCCTTTTATCTTACTTTTTTCCTTTCCTCATTGGTTTGCATACGTGAAAGGAAATGTGGTTGTACATATGGTCCAAATTGTCTTCAGTTCTTTCACTGTGTTTCGCTAATGCAATTCGACTTTATCTGTCATTCTTGTAATCTTCATACTTAGAGACAAACAAGCACATGATATTGGGTAATATATAATTTTTCATATAAATATAACGTACATTGCTTTAGAAAAAGATTCACCTACTTATATTTGATATGGTTTAGTAATTCTTTTTAGTTAATTAATATATTTAACCAAGAGAATTAGCAGTAAGCAGGGTTTCAAAAATCAATGAAAATCATGATTTTTGGGCATATTGAGCTGGCTCGAGATTTGAAATCGGTCGGTAAACCGGTCGAATTTAAATTCAAAAAAATTGGGAAAAAATATGAAAAGTGTTAGAAATTTTGAAAATTTTTGTGTGAGGTAGTGAGGCAATTTTAATAATTTTATAAAATTTTCAAATGATGATTAAACATGTATATTTTTTTAAAAAAATTCTGATGGTGCTACTGTCTTTGTATATGCTCTTCTGTTGTTTATTATTCAGTGACGCTAAATGAAGTCTAATATTGCTAAAAGTTTTTTGTGAGGTTTTGAGGCAATGCTAATTGACGGGTACCCAGGCCATGGGTACCCCCAGCGGCCCAAAAAGCGCATGGGCCGAACCAGGCCGGTCGGGGCCCAAAGCCACGGCTGGCGAGGAATGACCAAGTCAGCAAAATCCCTGAAGAAGCGACAGCCTTTATTGCGTATCGATCGCATTAAATGCTGGCCGTAATGATGACGCAGCGGCACAAGTCCCCAACTCTCGCATTTACTACGAGCGACGCGAAGAACTACGCCCGACCACGGCAGGGCAAGGAGCCACGGCCAGCCCCATCACCGCCACTTGCGCGACTAAGAGCACGATCTTTTTCTCTTTTTCAAGCAACAGCAGTGTAACCTCCTCCTCGCCTATATAAAGGGGGGAGCGAGCATGTAAAACGACGGACAACCAAGGAATCAATACAATCAAACCCACACGAATCGAGTAGGGACGTTCGGCCGAACCAAGATACATCTTGTGCTCACCCGAGTAAGCCGTCGAGGAGAGGAGCGTGCACCCCTTCTTACCTATACAAATTCATTGGCCGGTGCTCGAAACACCGGCAAGCGGTTAGCGCGCCGTAGGGGCTGTGCACGGCGTTGCGCCATTTTCCCCGCTTAGCTTCCTCGGCGGTTCCCTTTCTTTCTCCGACATCGCCATGCCGATAAGCGTCGATCCGTTCGGCTCCTCGACTTCGTCACCACCACGGCGGGACGGAATAGTGATCGTCCCGCCACACTCGGCGCCAAGTGTCCGCGAGGACCACTGACGCCCTCACAGCGCCTTGAGACCTCCGCTCGAGGTCCCCGCGGACCCCGACGCCGAAGCACGCGCGAGGCCCCATCACCCCAAGCGTCGCGGCGGAGGCATCGGCGATGGCGGTCGCACCGCCGCGACCTCGCGCCGTGGCAATGGTCGGCCACGTGCAGGCGACCACCACTCGGACAACTCCTCCGACCACGGCTCTAGCGGAGGAAGAGACAAGAATGCACCACGCTATCGCGACCCGGACACCGCGGCGGCGCTGCTACCCGGCCACGCCGAAGACTCTCCGCCAACACACCGAGGAGGATCACCGTGCTTTCGCCAGCGCCGACCTTCGCCGGCGACGCGAGCTGGAGGCTCAAAAGGCGAGCTCGACAAGCTCCAGGCCGACCTGGAAGCGATCCTCGCCCGCCCATTCCACTGCGCTGGCGTGGCGCTTCGCGCCACAAGACGCCAGTCCACCACCGGTAGCTAAGGGACGGACGATTCATCGTTTTTCCCCACGCTGGCCAAAACATCGCCGCGGCAATGCCTCACGCGGCATTCGAGCCAGGCGATCCTGCGGCCAGGCTACCCACCGTAACCTCCGGCCTGGTGGAAGCGGCGCCGCGCGACGCAGCGTATGGCCACGGATCGCAGCGTTCGGACGCCTCTTGGATGGCCGCGCCGCAACGCCCGGCCGAGGCCGTCGGAGCGAAACAAGGCAGCATCACCTTCCGGACAACCCCAGGCATCGCGCACCCGGTGCACCAACGTTTGGGGGCGAACGCGGCCTTTCGCACCACCCTCCAAACGCGAAGAACGAGAGGAACGACCCGATCGCCGCGTCGCCGGCAGCTCGCTCCGCTGGGCGTGGACCGCGGCGAGCCCTGACGGCCCCGGGCCGCGGGCGTTCTGTCGAGGAATTCGCAGCGAAGTTCCTGCCAGATTCGGCGCCGGTCAACATAGCCAAGTACAGGGCTACAAACCCCAGTGTGTGGCTGGAAGATTACCGGCTCGCATGCCGGGCGGGGGGAGCGACGGACGACCTCTTTGTCATCCAATACCTCCCCATCTACCTGGCGGACTCAGCCCGGGCATGGCTCGAATATCTGCCCGCCAACATCATCCGGGACTGGGCCGACCTCAAGCACCACTTCGTTGGCAACTTCCAGGGCACCTACAAACGCCCTGGCAACTCCTGGGACCTGAAAAGCTGCAAGCAGCAGCCAGGGGAAAACCTCCGGGACTACATCCGACGTTTTTCCCAGCAGTGCAACGAGCTCCCTGACATCCGCGACGCTGATGTCGTGGGGGCATTCATCTACGGCACCACTTCCAAGACCCTGGTCCATAAACTGGGGTGTGCGAAGCCCAGGACCACCAAAGAACTCCTGGACATTGCCACCAACCACGCCTCGGGCGAGGAGGCCGTAGATGTCATCTTCGACAAAGGAAGGTCGAAGCGAGGGACTGGCGCCGAGCCCAGCCCCTCCTCCGACCGCCCCGACAAGCGAAAGCGCCACGGCAAACAGGTCCGCGAGGACCGCCTGGTGGCGGCCGCCGACCAGTCGGGAAAGCCGCAAGGCCGGCAACCCCCCGACCACTTCGAGAAGCTGATGGAGAGTACGTGTCCGAACCACGGATACCCCGTCAGGCACAAGTATCGGGACTGCGAAGTCCTGAAGCGTTTTCTTTCCGGAACCCCCACGGCGCCACGGGGCAAAGGAAAGAGGCAAGACTCGGCGCCGATCACCGAGATCAGAGAGGCGGACGCCGGTTTCCCCGAGACCGACGGTTGCCTCATGATCTTCGGCGGACCGGCAAGCTACGCCGACCGGAGGCAGCTCAAGCTCGCCTGCCGAGAGGTGTTCGCGGCAAGCCCAGCCGTTCCTAAATACCTTCGGTGGTCGGAGTCCCCGATCACCTTTGGCCGGCCGACCACCCGACCACGTCCCCGCAACCAGGAGGTACCGCTCGTCATTGATCCCATCGTAGGAACGGTTACCGACTAAGGTGCTCATGGGACGGCGGCGGCGATCTCAACATCCTTTACGTTGAGACCCTCGACGCCATGGGGATCCCGCTCGAGCCTTCGACCAAGCAAAGCGCCCTTTCACGGCGTCGTTCCTGGCGGCCAGGCCCACCTGCAAGCGGTCGACCTGCCGTCACGTTCGGGAGCCGGTTAACTTCCGCACCGAGACCCTCGCCGAGGTCGTGGATTTTCCGGCTCCTACCACGCCATCCTGGGAGACCATGCTACGCGAAGTTCATGGCGATCCCCAACTACACCTACCTGGTGAAGATGCCCGGGCCGCATGGGGTAATCATCAGAATCGCGTCTTTCCAGCTCGCCTACGCTGCGAGAAAGACGATTCGCGAGTTGGCCTCGGCGGTCGTTGCATCCACCAGAGCTCGCCGGCCTCGAAAGCCCGGCACCTCCGAGTCCGCTCCGACTCTAGTAAGTCTGGACCGGGCTCCTTCAAGTCCGCCGAGGACACGAAGACGATCGAGGTCGACCCAGAGGACCCGACCAAAACCGCTCGGATCGGGACCACGCTTCCTGCCAAATAGGAAAGCGCGCTCGTCGACTTCCTCCGCGCCAACCGGGACGCCTTCGCATGGAAGCCCTCCGACATGCCGGGGATCCCGAGGGAAGTCGCCGAGCACTCCCTGAACATCCGGCCTGGGTCTAGACCAGTCGCCCAGCGTCTGCGCCGCTTCGACGAAGGAAAGCGCGTGGCCATAGGGGAGGAAATAGCCAAGCTCTTGGCCGCAGGGTTCATCAAAGAAGTTCGCCACCCCGAGTGGCTAGCAAACCCTGTGCTTGTAAAAAAGAAGACTGGGAAATGGAGAATGTGTGTCGACTACACAAGCCTCAACAAGGCGTGTCCAAAAGATCCATTCCCTCTGCCCCGCATCGACCAAATGGTAGACTCCACCGCAGGGTGCGAATCCCTGTCGCTTTACGGATGCCTACTCAGGGTACCACCGGATCGCGATGAAAGAAGGCGACCAGCTCGCGACCTCCTTCATCACTCCGTGCGGTTCGTTACGCTCACGTGACAATGCCGTTTGGCCTGAAGAACAGCGGGGCTACATACCGTAGATGCATGCAGACACGCCTTTCCGACCAGATCGGCCGCAATGTCGAGGCGTGCGTCGGCGACATCGTTGTCAAGACCAGGAAGACCAGCGACATCATCGCCGTCTGGAGGAGACTTTCGCGAACCTTCGGCGGTTCGCATCAAGCTCAACCCAGAAATGCGTTTTCGGGTACCCAAGAAGCTACTCGGCTTCATCATCTCCGGCGGCATCGAAGCCAGCGAGACAAGATCTCCGCGATCTTAAGGATGGGGCCGATCGGCAACCTCAAAGGGCCCAGAGGTCGACGGGGTGCCTAGCGGCCCTGAGTCGCTTCACGTCCCGCCTCGTGACAGCGGCTTGCCCCTATACAAACTCCTGAGGAAATCCGACCACTTCACCGATTTGGGCGGAGGAGGCTCAGACGCCTTCGACGCGAAGGTCTTCTGACCACCCCTCGATCTTTGGTCGCCCGGCGCCGAAGAGCCTCTGCTACTCTACATTGCCGCCACGACCAGGTCGTCGGCCACGGCACTTGTCGCGAGCAGCGAGAAGAAGAAGCGGGTCCTTAAGATCCAACGGCCAGGTCTACTTCATTAGCGAAGTACTCTCCGAGTCCAAGGCACGGTACCAGCGGTCGAGAAGATGCTCTACGCAGTTCTGATCACGAAAAGGAAGCTGGTACACTACTTCAACCAGCACCACGTTTCCGTGGTAACTTCCCTACCACTCGGCGAGGTCCTCCACAACCGCGACGCCTCCGGAAGAATTGCCAAGTGGGCACTCGAGCTCAACGGGCATGACATATCCTATGTCCCTCGGACTGCCATAAAATCTCAAGTTCTAGCCGACTTCGTCGCCGAGTGGACCGAAGCCCAGGCCCCACCTCCGCTCGAAGACCCTGAGTACTGGACGATGTACTTCGACGGGTCCTTCACCAAAAACGGAGCCGGGGCCGGGGTCGTCATTCTTTCGCCACTCGGGAACAAGCTTCGGTACGTCATCCGGCTACTTTTCGACGCAACCAACAACGTCGCCGAGTATGAGGCCCTCGTTACTGGTCTCCGCATCGCCGCCCGACCTCGAGCTTTGCGGTTATGCGTGCATGGCGACTCAAAACTGGTCGTCGATCAAGTCATGAAGGCTGCAGAACCTCGCGACGATCGGATGGCGGCCTACTGTCGAGAGGTACGCAAACTGGAGCAAAAGTTCAAAGGATTTGAGCTCCATCATAGCTACAGACGGAACAACGGAGAGGCCGATCACCTGGCTGGCCTCGCCTCCGGCAGAGGGCCGGTCCCGCCGGGAATTTTCGTCCTCGACCTACACCAAGCATCCATCCGGACCGATCGCCCGGACGATCGGCCAAGCGACCCGACAAAGGCTGAGCTGGTCGAGCCGGGTTGCAACGTCCTGATGACCAGCACCGATTGGAGGAATCCCTTCATCGATCGGTGTGGCAGTTCCCTCCCCAAGCGACTCCAACCGAGGCCCGCCCGCCTCGCTTCGTCGGGCAAAATCACTCGTCTTGTCGGCGGCGACCTCTACAGAAGGAGCCCCCGGATCCTCCGAAGTGTATCCCTACCGACCAAGGAAGAGAGCTACTCCGCGACATCCACGGCGGGTTTGCGGACACCACGCTGAGTCACGGCCTGGTCGGGAAAGCCTTCCGGCTGTGGTTTCTCTTGGCCGACCGTGTGGCCGATTCCGAGCAAATCATCCGGACGTCACGAAGGGTGCCAATTCTTCGCTCGACAAACTCACCTCCGGCGCAAGCCCTCCAAACAATCCCTATCACATGGCCCTTCGCCGTTTGGGGACTCGACACAGTCGGGCCCTTCAAGAAAGCGCCCGGGCTTCACCCACTGTTGGTTGCGATAGACAAGTTCACCAAGTGGATAGAAGCCAAGCCGATCACAACAATCACTTCAGCGGCAGCGGACTTCATCCGCAATATCGTCTACCGGTTTGGAGTCCCGAACTCCATCATCACCGACAACGGAACGCAGCTTCACGGGAAAGGAGTTTCTCGAGCTCTGCGGCGGCTTCGATCCGCGTGGATTGGGCGGCCGTCGCCCACCCACGAACAACGGCCAAGTCGAACGCCGCGAACGGCATGATCCTCCAAGGGCTCAAGCGCGAATCTTCGATCGGCCCGAAGAAGTACGCGGGACGTTGGGCATCAGAGGTACCTCCGTGCTTTGGAGCTTACGGACCACCCGACCGGTCGGCCAGGGTTCACGCCGTTCTTCCTGGCATTCGGGCGAAAGCCATCTTACCGGCCGACTTGGACTACGGCGCCCCAAAGGTTCGAGGCCTTCAACGAGACCAGGGCTCGAGTCCCAAAGAAGACGCCGGCCGACCGATGAAGCGCGAGATGTCGCCGTCGTTCGCTCGACCAAATACCGGCCAGACAACTGCGGCGCTACCACGACCGCAAGGTTAGAGGGCGGCGTTCAACACAGCGACACTGGTTCTGCGCCAGGTTCGACCCAACAAAGGCAAGCACAAGCTCTCCTCCTTGGGAGGGTCCCTTCATCGTAGTAGAGGTCCTTCGACACGGCACTTACCGGCTCAAGGATCCCGATGGCAACATCTTGTCAAGCGCTGGAACATTGAAAAGCTAAGACGATTCTACCCTTAGCCCTTTTTCTACCTCGTTCATTACCATGTTCACCTTTCTTCACCGGGCCTCACGCGTAGCATTTTTTCCACTTGGGTTGACACTGCGTTCAACCGCTGTCATCTGCCCGATCAATCGGTTTCTTTTCTTTCTTCCAACCCGAGTACCACGGCCTCGCCCCGATGCTGCGGTTGCGAAGTGGTGTCTCGCCAAGGAAAAAAGAGACAGAACAGGATGATATTCGGTTGCCCGGAGGAACTAACGCTCGCGCTAAAACCTGTTTTTCCTACTTTTTTCGGAAAACGCTGGAACATGTCGATCACTGGTCGGTTGGTCCCCACAGACCCAAGAACCATGACTCCGGCATTTCTTACCAGCAACAAACCGAAAAAATAGCGAAAAATACATGTAAAACTCGAACACCTTTATTTTCTTCCAATTCAACGGCATTTACATTCTTTAGAAACAAGAAAATCTAAAACCAAGAAAGCTTTTTCTCGTTTAAAGGGTCTTCCCCGCCGACAGTTGATCTCCGGACTTATCGTCCCTCTCCAAACACACGGCTTGACTTCAGCACAATTTTGCCGCGGCCTTACGGCAAAAAATAGCTGGGTCGCCGAAATCCGCAGCAGGAGAGCCCCGATCCGCCCGGACGCACCTTCAAGAAGCGGCAGCCCCTGCGCCCCCCCTGTGTGACCTCTATGGTTCCCGGGGGAGCTCGGAGTCCGACACAGGGGGGACCGCCGTCGGAGAAGAGTATCTTGCGGGACGATCGGGCGATCGGCAGACGGTCGTCGGCCAAGAGCCTAGATGTCGCATCGACTCCAGGCTCCGGAAGGAGAAGGAGCGCGGGAGGGACGGCGCCCGCTCCCCCAATTGCTCGGCGCTCGCGGCGGCGGTTCCCTCACCGACGACCGCGGCTTGTCGCGCTCTCGCTCCTCCTCCTCCGCCTCCCGTTCAGCTCCTCGATCGACCCGTCGTCCGACGGGGCCGCCGCTACAAGACGGCCAGCTCGTCGCCCCAACTCCTCCTCATCCTCTGCCTCTCGTTGAAGGGAGTCCCAGTCGATCTCATCGATCGGTGGGCTCTCATCCTTAGAGCGGGAATGAGAGAGCGAGGCAGCCATAAAAGCAAGTCGACAGTTCGTCTCAACGTTGCTGAATGAAGTCCCAGCGCCCACCTTCCGCCTATTTATAGGCGATCCGAAGCCAAACGAAGCGACGCGCCGGGATACCCGCCAGCATTCATGACGACCGCACCTTTTCGAAACTGATGGCGTAGAAGCCGAAGCGCCGAAGCAAGCGACGCGGGAACCAAAGCACCGCCAATTCCCCGCGTTGAACAAAAACCTCGCCAGTCATAAAGAAAGATAAGTGAGTACCTTCTTCTTGCACACTCGTTATTACTCCTTCAAGTGGCGCGCGGCGGTAACGAACAAACCGCCCCGCCCACTCGGGGCTACAAGAGTCCCGCTGGGTTGTCACAACCAATCGTCGGGTCCTCCCAAGGCGGCCAAACTTTCGACCAAAAGTACTACGGCCTACGCCCGGCGGCTACGATTACTGGTAGTGCTTGGCGAAGAAAGGAAGTGCCCAGCGGGTCGACCCACGATCGGTCCTAACAGACCTCCCACGGTTGAGCGTTCTCTCGATTTCCCAACTCTCTAACTTTTGTGATACACACACCGACCAATGCCCGACCCCTGTGGTCCCTAAGGCAAGAGGCGGCGACGATATCCACCACAGCAAAAAATGGGCACGAGGTGAGGACAAGGCGAGCCCCCAGCGGGCCCCTAGTTGGGTCGGCGGACGACCCAATCGCCTTAACTCACGTCAGGGATCACACCTCACGCTCTCGCGGAACCTGCCGACGGGTGGCGGCCAGTGCGCCTTGGATCAACGAGCGATCCAAGGTCCGATCTGAGATCGAGTAAGGAAAGATTCTTTATGGATCGCCCCAGTGGGTCGGACGCCCGGCACGGATTGTCCGCTAGGGACCCCTCGCGAGGGGGCCTCGAGTTCCACCGGATCACTCGCTTGTAGCCCCACGAGGCGGCGCTCGAGCCAACGAAGGCAAGCGCGCGTTTCTCACCCCTCCTGGTCCCCACCACGGACGGGCGTAAAGGGGCGAGACCGGGCGCCACGTGTCCGCCAGCGACCAGCCAGCGCCGCCGGCGGCTCGACCACGGGCGCCACGTGCTCGCCAGAGCGATCAGCCGCATCGCGCCCGGCGGCTCGACCGGCGCCACGTGTCCGCCAGGCGACCAGCGGCCATTGGCGTAACCCGGCGCCACGTGCTCGCCAGGCGGTCAGCCCATCATAGCGCCGAAGGCACGACCGGCGCCACGTGCCGCCAGCGACCAGCCCGCTACGCCACGCCGCCGCCAGAGCGATCAGCCCATCAAGCGCCGCGGCTCGACGGCGCCACGTGTCCGCCAGGCGACCAGCCATTGCGCGCTTCAACCCGGCGCCACGTGCTCGCCAGCGGTCGACCATCACCGCTACCAAGGCACGACCGGGCGCCACGTGCCGCCAGGCGACCAGCCACACGCCACGTGCTCGCCAGGCGATCGCTGCGCTACCGGCGGCACGACCCAGGCACAGATATATACTGCGATCGGACCTCCCCGATACCGCAAAGCAACGACCAAGCAAGGCGAAACCCCCCGACCTGCTCTCCGACCAGCTCGGGGGCTCGGGGGCTACACCCACCGGGTGCGCTCGCGCGCACCCGGTCGAAGACTCTTCCCGACCAAACCCGGCGAAAACCCCCCGACCTGCTCTCCAACCAGCTCGGGGGCTCGGGGGCTACACCCACCGGGTGCGCTCGCGCGCACCCGGTCGGAGACTCTGATCAGGCCAAGCGAATCACGGCATCACGGCACGGAAACAAGACCCCCCGGGCACCTCTCCGACCCTGACGGGGCTCGGGGGCTCTTGACGGTACCAGGCCATGGGTACCCCAGTATTAAAAAGCGCATGGGCCGAACCAGGCCGGTCGGGGCCCGAAGCCACGGCTGGCGAGGAATGACCAAGTCAGCGAAATCCCTGAAGAAGCGACAGCCTTTATTGCGTATCGATCGCATTAAATGCTGGCCGTAATGATGACGCAGCGGCACAAGTCCCCAACTCTCGCATTTACTACGAGCGACGCAGCAACTACGCCACCACGGCAGGGCAAGAGGGAGCCGTGGCGATCCCATCAGCCCGCCACTTGCGGGCGACTAAGAGCACAGTCTTTTTCTCTTTTTCAAGCAACAGTGTAACCTCCCTCCTCGCCTATATAAAGGGGGGGGGGAGCGAGCATGTAAAACGACGGACAACTAAGGAATCAATACAATCAAACCCACACGAACTGGAGTAGGGACGTTCAGCCCGAACCAGTATACATCTTGTGCTCACCCGAGTAAGCCGTCGAGGAGAGGGAGCGTGCACCCCCTTCTTACCTATACAAATTCATTGGCCGGTGCTCGAAACACCGACACTAATCATTTTGTAAAATTTTCAAATGATGATCAGACATCTGTAATTTTTAAAATTCTGACGGTGCTACTATCTTTGTATATGTTTTTCTATTTTTTATTTTCTAGTGGCACCAAATAAATTATAATATTTCTAAAAAAAATTACATGATCATTAGGCAGTATTTATGATATGCTTAAAATTTTAGAGTATTATTAAGCTTGTAAATTTTTATAAAAATCTGATAGTGTCTCTGTTCCTTTTCATTAATTGTTATTTTTTATTTCTTAGAAGCACTAAATAAATTCAAAAAAATTGAAATTTCTATGAGGTATTTTATAGTTTAATTTGGATTTAATAAGATTTTCTGAAATTTTTCAAATTTTCTACAATTTTTCCATGTTTCTTGAGTGTGATCAAAATAACAATATATGTAAAAAATTGAATAAAATCGGTCAAAAATTGATAAAAATGATTGAAAATCAGTGAGGAAAATGACGTCGCTTAGTTTGCTAATTTTTCAAAGAAAATCTGGCAAAAACCAATGAAAATTGCTCAAAAATTGGTAAAATTGGTCATTTTTTTAATTTTTTTGACCATCGAGTCTAAATAGTTTGACTTCAAAACGGTTCGATTTCTACCGATTTTCAAACCATCTTCGACGAAAATCACTGCCAAACTCCTAGCAAATTTCGGATTCGAAATGGTTTTGTAAACCAGGGCAGTAAGCATATCCGCACCAGAAGACGCCGAGCTCTCTGCTAGCCTCGAACAGTCAGGAGTGCAAGGCAACGTACGAACATGGAGGCACAGCCGCACAGCACGGCTTTGATGCTTAAGCTCAATAGTACAGAAGATGTAGCAAAGCTCAGCAGACTTGTATGCATATATTCGGTTTTGCCTGTTCATTGCAGGTTTCTCATGTGTTTCATCACTACTCATACAGAGTGCGTAGAAAAGCGACAAAAAAAAAAAAAGAATTTGTAGACAAACAAGTAATAAAGTTTGCAAATTACGAGAAGGCATTTTGGAGGAAAAAAACCGTGGATAAGGAGGGAGAAATGGACAGATTCTGATGACATTGGGTCTGTTTGGATCCATTAGCAGCTAATAGTTAACTAGCTAATAGTTTCTAGCTAGTATTAGCTAGCTAACTATTAGTTGGAGGGTGTTTAAATCCACCAGCTAATATGTGTCTAATATATGCTATTGTCTAGAATACCCATACTATTAAATGCTATTGGTGGTAAACGCGAAGGGTATTTTTGTTAAATGTCACCTATTACCTGCTATTAGCTGGATTTAGCTAGCTAATGAGATAACCATTAGTTGGAGGGGGCATATCCTGTGCAATCAACAGTTTGGTGCAATCACCGTGCAATCAAACTAAAAAATGTTTCAAAAAATTCTGAAAAAAATCATGGATGTACATCTCAACTTACCCCATCTACGTATAAAATTTCATGATCAAATTCGTCCTATGCTAGAAGTTACAAAAAAAACAAATTTCTAACAAACTTTTACAGTTCAAGTGCACCCCAAATTTGTCTTTTTTGTAACTTCTAGCATAGGATGAATTTGATCATGAAATTTTATATGTAAATGGGGTAAGTTGAGATGTACATCCATGATTTTTTTCAGAATTTTTTGAAATATTTTTTAGTTTGATTGCACGGTGATTGCACCAAACTATTGATTGCACAGGATATGCCCCCTTAGTTGGATGCCTTATCTATTAGCTGGGAGTGTTTGGATCCACTCCAGCTATTTTTTAGCAGCTAATTATTAACTGTATGTATCTAAACAGGCCCTGTATGGATCCAAACAGGCCCATTGTGACGTAAAGAAAAAGTGAGGGAAAATGCAAGCAGGGCCCAGGCAGGGTTTATCTCGATTCCTTCCTCTCGAGGGCAACGTAACGTAGCACACACGCACATGCTTTGCTTGTAGACTTAGTCAAAATAAACAAAGGCAATATTCCCTCAATTCTGAATTCTCCCTTCATTTTACAAAGGGAATTGTTAGGATTAGACGTCTAATTTTTTTGTAACATTTTTTTCTACGCATAAAACATTATTTCTACGTAGTGAAACATTTTTCTTCGACAAACAGTAAAAAAAAATATTTCATACTTTAAAAAAAAATATTTTATACGTTCAAAAAAATGTTGCGCGGAGTCCGAAAAAAAATAAAAATCGGACGTCTGGCTCTTAGTTTCACCCTTTTACAAAATGCTTGCAGTAGCATCTTTAAGATAAGATATTGGGGGGCATATCCTGTGCAATCAACAGTTTGGTGCAATCACTGTGCAATCAAACTAAAAAAAGTTTCAAAAAATTCTGAAAAAAATCATGGATGTACATCTCAACTTACCCCATCTACGTATAAAATTTCATAATCAAATTCGTCCTATGCTAGACGTTACAAAAAAGACAAATTTCTAACAAACTTTTACAGTTCAAATGCACCTCAAATTTGTCTTTTTTGTAACTTCTAGTATAGGACGAATTTGAATTTTATACATAGATGGGGTAAGTTGAGATGTACATCCATGATTTTTTTTCAGAATTTTTTGAAACTTTTTTTAGTTTGATTGCATGGTGATTGCACCAAACTGTTGATTGCACAGGATATGCCCCCAAGATATTGTGTATCAACCAGGCTTCAGCTGATTTTGGCCAGGCCCACTTAGCTTCCTCTAAACAGCCGAGGTGGTACTAATGTTGCATTTGGCCGAGGTGCTGTTCAAGGAAGTCCTTGTTGCACTTGGCCAGGCCCCGCTTGTATGCTGTGTTAAAAACATATATGTAATTTCGTGCACTACGAGTACGAATCTTCAATTACGATGTATTTATTTTGCCCTCGTGATTTATTGTTTGGATTACAACGGTGCGATTTGAACCGTCTATCTAGAATCTTACGGTGCTATCGCAACCGCTTAAGTTACAGTTGCACGGGACCCTGTCCATAAAAAGTGGTACGCACTTAACTATGTTCAGTATGGTAGCAACAAAGGCGCCGTAGGGCGATTGAGTCAGCAGTAGGCGCCAGCAGACAGCTACTAAGGGCATCTACAGTGGTATAGACGGTAGCTGTCTATAATATACCTCCATGTCATCTACAGACAGTACTAAAGACAACTTATACAATAGATTATCTATATAGCTGTCTGTAATGATCTCTCATATAATTAATAGATTGTCTATACAATGGTATACACACTATAAAGCTGTCTATAAGGCCGTCTGTTAAATAGTAGACAACATATTTCTCTCTCTTCCCTCTCTCTCCTCCACATCATATAAAATCTGATGTGGCATACTCTTATAGACAGCTGACATGTATCATTGTACATGCCCTAAAAAGGACATGCTGGGCATATACTAACCGCTCGCAACCGGTGAGAAGGACGGCTAGTCTTAGGGTTGAAACAGGGTCACATAATTTTCCACCGGATCTTAAGCAGGATTCGGTTGACTGATGCGATCGAGGTTGGGTTCAAGAAAGGATTTAACTATCCGGTTAGATTTGAGACGGGATTCGGATACTTTATTTTTTACTAATATATAATTAGATAAAATAATTGTCAAATGTATGTATTAGAAACCGTACAATGTCCAAAATGATAAGTAAAAAAAAATAACTAGTTACGTTTGCTCGGTAAATATGGCATTTATCGATATCGAAACGAAGTTCTGTTTGAAATCACATTTCAATTACCTTAGGAAAAAACTATGTTTACTGAGACATATTTACTAAATATATCGCAAGCCACTAATAGGGGTGGTAATGGGCCGAAGCCCAACACAAACTTGATTTAAGTCTATTTTTTTTCTTTCATCTAATTAGTCCAAACCAAAAACTAAAAAGCTTATATCCATCCAAATAAATGCTTGGACCTTGATCCAACCTATTTACATGCATAATTAATAGCACCATAGCATCTAGCAACTTAATTAGAAGATGAATCTAACAGCTTCACTTGAACAAAAGTTAATGTATTATTGCTATGCAGCTTCACTTGTTAACTCAATGTGAAAAAGAATCTAAACTTTTTGACCTAACCAAAGGTAAAGTGGATAAAGGCAGCAAGCTGACACTTCTTTCTAACAGAACTAAAGTTAATACATTATTGCTGTGCAGCTTCACTTGTCAATTCAATGTGAAAAAGAATCTAAACTTTTTGTAAATCAATCCTTTGTACAGCTCAACTCGGCTTGGGTTGTATAAAACCTATTTCTCAAAACCTTTCGTACGAAAATCTAAGCCATAGAAATGCCACTGTGATGTAATTAAAAACTTAAAAATAGATTAAGGTGAGCTTCAGATTTAAAAATATTTTCTTTACTTCTTTTCTTTCTTTGGATCAAGATTGCTCTGATATTAGTTAATTATCCACTTCGTTGTAGAGAATGTGGACTCGAAAGGGTAAGAGAATACCTGAACCATCAAAATATCACATGCCATCAGAGCCAGCGTAGGATAAGTCTCACGATGGGCCTTCCACCAACCCAAAATGTCAAAAGTAACACTCCCAACTAAAACAACATCCCCATTAAGTAACTATCCAACTCGAACTTCTTTCGCCTAATAACTCTATTTTGGAATCGATAATGAGCAAAATCGATCTCAAGCTTCCGTTTACCTAGCCTTGGAGAACTACCGGTAGACAAGTTTTGATTATCCATATTGTGGGAAGCCTTTGATGTATCACTCACTTGCTCTAGCTCCGCATATTCGAAATAGAACTCCCCAAGCAAAACTTAACCTTTTCCAGCTTTTCTTTAGCATCCTCTCCATAAGCTTGTGACTAGCAAAAAGTCCAAAAAAAACAAGCTTGGATCTTTGTAACGCCCTAGTTTTCGTTTTCTGGAGAAAAACCTAATTTAAATAAAGTAAATTCAAAAATTTGAGTTTCTTTGGTGTTTATATTAACCTGGCATCCATTTCCCTCCAAAATCGGGATTTAATTCCCCTCCGGTCGAAAATCGACTTTTCCAGATTCCGCCGGTACCCGAAAATTTTCCCCGAGTCCAAAAGTACTCCAAAAATCTCCAAACCACTTCTAAAATGTTCCAAATATTCCAAAATGATTTTAGGAATCATTCCCCGAATTTTTGGACCTCCGTTCCTATTTTATCTCGCGCGGCTTTTGTTTAATGCCTGCGATCCGCGCCCGAATATCCAATTCCACAAAAATCATCCAAATTCAACCAAACCAATTTTATTGGGTCCCAAATATTCTAAAATGGTTCTAGGAATTTTTCTGGAATTTTTAGACTATTTTTCCTAATTTTTCTCTAGGGCGAATCATTTGCGTAAAAGAGGACCAATGAGGGAGTGACACGTGGCACATGAATAGTGTCATCTTCAACCTCTAGCCATGCATGGTGGGAGAGGAATCTCCAAGCTCCATCAATGGCTATCTCTTCTTTAATTACTCATAACTTCCTCCACGCCACACCAAACAACAAGCCGCCGGTTGCGTTGGATTCGGAGTGTCGTCCTCTTCGCATCCCCCACCTTCCCTCGCCAGAGAGCTCGCCGGAATTCGCACGGGCACCCAAAAACCGAAAACGGCCCTTATGGCTTTAATTGCTCATAACTCGGCCGTTTCTCGTCCAAACGCCGCGCCACCACTTCCAATCTCACCGTATAAAGGCCCTCTTCCCGGTGATATGATCCTCCATTGGCAGCTCTCCTCCATTCAATCTCTAGCTCAAGAAAACCAAGCACGGGTCACTTTTTCGGTGTTCTTCGCGTTAAATCGTTGGTTCTTCTTCTCCGGTGAGCCATTCTTCTTGTTTCTTGGTTCCTTGTGACCGGGAGGAGGTCTAGCATCTAACCCAATCGCTAATTTTAGGTTGCATCCATCTTTGGCGACAAATTTCGTGTTTTTCCAAGTTCGCCGAGCTCTGTTAGTCGTCAAATTCATCCATTCGGTGAGTTTTGATCCAATTCATTCATCCTAGATGTACCTTAGGTTGTTATCTATTGATTCCATGCTTTTGTTTGGATCAATTCCATGCAAAAATGGGTTCAAAATCGTTTTTGGAAAACCTGTTCTTTTTCATTTTTGGGAAGCTCTCTGTTTTGGAGCTCCCATGGAGGGAGCTTCGTGCCATCTGACCAAACCGGCCCGGCCATTGCCCTTGCCCGCCGCTCATGCCGCTGGCCGCCCTTGCGTCTTCTGCCCGCTCATGCCGCCCCGCCGTCGCCGTGGCTGCCGTCGGCCGCCGGCCGCTCATGTGCCACGGCCATGCCCGCCGCCGCTTCGCCCCAGCGTCTCTCTCTCTCTCTCTCTCTCTCTCTCTCCTGCATGGGAGTTTGGAAAGCTTCTTGGAGAAGCTTCTCCTCTTTCTATGACACATGGGTCCCACATGTCATACTCTCTTGGGCAGTCAAAGTCCGGTCAAAGCGCAGTCAAACGATTGACTCGGTCAAAACGGAATATTCCGGGAATATTCCCGGTTTTCCGATTTATTCGAAATTCAAACTTCGGAAGCTCATAACTTTCTCATCCGAACTCCGATTGATCCCATTCAAATTTCTAAATTCATCTAAAATCAAGATCTACCTGCCAGTACTAATTTTGTAATTTTTGGATTTTATTTATTTTATTTTATTTATTTATTGCCTCGTTTTGCGCGTAGTCGATGATCCCGCCGAGTCCGCCGACCCCGCCGCCGGGCTTCGAAGAGTTCAACCTTCTCGCTGTGACTGAGGCAAGTCTCCTTGACGCATATTGAACCTATGCTTTATAAATGTTTTACCCTGTTTTACAAACTGCATTGCTAATTACATAAAATGGTGATGTTAAAATGTTAAGTGGTTAGTTATACCAGTTGTTTATACCTCCTTGAGATTTGTTATCCATGACCCTTTGTCGACCTAGAACAGGGATCCACCATAATAAATATTTTTAATAAAATACATTTTGATGGGGAAAATGACTATTTAGCAGATAGTTTGAATAGAGTTAATCGGGGACAATGTAATTGGGAGACGGATGGATATTAGTGATAATGTGAGGATTGTTATTATGAAATTGATTTATGGTGGTGATCATTTAAATGTTGAGGAGTTGGATTGTGATAGTAGTTAACAATATAATGAGTATGGATTGGGGTGGAATGCAAATTGGAGATAGATGAATATTAGAGTTGATATGGGGCTTGTAATCATACCATTGATCTATGAATGGTAGTTCATGTATTTTGGTGGATTGGGAGGATGTTGGAAGATGTATGATGTCAGGAATAATAGTCGGGGAGAGTAAATGAATGTTATTGAGAGTCATATGTATAGGTCAAACAGAACAAGTAGTGAATTATGTTTCGGTGGATTTTAACTAGAACGCTATGTGATAATCATTTAGGGAGATTGTGAATAGTCCAGGATGTTTGGTGGTTTAGTGAATAATATTATGGAGTATTTTTGGTGGATTAAAATAGATGATTTAAGGGTGATAGTGTGAAGGATTAAATATAGGGTGTTATGACGTATTATCGGTGGATTGTATTCGAAAAGATTAGAGATGAATTTGTGAAATATTCTTTGTGGATGATACGAGCGATCGCTATAAGAGTGATGGTCAATTCATTAATACAAGTCATAGTTCAAGGGAAATAGACACACCTAATTGGGGTTTAATATGATTTTGAGAGTTAGGATATTACCATGATATACTCAATACTTTATGGATACGATATTGAATCGGATTATTCATATGATTGTGCCCTTAGGGCAATTTAATGATTATTGGAGATTACAGAATTGGTTATAAGGATTGTCATCAACCCCTGAGATGTGTATTTTACCAAAACAAACTATTGGTGGAATAGAATAGTACGGTAGAAATGCTTAGCCTCGCTATCGGTCAATATTCACCTATGGGTGGGACTTTCAATTATCTCTGGAAAACTTGTATTGGAAGTTATAGGCAAGGAGTATTGCCAATGGTTTACAAAATAAAAATAAAATGAAAAATGATTTCTACTAGTGCGTCAAGGAATGTCGGGTGGAAGCGAACCAAGCCTTGGTTCTTTTGTGCAAGTACCGCCCCAAGTCAGTTAAGGACCGACGCTTATGACTGTCTCCATTCTAAGCATAACTGTACAACCACATGTCAAAGTGGGCACGACCTGGCTAACTAATTTGTAGAAACCTGACTTAGACTCACCACTCGGTGGTTGTGTGAGAGCCGGAAAGAGGCATTGTTGTTGTTGTTGTTGTTGTTTTACTCACACGGCGCAAGAGGGAGCTTCTGTACTGGGTGGATATAACCCTAACAGCGGTGAAACCTCAGTGGGTGAGTCGGGTTAGGCGTATACATTGTAAAGGCCTTATCATGATATCCCTGTCGGCACACCTAAGGAAGTGTGTTAATCGCGTGGCATCAAGGGAATATCATGTCTTGTGGGTAAAGTTGTACACCTCTGCAGAGTTAAAACTATTCGAATAGTCGTGCCTACGGTCAAAGGCAAAGCTTGCTGAATGCTTTCATACTGGTAGATTTTGGTTTTGGTTTCGAACTAAACAATGGTTTGTTTTGGGATCCGAGAGCGGTTAGAACTCTCGGGTGTGCTTCTGGCGGCTAAAGCCAGGTAGGTGGAAGGAACCTGATTTTGAGAATCGTGGCAGCTAGAGCCATGTGAATGGATTGAACCCTGATCTTGTTGAGATGTGGCGGATAGAACCTGTATATTAGTGAGTGGTGGTTAGAACCTTCACTACATTATTACATAATTCAATTATTAAAAAGAATTGCTCAAATATGCTTTGTGAAAATTATTAACAAGTATGATTTGATGAAACTTGGCTTTATGCAAAAGAACCATATTAAGCCATCTTTGGGTAGCCTACATCGTGCATATTTCCCAGACTTGCTGAGTACTTTATGTACTCACGTGCTGCAATCTAATCCTCTCTCAGAAGTGAAAGAAGCTGTCAAAGATTTCCAACGACTAGGGTGCGTTCTCCACTCGATTGCCTGTGGGCAATTGGATGGGTCGCATTGGCGTTTTCGTCTTCATTGCGATTGTTCAAGTTGTTCAGCCTGTTCAGGCCGTAATGGTAAACCTTGACCTTAAGGTCTTTGCTTTTATTTGGTATTATTCTTATTTAATTATATGTATTCGTGATATGGTTGTTGATTCATCACTTTTGACTGTGTGTACTAGCTACTGATCTGGGACTAGTACAGAAATACACAGGGGATTCCGGATAGCCGATCCGGGGGCCCACAATCTTGCGTCCAATACAAAAGCAAGTGCTAGCACCATATTTGATTCGTTCCAATATTTCTGATACTTCGTTTGCATTTGAGTAAAAAGCTCTCTCAACAATCATCTAGCTGGATACCTTCATTTAACAGAGAGTCTCACGGTATATATATATATATATATATATATATATATATATATATATATATATATATATATATATATGAAAATGATTCTATATCCCTGGGAGTGTGTACTCCCACTCTCAATATACTGCATAAATGATGTTATTATACCTCTTTATCTTTTTGAGTATATTGTAATATTGATTATAAGATACTCTAAAGTGAGTTTCACGAAAAATTTCATCAAAACCCACCCTTTATAGCATAATTTGTTTATATACTCTTTTTACATATGAAAAATGGTATATAGCAAGAAATAAAGAGCCCCGATATATTTTTTTCAACAATGTCGTATTAAAGAATATTAGAATTATTATTAGAGTATATTGAAAGTGATAAAAGAGTATAACACATTCGTTTAAGTGGTATACTGGATGTGGAAGTGCGTACTCGCGAGAGTACAGAAAAGACTTTATATATATATATATATATATATATATATATATAGGAAAAATACTTTGTACTCCCGGGAGTAATTACTCCCATCTCTGAAATACCACCCAAACGAACTTGAAATACTCCTTTATCACTTTGGATACACTCATATACTAATTATAAGATATTCCAATGAGATCCACATTAAAAAATTGCAAGGGAGTACAAAGTTTTTAGCCTATTTTGCAAATACCTTCATATACGTATATAAAAAGGAGTATGTCTAAAAAGTGTACATACCACCTCTGAAAAAAAAATGTAAATACCACCTAGATGATCTTATATACTTACATACTACACGTACATACTCTCCGTTGTGCGAAATACTCCCTAAGTTGTGAGATACGGCATAGGGAGTAATTACTCCCGGGAGTAGAAAAGAGGCTTCCTATATACATATATACATATACATATATATATATACATATATATATATATATACATATATATATATATATATATATTACAATTACCTGGGACATCAAGGTGCCTGGGCACCATGATCCAAAATGAGTATTTTCCATATGTATTTGTATGCGATTTTTTTTGAAATTTTTAGGATGTTGAGTTCAACTAACTAGTTCAAACAAGTTTGAACTGAAATTCAAATTAAAGCTTCCTTTTTTTATGATAGTTTGATTGTAGGTATGTGTTGGTCATACATATAAATCAACAAAGTATATAATCTAAATTCATTCAAATCTTCAAATTCGAGTATATTTTTTTAAAGATATGTGTTTCATTTGAATTCTTATAGATGGGTATATACCCTAAAACTGAAAGTTTTAAAAAATATATCCGAATTTGACTTGAATTAACGCATTTAAAATCATGGTGCCCAGGCACCAAGGTGTCCCATACTGTTATCCTATATATATATATATTCTGCATAGAAAGACTTAGTGGCATCATTAAAAAATTCAAAGAGTTGTGTCCTTTTTCCCAAGCCAGTGAAGCCACAGATACCTTAGCTCCGTTAGTTCGTTGGTCTCCTATAAATAATCCTCCCCGTGCCTGCCCACCGTCCTGAGATCCTGTCCCTCATCGTCCGTCTCGTCGCCGCCTTTGCCACCACCGGTTAACTCAGGTAAGGTATCATGGCGGATTCTTTTGTATCACTTATGGTTTCCTTTCTTTCCTCGTGAAGTTACATTCATCGCAAGCTCAATATATCTTATCACCTTGAATGATTCGTGGATTATTTTCCGGCTACTGTCATGTCCTTCCTCAGTTCTTGCCAACATAGAGTTTTTTTATAGTCTTCCCCTGTGGCTCCATTAATTTACTGCTGAAGATTTTGTTACTACTCCCATTAAGAGGGGCCGGCGCATGGCGGCGCCGATGAGCAGCTCTCACGGTCGGAGGGCGATGGCCACCCTCGTACTTGCTGTCAGCGTGGGGATCAGCTTCGGAGGCTATGGCCAACTCCTCGCCCTCCTGGGGGTCCTCGCCGGCTCCAACCTCGTATACATCGGCGTCAATATGACCGGCGACGATCCGGCGGCCTTCAGCAGCCTCTTGGATTCGATCACGGCATACGTCCAGCGCAACCTCGCCATCGTAGGGCTTCTCACAGCCTCATCTGCCGTCACGGCGATCGTCGCCGGCGACCCCGGTCCGGTGCTCTGCTTTGCTGCCTTCACACTGCTCCTGCTCGGGATCTCCCTCGTCACACTCGGACTTCAAGGGATCGAGATGATGTTTTGCGATTCTTGAATCGGTGGCGTTCCCCTGAACCACCTGTCCGATCGGAGATGAGCCGCCGATGCGCCTGCTTCTTCGATCGGACAGGGGGTTCCAGTGTAATACCATCTATTCAAGAACCACAAAACCATAATTGATTCCCAACTTTATTACCTACAATTAATATAGCCAGCTTGCTGCTGTGTGTGTATGTCGTCGTTGTACGCGAGTGTCGTCGTGCGTGGGCGCTTGATGTTGATTGAGCTAATAAACAAGTTGCCTACTGGTGAAGTACTACTAATTTATCTCAAACCTGCCCGTGTTTAGAACCTGATGAACATTCATCTATTTTGAACTCTCTCTCTCTTTTTTTCGTATGCCCAGCAGTACTCAAATAATATATGTTTGTGGTCAACAAAATTCCGGCCGCTGCTCGATCTCGTTTGCGTCTTGTTCTCAGCTGAAGGCAGTGGCGGACCCAGCAAAAAAAATTAGGTGGGGCGAACTTGAGCAACAAACTTAATTAAAAGTAAAAATATACCACATAGACACCACATTTATATTCCAATCATACACATTAGAGTGTAAACGGTAAATGAACGACATAGAAGAAGATTTAAGATGATACCTCCCACATGAAGAGTAAACACCAATTTTTCAACCATATAATTCAAAATTCATCAAATGATCAAAAGATAATAGATATTCCCGTCGATTTAACAAATAGATCAATGAGGACCAGTGAGATATAATAAAGTGATCATATACTAAAATGTGATTAATACTATGTAAATACATACCACTACTTAATATGTTATCGTTTTGTTGGCAAGTCCATTCTCCGGTTTTTGATGGCT
The DNA here is from genome assembly GCA_036346355.1 of Rhipidocladum racemiflorum. Taxonomy (NCBI): domain Eukaryota; kingdom Viridiplantae; phylum Streptophyta; class Magnoliopsida; order Poales; family Poaceae; genus Rhipidocladum; species Rhipidocladum racemiflorum. The sequence continues at coordinate 5,541,786 of CM070583.1, forward strand.
TGAAACCTATTCTTAATGTTATCACAATCAAGTCCTTTAAAAATGCCCTCATCAATGTAGCGCAATATAAAGTCATTGAGCCAATCATCAGACATTTTGTTGTGAAAATCGGTCTTGGTTAAGTGCATAGCCGAGAAGGCTCTTTCAATCGATGTCGTTGCCCCTGGTAGGATCAATGCCAACTCAATGAGGCGATAGACCAATGGAAAAGTCAGATGTTTTTTAGTTTTAACCATCTTCACGGTCATACTTTCAAGATCATGACAAGTAATGAAATCATCAACTCTTCGCACATGTATAATGAAGGTCTCAAGTTGATCCGATAGCTGGGGCGGCCGCCCCACCATGCCTAAAGGGAGGGTCCGCCCCTGGCTGAAGGGTTGGACGGATGCCGATGATTTGCTCTTTAGCTTGCTTCAAGGTTTGTTTTCCTTAGGATTTCGACTGCGCTGCTCGGACTGCGCAAATTTGGCACTTTAGTGGATCTAGAAGATTTACGCTGTCTATTTCAGGATCTAGAGAAGACTCCCATATTCGTATAAATGCTCTTTTAACTTCACATTTGATTGGAGATCGGTACTTATATTTGTTCTTTCAGTTCTTACAAGATGATGGGTTTACAGGGTTTATTTTTCTGAGGCTCCAGCAGAAGTTGTTAAGGAACAGGACAGAGAGCTTAACAAGCTGGGAGCCGGTGCGGTAATTCCTGCTGCGCCGGGACGTGTGGTTGAAATCAAGCCCAGAGGCTCAGGCCTGTAACTATATTGTATAGTTTCTGTTATGGTTAAATATCCTTCTGCTCTTGTCATGATCATCTTCACAGACTGCATTATTCTTTTTATATGTTGCTGACTTTGGATACCTCGATAATATTTTTGGAAAGAGATGTTAGTGTTATGCCCTTTAGGGCTGGGCAAATAAACCGGAAACCGAAAACCGAAACCGTTAAAACCGGAACCGAAACCGAAATAACCGACACCGAATTATTCGGTTGTTGATTCGGTTAGTTGTAGGACATAACCGAATTTTTTTCGGTTAATTCGGTTTTAACTCTCGGTTAACCGAACTAACCGAATTATTCGCCATGTTAAAAACCGAAACCACTTGTTGTCAGTGGACTTGTTTTGACCGGTGGCTAAGTGCTGCCAAGAATGGTAAAAAGAGTCTGCTATCTCATGCCTCTGTCAGCATCTACCTGCATGAGCGAGTTCAGTGCTTGCGTGCACACGAACACAAACTTCTCGTTCTACGTACCATCCTCGAGCTAGCTTTGACTGCTACTATTCAAGCCATCCACCGATCCTGCGCTTCTTCTTCGCCATCTAATGCTTATACGTTGGTGCAAATGGTGATGCCCTGTCATGTGTGCGTATATACTCGCCTCTGTTCGTGGGAAACACGAGCTTGGAAGCTTCACGGCAGGGCGGGAAGATGCTAGATGCGAGCTAGGCTAGGCTGGTCGTCGTAAATGCGTACGCCGTGTTGTAGCTTTGACCAAGAAGGGAGCCGATCTTTATGAAGTCCACTCTGCTATGACCATGGCGTGATGGAAGTTCGGTTAATTCGGTTAAAACCGAAACCGAATTATCGGTTAACCGAAGTATCGGTTACCGAAATTTTCATACACAGTTCGGTTTTAAACCGAACGCCCACCCCTAATGCCCTTGAGGCAGTTATATAGATGATTGTAATATGACTATGTTTATGAATAATAATATGATTATTGGTCCAATAAATGTATATCATTATATTGATCAGTAAGTATGTGACTTGCTTATGAAACTCTCTACTCATTGATATAATTCTGTAAGTATCTCTGATTGGATATCATCGTAGTGGACAACGATGAATTGATCATCACATGTACTGGTCGATGATCATGTTTCATAGATTATGGGATATGGAGATATCATCAATACATTGTGAACGCATGTTGGAGAACATGTGTTAGATGGACCCGCAATGAAACACTGCGAGAATGTTGCATTCGTATATGTCATCAGTGTATCTCATACATAGTAAATGTATGATCCTTAGACCTGAGATTGTCACATTCCCTACATATGTAATAGTTTACCTTGGGGTTACCAAACACTATTTCCTAATCGGATAGTTATAAAGGTAGCTTTCATGTTTACTATGAAACATGCAGAGGAAAGTGAGCAGTCAAGATGGAATTTGACACTCCAATATAACCGAGATATATGTCTAGGCCACTCTTGTGATATGATTAAGAAAGTGCATGGCCATGCCGTAATTGAGAAGTCAATCACAACTTATTAATATATCACGGATACGAGAGATGGATTGAACTGTCAAAGGATGACATGCTTCTCGCCTTGAGTTCGATCTTCATATAGTTTGGCAAAGGGATTATTACATCAATACTTTAATCATATGCGTTTGGGAGTTGGCATGCTCTGCAAGGAGCCGCTACCGACTATTAGATTAGAAAAGGGTTTTCCGAATCCATGTCCAAATGCGCATGAACCTACAGGGTCACACACTTAACAGGCTGGGACTCATTAATTCGGATTGGATCCGTAATTAATGGACCTCGTGGACTTAGCACGTAGATGGGCTCTAACTGCCTAGGGTTTCACCTCGTGGCTATATAAGGAGGGGAGGAGGCTAGACGCAGAACACACTTTCGTGTGGTTTAGAGGTGTTTCGCCAGAAACCCTAGCCACCTCCTCTCGTTGCACCTACCGAGCGACCCGGTGCTTGCACACCGACGCACGGCGTTCCATCCCCGAACGTGTGGACTGTTGTGGTGACGCTGCTGCTACTGCGGTGTGGAGAGGACGATCCGCAGCGAGGACGATCTGTGGCGAGGATGATCCGCGACGAGGACGAACCACGGCGAGGATGATCCACACCTAGAACGATCCACTACAACGACGTGCGAAGGATTCCGCAACTGCGCGTCTAGTGCTAATAGATCTATGATCACCTTCTTGCGAGTAGCTTTTATGGTTTGCGGTAGAAATTTTAATTTGTACTAGAGTAGCATACCGCGTTCCTCAACAAGAGATACATCAGGCAAACCGAATGCACTGTTATTGCTGAAGATGTGTTTTGTTGCTCTATGCGCTACAGGCATTGTTTATGTTGCTTTTATGCTATGTCCTCGATATTTTTAGTAGCATGAGTATTTCTAGTTTTTTATGGGTGCATTTGTACTGTTAGTGAATTCTGTATGGAGAGTATTTTTTTCTTTTCAGTTACATAGTTTCCAGAAGCATGGTAGTTTTCATTGAATAATTCATGTTAGGTGGTTGATTGTATGTGGTATATCAACATTTACTTTAGCTTGACTCCTGCGCTACACGCATTCTTTGGTTGCATCATACGTCTGGACGACTTACGTAAAAATCAGCGAAGGCTTTTTATTCTCACAATTCTGAATTCTCCCATCATTTTGCAGCATGCTTGCGGTAGCATCTGTAAGATATAGAATACGCCATATGCGGAGACATTTCATTGTGAAAGTTTTGTTATATATACAGTTTCTTCATTTTCTTTTCCCCTCGTTGACATGTTCAAAACAACTACTCCAACAATTCAACATAGGAATTTCTAACAGTTATATCCTGGCTTTCTTCCTTTCTGTCGTTTCCTACCGCTTCAAGTCATGTCCGCTGTCTGTTTGTTTGTGTTCTTGGGCTGTCTAGCCCTTTGGTTTGGTGCTTCCCTGCACCGCTTGTAGCTTCTGTGTTGGACGATTGTTTGTTTCTTTTTCCTCTCCTTAAATGAATTGGCAGAGCTCCTGCCGCTAATTTCAAAAAAAAATTCTAACAATTAGTTCGGGGGTGTCGGTAATTGAAAATCCTGACAGCCGGATTGAAAGACAGCTGTGCTTCCATGCTTTTACCCTTCATACAAGTTGTAAGAATCTTGAAGTAAGCGAAGAGATAAGTAATCACCATCTGCCCTTCATTCATGCTTTAATATTTGTGCAACTAAAAAAAAGCATATAAGCACCTCTCTTAAAAAACATATGTAATTTTACTACGAATCCCTTCAATTACCATGTATTTATTATTCGGATTACAAAGGTATGTTGTACGTAGAGACAACTCTGCCTCATGCTGTGCAAAATTGCGAAGAACTTCGAAGCTGTTTGGTATGCTACCCTCGCAAATCATATCAGATGTTAGTGAGGCCACAAAAATTTGTTGTATAGTTCGCTACCAAAATTTGGTAACCCTCATAAAGATTTTGGTGATGCCAATAAAACCCAATGTCACACACGGGCTATAAGATGGCGAGGATATCACTCACCGAAATTTTGGCCAAATTTTGGTAACACCAAGATTTTACTTGGCTACGATCCAAACAATGATCTTTTTGCCAATATTTGGCTTTGTCCAAGTTTTGGTAATACCAAACTGTGGCCTGGCTCATTGGGGCTACAAACCAAATAGCCACTTAGTTTGGTACTTAATTCGGAACTCATGGAAGAGATTCAACGCTCATGGCTGTCACTGCAGTAATTTTAATCAGAATTGCTTGGTTTCTTACACCCGATAAAACAAGTCACGTCAGATGGGCAATCAACCAACCGATCAATTTTCCCGTTTCTTGTCATCTAGTATCGTGATACGATCGTGACGCCTTCTTCTATCACGCATCATTTCAAGCTCGCAAATGTTGATGCAAGAGAATGTGATAACTCTTGACCGGGAAGAACCATCCACGATGTGAGCTTTGAGTTCCGACAACAGATGAAATGTAACAGTAGGAACAAAAGGGGAAAGGGGGAAGAACAGAGGAATTGCGAGAAGATTTAATCCATTACTTTTTCATGCCAATTCTGTTACAGCCAAAAGGTTATATACTCTCCCACTCCCACTTACAGCAGGGTCCCACACATCTAGCTTTCTTCCTCTCCACGTTGTCCCATTCCAGTTATCGTTGTATCAACTGTCTTTAAGCTCTTCTGCTTCATCCACCATAGTTGTCCTGACATTACCCCCCCCCCCTCAACAGAGTCTGCTTGTCCCCAAGCACGCGACGTGGGAAAGCTTTGCTTCAGGACATACAAATCTTCCCAGGTAGCCATCTCAGTTGGAATATTAGCCCATTTAATCAACACTTGTGGAACAGCTGCACTTCCTTTCTTCACCAGTATGTGATCCAGTATTTCCTTCGGTTCGTAGACTCCATGTTAAGTTCAGCAATACTAGGGGGCGTGTTGTATACCGGAGTATAATTGGGCACAAACGACTTAAGTTGCAAGACGTGGAAGATCGGGTGAATCTGGGCATTATCTGGAAGTTCCAATTTGTAAGCTGCGGGCTGATCTTCTCAAGCACCCGATAAGGGCCAAAGTATTTGAACGCCAACTTGGGAAAAGGTATGTTGACCACTGACGACTGCACATATGGCTGAAGCTTCAGATAGACTTACTCGCCCTGTTGAAATTGCCACTCAACTCGTTTCTTATCAGCCTGAAGCTTGATGCGGTTCTGAGTGACAGCCAGATGATGCTTCAACATAGCATTATGGGCTATTCTTTCCTCAAGAAACTCAGTAACCAATCCATTTGCAACTTGTACAGTATCTGGCCAAGCACCATACCTTGGTTCCAGACGTGCCTTGAATGGTGAACAATCTAATGAAGTGTGATAGCTTGTATTATACCAAAATTCAGCCATTGCTAGCCATTGACGCCATTTAGTGGGCGAGGAATAAGACTGCACAGTGCAAATACATTTCGAAGCACTGATTGACACGCTCGCTTTGCCCATCCGGTTGGGGTGATACGTAGTACTGTATTGGAGTTTAGTGTCCATTGCTGCAAACAATGCTCGCCAAAACCCGCTAGTAAAGATTTTGTCCCGATCGGATATGATGGATCTAGGCATTCTATGAAGCTTTAATATGTTTTCTAAAAACAAACGAGCTAGCTGAGGTGCTGTGAAAGGATGTTTTAAAGCCACAAAATGTGCATACTTCGAGAAGCGATCCATAACCACCATGATTGAATTGTATCCTTCTGATCTTGGAAGGCCATCAATAAAATCCATGGTCACATCCTGCCACACTTCATTCGGAATTGGCAAAGGGTGAAGAAGTCCGGGCGTTTTATTGTGCTCATGTTTCGCTTGTTGACAAATAGCATATTGTTGCACCACATTGATCACATCCCTTTTTAACCCTGTCCATGCAAACAACTTCTTCACTCGCTGGTATGTTGCCGATATGCCAGAATTCCCCCCTCCCCCGCACTAGCATGAAACGCATGAATGATTTTAGTTTGCAATGACGAATTTGCTCCAGTCCAAATTCTGCCATGGTGTTTAATCAGCCCTTGATTTAACTCAAAACCTTGTTCATCAGGATTGTGGATGGCCAATGCCTTCAGAAGCTGTTGTGCCTTAACATCGGTTACATATGAGTTCAATACCTCCTGAACCCTTAAGGGCTGGCACCCGGAGACTGCCTGTAATGCCATAAGATGACCTCTCCTGGACAAAGCATCGGCCGCCTGATTCGTCGTGCCTTCTTATACTGGATCTTAAAGTTAAGTCCCATCAACTTGGTCATAGCTCTTCGTTGCAAATCGGTGATCAGCTGCTGATCTCCCAGATAATAGAGACTACGATGATCAATACTGATAATGAACTCCCCCCTCTGTAAATACGGACGCCATCGTTCGACCGCCATGATTACCGCTAAGAATTCCTTATCATGTATGGCTAGTTGTTGATGTTGTGGACTCGGCGCCTTGCTTAAGAATGCAATGGGGTGTCCACGCTGCATAAACACAGCTCCTATGCCCACATCACAAGCGTCTGTCTCCACCACAAAAATCTCCTGGAAATTGGGCATCGCTAATACCGGGGTCTGAGGCATGGATGTTTTCAGATTATCAAACGCCGCCGTAGCCTCTGGAGTCCACTGAAAGGACTTCTTCTAAAATAATGCCGTGAGTGGATGAGCAAGAACACCATAATTGCGAACAAATTTCCGGTAATAACCCGTCAAACCCAAAAACCCTCTCAACTCCGTCACATTAGTAGGTTGGGGCCATTCCATCATTGCTTGAGTCTTCAGTGGGTCAATTGCCACTCCATCTTTTGAAATAATGTAACCTAAATATGATAAACTTTGTTGTGCGAATGCACATTTGGTTTGTTTGACAAACAATTGATGTTGCTGTAATGTCTCAAGCACCGCAGCTACATGGTGAACATGAGCTTGAAGAGTTGGGTTGTAAATCAAGATGTCATCCATGAACACTAAAATAAACTTGCGCAAATATGGAGCGAGAATAGAGTTCATGAGACATTGGAAAGTGGTTGGCGCGTTTGTCAACCCAAAAGGCATCACTCGAAACTGAAAATGTTCATGATGAGTCTTGAAGGTTGTTTTTTCCATGTCATTGTCCACCATTTGGATTTGATGATATCCCAACTTTAAGTCCAATTTGGAAAAATATTGAGTGCCCGCTAATTCATCCACAACCGGTATAGGAAATTTGTTTTTAATAGTGATGCTATTCAACTTGCGATAATCGACACAAAAGCGCAACTGCCATCCTTCTTTTGGTCCAATAAGATAGGAGATGCAAAAGGACTCATGCTAGGTTGTATCAAGCTGGTGCATAACATCTCTAAAAATTGCCTCTCAATTTCATCTTTATGCATTAGAGAGTGTTTGTAGGGTCGAGAATTCACTGGAACTACTCCTGGTATTAATGGGATTGCATGATCATAAATCCGAGATGGAGGCAGCTGCATTGGTTCAGCAAATACCGGTGAATACTGTGACAGAATTTGTTGTATCTCTGTAGGAATTTGTGTGATTGGTGAGCCAGCCTCCATGCTATGCAATACTGCTATAGCCCAAATCTCATTACCACAAGACCACTTCTGAAAATGCTTTGACGGCATTTCCTTCACCTCTTCAGTCACCTTTGAGTTCATCCCTTGTAACTTAACCTGTTGACCTTTATATAAGAATTCCAAGGTCTTAAGCTTCCAATTGCAGGTCATGGGGTTGTGACGTTGAAGCCAACCCATACCTAAAACCGCATCATATGCACCGAGCTCCAACACTTTCATGTCAGTTTGAAAGGTGTATCCCTGAGCCCACCATTCCAGGTGTGGAACATATCTATCACAAAAGCAGTGTATCACCATTGGCAACATGTACTTGGACTGTGGATATCCTTTCTGTCTTTAATCGAGTACGCTCCAAAAAGGCAGCATCAACAAAACTATTCAAACTGCCAGAATCTACGAGCACCAACATCATCAAATTATCAACCCTCGCTTTAATTCTTAAAGTTCCAAACTCTTCAGTTCATGCCAGCATGTGAAGAGATAATTTTATGTTGCTCCTGCTCAAACTCTCAGTCCTCATCATCCAAACGCTGCAACACCTCCTCACTGATGTGTTCAAAATTGTCGATCATCTCCATTGCATGAACTTGCACTGTTGGCACAGGTTTACAATGATGGTCACGGTCAAATTTCTCCCCACACTTCAAACAAAGTCCACGAGCACGTTGATACTCTCTGAGTTGGCGAGCTCTACTTAGGTCCTCTGTAACTGTCTTACTCTTGCCCACTGAAACTTCACTGTGGTTGCCATTGCCCCCTTTAAATGTGGAGAACAACCTAGATGGTTTCATTTTAAACTTTTCCCATTTATCTTCTTGAATTTGAGCTAGCAAAAACGCCTTTCTCACCGATTCTGGCAACTGTAGCTCCACTTCATACCGTATCTCATCTTTGAGTCCCATAATGAAATGATGGACAAAAAATTCCTCAGTACAAGACTTACTGTAAGCCTTCACTTTATACATTGCTAATTCAAAGATTGTTTTATACTCAGTCACCCCACCTGTCTGCTTCAATTGAATCAATTCCCTGAGATATCGTCTGGAATCGTATGCTCCAAATTCTGAATCAATTGCTGCCATAAAATGCTCCCAATTTCCCATTGGATTTTCCTCTTGATACACCTGCAGCCACATCGCTGCGTTTCCCTCCATATGCATAGCTGCTGCTGTCACCCACAAGGATTCATCAATCTCATACATTTGAAAATACTTCAAACAACGATTTCTCCAAATATGTAGTTCCTCTACATCAAACCTTGGAAAAGAAACCTTAGGCAGCAGTGGCCTCCTCTCCCCGTGCCGAGCATCAGCCGAACAAGACATTGCCGAACCATTGAATTTCTGATGATGAGAATTCATAGGTGATGGAGACAACACACCTTTTCCCAACAACCCCGCAGGAGTCGCAGCCAACACACCTGCTTGCTTGGATGTCGTTGCTAGTACAACCGAAGGAGTAGTGGTTCCCAGCTCGTCCTCCCGAAGATGATGCGTTTGCAACCGATCCTGAAGTTGATCCACCAACCCTTTGATCGCTGTGTGATGTTCCTCGATCTACACCTGGATTGCTGGAATTGACTCCACTAGTCTGATCTTCTCCACAATGAACTCGAGACTAGCTCTTAAGGACTCCCAACGCTCGTGCATTTGCGCCTACCGAGCATCCGCCTGGTTCGAGACCTCTCCCATCGCCTCCAGCAAAAGCTGCGTCTGCACTGATGGTTTCTGAGGCGCCGTGATGCTATTGCTGTTTGAACCAACCAATCAGATATAGATGAACTCGGATTGAGGAATCACCAGAGCATCTATATCTTTTGGGATTTTACAGTTCAAACGCCCAGGAAAAAAATTGGCTGATCGAGTGGCTCTGATACCAGATGTGAAAACTCTTGACCGGGAAGAACCTTCCACGATGTGAGCTTTGAGTTCCGACAACAGATGAAATGTAACAGTAGGAAGAAAAGGGGAAGGAGAACAGAGGATTTGCGAGGAGAAGATTTAATCCATTACTTTTTCATGCCAATTCTGTTACAGCCAAAAGGTTATATACTCTCCCACTCCCACTTACATCAGGGTCCCACACATCTAGTTTTCTTCCTCTCCATGTTGTCCCATTCCAGTTATCGTTGTATCAACTGTCTTTGAGCTCTTCTGCTTCATCCACCATAGTTGTCCTGACAGAGAAGGTTAGGCGGCCATGGCTTCTTTCCAAATCTTCATTGAGCTGCGCTCGCTTCCAACCCCACCGATACTTCCCTGCTAGCTCCTCCACCTCGCCCCATCTATCCATCCATGGCTGAGCCCCAAGCCGGAGTGCAGGACCGGACGGAACCCTAATTAGAGACCCTGACGGAGCCTGTGAGGGCAGACAACGCCACGACGGAGGCTACGCTCTCCGGCGGTGAGGGAAGGCGATGGTTGGAGCTAGAGTCTTGCGTGCTTGGGTTCCGGTGGAGGGGAGGGCGCTCAGAATCACGACCTTCGTGATGGGGACGAGGCTGGGATATGGAGGTCGTCCTCATTGCCGTCGTTGCAGGGGTGTGGCGGTGGAGGGGACAGGCGGAGGGGGGAGGAGTGGTGGTCTAGTGGAGATGGACAGTGAGGAGGCTGCGGCAAGGTGGATGACGGCATAGGGATAGCTTCACCTCGCTTGATAATTAGCTAGCAATTATTTGATCCGATATTGCATCTCGTTTCCTTCAATACTGTAAAAAGAGTTTTTGTTTGTTGCATTGTGTATTTCTCAAATCTAGTAGCGAAATTTTTTTAGTGCAATTGAAGGTTTATTTGTTGCCAAAGAGTTCTATCCTGTTGAAAAAAGGTATTTATTTTGTACCCATTTTTTATTGCAATGGATCGTGAAACATGTTATTTTGAGATGTTGCACCAGATATTTTTTATTGTTGTATGTGCATCTCTAAAAGGTTGTAGGGTTGCAACATCAATTTTTAGATATGCATTTTGTTGTTTTTTAATATCTTTACACTATTTTTTCAAATAAATTGGCTAATACTAATTTAGGCATCGAATAATACACAGTTTTGTCTAAGTTATTGAGAGAGTGATTTTGTTTTCAAATCTTTCCTCGGTGTTGCTTGTGTGTTTTTGCAATATTGCACTTACTATCATGAGTTGTTGCATGCATTGAAGAAATTTGTTGCACTATTTTTAGGAGACGTTCGACCTCTAGTATCTCCCGTAATTTAATTGGGTTATTGACCCATCCAAATAGTTTTTTTTTGGACTGATGGATATCTGGCCTCTAGTATCTCCCATAATTTAATTGGGTTAGTGACCCATCTAAACAGTTTTTGGAACCCAGTCCAAAAAAATATTAGAGGCTTGGATTTTACACCGATTTTAGATTAACCAAGCTTCCAACCAAAACCTTAGTAGAAAATATCAACCATTTTACCGTAAAAATGTTTCTAAGAAATTCAATGTAGTTTCTGTTGTGAAACAAGATCGTTCACCCACGCCAATCCACGACACGCCAAGCAATCACGCGAACAGAAAAAGGAGAAGCACACCATACAAGGGGGAAACCTCTCTCTTTATTAGATTGATTGTTTCTGTACAAGGCAATGCCCTATATATAGTGGAGGACCCCTGGAGATAAATTCGGATTCGCCCACCAATGGATAGAGTCCTTCTCTCCAGGGATACGGATTCTATCCATATCATAACACTCCCCCTTGGGTGAATACCGCGTAATGCACATATCTCATTAAAAACTCCTCCCAAAAACCTAGTGGGAAAAAAGAGATGGAGAAAAGAGTACATTGCGCTCGCACTCTGTGTTACACTAGTTGCCTCATTAAAAATTATTCTGTGAGAAACTTCAAGAAAACTCACTTAAGGAAAAAAAGATCACAACTTTATAATCTTCAAGATATAATTATGATCTTCAGGATCGAGCAAAAGGGATTATGGTTCAGGATTTACTCCCCCTGAACTCTGCAAATCTCTAAGTCGCTTCATTCCAATGCCATTGGCGTACCTTTGGAAGGTAGACTTTGGCAAAGATTTTGTGAATAAATCTGCTAGATTTTCACATGACTTAGTTTGCATTATTTTTACCTCACCATTCTTCTGGAGTTCGTGAGGATAAAAGAACTTAGGGGCAATATGCTTTGTGATATTGCTCTTTACATAACCCATTTGCATTTGTGCAACACAAGCAGCATTATCTTCATAGATAATAGTATGGGTATTGACGGTATTCATACCACATGACTTCTGGACGTGGTTAATTATACGTCTTAGCCAAACGCATTCCCGTGGGGCTTCATACATAGATATAATCTCTGAGTGGTTGGTAGAAGTGGCTATCAAAGTCTATTTGAAAGATCGCCAAGACATAGCTGTACCACAGCAAAGAAATACAAAAACCAGTCTTAATTTTGGCACTGTGGGGATAAGACATATAGCCAACATCCATACTTTCCCCCATAGTTAAGTCTTGGTTCTTCAGGAAAAACAATCCAAGATCTTAGGTACCTTAGAGGAGTAAAGTCTTGATATTAGCCCAATATCTTCTGGTTGGAACTATACTATTTCATGCTAGCAAATTTATTGCGAATGTAATATCAGACCTTGTGCGATTCGTAAGATACATAAGTGCACCGATAGCACTTAGATATGGGACTTCAGGTCCTAAGACTTCCTCATCTTCCATCCTTGGTCTAAATGGGTCTTTGTCCGCTATAAGGGATCTTACCACCATGGGGTTTTTCAAAGGATGAGATTTATCTATGTTAAATCTTTCCAATACCTTCTTGGTATAGGCAAACTGGTGTACTTAAATTCCTTCTAAGAAATGCTCAAGCTGCAGGCCTAAGTAAAATTTGGTTTTACCCAAATCCTTCATCTCAAACTCCGTCTTGAGGTAAGCATTTGCTTCCTTTATTTCCTCTGTGGTTCCGATGATATTCAGATCATCGACATATACTGAGATGATACAAAATCCATTCTGGAATTTTTTTATGAACACACAGGGACAATCATCATTATTTGAATATCCCTTCTTCAGGAGGAATTTACTAAGTTGGTTGTACTACATCCTTACCGACTGTTTTAATCCGTATTCAGTGACCCATATAAATATGCGGTCACTACATCTATCAACTGTATTGATAAGTTTAAGCTTGCTGCCATCAATATTAAATTTCGGAACGTTATTTCACTCATTACAGGAGAACAGGTTTCACCGTAATCGATGACAGGTCTCTGCTAAAACCCTTGTGCTACAAGCCTCGTTTTATATCTCACCACTTGGATATTTTCATATCTCTTCAGGATGAAAAATCCATTTGATCCTAAGGGAATATTTTAGGAAATGTTCAGTCAACAGGACCAAGAACTTTTCTCTTATTAAGTGAGCGATGCCTCAATTGCTCTTTCATTTGACCCTATATGAGCGCTCCTGGCACTCTGCCATGGACTTTGGGTTCTGGATCCAGATTTTAGCAATTTTTAGAGGCAAAAATATGTCAACAATTGTAGTATTTATTTATATATAATTCTCCTGCATCACTCCAGGGATATCTCTTTATTAATTTCTTCCAGCTCCTCGTGATTTCCCACAACGATGAAGTCTGGGTGTTCCGACTTCCCAGCGTTGGTTTGTGCGCACAAATATACGCTAGGGTTATCATCTTCAGGATGGATCACTTCAGGGATGTTACCATCTTATAGATGGCTCACTTCAGGGATTTTCTCAACATCAGGTTGAGCTTCTTCCACTGTCATGGGTAGTGTTCTTATTTATTTGGTTCTCTATTTCTGCGGACGTCTCCGCGGAATTGAGTCCCGTGCACCTAGAGGCCTCCCCCTCATTTTATCATGAGGGTCAAGAGTGGGTTCAATATCCTTCTAGGATATTTTCACTCTTTCAGGTGCATATACTGCAGGTATATGAGATCTTTCCACTATCTTATTATCAGTGAAGGCATTTGGCAGATTCTTAGCTTATTTGTTGTAGATTTATTACTTTTCGATCTTCAAGTTCGGTCTCTTTAGTGCATGGATCTAAGGACTCGGCATTCTTTAATGTGGTACTTATCTCCCCCTAATGCCGATAAATGTCCTTAGTACAATCAGTGTACCGAGCCGTGTACAGATCCCCAACTTCTGGTGAGATTCCATAGTGGTACGCTGTGGTGGAGAGATTGGCATGTATACAACATAGCCAAAATTTTCGCAGATGGGAAATACTTGGTTCTCTTCCATGCACTATCTGCAACAGGGAAATTCCATAATATACAGTTGAGTTGAGTTGAAGTAATATCACGGTGTGCAGCACTGCGTGGCCCCAGCAACTGGTGGGTATCCTACTATTCTGCAAAGTGGTCAAGCAATAAATTTTATTTCTTTAATAATGACTCTACAAGGCCATTCTATTGTGTGGACGTGAGGTACTAAAAGTTCTACATTAATTCCCAGTGCCATTAAATGCTTATGAGGTAAACTCGTTAGCATTGTTCATTTGAATAGACTTGATTCTTTCTTCTGGAAAGGAGGTTCTTAAAAATTTGGGCAATTAATTTTGGTAGAAGCATAGTACCTAGTAGATAAGAGACATATAATATCTGAAAAGGGCCCAACAGGGGCTAAGGAGGTCCACAGATATCACTTTGAATTTTCTCCAGGAAATACAGTGATTCTTCTAAAAGTCAGAGGATCTAAGTTTTTCTATACCACAAACAGGGCATAAGAAATCTTCAGATCTAGGAAAGTCTTTATGCTATGGCCAGCAGAAATACTAATTATTTTCTCATAGTATTCAACTCAAGATTACCCAGTCGATCTACTAGATCTTAAAAATTTCTGGGTTTTTATCGCAATACAAACTGCAGGTTGCATAGTATAACCAAACAATTATTGCATCAGGAAAAATTTTAGAATATAGAACAAGCATAGTACAAATGAGCAAAATATTCTGAAAAAACACCTTATTTGACTATTATTGATAATTGCTCAACAGGAGCATAGACCAAATGTTCATGCAGGAACACAAATATTCAAACTGATAATATGAGGCTCTTAAGGAGACTCAACTAATGGAAATGCGACATAAAGCAAAAAGGGGTACAAGGAAACTATTGCAAGTCTCCATATAAGTCATGTTCCTCCTCCTGGAGAACATTGGTATTCTTCTAGAATTCCACAAGTTCAGTGTTAAGAATGTCATCTTCCTCCATGGGCGAGTCACCATATCCGAGAAGGCTTTCTTTGAACTCGACCGTAAGGTCGGTGACGTTATCGTCCTTCTTCCCATCTTTTTGTTCAATGAAGTGTGCCTCAACCTTCTTTTCTTGATTCTTCTAGAATCTCCTAGTGGATTTCATGTAACATTCCACCAGGTGCTTTAGGGTGCGACATGTACGTGACCAATGGCCAACGCACCCACACCTAAAGCACGACTGAGGAGGGTTAGGTGCCTTATTGGCTGGACCTTGCTTCTGAAAGGTTCCAGTACCTTTCCCTTTACCTTTCCATTGGGATTTGCCCTTTCCCTTTTGGTTTATGCTATTCTTCCATTTATTCCCCTCATGTATTTGACCTTTTTCGCGGCCATAGCTATTACTAGCCTGTTGAGCGATAGCATGTGCTTCGGGCAATGCTTGATTTCCATTAGCATTTGCATGATGATTCTTCAACAGGAGTTCATCAAGTTTTTCTGCTTTTAGCAGAACACTAATAAGCTCAGAGTACTTCTTGTACTTTGCATGACTGCATCAAGGTCGTAGTATCATCATGTTGGGGTAGAAGGTGCACAAGGTTTTGTCGATCATTTCAGCATCAGTAACTTTCTAGTTACAAAACGTTAATTTAGCGACAAGTTTGCGCATTGCAGAATTATATGTTGCCACATATTTAAAATCCTGAAAGCGTAGGAGGGTCCATTCGCGTTGTGCTTCTGGCAACAATACAAATCTTTGCTGGTTATAACGTTCCTTCAGGGAATTCCATAATACCAGCGGGTCCTCCTCTATCAAGTATTCGGCTTTTAGATCAGGATGAAGATGGTGCCTAAAAAATGTAAAGCAGAGCAATTTGCGTGTTCGGGCACAGCAGGTGCACCAGCTTTAGGCTGGGCAATAGCAGCTCCAAGTGCTTTAGGTGTTAGGTTGATTTTGGCATCAATTGCCCAAGTGAGATAATTGCTGCCATGCAGGGTAAGCACAGCAAATTCCCTTTTTGTGATGTCAGACATATCCTATATGCAAGCAATACGAAATTTTACTACTGGTAAAATATTATTTTGCATGCATCCTTATTGAATCAATAAAGTTTTGGTCTATATCTATCCAGTAGATAATTATCACAATTGTCCCATAATTTCCCTAGCATTTAGCAATTTTCTGTTAATTATACAGCAATTTTCCATCATTACTTAATAACAGAAAATAAATTCTAACATCAATTAAACACGGGATAATGCTAATTACATCTTATGTAACTCTTGTTGGCTGGGAGTAAAAACAGGTAATGAATGTCTCCGTCAGCTCGACTCATGGCCATGTCAACCCGCCCCTAGGGCTCACATGAGGGAGGGAGCACTTCCCGTTTCCGGGTGCCAATTAAAGAACCAAGCCTCATGTGTGTTTTCCTAGACACCAATTGTCTTGCATGTGTTCCTTCATTACTGAAATCAAATCCCAACTACTCATGCCCTCAAAATTTTCTAGCAAATTTTTCAATTCTCCGTTAATATTTGAACAATTTTCAGAATTACTTGAGTAACAGAAAAAATAAGTTTCCACATATTAAACATGGCAAAAGCTAGAAAATAAACCCAGGGTATGGAGATTCCAATACATCCAATGAGACAATAACAGTAACAGATCAAGAACGATCCAGAATGATCTCTAACAGTGCATTAGATCAATACATCCAATGAGACAATCTGCAGAATTTTGATCATGCGCGATTGTTTACGTTCTTGATGCCGGACGTGTTGACTATCGCGTAGGATAGAGTCGCGTAGGACTTTTTCGGCGATCCGAGTGGATGGCGGCTTGATGGCGAGTTGATTGCAGATCGGATCGGACGATTAATCGCCGGTAGTAGTCGTTCGTCGTAGTCGACGATTCTTCTCTTCTTGTGGTAGAGACTCGTGCTGATAACGTGTTGTGAAACAAGATCGTTCACCCATGCCAATCTACGGCACGCCAAGCAATCACGCGAACAGAAAAAAGAAGAAGCACACCATACAATGGGGAAACCTCTCTCTTTATTAGATTGATTGTTTCTGTACAAGGCAATGCCCTATATATATAGTGGACCCCTGGAGATGAATTCGAATTTGCCCACCAATAGATAGAGTCCTTCTCTCCAGGGATACGGATTTTATCCATATCGTAACAGTTTCTACAATACAAACAAAGCTAAGTATTTCTTTTTAATTTTCTTTCTCTTGGAAAGATAACGTTGGGTTACAGTATTTTTATTTTGTCCTATATTTTTTAACTATTTTTTCTCAATGTTAAAATTTATAATTCATTCGCTGCAACAGAATTGAGCCGTCCGTACTCGACTGGAGGGAGAGATCAATGGCAGACAAAAACTCCATGGCGATAGTCCTCCCACACACGCATGGCCCCACGTGTCATCCACTATCCGCCTTTGGATAACTTCCTTCGCATCGAAGTCAACTGAACTCCACTCTTATCCCCTCCACTCCCTACCGCGAGATCTTTTCCCACTATTCATTCCCTCGAACCACCCTCAAAAAGATCCTTATATCACAAAGACACCCCTCCCAATATTGTCCACGGCTACAAAGGAAACCCTTATCTGGATCATCGCAACAGTATGAGGTCTCTTCTGCAATTCTCCCCACGCGTATAGGGCGCGACAAACGAGAGGGGAGGCGAGAAGCCACCGAGACTCCGGAAGAGAGAAGGAAGGGTGGGGGGAGAGAGAGCTATGGGAGGAGGCGTCATGCGCACCGCCGCGAAGGTCGGCGTCGCCGGCAGCGCGGCCGCCGCAGTCGGCGGCCGCTTCCGCCACGCTGCGCCGGCGTTCGCCACCGCCCCCGCGGCCGAGGCTGCCGCGGCGGCGCCGCTGGTCTCCGCGGCCGGCGAGGTCCCCGCGGCGGCGGCCACCGGGGCGCAGTGGGCGTCCTGGGAGGTGGACGACTGGGAGTTCGCGGACTGGAAGGACGCCGCGGTGGCGGAGGCGGAGGAGACGGCGGTCGGGAAGCCGAGGCTGGTCTTTGCGCCGCCGTCGCGGGAGGAGGCCGAGGAGGCGACCACCGAGCTTAGGGACGCTATAGAGAGGTGAAATATCTCGACTTGATACGTTTCGTGTGTGAATTTGTCGAATTGGAGGTCGAGTTGGTCGGAAACACCTAATTATTCTTGGGGGGCAATGAATTGGGATTTTTCCGGTTGTTTTGGGCGATGGTCTCGATTGTCAAGAACCTGGATACTTTCTTGGTGATCTGTTCGTCCCGATTTGATGGTATCTAATTTTTTTTTGCTTGGGATTTGGATTGCGTGGTTCGGACCGTGCAAAATTGGGACTTTAGTAGATCCTGGAAGGTTTACACTATCTATTTCAGGATCTGGAGAATACTCTCATCTTCGTTACGAGTGTCAAATTGTGGAATTTGTGTGCGATGTTGCCTGTGATTCAATTGCGGGCAACTGAGGGGATCGCTCAGTTTTCGCTTGAGAAGCATGACATGAAGAATAGATTTTACCTGTCTTATTGCTACCAAGTTCAAAGGATCTTGTGTGTTTTAAACAGCTATGATAAAAATTATGCTCCGTTTAGCAATTATGCAAAGAACTGTAGACAATTAGACATGACTGCCCCAATTAGTTAAATCGAAAGGTGAATCGAGTGCTATGTTTTTTGCCCTTTATATTACTCCAGTTGGGTAGTTCATGTTCGTTAATTCAACAAGGTAATCCTGGGATACGCTATTATACATCCCCACCCCTTCCATTCTCATGTATATGGCAGGAGAATACCTTTTGTGCACTTCGTATAAATGTTGCTTTTTGGTACTCAGGTATACGCTGCTGTGATGTTTTAGAATCTGTTGCATTTGCACAGGATGCTCTTTAACTTCACATTTGATTGGAGATCGGTACTTCTATTGTTTTTTCAGTTCTTTCAAACTGATGGGTTTACAGGGTTTATTTTTCTGAGGCTCCGGCAGAAGTTGTCAAGGAACAGGACAAAGAGCTTAACAAGCTGGGAGCCGATTCAATAATTCCTGCTATGCCGGGACATGTAGTGCAAGCTTTTGCATTGTTGAAATCAAGCCCGGAGGCTCAGGTCTGTAACTATATTGTATAGTTTCTGTTATGGTTAATCTCCTAATGTTGTTGTGTTGATCATCTTCACAGACTGCATTATTCTTTTTATATGTTGCTGACTTTGGATGCCTTGATAATATTTTTGGAAAGAGCTACCTCAGGCAAACTGAATGCACTGTTATTGCTGAAGATGTGTTGTGTTGCTCTATATGCGCTACAGGCATTGTTTATGTTGCTTTTATGCTATGTCCTCGATATTTTTAGTAGCATGCATATTTCTAGTTTTTTATGGGTGCATTTGTACTGTTAATGAATTCCGTATGGAGAGTATTTTTTATTTTCAGTTACATAGTTTCCAGAAGCATGGCACCTTTTCATTGCATAATTCATGTTAGGTGATTGATTATATGTGGTATGTCAACATATATTTCAGCTCGACTCATGATGATGTCTCTTGTTTCACTGATCTTGTTTATCTTGATCTCCAGAGTGTTGTTGCGTCCCTTGCATCGGATAAAAATGTTTGGGATGCAGTACTGAAAAACGACAAGGTTATGGAATTTTACAATATCCACCAGCAAAGTATGTACCGCCTAATTCATCAGCTAAAGTTTGTTACTTGGGTGAATTCCTTATGTGCCACCGAAAGTTTCTCATCCCTTATATGCCACTCAATCGTCTAACTGACATGTGGGTTCCGACCCCACATGTTAGTGACACAATTAGGGAGTTTGCGAAATTTTGAGTGGCGTATAAGGAATTAATCCTAATTTATATCTTTTATCCATTGTTGCTGGCAAACTGTGTGTCCATTATTTTCCTTTTTGAGGGGACTGTATGATCATTGTTGTTATCTTTTCCTGTGATACAGATCTAGTTCATACTTTCCCTGAGGACACCGCCACAGTAGAGTCCCCAGAGAAATTTGAAGACGCCTCCTCTGAGAATGCATCCCCTTTCTCAGACTTTGTAGATAACGCAAAGAAGACGGTGATGGAGATAGTTGATAACATAACAAACTTCTTCCAAGACATGTTCCGCAACCCGGCTGCAGCCCAGGCCGGAACGAGCTCGTCGGCTGAGAAGGGCAGCTCCCATTCTTTTGCCGAGGTTGCCGGTGGATCCTTCGTGGCTCTGGCCATAGCGGTAATCCTAGTGGTTCTGTTCAAGAGGGGATGAGATATATAGCCTAACCCTCTTGGGACTGATTGTGATTTAAATCTGTCGAAAATAACTTGGTTTATCCTTTTATCGTATGGTGAAGAACAACGAATGTAATGTACAGCAGCGTGTGTCTGCAGTATCTGTCGTCAAACATTGTATCGAGTCTCGACATATGTTTGAGTATGTATCTGGTCTTAATGGCTAATTGGCGATGCTATACTATATTTACCGAAGCATGGATATAATTTGTTGATGTTTGTGTAATGAACCAGATAGAATCTTGGTTCATATTTAGAAGAATTCTATTTGTTAGTTGACGAATCCGAACATCTTCCTGGTGTTTTATCTATATATATTGGGTATTGATTTGTACAGAAAAATTGATTTAATGAAGATGGAGATCTTGCTCTATATTTTTATATGTGCTTCTACTTGTGTTTCTATTTTGGTTCGTGTGGGTGTGCTTTTGATTGATGCGGATGAACGATTATGTTTTACAACATGTTATCAGCATTATTGTTTTACGCGTGACCGATCGGAATCGTCACACTGCATTGTCTATAGGATGTTAATCTAAATTGCATCGAAATTCTACTATGGCTGATCGTTATTGTCTACACTGCATCTACACGATGTCAATCTATATTGCACGAAGCTCTACGCTTACGCGTGGCTGCTAGTGATCGATCTTCACTGTATCGTCTACTTGGCATCGAGTTCATCCTGCGACATGCGATCATCTTGCCGCAAGCCCTACGTAAGTTCAAACTGCGTTTGTCGATCGCTCATGAGCAATCATACTAAATCCTGCATGTTGGTATTTGTTTATTATGTTAACTAGCAATCTAATCCGTCAACACAAAATTATTGTTCACAAAAAATATTTAAAAAATTCACCCCTGAAGGCCTCCCTCGGCGGCCTCATCGACCGCGCTTCCCACAGTGGCCCCGCCGACCGAGTTGGTCTATGATGACACTGCACCCACGGGTGGAAGCGAAGGAGCCGGTAGATGGCGGTGCTCGAACGCGCCCAACAAAGAATACGCAGATGGTGGTACCCGCGCGCGGGCAAGCGGCAGCCTTAGAGGCGGCGCCCGCGGGTGTGTGAGGAGATGGCGGCTAGGGTTAAACCCTAGCCACTGGTTTTTAGTGATGGTACTTGGGCCTCGTGGGCCTATTGGGCTGGACCAAGCCGAGAAGGTCCGCTCGGTTTTTCCTTTTTTTCGAAAAAAAAAAGAAGATTTACATTTTTGCCCTTCAATTTTTCAGTAATTTCGGAAAAAGGTTAATAATTCTGAAAATTGTTGCTTAATAATCCACAGAAAATTGCGAAAATATTAGAAAATTCTGAAAATTTTTGTTCGACACATTGATTATGTCATACCCCTAGTTTTATTTTTCCCTTAGCATTATTTCATATTTATATGTGCTGGAATTTTATTTTGGTGTTATTAAGCAATGATGGAGAATTGCTAAATAATCAACAAAAAAATTACAAAAAATGCTAGAAAAAATTTGAAAATTTTTAGATAATTATCTACTGAATAGATATATATCAAACTTTACTGATTTAATAAGATGCATGCAATATAATATTTTACTAGTAGTAAAATTTCATATTGCTTGCCCACATGATATGTCGGACATCGCAAAAAGGTAGTTTGCTGAGCTTGCTCTGGATGGTAGCGATTACCTCACTTGAGCAATGGATGCCAAGATCAACCTAACAGCTCGTGTGTTTGGAGATGCTATTACCTAGCATGAAGCTGGTGCCCTTGCTATTCATTTCTGCGGTCTCGGCTATTGCTAAAAAATTTAAAAAATGTTGTCCTTAATAGAAAAATATTTTAAATAAATAGCTAAAATGCATAATTTAATAAATAATACAAATATTGGGTCATTACATATAAGTGTTATATATGTTTTCTAGAGACTTGATAGTTAAGTATTATCAAGCTTTTAGTGCGTTATATGTTTGCTTCTATTTGCATCTCTGAGCAAGGATCACCTTTATTTTGTGTTTTGATCTATATGTATGATGAATTAATCGTATATACGTGATGGACTAAGTCTTATATAATTTTGTTTGTGATATGGTATCTAACTATTGTCTAAGTGAATGAAAAAGATTATATTTGTTCAATTTTTAATAATGTTTTGATCAAATCAACTAGTTATGTGTTTTTGTTGATTTTTTATATACAATCTAAATGGTTATCATATTTTGATAAATATTCGTAACCGTATCCGATTCGATTCGTATTTGATCCGTATCTGTATTTGGCATTATCTGTATTCGTATTCGTATTCGACTATCCGTATCCGCATCCGAGAAAAAATATGAAAACAAATATGGTAAAGGTATTATCCGTCCATATCTGATCCGTTTTCACCCCTAGATATGGGAACTCACCCATGGATGAAGATAACATTCTTGGTGCCGAACTTGAGGAATTCCAAAAAAATATCAATGTTCCCCAAGAGGAGGAACATGACCTATATGGAGATCTGCAGTAGTCTCTCTATTACACCTTTTAAGTTTTATTAAAAGATGTTGCTCCTTAATAGCATCATTTTATCAGTTTAGTATTTATGTTTCTGTATGAACATTTTGTCTACGCTCTTGTTGAGCGGTTATCAGTTGTAACTCAATAAAGTGTTATTTTCTAGAATATTTGCTCATTTATGCTATGGTTGTTATATATTTTCAATATGTTCTTGTTGCAGCAATTGAATTGGTTGAATTTATATCTTTAATATAGAACAATTATACAATCCAATGATGGTGGAGGAAATCTGTCTGTTAAACAGTTGCACCATAAATTCTATTTTTAGAGAGACTAAATATTTTAGAGAGACTAAATATTTTCAAACTTTAACTAAGAAAACTGGAAATATTTTTAGACTTAAGCTGTCCTCATGGGTTTGGACCGTCAGATCGAGCGAGCGTACGGTTCAGATCTGTCAAATCCATATGCTACAGTATTTGCTATAGTACAAAATCGTTGCAATACCATTGCTAAAGTACTTTAAATTAATCTAAACCATCGTTTTTGAATCCAACAGTATACACCCGATGGTTTAAGTTACAGTCCCAAAAAAACTGCGTAGAAACCGTGTCATCCTGAGCTTGGCAGGAATGATCCTCTACAGCCGTGAGATGGCTCCAATACGAAGAAGCAACCTGACCGTCAATCACGGTCTGGCCTAGTCATGATTCACTTATAGGCCGTTTGGTTGCCTTCTCTCGTGAGCCTGGTCCGTTTGACTCGGCCAGACTGATGGGATACGAGATGCACAGATGTAGAGATGGTGTTTGGTTGAGTGTTTAGTAGGCATGTATTTTTAAATTTAAATATTTTAAAATTTATATAGTAAGTGTGGTCTAGTTTTGTTCGAAAAAATGTCAGGAACCCATTTTTTAAATCGGTTCGATAATCGGAGATGCTAATCAAAAAATATAAACAAAAGAGAAAAAGAAAACTTACATACCCACGTGGCACCGCATGCATGGTTTGCTATTATGGCTGACAGTAGCCCCTTGCGCAGAACACGAGGCTATCATGCGCTGCATCCAAAGATACGCGCATTTTCTACATATCTCCAGAGCCAGGCTGCATGGAGAATCTTGCTCAAAACTAGATGCAGACAACCAAACATGAGAAAAAAACAAGATTCTGCATCTATAAATGCAAATCTCTGTGCATACAGGTAACCAAACAGCCCATTAGTGCTCGTGAGGTGGTCCTATTATTTGATGCAGTGCTCCGTTTGAAGGACTAAGGGCCATGGACACAAACAGATAATAAAGCCCAGACCATTTGAGAAATATTTGTATATACCTCTTTTTTTGTTGGATCAACTTCCAGTTCTTTCTCCTTTGAACCAGTTTAATACACGCACAGATGTTGCATGGCCTACACAGCCCATCGTTAACATCTGCTTTGTTCTACGTTAATTGGTACCTGCCGGCGATCAGGGAGACGTACAAACTGAGCATATAGGATAAAATATGGCGCCACACCGTTGCTCCAGCGTCGTAGCATGCACCAAGATTGTTCGCACATTACTGAAGCTTAACTTTTTCTCTCTTCCCGAGTGGATACTGAAGCTTACAGACAGGAACCCCCGAGGCTTTGCAACTACAGCTACGAAATGGCAGGTATATCACAACAAAATGCGTAAACAAAATTTTCTGGGCACGGTACAAAGCTTATATGAGTTATGACGCCTATTATTCATTCATTCCAGGAAAAAAAAAATTGGAATCATGAGTCCTTTTTGGTTTATACATTTAATTTAGTTATACAACAGGTACAGCCTGGTGAAATAACAGGTGAGCCACTAAAGGTGCAACGTTCTTTTATGCTATGTGAAGCATAGAATCGTTAAGTTGTTAGTAAGCTCTGGGAGGGCAAATCCTGCTTTATATCCCAAGAAACTCGATGTCACCCTCAGCGAGGAAAGTCTTGCCTCTGTTTGCATTGTTGGCCCTCCGCTGGGAGGGCGGTTGACCTCGCTGCGAAAAGAGAACGTGTCAGCAAACAGAGATGTGGTAATGTTGTTAAGAGAACGAGAAATGGTGAATTACGTAATACCTTCCGCAAAACAACTGCAAGGTAGAGATAGGCTACCTCCCACTCATCCTGTGATAGTGTACCTGAATAACTTCTGATGTTAAGGTGGTGAAAATGATATTTATCAAGGCACCCAATCTACTAGGTTCAGATTGCAGTTACTTTGGTCCTGCCGTCCATCACCAAGGGCACCCAACCTTCGCATGAGTTCAGCAAACTCTTGCTTTTGCAAGTACTCATGTACAAATTCATGGAAGTTCTTCATTAGAACTAGCTCTAGATCATACTGCGAAATTTTCACAACAATGTGTCATAACCTCCAAGCATCTGTTTGTGCAGAACTACGTAAAAAAACAAGGTGTTCATGTGATATGAATGAGAACAGCCAAGATAGAATAGAATAAACATCAACAAAATCTAGCAATCAGTTTGTTGGGGAAAAAATAGAAAGGCATGTGTCACCCTAGACAGCATGGCACACTGTCAGAGCAAAAGAACAATGGCATACCTCCTCTGCCAGTAATTTGAAGAGATGGAATGGAACAACCCACTCTGGGCAATCAACAGCATCCTGCATGTTGCCAAATAATTTGTTAGAGCATACTTTTTAATCAATAAAAACATGTAGAAAAGAAAGTCAATCTGGATAAAAAAAATTAATTTGACATGCCAGAAGTAGCACATAAGTAGGAAACTAAAAAGTAGGCCAAAGAGGCTTATCCAATAAATGTGAAGTGCAGAATGCCCAAACAAGTTGTAACCAGGCATGTATATTTCAGATAAGGCCAATATTCTAACAAGTAAAAATAGCTAAGGGCGTCGTTTCTAAACCCTGCGAAGAGAATGTATAGAGTTGAAACATCAATCATTGCCTCAATCAACATTGTGCAACACCTAGAAGAGTCTAGAGTTTGTAATAAACAGATAGTGTTTAAAAGCATGTACATCACTTGAGGTGCTTTCAACACAGGCTGCAGCAACTCAAGCAACACGTGTGACGTGTCACAGGCTTAACATTAAACCAAATAAAAGTACAAAATAGATAAGGATTAGAAAAGGTAGGGCCCCAAAACCACGAGAATGCACCCTTAATCAAATCTTACTTGCATCCCAATATTTTCAATTTTGCTTAATTACCAATTGAGAAAATATTCGAATGTGACTATCAGTATTCAGTTCAAACAACTAAAAGAAGCCAATGCTAAGATCACTCTTCAAAAGCACATTAGAATAAAACGATATGAGGCACAAATTATTGAAAAGCTGATCACTCTGTTACCTCTAAGTGAAACTTGTACTTGATACCAAAAGGTCTGGATGCAGGGAATTTCTATGCCATTGTGAAAACAAAGAAAAGGACCAGTCAGTAATGAAAACTAACAGAAAAGTAGTTATTATAAAAATTTGAACAAAACTACCTTTTCAATGTACTCTTCGCCAAAACTAATCCAGTAAACACTGTTTCCAAATTCCATTCCGTCAGCTGAGGATAGTGAAAAATTGAAAGCAATTTATCACCCAGCTTCTGACACTACAGTTTGATGAAATCAATCAAAATACAGGTGAAGACAGCGACATACTTTCTCTTAGCCTTTTGATAATGACATTAGCATCAGGCATTGTCCCAATGAAAGTGCCTCCAGGACGAAGCAATGCAGATATATTAGCTAGGGCTTGTCTTGCGCGTGCTTCAGTTGACCATGAGTAATGTAATGCAAACTGAAATACAGAAAGGGACCTTCAAAATAGGACATGTAATCAACACTCAAACAATCAGCAGAAGAGAATCCCTTGATCAGAACAGCCAGTTATAATCATACTCATTTAGCTTTTAGACATTCCGGTTTTTCTGATAGCACATTACATAATAACAGTATATTGAGGATCATCATAGTCACATTTTATTTGCTGGGCATGACAATGATACTTAAGTTTCAACATCTTTTTTACGAAAAAAAAATGTTTTGAATGGTAATTGTCAATAATTATTGTAGTATTGAAATTCAGATTTAGAAAAAAATTCTAGAAATACAAAGTTGTGCTGACAATTGGAAAAGAATAAAGACAGTTGAACCTACTCAACAATAGCAACGGACTATGAAAATTGAAAGTTCATTGCATGAAAATATAAAGCTAGGCCACTCACCTGGCAGCTACATATGTCAAATGGAGAATCCTCGGATAAATACTCATCCAAACGAGCCTACAGATACATGAAAAGGGAAGGAAAAGATTGGTTATGTGTTTTATGATCCTTGATGAGCATGTGAGTAGTGGCACAAATAATGGAACGTATGGGGTAAAGCGTATTTTTCTTAGTGATGTGAGAGTACCAAGACAGAATCATCAGTCATTTATTATCGGCAAAAATGTATGAATTTGCTGACAAGAGTTTTATCTTTTATGGAAGGGCCTATAGCTTGCACATGATTTGACTTAAAGGCAGAAAATATGCAATTGTTTGAAACAATCTGTGGCACTGTGCATGAGAATGTTTTTTGGTCTGCTTGCTTATACAGAGCATACAGTCATGTTATGTTAATGGCAAATTAGGTATTGTGGCAATTATTTTCTCTTTTACCTCATAACAATCAGCACAAATAAGCCGTGCAGGAAAACTGAACTTCTTCCTTCGTTGTTGATCCGTGTCACCGTTATAACGAGTCATGCAGTCTTTTATCTGAAAGTGTAAGGCCATTATTCATTTATTTGTCCATGCCTCAAATTAACACAAACACTTTAATACATATTACACAGAAATTGAGTTCACAATTATCCCCAATTTAAAGTGTCCAATCTGTTACTGCCTACTTGAAACCTAGAAGAGGTGGGAGGGAAAAGCAAATGCGAGCACACAAGCTTCTGAGGTCTGGAAAATAAATCTTGAGAATTTATCAAGTGTTGCTGAGAAAAGTTTAAAAAGATGAAGTGAAATATAGAATGAATATATAGCATACCCCTAGCTTCAGATAAGTTTAAAAGTTCGAAAAAAATCACAATATTCAACTACACCAAATGGTGGCATTGTACAACTCCGTCCTAGACAGACAAAGCAAATTCAAGGCATAAATGCCAAAGCGTCACAGCAAACCAACCCATTAACCACACATTACGTTATGACAATATATCTCATTAAGTTGTATGCAAATAGTGTAGAATAAATGGTCTCATGTGATAGGAAACTAACCGAGCCTTCGGCGATATCAACCCCTACATAATAGCCAACCTTGGCCTTATCCCACTTTATTAAATCACCTCCCTGTTACGAAACAGATCAATATAGGCCAATACTACCTTGTACTGCAAGAATTCTTGCTCATCATAATTAAGACACACAATACGTCGCTTACCTTGCCGCAGGCCAGATCAAGAACGCAGTCTCCCGGGCGTGCGT
This sequence comes from Rhipidocladum racemiflorum, assembly GCA_036346355.1. Taxonomy (NCBI): domain Eukaryota; kingdom Viridiplantae; phylum Streptophyta; class Magnoliopsida; order Poales; family Poaceae; genus Rhipidocladum; species Rhipidocladum racemiflorum. The sequence goes on from CM070583.1 coordinate 5,570,052, forward strand.
ACAGCTGGATCAGAACACTCTTTATCTGCCATCAGTGAGATTCAGCGGTTAGCACGGTCATACCAAACACCGTAGACGTCTAATTTTATAAAGGATTTCAGGGGCTGGATGGATGGATGGGCAGCAAATTGAGTGATGTACCCAGTTGTTGAGCTTCTTGAGGTGGATGATGGGGCTGTTCTCGCGCTCCTCGAGCGTCTGGTTCGAACGAGCGCTGTAGTGGTCCGCCACCCGCCTCGCGCTGCTGCGCTCCTCCGAGTGTCCCTGCCCCCCATAGCCGCCGCCGCCCCCTGCGCAAAACCAAAACCCTAGTTAGCTGTTCGCCGTCTCGCCCCCTTATACTAGGGCACATGATTGGAGGGTTGACGGAAGGGGGTTTGGTGGGGAAGGAGGCAACAGGTACCTGCGCCGAACTGGCGCTTGGGAGCGGAGGCAAAGGAGGAGAAGGGCTCGTCGCGGGGACGCTTGTTCATCGCGCCGGCGACCGCCGCCGTGTTTCAGGTCGCCTCGGTCGAGAGGGTTTCGATTCGATTCGGTTCGCTTTGGGTTGGGGACTTGAGGCGTGGTGCGGATCAGCGGATGTTTTCTTAGTCCATGCAACGGACGCACACGTCTCGTACATATAGCACGCACTACACACATACATATATACATACTAGGCAGATTTGCGCGCTCCGCCGCGCCGCAAGAAATTTGGTCCAATTTTTTATCTCCAAAAAAGGCAGGAATATGCAAGCGGGGAAAAAACATAGAAACGACGGACGAAAAACGAATTTTCTTTTTTTTCGGGAAAACGGCCAACGGAAATATTTTTTTCCATGCTTTGGAGAAAAAACGGATCACGAAAACATTTTTTCCGGGTAAAACGGAGAAAGGTCCATGCTTTGGAGAAAAAACGGATAACGAAAACATTTTTCCCTGGTAAAACAGAGAAAGGAAATGTCCAATTTTTATTTTTTTGGAAAAAACGGTCAACGAAAACATTTTTCCCATGCTCCGGAAGAAAACGGATCACGAAAATATTTTTTCCCGGGCAAAACGGAGAAAGAAAACGGTTTTCCTTTTTTTTGCGAAAACGACCAACGAAAATATTTTTCGCATGCTCTGGAGGAAAAACGGACCACGAAAATATTTTTTTCGGGTAAAACGGAAAACGGATCACGAAAACATTTTTTCCGGGCAAAACGGAGAAAGAAAACGGTTTCCTTTTTTTTGGGGGGGGGGGACGACGGATCACGATGATGGGTTTCGAAGCATGGAAAACAAAAATTTTCCTACGAATGCAACCAAACACCAAGATCATATCTAGGAGATGCATGCAAACGGTTTCAGAAGGACTCACCAGTAGGACCGAAAAGCGGAATAACGCTCAAACAAACGTGGTTGAAGTAGAGGTACACGCTGAGCTTCAAAGTCGCGAAGATGAGCGCCAAAACGGCAACGGCCATCCGCATTTGGTCACACGATAACAACGATTTACCTCCAATCCCTCGGATCCAGTGGGCGTGAAGTAGAGGATCCACGAAACTCAACAACACTACGACTTAGTGGTGGTGGTGGAGAAACTGAGCCAGTAACTTGGCCAAAGCCTAACGCTTGAAAGGTGGAATAGCAGAGGAAGGAGAAAAGACCAACCAAAGGGTCATGGAGATTAGTCATGAGAGAGGAGCTCCACCCCTCCCTTTTATAGGAGTGAGTTGACTCTCCATTCTCTCCATGTGAATGGACTCTCCATTCTCTCTCCATGTGAATGGACTCTCCATGTGAATGGACTTTCCATTCTCTCCATGTGAATGGACTCTCATGTGAATGGACTCTCCATTCTCTTCATGTGAATGGACTCTCCATTCTCTCTTCATGTGAATGTTCGATATCCGAAACTATTCCTGTCTTGTCCAAACTTTTCTCCTGTTCCGTATCCACTCAAAAGCGTCGATGAACCTTAAGTGTGTCACCCCTACTGGTTCGTGAATAAAATGGACATGATCAAGACACCTCTCTGATCAATAATCAATCCGGATCTGAGATCCATAATGACTCACTTACTCAACGATGAACTAGTGATCGTGTGAACCAAAACCAACATAACCAATTCCTTTTGTCTCGCGATATATTACTTATCCGAGATCCGATCATTGGTATCAACTATACCTAGTTTGATCCCGGACCGATAAGTACTCTTTACTCGTTAGTGATATGACATTCTTGTGACCTAGTCACGTGCTTTGCAAGCCGATGTCAATGTGATATCACCGAGAGGGCCCGTGAGTATATCTCTCCTCATCCGGATGGACAAATCCCACTCTTGATGCATGAGCCTCAACTAATACTTTCATAGTACCCAAATCCATCTTTATAGTCACCGTGTTCACGGAGTGGCGTTTGATGTCATCAAAGTACTCTTCCTGAGTTAGTGATTGACATCATCTCATGGTCTAAGGAAAAGAGCTATTTTGTATATGTCTTGACAACAAACTTTAATGACTTGATCGAATTTGCTATACCAACTTGGGTGTGTGTTCATCACATCATTCTTCTAATAATGTGACCTCAAGTATTAACAACATCCAATGTTCATGATCGGGGAAACCTTGATCATCAGTTAATCAACAAGCTAGTTTAAAGAGAGGCTTTACTAGGAACCTTTTGTTTGTTTATTACACACACATTTATCTAAGTTTCCGGTTAATAAATTTTTAGAATGAGATATAATCATCTATTATATCCATTGAATAAGATTATATTAAATTTATTATTGCCTCTAGGGCATATTTCCTTCAGTCTCCCACTTGCACTAGAGTCAATAATCTAGTTACATTGTGATGAATCGAACACCCATAGAGTTAGTCGTGATCATGTTTTGCCCTTGGGAGAGCTTTAGTCAACGCGTACCGCCACATTCAGATCCGTGTGCACTTTGCAAATCTTACATCGCCATCCTTGACATGTTCACGGATGGAGTGAAACCGGCGCTTAATATGCTTGGAATTCTTGTGTGATCTTGGTTCTTTAGCATTGGCTATGGCACCATTGTTGTCACAATAGATAACCATTGGGTCCAACGCACTCGAACCACACCCGATTCGGATATGAACATCTTCATCAAATCGCTTCTGCTACGTCAAGCAACATATTCCGCCTCTGTTGAAGATCTTGCCACCACAGATTGCTTAGAACTCCTCCGACTCACTTTGCTCCTCCATTCATTTCAAAAATATACCCGGTTTGTGACTTAGAGTCATCCAGGATCAGTGTCGAAAACTAGCGACGTAACCTTTACTTCGAGCCTTTTCTTCACCACCATATATGAGAAACATATCCTTAGTTCTTCTCAAGTACTTAAAGATATTCTTGACCTGTCCAGTTGTTCCAAACCTGGATCAGATTGGTACTGCTAGTCAAACTAATAGCATGTGCCACATCCGTCTTGTACACAACATAGCATACATGATAGAGCCTATATGGGCTGAAGCATAGGGAATTTTATTCATTACTTCTCTATCTTCGCTATAGTTGGACTCTGAGTCTTACTCAACGTCTTGCCTTGCAACATAGGTAGAACCCTTTCTTACTTTCGTCCATTTTAAACTTCTTTAGAATCTTGTCAAGGTATGTACTTTGCGATAACCCAATCAAGCGTCTCGATCTATCTCTATAGATTTTGATACCTAAAATATACGCCCGCTTCACCAAGGTCCTTCATTGAAAACTTCGTTTAAGTAATCTTTACGCTTTTCAAAAAGTTCTATATCATTTCCAATCAACAATATGTCATCCACATATATAATATCGAAATGCTATAGGCTCACTCACTTTCTTGTAAATACAAGCTTCTCGTAAGTTTGGACAAATCCAAAACCTTTGATTACCTCATCAAAGCGGAGATTCCAACCGTGATGCTTGCTTGATCCATAAATGGATCGTTGAAGTTTGCATACCTTATCGGCATCCTTAGGATCAACAAAACCTTTGGGTTGTATCATATACAACTCTTCCTCAATGTTTCCATTAAGGAACGCGGTTTTACATCCATCACATAAAATTTCATAATCGAAAAATGCGGCAATTGCTAACATAATCCTAACAGACTTTTAGCATCGCTCACGGGTGAGAAAGTCTCATCGTCAACTCCTTGAATTTGTAAAACCCTTTGCGACAAGTTTTCGAGCTTTATAGACGGTCACATTACCGCCAACGTCTATTTTCTTTTTGAAAAATCCATTTGTTCTCAACGGCCTTGCGGTCATTGGGTAGGTCCACCAAAGTCCATACTTGGTTTTCATACATGGATCTCATTTTCGGTTCATGGCTTCTAGCCATTTGTGAATCTGGGCTCATCATCGCTTCATCATACGCCGCAGGTCATTATTCTCAACTACCATGACATTCATAGTAGGAACATAAAAAGTCCGGAGCATTATGCGCTCTTGTTGACTCGCGAGGTGCGGTAGTATTCTCTTCTGAGTTTCATGATCCTTATCATTAGTTCCCTCTTCATTTGGTGAAGTCAATTCAAACAACCACGTGACTGCACTTGCCATTCCATGAAGAGAAGGTTCAATAACCTCGCGAGTTCTACCTTCCTACTACTCACACCTTTCGAGAGAAACTCTTTTTCCAAAAGGATCCATTCTTGGCAATCTGAAAACCTTGCCCTCGGATCTCGTGATAGAAGGTGTACCCAATTGTTTCTTTAGGGTATCCTATGAAGATGCATTTTTCCGCTTTGGGTTCGAGTTTATCAGTTGAAGTTTCTTCACATAAACATCGCATCCCCAAACTTTTTAGAAATGATGACAGGTTTGTTGCCAAACCATAATTCATACGGTCATTTCAACGGATTTAGATGGTGCCCTATTTAAAGTGAATGCACAATTTGTTTCTAGTGCATGACCCCAAAATGAAAGTGGCAAATCTGTAAGGGACATCATAGATCGAACCATATCCAATCCAATAAAGTACGATTACGCTCGGATACACCCATTCTGTTCTGTAGTGTTCCAGCGAGAGTGAGTTGTGAAACTATTCCACATTGTCTCATGTTTGTGCCAAACTTCGTAACTAAGATACTCTCCTCCACGATCGGATCGTAGAAATTTGATCTTTCTATTACGATGATTTTCTACTTCACTCAAATTCTTTGAACTTTTCAAATGTTTCAGACTTGTGTTTCATTAAGTAAATATATCCATATCTACTCAAATCATCCGTAAAGTAACTAAGTAAATGATATCCACCATACGACACACTCATTGGACCACACACTGTATGTATGATTTCCAATAAGTCGGTTGCCCGCCTCCATTGTACCGGAAAATCGGGGTTCTAGTCATCTTGCCCATGAGGCATGGTTCACATGTTTCAAATGATTCATAATCAAGTGATTCTAGTAGTCCATCGAGAATGGAGCTTCTTCATGCGTTTAACACTAATATGACATAGCGCAATGCCACATATATGCAGCAATATCATCATTCAACTTAATTCTTTGGCATTCACATTATGAACATGTGTACTATTATCAAGATTCAAAATAAATAAACCATTCTTTTGGTGCATGACCATAAAAGATATTATTCATATAAATTGAACAACCATTGTTCTCGAGACTTGAATGAATAACCGTCTCGCATTAAACAAGATCCATATATGATGTTCATGCTCAACGCAGCACTAAATAACAATTATTTAGGTTTATAACTAATCCGATGGTAATTGGATAGGTAAGCGTCGGCGGCGATCACATCAACCTTTGATCCATTGCCGACGCCGCATCATCACCTCATCCCTTGCTAGTTGTCTCCTGTTCCTTAGCTCCTGCTTTGAGTTACATATGTTAGCAACGAGCGGTATCAAATACCAGGCCATCACGAGTACTAGTAAGGTACACATCAATAACATGTATATCATATATACCTTTGTTCACATTCCCGTCCTTCTTATCGGCCAGGATATTTTGTGATTCGCTTCCGATGCCCAGTGCCCTTCTTGCAATAAAACATTCGATGTCGACTTAGGGCCAGCCTTGGTCTTCTTCGAGATGTAATGTGGCAGACTTGCCCTTCTTCTTGAAGTTTCCCTTAGCCTTGCCTTTCTTCTTGGCGATAGTCTTTTGGACCATCAACACTTGATGTTCCTTTTTGATCTCCACTTCTGATTTCGGCGTGAAGCTTCCTGGGAGAGACTTCTTCATGCCGCATGTTGTAGTTCATCACAAAGCTCTTGTAGCTTGGTGGCAAAGGCCCAGAGAACACGATGAATTCCTAGCTCAATGGGATCGTTATTCCCAAAGCTATGAGTTTATCGGCGTACCAACATTTTGAGTCGTGCTCACTAACTTGAATGTTTTCCTCCATCATGCGACTAAAGAACTTTTACGAAGCTTCATAACTCTCTCTGCGGCATGGGTGTCGAAGATCATTTTCAACTCTCTCATTGTATCAAAAGCATTCTGTGCTCAAAGCGTTTGTGACTCGGGCTCAAAGGCCGTACAAAATGCCGCATGATGAACTAGGTCCTCCTTGCGAGTCAAGAAAACATTTTCTCCTCCTCGGGGCCATCATCGTGGGCGGGGCACCCAACAAGCATCAAGCACATAGCTCCTTTGAGCGTGGCCCGAGGAGAATCCTCAGGTTAAGGGCCCATTGGTAAAGTTGCTACCGTTGGTGGCTAGTTTCTCTTTCTCCATGAAACAGTTGAAATTGAAAATAGGTGGTGCCATCTACAAGCGTATTTGCAAAGTTAATTAGACTAAGTTCATAATAGATTAAGTTCAAGTTTAATTCAAAATTACTACGAGAACTCCCACTCCAAAAACAACATCCCTCTAGTCATCTTTAGTGATTACACGAACCAAATTCACTATACCAAACCGATCATCACGTGAGGCGGCATAGTTTCAAAGGCGAACATCAATATGTTCATCATATCATCCATATGACTCATGCTTTACCTTTAGGTTCGTGTTAGAGGCCATGTCTGTACATGCCTAGGCTCGCCAAGTAGAACCAAAGTATTTGCGTGTGTAAATCACAGCTTACACCCGTTGTATCACGAGCGTAGAGTCTATTACACCGATCATCACGTGGTGCTTCAAAGCAAGCGAACTTTCTTAACGGTGCATACTATGGAAGAACACATTATTATCTTGATATTAATTTGGAGGATCATCTTATAGTGCTATCGGCGTGATCATATCCAAGCAAAATAAGATGCATAAAAGGATTAACATCACATGCATGAATAAAGTGATATGATATGGTCCTTTCGGACTTGATCTCCATCTTGTGCGACATGGTATGATCTCCATCATTCCACCGGCATGGCACCAAGGTCCATGATGCTGCCATCTTGATTGTCTTCCTCAGTTACAATATATCACATGGACATATACTTAGCACGCCATAAAAGAAAAAACAACCAAATGGCTCACTATGGTTGTTTAAATTTACAATAAATTTCATTTCATACAACAATCTTTGTATCAATGACCATATCACATCACAAGCCTGCAAAAACAAGTTAAGCGCCTCTAATTTATTTTTGCATATTTTACGTGGTTTTGGGCTTTCTAGGAAAAGCGTTTCTTACTTACGAACAAGAACCACAGCGGTGATAAAAACATTATTAGCAAACCGTTGTAAATTAGATCATGACTATAGTAGGATCGACACCCGCAAAGCCACTTATGCAATACTAGTTGCATGTCGAGCGTGGAACAAGTCTCATGTGCGAGGACATGTAAGGTTAGTCCGCCGCCTTCAAATCCCACTATGCCACCATGATCCAAAATACACAGTATGCAATAACATGATCATCACGCCATCCACATGTGTTTTAAACCGTACAAAACATCTACGCATAGACAGCTCTGATACCACCAGTGGGTTTGAAGCATGGAAAACAAAAATTTTCCCTGAATGCAACCAAACACCAAGATCATATCTAGGAGATGCATGCAAAGCGGTTTTGAAGGACTCACCTCGTAGACCCGAAGCGGGAATAACGTTCCCGCAAACAAAGCGTGGTTGAAGTAAAGGTACGCCCGACTTCAAAGTCGCGAAGATGAGCGCCACAAGCGGCGGTATCAGGTACTTGGTCACACGTGCGGAACAACGCGACCTCAATCCCTCGATCCGGTAGGCGGCGGAAGTAGAGGATCACGAGAAACTCCAAGCAACACTACGACTTAGTGGTGGTGGTGGAAAGCATTTCAGCTTCGGCTTAAGCTCTGCTTGAAAGGTGGAACAGCATGGAGGAAGGAGAAAAGACCAGCAAAGGGTCATGGAGATTAGTCATGAGAGAGCTCCACCTCCCTTTTATAGGAGTGAGTTGACTCTCCATTCTCTCCATGTGAATGGACTCTCCATTCTCTCCATGTGAATGGACTCTCCATGTGAATGGACTCTCCATTCTCTCCATGTGAATGGACTCTCCATGTGAATGGACTCTCCATTCTCTTCATGTGAATGGACTCTCCATTCTCTTCATGTAGATATTCGATATCCGAAACTATTCCGGTGCTTTGTCCAAACTTTTCTCCGGTGTTCCGTATCCACTCAAAAGCGTCGATGAACCTTAAGTGTCACCCTACGGTTCGTGAATAAAATGGACATGATCAAGACACCTCTCGATCAATAATCATCGACGGGATCGGAGATCCATAATGACTCCCACTTACTCAACGATGAACTAGTGATCGTGAACCAAAACCAACATAACCAATTCCTTTTGTCTCGCGATATATTACTTATCCGAGATCCGATCATTGGTATCAACTATACCTAGTTTGATCCCGTTCAGATAAGTACTCTTTACTCGTTAGTGATATGACATTCTTGTGACCTAGTCACGTGCTTGCAAGCGATGTCAATGTGATATCAGAGAGGGCCCGTAGGTATATCTCTCCGTCATCCAGATGGACAAATCCCACTCTTGATGCATGAGCCTCAACTAATACTTTCATAGTACCCAAATCCATCTTTATAGTCACCGTGTTACGGGAGTGACGTTTGATGTCATCAAAGTACTCTTAAGTTAGTGATTGACATCATCTCATGGTCTAAGGAAAAGAGCTATTTTGTATATGTTCGGTCTGCAACAAACTTTAATGACTTGATCGAATTTTGCTATACCAACTTGGTGTGTGTTCATCACATCATTCTTCTAATAATGTGACCCCGTTATTAACAACATCCAATGTTCATGATCAGGAAACCTTGATCATCAGTTAATCAACAAGCTAGTTTAAAAGAGAGGCTTTACTAGGAACCTTTTGTTTGTTTATTACACACACATGTATCAACGTTTCCGGTTAATACAATTTTAGCATGAGAAATAAACATCTATTATAAACATGGAATAAGATAATAAACAATTTATTATTGCCTCTCGGGCATATTCCCTTCACACGAAAACATTTTTCCCGGGTAAAACGGAGAAAGGAAATGTCTAACACGAAAACATTTTTTCCGGGCAAAACGGAGAAAGAAAATGGTTTCCTTTTTTTTGCGAAAACGACCAACGAAAATATTTTTCGCATGCTCTGGAGGAAAAACGGACCACGAAAACATTTTTTTTCGGGTAAAACGGAAAACGGATCATGAAAACATTTTTTCCGGGCAAAACGGAGAACAAAAACGGTTTTCCTTTTTTTTTTGGGAAAACAACCAACGAAAATATTTTTCGCATGCTCTGGAGGAAAAACGGACCACGAAAATATTTTTTTCGGGTAAAATGGAGAAAGGACCCGAATGTAAACCGCGGGGACCTATTTATTATAATTTTGAACATGTCCGCTATTTCGAATAATTAGAAAAGGGCTCGTCCGCGATTCGTATTAACGGGAGGGCCTCCATGTAAAACGCAAAACCAGAGACCTAAACGCGAACCGGGAAAAACATCTTACTCTCACAAAAAAATCGCGCAGGGACCTGAACATAATTTCGGGAAAACGGGGGGCTCTTCGCGAAAGGAGGCGGCGACACGTGGGCGCGTCGGCTGGCCTGCGTTCCTAGGGGTTATAAGGTGGGTTTATATACGAAGGCTATTGAAGGGATAGAGAATATTTAGGCGCTGTTTGTTTCAGCTGGGATTGTAGAAAGCAGCTTTTAAAAGTTGGAAGGTTAACAAATAGGAAACTTTCAATCTGGATTGTAATAATCTGGAGGCCAAATTGTAGCAATCTCACAATTCACTCTGGAGGAACTTTCCTCAGCTTTTTTTTTTCAAAAGACCACAATACCCATCCAACTTGAGTGAAAATTACCCACCATTGCCCCCCACTGTTCACACAGACTTTTCAACCTATAATTGAGGGTACCACAGACTTTTGCCAAGCAGAAATAGCAATCCAAACACACTATAATCTGGGTTGCCAAACAGACATCAGCTTTTCAACATCCAACTTTTAACAATTCAGTTTTTACAATCCCAATTTTAAAAGCTGCTTTCTACAATCACCAGCTGAAACAAACAGGACCTTAGGCTATGAAGAAACCAAAACTAGACAAAGAGCTAGATAAAAGAATGTAAAAGAAGAGGATAAACGTACAAGATACTTTCATATTGTTGCAAATGAAGGAAGGAGGAAGAACTTTATTACCATTCTTGAGGGACCTGATGGGTCCGTTCGTGATACTAATAGTATGTATAATATTACTTATGACTACTATAAATCCTTATTCGGTTTTGAAGCTAAACTTAATATTAATCTATGAGACGATTTTTTAGTATAGATGAAATGATCTCTCGTGTAGATATGTGTCTTTGGAAACTTCTTTTACTGTAGAAGAGGTCAAAAAAGCAGTTTTTGATTCTTATTCTGGCGGTGCTCCTGGCCCTAATGGCATTCCTTTTATTTTTTTATCAAAAATTTTAGATTATTATTAAAGAGGACTTACTGAATTTGTTTAGAGATTTGGAAAAAAGTGAGCTAGATTTGTTTAGGCTTAATTTTGCCATGATCTCTGATTCCAAAGGAGAATAATGCTAGAAATATCAAACAATTCAGATTTATTAGTTTGTTAAATTGTAGTTACAAAATTATTACCAAGGTGTTAACCAATAGGATTAATTTTATTTGTAATAGAATCATTTTTGCAAAATCCGTTTTTATATAAAAAAAAGATATATTTTGGAGAGTGTGGTCACTGCTCATGAGGTAATTCATAAAATTCACTGAGACAAGGGTAAGGGTCTTGTGCTCAAACTTGATTATAAGAAAGCATATGATATGGTTAATTGGAGTTTCTTACTGGATATTTTGTCTAAAAGAGGTTTTGGGCTTAAATGGTTAACGTGAATTTATTCTATCTTGGATAAAGGCTCTGGGGGGGGGGTTCAAAATCAACAATGTTGAAAGCAAGTTTTTTCAAACTAGTAAAGGTTTGAGACAAGGTGATCCTTTATCCCCAATTTTTTTCAACATGGTGGCTGATGTTTTTGCCAGAATTTTACAGAAAGTTGCTAATAATGGTTTGTTAAAAGGTTTGTGTGAAGACTTCTGTCCAAGAGGTATAATTAATTTGCAATATGCTGATGATAGCCTCCTTTTTATTTTAGAATAATGAGAGCTTGCTTTACATTTTAAATGGTTTTTAACTTGTTTTGAACAAATGTCTGGTATGAGGATAAATTTTCATAAGAGTGAGTTGGTTCCTATTGGCTGTGACAAGAGTGATACAAAAAGGTTTGCAAGTATTTTTTGTTGTAAGGTAGGATCTTTCCCTATTAAGTACCTTGGTATCCCTCTCCATTAAGATAAAATTAAAAGGGAGGATTTTCAGCCGCTTATTGATAAGATTTTGAAAATGATTGCAGGTTGGAGGGGCAAACTCCTCTCCTATAGTGGTCGTTTAATTCTTATTCAAACTATCTAGCTAGTATTCCTCTTTACCTTCTATCTTTTTTTTAAAGTTTTCTAAGTGGGCTTTAGATCTCATTAATTCTCACTTGGTAAATTGTCTTTGGAATGATTACGAAGGTCACAATAAGCTTCATCTAGCTAATTGGCATCTAATGTATATGGAAAAGAAATATGGTGGTCTTGGGGTGCCTAATCTTAGGGATCTAAACCTGTGTCTTCTGGCCTCTTGGATAAAAAGGTTATGTATTAATGAGAATAAACAGTGGAGGGGTTTGATTAAATTCAAATACAAAACTGAGAAGCCTGATATCTTCCTTTGTGAGCCTGATCATACTTCAGTTTTTTGGAAAGGGGTTTTGTGGGTGATGCAGGCTACCAAGTTTGGTTATAAGTGGAATGTGGATAATGGAGCTAAGATTAGGTTTTGGGAGGATATTTAGTTTGGCTCTTCGTGTCTAGCTATTCAATTTTAGGATCTATATGTGTTAGTCAATGAAAAAGATTTCACGATTGCTGAGATTTGGGATGGTTCTAATATTAAATGTACTTTTAGAAGAACTTTTTTCTGAAAAAATGATGATCAGATGGTTTGAGTTGGTGGAAGTGGTAAACAGTATAAGGCTCATTGATGAAGAAGATGCTTTGGTTTGGAAATATAATAGTAATGCAGTTTACTCTGTTAAATCTCGTTATGCTATTATAAACTTTAGGGTGTGTGTGAAAAGATGTGATAATTGCCTAGAGGGGGGTGAATAGGATATTTAAAATTTTAAAAGAAGTTAATCGCAGGGGAAAAGGTATCGGAACTTCCGGTATATGATCGAAACTTCCGAAGGTATCGGAACTTCCGATTAAGTATCGGAATATCCGATCGCTACTGAAATTCAAGAACAAGTAACAATGTCTGGCAAACTACAATCTTCTTCTACTCTAGTTGAGTGCAAGAATGAGTAAACGATCTAGACTAGAGTAGCAACAATAGAGGTGTTCAAATAAAAAGATTACACACAAGTAATTCTAGAGAAATCAAACTAAAGAGACAAGAGTTTGTTTCTCGGAGTTTGGATCCTTGAGGAGATCTTACGTCTCCGTTGAGGAGGCTCACAAAGAGCTAGGTTTTTTTCAACCCTTTCCTCCCAAACCTCGGTCACACTTGAGATTCGGTTTCACTCTTGATTTCTTCCCTTTCGGAGGCGAAATCAACCTTCACAAACTTCTCACAGCGTCCCACACTCTTCGGGAGCTCGTAAGCGACGCATAGCCGTCTAAGAGTCCTTTAACCTCAAAGAGTAACAAATGCAAAGTGGTGTGATCTTGGAGATGCTCTCTAATGCTCAAGATGAATGATTTCGCTTTTGCTCTAGCACTAGAACTCACTTCTATTCCTCACTCTCTAGATGATCACTAGGATCAAAGAGCAGGACTCAAAGAATGCTTTGGAATGTGCTCTACAAGCTCACAAGTTTAGCCCAACAAAGTGTGTAACCCTCAAATGGAGAGGGTGAGAGGTATTTATAGTTTTAGCTCAAAACTAGCCGTTATACCCGCACTCAGCCCATATCGGAATATCCGATCACAACATCGGAACTTCCGAAGTGTGTAAACTTCCAGAACTTGGAAAATCTCAACGGTCGAAAACTAGACGCATCGGAACTTCCGATTACATGATTGGAACTTCCGAAGCTCACGGAGAGAAACCTCTAAGAAACTTTCTTAAAAAATTTCACTAAGTCCAAATCGGAATGTCCGATTCCTAGATCGGAACATCTGAAGCGTACAGAGAGTTCCCATAATAGAACTTAAACGCATCGGAACTTCCGACTTGAAATATCGGAAAGTTCAAACTCAACAAAGAGCATCCTTTTCGATTTCAACACGCATCGGAACTTCCGACTTGAAATATCGGAAAATCCGATCTGTTGTAGGGGCTTCAGACTCAGGCACAACTATGCATCGGAATGTCTGATCGTGTCAGAACTTCCGATCCAAGATCGGAATGTCCGACCTGAACTTTAAAGGAAATCATTCCGGTGCAAGTGCAGTGACTTCGTATCTCTCAAATGCAACTAGCTATCATTCATCTGAGCATAGAGACTAATTCTCGATTAACTACAATGCATCTCTCTTAATAGTATGGCATTCCTATGACTCAAAGTGTAAAATACATTGAATAAAGCCGTTTTCATTATCATTTCCTTTTTGAGGGTATCCATCGTCCATAGATGATCTCACATCGGGACTATTACCTGTTCACAAACTCATTGAACGCATTAGTCCCTTTAATCGTTTGTCATTAATCATCCAAAACTTCTTTAGTGGCCTAGATGCACTTTCAGGTTGTTACTTGTTTTCATTCCTGCAGTGTGGAGTCTGATTGCCTCCTCCCCCCCCAAATATATTTCTTTCACTAGCTTCTTTCTCATAACAAGATCATGAATAGAGATAATTTATTGCAAAGGGGTATGGATAGAGGAGTTTTATGTAGCTTCTATGATGAGATTAAAACTGTTATTCATCTTTTTTTCTATTGTGTTGTAGCCATGAATATTTGGGACATGGTTGATGAATTTTTTGATTTGAACATTGGGCATAACTATGAATCTGATGCTTGTTTTTGGCTGAGTAATAAGAAAAATGCTGCTTTGTATACTATTTGTATTGCTGCCCTTTGGAGCTTATGGAACAGTAGAAATAACATGATTTTTCATTTCCAGGGTTGGTCAAATGTAAAAACGGTTTGGAGAAGAATGCTGATCTCACTGAGGGATTGGAGTCCGTTGTACAAAGAAGAGATGGTGGTCCAGATGAATCAATTATGCAAAAGATTGAATTCCAGGCTTCAAGCGCCACTTCATTTGGGTTCTAGAGTAACGTGACCAAGAATGAAAACATGTTGAATGAAGTTCAGAAAGAGGATGTTGTTTCAGAGGAGCTGATCTCGTTTTTAGTTTACTTTAGTGGTTTGGTAGATGGCAAGCCGTGATTTTGATTACCCGCTGTTGAGCGTTCCAGTTTGTGTTTTGGATGTTTAATGTTGTCAAGTTCTAATGTGATCTAAAATTGACGATGTATCAACTGTTGCTAGTTTCACTAATGGAACTGGGGTATCAAAAAATTTGATGTCCTTTTGATTAAAAAATATATATACATATACAAGTGCTCTCGTACTAAAAAATTAATTGAAGACTTCTACATACTCTGGAATATGGGTACACACGGAATGCGAATACGCACTGTCCCACTTAATACATAAACGTGTGTACCTATTTTTAACTAGTGAGCATAATTCTAGTTAGAACACGGGTTTCAACTGAGCTATGCCTACGCTCAACCCTCCAGGTGGGAATTGTTAAGTGAAAACGAATGAAAACAGTGGACGGTGGTCTCTACAATTCGTAAAGTCAGACTGCAGCTGTTTTGGGAACTGAAAATGAACCAAATCCATATTTGATTCGAAAATTCAGACGCAACTGGGACGAGTTTTTTCTTCTTTTTGTTTTCTGGTACAACACGAAGTGAGCATTTCATTTTGTTCCTGCAAGTTTCACTTTCCGACGTTTGGAACAAGGCCGGATTTGTTTGATGCACAGAGGATTGGAACGGGATTATCTATAAAGTGATGGCATTGATCTCAATGGGGTAAGATGCAACCAAGAAATCAATTGTGCGCTCATGAGACAATCGAAATAATTTGCATACAACGAACCCAAGATCTAGCGTCAAATTTACAGAGAAAATCAACGCCAAACAATGTGCCCTAGGCCCTCTTTTGGATAGTTTTTTTTTTAAATATAAGCTGAAAGGAGTAGAGCCTAAAGGACAACTTCTGATTGTGAGAGAAGATGTTCAGAATCTTTTCGGTTAGCAAATAATCCAATTTTCTTTTAAGCAGAAACTAAGACCCCGTTTGGTACGGTTCCAGATTCTAGTAGAAACTAGTGAAACGGGGTTGAGGGTGATTCAACCGCGGTGTGGAAAAAGAAGAAACGTTTCGAGGAGAATCGTTCCGAGTTTTAGCCGTTTGGTTAGGTTTCTCCTAGATTTTAGTAGAAACAGCTCGGTTCTAAGTTGCCAAACGAGACCTAAGAATAAGCAATCCAAAAAAGGCCCTGGTCAATAAGAATAGATGCATTCACCAAACAACGATGCAAACAGGCACAACGAAATTGCACACGTCCTCTCCCAGCAACAATATACTCCCAAATTTATATGGCAACATGGCTGCTCATCGATGATAAGGGTTGAATTAAGTTGTAGCAAATAGGGATAACAGTTTTACCTATGGGTTTGAGTACCGCGGATATCCGACCTGATAAGAGCGGGCATATATAGCTCTTCAGATATATGGGTTTTTAGGTTTAGGTAACCGATAAGATCATAGGATAAACGTGTGTGTCAATTTGTACCCATAAGTATCCTATGACATATGGACCCACTGAAAAGAGGTTAACAATGCCTAGAGGGGGGGTGAATAGGCGATTTAAAATTAAAACTAAAACGTCGCAGCGGAAAGAGTATCGGAACTTCCGGTGTAGGATCGGAACTTCCGACTTAATCGGAACTTCCGATACTTGTTCGGAATGTCCGATAGAATTTGACAAGAGGACTTCCTACTAAGTGCCACAAGCGACAAGAGTAATCTACGAATTTAGTAGCAGTTAAATATATTAGCAAGTATATGAAGGGCACAACAAAATGTACAAAAGCGAATCAAGCAGAGAGACAAAGATTTGATCCCGGAGTTCGAATTCTTGAGGGAATCCTACGTCTCCGTTGAGGAGGCTCCAAAGAGCCGGGTCTTTTCCAACCCTTTCCTCCCAAACCTCGGTCGCACTTGAGGCTTGGTTTCACTATTGGTTCCTTTCCTTTCGGAGGCGCTGTCGGCCTTCACAAACTTCTCACGGCGTCCCACAACCTTTGGGAGCTTGTGAGCGACGCCTAGCCGTCTAGGAGTCCTTCAACCTCCAAGAGTAACAAATGCACCGTTGATCGATCTTGGAGGAACACTCTAATGCTCGAGATGAATGACACTTGCTCTTTTACTCAAGCTCTAGATTTCAACTCTTGTCCTCACTCTCTAGATGATTCTTAATATCAAAGAGGAGGGCTCAAGAGAATACTAGAAAAGGCTCAAAGTGTTCTAGAGTTCTGCCAATGAGAGTGTGTAACCTTCCAAAGGAAGAGGAGTGGGGTATTTATATAATCTTGCAAAAAACTAGTCGTTATACCCGCACTCAGCCACATATCGGAACTTCCGATCAGGACATCGGAATGTCCGATCTGTGTATACTTTCAAAACTCAAGCGCACTCCAACGGTCGAAACGAGATGCATCGGAACTTCCGATGTTGACATCAGAACTTCCGATGTTCTCAGAAAGACACTTTGACAAAAATCTCTAAGTCCATATCGGACTGTCCGATATATATATCGGAACTTCCGACTTAACATCGGAATGTCCGAATGGAGATATCGGAATGTCCGATATTTCCAGAGAGCTCCCTTTTTCAGGTTTGAACACATCGGAACTTCCGATCAAAAACATCGAAACTTCCGATCTTTACAGAGAGCACCCTGGAATGTGTCAAACATGTATCGGAACTTCCGATCCAACATATCGGAACTTCCAACCCTGTTTCCACGCATCGGACTTAAGCACATATGCACATCGGAATGTCTGGCAACATCGGAACTTCCGATGTGAGATCGGAATGTCCGACTTGAATTTTAAGGAAACCAAATTCCAGTGCATGAGCGGTGACTTAGAGCCTCTAAAAGAATTAATATGATATTCATCTGAGCATAGAGACTAGTCTATATCAATTACGATGCATCCCTCTTAATAGTACGGCATTCCTACGACTCAAAAACATAGAAATTAAAAGCATAATGCTGTTTTACCTGCGTAATCTTGTTTGAGGGTATCCTTCGCATGTAGGTGATCTCATTTTGGAACTTTTACCTGTTCACAAGCTTATTGAATACATTAGTCCCTTTAATCGTTTGTTATTAATCCACCAAAACTAATTTAGGGGCCTAGATGCACTTTCACCCACTTTTTAGAGATATACATAGCTAAGTCCTTGAATCTCAGTTCATCCAGCCCTCCACAGCTCCACTCCATTCCCCCACGTGGCTACGGCTCACTCCTCTAGTTGCAATTCTCCATTCCCCCCACGCCTGCCCTCCTGCACTTGGCCGACTATCACCGCCTCTGCCTCCCCTTAGCACCGACTTGACCTCCTCACCTACCGCCTCCCAGGCCGCCTCCCTCTGCCTTGCCCTTGACCATCTCCAACCATGTCTCTTCTCCTCTCCATTTCCCTCCGCGAAGGGATTCTCATTCCCTTCAGTGCTCCAACTAATCCCTTCAGCATTCCCTTCGTGAAGGGATTCTCTCTCCCATTCCATCTAGCAAGGGATTGTCTCTCCTTTCCCTATACAATTCTCTTTAAAAGGAATCTGTTGGAGATGAGGGGAAATAAAGGGAATGGGAATGAGGAAAGAGAACAGGGAAGGGAATGAAATGAAGAGAATATGGTTGGAGATGGTCCCGCCGCCATCCTCCTCTCACCACCACCTCTGTCTCCCTCGGTGCCGGCTTGGCCCCCTTGCCTTCGCCCTGCCCTTCCCTTCCCCCCTCGCTTCTCTCTCATGGATCCCCCTCCAGCGATTCTCTCTCGCGCTTCTCTTCGTCAGATCCGGATCCGGTGGATCCACGCCGGATCTCGTGACCCTCGACATATCCGACGTTTCCCTCGACCCGGTGACCTTTTCACGAGACCCTAGGGGAGCCCAGTCGGCTCAACGGATCCATGGCGACGGAGCTGACCGAAGATGACTGACCTCTAGAGGAATCCGTCGAGCCGACTGGGAAAGGTTGGGAAGAGCTCAACGCCATCGTGAAGGCCCTAGTCACTGACCTGCTGGGACCCATCCTTCTGGCACTGCGTGAAATCAGGTCGAACGGCAACTTCTTCCAATCCCGCAGCTTCTAGGATGGAAATTTCTCTGGTATAACGAAAAAAAATAGTTCCCCTCTTGGCAGTTTTTTTTTCCTTGATGGATTCCTTGCCCACCAATGATCCATTTCCGAGCATACGGAGATTATAGTGTTGTCTGATTTATTTGGCAAAAACTTCAGGAATTGGCTTGTGTGCATCTATACACTTACTAGAATCAAACTGCTGCTTGATTATGCAATCAATTAATGATGTAGTATTTTGTCTCACTTTATGGATATGCACACGTTCGTGTTATGAATTCCCCTTTTTGATGAAAAGATTGACATTGAAAATTAGCTATAGATCATTGCATCTTCGAATGGATGTCATCGGATGTGCTTATTAGCGACATAGATATCATTCATGAACATACAACTACCTATGGTTATTTTATTCTGCTTGTGGTCTCTTTCACCTATATTTTGTTCTCCTTTTTCTTACATGCTAATTTGATTCCTTGTTTCATCAATCAATTCTGGGTATCGGGTTAATCAATCAATTCTGGGTATCATATGATGAAATTATGTTAGTGTTAATCGATCAATTATGTGTCTAAGTAGATGAGTTTTATGTATACCTCCGCCCATGGGTATCGAATACCCATTGGGTTTGAGCATGTGTATGGATCTGTACCCGTAAAGTTTAGTGGGTTTGGGTGGCGGGTTTGAAACAGTTGTACCGGAGGTACCCACCCGATTGCCATCCCTAGTGGCAAAGGGATTGGACCAATCTATCTACCGATATCTCTATTTTTAGATATGTATGGGACCTAGCCGCTCGGGCTATGCACCTGATTCACTGTAGTTTCTACGGTACGAGCTACAGTGTTTTTAATTTTCCTTTTTTCCTAGAAAATAGTTTTTTTGTTTTTTAAAAAAATTCTAGGAAAAATCTTCTCATCTCTTTGTTAACGTTGGGTTACCGTATTTTTATTTTCTTATTTTTTCTGTTTTTAAAGAATTTTTTCTCTATTAAAATTTATGATTTACCCTTGACAACCCACATATAACTAGTTAAGGGTCTAAAAAGGAAATTCATTTAATCCCGGTCATAGATAGAGGAAACAATTGAGTGGCTAGTGTATTTGCATACTACCCAACATGGGAAGCGATGGAGCTATGGCTACGTACGGTGAAATGTACCACCTATACGAGCTTTATTGGGTTGCTAGCCGGATACTATATATGGTTTGCAATTGAAATGGACTTAATCAAACACCAAATGATGTATCGTTTACAGTGTAAAAAAACTACATTGCAAAAGGCGAATTAAACACAACCCACATTTGGTCTATCTGCTCCTGATTGAGGTCTTCAATCCGCGGGTTCGTGTTAAGGTCCAAAAGAAAGTTACAGCAGCTACGACGGAAATTATATTTTGTTGTGTTTATAGTATTAACAAATTAAAATATTGAATATGTACACAATATAAGTCTCTTTCAAATAAATAGTAAAAATCACTTCCTTCAGTCACAAATAGTAGTTATTTTGGACATCGATACGGTCCTCGAAACTCAACTTTGACTACCAATTTTTATTGTAATATATTTAAAAATTCTAATAAAATTATAGTATTATGAAAAGTACGTTTCAAGATAAATCTACATATATGATTTTCAAGCATCCAATCTAAATATTTAAAAAGATATCGTTTCAAAAGTTTGACTGCATGTATATCAAACCAACAAGTTTTTATGAATCAAAATAAATAGTGCTTTAGAAGGTACTAATATTTCATAATAAAACCATAAGTCAAATATGAAATAGCTAAATTACTAATACATGTCCAAAAGATCATAAGCCAATAAGGCCACAATAGTTAGGTATGAGAAATAGGGGAGCTGTTTGGGTATTGAAATCCTCTGCAGTCATCTTCTCTGACTTTAGATGCTACGGTAGGACCCACACGTGGTAGGGCCCACATGCAGTGCAACAATGGCGCCTGCAGCTAGCGGAATGTTGGCCTTAGAGCATCTCCAAGAGGGGCCCTAAATATGGTCCTAACTTGAATTATAGGGCTTTTGGGGAAAAGATTAACTCCAACAAGGACCCTAAATTGTTAAAATTTAGCAAATTGTTTTAAGGCCTCTAAGAGAGTAGCTATATTTAGCAACTCTGTGATTGAGCCCTATCTTCGTTGGGTTTTAGGGCCTAATTGCTGGAGTGAATATTTCGTTGGAGCCCTAAATTTAATTAGTTGGGGTCCTAAATTAAAATTTAAGGCTCATTTTTAGGGCTCTCTCTTGGAGATGCTCTTAGTTCCGTGTTTAGGGTCCAAAATCATACACCCCGCTATAGCTAGTTATTTAGGATACTGCTCCTAACAAACCATATCAATCTCACTTGCAAAATGCATGCACATTTGCTATGTGCTTATAAAGCTATCGATGATAAGGTTTCATGGTTGAAAGCAAAAATTTATTACATGATTAATTAGATGACCCAATTTGCAAGTTCGCATTGTCGAAGGGTCAATTTGGAGTTGTTTCACTACACAAGTACACAACTAGATGACAATCCGCTCATTGTCGTGGACAGTCTTAATTCTAACCGAGAGAAAAAAATCTTTTTAAAAATTTTGAAATGAGAAGAAAATTTATTTTCTTCTAAAAAAATGTGCAAATATTTTTATGAGAAAAATGGAAAAAATTTAAAATTAGAAATAAAAAAAATAAAAAACACTGTAGCTCAGCACTGTAGTTTCTACTGTGCCAAGCAACACGCGTCACCCTGACGTTGAAATTACCGATAATAGTAAGTATATATATACTTATACTTAAAGCCGAGGGAATTGGAGGCCTGGCAGCTGTGCTACATCAGAGTCATCGTGTTGTGGCCCTCCAAAAAATACAAAATTACAGATATATTCTTCTACAGTTTTTTTGCAAAAAGGACCCCGTAGTTCGGCATATTCGCAAAAGGGTCCTCCACCGGTAAACTAAAATTACAAATAGGTCATATCACCCCCCCACCCCCGCGCAAGAACACGTGATCATGCAAAATTAGCCGATTTTTTTTCTAAAAAAACGAACAAGTCTTCTACTGGATTTTTTAGCGAATGAACTCTGTGGTTACGCAAATTCACTGATGGCTCATAGCCAGCCAATTTTTACAAATATACTTATACTTAAAGCCGAACGAATTGGAGGCCTGGTAGCCGTGCCATGTCAATGTCATCGTGTTGCGGCCCTCCAAAAAATACAAAAATTATGGATAGGTCTTTCCATCGGTTTTTTTTTTGCAAAAATAACTCCATAGTTCGGTATATTCGTAAAAGGGTCCTCCACAGGTAAACTAAAATTATGGACAGATACTTAAACCATTTTGCCCCAAAAAAGAACATGTGGGTATGCAAAATTAGCCGATTTATTTAAAAAAACGAACAAGTCTTCTACCGGATTTATTTAAAAAAACGGCCAACCAATTTTTTTTAAAAAAAACACAATCGAGGAACCGAAATTGTGTTTTTTACATATAAAAAATCAGCACAATTTTTTTCGAGCGACGCAGCAACAAAAATTACGAATAGATCATCTCATTATTTCCCCCCAAAAAGAACCATGATTGCGCAAAAATAGCTGATTTAAAAAAACGTAAACAAGTGCTCCATCGAATTTTTTTAAACAAAGAACCACGTAGTTACGCAAATTCACCAATGGTTCTTAGCCAACCATTTTTTTTATAAAAAACACAACTAAAAAATCAAAATTATGTTTTCTAAAAAAACAAAAAATTTCTCGAAGTGCGGCATCGCGCGTTACTCAACCTAGTAGATTACAAAGCTCAAGACCTTTTATTTACTTCATCTAGTGACATGCTTTTTAAAAAATGTACGGAAAACCTCACTGTGAGACCCCGGATCAGCTATCCGAAATCTCCTGTGTATTTCCGTACTAGTCCCAGATCAGTAGCTAGTACATACAGTCATAGTGATACTTCATTGCCGAACATAACGAAAATTGTAACATAAATATTAAAGTATGGGCCACATGGCCACTTATTACAATACTCGGTCAACAGACCGGAGACACGACAGCGGAAAACGAAAGCAAAAACAAGCGAACACCAAAACGCCACAGGCGACGACTAGAAACACGGCTAGTTATCATGGCAATCCTCCTCGAACTCCTTGGGGTAGAACTCACCATCTTTAGCTGCGTCTTGAAAATTCTCTGATGGTGACAAGTTGATGTAGCACATGAGTACAAAAGTACTCAGCAAGTCGGGGGAAGTATGATTATGTGGGGCTTTCCAAAGGAAGCTTAACAGGGTTCATTTGCACAAAGCCAAATTTTATTAAACCATACTTAAGTAATAAATTTCACAAAGCATCTTTTTACAATTCTTTTTAACAATTGAATTATTTAATATTGCAGTGAGGTTCTATCCACCATCACTAATATAAAGGCTCTAACCGCCAACTTTTAAAAGATCAAGGTTAATCATATGACTCCATCCGTCAAGTATAAAACAGGTTCTTTCCACCTGGTTGGCTCTATCCGCCAATCGACATCCGAGAGTTCTAACCACTCCCGAATCCCAAAACAAAACACTTTTCAGTTTTTAAAACCAAAATCAAAGTCTACCAATATGAAAGCATTCTTTGCTTTGCCTTTGACCGTAGGCACGGCTATTCGAATAGTTTTAACTCTGCAGAGGAGTAAAACTTTACCCACAAGACATGCTCATCTCTTGATGCCTCCGGATTAACACATTTCCTTTGGTGTGCCGGCAGAGAGATCATGACAAGGCCGTTACAATGTATTCACCCAACCCGACCCACCCGCTGAGGTTTCACCGCTGTTAGGGTTCTAGCCACCCAGTACAGAAGCCCCCTCTTGCGCCGTGTGAGAAAAACGACATTGCCTCTATCCGGCACTCACATTCCACCGAGTGGTGAGTCTAAGTTAGGATTCTACAAATTAGTTAGCCAGGTCGTACCATTATAGACATGTGGTAGTACGGTTATGCTTAGAATGGACAATCACAAGCGTCGGTCCTTAATTGACTTGGGGCGGTACTTGCACAAGACAACTAATGCTCCATCTGCACCCACCCGACAATCCAATCCGCCCAAGTCCAAACCATTTTTTCTTTTCTTTTTATTTTAGAAAAACAGTACCATAATCATAATAATAATTTCCAAATCATACTTGAAATCATTCTTTTTGAGTAATTCAACCCATGGGTTGTTTTCATAAATGACGGTCCTAAGCAATTCTACCGTATTATGTCACAAAGGATACCATATAAGCATAAGCATGGTATAACAAATGTCCTAGGGTTGCAAGTAACATGGATGTCAATCACAAAGGAGAAAATTAAAATTCGGATTAACTATACCCTTATATTTGACATACGATAAAGCATAGCATGCAAGTTATAAAACATTTAAAACATGTTTATAAACGTAGGTTCAAGATGCGTCAAGGAGACTTGCCTTCAGTCGCGGCGAGATCGTCAAACGAGGAAAGTCCGGCGGCGGGGTCGGCGGTCGCGTCGGGGTCCTCTGCTACGCGCAAATCGAGGCAATAAATAAATACAAGAAAATAAATAAAAATCTAAAAATTACAAAAGTAGTACTGGCAGGTAGATCTTGATTTTAGATGAAGAGTCAATCGTAGTTCGGACAGAGAAGTTATGAGCGTCCGAAGTTTGAATTTCGAAAAATTGGAAAACTAGGAATATTCCGAGAATATTCCTTTTCGGATTTTTCTGAATTTTGGATTTGTTTTGTGTC
This sequence comes from Rhipidocladum racemiflorum, assembly GCA_036346355.1. NCBI lineage: Eukaryota > Viridiplantae > Streptophyta > Magnoliopsida > Poales > Poaceae > Rhipidocladum > Rhipidocladum racemiflorum. The sequence continues at coordinate 5,594,660 of CM070583.1, forward strand.
TTTGACGTGTGGGGCCACCATGTCATCCTCATGGGATCTTCTTCTTGCTTTGGGTTGTGGCCATGGCCATGAAGGCCAAGCTTTAGGGCTTGAGGGTGGGGCTGCCATGGCGCGAGGCGCCATGGCAAGCGATGTGGCGAGGGCAAGGCGGCGCAGCGTCTTGCGCGGCGAGCCCACACGCACACACAAAGGGAGCTTCCAAAAAAAAAAATAGAGCCATTTTTCTCCAAAAAAACCCGATTTCCACCATTTTTGCATGGAATTAACTCAAATAAAAACATGGAATCTCTAGATAACCTCCCTAGGGACCTAGAGGAGCAAGGAATTGGATTGATTCTCACCGGAGACGATGAATTTGGAGACGAACGGAACTCCTGCCGAACCGACAAAAACGCGAAATTCGTCTCCAAAACTTGAGGCTAAAATAGATTGAAAGGTTAGATTCTAGACTACCTCACGGTCACAAGGAACCAAGTAGCACGAAGAATGACCCACCGGAGAGAGATCTACGGACAAGAACGCGAAGAACACCGAAAATATAACCCGGCGTCGGTTTTCTTGATCTCACGGGCGCACGAGTGGAAGAGGCTAAAGGAGGCTCATACCACCGGGACGGGGATTCTTATACGGAGAGAATGGAGGTGGAATCACGCGGAACAGAGTTGAAACGGCCGAGTTATGAGCATTAATGTCCATTTCGGTTTTTCCTTAATGCGATGGTTTCTGGCGAGATTAGCGGCTAATGAAGGTGGGGAATGGCAAGAGGGCGTCGATACGGATCCAACGAAACCGGCCGTTCGTGATTTGGAGTTGATTTGAGGGAGATATGAGCATTTAAAGCAAGCCCTAGCCATTGGAAGCTTGTTGGAGCTTCCTCTACTCTTCATGGCTAGAGGAGGAAGACGACACTGTTCATGTCACGTGGCAGCACACGATTGGCCGAGAATTACGTAAATGATCCGCCCTAGAGAAAAATTAGGAAAAATGGTCTAAAAATTCTGAAAAAAATTCCTAGAACCATTTTGGAATATTTGGGACCCAATAAAATTGGTTTCGCTGAATTTAGATGAATTTTGTGGAATTAAATATTCATGTGTGGATTGCGGGCATTAAACAAAAGCCGAACGAGATAAAATAGGAGCGAAGGTCCAAAAATCCGGGGAATAGTTCCTAAAATCATATTGGAATATTTGGAACATAATTGAAGTAGTTTTGGGATTTTTGGACTCGGGTGAAATTTCGGGTACCGGCGGGAACCGGAAAATTCGATTTTTCGACCGGAGGGAATTAAATCCCGATTTTGGATGGGAAAGGATGCCAGGTTAATATAAACACCAGGAACACTCCAATTTTTGAATTTAATTTATTTAAATTAGATTTTTCTCCAGAAAGCAAAACTGAGGATGTTACACTCACTAATTTTGTCCATCAACGAAACCAAAAGCATTTGAATTTACAATTTTTTCTTTTTTACGAATAAATTTTGTCTATGATAAAATAGTTTAGTGACATACAACCATCTAGCGAAATACGCCAGCGTAAACTTCTACAAAAGCAATCAGTGCCATAATAATTTTCATATCTTGTGTGCTTAATGGGTTTGTATCTCAAAGTTTTCAAATATCTTCCATTCTTAATAGGCGTGTATGTACCTCAAACTTTTTTTTTTGAAAAATACTCGAGAAAGTTTTACCTTTTGATAGAAAATTCTATTAGATCATACAGGACATACCTTTCTCATAGCAAAAAACAATCTAGATCATTCAGGATATACCTTTCTCATAGTAGAAAACAATCATCCATCTCAACCACTAGATACGTAGGTGTGGCGCCACACCGCACAAGCGGGCAACACCATGCAAGAGTGATTTTACACAAAACAGTGAAATTAAAATGCATTAATAGCATTATCAAAAATTTTAAAAATCATACAAATTTGATCATGATTTAAAAAATTTATGGTAGCTTAGGCATGCTCTCAGGACCTTTCTCAAAAAGTTTTCAACATGATTTAATAGCTCAATTAAACCAGTGAATTTGCTTTAAATGCATCAGTAGAATTGTTAGAATTTTTTTTAAAAATGCACAAATTTGATTATGATCAAGAATTTTTATGGTAGCTTAGACACGCTCTCATAATCCTTATAAGAAATTTTAAAAATTAAATTAATTTGATGGCTCTGAAAAACCAAAAATAATTAAATTTAAACGCATTAGTAGCATTGTCATAATTTTTAAAAATCGCAAAAGTTTGATCATAATCTAAATTTTTTATGGTAGTTTATGTATGCTCTGAGAACCCTTCTCAAAAAGTTTAAAAATTTTCAACATGATTTGGTAACTTAATTAAATCAGTAAATTTGCTTTAAATGTATTAACAACATTGTTAGGATCATGATCTGATTTTTTTTATGGTAGCTTAGGCATGCTTTTAGGACCCTTCTTAATTTTTTTTTTAAATCTATAAATTTAGTAGCTCAATTAAATCACTGAATTTGTTTTAAATACATTAGTAGCATGTCGTGATTTTAAAAAAATTGCAAAAGTTTGATCATGATCAAAAATATTTACGGTAGCTTAAGCATGCTCTTAGGACCCTTATCAAAAAGTTTCAAAAATTTATAAATTTAGTAGCTTAATTAAATCGGTTGCTTTAAATTCATTAATAGCATTGTCAGAATTTTTTAAAAAACGTACAATTTTGATCCTGATCTGAATTTTTTATAGTACATTAGGAATGCTCAGAGGACCTTCTCAAGTGTACGAACTGTGCTTGTTGATACAATTGGCTGGGCATTTCTTGATATTGTCATCATTTTTAGAAGATTTTTTTAAAACAAATATGACCTCACGTTTTACAATTGCATTTTCAAATATATTTAATACAATATTATCATAGTTTACTGACATGGGTTCTAGCCAAAAAAAAAAAAAGGTCAGCAGAAGCATTTTTTAGCAAGCAAATAATATCAAAAATAATTTTCATGATTTCAAAACTTATCATTTCAGCAGACACATTCTTTAGCAACCAGATAATTTCGCAATAATTTGTATACTTTCAATCCAATCATGTCTCTTCTACAAAGGTGCCAAATACACATGAGTTATAACACAAATGCCTTCCAACCTTATCAGGTGTGTCCAATGTTTCTGAATCCATCTGAGTAAAAATTCCCCATTGATCCAATTCTTCACTTCAAGGTACAACTGGACAGGGGCGGAGCTAGGAAAAAAATTCTAGCTTGGACAAGATTTTTCATAGACAAGTTGATATATGCATACAAAGTTGATAATTGCACTAGTTTTAAACTAAAAGCAATCTTGAATTCCAATACACATGATGGTGTGTATAGATGAAATTACCAGTTCAAATTTCAATTCAATACCAAAATATTCTAATCTCTATGCTAAACGCATAAACCAATGAAGCGTGATTAAAATTAGGATTTCGGCATTTGTAAGTACAACCTCCATTAGGTTGATCCATTAAGTTGGTTTTGGTGATTAATGACAAATCCTAATATGAGACTAATGTTTAAGTAATTACTATTTTCGTCTCATCAAGGATGATTGGTGATCATTGACAAATCTACTTTTTAATGAGGCTAACATATTTATTGAGCTTATGTTTAGTATCCTCACATTTGGATAGAAAATGGAAAACCCAAGGTATGCATTGTATCAATGTTTATTATTTTATTGCATACTTAGGATTTAAGTTGAAGTATGAATTTCTCCGTTGCTTTAACCAAAAATTGTGTATAATGTTTTCCAATCCATATATTACATGGATGCACACATTTAGGGGGAGTTCACACTCTAACTTAATGTTTCATTGCATTGATCTATTCCTCATTACAACATATAAAGGATCAAGACATTGAAACTAGATCTTTGAGTATACATTTAACATGCATAGTTGTAGTATACTCATGGTATCATAGGATATGCTCCAAAGAAATAAAATTGGATACGTGCATATTGATTCAAGATCAATTATATGTATGCACATATCTTTATGGAGTTTATCTTATAGTTGATGGCTTAAAGTAACGATCATTTCCATACATTCCACATATTATGGATCATTACTTTCCATCAACATGAGTATATGAAACTCGTGTAGTTATTGTATACTCATATCAATTTAAATGAAGATTTAAATTGAGGTCGTTTATCTCTTAATAATCAAAGAACATTGCATCATGAGTTGATGGTGTTCTTATGATCGATTAAGGATAATCGATAGTTCTTGAGTATAACTTGAAACATTAGTTGTATCAATATACTTAAGACACAAATACAATTATTCATCTAAATTGATTTAGGTTGTGCTCAATCATTATGGAGGCATTCATTATGAGTTAATTGAGTGCAAGGATGATTGAGACAACTATGCATCTTGGACTAACTATTTTCATAAGTGATGATTGAGCCGAGGTTAGGTCCAATGATGGTTAAGATAAAGAAAGCGGGACAAGGGCGACATCATGAGGTGATGAGCGTCAAGAGAGATCCGTTGAGAAGGAAAAGAAAGAATGTTCATCAGAGGAGATGAACAAGATATTTGTGAGAGGGTGATGATCAGGTAAAGAGAAGTAGAGCTGTGTGACGATCTTGAAGAGAAGATGATCGTAAATCATGAGGACTTCAAGAGAGAGCGATGTGACAATCCCGGGAAATGAGGTATGATTGAAGATCATAAAGGCCCCAAAGGATTGATCGCGTCTTGGCGTCAAAGGTAACTAGATAAAGTGTCTTGTTATGGCGTGCGTACTATTAAGAGGATGCAACGTGGATGATTTAGAAGTGTCTCTGTGCTCAAGTGTTATCTATCCTTAAATAGATGAGAGACACAATACATCACGTACACGGGAGTTGTTTAATGCGGATCGGATGTTCCGATTGGGGATCGGATGTTCCGACCCATCGAAAATCGGTGGTGTGTTTGTGAAGTCTAGAACCTCTGTGAGGATCGGATGTTCCGGTCTTTGGATCGGATGTTCAGATAAGTGTTAAACTCAAAAGGGTGCTCTCGGTCAAATCGGATGTTACGATCATTGAAAATCGGAAGTTCCGATCAGTGTATTTTGCAAGTGTGCTGATTTTTTTGCACGATCGGAAGTTCCGATGTAAGTTAGATGTAAGTTCCGATGTTTGATCGGAAGTTCCGATGTCGATCGGAAGTTAGATGTAGACAAAACTTTTTGAAAGGTTTTACGTAAGGTGCCTCTCTGTCGGTCGGAAGTTCGATGCAAGTTCGATGTATCGGAAGTTCCGATATTGGTTCGATGTGTTTATTGGATTGAGTTTGTTACGGAGTTTTAGCCTTTGATCGGAAGTTCCGATGTTGAGATCGGAAGTTCCAGATGTGTAAAACGGCTAGTTTTCTTGCTCCAGCGGCTAGTCTTTGGGTGTGGGGTATAAATAACCCCTTGGCCGGTTGGGGAGAGAGTTGAGGATATTGTTGAAGGGCTAAACAAGAGGTTGAGCTAGTGGAGTAGAGAATACCTTGTGATGCATTTGTTGCTCCTTGGTCATCTCATTAGCTAGAGAGAGCTTTAATCACAAGTGTTGTGATTAGGAGTGGATTGAGTTCCTTGTTTCCTTCCCTTGTGATCTTGGTGATCCTCTTTGAGTGAGGTGTGGGAAGTGAGAGTTAGTCTCGAAGAATGAGTTAGATTGAGATACATCTTGAGCACTAGAGTTCATTTTCAAGATCATCCATTTGTTGGATTTGTTACTCTTGGAGTTTGAAGACTCCCTGGAAGACGGCTGGCGTCGCTCACGAGCAACCAAAGTGTGTGGTGTGCCAGTGAGAAGTTTGTTGAAGGTTCGATTTCACCTCAGAAAGGGAAGAAATCAAGAGTGAAGCCACATCTCAAGTGCGACCGAGATTGGCGAGGAATAGAGGTTGGAAAAGACCCGGCTCAAGTGTGGCCGAGCCTCCTCAACGAAGGCGTAGGAACCTCCTTGGAGGAAGTCCGAACCGGTAAACAAATCATCGTGTCAATTCTTTACATGTGCTTATTGCTTTACTTTGCTATCTTGTATTGAATTGATCTATCTAGTGTTGATCATCTCGCTAGCTAGCTTTACTTCAAATTGTTGATACTTGCTTGTGCTAGCTTTGAGTAGAATTAATTTGTGTTTAGGCGTAATTCGTTTTGCAATTCTCTAGACTACTGTTCTAATCGGATATTCACCTCGTATCGGACATTCCGATTAGACACAGGCTCTCCGACTCCATGCTCCGGAAGTTCCGATCTCTTTCATTGCGTTGATTTAGAATTTTGAAAATCGCCTATTCACCCCCCCTCTAGGCGTCCATCCTCGATCCTTTCAATTGGTATCGAGCCCACGGTCACTCTCATATTAGGCTTTACCGCTTAGAGAGTAAAAAGGATGGCGACTAGCGGATTTGTGCACTCTCACGATTCACTAATGCTTTATGGTTATAATTATGCTCATTGGAAATTATGCATGATTTCATTCTTTAAATCCATGAGCCCACAATTATGGTGGATCGTAGATGTCGGCTTTTCTCTTCGTCTAAGCCAAGTGGCTCCAACTAAAGGAGAAGAGAAATGCTTACATCTAGGCAGCTCAAGCTACTAACGCTATTTTTAGTTACGATGAGATATTTGATGAGATATACAACCTCAAGAGTGCTCATGATATGTGGACAATGCTTCAAGACAAATATGATGTGTCCACATCATCAAATGAGATTGCATACAAGAACGGATGTCGGTTGATGATTCTTCAACCTCTACATCAAGTGATGAAGAACCGACACCACCATCTACCTCCTCTTCCGCCCCAAGCAATGACAACACTCCTATTTGCCTCATGGCAAAGGAGAAGAAGGTATCACACACATCCAAATCTCAAATTGTAGATGATTCTAGTAAGAGTGATGATGATAGTGATACCGGGATTATGATGATAGGTTTGGTGATATTGAAATATCAATTTCCAAAATGCTTGTCTTGCTTGATACAATAGAAAAGCAAGAAGACACTCGAGAGGCAAGAAGATTTGCTCATCTTTGAAAAAGAAAGAAATCTTGAACTTGAGAGTGCTCTTGCTAATGAAAAGGTGAAAAATGAATCTCTTGAGAAGGAGAAAACTAAATACAAAATTTTGAAGTTGAAGCATGACTCACTTCAAAAGGATTATGATGATCTTAAGGAAAATCATGAAAAGATCCTTCTCGAGGAATTCACTATGCACTAGAAGTAAACATTAGTATTCAATGTGATTTAGTTGATGAAATGCCTTGCTCAAATGTCATTCCTTGCATTTCATCCAAAATTGATATGTCTACTCTACAGCTTTGATATGCCCTCATGCTCTAATGATATTGCTTCAAGTTCCTCTATGTTGTTAGATACTAATCTTGTAGAGGAAAACAATGAGCTCAAGAAACAAGTCACAAAGCTGGAAAGTGACTTGGAGAGAAGTGCTACAAGGGCAAAGCCATCCTCAACAAGATCTTGAGCCGAGCCTCGGTGCCTCAAGATAGAAGAGGACTTGGCTACATCTCCAAGAGGGAGAAGAACAAGCCAAAGCACATGGAAAACTCTCAGAAGATCAAGAGGTGCTTTGGATGCAACAGAAGGGTCACCTTGCCTCGGTGTGCCCAAATCAAGTTGATGGCACGAGAGCGTCATCAAAGATGAGGCTTGACGACAAGAAGCAAAACCTTAAGAGGACTAGAAGAGGTCGGACTCAAATTTGCTTCAATTGTCGGCAAAGGGTATATCATTGAGGCTGTCCCAAAGGTATAATCCCTAAGCCTATTATTCATTTTAATGATTATTTGCTTAGGAAGGACAAGAACGGCAATGTAATTGCCAAGCTTATCAAGTCCCCTATGCCCGCCAAAAATGATGTTAGTCATTTGCATAGGAAGAAGTAAATCTAGAAATGGATTTGCAAAAATTGTTAGGACTCCTAAGCCAACTCAAAGCAATTCAAATAAATTGCTTAGGAGAAATAACAATAGCAAATTATTTGCTAGATATACTAGATCCTCTAAGCCTTCTCACTTTAATGATTATCACTTGCTTAGAAAAGATCAAACTAGAAATAGGGTTGCTAAATATGTTTGCCCTCCTAAGCGTTCACTACTCAATGACAATTATATGCTTAGGAGGAATAAATATTGCAAACCTATTCCTAGAAATGTTAGTCATTCAATTAATGCTAAAGTTAGGGCCATTTGGGTTCCTAAATCTATTGTGACTAATATTGTTGGACCCAACAAGGATTGGGTACCAAAACCACCTAAAAGGTTTTTAGGCAATGAGAGATGGATTGGACACTTGGCTGTCGAGGAAAACAAGATTTCATCATGTCAAATGGAGCCAAGCATGAGGAAGATCATTCTATTATCATGAGCCAATGCCATCTCGGTAACTTGCAACTTAAATTGATTATTTTATTGCTTAGCCTTGTGTAGGTTTTAGATGCATTAGTTTCATGAAAATCAATTTATTTGCTTGTTGATTGTACCTTGCTCATGCTTCTTACTTGTGCTTTAATTGTAATCTTGAGCAAGTTAGAAGTGGCACATTTAGGGGGAGTGCTAATTCATAATCATGTGTATCACATCCCTACGTGTGCCCATATTTATTATAAGTGCTTATATATTTTTCAAAATCAACCTTTTAGCCAAAACTCAAAATTCGCTAATCTATTAGTAATCTTTTGAAAAACTAGTTGAGAAATGTATACAAATGCTTTCACAATGTTTTTCAAAGGTTTTTGCTTCACAAAATCTATTTTGAAAAGAAAATGAGATTTATACCAAAAACCTAGATAGAAGTATCTTGTTTTGGATTTAAATGTATAATTTGCATAGAGTTAAAAGTAAAAAGATTTTGGAAATAATTTCAATACAAAAATCCTTGAGTTGGTCATTCTTAACATCTTTCGTGTTTAAAAGATTTCCAAAAGACCAATCAAACAAAAGTTATTTTATTTTGAAACTCGCCGAAAAACTTAGTTTGACCGATATAGATCAAAATATTGCACTTAGTGAGTTTCACCATGTGGACTAGATCTTGTGCCATATCCTAGTTCAAAATGGTATTTCAAACTCATACACAAAAGTTCAATCTCTAAATCTTATCTCATTCTCTTAAATTGGATTTGATCTTTTTGTGTTGTTGAGTATTTGATTTATTGAATTTTCTCGTGGTTCTTCAAAAGAACACTCTTTGGACTAAAAGCAAATTTATGTTTTAATAGATCCAAATTTGCAAAAAGCTTTGTAAAATATTATACTATGTATTTCAAATGTTTTACAAGCTTTCAATTTGAAAAAATCTATGTTGAAAACTATTTTGACTCAAAATCCTTGTTTTCAACCAAAGAGCATATTATTGAATTTTGGTATTCAAATTGGATTTCATTGTTTTATAAATTGTCATGGCTTCAAAAATGCATTTCAAATCCTTCAAGCCATGAGGGTTCAATTGTTGGTGAAATCCAAGTTGAAGTTACACATTGAGGGTTTATGAAATTTGTTTTCATCTTTGTACCTCAAAGCGCATTTTGCCAAAATGAGCTATATGAAAATACTTTGCACACAAAAGTTATCCTAAAAATGTTTGAAATAGTCCAAAGTTAGTTCCTAATGATTTCAATTTATTTGGACTTCATTTTGCAAAAATTCTTGATAAATTTGCAAAAGGTGGTGAACTTTGAGTTTCAATCAATTTGAAAAAATTCAACTCATCGGAACATCCGTTTTTAAATCGGAAGATCCGATATTACGGAGTTTAGTGCACATCGAATATCCGATCCATATATCGGAATATCCGATCTGTATACTGACTTTATTTGTAAGTTTTTCTTTCGAATTTGGCTTTGGGATATCTTTTATTTGATACTTCCTTTTCAAGAATTCCTTTTGAGAAAGATTCTTGTATTCCAAAAGTATCTTTGTGCAAAAATACAAAAGTTTTGCATTTTATATGAAAGTGTTTTCAAATGGTATTAGTCTTGAGTATTCAATTGATTTCAAAGTGGTATTCACTTGATCTTATGGCTAGACAAAACTTGTGCAATTCAAATGCAAAAATGGCTCCATGATTCATTTATTGAATATCTTGGGGAGCTCATTTATGTCAAGTTTTGGACACTTAAATGCTTCCAAGTGATATCCTCAATTGTTTAACTCTAAGTTTTCAAGTTGTTCTCTGGTACCTTTGGTTTTGCTTTGATCTCTTGTTTTTGATAAAATCTTGGCGATTTCAAAATCAAATTCAAACTAAGGAGATTTGATCTTTACAAGGTTTATTTCCACCCCTCATGATTTTATTTGTAAGCTCTTTTGTCTTCTCTAAATCTGTGTGGTTTAGGATTTCAAAAGCAAAACCTTGCAACCGTTATTTTTTTCATGCTCTAGTTTTGTGTTTGCAATTGCTTTGATACCCTTAAATGCTTAATTGCTCTGATACTCATCGATTCAATCGATTTTTTTTCAATTGGTATCAATATCTATGTGATTTGATCCAACAAGTATTATCAAGAAGCGTTATTCATTTATTGTGGTTACTAGTGGTATCTTTGGATACTGTCTTCTCAACTTGTGATGTCATTGAGGTTATTGTTCATTCCTACAAATGACATCCTCGGTTATTTGAATTCTTTCAAAGTGGTATCAATGAATTTAAAATCCTCCTACAAGTGGTATTTTGATTGCCTCTTGTAGCCTCTGCCTTGATACCCAAATTCTTTTGAGTTGGATTCTCCATAAGCTTAAATGCATTGTAAGTTCAATCGCTTAAGAACTCTCTGTGTGAGGTTCTTTATGATTTGAAATACATAAAAAGGAGAAATTTCATTTGAGCATTATTCTTTATGAATAATTCTTTATGCTCGTTCTTGAATGAAAAGTTTCAAGCAAAACCCTTGAGATAGATTTTAAAATTGATATCTCATTTCTTAAGTGGCTTTTGTGTTGGGTTTCTCGCTTAACCTATTAGGCAAAATTATAGATTCTACAAGAGAATCATGGTGTTTATCGTAAAGCCTAATAAAATGAAGTGATTTATTTGAATTAGTTTCAAATAACTCTTGTGATACCCACATTTGCACTTTGAGCTTAAATCCTTTCAATTTGAGCTTAAATTCCTTCAATTGGTTTCAATTGGTATCCAAATTCAAAATATGGCCTTCTTTCGAGTCTTTATTCTTTTTGGCCATATTTCAAGAATTTGCCAAACTTGCTCGCTTTGCCTTGCATTTGGTATCAAGCCGTCTTCTTTTGGCATCTTGACTTTTAATTGATAACAAATCTAAAAGTTTGTAAAACTTATCTGATTTATTTGAATCAATCTTCCAATTCCCTTGCTTTGCTTGTGTGCTATTTGGATTTGCAATTTGTGTTTTACATTTAATTGGTATAAAGCCACAAAAATTGCCACACGCGGTGTTATTGAAACCCTCCTTCATGCCTAATTCATTCAACACCAAAGGGAGATTGTAAGTTCAAGCTTATGAAGTTCAAGTCTCTCTTCCTCACATTATTTTAAGTTGGATGTTCATTTGCTTTTGGTGCTTATTGACAAAAGGGAGAATTATGTGAGCTTTCTCAATTGCCTTGCACATGTGTTTATCTCATGCATCTTCATATGCATCATGTGCATAGCATGCCATGGTATGGATATAAAATGCTTAATATTTGTTCCATATTGATATATATCCATTAGTGCAATTGTGGAAAAAGGTTTTGTCATCAATCACCAAAAAGGGGGAGATTGTAAGTACAACCTCCATTAGGTTGATCCATTAAGTTGGTTTTGGTGATTAATGACAAATCCTAATATGAGACTAATGTTTAAGTAATTACTATTTTCGTCTCATCAAGGATGATTGGTGATCATTGACAAATCTACTTTTTAATGAGGCTAACATATTTATTGAGCTTATGTTTAGTATCCTCACATTTGGATAGAAAATGGAAAACCTAAGGTATGCATTGTATCAATGTTTATTATTTTATTGCATACTTAGGATTTAAGTTGAAGTATGAATTTCTCCGTTGCTTTAACCAAAAATTGTGTATAATGTTTTCCAATCCATATATTACATGGATGCACACATTTAGGGGGAGTTCACACTCTAACTTAATGTTTCATTGCATTGATCTATTCCTCATTACAACATATAAAGGATCAAGACATTGAAACTAGATCTTTGAGTATACATTTAACATGCATAGTTGTAGTATACTCATGGTATCATAGGATATGCTCAAAGAAATAAAATTGAATACGTGCATATTGATTCAAGATCAATTATATGTATGCACATATCTTTATGGAGTTTATCTTATAGTTGATGGCTTAAAGTAACGATCATTTCCATACATTCCACATATTATGGATCATTACTTTCCATCAACATGAGTATATGAAAACAATGTGTAGTTATTGTATACTCATATCAATTTAAATGAAGATTTAAATTGAGGTCGTTTATCTCTTAATAATCAAAGAACATTGCATCATGAGTTGATGGTGTTCTTGTGATCGATTAAGGATAATCGATAGTTCTTGAGTATATGAAACATTAGTTGTATCAATATACTTAAGACACAAATACAATTATTCATTTAAATTGATTTAGGTTGTGCTCAATCATTATGGAGGCATTCATTATGTGTTAATTGAGTGCAAGGATGATTGAGACAACTATGCATCTTGGACTAACTATTTTCATAAGTGATGATTGAGCCAAAGTTAGGTCCAATGATGGTTAAGATAAAGAAAGCGGGACAAGGGCGACATCATGAGGTGATGAATGTCAAGAGGAGATCCCGTTGAGAAGGAAAGAAAAGAATGTTCATCAAGAGGAGATGAACAAGATGTTGTGAGAGCCAGGTGATGATCCGCAGTAAAAGAGAAGTAGAGCTGTGTGACGATCTTGAAGAAGATGATCGTAAATCATGAGGACTTCAAGAAGGCGATGTGACAATCCCGGGGAAATGAGGTATGATTGAAGATCATAAAGGCCCCAAAGGGGATTGATCGCGTCACGGCGTCAAGGTAACTAGATAAAGTGTCTTGTTATAGGCGTCGTACTATTAAGAGGGATGCAACGTGGATGATTTAGAAGTGTCCTCATGCTCAAGTGTTATCTATCCTTAAATAGATGAGAGACACAATACACATCACGTACTGCAGGGTTGTTTGTGCGGATCGGATGTTCCGATTGGGGATCGGATGTTCGGCCATCGGTAAATCGGTGGTGTGTTTGTGAGAGTCTAGAACCTCTCTCGTGAGGATCGGATGTTCCGGTCTTTGGATCGGATGTTCGATAAGTGTTAAACTCAAAAGGGTGCTCTCGTCAAATCGGATGTTACGATCGTGAAAATCGGAAGTTCGATCAGTGTTTTCAGTTGCAAGTGTGCTGATTTTTGCCTGATCGGAGTTCCGATGTAAGTTCGATGTAAGTTCCGATGTTTGATCGGAAGTTCGATGTCGGATCGGAAGTTCCGATGTAGACTTAGAAACTTTTTGAAAGGTTTACGTCAGAAGGTGCCTCTCTGTCCGGATCGAGGAAGTTCGATGCAAGTTCCGATGTATCGGAAGTTCGATGTTAGTTAGATGTGTTTATTGGATTGAGTTTGTTACGGAGTTTTAGCCTGATCGGAAGTTCCGATGTTGAGATCGGAAGTTCGATGTGTGTAAAACGGCTAGTTTTCTTGCTCCAGCGGCTAGTCTTTGGGTGTGGGGTATAAATAACCCCTTGGTAGGTTGGAGAGAGAGTTGAGGATATTGTTGAAGGAGCTAAACAAGAGGTTGAGCTAGTGGAGTAGAGAGAATACCTTGTGATGCATTTGTTGCTCCTTGGTCATCTCATTAGCTAGAGAGCTTTAATCACAAGTGTTGTGATTAGGAGTGGATTGAGTTCCTTGTTTCCTTCCACTTGTGATCTTGGTGATCCTCTTTGAGTGAGGTGTGGGAAGTGAGAGTTAGTCACGAAGAATGAGTTAGATTGAGATACATATTGAGCAATAGAGTTCATTTAAAATATAATCCATTAGTTTGATTTGTTACTCTTGGAGTTTGAAGACTCATAGAAACGGCTAGGCGTCGCTCACGAGCAACCAAAGTGTGTATTGGTGTCAGTGAGAAGTTTGTTGAAGGTTCGATTTCACCTCAGAAAGGAAGAAATCAAGAAGTGAAGCCACATCTCAAGTGCGACCGAGATTGGCGAGGAATAGGGTTGGAAAAGACCCGGCTCAAGTGTGACTGAGCCTCCTCACGAAGGCGTAGGAACCTCCTTGGAGGAAGTCGAACTTGATAAACAAATCATCGTGTCAATTCTTTACATGTGCTTATTGCTTTACTTTGCTATCTTGTATTGAATTGATCTATCTAGTGTTGATTATCTCGCTAGCTAGCTTTACTTCAAATTGTTGATACTTGCTTGTGCTAGCTTTGAGTAGAATTAATTTGTGTTTGGCGTAATTGCGTTTTGCAATTCTCTGAACTCTGTTCTAATCGGATATTAGGCCTCGTATCGGACATTCGATTGACACCTCAAACCTCAGACTCCACATGCTCGGAAGTTCCGATCTCTTTTCCGCTGCGTTGATTTAGAATTTTGAAAATCGCCTATTCACCCCCCCTCTAGGCGTCCATCCTCGATCCTTTCAGCATTGGGGAGTGAAGGGAGAATCACCTTCTCTTCTTGCCTAAGTGCGCTGTGAACTGGTGGTGTTCGTCGTGGATATGCAGCCGGCATCGGCGGTCGTCGCCTCGTGCCCTCGCCCACGCCTTGCTGCACACGCCTCGCTACCTCGGCAGTCTCCGCTGCCTTCCTAGTAGTGCCCTGACCTGCCAGTTGCCTCCTCGTCGGATTGCTTGCCGCCTCCTGGACAAGTGCCCACTGGATCGAAGCCTGGACAAGTGCCCACCCTGTCCGGAGGGTTCGCTCCGCCCCTGCAACTGGATCCTTCCAAAACACACCCATCTCACGTAAAGAAACAATTAACCATGAAACGTCGTACTTGAAAACCAGTGTCCTTCGAGGAAACACACAATCTCATAGAAGAAAACAAACATGAAATATACTTAACATGTTGCCATTTACATTTTCTAGAAATTAGTTCACAGACATGGAAATTCTTCAGGTAATACCATATATAGAGTAATAGATATGCATACATGCCAAGCTTGTCAGGGCTCTTCCGCGAAGATGCCAAACCTACCCGGGGAAACCTCACAAATCGATCCAATTATTTACTCAAAACTCTGATCCGACCCTTCGGAAAACACGACCAACCCACGCAGACGCAGGAAAGCAAGCGTGGAATATTGTAGGCCCTGTTTGGGGGGGCTGCGCTTCAGCTGTGCTTCAGCTTTGGGCCTAAAGCCCCCCCAAACAACCAACCGCGGTGCCAATACACAAGCACCCTAAAAGCCACCAGGTGAGGTGCTTTTTGTGGCCAACCGCTCTCCGCTCGCTCTGTGTCCCCTCATCCCGTCAGATCCCTCCCGGGCTTCCTCGACTCCTGCTCGGGCACCACCTCTCCAACTCCTCTCACTCGGGCCCACTCGGTTGTCCCCAAAGCTACAAGTGCAGCAGCCTAGTTTGCCAAATGACATATCAAGAAAAGCCACACCATACGGCTTTACCAAAGCAAGCCAAAGAGCTTTTCAAAGTGACCATGACCTCCCCAAACAGGCGTGCCATTTAGCGACAAAGGACTTAAGGACTCCTCTTGAAATACGACGCCAACCCGAGGTCCAAAGCGGGAAATCGCCAGACCGTCTTCTCCCATAAGAGCGAAGCCGAGGCCGAGGCGGAGGCTTTACGAACAGATGGACCATTCGCCTAGCCCCCGACCAAAGGCGAAGGAAGCCAACACACACAAACCCAGGCGATAGCGGGCGAGCGGCCGCGAGGGAGACGAGAAGGACGCGACCGCGGGGGAAGCCCCTCGCCGCCTCGACCCCGGGAGCTTCCGGGGGAGCTCGCGCGCCGACGCGGATCTCCCGATCTGAGGAGCCGCCCGTCAATTCCCCGCAGGTACGTGCCCCGATCCGGGGCGCGTTTCGATCCGATTGGGTTTGCCCCTGTCAATTCGAATTCCTTCCCATTGCGCTCGATTTTGGTTCTCAACGCCTGCTCCTCTGTGCTTGGAATTAGGGTTTTGCGCACGCCGGCGCCGGAGATGAGCGTGGAGAGCCCCGGTGGAGCCGCGTGGAGCTAGGGTTTCGCGCGTGCGCCGTGGGCTCACCGGGACGCCCCCGACACCCTCCTAGGTTTTCCATGGGAGATGGGGGAGTCGCGTGCGCCGTCCCGCCGCAGCGTGCAGTGGAGGGCTTCCGTGCCGACGCCCGCGTGAGGAGAGGAGGGGGGGAAGCGATGCCGGACAAGGGGGAGAGGGGGCACGGCCACCGCCACCACCACCACCGCAAGCACCAGCAGCAGTCGGCGTTGGCCGCCGAGCTGGAGGAAGGGGAGCTGCTCAATGGGGAGGTGGAGAGGACCATGCCTCCCAAGAAGTGGCGGAAGGTTCTGGCTGCCTCGCCGGCTGCAGAGGTGGAGCCAGGGGAGATTGTGAGCTCGCATGCAGTGCCGTCAAGGAAGGCAAGGAGGAACGGGGAGCTTGAGAAGGGGGAAATTGTGTCTGAGAGGCAGAGGAAGGACAAGTCTGAGAAGAGTAAGTCTGAGAAGAGTGGGAGGAAGTCGAATAAGGATGAGGTGGAGCCAGGGGAGGTTGCTCCACTGGAAAAAAAGCGGGACCGGGATCGTAGCAGGAAGCTGTGTTCGTCAGCGCAGATACGCGATGATGGGAAGAAAGGCTCTTCACGGGATTCTGATGAGGAGCCGGGTGAGATTAGGCCAGAGAGCAGCAGCAGTGGCAGTGTTAGGAAGAGTCGGGCAGCAGAGCCTGAGTGTAACAACCACAAGCAACAAGCTGAGACTTGTGATCAATCAGGGTCAAAAAATCGCAAGAAGGGAGATTCAAAGAGTTCATCTGCTGGGAAGCATTTGTCTGGAAGAAATCGTGAGACCTCACCTCCAATACGGGATCGGCATGATAGGCACGAGAGGAGCCCAGGAATCTTGGGGCGCTTTCCTCATGATCGCATTCGCCATGACAGGTACGACAGGAGCCCAAGCCGCTTGGAGCGCTCCCCACGAGACCGTGGTCGCCACTATGATAACAGAGACCGCAGCCCATACATTTCACCACGACATAGAGGGCGCCAGTCCCATCACAGGGATAGCACACCAAGCCGCATTGATAGTTCCCCTCGTGGGAGGGTTCAGCATGGGGACTTCAGAGACCGAAGCCCAGTCCGTCATGATAGATTGCCGTCTGAACGTGGTCGGGCTACTGACAGCCATGAAGCAGGCAAGAAGAGCAGAGGTGCTAAGCTTGAAAACAAGCTAGATAAGGCACAGCACAAAAGTAAATTGACGAAGCCATCAACTAGGACTAAGAGTGGTAGCAATGGAAAGAGTGAGGAGAGGATCTCCAAGGAAAAGGCAACCGAGATCACTCAGTACAGCGAGCTGCCACCGCCACCCCCACTACCACCGCCCCCACTGCCTCCGCCGCCTCCACCTCCGCCTTTACCACCTAACATGCCTCCTCCCCTGCCCCCACCACCAGAATCCGAGCAGCTGAATGGGGTACATGCAGAAGATGCCTCAATGGAAGAAGACATGGATATCTGTGACACCCCACCTCACAGCAGTGCAGCACCTGAACCCAACACCCCACCTTACAGCAGTGCAGCACCTGAACCCAACACCCCACCTTACAGCAGTGCAGCACCTGAACCCAGTACTGAGCCCCCTACTGATATGGGGAAGTGGTTTTACCTTGACCAATTCGGTATTGAGCAAGGACCTTCCAAGCTTACTGGCTTGAAGAAGCTGGTGGAGGACGGATATCTTCTTTCTGATCATCTAATAAAGCAGGCGGACAGCAATCGGTGGGTGACTGTCGAGAATGCAGCTTCACCACTGGTTCCATCTGGTTTCCCCTCAATGTATTCGGATGTTTCAACACAGCCGGTTAGCCCGCCAGAAGCCCCAGGAAATTTGCTTGATGAAGCTCGAGAGGAGGCGTCTGTCTTGGCATCAGCTGTTGTGGATGAACAAATGGAGGAAGCTTCTGCAGAACAGAAGGAAGATCTCTACATTGATGAGAGGGTTGAGGCACTGATGGATGGATCTATCATGGTGGATGGTCGGGAGCTTGAGATTCTTGGAGGTAAAAACGCTTTCTTTACAGTTTGAACCTAATATTCAATTCAAATGCTTTTTTTTTTAAGCCAGTGGGCTGGGCTAAGCTTTGGGGTTTTCAGTTTGTTTGGTATATCCTTTGGGGTTGCATATTTCAGGGCCCTGAAGCCCTCGACTTTGGTTTTAGACTTTTATAGTAGGGGCAGTAAAGCTTCGTCTTTGTGGTTTTGCAGTTTGCACCTAACCTCGAGACGTTTTATGATGCCCACGTGGCTGGACTTGGGTTTGGGCCCGGGCCTTATAAGATTGTATTCTTGGTCTTCTTTCGGATACGGTTATTTCGGTTGCACAATCTAATGGCCCCGACCTTGAGTTTCCTGGTTTTTTCTTTGCATCTTTTGTTTTGCATATGCACCCCCCAGGAGTCTTTTTAATCCGACTGCCATCAAAAAGTGATAATTTCCACAACTGCCCTTCGGAAGTTCTGTATTTGAAGTTGTTTATATACGTTTATTTTATTGGAAAATAGCTATCCTTCGTATCGGATGGCTTTGCATTCTTTTTTGAAGGTCTTTTTGTTGTTTGGTTTTGACTTTCACAGCTGGAAGCCATGCGTTCCAGCTGTGACACCTCATGGTTGTACTAATTCTGATGCCTTTTGTCATTTGGATACTGCAGAGCTTTTGAATGCCCGTTTTGAGCCTGCTCACTGGGAAAGGTGGAGTTACCCTGAAGGTACTGGATCAGTTCTGTCTTCATTTGCCCTTAGGATCTGTAGTGCTCTTTCACATCTCATTTCTGGAAGTTGGTGTATTTTTTCTTCACTTAGTCTGATGTTACTCGTCCTTTAGATGCAGACACTATATTCTGCTTTTCTTATTCTAAATCTTAATCATTTACTATCGAGCACAATATTTCCTTAACAAGTATGAGAAAAAAAAAGGTTTACATAGTTTCTTTTGTCTTCTAGTATATGATGTCATGGTACCGCCATTTCGTTCTTTGGTCATCCTTCATTCTGTTGTTCAAACATCTTGCGATTTTTGTATTCTTATGCCAGATTTTTCAAGTATTCAAGTGCAACCTGAAAGTGATGATGGAATCAACAGAGGCACTGAGTTTGTAGACAGCAGGGCCACAGACATTTGTGATGTTGGTGCTGTTGAGAGGGACAACTTTTACCACCATGTTGAACCTAGTGAATGGTTTTCTGGGAGATGGTCTTGCAAAGGTGGTGACTGGAAGAGAAATGATGAATTCAGTCAAGACAGGCCTTACAGGAAGAAGCTTGTTCTCAATGAAGGCTATCCTCTTTGTCAAATGCCTAAAGACAGCCATGAGGATCCTCGCTGTCACAGCAAGGATGACCTACACTACCCTGTACATGCTAAAAGGCTTGATCTGCCTTTGTGGGCGTTCTCATCAACTGAAGAGAACACAGACACAGTCAATGATGCCAATAAAGGTGGTGTTATGCCTGGGAAACCAGGTCAAATTAGACAACCTCCTAGGGGTTTGAAGGGGACGATGCTTCCAGTTGTTAGGATAAATGCTCGTGTTGTTAAGGACCAATCCTCTGTTGAACCCCATATAAAGCCCAGAGAAGCTGACCGGCCACGTTCTAGATCTTCACGCTCCCATTCAATTGGAACTGATAGGAGTTCTGTCCATGAAGTTGTATCTCATTCCAAGAAGCATCATGAACGTGACTCACAGAGTTTGCACAAGTCTAAGTCTGTTCCAAACATTCCAAAGGACCATGTATGCACTGTTGAAGAATTGTCAGTCAAACTGGGTGACTGGTACTACCTGGATGGCACTGGTCACGAGCATGGTCCATTTTCTTATTCAGAATTGCAAGAGTTAGTTAAAAAGGGCACTATCCTTGAATGCAGCAGTGTGTTCCGAAAGATCGATAACACATGGCTTCCAGTTGTTAAGGATTTAAAATCTGGCTGCGCTGTTCGGAATGGAGCTGCAGGAAGTTCAAATTATACCTCTGCTCCTATGCACTCATATGAGTCCAAAGTTGGTGTGAATCATGGATCTGGTACCTTCCATGAGTTGCACCCCCAGTTTGCGGGTTATACGCGTGGTAAGCTGCATGAGTTAGTCATGAAATATTTCAAGAGCAGGGAACTTACTTTAGCTATAAATGAGGTCTTGGATCCATGGATCGCAGCAAAGCAGCCTAAAAAAGAAATAGAAACGTATTTTTCTCACAATTCAGCTTCAAGGAATATCCTGCCAGGTACTGTGTCTTGTCTTGTCCAAATATACATTATTTCCCTCTTTTCTGCTCTTAAATTTTGCTTATCAGCTTATCATGATGCATTGTGCAACTTGGAAGGACAAATCAACATAGGGAGAGGGCTCTTTCCTACATTTCTTATGTTCTTTTTATGCTATTGTTATTATTTGTCTGTGTTGTTTCATATGGCCTGTATTTATATTGTGGGTCTTTGCAACAATTTCCTTTCTTTGGCATTCATGCAGAAGATGGTGGGTCTGCAAAAAGGGCAACATTGCTGCCTAATGAAAGTGATGAAAATATTGATATGCCTGAGGACATTCTTGCCAGTCAGAAGGATGACTGCTGTTTTGAAGACTTGTGTGATGGGCCTGCTCTTGTTGAAGAAAACTCTACGAATTCCAGAGCAGAAAATGAAAGCTGGGGTTTACTAAATGGTCATGTGTTAGCAAGAATATTCCATTTTCTGAGGGCAGATGTGAAATCACTTATTTCTTCTGCAGCTGCATGTAGGCGCTGGAACACTGCAGCTAAGTATTACAGGAACATTTGTAGATTCGTTGATTTGTCTTCTGTTGGCCCTCAATGCACTGATTCTGTGTTTCGTGGTATTATGGTATGTCTCCATTGCCTGTTTAAACTTTGAGATGTTAGTATTCTCATCATCTAACTTCTGACTTAAAACAATTTATCTTCCTTTCAGGCTGGTTATGAGGAGGAAAATATAAAAACGCTTGTTTTGGCTGGGTGTTCAAATCTTACCTCTCTTGCCCTTGGGGAAGTACTTGAGCAGCTTCCGCACATATCTTATGTGCACATTCAAGGTTGCAGTCAGCTAGGTGATCTGAAAACTAGATTTCAGCATGTAAAATGGATTAGGAGCCCCTTGAATCCCAAGGAGTCACACCAGAAAATTAGAAGCCTGAAGCAGATAGATGATGGGAACAATTACCCTTCCAAAGTTGGGAGGAACTTGACTAATCAGCTGGGTGGTTCTGATGAGCTTGACGGCTATTTTGCTGATATCTCAAACAGAGAGAATGCCAATCTTTCCTTTGGACAAGGTTTCTATAAACGGTCAAAGTGGCTTGATGCTAGAAAGTCTTCTGCAGTTTTGTCGAGGGATGCACAGATGAGGCGTTTGATGCAGAGGAAGGCAGAGAATAGCTACCGGAAGATGGAAGAGTTTGTCATCAACAGACTGAGAGAAATCATGAAGAGCAGCCGATTTGATTTTTTCATTCCGGAGGTAATATCACAATTCTTTAATTTAATTGGCCGAATCTTCTTGACGTTCTGGTAAGGCATAATAATAGTTCAGAATAAGTCCGATTTACAACCTTAAACCCTTGTCTTGGTTCCATTTTCAACCCTGAACTCATAACCTCAAACTATCTAAACGGTCGGTCCACTTTAACCCCCCCCCCCCCGCCCCACCCCAACCCTACTCAAACACGGATGGTTTTGTATGACTGTATGATGTGGCATCGATGTGTCCATTTTCTGCTGACATGGCATCCAGGTAGAGCTGACTGACGTGGCACTCTTCCTCATCTCCACCCATTATCTCTCTCTTTCCTGTGATTTCTCTACCAAGTCATATGTGCTCCACCTGCCGGCCGCTAGAGGAGACCAGCTGGCTCCAGCCTTTCGACACACTGCCATCTCCTCGCGGCGAAGGCGAAGGAGGAGAAGCAAGAGTGGACACAGCGACAGTCCCAACGGATCTGCGGTAGAAGCGGGCGTGGCCGGTGCTGTCGAGGATGTTGTTGGCGTGGCGGAACTTGGAGATGACCTGATCGGCTATCTCATTGAGCGATGGCCGGCGATCAGTGCGGGGGAGACGAGGAGCTCGAGGCTGTGAAGCCCTGTATTGGCGGGCTCCTAGAATGCGAGATGCTCCTCTGCAGCAGCGGTTTGATTGGGTGGCGGCACTGACGAGGGGGGATAGTAAGGAGACAAGGAGCTCGAGGCTGGCAAGGTAGGTGATGATGGAGGTGCAACCACATGCGGCGTGCGAGGAGGGGAAGGTCGACGGCAGCTCGGGGTTTGCTCGCATCTTCGTCATTGGCCATGGATCCATTGATCTCTGCCATTGTTGGCCTCATCGGGGTTGGATCCGTCGATCTCCATTGCCGCCAGCCATGGATCCGTCGAGGAGAATGAGAGAAGAAGAGGGAAAGAGAAAGGAGGCTGACATGTGGGACCCATGGTTGTTAGGTTGGCCCTAATAAGGATTACTTTCACAGCTGGTTTCTGCGTGGGATGACACATCAACGGAAATCACCCTGGTTTGGGTCGAGGGGGTTAAAGTGGACGGTTTTGTTAGTTCGAGGTTTTGATTCGAACGGTTTCAAAGTTCAGAGTTGAAAATTAAACCGTAGCTAGAGTTCAAAGTTGTGAATTGGACTACTTCCTAATAGTTCATAACCATTTATTTATTTTCGTTTACAGGTTGCAAAAATTGAAGGTAGGTTGAAAAATGGATATTATGCTCGCCATGGCTTTAGTTCTCTCAAGAACGACATCCGTTCTATGTGCCGAGATGCATTGAGGTAAAGTGGCTCAGTCTGAGTTGATGGTTTGCAGAACAGTAGAAGGTTATGTGATATTGCATTTTCTAACATTTGATTGGCCACTACAGATATAAAGGCCGAAGTGATTTGGGAGATATGAAGCAAATTGTTGTGTCCTTCATCCAGCTAGCAAAGAGGCTGGGGAATCTAAGGTTGATTTCTGAGAGAGATGGAGCAGCAGCCCAGAAAGACAGGTCCGACATGAGTCAGTATTCTTCAGACACCAAATTCAAAAAGAAACAAAATAAAAGTACAGGGGAAAGAAGGGGAACGAATTGGGCTACTGCCACTGGAGCAGATACTTCATCTCGTGCATTTGACCGTGAAATCAAAAGAAGCCTCTCTAAATTAAAGAGAAGGGATATTGATTCTGGTAGTGAAACATCTGATGATGATGGTGGCTACTCTGAAGCTGATGAAACTGAGAGCGGAACTACTGTTTCTGATACAGAGAGTGACCTCGACATAAATTCTGCATCATGGGATTTAAAGGGAAATGGTATGAAGTTATTTGAATCAGATTCTGTGACGGATGATCGTGGATGGGGGGGTGCTCGCATGACCAAAGCAAGCCTTGTTCCTCCAGTTACTAGGAAGTATGAAGTTATCGAGAAGTACCTCATTGTAACAGATGAGGAGGAGGTACAACGAAAAATGCGGGTGGCTTTACCTGATGACTATTCTGAGAAGTTGCTCTCACAGAAGAATGGTACTGAAAATTTGGAGATTCCAGAGGTTAAGGATTACCAACCTAGAAAGGTACCTGGGGATGAAATTCTTGAGCAAGAGGTATATGGTGTAGATCCATACACGCATAATCTCCTGCGTGAGATGATGCCTTCTGATCCTGATTGGTCCACTGCTGACAAGCATGCCTTTATTGAGGAGGTATTATGCTCGATAATAACTTTTTTTTTGTCATTTTTAGTTCACATGCTAGGCTCATGTTTTGAACTCATACTCAAATATCTGCACTGCAGGTCCTTCTGAATATATTGAATAAGCAAGTTAGGCATTTCACTGGCTCTGGAAATACTCCTATGGTTTACCCCCTGAAACCTGTAATTGAAGAAATCCAAAAGTCTGCAGAGGAGAGTGGTGACAGACGAGCTGCGAAGATGTGTCCTGGATTGCTAAAGGCCATGAGGAGCCATTCTGAATATAACTATGTCGCTTATAGAAAGGCATGCATTCAGCAAGCCAATAACTAGTCCATAAATGGAGTATTGTTTTCTTGCCTACCATCGTAGCTAAACGCTGCAGTCCTTTTAACTTACTCTCTGTTTGTTCTTACAGGGTCTTGGAGTTGTTTGCAACAAGAAGGGTGGATTTGGTGTAGATGACTTTGTTATTGAGTTCTTTGGCGAGGTATGCTTTAATTTTTATATTCATCCAATCATCCTAGAATGAAACTCACAAGTGTATATCTATGCAGGTTTACCCTTCTTGGAGATGGTATGAAAAGCAAGATGGTATTAAACATATACAAAACAACAGTCAAGATCAAGCTCCCGAGTTTTACAACATTATGTTAGAAAGGCCAAAGGTATTGTTCATTCTCAAATTTTGAATGTCATCTAACCTGTGACTGATGTCATTCCAAGTCCTAGTTGTTACAGATTACTGATCTTTTGCCTTTGTTACGATGAAAGGGTGACCGCGATGGATATGACTTGGTTTTTGTTGATGCAATGCACAAGGCCAACTATGCGAGCAGAATCTGTCATTCCTGCAACCCTAACTGTGAAGCAAAGTAAGCTCCTTTTAAGCTTCAGATTTGTTCCTTTTGATGATTTTCTGATTCTTTTTTCAGTGTTGATTTGAGTTTCTTTTTGTATTGTATTTGTGTAAAGAGGTTCACTGATCGAAATCGACGCAAGCGTATAAACATTGATAAAAGCTGCATTTGGCATTCCAACGTTGCTGTTGTTCAAAATTTGCACATGAGAGATTCTTGTTCTATCTGTTTATGCAGCTGCTTTCTGCTGCCATTCCTTCATTCTTCTGAAAGACCTTTGTGAATTTGGCATTGTTGTATTCTGTGGTGGTTTCATGCGTGGGCCTTGAAACTTTAGTAGTGAATGAGCAATATAATTTCACTGTTCCTGTAGATAAGCTTCATTCTATTTGATTCACCATAGCGCTGTTATGATTTTGTCCTGACAAGTTCATGATACTGTGGCCTGGTCATGTTTCCCCATGCTAATGAAATTGATAACTGCAAATATGTGCTCCCATGTTTACATCTCTGAAGCATTTGCTGTTTTTTCCCCTTGGACTTCTTGTACTAGCTAATATTTCTTGAAAAAAATTTCCAGAGTGACAGCTGTCGATGGTCAATACCAGATTGGGATTTACACTGTTCGACCAATTGCAGAAGGCGAGGAGATCACTTTTGATTACAACTCTGTAACTGAGGTAAGCACATTTCTGGTTCCTGCCATAGTTCTGAAGTTACAATTTAAACTACACTATCTTATGTTTACATTCTTATTCTGCTAGAGCAAAGAAGAGCACGAAGCATCTGTCTGCCTCTGTGGGAGTCAAATATGCCGGGGCAGCTATTTAAATTTTTCTGGAGAAGGTGCTTTCGAGAAGGTAAACTTTTGGAAGCATTCTGGTTAATTGTTGTTTAGGAATGAACGTGTGTGGTTTATGTAATTGTGAAACACTGATTTTTCTTCTTCTTTTGCATCATTTCGACATCCTCACATCTACTAATTTCTTCATAAATCAGGTGTTAATGGAATTTCATGGTGTACTCCACCGGCATAGTCTGCTCTTACAGGCTTGCGAAGCAAATTCTGTTTCTCAAGAAGACTTAATTGACTTGGGTAGAGCTGGTCTTGGTACATGTTTGCTTGCTGGTTTGCCTGGATGGCTTGTTGCTTACACGGCTCATCTGGTAATTGTAGTTGCCATTATTTGTTCAGTTTCTATTCTGATACAGTAATTGGTTTCGTGAGCCCTCATGGCAACTTTTCCTGTAAACAAAGGTACGGTTTATATTCTTCGAGAGACAGAAACTTCCTAATGAGATCTTTAAGCACAACGTGGAAGAGAAGCGCCAGTTTTTTACAGATATAAACATGGATTCCGAGAAGAATGACGCCGAGGTTCAGGTAGAGTTGCTGATGGCTTGTTTACTACTTTTTCCTTTCTTGATTTACTTGAGTTTGACCTAATTCTGTCGCTACTCTCAGGCTGAAGGAGTATTAAATTCAAGATTACAGAATTTGGCTCATACACTTGACAAGGTGAATAGTTTTTATGTTCTATATGTTGAGCTTGTTCACTAATAACCAAAGTTCATACATTGCCATTAACACCCCCCGTCGCCAAAAAATAATTTCACTTATCTTTTATTGACTTATGTACTAAATTTTATCTTCAGGTAAGATATGTTATGAGATGCATATTTGGGGAACCCAAGAATGCTCCTCCTCCTTTGGTGAGGCTGACTGGGAGAAGTCTAGTGTCTGCCATCTGGAAAGGGGAAGGCTCATTAGTTGATGAACTCCTTCAGTCAATGGAACCACATGTTGAGGAAGACGTACTTACTGACCTCAAGGACAAAATTCGTGCTCATGATCCATCTGATTCTGAAGACATCGAGGGAGACATCCAAAAATCTCTGTTATGGTAGGTTTGGAACTTATTCAAGTTTGGTATTACCCGTACGGAATCTGACTCTCCACTCGAATTACCCCCATTTAGACTCTGACTCTCCTTTCCTATAGGCTGCGTGATGAGTTGCGAACAATTTCATGCACATACAAGTGCCGCCATGACGCTGCTGCTGATTTGATTCATATGTATGCTTACACGAAGTGTTTTTTCAGAGTTCGAGTAAGTGAAAGCTTCCTCTTGATGGTGAAATAAATGATTGTGATTTTTTTTATCATCTATATTCCAGAGCTAACTATCACCACATACAGGATTTCAAGACAGTAAAATCTCCAGCAGTTCATATCAGTCCTCTTGATCTAGGTCCCAAATATGCTGACAAATTGGGACCGGGTTTCCAGGAGTACTGCAAGACATACCCAGAGAATTATTGCCTGGCCCAGCTTATCTATTGGTATAGCCAGAATGCAGAACCTGAGTCTAGATTGACAAGAGCTAGAAAGGGTTGCATGTCATTACCGGACGTCTCATCCTTCTATGTAACGTCTGTAAAGCCAACACAAGAGCGAGTATATGGCACCAGAACTGTGAGATTCATGTTATCGCGCATGGTAAGTGCTACTTAAGTATCTGTAGTTACTAGATTCCAAACTTTGTGCTCTTAACTCATTCTAGTACGGGATACAAAAAAGAAAAATTCTGAAAAATATAAAATTTAAATTATAAAAGTAAACTATTTTTGCGGATCTTTTTTTGTTTATCCATTCTAGAGAATGTTAGATCACGAAATTTGGTGAAGTTGTAGATCTCATATATATCAGACACCATCTTCATTATTTTTTCTGAATTATTTTATGGTATTTTCCACTAGTTTACACGGCAAGTGTGCTCTGCACAGGATACCTTCCCTCAGATAAAGTTAATTATTTTGCTAGTCATGTCTTTTTTCCCCACCATTCTAGATAGTAGAAACCATTATAGAGAATTATAATACGAAAATTGGTCAGATTGTAGAGCACATTAAAATTATTCTGAATTGTTTTATGTTACTTCACGTAACTTTACACAGTTAGGGTACTTTGTAATATATAATATATGTTTCCCCTTGTATATATTTATTTGTGTTCGTTGTCTGCCAAATTAATTGCATCGATGATCTAGCATGCACCTTTCGTTTCCTGCAACCCTTAATCTAGTGGTCACTTTGCCTCTCAAAATTGGAATAATATGGATATAAGACTGGCATCTTCAGAGTGGAGATTAGGCACAGTTTCATTGATAATTTATTTGTAAAACTGGCATCTTGACCAGGTTAATATATTTGTTTGATGTTATATTGCTTGTTGCCTGTTGTTGCGTGTGTAGAGATAGGTACTTATGCTATTATAATCATGCCGTTGACTGTTTAAGTTCATATGTTAATTAAAAGGCTTCCTTTACTTCTTCCTAAATCATCTTCTACTGGATCTAAGTATTTCTCTTCTTCATTGTGGGCTCAGTTTGTCTATAGATGCAGCTGGCTATCTCTCACAAATTACAGTTTTCTTGATTCCGTCTTTAATGAAATCGATGGTGGTTGATTACAGGAGAAACAGGCACAGAGACCATGGCCCAAGGACCAGATATGGGTGTTTAAGAGCGACCCAAGATTCTTTGGTACTCCAATGATGGATGCCGTGTTGAATAATTCCCCCCTTGATAAGGAGATGGTGCATTGGCTTAAGACAAGATCGAACGTTTTCCTAGGCTAGTCAAAGGCTTGTAGGCAGTGGGCATTAGTTTTTCGCTTTGGAGATTTTAGTCGAGACAGACATTCTTTTTTCTACTCACACCTGTCCTACCTAATCATGGGGAGTTTAGCTTTTAGATGGCAGGGTAACAGTCTCACCTTCCCCTTATGTACAGTCACCCCCACCTTCCTTGTAGATGAGATGTATTCGATTAATAACTGATAGATCCATCATTGATTTAATGTAGCGCCTTTTCCTGTCTCATAGGATCGCTGCCCTCCCTTGTGGATTGTGGATATGTTATGTGTAAATGCAAAACAATTGCAATATCAAATTCAGTGATGTTATAGATTGTAGGCAGTGTTGCATTTCTGTGGCTCAGATTGGGCTGTTCTGTTTCACCTTAGAAGAAAGAGGTTCAGGAATTTGGAGTTAGGAGGAGTTGTGGTTACAAGCCAAAAAGTAAGAATGGAGGTTCCTGTATAATTGACACAGTTTGATTTAATATAATTTTATTTATAATTTGGAAATATTTTTAGAGTCGAGCCAACGAGTCGAGTCGAGCCAACAAAAAACAATTTCATTCAAAATTAACTCATTCAATGATTAATCAAAAAATAAGTGTAATTGAAGCAATTTTAAACCGAGCCAACGAGCCCCACGAACGAGTTTTTTTTCCAGCCGTACCTGGGAATATGCAGGGGGCGAACAAGAGGGACAAGAATTGTATGTTGTTACGAAAAAAGATTCATTGTTTACAGAGAATTGTATGTTGTTTCGAAAAAAGATTCATTGTTTACAGATCATGAGCCGGGGGTTATTTAAAGAGCCCTTATTGGCTGAGCCCTTACTGATCGAAGGTGAATTTACAAATATATCCCTATGAGACCCCTAGGATTGTAGGGATCATGTGGTATTTTTCCTTATACTAGCTAGGTCATAGGTGTTATGATGCCTATGCGTAGACTCTTCTCCTAAGACTGATGATCCTTTGGTGCACCCCCTAAAGCTTCCTTGGTTGTGCGCCTCTATTTCGTCTTGTTGACGAGGGGGTCCCTTCGTCGATGGGCCCTCATCAGGTCGCAGGGGCGATGGTCGTCCCTACAACATGACTTTTGAATGGATGAGACTGAGTCTCACATGAAGTGTGTTACAGACATGAAATATACGATCTCTTCGTGAGCTTAATTTGCTCTAGTAGGCACAGGGGTGCCCGATCTTCTGATGAGAACAATACGTTGATTTGGAGAGTTAATAAACTCGTGATCTTGGCTTCGAACCAACGAGGAAAGGAAACCGGCAATCGCAACGCGCAAAGGTGAGGTTCTGTTTCTCGTCTCGGGCGGTCTAGTCGACACGCGCAAGCACAAGGAGGGATGCACAAGGGGGTTTACCAAACCCTAAAGATACATGGGCCATAGGCCCAAAAATACGGTGACGCAACACCCTTAGTTTCTAGCCCATGATGATTTTCTGCATATTCCCGCTGCTCCTGAACGAATCTGGCCATGGGACTGGATCAATTAGAGAGCTTATCTCCTAAGCTTTCAAACAAAGTGGTCGTACGTCGAAAACGGAGTTCGGGAGCCCGAGAGGCGAGATATGCCGGTTTGAAGTTGAGGTGCTGCTGGATGGTCGAACCGGACTCGGCGATGAATTTCCCTTTGAGCATGCTGATTTCTACCCATACCTTGTCTGTTGTGGCGGAGTCGATGGTGTGCTCGGTCATTGTTCACGTGCACTTGGTGGTCGTCTTCAGAATTGGCAACGTAGTCGCTCACCTCATGTTCCACCCCACGTGCAACATTATTTAGAGTCAGCAGTTGTGCTAGCTATCCACAGATTTCAGCATATTATCCATGCATTTCATCAATCTGCGCACGAGTTCTTGTCTCATGCCTGTCCAACTGACCCTGGAAGTGGTTCACCCATCGTCGCTGCTTTGGAGAAAGGGGATCATCTGGTTCACTTCCGGAACCGTTTCCTCGAACGCTTGAATTATCTGTCATGGTTAGTAGACACAAAAAAGAAATCTTACAAGAATATGATTAGTCTTATGAACTACTGAACTATGACAGTTTTCTATGCTCTCACACTCAAGCTTCCACGAAAATTCTTACAATTTCTTACCCTGTAGCTAGGAAAGGTACAATCGATGTCTAGCTTGTGGTAATCTGTACGTAGAAGGTGTCAATGCAATTGCAAGTCCCTGTTCCTGTATGGTTAGTAGAGGTGGAGCTTGGACATGTATTTTCTTTGTAGTAAAGGAAAAACTAGAACTGTACTAGCCAAAAACAAGTTGAATAAACGTTCAACGATGGTACTGTGCTGGTCCTAGGCTAGATCGTGCTATAGACGCGAGCCTAATCATCAATGATGCCATAGAAACGCAAAGAGAATGTCCTCAACACAAAGCAATCAGCTAGGGCTCCTCTTTTTTTTTTTGAGAGAGAGCCCTAAACTCAACAACAGACTCAAAATGACTCCACGCAACACTAACCACACGCACCTTTTTTTGTCCAGGGGTATTCCGGTAAAAAAGTTACTCTCTGTCTCTCTAAACTTTGACTTGTGATTTTTTTGTGCTGCTTTTGAATTTGTACCTGCCTTTTCCCTCTTTAAATTGGTGCGGCTTCTGTAAAAGCACCAGCCTCTTTTTTTTTTTGAAGTTCGGATAGGTCCGAACTCGACCTTTTGCGTCCGGAGCGGTCCGAACTTTGCTCTGACTGTTTCGGACGGTCCGAACTCTCCTCTGATCGGAGCGGTCCGAACTCGCCTCTGTTCGGAGCGGTCCAAACTCGCCTCTGTTCGGAGCGGTCCAAACTCTCCTCAGAGCGGTCCGAACTTGGCCTCTCAGTTCGGAGCGGTACAAACTAGACTCTATGACCAGCAACGACTCATGATGCAACAAAAATTCAACAAGTATATGAACTAGACAGAAATAGTAGAGATTAAATGGGCTAGGATCAAAAGGAAACACACGATAATTTTTTTGTATGGTTATTTTTTGGACATTAGGATGAACAAAATAGATCTAACAACTAAGATATATGTGTTCTCACCAGGCAACTGACGCTCTAATACCACCTGATGCGCACACGGGGGTGTCCGATCTTCTAATGAGAACGATACGTCGATTTGGAGAGTTAATAAACTCGTCATCTTGGCTTCCAACCAGCGAGGAAAGGAAACTGACAATCGCAACGCCATCAACGCAAGTTGATCAACCATGCCTAAACATGATGAATCCTTATCCCTGCTAGCAATCGAGAAACTTGCAAGAACAAGTGAGAAGCAATCTGATAATTGTATTTATCTAAAATCAAGAACACAAAGGTGAGGTTCTTTTTCTCGTCTCGGGCGGTCTAGTCGACACGCGCAAGCACGAGGAGGGACGCACAAAGGGTCTACTAAACACAACAAAACCTAAAGAATAACGTATGGGAGTGGCTGCCAGGGGAGGGGCGCCCATGCTAGGGTCGGCCACCACCAAACCCTAAAGATACATGGGCCATAGGCCCAAAAATACGGTGACGCAGCACCCTTAGTTTCTGGCCCGTGTTGGTTTTCTGCATATTCCTGCTGCTCCTGAATGAATCTGGCCATGAGACTGGATCCATTAGAAAGCTTATCTCCTAAGCTTTCAAACAAGTGGTCGTACATCGAAAATGGAGTTCAGTAGCCCGAGATATGCCGGTTTGAAGTTGAGGTCCTGCTGGATGGTTGAACCGGACTCGGCGACAAATTGGGCTTCAACATGGGCCTTCCTTGGCATATGGGCTATCCTTGGTGAGTGGTCTCGACGTGCTGGGCCAGCAAAGGTGGATGGAAAGACCGTGCTTCTGGATTAAGCCCTCTATGTGACGTAGATGAAGTGGCGATCGAAACACCGAAGTTCGGCAACGAAGGTGTCGCCGGGAGAGAAAGGGCAGCGATCGTATCCATGGTTGGGATGTCCTCCTCAGCATAAGATATCATATTGTATGACTTGTCTCTAATAAAATTGTTTTTATAATGTTCATGACTGTTCCATTGCTTTAATGGCATAAGTTTTTGTTCTCACTTTTTTAAGTAAATTTCACCAAGCTACAAGTTTTCTGTACAAACTATCAGAAACTACATATTTTAACTCCTATTTAACAAAATTACAAATTTTAGGAGAACTTGTGTCACAATACTATATGTTTTCGAATTGATCGTTTCTTGTAGCAGGTCTAATATATTGTTAGGCCCGTTACAAGGTATGTGAGGCCATCGCAACGCAGACCAGAAAGGCGGCGCGGTGGTGGGAGCCTTGTCGCCTCGGCGTGCGGAGGAGACCGGCTACAGTCCGAGTGAAGCGGAAGGGAGCGATGTGGAGCAGAGCGAAGGATAGGTAGGGGGAGGAGGGCAGGAGTAGGAGGCGCGACTTACCGATCTGCAGCACCAGCGGCGACGGAGGTGGTGGCGGTCGGCGGCGACAGAGGCATGAATCCCCTTTCCCTCAGCCGACGGAGGTATTACGCGAGCTCTAAGGGGGTGTTTGGGAGAGCTCCAGCTCCACCAAATTCTTGGAGTTGGTGGAGCTAGGTATTCCTAGCTCCACCAAATTCGTGGAGCCGAGTCAGGTATATTAAGAATGTTTAGGTAAGTCATCTTGTTTATATTTTAGAATAAAATTATAAACTTAAGTCACTTTATTTCAGTCTACAAGTTTCAGCTCTAAGGTGGAGTTGGGATCTGGAGCTCTGCCAAACAGGGCAGTCCCCCAACCATCGCCTTCACTTAATCCCCTGCCTCCCCTAACCCTAGTTGGCCGCCCGAACCACGCCTGGCGATGCCTGGATGGCCTGAGCGACGCTTGGAACGTCCAGGCATTCGACTTGCTCTGGCCAGGCGAGGCGAGCGTGCACAACAGTCTCCCTCCGACGCCTATGCGTCGCTTAGGCGACACCGTGATAAGCATGATTCTGTGTAAACCACCTTTATCGAATAAAATATATGAAAACTATATATACCTATTTTAATTTTTTTTAAAAAATTACCATTTATAGGGGAGGTGAGTTTCTACAACCCTATAAAATTTGAAGAACAAACTCAATCGCATTTGAAAGATACGAAATTGACAAAGTGCTAAACAGTGAAAATCACTATTTAGCTGAATTTGTATTTTTCGTATCTTTCAGCTGAAATTGATTTTTTTTTTCAAATTTTGTAGGATTGTAGAATCTCACCTCCCTCACGTATGGTAATGTTTTTAGAATTATTGAAAACTTATGCGTATAGTTTTCACGAACAAGAATTTAGTTATGTTTGTCGGCCCTTTATTGAAATGATTGAAAATTTTTCAAAAATTTACCATTCGTAGAAGAGATGATATGATACAACTTTGTAAAATTTAAAGACCAAAATCATTCTCAGTTGAAAGACATGAAAAAAAACAAATTTGACTCAGTAGTGATTTTGCACTGTTTAGCACTTTGTTAATTTCATATTTTTCAAATGTGACCGAGTTTAGTTTTCAAATGTTACAGGGTTGTAGACGCTTATCTCCCCTATGTATGGTAATTTTTCTGAGAATTTGTGAAAAATTGTATATTTAATTTTTATGTATTTGACACAATAAAAATTATTTATACATGATATAGTAACATCTTGTGTAATAGCAAGTAATATGTTATTTTTTGAATAGTAAAGGGCAACATATCGTGTGTGAACTATAAAATCTATAAAAATCAGATGTACATATTTTCAAAAATTCTCAAAAAATATCATATGTAGGGGAGGTGATATTCTACAACATTGCAAAATTTGAAGATAAAAATCATTCTCATTAAAAAGTTGCGGCTAAATAAAAAAAAAGTTTCATGTACAAATTAGAAGTAGCATTTACTATTCATTTACTACTTGGGTTGCCACGTACTGTTTCGTTGCATGGAGTGGCTCGATCAGTCTGTGTTAAATAGTGCATATATATATACATACACACATAGCTGCAGAATAGTGTATATGTGTGTATAGGACGCTGTAATGGGGTATCATGTTTGTAACATCCCAAAATTTGGGTTTTCAAAAAATTTTTGTTTAGTTTAGCTTCCCAAAAGTTTTCGTTGATTTTCTCGCGTTTATAAAGCTTGATTTGAATTTTCTAAAAGCTAAAACAATTTAATTTGATTATTCTAAACCTCAAATAAAATAAATTTAATTTTATTTGGATTCCTTGTGCTTTAAGAAATTCTTCTGTAATTTTTGAGATTTTTCGGAGCTCGTTTGCTATTTATTAGATTTACTCGGGATCGATTTGTATTAAGCCCTTTTATTGAAATTAATTAATTATTTGGAAAAGTTTATATAAAGTTTTGTTGAAAATATTTTATTTGAGTTCAAAATATCTCAAAATATTTTCTAGAATTTTTCTAGAATTTTTTGGATATTTTTATTGCCTCAAATGATTTATTTGAATTTTCGGAATCGTTTTTATTCGAAAATGCCACGTGTCACCACCACAGCGCGCCACGTGTCAAGAGTCCGGCTGGTGCACGCCAACTGCTCGGTAAAATGCCTACAAGGCCCGTTTTTGCTCCAAACGCGTCCAAATTTTTTTCTCTTGACCTACCTGCCACCCATAACCTTTGTAGACATCCCACACGTCCCCTAGACCTCAGATCAATTTTCTAAAATTCCAAAACCGCCGCGAGAAGCCCGGATGTCGCCCGACAACGGCCGAAATTTGGAGCCGCGTCCCGGGCAGCTCATCGACTCTTTTCGAGATCCGTCTTCGCCATAGTGTGCCACAAGGTACCATCTGTTTGCTGTCAAAAATTCAGCCAATTTGGCCTAAGGAATCAAAAGTTATGGCTGTTTCAATCTCGAATCTTGCCGAGGCCATAACTCCCTCAATTTTTCGAGTTTGACCGTGAAATATTTTGTGTAGACTCCTGGGGATGTCCTCTACATGATGCACATCTTGTCTCACGGTTTTGCTCTCTGGAATTTGCGCAGAAAAATATTTTCTCCGATCAGACTGCGATTAGACTGCGTTTCAGACAGCGACAATCATCCTCGCGCGTTTCCCGCTATTCCAGAAGGTACATATTTGAACCACCTGCGTCACGGTGTGCCTCTTGGTCCCATATAGCTCTCGGTCAAATTTCGTTAAATTCCGATCATTATTCTAGAAGTTATGTCCGCCCAAAGTTTTGATCCGAAATCCGTTAAACTGCAGTTTGTGATTAATCCGGAGGGGTGCCGCAAAATCCGCCTATACCGTTGAGTTCGTCTCGCTGCGTTCTACGTGATAGACATTCCCCCTTTGCCATCCCTGTGAGATCCCGGATCGGCTATCCGAAATCTCCTGTGTATTTCCGTACTAGTCCCAGATCAGTAGCTAGTACACACAGTCAACAGTGATACATCATTGCCGAACATAACGAAAAGAGTAACATAAATATTAAAGTATGGGCCACATGGACACTTATTACAATACCCGGTCAAAAGACCGGAGACACAGCAGCGGAAACAAATAAAACGACAACAAGCGAACGCCAAAACGCCACAGGCGACGACTAGGAGCGCGACTAGTTATCCTGGCCATCCTCCTCGAACTCCTCAGGGAAGAACTCACAATCTTCAGCTGCGTCTTGATAGTTCTCTGATGATGACAAGTTGTGTAGCACGTGAGTACAAGAGTACTCAGCAAGTCGGGGAAAGTATGATTATGTGGAGCTTTCCAAGGGAAGCTTAACAGGGTTCTTTTGCACAAAGCCAAATTTTATTAAACCATACTTAGTAAGTTTCACAAAGCATCTTTTTACAATTCTTTTTAACAATTGAATTATTTAATATTGCAGTGAGGTTCTATCCACCATCACTAATATAAAGGCTCTAACCGCCGACTAAAAGATCAGGTTTAATCACAATGACTCCTTCCGTTAAAGCATGAAACAGGTTCTTTCCACCTGGTTGGCTCCATCCGCCATTCAACCTTCGAGAGTTCTAACCACTCCCGAATCCCAAAACAAAACACCTTTCAGTTTTTAAAACCAAAATCAAAGTCTACCAATATGAAATCATTCTTTGCTTTGCCCTTGACCGTAGGCACGTCTATTCGAATATTTTAAACTCTGCAGAGGTGTACAACTTTACCCACAAGACACGATCATCTCTTGATGCCAAGCTATTAACACACTTCCTTTGGTGTGTCGGCAGAGAGATCATGACAAGGCCATTACAATGTATCCACCTAATCCGACCCACCCGCTGAGGTTTCACCGCTGTTAGGGTTCCATCCGCCCAGTATAGAAGCCCCCTCTTGCGCCGTGCGAGAAAAACGACATTGCCTCTATCCGGCACTCACATTCCATCGTGTGGTGAGTCTAAATTAGGTTTCTACAAATTAGTTAGCCAGGTCGTACCATTATAGACATGTGGTAGTACGGTTATGCTTAGAATGGACAATCACAAGCGTCGGTCCTTAATTGACTTGGGGCGGTACTTGCACAAGACAATTAGTGCTCCATCCGCACCCACCCGACAATCCAATCCGCCCAAGTCCAAACCATTTTTTCTTTTCTTTTATTTTGGAAAAACAGTACCATAATCATATAATCATTTCCAAATCGTACTTGAAATTATTATTTTTGAGTAATCCCACCCATGGGTTATTTTCATCGATAAAGGTCCTAAGCAATTCTACCGCACTATGTCACAACGGATACCATATAAGCATAAGCATGGTATAGCAAATGTCCTAGAGTTACAAGTAACATGGATGTCAATCACAAAGGAGGGAATTATAATTCGGATTAACTATACCCTTATATTTGACATACGATAAAACATAGCATGGAAGTTATAAAACGTTTCAAACATGTTTATAAACGTGGGTTCAATATGCGTCGAGGAGACTTGCCTTCGGTTGTGGGAAGGTCGTCGAACGCGGAAAGTCCAGCGGCGGGGTCGGCGGTCGCGTCGGGGTCCTCGGCTACGCGCAAAACGAGGCAATAAATAAATACCAGAAAATAAATAAAATCTAAAAATTACAAAAATAGTACTAGCAGGTAGATCTTGATTTTAGATGAATTTAGAAATTTGAACGGAGTCAAACGGAGTTTGGACGGAGAAGATATGAGCTTCCGAAGTTTGAATTTCGAAAAATTGGAAAACGAGGAATATTCCCTGGAATATTCCATTTCCCTTTTTTTTTCTGAATTTTGGAATTTGCCTGAGTCACTTGCAAGGGGGCCCCACATGTCATACTAATGGGGTCATCTTCAAGCTTTTGTTTAGCTATGGCCATGGTTGCCATGGAGCTTGGGGAGGTGGGGGTGGGGCGCCACGGCGGCGGCGGCGGCGGCGGCGGCGTGGGGCGTGGGGCGGCCAGCGC
Source organism: Rhipidocladum racemiflorum (assembly GCA_036346355.1). Lineage (NCBI taxonomy): Eukaryota > Viridiplantae > Streptophyta > Magnoliopsida > Poales > Poaceae > Rhipidocladum > Rhipidocladum racemiflorum. The sequence continues at coordinate 5,632,439 of CM070583.1, forward strand.
GTCTTGTGGCGCTTCGGTGGCGGCGTGGGTAGGGCGCAGCGGCGGCGGGCGGCGGCCGGGCCCACGCACGCATGAGCACAAGCACAGGGAGCTCCAAAAACGAACAGAGCCCAAAGCTTTTCCAAAAAATTCGGATTTTGCACCCATTTTTGCATGAAATTGACCCAAATAAAAGCATGGATCCTCTAGATAACATCCTTAGGGACTCATATGAGGAAGGAATTGGATTGATTCTTACCGGAGACGACGAATTTGGCGACAAACGGAACTCCGGCCGAACCGACAAAAACACGAAATTCGCCTTCCAAACTTGAGGGATCCTAAAATTGATTGAATGGTTAGGTGTTAGACTTCCCCACGGTCACAAAGAACCAAACGGAGTGGAGAAAAACCCACCGGAGAGAGATCTATGGCCAATAACACGAAGAACACCGAAAAGATGACCCAGCGTCGGTTTTCTTGATCTCACGGGCGCACGAGTGGAAGAGGCTAAAGGAGGATCATACCACCGGGACGGGGATTCTTATACGGAGAGAATGGAACTGGAATCACGCGGAACGGAGTTGAAATGGCCGAGTTATGAGCATTTGATTGCATTTCAGTTTTTCTTTAATGCGACGGTTTCCGGCGAGATTAGCGGCTAATTAAGGTGGGGAATGGCAAGAGGGCGTCGATACGGATTCAACGGACCCGGCCGTTCATGATTTGGAGGTGATACGAGGAAGATATGACGATTTGAAGGAAACCCTAGCCATTGGAAGCTTGTTGAAGCTTTCTCTGTTCTTCCATGGCATGAGGTAGAAGACAACACTCTTCATGCCACGTGGCACTCCCTCATTGGCCCATGTTTACGTGAATAAACGCCCTAGAGAAAAATTAGGAAAAATGGTCTAAAAATTCTGGAAAAATTCCGAGAACCATTTTGGAATATTTGGGACCCAATAAAATTGGTTTCGCAGAATTTGGATGAAATTTGTGGAATTAAATATTCAGGCGCAGATTGCGGGCATTAAACAAAAGCCGCTCGAGATAAAATAGGAGCGAAGGTCCAAAAATCCGGGGAATGGTTCCTAAAATCATTTTGGAATATTTGGGACATAATTGAAGTGGTTTTGGGATTTTTGGAGCATTTTTCAACTCGGGTGAAATTTCGGGTACCGGCGGGAGTCTGGAAATTCGATTTTTCGACCGGAAGGGAATTGAATCCCGATTTTGGATTAGAATGGATGCCAGGTTAATATAAACACCAGGGAAACTCTAATTTTTGAACTTAATTTATTTAAATTTGATTTTTTCTCCAGAAGGCGAAACTGAGGATGTTACAATCCCGTCCTCCGGAATTTTTTTTGTATATTTAGGCCGCCGTTTAGCCGTCGCCGCGCGTTGCCTTTTGGCGCCGGCTATTTTAGCTCGCTCCGGCCGTGTTGTCGCGTCCGGTGGATCATCATGTGCTGTTTTGGTCCATCCTTGAAGTTCTTTTGCTCTCCGTTTGCCGTCGGAGCCCGATTCCGGCCTAAAACCGTCGTCTTTGACCTAGCCGTTTCCGCCGGTTCGCGTATCGGTTAGCCATCCTTGGTAGCGTTTTATCGTGGCCATGTCGTTGCACCGACGGTCGCTACCTTGTTTCATGAGTATCCTATTATTGTTTGACCTCCGCCGTTAACGTTCCACCGTTAACGTCGCCGTTAACGTTCACCGTTAATGTTCGCCGTTAACGATCCATCGTTAACGTTTTGCCGTTAACGTTCGCCGTTAATGTTTTCCCGTTAACGTTTCGTCAATGTTTCGCCGTTAACACGCCACGTGCGCTCGCCGTTAACGCTTTCGATCGCGTTCCGCGATGCGTTCCTCCGTTAACGCTTTTGCCGTGCGTTTCATTGCGCCCGCTGTTAACGTTTCATCGTTAACGTTCCACCGTTAACGCTCCGTCGTTAACGTTTCGCCATTAACGCTCCGTCATTAACGTTTCGCCATTAACGTTCCACCGTTAACGTCCGCCGTTAATGTTTCACCGTTAATATCCCACCGTTAACGCTCCACCGTTAACGTTCCGTCGTTAACATTCCACCGTTAATGTTTCCCCGTTAACGCTCCGCCGTTAACGCTTCATCGTTAACGCTTGGCTCTCATCGCTTCGTTGTCATCGCATGCGTGCATTCATGTAAGAGCCCTAGTGCAATGTCCTCATCTTCTATATCATCATGACGTGAGCCTAGTCTCATCGTCATATCATCTTCAAAGCCGAATCAAAACCCTAACCTAAGACCGGTTCGATGGGCTAAGTTCATCGTGAGCCGCATTGTTATCCTTGCAATCTTTCCCATTGTTTCAATCGTGGTAAGACACTTGTCTTGTCTTATCCCTGAAAACCTAATCTACCATTGACCTAGACTTCGTTCGTGGACTTGGTCGATAGACCATTGGCCATGTGCCATAACCTTGTGCCCGATCTAGTCTATCAGTATTCTTCCCTTTTGTTTGACTGTGTCCATTCGGTCAACAAAAGTCAACTTCGAGAATCAGTTTAGTTCATTGTGAACTAACATATCCTTATGGACCCGATCTGTAGATCGAGAGCCCATATGTCATTATCTGTCCAATTAAGATAATAACTTCGGAAGAAATATTCTTCGGAATATTATTCTTTCTTCCCCAGTTATTACACTTTCCCTCTTCGGTGTTTTCCCGAAAGCCCGTTCTCTTTTGTCAATTTTTCGATCTAATCCGTTCAAGTTCCTAAATTCTTCCAAGCCGTTATGCTCAATGCTGTTTGTTCTTAATTTGGAGTTTTACTTGTCTTTTGAATTGGTTTGTATTTGCTTCTTCTTTAATCGTTAGACACGTCATCTGGAAATCGTGCTACGGGCTGAAGATCAAGGAAGTGAAGATCGAAGGTCGAGGATCAAGAATCAAGGATAAAGAGTAAAGAACAGTAAAAGTTGCAAGGGCCAGGCAAGTTGTGCTTTGACCATGTTGATCCCCTTTTCGAAAATTATGTTGTTTCAAATTATTGCTGCTAGTTGGATATAAACTGATTTCAATTAATTTGGGATTAGATATTTAACCTACTTGTTATTACCACCTTGTCTATAATAGTTGTACGCCATTATTCATTTGTCACCCTAGGTTTGTTGATTAGTAGTTGGTAGCTAAATACTTTGCCGACATGGGTTAGTTAGACCGTTAGTAGCTTCTTAGTCTTGCAACGTACCTTTGACATCATTTTGGAAATACAAAAGATCAATATTAACTAATGGAATATGCAATGTATTTTGGAACGGTGTGACGTGTTGCCGACACGATGAAGTTGATATGTGGAGGCCCTTGTGCTTCTTCAAGGATGTTGAGTTGTTGGTATTGTGTTGCGCAATAATCAACTTGGGTGATAAAATGATTTAAACCAGGGCAAATAGCAAGATTATGATTGGGTGGGCCAGGTGTGGCACCGGGAAGGTTGATTTGGTTCTTCGGGTAGTCTTGCCCTGGTCACACTAAGGACTTAACCTTGCAAGCCTTTGAACTGAGTCAATCGTACAACCACATGTCTGTAATGGGACGGACCTAGTTGAGTAAGTTACTAATAACTTGCATGTGGTACCTCGGGGTGTCAACTACATCTCTTGTGTAGCTTGAAGGGGGAGCGTACCAAGGCTGCGGCATGGTACCCATCCAACGGTATGTCGGTCCCATACTTCGCCTTTGTTGAGGGAAGGGATGGTGTATAGCAAAAACCGGAGAGGTTCACTTGTGTAGTTAGAAGTTTCCGAAAGGCTTTGTTATGATCACTCATTCGCATACCCTTGTATGGCGATTCACGGCTGACGTGGTGAGTTGATTGTATCTTGTAGGTAAAGTGTATAACCTCTGCGGAGTGTAAAATCTATTCGAATAGCCGTGTCCACGGTACTGGACATTGCTCGGGGATTACAGTCAAGGGTTAGCTTTTCATGAAAATGAACTTGGGCTTGGAGGCAGTTTGCCTGCGGAAAAGTGATAATTGTTTAAGGATGTGGAATGGTTTACTTGTGAAACAACTGTGAAATTATTACTATTGTTATCTGTTTTACCGCTTTACAATCTATTATGAATATTTGTGAATGTTGTTTATTGCAAAATAACCCCTTCAGCCTGTCATTTGGAATAAGCCATGCATATAGTTATTAGACTTGCATTCTGTGCATGACTTGCTGAGTGCTTTATGTACTCACCCCTTGCAAACAAACAATCACCAGTGAACAGAAGTCTACATCGTCGAAGAAGAAGAAGTTCCGTGAGAAGGCGATTATCTAGGAGTTGAACCCCGTCAGTTGCCTGTGGCATATTGATGGGATTCACCGATGTTCTTCGTTCCGCTGCTGCTTATTTGGAGTTGAAGCCGTCAAGGCCTCACAAATGTAAGGTTGACCTTAAGGTCGTTCAATAGTTTATATTCTATATTTGTGTTATTTCTCTATTCCGCTGTGTATGATTGTGATATTCATCTATGTTGAGACTATGTGCACTAGCGTGATCCTGTACTAGTGCTGAATACACAGAGGGTTCGGATTTGCATATTCGGGTCCCGACAATGTTGCCTAAGCATTATGCTTTTAAATGCACGAATTCAAATTAAATTTAGGTATATTTTTTAAAACTTTCAATTTTAAGGTATATACTCATCTATAACAATTCATATGAAACACATACTTTAAAAAAATATATTCGAATTTAAATATTTGAGCAAATCTAGATTACATACTTTACTGATTTATATATATAATCAACACATACCTACAAACAAACTATCATAAAAAAAAAACCTAGTTAATAAACTGGTCAGGTCGCGTACGCCAGGATCGGTCGCGAGCCGTATACTCTGATCGAAGCATATCGTTTGTGACAAGAAATAATAGAAATCATGTGTGCAGCTACTACGTGCAGCACTACAAGAGCACGCATTGCGTACGGACATGCAGCCTGACACCACTTCCTTTCGTACGTTTGCGCGTAGGTGACTGAATTTTTTTCAGTCGATTCCTGGCGTCTCTATCATCCATAGTTTCTTCGTTGGCCTCTGTGGTAGAACCTTTCGAGGAGATGGTGGTATACATGTCAGCGGTTCAAGTCCGCTCTTTACAAAGTGATGGACAGCAGCCTATTAATTCAGTTTGGAGTGACTAGTTCCCCTTGTTTCGATCGATGTGCTATCGAACTCGATCGAGCCTTTCTTTCTCCTAAAGTCAATAGTTGCCGCCATTCTCATCCCTGCAGACAGACTAACTAAGGCCATGTTTGGATCCCAGGACTAATTGTTAGCTGGCTAAAAATTAGTCTTAGTCTATCCAAACAGGAAGACTAATAGGTGGGCTAATTTTTAGCCAACCCTTAGCTAACAATTAGTCCATTAGTTGGTGGAGGGGAGCTAATTTAGGCTAATAGTAAGTAACACGCTGAAAAAAGTCTGAAATACCCTCGCGCTGGCTTTATCCTCACTTCCTCACCCGTGCGTCCACTCCCCAGTCCGTTATGAGGAACAAACATGACTTTTCTATGAAATTAGCCCAACCATTAGCCATGTATCCAAACAGCCATAGACTAATTTTAGATGGACTAATTATTAGCTGACTAACAATTAGCTCTAGCCATTAGTCAGCTAATAATTAGTTTTAGCCCATCCAAACATGGCCTAAGCGTGGTAGTCGAGTGAACGGGCTAGAGAAGAGAAGGAAAAGCCCCGAGTCTAGTTCCCTGCGACGATTTTTTTTTAAAAATGGTAGCGTCACATTAGGGATGAGCAGAAGTAAGCACATAGTTGTACTTTCCAGGGACAGAAATGGAGAGCTTATTTCCATATATACTAACCGGTAACCAAGATAAAATATTCCATAAAAATTTAGGAGAAGCAAAAAAGAAAAGGTACACTACCATTTAGAACAAGGCAAAATTGATTATTTACCACATAAAGTTAGTGGAATTGATGATGTGCCACGCCATGTCTCACTGATATTTAGGTCCTAGAGTCACATATCAGTGAGACACGATGTGATAAATCATCAATTTCACCAATTTTACGTGACAAATAATCAAATTCCCCTTCGAACAAATTGACGAGTGGAGGTTTGAACTAAAGACGCCATCAAGAGTTTCCATTCTGCCCCATGGTCCATGGCTTCAATCTCCATCACATATTCTCTTTGCATTTCTTGCAAGGCTGTGAAACTGTTGAAGTCCTAATAAAAATAGGAACATATCATGTAAAGAAAGGGTACATCTTCGGAAAGAAGTCAAAGAACAATATCAATGCTGACAATGCATCATCTTCTAATAGATTTTCTATTATGATGCTACTGATGACATAACAAAAGTAATACAACGGAAAACATAATAAACCAGCTGAAACCATAGTACCAAAAGGCAAACCTAGACATGTGAGAAGGTTTGAATTTTTCGAGCAGGACTAACCCGAAGACAGCCGGTTTTATCGATTTGGCACTGTCGGTGTTTCGTGCACCGGCAATACGAATTTATGGTCGGATGGGGTCGCGCGCTCCCTCTCCCCGAATGGTCGACTCAAGGAGTCAGAAGATGTATACTGGTTCGGGCCGAATGTCCCTACTCCAGTTCGTGCGGTGTGAATGTATTGATCTTTGGGAGACGGACAAGGGGTGTACAGGCGAGGCGACGGCCTACCGTCCGATCCCCTTGAGGTTTTCGCTAGGAGTCGAGGCTACCTAGGAGACTGCTTTTCTTTTTTCGCGCGCCTCCCTTCTCGGCCCCGCCTCCTTATATAGACGAGGAGGCAGGTTACACGGGAGTTGGGAAGACTACGAGGAGAGGGGTCTGCACGCCTTGAGGTCTGGCTTCGTCTTGTCCGCCAACCCCGCCTGGCCCCGAGGTAGGGTTGGTGGCTCTGCGGGCGATCTTGCGCAAAGGTTGTCGTGGTGGCGTGTTGCGTGGTGCTCTTGTCACCTCGGTGGCTTTAATGGCGCTGACTTTGCTTTGGCCTCGGAGTGGGCGTACTCCTGCGGTGTGCCAGGCGACGGACGGGGCTTGACTTCTTCGGTGGCTCTTCCGACAACTTGGGAAGGAGCCGCCACCTGGTACGGATGTCGAGGGGCCAGCTGCGCACAAGGCGGCCGCCGACATCTGGCGTGGCCTCGCTGGCTCGTGGCGCAGTGGAGCTTGAGCTTCAATATTGGGCGCGGCACATGCCGACCGCCGGAATCGAAGTTCTGCCGACCGTCTGGTCGGCCCTCGCACAGCCTGGCTCGTTCCTCGCGACCCAAGTATCTTTCGGTGGTGCCGCCTTCGCTGATAGGTCACCGCTCGTGCTTCCGGCCGATGGGGTACCCATGGTATGGGTACTCGTCAAGAGCCCCCGAGCCCCGAGCGGGCCTGAGAGCCGCCGGGGTTTAACTGGCGGCGTAACTGCCGACCGGAGGTCGGTGATGCTAGGTCGCCGTGGCTGCCTGGAGCCGTGCCACCTAGAAAGAGCTCCGGTCAATGACGCATCTGGCTGGTGTAGCTCCCGAGCCCCCGAGCGGTCGTGGAGCCGGTCGGGGTTTACTTTGGCCGGTGTTGGCCATGACCCTGAGGTCGGCGACGCTTTGGTCGGGGCCGCTTGTCGGCCAAGCCTGCCCAAAGAGCCCGGTAAGGCGAAGCACCTTGGCAGGTGTAGCCCCAACCCCCGAGCGGGTCAAGGAGCCGGCCGGGGTTTACTCTGGCCGGTGCTGGCCATGACTGAGGTCGGCGACGCTTTGGTCGGGTCGCCGCTTGTCGGTCAAGCCTGCCCAAAGAGCCCGGCAAGGCGAGCGCACCCTGGTGGTGTAGTTCTGAGCCCCGAGCGGGTCGTGAGCCGGCCGGGGTTTACCTTGGCCGAAAAGTGGCCGCGACCGAGGTCGGCGACGCTTTGGTCGGGCCGCCATGCCTGGCCGTGTTCGCCAAAGAGCCCGGGCGCGAAGCGCACCGGCATGAGTTTCAGCCCCCGAAAGGTGTCGGGGAGCCGCCGGGTTTTACCCGGCCGACTGGCAGCCACGGTGTACGTGGGTCCTCGTGAGTCAGTCGTGAGCGCGCTTACCTTCTTCGTCGGTTTGAACGCCGTGCTCGTGCTCGCTACTATCGGGTAATCCGAGTGGAACCTTGGCGATCCCCTTGAGGGGGTTCGCTTTCCAAGCGACGTAGCTCCGGCGTGGGCGTCCGACTACCGGGGCGTTCCATAAAAACCTTTCCTTACTCGATCCGTGTCGGATCGCCGGGTCGTCTCCGCCGACCGGGGCCGGCCGCTACTCATCGATGAGTTCCGCGAGAGTGTGAGGTATGGTCTCGACGCGAAGTCACGCAGTGATTGGGTCGTCCGCCGACCCAACCGAGGCCCTCTGGGCTCATCGCGACTTCGCCTCGCTCTTTTACGTCTTTGGGCGGCTTGCTCGGTGGCTGGATTCGCCTTCAGAACCCAAAGACGCAGTGCCGCCTCGTGCGAGCCTACAGCGGCTTGCTCTCCGAGGTCGGGGCGCCCAATGGGCCGCTTGCATACCTTTCGGCGGGCGCCCGCCCATTGTAATCGCGAGGCTCGCGATGTCAGAGGCGCCGCTGGCGCTAGGCGGCCATCTCGTCAGAGCAAAGCACGCGCAAGTGATTTAATCGATCGCGCACGTTATCGGGGAAGCGGCGAGGCAAGAAAGTGACGGCTTGCGCATCGCTGATTTGCGGAGGAGGCGTCGATTTGGCGCGAGGCGCTGCCTCGTTTCCCGCTGGCGCCTATAAAGGAAGGAGTGGGTGGCGTGGTGGGCGCCAAGCCTCTGCTCAAGGCGCTTCAAAAAGAGAAAAGGGAAGAAAGAAAACGAGGGAAGAAGAGGAGCTTCCTCGCTTGCCGCTGCTGCTCCTCGCTTCCTTTGCGCATTTGGAGATGTCGCCACCCCGCACTCTGGCCCAAGGCTGGTCGCTTATCTCGGGCCTCGAGAGGAAGGAGTTCCTTCCTCCGCGCCCGAGTCCTACCGGGCGAGCCTCACGGCCGTGACCGAGGTTCCGAACTTGAGGACGGCGAGATAGTCTCGCCGGGCGTTCTTCTACGAACGGGCTTCGGACTTCCGCCTCCACCCGCTCGTCCGGGTTGCTGCACTATTACGGGGAGAGGTTCATCACCTGAACCCGAATGGAGTCCTCCATATTGGCGGTCTTCATGACGCTATGTGAGGCCTTTCGGGATTGAACCCCATTTTGGGCTCTGGCGCCACTTCTTCTTCGCGAGGCCGCCACCGACACCGCCCGGCCTCCTCGGGCTCGATGATCCAATCACAAGAAACCACCGCAAACCGCTCTACGCCGATTTGAGGCTGCCGACGCCTAACCGGGTGGCACAATGAGTGGTTCTATGTCCGAACTCGACAACAAAGGTTCTCCTTCAAAGGGGAATTTACTAACGCCGCATCCTCGCTGGGCCGGGTCCCGACACGGCGACCGGAAGAAGGTGGACGCGATCCTTGAAAAGCTCGCGGACCTGAAGCGGCGAGGGCCTGGCGAGCAAGGTGGTCTCTCAAGACGTTTCATGGAGAGGCGATTCAACCCCTCAAGGGTCAAGTTACGCCCCATGTTTGAGTACACCGGGCCGACCGACTGCAAGGTCGCTTGAGCGGGAGCTCCTCCGTCGGAGATCTCGCGCTGCGTGTCCGCAGCCTCCATCGCGGAGACACCGAACCAGCGGGCGAGGCGCCGCGCTGTTTTCGGCGCAGTAATCCGCAGTAACCTGGTATCGCCTCGACGGCCTCGCCTGCTTTTGCTTTGCTCGCTCCTTCGCCTCCTTACCCGAGCGTGTTCCGCAGGCTCGGTGGGATCGATCTCCGTCCCTTGCCGCCGGGGAAAAGGAGTTGAGGGCGGCGCGCGCCACTAAAGGAGAAGCGAGGACGCCCCGCTGCTAGCGGAAAAAGAGGCCACCAAGACGCGGAAGAGGAGAGAGCAGCGGACCGGGGCACAGCGTGGCGAGGAGGTCTCGGAGGAGACCTCGGAGGAGACCTCGAGTGAGGGTGACGAGGAGTCGCTGTTTAGCGAGGAGAAGAAGTCGCCGAGGCGATCAGCGGCGACGCGACGCTGGTCCTGGCCATGGGGCCGGCGATCATGCGGCTCCTCCGAAGAGATCATGGCGCAGGGTTTGATCTCGCGAAGCGCTGGTCCCGCCGCCTCGCGGGGTCCTGGCAAAGAGGGCATGTCAGTGCCCGGTTGTTCGCTTCCTCCCGTAAGTGACTTGCGTAATTCCTCCGGTGTCGACTTCTTCTGCAATTTCGACCGACCAGACGCAGGCCTCACCAGCTGGGAGGACGCCGAGCCCTACTGGCGGTGAGGAACCGCCTCCCGGCCCCGTCTCGCTGGGCGTATGTGGTTGCTCGAGCTGGATCGTTGGATGCGCTCCTCGCGTAGGGGCCCGTCGGCCGAGAGATGGTGCCGCAGGGGATGCATCTCGGGCCGCCGGATGCGCTGCGCAGAAGCTTCCGTCGGGCGTGCTTCCGCCTGCGTTGCCGACCGATGAGGCCGGGCGAAGACTGCCGGCCGCTTCCGTCTTGCCGCGACCGTGGAGGTCGGGCCGCGAATCACGCCGGGAAGCATCGATTCGCGGCGTTTGCAACGCCGGCGGGACGAGATCTACCACCCCCGCCGCCGGGGCCGCCGCCAGCTTCGGCGGTCCGAGTGTCGCCGATGGGCGCACAACCGACCGCCACAGCGCCTGGCCGGGCGGGAAATCAAGTCGTATGCCGCCGATCGCCGCTGCCGACTTGGTCCCGCCCTCGACCGCCGGTGTCCCGCTGCTCGTTTCGACGACGACGCAGAACGCGCGGATTGGGACGCTCTGGAGGAGGAGATGGGAAGGATCCACGCCGACCTTACCCTTGTTGTTGACGCCGCGTCCAAGGCGAGGAAGTCCATTGCTCAGGAGTCCCGCTCGGCCAGACTGGTAAGTTTGATGGGGATTTCTCTTGTGCATCTTCTTGACCGGGAAACGGAGACTGACCGGGCGGGTACTTGCAGCGCTTGACATCCCGAGCGGTGGACAAGTCAATGTTCCTCCGGCACTTGCACAGCCGGGGGAGTGCCGTAGGGAAAGAGCCGCCGACGCCGGAGGGCGCTGTCGCCGAAAGCAAGGAAGGGCTGCCTCGGGCGGTCGGGTCGGGAGAGGTCGTCGAAGCCTTGCGGGAGGCTCAGCCGACGTATGAGTCGTTGGCCACCGAGGAGAGAGGCCAGTCGTCCCTGGCGGACGCTGGCCGGCCAAGACTTCGCGCAGCCACAGTAGCATCCGCCGAGGCGAGGCCGCCTCTATCTGGAAGGAATGCGAGTCGACCAGCAGGAGGCCGACTACCAAGGCTGAGCGGATCTCGCCGGGGAGCTCGTGACGATGAAGGAGCTTGTCGACCGTGCTACGGCCGACCGGGAAGCTGCGTGCCAAGGCCGAGGAGGAACTTCGCGCTAAGGAGGCTTCCGTGGCTGGTGAGTAGTTCACTCTTCCGGAGTCACCACTACGAGGGTCCCCTCGACGTTGTTTTCGCCCCTGGCAGATTCGCTGAAAGCCTTACCGACGCTACCGAGTCGCGAAGGCGCGGTGGAGGCACGAGACGCGGCGGTCGAAGTCGCGCGACTCGCCCTTTTGAATAAGCGGTGGCGGAGAGGGATGCGCCGACACGACGCGCCACCGACGGCCCTCCACGTATGCCCAGGCGCCGCGACCGCTGTTCGGCTTACCCTGCCCCGCCGCCATCCCCCGCCATGCTTGGGTGGATCCTCGAGCGCTGCCGAGGCGCTTGGCAAGGGAAGCGGCGGTGCTTGGCGCTTCGGCCCTGGTCAACACCGTCTCTTATTACGACGGCGCCGACCTTGAGGCGATCGGGAGCGGCGTCGCCGGGCCGACCGGCGACGAAGAGGTCGACGCGTTCATGGCCCGTGGATCCGTGGCGCCCAAGAGATTGCCGGCCGATCTCGCCGCGCGATATTCTCCGTCGGAAGGGGAGGAAGATTAGTTTTCCTTCGCTTTGCTTTTGGCAATGTATGTAATGAACAAGATCGCCCTAGTTGAGCTCAAACGCCGGGCTGTTTTAAGTTACTCTGCCCGTCTACCCCGTGTTTCTTTTATGAATTTGGGCAATTTTTCAACCGTAGCTACGGGGGCCCACAGGGGTGCCCTGAGAGCGTAGGCGTTTGCACCAGGTTCATGCGAAGAGGACACGGGGCAGGGCGAGCTGCCTCGAGCGATTGCTTGATGGAGGAGGTGTCGGGGTCGGACCACCTCCTTCGCGAAGCTTGGCGGGTTGAAATCTAACCTAAGTGGGGGTGCTCCGACCGCTCATAGTGTTTCTTGCTCGGAGGGCTTGTTTCCCTCCGCAGAGTGCTACTTCGAAGCCGTAGCCGCGGGGGCGTAGGCCGTAGCACTTTGAGCCGAGGGAAATAGCCGCGAGGTAGATAACTCGGTCGGCCTGAGCGGGCTTAGGTTAGCGACCAGCTGCTTTTAAATGATGGTCGGGTTGGGCGGGGCGAGGGTTGTAGCATTCGTCAACCTATATCGAAGGCTCCATCCGATCGCCGCTCGGCCCTTCGCCAGGTAGCCTCCTTGCACAAAGTGCTACTGAACCAGAGCGCCGGGCGTGGGCCGTAGCATTTTGGTTTTGAGGAAGTTACCTTAAGAGGAGCTCGGTCGGAGTGGTAACCGTTATCGATTTAGGTCGCCGACCCTGGTCATGCAGCCCCCGAGTGGTGCGTGGGGACTGAGGGTGGAGTCGCCACGCGCCGCTTGAGTTCGTGGTGGGTGTGCGATTTTTTCGAAAAGGAACTTTATGCTTTCGGGGATAAGGGTGGATTAACTCGCCTTGAGGACCGCGCCGAATTCGGAGCCGACGCTGGCGCTATTCTCGCCTTCAGCGTGACCCCAAGGCGCTTCTGTCAAGCCTTCTCGTCTCGCTTGGCGACTTGGGCGCTTCGCCTTCGCGCCAAGCAGTTATAAAAGGAGAGGCGCCAAGGTGCCTGTTACTTCGCCAAGGCTGCCGCCAAACGAAGTTGCTTTGTGGGCTATGGCGGACCGCTACACACAACTTCGAGAGGAGGTGGGCGACGAACAAGCCTGGCCGCGGTGGTGGCGGAGGTCGAGGCCGGTTGCGCGGGGATGCGCGGCGTGTCGGCATCCTCGTCGCGCATTCCCATTTGTGGGAGGTGAGGGCGCCGCCGATCCGGCGGCAGGACGAGCGACGCCACGCGTCGTCGCTGGCTGGCGCGACACCAGGAGGAGTATCGTGCCTTTGCCGAGTAAAGGACCTTGGCGAGTGGTTCCTTTTTGGGTCGGGCCTGTTCCTCCCAGAATGAATAAAGTGTCGCTCGCTTCCCGCTTCTTCCTTCTTCTCTGAGGACTTTTTGTGCTTATGATTCGCCCATATTCGTAGTCTTTGGGATCGCAATGATCCAGCGTAGGTTGGAGGTGGAATTTCTTGCATTTTTTGCCGAGATGACCCTTCCAACCGTAGGTTGGTTGCTCTTGTGTCGTTTTGCAATGCGCAGAGTAATCGCCGGACCTTCGCCGGGCGAGGGTCGCAGTTGTTTGCGGCAGGCAAAAGATGGAAGAAAGAGGGAAAGCACTTGGTTATTCGAGAGTTGCGGCCGCTTTGCTCAAGTGTTTTTCAAGGGGTACAAAAAGAAGAGAGAGGCCGACTATGGATAGAACCTTCTCGCCTTCTCTATGTTCCAGCGCTTGTCACGAGATTCCCTTCTGTCCTTGAGGCGGAAAGTGCTTAAGAGGTCGGAGGACTTCCGCGATGGTGAAAGGGCCCTCCCAAGGCGGGAGAGCTTGTGCCTGCCCTTCGCGGATCGACTTGGCGCAAAGCACTAAGTCGCCGACTTCGAACGAGCGGCGGACCCGTGGTTTGGCCGTGGTAGCGACGCAACGCCGCCGATATTTTGCCGATCAGTAAGATCGCGACGCCTCGAAGCTTCACGAGTCGGTCGAGGTCATCTTGTCGTTCTCGATTGCCCGTGCGCTGTTGTAGTTCTGCACCCTTGGTGCGCCGTACTCAAGGTCGGTCGGGAGGACAGCCTCCGCCCCGAACACCAAGAAAAAAGGAGTGAACCCGGTCGACCGGGTTGGCGTGGTTCGCAGACTCCAAAGCACGGGCGTTAGCTCGGCGGCCCATCGTCCCGCGAATTTCTTCACCGGTGAAGATTCGCGCTTGAGTCCTTGGAGGATCATGCCGCTGGCTCGCTCGGCTGTCCGTTGGCTCCTGGTGTGCCACGCCGCCAATCGACTCGGATGTTGAAGTTGTCGCAGAACTCGAGGAACTCCTTTCCCGTGAACTGCCCCGCTGTTTCCGGTGATGATGGAGTTGGGCACTCCGAACCGGTAGACAATGTCGCGGAAGAAACTTGCCGCCTGCGCCGATGTGATCTTTGCCAATGGCTTTGCTTCAATCCACTTTGTGAACTTGTCTACGGCGACAAGCAAGTGAGTGAAGCCCCGGCACCTTTCTCAAGGGTCCGACCAGTCGAGCCCCCAAACCGCCGAAGGGCCATGTGATGGGGATCGTCTGCAGGCTTGCGCAGAAGATGCGTCTCGCCTGGCGAAGAATTGGCATCCTTCGCAGTGCGGACAATCTGGTCGCACCGCTACGGGCTGGTCGGCCAAGAGAAACCTTGCTCGGAAGGCCTTTCCTACCAGGGACCGCGGCGCGCATGGTGCCCGTGACACCCGTCGTGGATGTCCTGCAGAAGGTGCTTCCCTTGGCCTGGCCGGAACGCCACGAAGGATTCCGGACGGGCTCCTCTTGTAGAGGGCGCCTTCGATCAGGACGAAAGACTTAGCCCGCCGAGCGAGGCGCCGAGCCTCGGTGGTATCGGCGGGGAGCGACCCGTTTGTCAATCGATCGACAAACGGTCGCCTCCAGTCGGTTTCGATGCTCAGGACGCCCAAGTCCGACCCAGGCGGGTGGGCATCTGACCGAAGATCAGTGGGGCCGCCCGCCTTTGGGGGGTCGGCGGTGCCCTCAGCACTCGGATCCAACCGGATTGATGGGCCGGGCCGAGGTCGGAGACGAAGATTCCAGGGGGAACCGGCCCCTTTCCGGAGGCGAGGTTGGCGAGGGAGTCGGCTTCACCGTTATAGCGTCGGTAGCTATGATGGAGCTCGAAACCCTTGAACTTCTCCTCAAGCTTGCGGACCTCCAGGCAGTAGGCGGCCATCCGAGCGTCACGGGGCTCGGTGGTTTTCATTACTTGATCGACGACCACTTTGGAGTCGCCGCGAACGTTGAGACGCCGCGCGCCCGTGTCGGCGGCGATTCAAGGCCGTTGACGAGGCTTCGTGATTTCAGCGACATTGTTGGTGGCGTCGAAGAGTAGTCGTATGGCGTCATCGGAGTTTGTTGCCGAGTGGGGAGATGATGACGACCCCGCGCCGCCCCCGTTCTTGGTGTAAGACCCATCGAAGTACATCGCCCAAGATTGGGTCTTCGACCGCCGCAGGACTTGCGCCTCGGTCCACTTTCGGCGACAAAGTCCGCCAGGACACTGGGACTTGATCGCCGTCCTGGGGGCGTCTGATATGTCGAGGCCGTTGAGCTCGAGAGCCCATTTGGCGATCCTTCCGTAGCGCCGCGGTTGTGGGCGACTTCTCCGAGCGGTGAGGAGGTTACCACGAGACGGGTGTCGATCAAGTAATGGGCAAGCTTCCTCTTGGTGATGAGCACCGAGTACAGTAACTTCTGTATCTGGGGGTATCGGACCTTTGTTTCAGAGAGCACCTCGCTGACGAAGTAGACCGGCCTCTGCACCTTGAGAACGCGGCCTTCCTCCGCTCGCTCCACAACAAGTGCCGCTACCGACGACCCGAGTCGTGGCGGCGATGTAGAGGAGCAAAGGCTCCTGCGCCTCGGGGCTACCAGGCCAGGAGGTGAGGTCGAGAAAAGACCTTTAGTCGACTAAAGGCTTCCCGAGCCGTCGGTCCAGAAAAATGGTCGGACTTCTTCATCGACTTGTAGAGTGGCATCCTCGTTCGCCAGAGGCGGATACGGCGACTTAGTGTCGCGAGGCATCCCATCGACCTTTGAACTCCCTTCAGATCGTTGATTGGCCCCATCCTTGCGATAGCGGAGATCTTATCTCGGTTGGCTTCGATGCCGCGCTCGGAGACGATGAATCCCAGCAACTTGCCCTTGGGGACCCTGAAGACGCACTTCTCGGGGTTGAGCTTTATGCGAAACCGTCGGAGGTTCGCAAAAGTCTCCTCCAGGTCGGTGATGAGGTCATCGGCCTTCCTGGTTTTGACAACGATGTCGCCGACGAGGGCTTCGATATTCACGGCCAATTTGGTCTCAAAACACGCCGCATACATCGGGTACGCGTGGCGCTGCGTTTTTAGACCAAAAGGCATCGTGGATCGTAACAAAGATGAAAGCCATACGGGGTGATGAAGGAGGTCGCGAGCTGATCGGACTCCTTCATCGCAATCTGGTGATAGCCCGAGTAGGCATCCAAAAGGAAAGGGACTCACACCGGCAGAGAGTCCACGACCTGGTCGATGCGAGGCAATGGGAATGGATCTTTCGGACAGGCCTTGTTGAGGCTCGTGTAGTCAACGCACATTCTCCATTGCCCCGACTTTTTCTTTACAAGGACGGGATTGGCGAGCCACTCGGGGTGACGCACCTCCCTTACAAAACCGCGCCAAAAGTTTGGCGATCTCTTCCCCAATGGCCCGCCGCTTCTCTTCGTCGAACGGCGCAGCGCCGGGCGATCGGTCCGATCCGGCCGAATGTTCAGGAGTGCTCGCGACCTCCTTCGACTCCTGGCATGTCCGAGGGTCTCCAAGCCGAAGACGCCTCTCGGTTTGCTTGGAGGAAGTCGACGAGCGCGCCTTCCTATTTGGTGGTGAGGGCGGCCCGATCCGCACGGTCTTGGCGGGATCCTCGGGATCAACAAATGACCTCCTTCGTGTCCTCCGCGGACTTGAAAGAGCTAGTCCCCGACTTGCCGGAGTCGGGCGGATCCGGGGCCTTCTCCTGGAGCCGGGCGAGCTCGGCGAGGCGAGGACACCGAGGCCTTCGCCTGCCGCTCGCGATAGCTGTAGGCGTAGCCGAAAGATGTGGCCACGGTGATGACTCCTTGCGGCCCTGGCATCTTCAAGCTTGAGGTAGGTGTAATTGGGGACCGCCATGAACTTCGCGTAGCATGGTCGTCCCTGCATGGCGTGGTAGGAGCCGGGAAGTCCACAACCTCGAAAGTGAGGCTCTCGGTGCGGAAGTTGTCCGGCTCCCAAAGGTGACGGCAGCCGACCTGCCGAGGGGTGGGCTCTGCTGGCCTGGTACGACGCCATGGAAAGGCGCCTTGCTCGGCCGAGGGCTGGGCGAGGACCCTCAGGGCATCCAGGGTCTCAACATACATGATGTTGAGATCGCTGCCGCCGCCCATGAGCACCTTTGGTCAGCGCCGTCCCCACGATGGGGTCGACGACGAGCGGATAAGCGTCCGGTGCGGGATGTGGTCGGGTGGTCGGTCCTGGCCGAAGGCGTCGGGCACTCCGACCACCTCAAGTAGGTGGGCACGGCGGGGTAGCCGTGTGGACCTCTCGGTGGGCGAAGCCACTGCCGCTTGTCGGCGTAGCACTCCGCCCCTCCAAGATCATGAGACAAACGCCGAGTTGTGGGAACTCGTCGGCTGGCTCATCGCCTTTGTCCCGGCTGTCGGGCGCCGGTCGCGCTTCTTCCTTACCCGCGACGTCGTGGGGTTTCCGAGAGAAAGCGCCAGACTTCGCAGTCCGATACTTGTGCTTGACGGGATAGTCGTGGTTCGAACGCGGACTATCCATCAACTTCTCGAATCGGTCGGGTGTCCGCCGAGCCTGCCGCTGGCGATGTGCCTGGCTCGGCGCGACCATTCGACCTTCGCGGCCGCTTCCCCTTCCGCTTCCTTTTGTCGTGGCGGTCGGAGGCGCCGCCCGAGGTCAATTTGTCTTGTGGGCCGTCTTCCTTTCGAAGATGGCCCCACGGCCTCCTCGCCGAGGCGTGGTTGGTGGCGATGTCGAGAAGCTCCTTGGTGGTCCGGGCTTCGCGCAGCCCAACTTGTGGACGAGCCTCGCGACGTGGTGCCGTAGATGAACGCCCGACGACGTCGGCGTCGCGGATGTCGGAGCTCATTGCACTTTGGGAGAAGCGGCGGATGTAGTCCCTGAGGAGTCTCCGGCCGCCGCTTGCAGCTTTTCAGGTCCCAGGAGTTGCCGAGGCGTTTGTATGTGCCTCGAAATTTCCGACGAAAAGGTTCGTCAGTCGGCCCAGTGCCGATGGTATCTGCGGGCAAGTACTCGAGCCATGCTCGAGCCGAGTCCGCAAGATAGATGGGGAGGCATCGATAACGAAGGAGTCGTCTGTCGCTCCCAGCTCGACAGCGAGCCTGGTAGTCCTCTAACCGCACATCGGGTTGGTAGCCCCGTGTACTTGGCTATGTTGGCCTGGAGCCCGGAATCGACCGGAAGTCGGCGTTGCGGATACGGCGGTGAACACGCGCCCAGACCGTCGAATCTGGTCGGGATGGTTGGCGTCGCCGCTATCGGCGACTTGCGAAGGTCTTTGCCGCTTGGTAGCTCTTCTTCGCGCCTCGAGGGTGGTGCGGAGATCATACTTGTCCCCAGCGATGGCGCACCGGGTGTATGATGCCTGGGAGTTCGTGGCGGGCCGTCTTGGTCGGCTCCGCCGTGCCTGAGGAGGAGCGCCCAGCGGCCGAGGTGGCGCCCGTTCACGGGAGCTAGAACCTTGGGCGTCTTTGAACGACAACCACGCTCTACCAGCCCCGGAGGTTCTCGGTAGGTGGCCTTGGCTTCAGGCTCCGCTGGCTCAGCAACATGGAGTAGCATTGCCGCGGCAATGTTACGGTTGGCGTGAGGGAAGAACGGAAGCCGTTCGCTTCCTCGACCAATTGTCGATACACCTGGCCTTGGCCGCTAGGAGGCCGGTGGTAGGCTAGGGCGGCGCTCGATTCGGCCTGGAGCTTATCGAGCTCGGCCTTCGGGCTTCTAACTCCTCGCTGCCGGCGAGGTCAGCGGGCGTTAGTAGGCGCTGGCGTCGTCTTCCCGCCGGGATTCCTCCCGCTTCGCGCCTGGCGGGAGGAGGGTCCCGATGGTAACGGTGGAGGATGGCTCCGCGCACCCGTCATATTGCACTCAAGGGTGTAGGCCCTTCGAGGGGCACACTCCTTGCTCGAGCTAGAGCCGTGGTCGAGGAATCCGCGGCCCAGGTCGTGGAGGGAAGCCGTGGCGTGGCAGAATCGCCATGGCCACGAGTTGTGAGCTCGTGGAGGGTGGTTCCGCCCGCTTCCTTGGGCTGGTGGCGGTGTCGGCCGGAGCAATGCCGGCCTGTCGGAGCCGTCAGTGCGGCCCATGCGGGGCCTCGAGAGCCGAGTTCTTGAGGACGTCGACAATCGCATCCAGGCTCAGCGGGCGTCCCGATCCGGACCGGCGACGAGGACAAGCTCCCGCCCGTGAGTGACGATGAAATCGAGGCGGCCGCCGGATCCGGCCCCTCGACATCGGGCGAATCGTAGTGGGAGGAAGCCATCGAGGAGGAGAATGGGAACCCTAAGATGAGGATGTTGGTGAAGACGCCGCGAGACCCCTACCGGCGCGCTAACTGCCGGTGTTTCGTGCACCGCAATACGAATTTATGGTCGGATGGGTCGCGCTCCCTCTCCTCGAATGGTCGACTCAAGGAGTCGAAGATGTATCTTGGTTCGGGCCGAATGTCCCTACTCCAGCCAGGCGGTGTGAATGTATTGATCTTTGGGAGACGGACAAGGGGTGTACAGCGAGGCGACGGCCGGGTTTGTCCGATCCCCTTGAGGTTTTCGCTAGGAGTCGAGGCTACCTAGGAGACTATTTTCTCTTTTTCCGCGCCCCTCCTCTCGGCCCCGCCTCCTTATATAGACGGAGGAGGCAGTTACACGGAGTTGGGAAGACTACGAGGAGAGGGGTGCACGCCTTGAGGTCTCGGCTTCGTTCTTGTCCTGGCCAACCCCGCCGCCCCGAGGTAGGGTTGGTGGCTCTGTGGCGTCTGATCTTGCGCAGATCTTTGTCGGAGTGGCGTGTTGCGTGGTGCTCTTGTCGGCCTCGGTGGCTTTAATGGCGCTTGACTTTGCTTTGGCCTCGGGAGTGGGCGTACTCCTGCGGTGTGCCAGGCGACGGGGCGGGGCTTGACTTCTTGGTGGCTCTTCCGGCGGCCTTGGGAAGGAGCCGCCTACCCTGGTACGGATGTCGAGGACGCCGCGCACAAGGCAGCCGCTGACATCGGGCGTGGCCTCGCTGGCTCGTGAGCAGGTGGAGCTTGAGCTTCAATATTGGGCGGCCGGCACATGCCGACCGCCCGGAACCGGAGTCTGCCGACCGTCGAGTCGGCCCGCAAGTCGGGGCTCGTTCCTGCGCCCAAGTATCTTTCGGTGGTGCCGGGCCTTCGCCGTGATAGGTCAGCCCGTTCGTGCTTCCGGGCTGATGGGGGTACCCATGGTATGGGTACTCGTCAGGCACCTAGACTTCAATTTTGAGACATGGTGCTTCTTGTTACGGTATAAGCAAACATTTAGTAATCTGAAATTTAGAAGAAGGCACATAATTAGATAAAAGAATATGAAAAACATTTAGTAATATGAAATTTAGAAGAAGGCACATAATTAGATAAAAGAATATGAAAGGTGCTTCTATACTTTTTTTTTAATTTTGTACAAATATTAAAACATGAATGATGGGCAGATAGTGATTATTTACCCTTTCGTTTATTTAAAATTTATATAACTTGTATTGAGAGTAAAAATATAGAAGCATTGCTCAAAAAAATATATTCACCTATACTACACTTTAGTACAATAAAGCTCACTTCTTGTTTTGAATAAATTCTTGCAGGATATCAAACTGGCTCGCACCAACCAAATTTCTCGAACCAGTGACTCAACAAGCCCCCCTTCATCCTACCAAAACTGAAGCTAAGGAAGCAACCCACTCAGGCTGTGTTTGTTTAGGCTTCTGCTTAGGCTTATTTGGTTTCTAGGCCTTCATAAGTCACAAGCCAAATACAAAGCATAGAATTTTTCAGTGGAGAGGAGAAGCTCCACTCAATTTGCACTACACGAGAGAAGCAAGGAAAACGATGCTTCTCGAGTTGGAGCTTCAAAATCCCACTTCCTGGTACCCTTGCAACTTGATCTTATTTACAAAAATTGCCATCCCCTTCATCAAGTCTCTTCCACTCCAAAGAAATTTAGCTTCTTCCACTCCAAAGCCTTCTCCTCCAAAGACTGTTTTAAACAAACACAAATGGAGAGGTGCTTTTATATATTTCTTTCAAAGTTGCACAAATATTAAAGCATAGATTAAGGATAGATGGTGATTAATTATCCATTTGCTTACTTCAAAATTTTTACAATTTGTATTAAGAGTTGTATTGAGAGGTGATGCATAGAAGCATTGCTCGGCTAGCGAGGTGCTAGGCTGCGCACATCACAATACATGCTGGCTGGAACAAAGACCGGAGCAGTAGCTAGAAGATTGTGAACATATGCAAACGAACAAGCTATTCCTGTATTCTGATGCCGATAGATTGGCAGCACAGGAACAGTCATGGTAACGAGAGATTTCCTTTAGTTGACTCAAAATTATGTCTATAGATCTAGAGGTACGCTACTCACTAACTCCAAGGTTCACCGGTCAACCAGCACGATGAAGGACTGGACCAAAACCATGTCATTTGGGATTTAGATGGATTGGTCTCGAGACAAACATCCACAAATTGCCAAATTCCGTTGGTTTAAGAGGTACTTTCGATGGACACAAGCAAGATTTACATTACCGAATCAAGCTCGGAAATCACCCCTCGCTCTCTCGTCCCCCGACGGTATCGATTTTCGTTGAAATCGGTAGAATCCAAACGAAATGCAAAATCAAATCTTGAACTCAGCGGTCAAATAGTAGCAAAAAAAAAAAGACCGATTTTCAACGTCAAAAATTGGCGTACTCAGCGAAAATTAGACAAAATTCAAGGAAAACTGAAAAAAAATTGCAGGAAATGCTGGAAATTTGTAAAAGCCAGGTAAAGGTCCAGAAAATCAGGAAAAATATTAGAAATATATTGGCACACTTTTGAATAAAATTTACCAAATATTTTGATTTTTTTTAATTTGAATTGGAATTGGACCGATTTATCGACCGGTTCCGTTTATCGAGCTAGACCGATACAGTCAAAATTCGTGATTTTCAAACCCTAGACGCAAGTGCCGGATCACACAACGCAGGGATGACAAAATTAACCCCAAATTGACGGACAATAAGAGGCAAAGAGAGGGAAAGACAAAAGAGCTCACCATGGATAGTACAGACGAATGGGGAACAATTTTACCAGTGGTTGCACACAGAGCACCAATTTTGCCCAGCTTGTGATCTTTGATCTCTTAAGAATACTCGCATCCTAAAATAGATAGCAAATAAGATAAGGAATCTATCAATACATATCGGGAAAAATGAGATCGTTGAGGTGATTCTGGAATAGTGCACAAAAGGAAATACATTAAATCTCGTCACACTAATAATCTGAATCCTATGGCATGTGATGGACTTACAGAGAAACATACAGAACGAGAGAAATAGAGGGGTGGGAAGAGGAAAGACCTTGAGAGGTCGATGGTCCTGCCGTAGCTCTAGCTGGCAGCTGCCATGGGGTAGGAAGAGGCTCGACAGAGGTGTCAATGTCGAAGAGGAGGAAAGGGAGCATGCCGAGGCGAGGATGGCGTGGGGCTAAAGAGCAGCCTTGTCGCCGATGGTGCTAACATCACTGACGCCAGTGGCGTATCTAGAAAATTAAAACGAGGGGACTAAAACCGACACCTCCAAAACTAATATATATAATATATTAATATATATATATATATAATATAATTTTTCCAGTATATATAATAGTCACATATAATATAAGTATGTAACAATACAAAAAAATATACAGATCATTACTTGTGAAGAGTTGATAGTTGATATTTAAGGGTTTTCATGTTCTGAAAACACTGTAAAATATCTTCCGTGTCTATCTTTGAAAATATGTCCAGCTCAATGTAGCATACCATGAGATCATTTAACCAATCATCACTTATCTTATTACGCAAATCTGTCTTGATAATCTTCATTGTCGAGAAAGCCCTTTCAATCAGCTGTATGTGCCTGGTAGGGTGAAAACGGATCCGGATACTGATGGATATTGCATTCCCGTATCCTAACCCATATTTTTTCCCCGATTCAGAATCGGATGTAAGACCGATCGGATACGAATATGGATATTTGAATTTCGGATATGGTAATGTCGGAGCGGATACATACAGGATTCGGCCCTTGAACGGATAATACAAACGGATACATACTTGTTGAAAGTTGAAACATTTGACAAGCAATAAATTTATATATATTACATAAATTTGACAACTCACACTACACAAGTTTAACAAGGTATCAAATTCATACATAACTTGAAGGGCAAAATTCTGCAAATGAAGTGCTCATTGAAGGGCAAATTCCTCTTGGTGCAGAGCAGTAGAGCACCACCACTAATGGACAAGAGAGATTACTACAAACAGTACAAAGGCTAGAACTGAAACACACAAGCAAAGCATAGTGACCAGACCAAGAAAATACATGACAACAACTGTAACATAGGTACCATCATATAGTGAATATGGAAATATTCATGCAACAAATGGATCGATCGATAAGATCGTTGCTTAAGACTAGCTCAACGCTTACATATGGACAAGCCACAAGTTTCATACTCAAATTCATACACAAATTCGACAAATCGACAAGCCAAAGTTTCATACTTCTACTGTTTCTACATGCCGCACCATCAATCCATCGGACTCATCATCATCACCACTAGCGATTTCTTCTTCCTACAATATATATACACATAATACATTAGTCGGCATGCAAATAAAAAACAAGAATGCGATTATATAAACAGCTATAATACAGAGTTTCGAAGATGCAAATAAAAACAAGAATGCGATTATACAAGAGGTGGAGAAATATGTATATACGAGGTGGATAAAGCTTGCCAAGCTAAATATTTAGCTCCACTGCTCGAAAATATCACCTGATTTGGCTCCAGCTAGAAATCATTTGATTTGTCATTTGTTTGATGATATTGGCCATCAGGTATCATTTGTGTGATGCAAATAACAAACAAAGATCAAGAGGGAAGTAATATAATAATATAACTACAAGCAGTACTGCTTTCAGTTTATAACAAAACATGAGTCCAAAACAACTCGGGAAGTCATATAATGACAGTAACAAAGCCCATCCTGAGTTTTATAGATCTAAAACCGCAAAGCATAACATACAACGATAGATGCTAAGCAATACGAGTTATCATATTACCAACAAGGGTATCAATAACCTCCAAATCACCAGCGATAGATGCAACTTTATTCTTTCCGCTGAAAAATAAATAAAGCTATATTAGTAAAAAAAGCACCAACTTCATTATTACTAAACAAGACAAACTATTGATGTTATCACCTTTTTGGACGCAGCCTACCCAATCTTTTGTACAAATCAATGCTTCTACCATTTCAGGTTCTAGGCGACTACGAAATGGATCAATGACCGACACAAAGACTAAATGCGTATTCTCAAGCAACTGTTTGATACTTGCATGGCCAATACATCACGAGCAACTTTTGAGAGAATAGGATATTCATACTGCTGACTCTTCCACCATAATAAAATATCAAATTTCTGATTGGATGATCTAGAAGCTTCAAGGGTTGTTCTCGCCATGTATTTTTCCAAGTCATTTGATTCGGCTAGACCAATCCCCTCATGGGTGTCATATAAGAAACTTTGAAGCTCACTATTTTCATCATCCATAAAGAGATCTACAACTGGTTCATTACTAAGAGTAGGTGTAGTAGTACTCTTTTCAGCACTAGATGCACGTGAAACATACACTTCATACACTTGCTTGACAACACGGATGAATTCTTCAATTTCAGCTTTATACAACAGCTCACCATGAAACTTCTTCATGTAAAATTCTACCATTTTTTCTTGAACCTAGGATCAAGAAAGCTAGCCATACATACGAGCAATGTTTGACTTCTTCCAATACTTTTCGAACTTAGCACTCATAGATTGTGCCATCTCTCTAATAGTGCTATCGATTGCTAGCACACCACTCATAAATCAAAAGCTTAATATCACAAAAACTTTGGTAAAACAAATTTGCCGTTGGATATAAAGAACCAGAGAATAGCTCAATACATCGTAGAATTTCTTCAAGCATTTACAAAGTGTTAATGCTTTATCCCATTCTGAATCGAAGGAGCAATTTGTTCATACCTCGTCG
This sequence comes from Rhipidocladum racemiflorum, assembly GCA_036346355.1. Classification (NCBI taxonomy): domain Eukaryota; kingdom Viridiplantae; phylum Streptophyta; class Magnoliopsida; order Poales; family Poaceae; genus Rhipidocladum; species Rhipidocladum racemiflorum. The sequence continues at coordinate 5,657,794 of CM070583.1, forward strand.
TTCCAAGCACAAAGCCTCTCAAAAGCACTCCCTGTAATATAAGGCATCCTCAACATGGTATAGGTGGAATTCCACCTCGTAGCAACATCTAGTGAGAGACCAGTCGTTGTTTTTAAACCACATTCGGATGCACACAAATTCCTCCCCAGAATGGAGATCCCTTTACTCTTTGTTACAAATGCTCTAATATTCTGAACCGCGGGTGCAATTTCTCGCAAACCATCTCTAGCAACAAGATTAAGTATATGATTGGCGCATCTCACATGAAAAAATATGCCATCACAGACTAGTGGACTATGCTTTCTAAGTTCAGCAATAACATCTTTAACACAGACTTCATTTGCAGCTGCATTGTCCAAACTTAGAGAAAATATTTTTTTTTCAATATACCATCTCATGACACAATTAGTAAATGCTTCAGACAAGTTAGCACCGGTATGCCGCCCTTCTACATGCATGAATTTGATAATTCTCTTCTGAATTTGCCAACTATCATCAATCCAATGCACAGTGACACACATATATCCTTTGTTCTGGTTTGATGTCCACATGTCCATAGTTGCACTAAAGCGGCACTCAATGGTTTTAAAATATTCATACAATCTTTTCTTTTCTTCTAAAAAGAGGTCCATTAGATCTTTCCTAATTGTGATGCGGCTCTTGAGTGGAAAGCTAGGCCGAAGAGATTTGATGAAATCAACAAAATATTCATGCTCCACAATATTAAAAGGATACTCATGCATGATTATTGCCAAATATAATTTTCTCAAGCTAGCTTCTTGATCATACCTATACGGTTCAATGGTAGTGATGGTGTCTTCATGATTCTTTTTCACATTGAGCTGTTGCTGGCCTGGCTGGACATTATGCTTTTTCTTCAAATGGTTCCAAAAGCACGTTGTGCCATTGGCAGCCTCACATCCTGGAATTGTATTTGCAATGGCTGCAATGTGCCCATTGACGTTGAACAACCTTCTTGCCATCCTCCACAACTGTCTTTGTAGTCCTAGTGTAGTGGTCCCAGACAGCTGATGTGCTCTTCTTTTGCCTCTTTGCACTAGGTTGAGCATCCTCTTCAGCATTAGCATTTGTACCTTGCCCTTCTGTGCCACTGTCAATGGAGGGTGGATGATCGGTTGGTGTTGCAGCTGATGCAACCACTCCGACATTTTGACTAACACTTGCACTTCCGCTTCCAGAAGCCATTACTTGTTCTTCCTAGTTCATACAATATTACAATTGTTTACAGAGCCATAGCCAGAGCAATGACGTAAAAAGAGGAGAATTGCTTTGCTGGCTTTGTGCAGAGGAAGGCGGGCCCGGATCCCGGGAGGAGGAGGTGGCAGCGGCGGGTCCTGGACCGAGAGGAGGTGGTGGCAGCGACGGCGGGTCCCCGGACCGGAGGAGGGAGGTGGCGACGGCAGCGGAGTCCCTGGACCGGAAGAGGCGGGAGTCCGGGCCAGGAGTGAGGAGAGGCGGAGTCTGGGACCAGGAAGAGGAGGCGGTGGGGTCCGGGCCAGGAAGGAGGAGGTAAGCGCGGCACGACGAGTCCCGGAGCAAGCGACGGCGATCCTGTGAGCGGCGCGATCCTGTGGAGGAGGAAAGCGTGGTCCTGGAGGAAAGCCGCTGGCCCAGTTCCCGGGACTCCGGTTGCAGGCGGCGGTGGAGGCTCAAGGCTTCAAGCACTAGGGTTGGGTTGGGGAATCGAATGGATCAATGGGGACTGGGGAGGCCAAGGCACGACCGCACGAGGCAGGTCCCACTGCCGGACAGGGTCATTGACTCCTTGTTTTTGTGATTCGGATATCCGGTCGGAAAATATCCGATTACCGTATACCGCACCTATTCGGTCGGATATCCCGTCTCCCATATCCCAATTCTGAATCCGGTAAAGTATCCGATATCAAGTGTCCGAATCCGGCCGGATACGGATTTTTTTTTCCGGATACGGTTTTTAACGGATTCGGTACCGGATCGGTCGGGATTAACCCGTACCATTTTCACCCCTACCCACAGGTAAAACTAATGCTAATTCAATAAGTCTATAGACCAATGGATAAACGACATGTTTCTTTTTCTTGACCATCATCACAACAAAACTAGCAAGATCATCACAACTCAGTAGCTAGTGAATCAACCACAACTAGAAAAGTATCAACATAATAATAATGATGATAAGTAACAAATTGTTTTTCACGTCTCATATGACCTCTAGCATGCTTCCGATCTTCCATATTGGGCACCGAAATTTCCGATGCAACACAAACTTCTTTACCTCTTCCAAAAGTGGATCCCATCCGTTTTCCCTTAATTGTTGTACACGAGCTTTCACACTAGAAAAAGCACCATTGCATTAACAATATTTTGATCCTTTTGCTGCAAGAGACGTGATGGATCATTAGTCATACTTAATACTTTGAACATGCGATGCAAGATAAACACGAAGTCAAATGTTTACATTGTGTCCATCAATCCATTTGCTCTTCCCCTTTGACTCAAGTCAAATCCATATTATTAACATTCTTTAACAATGTCAAGACTGAATCCCACATTAAAATAAAACGGATAAGGGTTGCAAGATGTGAACCCCGTCGAGTATCACCCGGTCTTACTAGCGACGACTCTTGATTTTTGCCTTTTCCTGTGACTATCTCACCTTTCTCCAATTTCTCAACCATACGCTCATGATGATCCTGTAATAATGCATCTTTCCTTTTGCAAGAAGCTCCAACAATGTTGACAATCATAGTGACATAGTTGAAAAAATCACTTACAACTCGGCTACTCTTGTCAACAGAAACAACTACCAATTGTAGTTGATGCGCAAAGCAATGTACATAGTGAGCATGCGGATTTTCATCTAAGATTAGTGCCTTTAGACCATTAAATTATCCTCTCATGTTTGATGCACCATTATAACCTTGTCCTCTTAATTTAGACATGGACAAACCAAAACGAGCAAATAGCAAATCCAAAGCTGTTTTGAGTGAAGCAGAAGATGTATCCCTGACATGCTCAACACCAATAAACCGTTCAATTACTTGCCCCTTCTTGTTAACAAACCTACATAAATAAAAACAAGAACACAAATATTATATTATATAGTTTATTTCACATTGATAGAAAAAGTGAAATTATTAAGAAACAAAAATTAACCTCAAAATCATCGCCATTTGTTCCTTTATTGAGACATCCTGGGACTCATCAACGAGTAAAGAGAAATAATTGTTTCCAATATCATCTATAATGACCTTTGTGACCATATCGGCACATGATTTGACCAAGTCCTTTTGTATTAGTGGTGAAGTCATCATGTTATTTGCTGGAGCATTATCAAGGGCATGGCAAACTTCTTCAACCTCATTTTTGTACCACTCTAGCAACTCTTTAAAGTTTCCTTTATTTGAAGAACCAGATGATTCATCATGTCCACGAAAAGCAAGGCCCTGTGACAAGAGAAAACGAACAACCTTTGTAACAGCGTTAAACGAGCTCTATATTGAACTTTCATATCATTCGTGCAAGTTTCTATCACTTGCTGAATACTTTGCTCTTGAATTTTGAAAGCATCACAGAGACCCCGTGCATTATGTGACTACTATTCACTCCACCAAAATGCTTATGAAATCCTTCTTTTGCCTTCTTTCAATTGAAAAAACCATCCTTCGTGAACACATCACTAGTAAAATTATCAACTCCAGGTTGTTTAAAAAGATAACAGTAAAAGCAAAATATTGCATCTTTCTTTATGCTATATTCCAACCAATCAAAATCATCAAACCATGTTTTCTGGAAACATCTAGAAATCTTGCCTTGTTGTTTGTGGGGAAAATTATGACTGGTTGGTTGATATGGACCCTTTAATAGGAATGCCCTTCTCACATCATCTCTAACTTTGATATCATACTCTTCAATTGGTGACTTCTCCGCTGGATTTGAATTAGACAATGATGTAAAATATCTCTTCATCGTTGTCTATTGACTCTTTTCTGCTCAATAAAAAATCGTCAATTAGACAAACCTAATCTGTATACTGTATTCATGGATCAAGGATCATTGCTAGCCTTCATTGGATATTTGGATTGACCCATACAACATACATGGGTGTGTAAACTAATTTACTAATTTGTAAACTAATTTGTAAAGTGTAAATTAATCTTCATGGCCTCATGGAGTCATGGATGTATTTGTGTAAACTAATTACTAATCTAGTAATCTATAAACTAAAATTCTAGAAAGGTGCCTATGTGTACCTGTCCAGACTGTCCTCTCATGTACCTGTAGAGTCCTGTTAATGCCCAACGACTATTTCTACGACTCTACGAGCGAGCGTCCGGCGTCCTGTGGCCGTGTGACCTCGTGGGCGGTGAGGGGCGACTAGCAACTAGCGAGCATCTCCTTCGATCTCCGGTGGCCAGTGACGACGCAGCCATGATTGACTGACGACTGATCGGAACTCGGAAGGCGAGCGGCCACCGGGCCGCGTACACAGAGGGTGAGTGGCTGCGTACCGCATACACGGAGGAGCCAGATGATTCATTCACAGGGGGTATAACCGTATAAGAGGCCCGGTGGGCCACGGGTGGGTCTTCAGCCCACCTGTGCCCCACCGACAGTTCCGCCTTTGCTGACTGCTGCCACCCCCTTTGTCTCCATCACCGACTGCCATAGCCCTTGCTCTTAGCTCGATTTCGTCGAAGTGAGCCCGGCATCTAGCTCTATCTAGCATCCATAGTGGTGCCAATTGGAGGAGGCGATTGTCACTAGGTTGGCACTGAGCACGGTTTGTTAGCAGCGACGATTCTGGTAGGGGAGGAGATAGATAGGAAATAAGGAGTGGCAAATAGGGGAGGTGAAAAAGAGGACAAGGCGGGTGTAGAGGTGGGTTAGAGTGCGAGAGCGAGGGATAGCGAGGCCAGCGAGAGGAGGGGAGGCTCACAGGTAGTGTCACGAACGACAGGCTGGAGGCGCTGGAGGCTAGGCGACAGATCAAGCAGAGGAGCGCGAAAGGCTAAGCTGACAAAGCGCACTAACCATCAACATAGGGCACACGACAGCGCCGTATTAAGTGCATTTATTTTCCAGCGTAAGTGAATCTTTAGAGGCAGTTACGGTAGAAAGGTTTATACGTAAAATATCTCATGTTTGCTATAACTTTTTTATTTTCAAACTAAAATTTTAGGTGTCTTTCGTGTCCAAACACTTTGACAAAATATTTAGTTACAACAGTTAGCGCAAATTGAACCCCTACCATGACCCTTATTTACGTAGCTTTCACAAAAGGTGCTTTTGTCTTTGGCAACGATCTAAGGCAGCCACTCAAAATCCGTCTAGCATACATCCACACATATTAGCGTCAAATAAGGTGGCGATTATCATAACAATTTGAGAATGTTAAACGTTTGGCGTTTGTGCACGCACACTTGGCTAAGTTTTTGTCTGTAACACTCGCCGAAAATAGAGCGGTACAATAATCTTCATTCACACAACTTTTGTGAAGATTTGTTTGTCGTTATTAACTTCTGCCATGGATCTATGTATGTTCAACATCTGTCTAAATCGATTTTTCCTACTAATAATCTAGCCAACAAATCGCATATCAAGAAGACATCATATCAATACAATACTAGTACACACATTAGATAACAGTGTTACAACACAACCATTACTGCACATCATCGTGTTCATAGAATCATATCCTCCTGCAATCTGTTCACACCACAGCTCCAAGTTCTTCTAACCAACGTAGCCATGACCCACGAACCTCCCCTGCTTCTCCCACTGACACGGCGTCCCCACACACCCGGTGAAGCAAAAGCGCAGGGGAGAAAAGAAAATTCCGACACAGCCGGCCCTCTCCCTCCGCGGCTCCGCCTCCTCCTCGTGCGCTCGCTTCACGAGGAGCTCCTCCACCTGTCTCCTACCCCTCCCAGGAGACTCCGCGGCGACCTCCCCAACCCAACGAGACCCCGACGCCGCCGCCTCCCAATCCGGCACGATCCGTCCGGACGCGCCGACTCCCCCGCCGCCGCCTCCGATTCCCCCCCGCCGAATCGCGCCGTGCGGGGGGTTGATCTCGCGGATTCGCCGGTTCTCGCGAGGTACTACGGCGCGTGTGGGGTCCCATGCGGTGGTTTCTTTCGGGGGCGCTGTTTGTTCGGGCTTGGAGTGGCCGTTTGCTTCTTCCTGTGTGGGAGAGCTTGCGGGCGAATTTGGTGGCCCTAGGGTCGGATTGCTGGGGGAAGTCGGGGTGTTTTTGGCGGGTTTTGGTGCGCCTGAGATGGTAGATTGGTTGATCCCGCCGAACAGGGGTCTCCCGGTTCAAGATTTGGTCTGGTTGCGCATTTGCGGATAGTCTCTTTTCTGACGTTGAAATGGCATGTTTAATTCAATCCAGTTCTTAGTGTAGAGCTAACTCTGTGAATTATTAGCATATGCATAGCCTTTAGCTTCTTTAGAGTTTGGGCAAGTCTCTCCAATGAACTCTTGTGTTCCGACTCGAGCTCTTACAGTTAGGTTATTATGATTTCTAATTGATTTGTTGTCATTTTTCAGAAAAAGAAAAGGTTGGTATCCTTGTTTGATATTTTTTTGTTATTCTTGTAGATAATGCTCAGGAATTCTATATGAGCACCCTCGCAAAACGAAAACAAAAGATATGTATATGACTTTTAGGAGGGCTTCGCGCATAGCTTGCGTGCTGTTATTTCTGTTCTATTTTCTCACAGCTTGATATGTACTCAGCTGCAACATTATTTGATCCGCTTTCAGGTTAAGTGTGGATAACTCAAATAACTGCAAGTACTACAGCGAGCTGTTTGGTGTGCTTTATCTGTTTGTCTTGCCAATCATCTGCAGAAATTAGGAAATGGGTTTGCCTAGACAAGATGGAGTTCAAATCATTGGTCGACACATTGTGATCTGACCTTGTTTATGCACGGGTTGTAATGCTAAGCACAACAGAGTTCTGACAACACAGACGTGCACATGCTTTCGGACGATATGAACAACAATAATTTTATTGACTTGATTTCGGATAGTGATGATGATTTTGAATTTGAATCTGATGATCAAGTTGGTTTTGACCAGCAGCCAGCTTCTACAGATGCAATATCTTCCCAGAATGGTGGAGGGCAGCCAATCAGGTTTCAGGATGAAGATAGGTGGAGGAGCACTCCTGCTTCATCCTCCTCTAGCGCTGTTGAAAATAGTAATGGTCAATACAGGACTCTGCCACCTTCCTTTACAAACGACAGTCATATTGGGGATGCTCGCTATACATTAGGTTCTGGGGACAGGACTTATCCGCATTCAAGTTCTTATATGCGGTCACCACATGAATCTGCAAGGGCCACTCCTGCTTCCAACAGAACTGATAATGTAGTGAAGAATCACAACAGTTCTGCAGCAGATGCAAATGACAATAACAAGAGGGTTCTTCCATCATCCTTTTCAAATGGCAGCACAACAAAATCTACTCATCCAACTGTTGCAAGTGAGATCCGCAAATTCCCACCACCTTTTACCCATGGAAATTCACAAACATTGAGTGAAAACAGGATAGAAAAAAATATTGCCATTGAAATTGGGCAACCTTCATCTTCAAGGCTACCGAGCCGAAGTTCATTTATGAGTAACACCCAGAATGTTATCACAGATAACAACGATGGTTTGTATAGCTAGTCTCAAATGATTCTAATTCAATCATAAAAATACTGGAAACTGGTGCAGGTTGTATGTAGGGAGACTAAAGTTTTCCCCTGTTCAAAATTGCCAGATGATGTCTATGTATATGGAGGCCCCAGCTCACATAGGGTACTGCCCCCATCTTTTGGAAGCAATAATTCTGCTAATAACAGTGAACTTGTTAACGGCATTGATATGCAAAGTCATCCTATCCTAGAAAATAGGTTTGTGGATACTGATGAGAGAGCAGTATTTCAAGAAGCACTGCAGGTATGCATCTTTGGTCCATTGAGACAAACATGTAGCTTCCTGCCCAGCTAATAATGTGAAGCTTCATCCATAGGCAATTATGTACAATAGAGTAATTAACTTATTACTCTTGTCTATGTTTTGTGAATTGCATTGCTGATTTGGCTTGATGGATTAGTAGACTGTTGTCAATCTCTGTGATTTATCCACTCTAGATGTTCTCCCAATTCGTCAAAACCCAAAACACAAAAGAATATTCTGTAAATAGATGCTATTTTGTGGCACTGGACTACTGGAGAGAACCACACATAGTTACTTTGTGTCAGCTTGTGCCATTGTTGTTTAAAGTGCCTTCTTAAAGAAAAATCACAGGTTCTGACCTGTTTGAATTTGTGTAATATTGTACATGCTGTTATTTATCCTTCATATAACTTTATTGGTTACTTCTCTTTGTCGTGGCACTGGTTCAATGATTCAATGGGCCTGTTGGTGCTTTACACTTAGTGAAAGTTAGTCCATGCGATGATTCATTGTGTCTAATTGTCTATCTCCTGAATTTCTCACTTCGCTCCTAAAATTATTTCATGATCTGAACTTTGCAAATGTTTAGCATCCATTTTTTTCTACCAATTTTGTCCTCAAACAAATGGTGTTAATTATACTTCAATGAAGGAAGATCAAAGTTCTGTAAAGATGATGGTACATTTTTCTTATTTTTCATAATACTTTATAGATATATTTACCATCACATCTATGGTGCTTCAAACCTTTTTTGTTTTTTTATTTATAATTATTTCATTGCATTCTAAATGCATGCTACTTTTGACATTTGAACGAGGCATATATGTACGCATGTTTTTTTAATCTAGTTTTGCTTAGTCTGGTTTGCTCCAATTTAAGATACATTTTCCGGTAGGAATTATATATTTTCATGTAAATGTAAACCTGGTTTAGGTATTGCCCTTAAATTTGATTCTGCTTTTTGACTGACATTGCTTCTCATAATCTGTTGTGCAGAATATTAGACAGGATGAAAGGGAAGATGATCTGCCTGAGGGTGTTCTGTCAGTCTCTCTGCTTAAGCACCAGGTAAATTATGTCATATAAATTTTAATTATTTATCGGTTTCCTATATGCTAGATATCGTGTTGCTTACGTACCTTTTCCGCTTGAAAGAAAATGGCATTAGCTTGGATGGTTTCGAAGGAGAATAGCTCACATTGTGCAGGTGGAATTCTTGCAGATGATCAGGTTATTTTTGATTTCCTGTCTTCCTCACAAGTACTTATTTCTTATCATATTGCTGTCCTTAAAGTCAAGCAGTTTTCTTGTAACAGGGTCTTGGGAAGACAGTGTCTACAATTGCCCTTATACAAAAACAGAGGATTCAGCAGTCTAAGTTCATGTCCGTTGATTCAGATCGTTTGAAATCTGAAGCACTAAACCTTGATGAGGACGATGAGTCAGTGGCTGTTGTGGATAAGGGGGAACATACTATGAACGATGAGCCCAAGAAAGATCTAGAAGCTTGTTCATCGTCAACAGCAGCTGGTACTAGTGGTGTTGAACCATGTGTTAATCAACCGAATACTGTTCCAGATAGTATGGTCGAATGCAAAGTTGAGCGCAAGAAGAAGACTAAAGCAAGTACATCATCTGCATCATCCACCATGTGGTCCATGACGAGGCCAGCTGCAGGTACTCTAGTAGTATGCCCAGCTAGTGTTCTTAAGCAATGGGCTAACGAGTTGACGGACAAGGTTAGTGAAAGTGCTAAATTGTCTGTTTTAGTCTATCATGGTGGTTCAAGGACCAAAGATCCAAGTGAGCTCGCAAAATATGATGTTGTTGTCACTACATACACAATTGTGGCAAATGAAGTGCCTAAACAGAATGCTGATGATGACACAGATCAAAAGAATGGTGAAGAATCTTCTGCTGGTAATAAAAGAAAACCACCATCAAATGCACAGAGTAAGTCTAAGAAAAAGAAGAAGAAACGTAGGGATTCAGCCATTGACCTTGACAGTGGCCCAGTTGCGAGGGTACGATGGTTTAGGGTTGTGCTTGATGAAGCTCAGACAATAAAAAACTTCCGAACTCAAGTGGCTAAAGCCTGTTGTGGACTAAGAGCGAAAAAGAGATGGTGCTTATCAGGAACACCGATACAAAATGCAATTGATGAGCTGTATAGCTATTTCCGTTTCTTGAAATATGATCCTTATTCTACATATAGCTCATTTTGTTCAATGATTAAGCATCCAATTGCTAGAAACGCAGTTCAAGGGTATAAGAAACTTCAAACTGTGTTGAGAATAGTTCTCCTGCGTCGCACAAAAGGTGATAAAAAATGTATTTTTACTGCATATATTTATCTGTAGTTCCATTTTTAGAAATATATATCAACTTTGATGTCTCATTGCAAACAAATGCAATTCCAACCACATAGCTTAGCATTCTTCGTTGCTACAGAAAGTTGATATGAGCTATATCCAAATTTATTTCTGCATGTGGTTCCATGACTTTCTGATAAACTGATATACCACGTAACCATTGGAAAAACATATTCTTCGAGTTCCTGAACAGAGTAGAAACTAGTGGAAAAGTTATGTACTCATGTTATTATTCTCTTGTATTTTGTTTTCAGTATTCTAGAACACACTGTATTAACATTGCTTGCCAGTTGCCATTTTACTAGATGCCATTCTTTTTTCTTTGCTAATTGTTTGTGTTCATTACTTCATTCTGATATACTGCCTCCCTCTCTCTCTATCTCTCTCTCTCTCCCATAAGGTTTTGCATTGTATAACTTTGTTCGATGATCTTTAAGTGTATCTGGATGTGACTCAATTTTTTTTCATTTGCTTAAAATCCCTGCCGTTGATCTCATGTTACCTTTTTATTCCATGTAGAAACTCTGATTGATGGAGAACCAATCATAAATTTACCACCAAAGACAATTGATTTGAATAAAGTAGATTTCACAAAAGAGGAACGAGCTTTCTATTTGACGCTGGAAGAACGCTCTCGGCAACAGTTCAAGGTTGGTTAAATCTTCAAGTTTAACTTGCTATATCTTGTCCATCTTTTGTGGATGTCGTTGGTGTATTATAGTAATTTGTACTATTGAATCTTTTATCTGGTTGGCTATTCTTGTATCCTGGAGCACATATATATGTATAATATTGTTGTCGTGATCCAGAGAGTCATTATTTGGGGATGCTTGTTATCATTGCTTAATTAATCCTCTTGTCCTACCAGCTCGCTTTCCCACCTCTCTGCCTCATAATTGCCTTTTGAATTCATGTTTCTATAATACTTAATTGGTATTTAAACCATTGGTTTATATCGAAGGATTTAAAGTGGATAGTAGTTTCTGAGAGGTGAAATTTCTTTTGATCAACAGAAGCCAAACATTTGCATGCTCTTTTGTAAACCGGAAATTTTGGAAGTCAAATTTCTGAATGCTAATATGTTATACCTGTCCATTCCAGGCATTTGCTGCTGCTGGGACACTCAAACAAAACTACGCCAACATCCTTTTAATGCTATTGCGCCTTAGGCAGGCTTGTGATCATCCTCTTCTTGTGAAGGGCCATCAGTCAGAGTATAAGGGTGATGGTTCTATAGAAATGGCAAAGCAACTTCCTAAGGAAATGGTAATAAATTTGCTTGCAAGGCTGGAAGTATCAGCGCTTTGTGCCGTATGCAGTGTAAGCATTCAAATTTCTCATCACTATTTGGATGTTCACATATTCTCTCTCTTTTCTTATTTGAGTGTAATCATGCAAACTATCATGTGGGCCATTTGGATGAGAGTTATAACAGTTAACTTCAATGGGTCTTGGCGGAGGTTAACCTCGAAAACAATTACCCCAACATGTGAGGGAGTTACTAAGAAAGCTATCATTTCTTGTGACCCTCATGTCTCCATGAATCTAGTCCATACAACCCTCATCAGATGGCCCATCTGAAAAGTCTGCATGATTGGATCAAGCACGGGTTTGCACTAGATATCTCTTCTCTTATTTCATGCTCTTGGAATAAGATACTCTAGTATTATGGAGTCGGTAAGGAATGTGATCCAATAATAAGAATGGTCGTTAGCTGAGCATCCGGACTGGCCAAACCCTATATATTTTATGGGATAACACAAAACCAAGCCGGGCCTTGCTCAACTTGGTAGCCTTGCCGTCTTTGGATCCAGGGCTAAAATGTTGTGCCCAGCGGGTGCCTGGGCCTGTGGGCCAGGTTGCATCCATTTTGCCAAGATTTTTTTATGTAAGTTTGTGCATGCACTTAAAACAATGTAATCACTGGTTAATTCAACTTTTGAACATTACGTTTTTTTGCAGGACCCACCTGAGGATGCTGTTGTGGCAATGTGTGGTCATGTTTTCTGCTATCAATGTATATACGAGCGGATAACAACTGATGACAATATGTGCCCCTACCCTAATTGCAGAAACACATTAAGTACTGAATCAGTATTTTCGTCAGGAGCATTAAAGATTTGTATCTCTGGCAAGTCCAATAATTGTGCAACAGCGAGTTCATCAGCAGATGATGAGTCGTCTTCAATCAGTCAAATCAGTTACATCTCCTCAAAGATACAAGCAACCATTGATATACTGAATTCGATAATTAACACACATGCCCTTACTGACAGTGATACTATTGAATCAAATACAAGCCGTGTAGCCCCAGTTAAAGCCATTGTCTTCTCCCAGTGGACTGGCATGCTGGATTTGCTGGAGCTTTCATTGAATAGCAATCTTATACAGTACAGGAGACTAGACGGAACAATGTCCCTGAATTTAAGAGATAGGGCAGTGAAGGATTTTAACACTGACCCAGAGGTCCTTTTGTTCTGTTTATTTTTTCCTACCTTGTTTCTTTCACTACTTCTGGACATTCATCTCACAACTATTCTGATGAGAACCTTTTCCTTTCTTCAGGTTAGAGTTATGATTATGTCACTGAAAGCAGGCAATCTTGGTCTCAACATGGTTGCTGCTTGCCATGTAATTCTCCTTGATCTTTGGTGGAACCCTTATGCTGAGGACCAGGCAGTTGATAGAGCACACAGAATTGGGCAGACTCGTCCTGTCACTGTCTCTCGTTTAACCATTAAAGATACAGTGGAAGATCGTATTTTAGCTCTGCAGGTAATAGTTTTTCCCACACTTCTGCTGTGAATTTATGAGCTTTTTCAATCTATTTACGGAGCATGCGCCTTGTTAGTTTTCTTGTCAATTTGGAGGATGAGAATTATGCGATACATGAGTATCACTGATAATTTTAATCATGTCTGTGATCATTTGATTTTTCGACCTTGGTTCTGAGAGAATTGTGTGATAGGTGCATGAAATTCATGTCTGGCTTGTCACATTTGCAATGTGATGGTTAAGAAATGAATCACGACAGTGAATAAAGCAAGTTGCAACATTCTTGTGAAGCATATCTTTTGCTGAGAATGCTATATTATATTATTGTATGATAACAATGCTAGCTGTGTACAGAAAGCCAAGCAACTCTATTGAAGTTACTAATGAAGCACTTTTTTTTTTTACCTTGGGAACAAACACAATTTAGATAGGATTACATAACATTTGGCTCAGATGTAGGAATTATCTTGTCATGGAACCAACATTACTCCTGATTCGCTGTTGTTTTGCCCGTCTTACCACGTTACTTCCTTCTTTAACAGGAGGAAAAGAGAGCCATGGTTAACTCTGCTTTTGGTGAAGACAATTCCGGTGGCCACGCCACTCGGCTCTCTGTAGAAGATCTGAGGTATCTGTTTAGGTTATGATTGAGAGGATCCCTCGTAGCGCCGGTGAGTTTTGCGATGCGAAAGCGGCATGTATCTTGCAATCTCACTCGCCCGAGCCGGAGGTACTCCGGACCGAGGTACTGTGGGCTTGTGTCTCTCCTCCCCGCACCGCCGCACCTCCAGTTTTGTTATTATGCTCTGGTTGCTAGATGCGGTGTTAGCTTAGCTAGCCTGGGCTGTGTAACTGTAAACCCCAGCTTGGAGAAATCTGCTGTGCTCTGTGATGACAGGAGATCCATCTGGTTGGTGTATGTATATATATATATATATATCCTATAGTGTTGCTGCTTTGACTCGCTATTTGCTCTTCTGCGTTGTGCATACCCGTACTGACGTGTGGGTAGCGCGGCTTGTGTGATTTTGTGGGTCCCATCTGCCAGTGGCCATTCCTTCCATTTTCTGTGCACTCTCATCTTCTACGGTTGCCGACACCGGGCACAAACGTTTGGACGTCTCCGAACTCTTTAATCGCTGACACGTGGGCCCAACTTGCTCCGGGCCCCGCAAACCAGTGAGCTAGCGCTGCCAGGTTCTCGAGCTGTGAAGTTGGATACCCATCCAGAAGCGTCTCCATAGCACTTATAAAGCAAGCCTCCTCTCCCTCTCCTACCTTCGTTCGAAATTCAAAAATCTCAACCCCACCGATCGAAGCAGGCAGCCATGAGGAAGGCGAGAGCAACAACCGCTGCCGCCTCCAAGCACAAGCCCAGGGCCAGGGCCAAGCCCAAGGCGAAGCCCAGCCCCGCCTCCCTCTCCGGCGTCTCCTCGCCATCCGGCGACGCGTCCCCCGGTGCCGACCTCAGCTTCCTCTCGCCCTCCTCGCCAGCGAAGCCCAGGCCCCGGTCCCCCCTCGCCGCCGCGGCCTCTCCCTTTGCCGCCCCCGCCTCCATGTCCACCGTCGGCGACCTGAGGAGCCTCGCCGCATCCCACCTCGACTCCCTCAAGCGTCGGCTCGGCGGGCTCCACTGCGACTCCGTCCGCGACCTCGAGGCCTCCCACTCCCGCATCTCCAAGCGCCTCAAGGTGATCTCTGCTCCACTCCATTCAACTCTCTTCGCCATCCTTGCGTCACTCGTTTCCCAGGGTGCACCGCGTGATGTGGTCTGCTTCCGTGTGCTCTGTTCAGATGCAGACGCAGAGCTGCCTGCAGCTGGCGGAGGAGGCGGACAAGGAGCACAAGAAGATGGCCGACAAGGTCGCCGAGGGCACCGAGGCGCTGAAGGTACCATGATACCACTCGCTCGTTTTGCCGTTCGTCGTAGCTGTAAGCGTGTAATTGTTCACCCGTTGGTTTGGATTATGAATTTCTGATTGCTTCCTGCGAATCCCAGACATCGTACAAGAAGTTCGTGGCGGAGGTGCAGTCGTCTACGTCTCGTGGTACTTCACAGAGAAGAGACATTATCTGAATTTTACTGCAATTCCATATGTCGTTCAAGCCACTAAGGCACTGTGTTGTGTTCTAACTTGTTGGTGATGGTCAGTGTGCAAGGTGTCTGTCCCTGAGATGGCAAAGTCGGTGGAGAGAGCCATTGATGGCTTGCGCAGTCGCTACAACATCCCGGCTATACCAGCTTAGTTTGCGGGTCAGTCTATGTGCTACGCTCGCTGAGCAGGTAATCATTTCTGGACATGACTAGTTGGTTATGTTCTGTTATGTTTCACCGTGCCAGTTGACAGGAGTGGTGTGCACAAAGGCACATATGATTGTTGGTTTATAGGTCATGTTTAATAGTAGATCTCTTTGGACTAGTGTTTCAATGTCCTGATGCTATTATTTGTCTGCTTGATGAATCACTATAGGTTACCAAAGTGTTTTAGTTCATTATGTGCAGTTCTTAGCAAAAAAGGTTCTGTTGTTTTCTTGCCTGATTAGTATTTTTGTATGAGAACAGCTTGTAGATGGGCCGTGTGATTTGCATTTCTATGACTTGTAAATTATCCACGTGAACAGCAAGAATGTTGTGGTGTGGATGTTAGCTTGGCCTTTTCTGGCATTTATTCCCAGTGAAACTAGAAGCATTGTGGGTTTCAAACGTATATACAGTTCGCCTGAAGTTTATGATCTAAATGCATAAATATTTACTATGTTTTCGAGTTGAATGCATTTTTCTTACAGCCAACAACATCTGCATGTTTAACACTGCAGACAAACTGCTTACATCAAGGATCTGTGCTTGTAATCCTTATCTAGAGACAATTTCTTGGTGTCTTGCTCCTTTCTGTCTGCTACTATAAACGTTAGATTGTTAGCTGTACTTGTTTATGGTACTTTTTTCCATCTTAAATAACCTGGAGGTGCAATTCACATATACTATGATTTTGATGTATTTCATGAAATTTCTGTTATCTAAGTTCTATTGGCTGAAGAAATGATGTGCTGTTTCCCCCCTTTTCTCAATCAAAACTACACCAGTACATATCAAAATGATGTACTCTTTCTGTTTACTTTCATACGCTGATTGTCAGCTTCTAGTTCGACTTTGTTTACAAAAGTTATCGGTCTTGCTTGTGGTATTCTTACCTGCCTGATTCTTGTCTATATTTTCTGTATCAGATGTCCTTCACTGCATCAACTGGACTGGCGAATTCTTGGGCTTGCCAGAAGGGACTTACACATTTGTAGATAAAAGTTACACGTACATCATATAGTTCTTAGCTAGTCTCGTTCTCAGATATGTTGAATCATGGATTTTCAATACCCTGATATCTGTGACTCGGTTATGTTTTGTTGCATTTCTTGTGCAGCCTGAGTTACTATTGTCAGTATAGATGTACGAATCAGAACATTTCAGAGTTGACATATAGACCTCCCCTACAATAATTGTTGTCTGAAGAATAGTTGAGTATATCCACAGTCAAAATCCAACCCTGAAGTAATTTCAGTTAGTGAATATTAGTTTCTTTGGAAGTATGCGTCCTAATTGATTTCCACTAAACTGTCCAATCAAGAATTGTTTGCGCCCTCAGTCTGGACCACATTATTATCGGCGATGATGTTCGGGTTCTGTTGCTGCTGCAATGAACCGTACGAGCTGGCTGAACTTGAATGCTCAAGTAGCCTGCTTCAGTGATGAGAGCTACAATGTGAATCATAGCATGGGTTAGCTCTTCTACTCTGTTGCTGGTAGTTTTGCAATCCGGACTGCTTCGCACGGCCATCACGTGTTCCAATATACAAGTGTTCTTTTATAGAGTTTTTACCATCCTTAAAAGGTATTATGAGATATCACCAAATTATCTTTAAACTCTCTTATCTTTTGGTACCTCTTAGTACTAGCTAAATATATATTTTGGTACCTTTCAAAATTGGTCAAAAGTCTTTCTTTTAATATTGCAGAACGATCGTTTCCTTCCAATTATATGATTGATCCTGTTAATGGCTTGTGCTTAAGATAGTGGTTTCAGCCAACTGTTCTCTTCAGTCTTCACCTTCTCATTCCTCTCCGTTCCCTCCGAGCCAAGCACAAGCAACAACCAAGAATCCCCCCACCGCGCATCCAAAACCGTTCAGAAGTTTCTGGAACATCCTAGAACTTTCTGAAATGGGGATGGAATCAATCATGGCGTGGGCGCTGCAACGTAAGCTCAGCTACTGCCTCAAGTCCTTCTCCGGCGACAAGCTCATGCTCCACGGCCGCACCGCGTGGCTCTCCAATGTTAGTAAGTTTCTTAGACCCACACTAAAGTTCTTAGTTGGACGTGCGTTTTCTTAATGCTACCTGTGGGTGTGGAATTGGTGCAGAGATCAACGGCGACGCGCTGCACGCCAGCCTGGGGCTGCCACCGGCGCTCACCGTCTTCTCCACCCGCGTCGGGGAGATGGAGATCGCGGTAAAGTCGACGCCTTCTGTTCTTAAGTTTGCATTTGTGGTAAAACTGGCAACCTGGCTATGTAATGGTGTCAGCTGAATTTGGCGTTTCGGTGATGGATTTTGGGCCAGGGCAGGTTCACAAAACCGTTTTCAAATTGAAAATCGAGGTCCCGGTAGTACCGGTTTTTCACAAAAACCGAACGAAAATCGTCCAAAACCGAAAAGTTTCGAAACCGAGCGTTTGGACAAAAAAAATTCAAAACAGATTAAAAAAACGAAAACTGATCGGTTTTCTCGAAAACGCATCGATTTTCTCGAAAAACCGGTCGGCGAGTTGAACTTTTTGGGCGATCGGTTTCTTGAGCGGTTTCATCGGTGTTCTCGAAAAATCGCTCGGTTTTCACTGGTTTTCGATCGGTTTACATCGCATAATTTTTTTCAAATTTTTTTAATTGAACTGGTTTACCGACCGGTTTAGGATTTCGAATCAGCTTGATACGGTCGAAAACCGTGGTTTTCGAGCGGTTTTCTTCGGTTTTGTGAACCCTGGGCTAGGAACTGGTCGGAACTGGGCATTGTTGCTTACTATTCGGTTTAGTTCTAAGAGGGTTTTTTTAAGATAGTGGAAGAATATATTAACATTTTGGCCTCTACATTGTGAGATGCATATAGCCCAAAATTTATTATAAAGTTACAGCTAAAAAAGCTGTCAAGACAAAATTCTCACAAAGAAGTTTAAGCAAGTAAATTTTGCAACAAGCAATAAAAAAGCATAACCAAAAACACTCTGGCCACACAAAATCTTGTTTGATCTCATCTATGGCCGATGAAAAATTCCTGACATGTAGACACCTGTATGCCATTGAAATTATCTTCTGATATCTAAGAGGGGTTCTTGTGTTTGATTTATTCATTGTCACAGCTGCCATCACTATCGAAGTTGCAAGAGGAGCCATTTCTGATGGACGTTGATAAACTCGATCTCATTCTTGAATAAAAGGACGAATTGGAAAATCTTTCTAGCCCTCCTGGAAGGTATCTTCACCCTTTCCTCTTCTTTTATGAGAAACAGTCATTTTGATTGTGAATTTATTCTAGTTGTACGGCAATACAGTAATTGCTGGTTTCATTGTCAACTTATTCCTATAGTAATATGACCTTGCCATCATCGACCGAAAACAGTGGATATGGGTATGCTGACAAGGTCTGTTTCACATGTTTTTTATGTACTCTTTGTTGTAAACCATAAATACATGTTTTTTTTCAAAGAATGTTTGTGCAAATTATTTTTGTTTTGGCTTCAGCCTATCCATCTTTGGATTTTCTCTGCGGTTTAATTAGGCATTGTGAACCTGCTGATAAAAACTCATGGGGGTGCTCCTTGTGGAGGAGGTATCACATGGTATTCACTTCTATTTGACTGATTTTTTTTAAAAAAAACATGCATTTTGAACAGTAAATTTTATTTTGAACTTAACTACTAAATTCTTGTATTTGAATTTTTTTTTTGTATTTTGTATCTTGTTTCTTATCAGTCCAACACCACTAATAACCATCACAATTCTTGACCTTATGATGCACACAACAAATAAAAAATGGCAGGTACAATTCATTGTTGAATTGCTAGAATGAATTTTGGGAACTGCTTATCTTTTGACTTCCCTGGAAGTTTTATCTGTGCAGGTCGTTAGTTTGAAAGAAGAAAGGAATCTTGATTAGAAGCTTTTCAGCTTGATATCTGTTAGTGATATAAGATACCATGAAAGTACCTCAAAGCTGAAGGACATGCTCAAAACAGAGAAGCTGCCTTGCTGTATCGAACATCTTGCAGCTGCCGGTATATCTCAGATTTGTGCTATTTTTCTCCATATGCTACGAAACTCGTACTTATGGGTGTTCAGGTCTATTTACTACTCTTTCCAAGTTCATAATGTGTATTTTTTTGAATGATCTTGTCTATAAAAATATAATACGTATTTCATATTCCAATGCAACATTAGTACATGTTCTCTCTACACCTCTAATAAATATCTATTGATAATAATTAAGGGTTATCTAGTCCTTTTAATATTTGTTTGGTCTATGTGCTAAAAAATACGTCTTATAAACGTAGACAGCGGAAGCAGTTACTATTATGGTATGTGCATGTGCTGGGAGGGGTTTTGCTGTAAAATTTTGTGCTACCCCTTGGGACCGGCACCTGCATTATATGGACCTCAGATATCAATAGGAGCCCGTTGGACATGCAGAAATTGGCATTTCATTGGGTTCAATTTCCAGCCCAAAGCATGAATCCTACGGCGTTGGATTCGCCTGGTTTTTAACATTTTTGTAAGAGTTCAGATCAATACTGATTGGAAGGACCGAACAGCGATTACGAAATTGATAGTGCTGGATTTCGCTGCCCTTGTCTCTAATATATGGAAAGATGTCGGAGGTTTTTCTACAGGCTCTTTCACATGGCAGCCGGCCAGGTCAGTTTTGTGTGCCAACAAGGGTGAAATTTCAGAGCTGTTGTTTACCACACCACTTTTATTTATTACTTTTTGATATTCATGTAAAGTATTTCCTCCCTGGAAACACAACAGAGAAGAAGAAAATATAAAAAGAGGTGCATGTGAAACTCACCAAACAAAGCACACACAATATGCAGGAAATAGAAAGGATTTTCATCACATAATTGGGGAGGCACTCGTCTGCCCAAGCGCGGCTTGGCTCCCCTGCATCCACCGGAGACTCCACAAGAAAAATCACGAGTTTTTCACATGGATTATAGGCGCGAATGCGGAGGAGCCAAGCCCTGCTTGGACCTAGTTACAAGCGGTGGGTGGGGACCAGGCCACCTTGCCGGTGGGAGGCGATGTCACGGCCCCGCCGGACGCCGTGGATCAGCAGCGCCACGCCGCCGTGGAATGCGACACATAAAGCCAACATGATGGCCACCCCGTAGGGCCCCTCAGCATCAGGAGCCCCCGCGGCGACGACAACGGTGGTGGCCACGATGGCCACCGAGGCCGCGCATACGCCGGCGAAGGGGATACCCATTCCTGGTGCAGGTGCAGAGCCGACTCCCTGGCAAGAAACAGAGCAAAGAAGTAGTAATCGTCAAAGAGAGCATGGGGAAACCAAAGCGAGAGAGAGAGAGAGAGAGAGAGAGAGATTACCGAGATGATGATCGACGCGCACAAGGAGGAGGAGTAAAGGGGAAGGGAGTGAGCTTGGAATGTGCAATGGTGCAGCGATATTCCTCTGTATAATGTGCGCGGAGGGTGGCTGGGAAGTTGTACGCGTCCGTCAGAAGGGCCTTGAAGTGTGCTTTTATTCGCCTAAAAGGGGCTTTAAGTTTTATGATTTTATTCGCCTAGTTTGGCTTGGGGAAAGGAGATGGTTCCGTCATGGATTCACCTGTGGTGTCTCTGGATCACGCGTCGGATGATAGGATCGTTTTGTGGTCCATTTCGCTTTGTGGTTAATAGGATTTGATTGATACGCCATGTGAATAGACTTCTTCTCGCCACATCAGTAAAGCACTAAAGCCTACGTGTTCTTCAACGGATGACGAAATGCCTTTCCGTCTCATCAGGAGGGTGAAAACGGGTCGGATACGAACGGATATTACTTTTTTCGTATCCTAACTCATTTTTTTTTGGATTTGGAAACGGATACGGGTTAGCCAGATACGTATACGAATCCGGGTTAATCGGGATACAGATACGGGACGGATATGTGACGGATTCAGGTCGGAAACGAATAAAGATATACGGATAATGCATGCATATATAGAGCAATATATTTTGAATTAAACCATACGGGTACATAACTATAGTAGCAAGTTATATATCAATCAAACCCAATATACGCCTTAGAAAGAATATGCTACTTTAGGATTAATAAAACCACCTAATTATCAATATAAATGAGCTCTTTATGGAAAAAATGAGATGAAATGGGTTGGGCCTTGCTGATATCCGAATAGGAAATTCGGATATCCGATCCGAATACCCGAATAGGAAAAATTCGGATATCCAAACAAGAAATATCCGGATCCCGTCCCGTATTTACCGGATATTGGCTGTTCCGTATTCGATCCCGTATCCGAATTCAAGTATTCAGATCCCGTCTCGGATCCAACCGGATAGTCAAATCCGATCCCGAATCGAACGGGAATTATCCGACCCATTTTCATCCCTACTCACTAGTAAACCCTAATGTTGCAAACAAGCAACACAATAGACCACACAGATATTATGAAGTGTTGATCGAGAACCGGAAAAGCAAGGGTCGAAAAGACCTCCTCTTGCTAGGTGCAAATGCAGGAAAAAAAAGGAAGGCATATGAGTAAAAAAAAGGAAGGCAGATAAGTCATCATGAAGGGAAACAAATTGTACGTACACCTTTGTTGAGAGCATTTGCTTATCTTATCTTCAAGGCACACCGGGCCAGGCTTTACTAGACCGATCCGGCGATTTTCGGATGAACAGTAATTTTCGATAATCGCAAAAATCGAGTCGAAAATCGTTAAAAATCGGATAAATTCAAAAACCAATTTTTTTCAAAAAAAATTCAAAAATCGACGATTTTCGTGGAAAATTGACCAGTTTTCGTGGAAAATCGACGATTTCTCGTGGAAAATCGATGACCTTGTTGAACTTTTTTGTGCGATCGATTTTTGTAGTGATTTTCGACGATTTTTGACGAAAATCGAGCGATTTCCACCGATTATCGACCGGTTTTTGACACGTAATTTTTTTTTCGAATTTTCAAATTTTTTTGAATTGGATCGGTTTATCGACCGGTTTTTGATATCGAGCCGTGGAGATACGGCCGAAAATCGCGAAAATCGCACGATTTTCGTCGATTTTGCGAACCCTGCACCGGGCCAGTCAGATGCATTGATAACGAAATTTGTGCTAAATAACTAATAGTCGTCGCATTAATGCTGAAATCAATTCATACAAAAAGTAGAAGAATAACGGACACAAGATGTAGAAAGGTAAATCTTCTTTATTATAAGCAAGTACCATAAGAAAATCTACTATTTATTGTATCTTTTATCTATGTCATCTATAGTATGCAATAAAGTTAGCTTATAAAATAACTATATCTAAATATTATCTCTAGATGTTGTGCAATAATTATATCTTCTCGCTTGTACATAACTAATCTATCTTGTTTACCGTGCAATACTGGTTCTTGCATGAGAGTCGGCTCTCTTCACTCTCCTGTTTTCTCACTCTTTCATATAAGACAAAGCTGATATGTACATACTAAAAATAAGATAGGTAATCTTATTGTACATGCCCTTGATCTATTTTTTGATGCATATTCTCGTGCTTCTCTCTCCTATCTATAGACCAATAATAGCCCTTCTAGAGATTTGGTATGCGCCCACCTCTCCTTATTGGAGAAGAAATAGAAAGGGTTCACCTGAGCTGTTGCACTCTCTTTGTAGGGATGGTTTTGTAACATTCTCTCTTGATGAATACCGTGATATGCATATATCTAGTTAAAAACTCTTCCAAAAATCTAACAGGAAAAAGGAATAGACAGAATAGTACATCACATATGCAAGTTATATTACACTAATTATCTTCTCAAAAACCTTAATATGAAAAAAAAATCTAGTAAAAAACCACTAAAAGAAAAAGAGTACAACCTTTTTGAACTTCTTGGTCTCTTTGACCATCTGCAGGACTACTATCCTTCCTGCATAGTATTTGATAATTTAAGGACAAAACAAATGGGCTATTATTCAGGGTAATGCTCCCCTAAATTCTGCATCTCTCTAAGTCACATCATTTCAATGCTACAAACACATATTTCAAAGATAGATGTTTGCATAGATTTAGAAAATAAATCTGCAAGATTTTTCATGGTTTAGTGAGCAATATCGTTACTTTATCCTTCTTCTAAAGTTCATGAGCAAAGAATAATTTAAATAATAATCATCAATTGACTTCTTCTAAGTAAATCAAAATTAAGACTTTCGTAGTCTAAAAATGATGATTAAAGTTTATATATATGCTCTCCGTCAATACGGCATTTATTGGAGACGGCAATGCAGTAATCACAAAAATAAAACATGGATAATAATATTGTGAGTAATCATAATATTTAGTCTTCTAGACACTTATTGTTGAGACCCTCTCTTCTGGAGTGGAATACTAAGAAGGTCTCATGTGTATACTATACTAGTCCCCTAATCAGCGGCTGATACACATATTTACAATATTACCATCACATCCATACACAAAATCACAAATACATTCATAGAATATATTGTCAGGACTCTGTTGTGCTTAGCATTACAACCCGTGCATAAACAAGGTCTGACCACAATGTGTCAACCAATGGTTTGTACTCCATCTTGTCAGCAAACCCACATCCTAAATTTCTAATTTCTGCAGATGATTAGCAAGCCAAACAGATAAAGCACACCAAACAGCTCGCGGTAGTACATTCAGTTATTTTGAGCTATCCTCACTTAACCTGCAAGCGGGTCAAATAATGTTGCAGCCAAGTGCATACCAAGTTGTAAGAAAATAGAACCGGGACAACAGGATTCAAGCTTTTGAGGAATTATTTTGCCGGAAGCCCTCCTAAAAGTTATATACAATTCTTTTTTTTTTTTTTCGTTTTGCGAGGGTACCCAAGTAGAATTCTTAAGCATTATCTACAAGAACAACAAAATGCCCCAAAAAGATATCAACCTTTTCTTTTTCTGAAAAATGACAAGAAATCAGTTAGAAATCATAATAACCTAACAGTAACAGCTCAGAGTCAGAACAGAGTTCATTGGAGATACTTACCCGATAAGTTGAACTCTAAAGAAGCTAACACAAATGGGTCAGTCAAAGGCTATGCCTATGCTGATAATTCACAGAGTTAGCTCTACACTAAGAACTGGAGAGAGTTAGTTATGCCTATGCTGATAATTCACAGAGAGTTTGCTCTACACTAAGAACTGGAGAGATTTAGTTATGCCTATGCTAAGAACTCTGATCTACCGTGGGCACAGAAACCTACTGAGTTTCTCGAGCGCGATAGGTGATATAGGTTAACCTATCGTATTTTCAACGGTTGGTGATAGGGTTATGTTTGTAAATCTATTCAAGGAAGTCATGGTTCACGAAAAATGTTATGAGTGGGCTAGAAAAGCTCAACCTTCGGTAATTAGTTTGATTCAACAAATGTAGTGGGGATTTGGCGATTTGCAGTAGTAGTGCAGTAGGTTTGCTTATCTGCTTTAATTTCGTATAACTAGTTTGACGAGGGAAAAGAAAAGAGAAGCAATGCAAGATAAGAAAATGACGCCGCTTAATGATAGTCTAAAAGAATAGAGTTTATCTATTCATGGTAGAGAAGGATTATCATGAGTGAATACTTCATGTCTTGTAAGATAAAGTTAGAGCTATACTCTTATTAGAGTACTCAAATGAGGAGTACGAGAGAGAGCTAAATTTCTGATACCTCGGTAAAAATATTGGTTGTGCATCTTGTATCTTTTGTATTTCTGCATTTATTTTGTCGCATTTTAATTATTAAATTCCTAGAATTGCGTAGGGTTAGAATTATGTTACAAAATCCACGTAAAAAACTTACGAACATATGTTGGTCATGTAAAATTCAAATTTTTAATGAACTATTGTTGCCAAAAAGAATCTCAATTTACATCTCTCTTAGTCATCCGTTACATGCTACCACAGTCGAACCGTTACATGCTACCACAGTCGAACCCTAGCTTTCATACGAGGCCGCTACGACAGTGAGATTCAATGGATTGAACTTTCATACGAGGCCGAATCAGCATAATAGACATGCTCGCAGAATTATAACTTTATTACAATCCGGAGATTCCGGGAGCTCCGCTAGCATCCACGTCACCTCCGCTTCTCGTCCGTCCGATCGCGCCGTCGGACGGCCCAGGTCGCGCCACGTCGAACGAAGGGATAAAAGGGGCGCGCGCTAGCTCCTCTCGCCCGAGCGGTCTTCGCAGCGCAGTGGTGGCACTCGCTCGCGCTGCCGCCGCTGCTCGACTCCTCGAGCGCCAAGCAGATTTTACCGCGACACGTGGTACTTCAAGATCGCTGCCGCCGGGCGCTGCGTGTCAGCTCACTTTTTTTGTCGAAAAGCCCCTGCGAGTTTTACAAATTACGGATGAGTCCTGTTTTTTGCAAAAAAAAAAAAAAAGCCTTCTTACCGGAAAAACAGCCTGAAAAAACGCGAAAAATCCTAAAAAAGTCCGAAAAACCCTAAGAAATCCGAAAAAATGCATTTTGATCCATTTTCTCCGTTCCGATACATTTCTACCGGGAAAACCTTTTTTCCCCAAGAATATTGCTCCGAAATGCTTGAAAAATCGCAAAAAAGGATAATAAAAAAATCCGAAAAATGTGTTTTTTATCGCTTTTTCGGTCATAAAAAAATTGCGTTTTCCCGCCTCAGTTAACCGACCACGTGCGCGGCGTGCACCGCGCTGACGTTCCTAGTTGAACTTTGTTATGATATGGATAGAATCCGTATCCCCGGAGAGAAGGACTCTATCCATTGGTGGGCGAATCCGAATTAATCTTCAAGGGTCCTCCACTATATATATAGGGCATTACCTTGTACAGAAACAATCAATATAATAAAGAGAGAGGTTTTCCCCTTGTGTGGTGTGCTTCTCCTTCTTCCGTTTGTGTGCTTGCATTGGCGTGTCATTGATTGCGTGGGTGAATAATCTAGTTTCACAACACGTTATTAGCACGAGTCTCTACCACAAGAAGCGGGGAATCGACGACTACGATGAACGACTACTACCGGCGATTGATCGCCCGATCCGATCTGCAATCAACTCGCCATCAAACCGGCATCCACTCGGATCGTCAAAAAAAATCATACGCGACTCTATCCTACGCGATAGTCAACACATCCGGTATCAAGAACGTAAGTAATCGCGCATGATCAAAATCATGCAGATTGTCTCATTGGATATATTGATCTAATGTACTGTTAGAGATCGTTCTTAATCTGTTACTGTTATTGTCTCATTGGATGTATTGGAAGCTCCATACCCTGGGTTTATTTTCTAGCTTTTGACATGTTTAATATGTAGTAAATTGATTTTTCTGTTACATAAGTAATTCTGTAAATTGATTTTTCTGTTACATAAGTAATTCTGAAAATTCTATCTAGAATGCCCGCAGCTATCGTCAGGACGCATACAAGGAGTATAGCGAACTGATTGATGTTATGCAAGTTGCGGAGTCACAAGATGAAGTTCTTCGCAAGAATTTCGTCTCACAGCCACTTGGAAGGGGCATTGTACCAGAAGTCAATGCTAATAGCTATAAGGTGAAAAAACCCACTCACAGAAAGAGGGGCAAGATGAGTTGAAAAGAGAAATATCAGGCCAAAGGAAAGTCCAAAGCCCAAGAAAAGAAGGATGACAAGGAGAAGCCACACAACAAGCCGTATTGACAACAGAACCAAACGTGCTTCAAATGTGGCACTTGAGGCATTGGTCAAAGATATGCCGGGAATCCAAGGAAGTAGTCAATGCATATCTGGCCAAGAAGAAGGCCAAAGAAAATGCACCAGCAGAAGCACATTTCGTCGAGGTAGGCAATAATGATGTCATGGATGTAGACATCCCACTTGCTTCATCCTCGCAGACTAACCTAGACATCAATGAAGCAGCTAAACTCTTGGCTAATGAAGAAAACACCTCTGTTGATGACATAGAGGCAGAAGTGAATGCATACTTTACAGATTCCGTTTAATGCATGATTAGCATCAATAGCATTTCTTTTAGATTGTCGTTGATTAGTTATTTTTGAATAATGAATTGTAAGCTCTAAAGAGCATACATTTTTCTCATGAATAAGAATTACAATTTATTCTTTATTCCAGTATTCTATATTTGCAAGCAATGTTTGAATTACTTTGCCACAGTCTGATTAGAATTATATTTCTTTTCATCTAGAAATCGTGTAGCGCCCAAATGGAGGAAATATGCATTGTTGATAGTGACACAATAAATACCATCTTAAGAGAGTCTAAATACTTCCAAACGATCACAAAGAACGCTAGAAGTATTACTATGATCGCAGGAAGCAATTCATATATAATAGGCTCCGGAAGAGCCATAAATATATTGCCAATGGGTACAACTTTGGTAATTGAAGAAGCCCTTTTGTAACCTGAATCAACACGCACTCTCTTAAGTTTTCAAGGCATCCGCGCTAATAGGTTTCACGTAGAAACCAATGAAGAAAATGGCAAAGAATATTTGTGCATTGTGAAGCACGCGGAATGTGGGAAAATGGTACTAGAAAAATATCCCTCATATGAATCTGGGTTATACAACACGAAAATTTATGCACCCGAAGTGTATACTTCTTTGAAGACTGTCTTTAGAAGCTCTGAATTATTTTCTTTATGGCATTGCAGATTAGGTCATCCTGGTCTTAGAATGATGAGAAATATAGTTAAAAACTCATAATGCCATGGCATTAATGTTAAAAATTTTCCGAATCATGAAGATTTTGTGTGCCATGCATGTGCCACCGGGAAATTAATAACTAAACCCTCTGTTATGAAAGTGCAACATGAAATCCCTGCATTCTTGGAACGCATCCAGGAGGATATTTGCGGCCCGATTCAGCCCTTGTCAAGGCCGTTTCGGTAATTTGTGGTGCTCATTGATGCTTCCTCGAAATGGTCGCATGTATGTTTGCTGTCAACAAGAAATCATGCATTTGCAAAGTTGATCTCGGAGATCATCAGAATTAAGAATACATTTCCTGATCATCGTGTGAAGTCCATTCGAATGGACAATGCCGACGAATTTACTTCGAAGGCATTTGATGACTATTGCATAGCAACAAGAATAGCAGCTGAGCACTCTGTACCGCACGCCCATACGCAAAATGGACTAGCTGAAGCACTAATAAACGGTTTAAGTTCATAGCCCGACCGCTCTTGCAGAGTTGTAACTTGCCCAACACTTGTTGGGGACACGCAGTCCTGCACGCAGCAGCACCCACCAATTATAGACCATCGGCCTATAACATCCATTCACCTATGCATTTAGTGCAAGGGGTCATCCTGAAGATTTCCCATCTTAGAAAATTTGGTTGTATGGTATATATGCCTATACCACCCCCATAGCGGACTGCAATGGGCCCTCTCCGCGAGTCTGGGATATACGTTGGTTATGAAAGTGTATCGATAATCAGGTATTTGGAACCCATGACTGGAGAATTGCATACAGCCCGATTCGCTGATTGCATCTTTACGAGAATTGTTTCCCGTCATTAGGGGGTAAATCAACCATTGGATCCTCGCACTAATGAAGCAAATCAAGAAATCCAAAAGATAATTGATTTGCAGAATTTAGTAAATGCACTGCCTGATCATTTTTGTGATCTGAAGAGCGTGGTTAAGTCACATGTACCTGTAAGAAATGCACCAGAGAGGGTGAAAATACCAAAGAAAGCAGAAGGTATCCCTTATCCTGTTCAGAGGCCTCAAAGAAAAAAAAACAGAAAATCTGGCTTCTCAAACCCAAAGTACCCAGAGACGTCTGAGGAAAACTGGGCAAGAGGACTTACCACAGCCAATCACAAAAATGCCCCAAAACAAGAAGGGGAGCCAGTTGAGACCTGACACTGGAAAGAAGCCTGTGGAAAAGGCAATTCCAGATCTAAATCTTCCATTGGAAAAAGGCGCCGGAAATAATGTGTGCGCACACACGAGCGATGAAAAACTAAAAGAACTTGCTCCTGTGATAGGAAACAGCAGAAAAGAGCACGTAGAAGTGCATGAAGTGCCCCATGACGAAATGACCGTAAATTTTGTAACAACGGGAGAATCTATGAATAGAGCAACAACCAATGTTGATGCATTCTCTGCAAAGAAGATTGCCATGATAATTGATTATAATCCCGAGCCTACATCTCTCGCAGAGTGCAAGAAAAGACTCGATTGGGAAGAATGAAAAAAGGCAATCACTGCAGAGTTAGTCTCTCTGAACAAAAGAGAGGTGTTTGGGCATGTGTGTCGCACGCCATCCTATATAATAAGAGAATCAATGAATAGAGCAATAGCTAATGTTGATGCATACTTTGCAAAGAAGTTGTAAGGTATAAGGCAAGGCTTGTCGTTCAAGGTTTCACTCAATGTCCTGGAGTTGATTATGAAGAAACCTATTCTCCGATCATGGGAGGAATTACCTTTAGATATTTGATCTCAATGGCAGTCAACTTGAAGTTGAAAATGAAGCTAATGGATGTTGTCACAGCATATTTGTATGAAAACTTGGATTCGAAGATATACATGAAAGTACCGGAAGGCATCCCTATCCCGAACCAAGACAGAGCAAACATAAACCTATATAGTGTGAAGTTAGAGAAATCACTTTATGGGCTGAAACAGTTAGGAAGAATGTGGTACATTCGCTTGAGTGACTTTCTCTACAAGAAAGTCTACACAAATAGCGAGGATTGTCCATGTGTATTTATATAAAGATCCCTGAATGTATTTTGTATAATCATCGTCTATGTAGATGATTTAAACATCATTGGGACGAATGAAGGAATTGAAGAAGCATGCTCATACTTGCAGTCTGAATTTGAAATGAAAGATTTGGGTAAAACCAAGTTCTGTTTAGGCTTGCAGCTTGAATATGAGTTTTTATGAATTTTTAGCTACTTATTTAAAATATTTTCCTATTAAGGACAACAATTTTTGAATTTTTTAGAAAATTTTAAATCTGATAAAATCTTCAAAATAATTATTTTTAAATATAGACTATGTCAAGAATTTTTTTTAAAAAAAATTCACAATTTTTAGAGCTAGTTTGCCAATTTTAATAATTGAAACTTGATTTTATGGATTAATTAAATTAGAAAATGATTTTAAAATTTAGAAAACTTTTTAGGTCAAAAGAGTAGCTTGGCCCAGCCTACATGTATATCCGAATATCTAACCCATCACTATCTGGATTATCAGAATCCGTATCCGACGGATAGTGAGCTACTGAATCCGTATCCATATCCGACAAAACAAATCCGTATCCGTATCCGATCCGATACTATCTGACAAATATCCGATCCGACAGAATCCGTATCCGAAAATTATCTGGATCGATCGGAAACTATTCGATCCGTTTTCATCCCTAGTTGGGGCCGTCAGCTAGGTGAAAATGAGCTTGAGAGCGCTCGGCTCGGCTGATCTTGACTTGGTCTAGTGGCGAGCCGAGCCAGGCTCGGCTCGGCCCTGAGGCGAGCCCAAAAAACCGGCTCGGCTCGGCTCGGGGTCGGCTCGCGAGCCAGCTCGTTGGCTCGCCGAGCCAGAACATTTTATCAGGAAATTAAGTATTTATACAATAATTCATATATTTGCAGTGAATAAATATTAACTTACTAGTTACTACTAAATAATAGTAGTTGATTAGTTGCTCTATATCACACTTGTAGGAAATGGAATTGTCTCAACATCATCTTTTTCCTAAAAATATAAGTCATTAATCATACTAAATTCCTTGCATGGGCTGGGCCATCGAGCCAATTTGGCTCGCGAGCACCTTTCAGCGAGCCAAGCCGGCTTCGGTGTTTTTGCGAGCTCGAAAAGTAGGCTCGGCTCGAGCCGGCCGAGCCACGAGCCTGGCGAAGCCGAGCCAGGCTCTGGCGAGCCCGAAGTCGAGCCACGAGCCACGAGCTTATTTTTCCAAATTTCTACCGCTGGCCGAAGGCGCGCGTCGTCGGCGCTTAGCGGTGTGGTGCCGCCACCATCCCCATATGGACGGTTTCGTAACAGTTTGCAGTATTTTCCCTCTTTATTCACTGAATTAATTTGTGATCAACTGTCACGCACGGTCGTACGAGTGACCAGGGTTAGTAAAATCCAATAATGCTGTGAATATCTATTATATTAGACCCAAGGATCCCGGCCTCCACGCTAATTCTGCCGACGCGTTCGCTCCGCGTGCGGCCACATCATCCGCTTTGAATCCACCGTTAATACGTCTTAAGTATTTTAACACCGTCGCTCGACAACAATGCTCGTGCGGCGCAGCGGTAATACGCCCCGCACTCACGTCTTTGGTCGCGGCCTCGAATCCCCTTGTGCTATCATCCGCGCGATTTTTGCCCGGCCCACGCGTGGCGTGAGGGGGTTTTGCGAAAAGACGGCTGAAGCTTTTCAAAATTGCATATTAATCTATTTTTTGTGAGGAGCCTTCAGAAACTTCTGAATTTTTTTGTGCAGAGGCCCCCGAAAATTACAAGAAACTTTCTAAAATTGTGTATTAGTCAATTTTTTTGCATAGAGACCCCCACAAACTTCCCAAAAAAATTTTTGCGCAAAAGCCCCCCAAATTACGAGAAGCTTTCTAAAGTTACATATTAGTCCATTTTTTATAGTGACCATGAAACTTCCAAAATTTATTTTTTTTGTGCAAAAGGCCTCCAAAAATTACGAGAGGTTTTCCAAAAATGCTTATTAGTCCATTTTTTCGATGGGATCTCCAAAATTTTTGAAACTTGCTTTTT
Source organism: Rhipidocladum racemiflorum (assembly GCA_036346355.1). Lineage (NCBI taxonomy): Eukaryota > Viridiplantae > Streptophyta > Magnoliopsida > Poales > Poaceae > Rhipidocladum > Rhipidocladum racemiflorum. The sequence goes on from CM070583.1 coordinate 5,689,917, forward strand.
TCCCTAGGAAAAAAGCGGGATGCTGAAAGTGCATCTAGGCCCCTAAACTTGTTTTTGTTGATTAATGACAAACGATTAAAGGGACTAATGTATTCAATAAGCTTGTGAACAGGTAAAAGTTCCAAAATGAGATCACCTACATGCGAAGGATACCCTCAAACAAGATTACGCGAGTAAAACGGCATTATGCTTTTGCTTTCTATGTTTTTGAGTTATAGGAATGCCGTACTATTAAGGGGGATGCATCGTAAATGATCTAGGCTAGTCTCTATGCTCAGATAAATGTCACTTTAATTCTTTTAGAGACTATAAGTCACCGCACATGCACTGGAATTTGGTTTCCTTAAAGTTCAAGTCGGACATTCCGATCTCACATCGGAAGTTTCGATGTTGCCAGACATTCCGATGTGCATATGTGCTTAAGTCCGATGCGTGGAAACTGGATCGGACATTCCGATATTTTTGGATCGGAAGTTCCGATACATGTTTGACACCTTCCAGGTTGCTCTCTGTAAAGATCGGAAGTTCCGATGTTTATGATCGGAAGTTCCGATGTGTTCAATCCTGAAAAAGGGAGCTCTCTGGAAATATCGAACACTCCGATATTTTAGATCGGATATTCCGATGATAAATCGGAAGTTCCAATAAAGAAATCGGACATTCCGATATGGACTTGGAAGCTTTTTGGCTAAGGTATCTTTCTGGGAACATCGGAAGTTCCGATGCATCTATTTTCGACCGTTGAAGTGCGCTTGAGTTCTGAAAGTTTACACAGTTCGGACATTCCGATGTTCTGATTGGAAGTTCCGATATGTGGCTGAGTGCGGGTATAACGGCTAGTTTTTGCAAGATTCTATAAATACCCCACTCCTCTTCTTTTGGAAGGTTACACACTCTTATTGACAGAACTCTAGAGCACTTTGAGCCTTTTCTAGTCATTTCTTGAGCCCTCCTCTTTGATCTTAGGGATCATCTAGAGAGTGAGGACAAGAAGTGAGATCTAGAGCTTGAGTAAAAAAGCAAGTGTCATTCATCTTGAGCATTAGAGTGTTCCTCCAAGATCGATCAACGGTGCATTTGTTACTCTTGGAGATTGAAGGACTCCTAGACGGCTAGGCGTCGCTCACGAGCTCCCAAAGGTTGTGGGACACCGTGAGAAGTTTGTGAAGGCCGGCTCCGCCTCCGAAAGTAAAGGAACCAATAGTGAAACCAAGCCTCAAGTGCGACCGAGGTTTGGGAGGAAAGGGTTGGAAGAGACCCGGCTCTTTGGAGCCTCCTCAACGGAGACGTAGGATTCCCTCAAGAATCCGAACTCCGGAATCAAATCGTTGTCTCTCTGCTTGATTCGCTTTTGTACATTTTGTTGTGGCCTTTATATTTTTTTATCTCTATCTAACTGCTACTAAGTTCGTAGATTACTCTTGTTGCGTGTGGCACTTACTAGGAGGTCCTCTTTGTCAAAGTCTATCGGACATTCCGAACAAGTATCGGAAGTTCCGATCCTACACCGGAAGTTCCGATACTCTTTCCGCTGCGACGTTTTTAGTTTTAATTTTAAATCGCCTATTCACCCCCCCTCTAGGCTTTGTTAACCTCTTTTCAGATGCTACCCAATATTAACTCCGTTATAAGGGAAGGAATTGGAGCCCAACGAGAGCATCCACGTCACCCCCCTAAACTGCAAAAAGCCCCTCCATTTCTTCTAAATTACAGATAGATCCCTGCAAATTACAAAGAGGTTCTCCCCGATTTGTTGTGAGGGCAAGAAAAACTTTTTCGAATTGCTGTTAGGTCCCTTGTTTGTTACTTTACTGAAAAATCCTCCGCTAAATACAAATCTTGAACGAGCCCTTTTCTAATTTTTCAGGATAGCGAACAGGTCCAAAAAGATAACAAACAGGTCATCATTTCTTATGTCCAGGTCCTTTATCCGTTTTTCTCGAAAAAAATGTTTTCGTCAGCAGAAATTTGTGTACTCGATCTATGATATCTAGATTTCTTTCCCCAACTCAATCTCTAATATTTTTCGAAACATGTATTGTTACTCGGTGAACGCGTAGAGTGTTAAACTCGACAAAAGAAGGTTGACATCTCTAACAATTTTCGGAACATGGTTCTTTCTCTGTTTTTCCCGGAAAAAATATTTTCGTCAACACAAATATGTGTATAGCTCTATCGCTAGACTTTTTTTTTTCCAAATCGATATCTAATCTCTAGACTTTTTCCCCCAACTCGTTTTCTAATATTTTTCAAAACATGTATTATTACTCGGTGAACGCATAAAGTGCTAAACTCGACCAAAGAAGGTTAACATCTCTAATAATTTTCGGAATATGTATTATTACCCGGTTAACACAAAGAGTGTTAAACTTGACAAAAAAATTGGATCAAATTTCGCACGACGCGGCAACGCGCGCGAATCTATCTAGTTCATCACTATACATAGACGCCTATCCGACGTGTTGCCGCACATATCGCTACTATTATAAAGCAACAGTTGGTGGCAGTGGTGAGTTCTACCCACGTCATTAATTGCCCTGCTTAATTGCCCTACTTAATTGCCCTGCTTAATTGCCCTACGCAAAAAACGAAGCGTTGCTTTAATTAGCCAGCTTTCGCAAGAAACGAAGCGTTAAAGATAGATGTTTGATCTTGTGTAATAATTTTTTTATTTTTTAATCTTTATTTTTCGTTATCAATTTTGTTTTTCGTAGCAATGCACGGGCATGTAACTAGTACATCTAGTTTTAATGACAAGTGGGGTCAAGACTCGAGAGTAAGAGATGCATATATTAATTGGGTGTGTACTCGTGGCCTACGGACTAATGGGCCCACATGCCTGTGTAAGAGATGCATTGTAACTTAGAAAGCTTAAAGGCCAAGCTACTGTCTTGTACGAAATTGAGGTAGGATATACTACATCAAGTGAAAGAAACATTGAAATCACCCACTCTTGTTCTCTGTTGTTACTCATTCCCTTCACTATTTTCTAACCCAATGTATCAGCCCCTAGTTCTTCAGTCACCCCCAAATCCGGTTCTGATTTGTGTGATTGCGATCCATTACAGGTCGATCGATCGGTCGTCGCAACAAGAAGCCTGATGCTACCCAGTTCATCACTATACATGGACGAGTTTGTTGTAATAGTGATGCGCGGTGGTGTTTGATTGATGGAGTTCGATGGATGATGATTTGCTAGCAAACGCATCCAATTGGAATTCTTCCGTACGTGGTCCTTTTGACTCTTTGCGATACAGACAAATGGCCTGAACGAAAGGAGCTTGGAAAGCAACGTATAGCCATGGCCTTCTTCTTTGTTTGCACTCGTGCTCACTTAAAAGCCAAAAAAAAATTAAAATATAAATAAATAGGTAACTTTTTAATTGACTTTTAAAAAAAATTTACAAGTCTCCGTAAAACTAAAGAGGTAACTTTTTAATTGATTCCATCAGGTCGCCATCGCGCAAACTGTTAGCGGCTAATTTGTTATCCATCTTCGTCGGCCGGTTCTTTTGACCAACGAAACCATCTTTTCTCAAGATTTGATATACGAGGGGAATTGGATTTGGATGTCACGTGATACCGATAAGCTAGACAAAATGTGTCATCCCTATGTAACTTGGGGGATGCTTTATTCGGCTCTCTTTGTGGTACCGGTACTTAGAAAGCTTCTCTTTTGCATGGAAACAAGCAAGGTGTCCCACGCATCATCATTATAATTGGCTGCTTAACCGTTTGCGAAAAGTTTTCTTTTGAAATTCACATGTAGTGGTAGACCCGTTCATTTCGAATGCAAGGTTTTTCCCTAATTACTATGGAAATTAAAAGTTTCATGTGAAATTTGTGCAAACCCGCAAGATTTTGCGGCTTGCTTCGTATTAGCTTTCAATTTATATGCATAATTTTTTACTGAGTATGTGAAAACACATAAAAATACGATGAGAAATCAATATCTTATTCAACGAAGTTGAAAAACAACAAATTCTCATGTTTTTTTAATTTTTCAATTTTAGGTTGAAATACATATATAAAATACAAATTTTAATTTCATGTAGTTGTTGTTTGTAATTTTTTTTTTAGATTTATTTTGGAAGCCGTGTGGTATCAAATTGCTAATTTCCCCCTCAGTTTTTTGTTAATTTGCATTGTATTTTACATTGACTCTTGTTTTAATTTGTAATTTTTATTCAATTATTATTCTAAATTTTAGTTATTTAAGGATGTTACTTTAGGTATCATATGAAAATCAAATTACTAATTTTTATTTTTAGTCCAAATTTCAGCTAATTTGGATTGTACTTGTCATTGAATTTCGTTTAATCTAAGTCATTATAACCCGGGTCTACGAGGAAGATGTCTAGATGTTCCTAGTTAACACAGGAGCTTCCTCGGGGTGCCTAGCGAGTACGAAGTTTGCAGATTTTAATGTTTTTGGAATTTAGTTTTCAAATTAGTTTACAAATCAAATCAACTGTAATCATCCTTCAATTTTTATTCCGAATTTGCATGTTTTTGGATCATATATGCTATGATTTCTTTTTTAGTTTTAGGCTGAAATTCGTATAATAATCCAATTTTTATTTTATTTTAATTATTATTTGAAAATGTAGTTTTTTAGGGATTTACTTTGGAAGTGTATGGAAATCAAATTGCCTATTTTTTTATATTCTGTTCCAAATTTATGATAGTTTAGATTATGCTTGCACAAACTCTTTTTTTAATATGATAATTTCTATTTAATTATTACTTTGAATTTTTGTTATTTATGGATGTTACTTCAGAAGTCGTATAGAAATCAAATTGCTAATTTTTTTTATTCAGAATTTCTCTTAAATTTGATTGTACTTGATATAGACTGTTTTAACCTTAGCTATTATAACTGGAGACTGCCAAATTGATGGTTAATTCTTTCCTCTAAGTGTATAATTAGTATAGATAGATTAGTAAATCTCTAAATCAATTACCAAATCTAAGCCTTTAAAGTTAGGGTCTACTAAATTAAGGGCTAGATACTGTCTTTCTAGTATTTTTAGTATATTTCTCTTTTTCCTTAGAGCATCTCCAAGAGGGGTCTTAAATATGGTCATAATTTGAATTATAGGGCTTTTAAGGAAAATATTAACTCCAGTAAGGACTCTAAATTGTTAAAATTTAGCAATTTTTTTAGGGACCCTAGGAGAGTAGCTATATTTAGCAACTCTATGATTGAGCCCTATCTTCGTTGGGTTTTAGGGCTTAATTGCTGGAGTGAATATTTCGTTGGAGCCCTAAATCTAATTAGTTGGGGTCCTAAATTAAAGTTTAAGGCTCATTTTTAGGATTCTCTTTTGGAGATGCTCTTAGAAACTATAAAAAACCTGTCATCGATTTTTAGTATATAATAATATATTAGTGAATAAAAAAACTTGTGATGACCTCCGCGGAGAGAGAGAGAGAGAGAGAGAGAGAGAGAGAGAGAGATTACCGTGGTGGCCTCCGCGGAATGGCCGCGTGGTCGATACGACTCGCCTTCTTGATAACCAAAATTTAAGCCCCCCCTGCGTCGTTTTCATGGCAGACAACTAACGAGTGGCCTTGCTGCTGTGTTTTTGGCTTTCCTTGTGATTAACTTGATAGCCAATTGATTCCATTCAGGTCAGCCAGTTGATCTCTTGTTGTACTGTGATTTATGTTGCCTGAATGGCTGAATTGGTCATGTTCTCCAGACTTGGATTTGTTGACTTTTATGCTTGAGTACTACTAATCAGAGACAATTTAGTAGCAGCAGTTAGTAGTAGTATTGACGATGATGATGACGCTGCTTGTTCCTGACACCGAGAGAAGATCTAAAGCAAAACTGGAATCATTAATTCTGATCCATCCAACCGACAACCTGACATCATGAAAACCAAGGAACATCACGGAGACTGCGTGGAGCTCAGTATTCACTCAGTATTCCAAGAAAATCTAACATCGATTGCGCACGTGCAAGGGCAAACTTCACCGTGGCCAGTCAGGCCAGAGCCAAATGCAAACCAGCAGGGAAGAAAACATTTTGATCTTATTATCCACTCACGGCCTCACACCAAGATCACTAGGGACACGAAGAGAAACAGCAGAATTGAAGGACAGACTGCAAAACCCCACGCATGGCGGACTACTCCCATCGAATCTCAGGGCACGATCACTTGCCCTTCTTCACTCATCGATCGTTAGCCCACATACTACGCACCGAGCACGCGGAGTGTGACCAGGGAGAGGCCACCCAGCAGCAGCACGAAGAGGCCGAAGCCCACCGCAGGGCTGGCCGTGCCGGCGGCGAGTCCAGTGACGGCCGACGAGGCAGCAAGGATACCCACGAGGGGAAGAAAGCGGCGGGCGTGCCCAGCTGATGCACCGCCGGCGGCGGCCTTGTTTCGGCCGGCTGCTGCGACCGGACCGCCCGTAGACTTGTCAGCGTGTCTGTTGGAGTGGCAGTAGACAGTACCCAGGCCCTCCTCATCCGCGCCGAGGAGGTCCTCGTTGAGTCCGACGCCCAGGCCGGGCCGTTGGAACCACCCGAACCGGAACGCCGACTCGTTCGCCTCCGGGTTGTTCTTGTACTCCTGCGCCACGTTCGCCCCCCTCACGCACACCTCACCGGCCTTTCCGGGGACCAGCTGGTTCCCCTCCTCATCCAGGATCGCCATCTCCTGCCCCGCCGGCCGACCCACCGACACGGGCTTCCGCGGCCCGTCCTGCGGCAGAGGGTTCACCTCCAGCACCGGCGCGCCAAACGCCGCCTCCAGCTTCTCCAGGATGACCGGCGCCAGGGACGCGCTGCAGCTGCGGATGAACCGGAGAGCGGGGTACTGCGCCTCCGGCTTGCACGCGTGGCGGTCGATGATGATCTGGTGGATGGTGGGCACGGCGATGTACCACGTGGCGCCCGCCGCGCGCATGTCGGCCCAGAAGGTGGACGCCGAGAAGCCCCCGGCGGCGGGGAGCGTGACGGAGGCGCCGGACGCCAGGGAGCTGAGGAGGCAGCAGAGGAGGCAGCAGAGGAGGCCGTGCACGTGGAAGAGCGGGAGCACGACCACTGTTGCGTCCGTCTCACCGAGGCGGTACTTGCCGCGGATGTTCTGAACGGACGCCGCGAGGTTGCGCTGCGTGAGGGGCACCCCGTTGGGCCGGCTTGTCGTGCCGGAGGTGTGCAGGAACAGCGCCACGTCCGACGGGTCGTTGGAGAAATCTTGGATGGCAGAGTGCGCGTCCGGGACTCCGGCGAGGTGGACCGGGCCGACGGCGTCCTTGAGGCTCGCGGTGGCGTGTGCGAGGCCGAGCTTGGCGGCGGCCGCCTGCGCCGCGACGTTCCCCTCGGCGTTGGTGATGAGGAGGCGCGCCTCGGAGTCGGAGAGGTAGAACTCGAAGTCCTTCTGCGTGTAGGCCGGGTTGAGCGGCACCGCCACCGCGCGCGCCCGTATGACCGCCAAGAACATGATCACCAGCTGCGCCGAGAACACGACATATCAAAGCACGTCAGATACAGTGTTTCACATACAACACGGTACGATTGACTGATTGAACGATCGATGCTTGCCTCGATGGTGTTGGGGAAGGAGAGAGCGACGACGTGTCCCGGGAGGACACCGGCGTCGGCTGAGAGGCGCGCGGCCACGGCATCGACGAGCGCATCGAGCGCCGCGTGCGACAGCTCGAGTTTGCCCGGGACGGCGACGGCGCGGCGCGAGGGGAAGGCAGCGGCCGCCTTCTTGAGCAGGGTGGTCAGCGTGATCGTCTCCATGGGGTGCGCCTCAGAGCTGCCACTGATGCGTAAGTGCGTGCGCCAATCTCCTGCGTGGTATGGCGAGTTTGTTCGTGTGTTTGGCGCTTCCGAGGCCGTCGGTGTTTATATAAGCCAGCCAAGGAGCCAGCGAACGCGTCCTTTGCATCACCTGCCCGAACAGCGGATTAGTGAGTTCTTCTGATTGCGCTATCCATTCCGATAATTTCAAAACGAAAGGAAATAGGAGTCGTTAATTACATCACGGCCTCGGGGAAAGTTTCCTGGGCTTATTGTTATCTTGTTGAGACGTCTGTATTCTGCTAGACGTTAGCATGCATAATGATATAGACAATTACTATCTATAACACACTTTCATATCTTCTTTAGAAAACTTAAAAGACCACTTATACAATAGGTTGTTTATATAGTTATCTATAATAACATCTCATCTCATATAACTAATAGATTGTCTATACAATAGTACAAACAGTCTAAAACTGTCTATAAGACCGTCTATTCACGAAAGGACAACTACTCTCTCTCTCCTCCTTCTCTCTCTTCCACCTCATCAAAAATCTTATGTGGCATCTCTTATAGATAGCTGATGTCAGCCCATTGTACATGTTCTTAGGGGTGCACGTGGACCTATGAAAATTCGGTTTGATCAAAGCATCACCCTACTTGTTCGAAATATCATCGACCCGGCACAAGAAATAGAATTTTAAATTAAAAAAAATTATCCAAAAACTTTTTAAAATTAGTGTTAATAGCTTTTTGACATTTGACATGAAATTTTTTTGAAAAATTGAATTTGTCAGATATTTTAAAGCCAAAATCGAATATAGACAATTAAAAAAGGCAAAAAAATAGCACCAAGTCACCGAGAACCAACAGCCTCTTCCGAACGAGGTTTTAAGACCTTGGATCACTACTACACATAGGCTTATATTAGACGTCTCATCACAGACGGTTTTGATAAACCGTCTATGATGAGCAACATTACAGACGGTTCTATAATGCAACCATCAGTGACAATATCACAGACGGTTTTATTTTAAAACCGTCTGTGATATCTACAGGAGTCATCGCAGACGGTTTTATACTCAAACCATCTATGATGACTCCTATAGATATCAGAGATGGTTTTAAAATAGAACCGTCTGTGATATATTATTATCATAGGCGGTTCTAACTACAAACCGTCTGTGATACAAATTTGCCTAAGTGTACAAAATTACCATGACTTGGATGTTTTAAATTTTGTCTAAGTGTACAAATTTGACATGACTTGGATGTTTTAAATTTTGGCTAAGTCACCAAAATTTGCCAAGTCATGGCAAATTTGGAGCATCCAAGTCATAGCAAATTTGAAAATATGAGGATGTACCATATGTATTTCATTCGGTTTTTGTAGTGCTCATACTGGCATGCTAGCATTTTTCTTCTCCAAATCGTGATCTCCAAACCGTATTCGGAGTATAAGAATACTAAAATTATTGTTCGGGTGCTTGTGAGGATAAGGGGAGGGGGACGCGTTATATTTCAAATGCAATTATACCAACTCTACAGTACAAGATCATGTAAGAACTTCGAAGTTAAGCGTGCTTGTACGAGAGTAGTACTAGGATGGGTGACCTCTTGGGAAGTGCTCGTGTTGCGTTAAAATCAGCGATAGAACTCATTAGTTAAGCGTGCTTGGACGAGAGTAATACTAACTAGGAAATTTGAAAATATGAGGATGTACCATATGTTTATTAGTGCTGAACCAATGTGAGTTTTATGCATATCACAGACGGTTCTTAGGTAGAACCGTCTCTGATAACAAATTATCACGGACGGTTCGTGACTAGAATCGTCTGTGATGTGTTAGTTACAGATGGTTCGAAAAATCGTCTGTGATGACGTTTTCGAATCGTCTGTGATGTCCTTCGCTGTAGTAGTGGATATTTCATTCGAGAATTAAGGAACGGTTAGATTAAAAATCGGATATTTCTTTCGAGAGATTCAGTCTGTCATTTCAAGACCTTGGCTTGGAAATTTTATCTAAAAGTTTTCTAAAATTAGTATTAATATTCCTTTGACATATGACATAATTTTTTTTTTGAAAAAAACCAAATTTATGGGATATTTTTAAGCCAAAATCGAATATAGACAATAAAAAAAGGACGAAAAAATGGAAAAATAGCACCAAACCACCAAGAACCAACAGCCTCTTCCGAATGAGGTTTTAAGACCTTGGATATTTCGTTCGAGAATTAAGGAAGGTCAGATTAAAAATCGGATATTTCGTCCGAGAGATTCAGTCGGTCATTTTAAGACCTTGGGTACAAAAATTTTGTAACTAAGTTTCTCTTCCGAACGCAAGAATTAACATATTTCTACTTGGGTAGAAATAAATGATTTTATCGGAATAATAATGATAGCACTTATAGAAATGATGCTAACTATGTGCAAAAAATGGTAATTAACACTTCTAAATGTCACCAAGCAAGTGTCACCACATTGTGGCACTTTAATTATCGTGCCACTTCTAAATGTCACCAAGCGTCACCAAGCAAGACATGAACGCAAGCAAGTTTTTATTGACAATTGATACTGTGATTTTTTTTATTCTTTAGAAAGGTTCAAGATGAAAGCTCGTGTCATCGCGACACTTAAAAGTGTATCTAACGCAAAATAAAGGGTGTCAAACATAAAATAAATGTCTAACTTAAAATAAAGTGTCTCTATAATAATATCGTGTTGTAGCGGTGGACCCATGACGTTAGGGTTCAATTGAAGAACATAATACAAGCAGCAAATTACACCACGTCAAGGGCTAACAAATCAGCGGAATCTTTTACATTTTTGCATTTACTTTGTCACATTTCAATTACTAGATTTCTATAATTATGTAGGTTAGAACTAGGTTACAAAACTTACATAAAAATCCTATGAACTTAGATTGGTCGAGTAGAATTCAAAATTTTAATGAACTCTTGTCGCAAAAAAAAAATCCCAATTTATCTCTCTTAGGGCATGTCCAATGGTAGAGCCAACTACTGGCTATAAGAAAGCTCCATGTCACTTATAGCTAGCTTAAAGACAAGCTCTCCAATGGGTTGGCTATAACATATTCTCCAACATTAAATGTGGGTCCACATGTAATTGTCTTTTATTTTTCTTGAAAAACACTATAGCCTGGCTCTTAGTTAAGAGCCAGCTCTTGTCTCTCTCCTCTACTTCTCTCCTCCACATAAGCAAAAAGATAAGATGGACATGTCTCCATTGGGGATGCTCTTAGTGGTCCAATCTACCTCAGTGTTATTTTATTTGGTGATACATGGTACCACATCAATCACCGAGCGTGATGTGTATCTCACGGAAAATTTATCCTTTGACATCAATCACTTGGATCGTCTGACCGAGCGTGACGTCTACATTGCGATTCTTAGCATCCATATATCCCTTTTTCTATAGAGAGAGAGAGAGAGATCTCCCCACCAATCCCTTGCTTGCTTGCAACATCTTCCGTCCAATATTGATCCAATCAACTTCTCAACATGGACAAAAAACTTATTTGACCGGCCAGACACGACATCTTAAGCTCTCTCTTCACGTTGGAATTGCAATTTTACCTTTTCGTTTCTGTACATAAACTTTTTTCTTTTTATCTTTTATATGTATGTATGTATGTATGCAAGCCATAGGGTCTCTCCTACTGAGGTTTGGACTGGTTTTCTGTTTTTCTGAATGAGCTGCTGTTTCGGGAGGCTTATCTTCTTCCCCAAAAACATGATGCGAAGAGTAGAAAGTGCCCCCAAGGCAAGGCCCACAACATAAGGAACTTTTGGATAGAATTTTCGTCAAAACAGACAGTTTTCTATTCAATCGTTGTATGCAGCTTTAATGCATCAAAATATCTTTTTTATAAATAGAAAACTTTGGTAGCTTAAAGTACTTTTAAAAATCAAAAAAATTCTATGGTACTTATGTAGAGGGGTGATTTTGACAAAGGATAATCTTAGTAAAAGAAATTGGATTGGCAGCAAACAATATTATTTTTGTAACAATGAAGAAACTATACAATATTTATTTTTTGACTGTTATGCATTTTGCTCATTTCGTGTGGTATGTTATACAAGCGGCTTCTAATATACCAACTCTTCATAGTATAACTCATATGTTTGGATCTTGGCTTTTAGGTTTGCGAAAAGAAATGAAAAGCTCAATGCTTAGTTGGGGTTGTCGCTTTATGTTGGGCCATTTGGCTATGTCGAAATGATGTTGTCTTTGATAAGAAACACATATCTAATCCATTGCAGGTTATCTATTTGTGTATCAATTGGTTGCACTCATGATCGGTTATGCAACATCACGAGGTTCGAAAGATGATGCTGGTGGCATGCAGTTCTTTACAGGTCGTGGTCCGGAAAATTTTCTTCCATCATGGATGGAGGTTTATCATAAGACTGTGTGCAGATTGAGAACTTTTGATTAGTCTTTTGCCTATTCAAACTCTTGTCTTTTTATGATTCTCGATTGTTAAGACTTTATTTATGAATTTTTTTTGTTGATAATATTTTGGTTGTAACTCTGTAATAAACGATTGGCTGTACGCATCTTAAGGTAGAGATACCGAAAGATTAATATATTCTTTCGTTATTTAAAAAAAAAATTCTTCGATTGCACTCTGAATATGACGAACTTGTTGGGTTGATGCGCCGCATGCGTTTGCCAGATAGCGAAAGGAAACGGATTGATTTCTCGAGTTTTGACCGGAGAGGCGAGCGAATCGAAATGTCTTCCATCGCGGGAACAGGCCAGGTTGCTGCTGGTAGCTTCCTCATTCATCACCCTTTGGCCTTTGCTTGAATCCAGGTTACCCTCAGGCATCACCGAGAAACCTTTTGATTGCCTCGTAGACTTGCATGTGTCATGGGTTTTGGTTATTACCGGTCGAGATTTTCCCGTAACCGGTCCGAGAGATTCGGTCGGTCATTTTAAAACCTTGGGTACAAAAATTTTGTAACTGAAGGTGCTCTTCCGAACGCAAGAATTGAGAAACGTATAAACAAAATATGGTTGGGAATAACTATTTTGAGATTAATCTCAAACTAACAAATTTAAAATCATCTTCTTAGAGTGTCATATGTCATCTTTTCTATCTATCTCCTCCTTCCCTTTTCCCCTTTTCCCCTTTTCCCCTAGACCCCTACCCACTTCCTCCACCCATTTCTTCTCTGTCTAACACAAAAATTTAAAATTAGAGTATTTTAAACTTTAAAAAAATTTAATAGGAAGTTTCAACTCAAAAAAATTTAAATAAAAAAATTTCAAATTAAGAAGTTTCAACTCGAAAAGGTTTCAAATCGAAAAGTTCCAACTCGAAAAGTTTCAGCACAAAAAATTATAAAAAAAAAATTAAAATCGAAAATTTCAAAATAGGTATACACGTGTGTTTAATGAGATAACGTGTATGCAAGTCCACAGAATGGATTGCCCGTGAATATGGTTGTTGAATCCGTGCAACACTTGCTACGAATATGTACTACCTAAGAGCTTAGCACAAAAGTGAGACGTCGACGGTGCTAATCAACAAGCGTGATGTAGGCTGTAGGCTAGGCATGCTCTCCCCCGTCCCCACGCGGAAAACTCTACGCGAGGAAGCAGTGCGCAAGTAGTTATCGCCAGGGCACGGTGCTTCTGCCGTCATGGCCATGACGAAACGCCCTTCCCTACCGCTGACGCCTATCCCAGTCAACTGATCGCGTACCGCGTAGCCTCGATAAATCTCGATCCGACCGCACAGCTGCATCCGTCACCATTTGCTTGTTACACGATGGATAATCAGGATCGATCCCCATCCTGATTTTTTTTTTCCCTTTCAAAAATAGCATCTTTACATCTAGATTACAAAAATAGCATCTTTCTCTAGCGCGAAAAACCCGATAGATAACATGTATCACCTGCCGTAGTCATCTGGTAGCTCGAAAGGGAGGGGCCGGCGTGGGAGTGCGGCAGGTGACCGGGTCTACCAACATTCCGCTCATGAGGAGTGCGTGTGAGAACCTCATTTTTGGCTAGAAAGGTTCCATATGCATACAGTACTAGTCCTATGATCAGTTGCTAGTACTCACATTCATAATGTTGATAACACATCCATACGCAATTTATTACATATGTGTTAACACCTAAATATGGTAACAGAAAACAAGCCTATACGAATTCGGATTGTGCGCCGAGACCGAGTTCGTGGAAAAGCCGATACGGTTTCGAATTCGTAAAAGCCGACACGGTTTCGTATTGAGGTGTCACGATTGTGTAGTATGGAGTCTGTTAAAAAAGAAAACCGGGGTCGATACGGGAAAGATCAGAGATACGACCACGCCCAGGATGGCAAGAGGAGATCGAGGTTGATAGTTACATGCCCGTGCATTGCTACGAAAAACAAAATTGATAACGAAAAATAAAGATTAAAAAATAAAAAAAGTATTTCACAAGATCAAACATCTATCTTTAACGCTGCTTTCTTGAAAGTCGCTAATTAAAGCAACGCTTCGTTTTTTGCGTAGGGCAATTAAGTAGGGCAATTAAGCAGGGCAATTAATGACGTGAGTAGAACTCACCACTGCCACTAACTGTTGCTTTATAATAGTAGAGATACGGGCGACCGAAGAGACCAAGATGGACACGATTGGGCCAGAGGATATAAAAGGGGACGACGGACTACATCGGAGGGACACATAATCATCTACACAAATCAATCCATACTTTTACCTTTTGCATAGGAGTGGACATTTAGCTTGTAATCTTTCTTCTGTAATACACATTGGTCAATAAAGTTGCGCATCGCCGATTGTTGATCATTGCTGCGTTACACCAACCCAGATTTAGTTTTTCTCCGATCTTATTGTACATCGCTTTTTTCGAGAAAAGTGCCCTTTACCCATCTAATTGACTACATCGGGTTGATTAGATCTACTGCTTACCATGATCTGCATCGGCTTACATCGACCGATCAGATCTATTTACCATCGAAAGATTCAAATCAGTTTCTTAGCCGATTTCATTGATACATGTCTCTCTTGCCGATTTCAGGATCAAATCGGCTGGCACACTTGTGACTCAAATTTTGAACCGGCGTTCGCGTGTGTTGGGAGCAATTAACCCTTCGTCAAGTTTTTTGCGCCAACAATATGATAATAGAAGTTGTTTATACATTAAAGTTTTACAAACCAAAATGTATAGCAGCGAAAGGAAAGGCTCTATGTTATTTTGCATAAACCAAGATTTGAATTATAAATACTGAATAGTAGATTGCAAACGAAATTTGTAAAAGCAAGTTGATAGATATAAAAATAACAAGTATAAATAGTAAAAATATAACAACTCATAAATTAAGAAATACGCCTACTAGTATCCATAATATAGCAATATTAAGAAATATATCTACCACCACCGCATCGAGCCCCTGTAGCTAGCTACTCCCTCCAGGTGCAAAAAAGATATCGTTTCGGACATCGACACGGTCTTCAAAACACAACTTTGACTGCTAATATTATGAAAGTACTTCTCGAGACAAGTCTACACATATAATTTTCATGTATCTAATTTAAATATTTTAAAATATATCGATAGTCAAAATTTTAAAAGTTTAATCATCACTATATCGAAAACGATATATTTTTTGCATCTGAAGGGAGTAGAAGCGAGGAGCCGCCATAGCCCGCACCGGGAGTGGATGCTGGGCGCCATGGCCCTCCTCGAACGCCGTCGCCGCGCCGGCGCCAACTCTTGGGGAGTTGGTTCCTTCCCGTTGGAATGGAGGTGGTGGCGAGGCGGGAGGATCTTATTGGGGATCCCATCGGCTCGGCTGCAGCCCTGTACGTGAAGCAAGGACCTAGACGGTCAGAGCAGGAGCCAGTCGCGGCATGACGAGTGTCGGCTCGCGGCCACAAAATGTCCACCAAAACCTACAGTAGAAACTGTCTACCGCCATGTCCATACAACGTGTGCAAGTCCGCAGCCAGAAATTTCCTTGGCGTGTCCCCAACGCATCTCGCACACAGCACCCCTGTAGCTGTCCTTGCAACGCTGTCAGTAATTTCAACCGGCCGAATTCTCAGTCGGCCCGGGCGGGGCGACACCGCTGATTGGGCGCCGCCCGTCGCCGGACCAACCGAGATGTCGCCTGGCCTCAACCCGAGCGCGCCGTGCCTCACCGGTGGTGGACACCGTACGTGGAGGTTTGAGTAGATGCTACCGCATGTCAAAAACTTAATTTGAGGTTCCGATTGAGAGCTCAAAACGTTTGATTAGGGAAACTTTCAACTGGATGTAAAAAAAAGAATCAAGTGGAGAAACTTTCGAACGGGAAAGTTAGGAACTTTACACTAGAATTTGAAGCTTTCAACTAAAACAAGGAAAGGATTTGAACTCAAATGTGAAGGAAGAAAATCTTTCAAAAATGTGAGGGAAGAAAAGTTTCCCAACGTGCCTTACCTACACAGCTAAACAAAATATTCAGGCAATTGCTGCTGCTTCAACTTTTCTCACTAAATAGTCTTTTCTCTATCTCATGGAAGAAAAGAAATTGCCTTATAATGGAAATGATTTTGTTATAGTGGCATTTTCCTTAAAAATATAATGGAAAACTCAGGTTTTAAATCGCGATTCAGATCGTATGAAATCTGAAGCACTAACTTGATGAGGACGATGAGTCAGTGGCTGTAGTAGTGTAGTGGATAAGGGGGAACATACTATGAACGATGAGCCCAAGAAAGATCTAGAAGCTTGTTCATCGTCAACAGCAGCTGGTATTAGTGGTGTTTGTTAGACAACCTCGCTATCGAATAGTCCGGGGTTGCCTAATAGATCTAAACAGGAGAATAGAGAGAGAGGGAGAGAGACACAATATAAGGAGGAACTGCTCTGCTTTATTATTCTCAATGCTTGTGTATACAAAAGGGTAGCCCCTGCCTCCTATATATAGCGGTTCTGCTAGAGATAAGGAAGAGTCCATATAGGATACGTGAATCGGTTTCCTAACACTCCCCCTTGGACTCTTCACTGCGAGATGCATATGTCTCATTAAAACTCCATAAAAACCCAGTGAGAAAAATAATTGGAGAAAGAGTACATAGCACACGCTTGCTGTGTTGCACGGATTGCCTCATCAAAAACCTTAGGTAAGAAAACTTCAATGAAAAACTTACTTAAGGAAAAGAGTACAATCCACCCAAACTTCAATGTTAATCTCCAAGATTCACGTTGGGTACTCAAACTTCATGTTCGAGATTTATGTAGGAGTATGTGAAAATTCTCCCCCTGAAATCTGCACTTCTCTAAGCCTCATCATCCCGATTCCTCTAATACATCTTTCAAAGGAAGATGCCGGGAGTGACTTAGTGAATAAATCTGCGAGATTGACTTAGTATGCAGTATCTTTATCTCGTTCATCTTATGCATTTCATGGGCATAAAAGAACTTGGGGTTGATATGCTTTGTAAGGTTACTCTTCACATATCCCATTTGCACTTGTGCAACACAAGCTGCATTATCTTCATAGATAATAGTGGGGTTTGTTCCATGTTCGTGCCACATGACTTGGATGTGGTGAACCATTCTTCAAGCCATGCACATTCCCGAGAGGCTTCATACAATGCAATGATTTACGAGTGGTTAGTCGACGCCGAGACAAGAGTCCGCTTAGACGACTTCCAAGAAATTGTCGCTCCACCGCAAAGGAAAACATACCCAGCTTGTGACTTGCCAAGATGCGGGTCCAATAGGTACTCAAAGATCGGCATAGCCAACTAAATTCAATTCATTGTTTCTTCAGAAACAAGCCGAGGTCTTTGCTTCCTTGAAGGTAACGGAAGATGTCCTTCACCCCTTTCCTATGCCTTTTGGTGGGTTCTCAGACTGCATCAGCGCTAGCAAATTCACTGGCGAACGCAATGTCCGGCCTAATGCTCTTCGCAGAAGGTACATGAGCGCTCCAATTGCACTCAAGTATGGGAATTTCTGCTCCCGTGACTTCCTCCCCTCTTCTTTAGGCCTGCACGGGTCTAGGTCTGCTTGGAGTGACCTTCCGACCATTGGGGTCTTTATGGGTATGTCTTTTCAAAGCCAAATCTCTCCAACACTTTCTGCGTGTAGGATGCTTGGTGTACCAAGATTCACCTTAGACATGTTCAAGCCGCAAGCCTAAACAGTAACTTGGTTTTATCCAAGTCTTTCATTTCAAACTCAGATTTCAAGTATGTGCATGCTTCTTCAATTTCCTCATCCGTCCCAATGATGTTCAAGTCATCTACATAGACGGAGATTATACAAAATCCATTCGTGGATCGTTGTATAAATACACATGGACAATCTTCGCTGTTCGTGTAGCCTTTCTTGCAGAGAAAGTCACTCAAACGATTGTACCACATTCTTCCTGATCGCTTTCACCCATACATGATTTCTCCAATTTCACACTGTATAGGTTTCTGTTTGCTCTGTCTTGGTTTGGGATAGGGATACCTTCTGGTACTTTCATGTATATCTCCGAATCCAAGTTTCCATACAAATATGCTGTGACAACATCCATTAGCTTCATTCTCAACTTCAAGTTGACTGCCATTGAGATCAAGTACCTAAAGGTAATTCCGTCCATGACCGGAGAATAGGTTTCTTCATAATCAACCCCAGGACGTTGAGTGAAACCTTGAGCGACAAGCCTTGCCTTGTACCTTACAACTTCATTATTTTCGTTTCTCTTGCGAACAAAAACACATTTGTGACCTACGGGGTTTATATGGGGAGGCGTGCGGCACACAGGCCCAAACACCTCTCTTTTGTTCAGAGAGACTAACTCTGCGGTGATTGCCTTCTTCCAATCTTCCCAATCGAGTCTTTTCTTGCACTCTGCGAGAGATGCGGGCTCGGAATATTAATGATCGTGGCAATCTTCTTTGCAAAGTATGCATCGACATTGGCTGTTGCTCTATTCATTGATTCTCCTTATATTACAAAATTTATGGCCATTTCGTCATGGTGTGCTTCATGCACTTCTACTTGCTCTTCATTGCTATTTCCCATTCCAGTAGCAAGTTCCTTTAGTTTTTCTCCGCCAATGTGTGCGCACACATTATTTCCGGCGGCTTCTTCCAATGGAAGGTTCAGATCTGGAATTGCCTTTTCCACAGGCTTCTTTCCAGTGCCAGGTCTCAACTGGCTCCCCTTCTTGCTTTGGGGCACTTTTGTGATTGGCTGTGGTAAGTCCTCTTGCCCAGTTTTCCCCAGACGTCTCCGGGTACTTTGGGTTTGAGAAGCCAAATTTCCTGTTCTTTTTCTTTGAGGCCTCTGAACAGGATGAGGGATACCTTCTGCTTTCTTTGGTATTTCCACCCTCTCTGGTGCATTTTTTGCTGGTACATGCGACTTAACCACGCTCTTCAGATCACAAAAATGATCAGGCAGTTCATTTGCTAAATTCTGCAAATCGATTGTCTTCTTGACTTCATGATTTGCTTCATTAGTGCGAGGGTCATGCACGGGGATCTCAATGGAATGCCATATGATTTCCCGGCATTTTCATCCAATGGTTCATTTCCTCCCCCTAATGACGGGAAAGCGATCCTCGTCAAAAAAATGCAATTAGCGAATCGAGCTGTATGCAAATCTCCAGTTGTGGGTTCCAAATACCTGATTATGGATGCATTCTCATAACCAACGTATATCCCAGACTTGCGGGGAGGGCCCATTGCAGTTCATTTGTGGGGTGGTATAGGTACATATACCATTCATTCAAATCTTCAGGATGACCCATTGCATTAGTTGCATAGTTGAATGGATGTTGTAGGCCGACGGTCTATAATTGATGAGTGTTGCTGCGTGCATGACTGCGTGTCCCCAACAAGTATTGGGCAAGTTACAACTCTGCAAGAGTGGTCGGGCTATGAGCTTAATCCTCTTTATTAGTGCTTCAGCTATTCCATTTTGCGTATGGATGTGCGGTACAGAGTGCTCAACAGTTATTCCATTCTTTGTGCAATAATCATCAAATGCCTTGGAAGTAAATTCGTTGGCATTGTCCATTCGAATGGACTTCAGCGATGATCGTGAAAAGCATTCTTAATTCGATGATCTGCGAGATCAGCTTTGCGAATGCATGATTCCTTGTTGACAAGAAACATGTATGTGACCATTTCGAGGAAGCATCAATGAGCACCATAAAGTATCGAACGGCCCTACGACAAAGGCTGAATCGGGCCGCAAATATCCCCTGAATGCTTTCCAGAATGCAAGGATTTCATGTTGCACTTTCATAACAGAGGGTTTTGTTATTAATTTCCCGGTGGCACATGCATGGCACACAAAATCTTCGTGATTCGGGAAAATTTTTAACATTAGTGCCATGACCTTGTGAGTTGTTAACTATATTTTTCATCAATCTAAGACCAGGATGACCTAAATATACAATGCCATAACGAAAATAATTCAGAGCTTCTAAATACAGTCTTCAAATAAGTATACCTTTGCGTGTGCATTGATTATCGTGTAGTACAACCTGCATTCATATGAGGGATATTTTTCTAATACCATTTTTTTTAATATTCCGCGTGCTTCACAGTGCACAAATGCTCTTTGTCATTTTCTTCATTGGTTTCTACGTGAAACCTATTGGCGCGGATATCATTGAAAACTTAAGAGAGTGCGTGTTGATTCAGGGTACAAAAGGGCTTCTTCAATTACCAAAGTTGTACCCATTGGCAATATAATTGTGACTTTTCCAGAGCCTATTATATGCGTATCGCTTCCTGCGATTTTCGTAATCCTTCCAGCGTTCTTCGTGATCGTCTGGAAGTATTTCGACTCTCTTAAGATGGTATTAGCTTTGCCTACTATCAACAATGCATATCTCCTCTATTTGGGCGCTACACAATTTCTCAATGAAAAGAAATATAATTCTAATCATACAGTGGCAAAGTAATTCAAAAACATTACTTGCAAATATAGAATACTGGAATAAAGAATAAATTGCAATTCTATTCATAAGAAAAGAAAATGTATGCTCTTCGAGAGCTTACAATTCATTATTCAAAATTCATTAACCACTGCTCGTAGTCTGCAAAATTTCAAAGTAATTCAATCTTCTTTGTGCTTAGAGCAAGATGGTGGACTTGAGCTTCTCGAACCGCTTCAAGTGCGCTTTATAACTCAAGTACACTCACCTCACCCATGTATTCATTCTTCAGAGTGGCTGAAAGGTGATGTCTGAGAAAGGGCAAAGTTTGATCATTTTGCTCGGCATTAGGTTGTCGCCCTACGAGGACCCTAAGCCACATTTGGAGCTTCTTGCTCGCAAGCATGATCTTCAAATTTGATGCCCATGTGAGATAGTTCTGTCCATTCGGGTCGCTTCTTCAAACTCACATTTGACAATGCTGTATTTGCATATTTACAAGATTCTTTCTTTAGATTACTTCGTGTAATCTAATAGATAGTGGTTGCAAAAATTCATAAATGCATAAAACAAATTCTCATGAATTTCCAGTAAACTAAAAGAAAACAATAATTGCAAGATTCATAAATACAAGATTCATAATTACGGGATTCATAAATGCAAGATTCATATATACACAGATTCATAAATATTCATAAATACAGCTTCGTGCATGTATGTGATCGGCTTCGTGCATGCGATCAGATTTATGCGCGCGATCGACTTCATGTATGCCATCGGATTCATGTGCATGATCGACTTCGTGCGATCTGTTTCATGTGCACGATCGGCTTCGTGCATGCGATCGGATTCATATGCATGATCGACTTCATGCGATCTGTTTCATGTGCGTGATCGGCTTCGTGCAGGCGATCGGATTCATACGTGCGATCGGCTTTGTGTGCACGATCGGCTTCGTGCGATCGGCATAGCGCGGCTTCATGCGTGCGGCGCTATCAGTTCCATGCACGTCGGCCTTCTTGGCGCGACGGTGGCCGCTTCGTGCGGCATGCTTGAATTTCCAATGAATTATATTAAGGTAATTTTTCATCATTACTTGATAACAGAAAATAAATTCCAACATAAATTAAATGCGGTGTAATGCTAATTACAACTTATGTAACTCTCGTTGGTTGGGAGCGAAAACAGGTAACGAATATCTCCGTCAATTCGACTCTTGGCCAGGTCAACCTGCCCCTAGGGCTCACATGAGGGAGGGAGCACTTCCCGTTTCCGGGTGCCAATTAAAGAACCAAGCCTCATGTGTGTTTTCCTAGACACCAATTGTCTCATGTCTGTTTATTCATTACCAAAATCAAATCCCAACCACACAGGTTCTCATAAAATGTTGTATGAAATATTCTGGAATTTTCCTAGCACTTTTCATAATTTCTGCTAATTTCCAAGCAATTTTCAGAATTGCTTGTGTAATAGAAAATAATTTACCACATGTTAAACATGGCCAACATCTAGAAAATAAAACCCAGGGTTTGGAGCTTCCAATAATTTTCAAAAATTTTCGGAAGCCCACATATCCAGATATCCAATTTTCTAGTTTAATAACAATTTTCTAAATTCATTTACTGATTTCTAGATTTATTGAAAACAGAGGGGCCTTCTGGGCATCCGGGGTATGTGATGGCTTCGTGCCCACGTACTGTTGCTTCGTGATAGGGCTTCGTGCCGATGTACTATAGCGATCTGTAGCTTCATGCTACGATCTGCGAAAGTTGTTGTGAACTTGTAGCTTCGTGCCACGTTGAAGAACACGGTACTTAGATGCGTAGATTAGATGCATACTCGTAGCTTCATGCCACGATTAGATGCATTCATACTATGTACTAGAGAAACACCGCGAACTCGTAGCTTCGTGCCACGATTAGATGCACGTAAAGAATTGAACGAGCTATTAGATTCAATCTTCTGTTTCTCACCTTTCCAATCTATTCTTCGGTAGGCTATCGCGTAGGATAGAGTCGCGTAGGACTTTTTCTTTCGGCAATCCGAGTGGATGCCGGCTTGATGGCGAGTTGATTGCAGATCGGATCGGGCGATCAATCGCCGGTAGTAGTCGTTCGTCGTTGTCGACGATCCTTCACTTCTTGTCTTTTCTCACCTTTCAATCTTTCTCCGGTAGAGCTTCGTGCTGATAACGTGTTAGACAACCTCGCTATCGAATAGTCCGGGGTTGCCTAATAGATCTAAACTGGAGAATAGAGAGAGAGGGAGAGAGACACAATATGAGGAGGAACTGCTCTGCTTTATTATTCTCATTGCTTGTGTATACAAAGGGGTAGCCCCTGCCTCCTATATATAGCGGTTCTGCTAGAGATAAGGAAGAGTCCATATAGGATACGTGAATCGGTTTCCTAACAGTGTTGAACCATGCGTTAATCAACCGAATACTGTTCCAAAAAATGTGCCAATGGCCCAAGGCACGGTGTTTCTGCCGTCATGGCCACGACGAAACGCCCTTCCCTACCGCTGACGCCTATCCCAGTCAACTGATCGCCATTCTTTTTTCTTTGCTAGTTGTTTGTGTTCATTACTTCATTATGATATACTGCCCCCCCTTCTCTTCCATAAGGTTTTGCATTGTATAACTTTGTTCGATGATCTTTAAGTGTATCTGGATGTGACTGTGAAGGTTTCACTCAACGTCCTGGGGTTGACTGTGAAGAAACTTATTCTCCGGTCATAAAAGGTATTACCTTTAGATATATGATCTCTATGGCAGTTAACTTGAAGTTGAAAATGAAATTAATAGATATTGTCACATCATATTTGTAAGGAAACTTGGATTCAGAAATATACATGAAAGTACCGAAAGGTATCCTTATCCCGAACCAAGACAGAGCAAACAGAAACCTATACAGTGTGAAATTTGAGAAATCACTGTATGGCTTAAAGCAATCAGGAAGAATATGATAGAATCGCTTGAGTAACTTTCTCTGCAAGAAAGGCTACATAAACAGCGAAGATTGTCCATGCGTATTTATACAACGATCTCCGAATGGATTTTGTATAATCTCCGTCTATGTAGATGATTTGAACATCATTGGGACAGATTAAGAAATTGAAGAAGCTTGCTCATACTTGAAGTCTGAGTTTGAAATGAAATATTTGGGTAAAATCAAGCTGTGTTTAGGCTTGCAGCTTGAACATGTCCAAGGTAGAATCTTGGTACACCAATCATCATATACACAGAAAGTGTTTGAGAGATTTAGTTTTGAAAAAGCATATTCAGCAAAGACACCAATGGTCAGAATGTCACTCCAAGCAGACCTAGATCCATACAGGCCTATAGAAAAGGGGGAGGAAGTCCTGGGAGCAGAATTTCCATATTTGAGTGCAGTTGGAGCACTCATGTACCTTGCGAATAACACTAGGCCGGACATTGCGTTCACCGTGAATTTGCTAGTCCGATACAGTGCAGAACCTAACAAAAGGCATTAGAAAGGGGTTAAGGACATCTTCCGTTACCTCCAAGGAAGAAAAGAACTGGGCTTGTTTTACAGAAGAAATAATGAATTAAATTTGGTTAGCTATGCCGATGCTAGATATCTATCGGACCCGCATATTGGCAAATCACAAACTGGGTATGTTTTCTTTTGTGGTGGAACGGCGATTTCTTGGAAGTCGTCAAAGCAGACTCTTGTCTTGACGTCAACAAACCACTCGAAAATCATTGCCTTGTACGAAGCCTCATGTGAATGTGCATGGCTTCGGAGAATGGTTCACCACATCCAGAAGTCATGTGGCTTGAACATTGAGCAAACCCCGCCTATCATTTATGAAGACAATGCAGCTTGTGTTGCTCAAGTGCAAATGGGATATGTGAAAAGCAACCTCACTAAGCATATCAGCCCCAAGTTCTTCTATGCCCATGAAATGCATAAGATAAACGAGATCAAGATACTGCATACTAAGTTGTGTGAAAATCTCGCATATTTATTCACTAAGTCACTCCAAGCATTTTCTTTTGAAACGTGCGTTAGAGGAATTGAGATGATGAGACTTAGAGAAGTGCAGATTTTAGGAGAAGAATTTTCACATACTCCTGCATAAATCTTGAATATGAAGTTTGAGTACCCAACGTGAATCTCGAAGATTAACATTGAAGTTTGGGTGAATTGTATTATTTTTCCTTAGTAAGTTTTTCATAGAAGTTTTCTTACATAAGGTTTTAACGAGGCAATTCGTGCAACACAAGAAAGCTATGCTATGTACTCTTTCTCCAAGTATTCTTCTCATTGGGTTTTTTAGGAGTTTTGATGAGGTATCTCACGGCAAAAGGTCCAAGGGGGAGTGTTGGGAAACTACGTGACCCACGAAAGCCCACGATGGTCCCTTAGCCGAAACCCTAGATGTAGGCTATAAATAAGAGGCAGGGGTCACCCTATTATACACAGAAACAAGCAATAAAGAATAGCAGATCAGTTCCACCTCATACTCTCTCTCTGTTCTCCACTTTAGATCTGTTCGGCAACTCTGACATTCGATAACGAGGTTGTCTAACAATTTTGTGGGTCCGTGTACGTGTGGCCATTCCTTCCTGTTTCTGTGCACTCTCATCTTCTACGGTTGCAGACACCGGGCACAAACATTTGGACGTCTCCGAACTCTGTAATCGCTGACACGTGGGCCCAACTTACTCTGAGCCTCGCAAACCAGTGAGCTAGCGCTGCCAGGTTCTCGAGCCGTCAAGTTGGATACCACCCAGAAGGTTCCCCTTAGTCCTTATAAAGCAAGCCTCCTCTCCCTCTCTAACCCTCGTTCGAAATTCAAAAATCTCAACCCCACCGATCGAAGCAGGCAGCCATAAGGAAGGCGAGAGCACCAACTGCGGGAACCGGTTCCTTTGACGTTGAGTTTTCTGATGTGGATCAGTACACGTAGGTCCTCCCAGCACGTGGGCTCCACGCGTCAGTGACCGAACGTGATAGAACTCGAGAGGATCTCATTTCCCAACCGCGGCCGGCTCCAAGCCCAAGCCCAGCCCACCCTCCCTCTCCGGCGTCTCCTCGCCATCCGGCGACGCGTCCCCCGGTGCCGATCTCAGCTTCCTCTCGCCCTCCTCGCCAGCGAAGCCCAGGCCCCGGTCCCCCCTCGCCGCCGCGGCCTCTCCCTTTGCCTCCCCCGCCTCCATGTCCACCGTCGGCGACCTGAGGAGCCTCGCCGCATCCCACCTCGACTCCCTCAAGCGTCGGCTCGGCGGGCTCCACTGCAACTCCGTCCGCGACCTCGAGGCCTCCCACTCCCGCATCTCCAAGCGCCTCAAGGTGATCTCTGCTCCACTCCATTCAACTCTCTTCGCCATCCTTGCGTCACTCGTTTCCCGGGGTGCACCGCGTGATGTGGTCTGCTTCCGTGTGCTCTGTTCAGATGCAGACGCAGAGCTGCCTGCAGCTGGCGGAGGAGGCGGACAAGGAGCACAAGAAGATGGCCGACAAGGTCGCCGAGCGCACCGAGGCGCTGAAGGTACCATGATACCACTCGCTTGTTTTGCTGTTCGTCGTAGCTGTAAGCGTGTAATTGTTCACCCGTTGGTTTGGATTATG
Organism: Rhipidocladum racemiflorum; assembly: GCA_036346355.1. Classification (NCBI taxonomy): domain Eukaryota; kingdom Viridiplantae; phylum Streptophyta; class Magnoliopsida; order Poales; family Poaceae; genus Rhipidocladum; species Rhipidocladum racemiflorum. Next base: position 5,716,195 of record CM070583.1, read on the forward strand.
AATTTCTGATTGCTTCCTGCGAATCCCAGACATCGTACAAGAAGTTCGTGGCAGAGGTGCAGTCGTCTACGTCTCGTGGTACTTCACAGAGAAGAGACATTATCTGAATTTTACTGCAATTCCATATGATGTTCAAGCCACTAAGGCACTGTGTTGTGTTCTAACTTGTTGGTGATGGTCAGTGTGCAAGGTGGCTGTCCCTGAGATGGCAAAGTCGGTGGAGAGAGCCATTGATGGCTTGCGCAGTCGCTACAACATCCCGGCTATACCAGCTTAGTTTGCGGGTCAATCTATGTGATGTGCTACGCTCGCTGAGCAGGTAATCATTTCTGGACATGACTAGTTGGTTATGTTCTGTTATGTTTCACCGTGCCAGTTGACAGGAGTGGTGTGCGCAAAGGCACATATGATTGTTGGTTTATAGGTCATGTTTAATAGTTGATTATCTCTTTGGACTAGTGTTTCAATGTCCTGATGCTATTATTTGTCTGCTTGATGAATCACCATAGGTTACCAAAGTGTTTTAGTTCATTATGTGCAGTTCTTAGCAAAAAGGTTCTGTTATTTTCTTGCCTGATTAGTATTTTTGTATGAGAACAGCTTGTAGATGGGCCGTGTGATTTGGATTTCTATCACTTGTAAATTATCCACGTGAATAGCAAGAATGTTGTGGTGTGGATGTTAGCTTGGCTTTTTCTGGCATTTATTCCCAGTGAAACTAGAAGCATTGTGGGTTTCAAACGTATATACAGTTCACCTGAAGTTTATGGTCTAAATGCATAAATATTTACTATGTTTTCGAATTGAATGCATTTTTCATACAGCCAACAACATCTGCATGTTGACACTGCAGACAAAGTGCTTACATCAAGGATCTGTGCTTGTAATCCTTATCTAGAGACAATTTCTTGGTGTCTTGCTCCTTTCTGTCTGCTACTATAAATGTTAGATTGTTAGCTGTACTTGTTTATGGTACTTCTTTCCATCTTAAATAACCTGGAGGTGCAATTCATATATAGTACTCCCTCCATCCCATTATATAAGGCGTAACTCCTACCAACGCAGAAATTAAAGAAGCATTTGCGTCGCGCGGAGCTCAAAGGGGTTAATGCATGCATACATACGCATGAGAGATGGGAGAGAAGGTTAATGCATGCATGCATGCGCATGAGAAATGGGAGAGAAGTCAGAAGAGGAGCCGAGGAGCATGGTTGTCAAGGCGTTGCCTAGGCGGTAGAGGACCGCCGTGCCAGCTCGCCGCGCCTGGGCAGGGAAAGGCGCCCTCCTGGGCTGTCCAGGCGTCGCCCATGGCATCAAGGCGTCGCCAAGACGGACAAGGCGGGTCGCCTGGTGCTCTGCTTCGTCATCGCTGCGTCCTCGCCGCTGCTTCGCTGGTCCTCTGCGTCGCCAACTCGCCATCAGCTGCTGCTCCGTCGCCAACTCGCCAGCAGCTGCTGCTCCGTCGCCGCAACAACACAGATCTGCTCCCCGCCGCTCCTCTGCTCGGCGGCTGCTGCTGTTGATGCCGGCGATAGAGGGGGGAGGAGTCGGCGGTGGCATGGAGTAGGGAAGGGAGGCAGGAGAGAGAACAGGTGGAGAGAGGGCGGCGGCTGAGGAGAGTGAATGGAGAAAGGAGGGGAGGGTTAGAGTTTGAGGGGAAGGGAACCTGGGATGGGCTAGGCCTGAGCCAGAAGGTTGGGCTCAGGAGAGAAAAATAGGCTAGGTTGCTGGCTTTATACTGATTGCTCACCTTACCTAATCCTCGCCTAGGCGCCCGCCTTGTCGCCTAGGCGTCCAGGCGATGGGCTGGCGCCTCGCCTCGTCTTGTCGTCTTGACAGTCTTGCCAAGGAGGCGTCACGCCCTGTATTCTGGGAGTTGGAAAAAGCAGTTATGACTTATATTTTGGGATGGAGGGAGTATGATTTTGATGTATTTCATGAATTTTCTGTTATCTAAGTTCTATTGGCTGAAGAAATGATGTGTTGTTCCCCCTTTTTCTCAATCAAAACTACACCAGTACATATCAAAATGATGTGCTCTTTCTGTTTACTTTCATACGCTGATTATCAGCTTCTAGTTCGACTTTGTTGACAAAAGTTGTCGGTCTTGCTTGTGGTATTCTTACCTGCCTGATTCTTGTCTATATTTTCTGTATCAGATGTCCTTCACTGCATCAACTGGACTGGCGAATTCATGGGCTTGCCAGAAGGGACTTACACATTTGTAGATAAAGAGTTACGAGAGGTGCTTCTATGCTCTTCCTTTTTAAAGTTGCACAAATATTAAAGCATGAATAAAGGGTAGATGAGGATTACTTACCCCTTCGTTTGCTTCAAGATGTGTGCAACTTGTATAAGAAGGGAAAGCATAGAAGCAACTCTCGAGAGTTACACGTACATCATATAGTTCTTAGCTAGTCTCGTTCTCAGATATGTTGAATCATGGATTTTGAGTACCCTGATATCTGTGACTCGTTTATGTTTTATTGCATTTCTTGTGCAGCCTGAGTTACTATTGTCAGTATAGATGTACGAATCAGAACATTTCAGAGTTGACATATAGACCTCCCCTACAATAATTGTTGTCTGAAGAATAGTTCAGTGTATCCGCAGTCAAAACCCATCTCCGAAGAAATTTCAGTTAGCGCATATTAGTTTCCTTGGAAGTAATGCATCCTAATTGATTTCCACTAAACTGTCCAATCAAGAATTGTTTGCCCCCTCAGTCTGGACCACATTATTATCGGCGATGCTACTGCAATGAACCGTACGAGCTGGTTGAGGTTGAATGCTCAAGTAGCCTGCTTCAGTGAAGAGCAACGATGTGACTCAATAGTATGGGTTAGCTCTTCTACTCTTGCTGGTAGTTTTGCAATCCGGACTGCTTCGCACGGCCATCACGTGTTCCAATATACAAGTGTTCTTTTATAGAGTTTTTACCATCCTTAAAAGGTATCATGAGATATCACCAAATTATCTTTAAACTCTCTTATCTTTTGGTACCTCTTAGTACTAGCTAAATATATATTTTGGTACCTTCCAAAATTGGTTAAAAGTCTTTCTTTTAATATTGCAGAACGATCCTGTCAATGGCTTGTGCTTAAGATAGTGGTTTCAGCCAATTGTTCTCTTCAGTCTTCACCTTGATATCTGTTAGTGATATAAGAAACCATGAAAGTACCTCAAAGCCGAAGGACATGCTCAAACAGAGAAAGAGCAGTTACTATTATGGTATGTGCATGTGCTGGGAGGGGTTTTGCTGTAAAATTTTGTGCCACCCCTCGGGACCGGCATCTCTATTATATGGACCTCAGATATCAATAGGAACCCGTTGGGCATGCAGAAATTGGCATTTCTTTGGGTTCAATTTCCAGCCAAAAGCATGAATCCTATGGTGTTGGATTCGCCTGGTTTTTGACATTTTTGTAAGAGTTCAGATTGTTAGACAACCTCGCTATCGAATAGTCCGGGGTTGCCTAATAGATTGAATTGGAGAACAGAGAGAGAGGGCGAGAGACACAATATGAGGAGGAACCGGGTCTGCTTTATTATTCTGTATGCTTGTATACAATGGGATGACCCCCTGCCTCCTATATATAGCGATTCTGCTTAGAGATAAGGAAGAGTCCATATAGGATACGAATCCGGTTTCCTAACACTCCCCCTTGGACTCTTCACTCCGAGATGCATATGCCTCATTAAAACTCCATAAAAACCCAGTGGGAAAAATAATTGGAGAAAGAGTACATAGCACACGCTTGCTGTGTTGCACGGATTGCCTCATCAAAAACCTTATGTAAGAAAACTTCAATGAAAAACTTACTTAAGCAAAAAAGAATACAATCCACCCAAACTTCAATGTTAATCTTCAAGATTCACGTTGGGTACTCAAACTTCATGTTTGAGATTTATGTAGGAGTATGTGAAAATTCTCCCCCTGAAATCTGCACTTCTCTAAACCTCATCATCCCGATTCCTCTAACACATCTTTCAAATGAAGATGCCGGGAGTGACTTAGTGAATAAATCTGCGAGATTTTCACACGACTTAGTATGCAGTATCTTTATCTCGTTCATCTTATGCATTTCATGAGCATAAAAGAACTTGGGGTTGATATGCTTTGTAAGGTTACTCTTCACATATCCCATTTGTACTTGTGCAACACAAGCTGCATTATCTTCATAGATAATAGTGAGGGGTTGTTCCATGTTCAGGCCACATGACTTCTGGATGTGGTGAACCATTCTTCGAAGCCATGCACATTCCCGAGAGGCTTCATACAAGGCAATTATTTCTGAGTGGTTTGTCGACGTCGAGACAGGAGTCTGCTTAGACGACTTCCACGAAATTGCTGTTCCACCGCAAAGGAAAACATACCCAGTTTGTGACTTGCCAGTATGCGGGTCCGATAGGTACTCAGCATCGGCATAGCCAACTAAATTCAATTCATTGTTTCTTCTGTAAAACAAGCCGAGGTCTTTGCTTCCTTGAAGGTAATGGAAGATGTCCTTCACCCCTTTCCAATGCCTTTTGGTGGGTTCTCAGATCTGCAGTGCTAGCAAATTCACGGCGAACGCAATGTCCGGCCTAGTGCTATTTGCAAGGTACATGAGTGCTCCAATTGCACTCAAATATGGGAATTCCGCTCCCAGGACTTCCTCCCCCTCTTCTCTAGGCCTGTATGGATCTAGGTCTGCTTGGAGTGACCTTCCGACCATTGGGGTCTTTGCGGGGTATGCCTTCTCAAAACCAAATCTCTCCAACACTTTCTGCGTGTAGGATGATTGGTGTACCAAGATTCCGCCTTGGATATGTTCAAGCTGCAAGCCTAAACAGAACTTGGTTTTACCCAAGTCTTTCATTTCAAACTCAGATTTCAAGTATGTGCATGCTTCTTCAATTTCTTCATCCGTCCCAATGATGTTCAGATCATCTACATAGACGGAGATTATACAAAATCCATTCGGGGATCGTTGTATAAACACACATGGACAATCTTCGCTGTTCGTGTAGCCTTTCTTGCAGAGAAAGTCACTCAAGCGATTGTACCACATTCTTCCTGACTGTTTCAGCCCATACAGTGATTTCTCCAATTTCACACTGTATAGGTTTCTATTTGCTCTGTCTTGGTCGGGATAGGAATACCTTCCAGTACTTTCATGTATATCTCCGAATCCAAGTTTCCATACAAATATGCTGTGACAACATCCATTAGCTTCATTTTCAACTTCAAGTTGACTGCCATTGAGATCAAGTATCTAAAGGTAATTCCGTCCATGACCGGAGAATAGGTTTCTTCATAATCAACCCCAGGACGTTGAGTTAAACCTTGAGCGACAAGCCTTGCCTTGTACCTTACAACTTCATTGTTTTCGTTTCTCTTGCGAACAAAAACCCATTTGTGACCTACGGGGTTTATATGGGGAGGCGTGCGGCACACAGGCCCAAACACCTCTCTTTTGTTCAGAGAGACTAACTCTGCGGTGATTGCCTTCTTCCAATCTTCCCAATCGAGCCTTTTCTTGCACTCTGCGAGAGATGCGGGCTCGGGATCATAATTAATGATCGTGGCAATCTTCTTTGCAAAGTATGCATCGACATTGGCTGTTGCTCTATTCATTGATTCTCCTGATATTACAAAATTTATGGCCATTTCGTCATGGTGTGCTTCATGCACTTCTACTTGCTCTTCATTGCTATTTCCCATTCCAGGAGTAAGTTCCTTTAGTTTTTCTCCGCCAATGTGTGCGCACACATTATTTCCGGCGGCTTCTTCCAATGGAAGGTTCAGATCTGGAATTGCCTTTTCCACATGCTTTCTTCCAGTGCCAGGTCTCAACTGGCTCCCCTTTTTACTTTGGGGCACTTTTGTGATTGGCTGTGGTAAGTCCTCTTGCCCAGTTTTCTCCAGACGTCTCCGGGTACTTTGGGTTTGAGAAGCCAGATCTCCTGTTCTTTTTCTTTGAGGCCTCTGAACAGGATGAGGGATACCTTCTGCTTTCTTTGGTATTTCCACCCTCTCTGGTGCATTTCTTGCTGGTACATGCGACTTAGCCATGCTCTTCAGATCACAAAAATGATCAGGCAGTTCATTTGCTAAATTCTGCAAATCGATTGTCTTCTTGACTTCATGATTTGCTTCATTAGTGCGAGGGTCATGCACGGGGATCCCAATGGAATGCCATATGATTTCCCGGCATTTTCATCCAATGGTTCATTTCCTCCCCCTAATGACGGGAAAGCGATCCTCGTCAAAAAAAAAAAAATGCAATCAGCGAATTGGGCTGTATGCAAATCTCCAGTCGTGGGTTCCAAATACCTGATTATGGATGCATTCTCATAACCAACGTATATCCCAGACTTGCGGAGAGGGCCCACTGTTGGGGTGGTATAGGTACATATACCATTCATTCAAATCTTCAGGATGACCCATTGCACTAGTTGCATATTTGAATGGATGTTGTAGGCCGACGGTCTATAATTGATGAGTGCTGCTGCGTGCATGACTGCATGTCCCGAACAAGTGTTGGGCAAGTTACAACTCTGCAAGAGTGGTCGGGCTATGAGCTTAATCCTCTTTATTAGTGCTTCAGCTAATCCATTTTGTGTATGGACGTGCGGTACAGAGTGCTCAATGATTATTCGATTCTTTGTGCAATAATCATCAAATGCCTTGGAAGTAAATTCGCCGGCATTGTCCAATCGAATGGACTTCACGCGATGATCAGGAAAAGCATTCTTAATTCTGATGATCTGCGAGATCAACTTTGCGAATGCATGATTCCTTGTTGATAGCAAACATGTATGCGACCATTTCGAGGAAGCATCAATGAGCACCATAAAGTATCGAAACGGCCCTGACAAGGGCTGAATCGGACCGCAAATATCCCCCTGAATGCGTTCCAGGAATGCAGGGATTTCATGTTGCACTTTCATAATAGAGGGTCTTGTTATTAATTTCCCGGTGGCACATGCATGGCACACAAAATCTTCATGATTCGGGAAATTTTTAATATTAATGCCATGACCTTGTGAGTTGTTAACTATATTTCTCATCAATCTAAGACCAGGATGACCTAATCTACAATGCCATAAAGAAAATAATTCAGAGCTTCTAAAGACAGTCTTCAAAGAAGTATACACTGCATGTGCATTGATTTTCGTGTAGTACAACCCAGATTCATATGAGGGACATTTTTCTAGTACCATCTTTCCATATTCCGTGTGCTTCACAATGCACAAGTGTTCTTTGCCATTTTCTTCATTTGTTTCTACGTGAAACCCATTGGCGCGGATATCTTTGAAACTTAAGAGAGTGCGAGTTGATTCAGGGTACAAGAGGGCTTCTTCAATTACCAAAGTTGTACCCATTGGCAATATAATTGTGGCTCTTCCTGAGCTTATTATATGCGTATCGCTTCTTGCGATTTTCGTAATCCTTCCAGCATTCTTCGTGATCGTCTGGAAGTATTTCGACTCTCTTAAGATGGTATTTGTTGTGCCACTATCAATAATGCATATTTCCTCCATTGGGCGCTACACAATTTCTAGATGACAAGAAATATAATTCTATTCATACAGTGGCAAAGTAATTCAAACATTGCTTGCAAATAAAGAATACTGGAATAAATAATAAATTGCAATTTTATTCATGAGAAAATGTATGCTCTTCGAGAGCTTACTATTCATTATGCAATCTGATGTTTATGTGAGATAATTCTGACCATTCAGGTTAGTTCTTCAAAAACTCACGTTAGACAATGCCAGACCTTTGCACATTCATAAGGTTCTTCCATTAGATTACTGCGTGCAATCTAATAGGAAGTGGCTGCTAGATTCAATAAAATGCATAATTAAATTCCCATTAATTTTCAGCAAACTAAAGAAAGCAATAATTTCAAGATTCATAAATACAAGATTCATAGATGCAAGATTCATAAGTGCGAGATTCATAAGTACAAAATTCATAAATACATGATTCATAACTGCAAGATTCATAAATATTCATAAAATACAGCTTTGTGCATGCAGGTGATCAGCTTCGTGCATGCGATCAGATTCATGCGCACGATCGACTTTGTGCGATTTGTTTCATGTGCACGATCAGCTTCATGCGATCGGCGTAGCGCGGCTTTATGCGTGTCGGCCTTTCTGGCGCGACGGTAGCCGCTTTGTGCGGTGTGCTTCATATGTATATAGAAAAAAAAACTCAAATATACATGAAGCAATAACTGAAAAATGCATGGAAAAATTCATAAATGCTGTAAGATAATACTAGAAAATTAAAACCAATTCCAAAATTTTTCTGTAAATTTCTACCTATTCTGCGTTCTGGTACTCCTTGGGTGCATTCAGCAATTTCAGCCGAATTTTGTTTTTCACTCCCCAACCTTTCCTGTCTTTTTTTACTTTCACGTGAGCCATTTGCTTCTCTTCACGTGAATCAACGCGGACGCCAAAAAACTTAGAATCCCTTGTCTGAAGCTGGACCGGACTTCAAAGTTTTCTTTAGGGAAACACATAAAGCAGAGCAGCAAAACCTGGAGTCAGATCGGGAGTTGTCGGGGGATTCGACCGGAGCTGGCGTTGCGCACGGAGTCGGTGTGCGGAGGACGCCGGCCAAGCGCTGCTGTGGGGTTCGGCGCCGGGAGGTGTAGCGCTTCGAGCGTGAGGGGAGCCGGCGGCTCGGACGATCGCTGCTTGTAGGGCGCGGGCGCTGAAAGCTGCGCGCTTGGCTGTCCCGCGCTGAAGCGATAGTCCCGGCAGCCAGCGGCAGCCGATGACTTCGGGCGGCCGGATGGCGATGGCGTTCAGCGAGTCAGTCGGTGCTTCTTCTTGCGGCGGCAGCCGGCGGCGTCTGCGGCGCGACCTCGAGGTGGAGCCGGCCGACCGCGTCACACGCAAGTCTGAGGGTGGTGCACAGCCATCCAGGCGGCTGCGACCTGCGTCGCCGGGTCGGCTTCGGGCTGCAAGCAGGTGGCGCCGGCGACTGTTAGCAGTGGCGGCGCGGTGCTTTCGGCGACCGGAAGGGATGCACGCGGGGACCAGGCGGCCGCGATCGAGCCTTGGCGTCGCGCGGCGGGCTCCGGCGGCCGCAGTGTCATGGCGCCTTCATGCTCCAGATCGATTTCATGCTCCAGATTGATTTCCAGATCGAGTTCCTGCGTGGGACGGTGGCCAACGAAACCGGGGACACGCATGGCTGCGGCGGCACCGAGAGGCGCGCACAAGGAGACCATGCGGTCGGCTGCGCACGTGGCTTCGAGCCGCTTCTGGCGCGGCGACACGACCTGCGAGGCCAGTGGCGACTTTCCTCGATGCGAGCCGAGGGACATGACTGCTTCGGTTACGGCTTCGTGCCGTTGGTGCACTGGGAAGCATGGCGGCCAGGCGCTCGCTGGTACGGCGTCGCCGTCTTCGAGCCGCGGTGCCGAATTCATGTGGCTGAGATGGTCTACATGTAGCTTCGTGCCACATGATTGGAAAATTCCATGTACTGTAGCTTTACAGTAGATTCATAGAGCATTGGCTTCGTGCCAAACTGCGATCCGTAGCTTCATGCCACGAACTACTAGACTTGCTGCGAATTGTAGCTTCATGCTACGAGAGAAAGAAAAAGAACAGACGACGAGCGATTAGATTCAATCACCTAATTCTTACCGCTTCTCACCTTTTCAATCTAGTCTCCGGTAGAACTTCGTGCTGATAACGTGTTAGACAACCTCGCTATCGAATAGTCCGGGGTTGCCTAGTAGATTGAATTGGAGAACAGAGAGAGAGGGCGAGAGACACAATATGAGGAGGAACCGGGTCTGCTTTATTATTCTGTATGCTTGTATACAATGAGATGACCCCCTGCCTCCTATATATAGCGGTTCTGCTTAGAGATAAGGAAGAGTCCATATAGGATACGAATCCGGTTTCCTAACACAGATTAATACTGATTGGAAGGACCAAACAGCGATTACGAAATTGACGGTAGTGCTGGATTTCGCTGCCCTTGTCTCTAATATATGGATTTCACATGGCAGCCTGCCAGGTCAGTCTTGTGTGCCAACAAGGGTGAAATTTCAGAGCTGTTGTTTACCACACCACTTTTATTTATTACTTTTTGATATTCATGTAAAGTATTTCCTCCCTGGAAACACAACAGAGAAAAGGAAAATATAAAAAGAGGTGCATGTGGAACTCACCAAACTGAGCACACAAGACACACACAATATGCAGGAAATAGAAAGGATTTTCGTCACACAACTGGGCAGGCACTCGTCGTCTTGATTCCAAACACCAGAGGAGCAGCGTCTGCCCAAGTGCGGCTTGGCTCCCCTGCATCCACCGGAGATTCCGCAAGAAAAATCACAAGTTTTTCACATGGATTATAGGCGCAAATGCGGAGGAGCCAAGCAGGGCTTGGACCTATTCACAGGCGGTGGGTGGTGACCAGGCCACCTTGCCGGTGGGAGGCGGTGTCACGGCCCCGCCGGACGCCGTGTATCAGCAGCGCCACGCCGCCGTGGAATGCGACACATAAAGCCAGCATGATGGACACCCCGTAAGGCCCCTCAGGAGCCCCCGCGGTGAAGACGACGGTGGTGGCCGCGATGGCCGCCGAGGCCATGAATACGCCGGTGAAGGGGACACCCATTGCTGGTGCAGGTGCAGGGGCCGACTCCTTGGCAAGAAACAGAGCAAAGTTGCAACTTGCAAGTAATCGTCAAAGAGAACATGGGAAAACCAGAGAGAGAGAGAGAGAGAGATTACCGAGATGATGATCGAGAACAAGTGACCCAAGAATCGACGCGCACAAGAAAGGAGGAGCAAAGGGGAAGGGAGTGAGCTTGGAATGGGCAATGGTGCAGCGATATTCCTCCTGTATAATGTGCGCGGAGAGTGGCTGGGGAGTTATACGTGTCCATCAAGATGTGTGCTTTTATTCGCCTGAAAGGGCCTTTAAGTTGTGATTTTATTCGTCTCGTTTGGCTTGGGTAAAGCCGAAAAGGAGACGGTTCCATTCCATCGTGGACTCACCTGTGGGCTATCACACGTCGGGTGATAGGATCGTTTTGTGGTCCATTTCGCTCTGTGGTTAGTACGATTTGGTACGCCATGTTGATGTGAACAGACTTACTTCTTCTTGCCACAGTAGTAGAGCCTACGTGTTCTTCAATAGATGAAGGAATGCCTTTCCGTCTCACCGGCAAGGTTTTAAATTTAGGTTTGGGATCATTTCTCGGAGGAGATCGAAATCCAAAATCCTAGTGAGATCTTGAAATTTTGAATAAAATATAAAGGGCAAAATTCAAATTTAGAATTTTTTTATCAGAATTTCCGAGATTTTGGCCTGAATGATCGAGATTTCGCCGAAAAACAAAGAAATCTTGGTAAATTTTAACTGAATGAGAAATATTTTATATCAGGTTAAATTTATTTTAAAAATTTTATGGATGGGAGGAGCCGGTGGAACAGTGCGGCATTTTACGTGGGCATGCACACGGGGCTTTAAAGGCCCAACTGCCCTGCGTGCGCGGCGCCCCATGACATCCGTACCAGGGTAGGCGGTCCCTTCCCAAGGATGTCAGAGGACTCGCCAAGAAGTCAAGCCCCGGTCCTGTCATCCTGACACATCACGGAGGAGAGCGCCCCCTCCCGAGGCCACGCTGAGGTCAAATACAATTAATTGCCGGGTCGACGGCCGTCTGCAAGCGGCCACCCCGTCAGCCCGGCCGAGGACCCCCTGCCGCAAGACTACCAACCCGGCGTGGGGGTAGACGGAGCCCGATCGGACGACAAGACAGAAGACCAGACTCCCAGGCGTATAGTACCCCTTCTTTTTTTCTCTCCAAACTCCCATGTAACCTGCCCCCTCCGAGTCTATAAGGAGAAGCAGGGCACCCGGGGGCGAGAGAGATCGATCGATCGAAACCCTGCCTCATCTGTAACTCCCTGGCGATCGTTCGCCTCGAGAAACAATACACACCAACAGCACGAACTGGAGTAGGGACATTCTGTGAAATCATGTGCTGAAAAATTGGCTTAGAATTGAATTTGCAAATGTGCTGGTGCATGTGCTTGACAATTTGACAAGAAGCAGTAAGTTTCGCTTTTGCGCCGGACCAAGATCTCAAGAAACAGTAAGTCTCCCATGTACGACGGACAAAGTTTTTGGGTCTGTCGTGAACGTGTTTTTGAGCTCATGAGTCGAACTCAATCTTCCAAGAAACCAGTAAGTTTTGCATGTACGGCGGACAAACTTCTTTGGTCAGTCGTGAATGCATTTTTGCTTTAGGGTTTCGTTCGGACCATGTTGTTTTTGAAACCGAGCGTGGCACGTTTGCGCCGGACAAGATTTTTTGTCCGTCGTGAACATGAATTTGAAAGCGTTTTTGAACCGAGACTTTTGCATGTACGACGGATCGATTTTGGTTGTCCGTCGTAAACATGTTTTGGCCGGAATGTTTTCTTTTGGAACCGAGAGTTTTCCTTGTACAACGGACAGACTTTGTTGGTCCGTTGTGAACTGTTTTCTAGGGTTTCACTTGGCATTTGCGCTGGACTGGTTTTGTTTGTCCGTCGTGAACGCATTTTTGCTGAATTAGGGTTTTGAGCAGAATTGAAATAATTTGAATTTGAGATTATGAAATTTGTGATAATTTCATGATGCTTCTTTTGAAGTGGACTTTATGCAATGCTCATGTGAGTAGTTGCATAGATTGACATTGAGTCAAGTCGTGGACTTGTGCTCGGATTTGTTTTGTGGTTTGTTCATGTGCAGGTATTGCTCGAAGACGAATGTGGTCGATGACGGGACCGGAACTAGGTTCATGGAGGAACTGAGGTTCGGGACTAGGTTCAGGAGGAACTGAGGTCTTGGTGGTCAAGGATGTCATGCGGGACGTTCGGGCTAAGAGAATGGTGCACATGAAGACTGGTTAGTCACGTGAGAATGGCAGGAGGTCATTCGCGTGCAAAGTGTTAGTCACGTGAGTATGGCAGGTGGCCATACGCGTGCAAAGTGTTAGTCACGTGAGTATGGAAGGGTTACCATACGCGTGCAAGAGTTGTACTCGGCCAGGTTGGGCCAAGTAGAGTTGTGTTGGATACGGATTCCTTCTAGGGAATAGGAATCGTATTCAGAACTCCTTGTGGGTTGGTGCTTTAAATAGGTGGGGGGTCTCCTGTTGAAAGGCACCAAGTAGAGCTGAGCGCATCAAGCCTTGAGCTTGGTTTTAGGGTTTGTACTCTTTTGATGAGAGTATTTTAGACAAGAAATAAAGATCAATTCTTCCAAGATTTTTGCGTGCTACAGTAATCACGTTGCTACAGTATTTTCTGTTTTGGTTCTTGTTTGCATGCTTGTTCTAGTTCTAGATTGGTTTTTGTTCTTCAAGTTTTATCTTGATTTGATCCATCAAAAACCGTTCTAGGGTATTGATTTAGAGTTTCTCAAAGTCTAGTTGATTAATCTTTTGAAGATCTTGTTTAATCTTGAAGTTTTGATTAGATTAGTTTTCGTCAAGTTCTGGAACAGCAAGCTTGCGAAGCTCATAACTTTTGATCCATAAGTCCGATCGAGCTGATTCTTTTTGGGTTCGATTCGTATTGGAATCTAGTTTCTTGTGTCCAAATTTCAGATCGATCCGACGGTTGGATCTCCAGGAATTCGCATTTTACCAAACCTCTGTCATTCTGTTTTTGTCGAAAACGAGGCAATTATTTGGTTCTGTTTTGGGGTGAACTTTTAATAGATCAAGAATTTGGTTTTAGCTTCCGCACAATCATTCACCCCCCTCTGATTGCTATATTCGTATACTTCGATCCTACAAGTGGTATCAGAGCAAGGTTTCTCTAATCTATCTTAACCGGTGATTAGATCAATGGATCGTTATTCGACAAAACCATGTGTGTTCGATGGTGTTGATTTTCAGTTTTGGAAGGCCAAGATGGAGGCGTTCATCCAAGCACAGGGCTTCACAATTTGGGAGAAGGTCTACAAGCCATATGAAGTCCCTGCAAACGACAACGTCAACGACACCAATCGCACACATGTTGAAGCAAATAGCAAGGCGCGCAACTTGATCATCCAAGGCTTGGGACGCAGCGACTTTGATCGTGTGGTTCATCTTCGATCCGCATATGAGGTATGGAAATCTCTTTGTGATTACCATGAGGGTTCTAACACTGTCAAAGAGGTTCGCCAAGATATTTACAAAAAAGAATACATGCGTTTTGAGATGAAACCTAGTGAATCTGTAGATGACTTCTTTGCACGTTTCAATAAAATTCTTAGCAATCTACGTGCTGTTGGAGTTAGCTACACTGATGCTGCTAATGCTAGACAATTGCTTAGTGCTTTGGACATGTCGGTGTGGGAGATGAAAGTAACATCCATACAAGAATCTACTACCATGAGTACACTTACGTTAGATGTTCTTTATTCTAAGTTGAAAACTCATGAGTTGGATGTTCTTGCCAGGAAGGGTAATATTAAATCAATTGCTTTGATCTCTAACCCTAACATGTCAAATGCAAAGTCTTCTTCTAGCTTTGCCTTGTCTTCCATGTCTTCTTTAACAGATGAGCAACTTGAAGAGTTTCCTGAAGAAGATCTGGCACTACTCTCTTCTCGCTTTAACAAAGCTTTGCAGAATGTGAGAATGAGAAAGAGAGGTGGTCCTCCAAGATGCTATGAGTGTGGTGACCTCAACCATATTCGCACAAATTGTCCTAAGCTTGCAGGAAAAACATCAAAGGAGGAGAAGGACAACGATGGAAGGAATGAGAAGAAAAGGTTCTCACAAATGATAGGAAGAAGAAGAGCTTCATCAACCGCAAGGTGGTTCACCGAGTTCTTTCCGCTCTTGAACAAGTCAATTTGAGCGATGTGGACTCGGAGAGCAGCGAAGATGATGCAACTCCAAGCAAGCATGATTTGATAGGATTGTGTCTCATGGCAAGCAGCAAGGATAGCTTCACCGAGGACGACCACGACAGCGACTTCAATGAGGTAGATCCCTCTTATGATGAATTAGCTATTGCTGTTGCTCGTCTTGGAAAATTGCTTGACAAACGTGATAAGAAGATTAAGAAACATGATTTCATTATTGAATCATTGAATGCTGAAATTGCTAGACTTAAGACTTTGATTCCTAGTGATGATACTTGCAAATCATGTGACTTAATTTACAATGAGCTCACCTTGCTTAGGAAAGAACATGCTCTTTTGTTGCATCTAAATGAGAAAAATGAGAAACATGTTGTACATGCTAGTCGTTCCAATCGATGATTTGCATAGTTCAACTTCTTGTTCTAAATGCTCAACTCTTGAATTAAAATTGAAAGATGCAAATGCTAGGGTTTCTCAATTAACTGATAATTTGCTTTCACATGAAATTCTCTCATGCTCAACTTGTCGCAAGCAAAAGGAAAAGTAGATGTTCCTGCAATAATTGTTTAACTCTTGCTAAGAAAGTTGATTACTTGCAAAATTCTTTGGAACGTTTCACTAATGGCAAGAAGAAGTTGAACATGATTTTGGATCAATCTAAGGTTAGCACAAACAAGAGAGGTTTAGGTTTTGATCCTTATGCCACATATGAAACTAAACCTCGCCTTCATTGCTCGTGCTCCTTGCAAAATTGAGTTATCTAATGAGCCTAAGAAAATTGCTTTTGAATCTGCTGGTTTTATCCTCTACTATGATGAATGCAAAATGTGCTTTTCTTGTTAAAGCTAAACATCATGTCAAGTACACTTGCACTCATTGTGGTAGAGATGGACACTTAGTAGATTTTTGCTTTAGACTAGCCAAACAGCAAAAGAAGGAAAGAACTGAGGCTAGGTCAAATTTCAGCAAAGCACATTTGTATGCGCCTAGAGTGATGAAAACACCTTCTGTTCCTACAAACATGGGAAAAGGCAAATCTGATTTTGTGCATAAAAATTATCGTGTTGTGCCTACTGTTGTGCGTCGTGTGTCTCAGTACTGGATTCCCAAAAATCTCATTCCTAACCCCAGTACTGAGACCTCGACATGCTTTGTTGCTATGTAGGCTTCTCGCGCGAGGAAGGAGAACATATGGCTAGTGGATTCCGGATGCTCACGCCACATGTCCGGTGATAAGAATTGGTTCTCCTCCCTCACTCGTGCATCTCGTGCTGAAAGTGTTACTTTTGGAGATGCTTCTTCCTCTTCTATTGTGGCAAAAGGTACAGTAAAGGTAAGTGACAAGTTTATGTTCAAGGATGTGGCTCTTGTTGAAAACTTGAAATATAACTTGCTTTGTCTCTCAAATGCTTGATGAAGATCTTGAGATAAGCTTTAAGAAAAATGAATGCAAAGTGCTAGATGCTTCAGGTGATCTTGTGTTCAAGATTTCTCGTTTTGGAAGAGTTTTTAAAGCTGATTTTGATGCATCACCTTCTTCTAAACATAGGTGTCTAATTGCCAATGTTTCTAAAGATTTATTCTTTTGGCATCGTAGACTTGGTCATGTTGGTTTTGATCATCTTACTCGTGTAAGTGGTTTAGATCTCATACGTGGCTTGCCTAAGCTTAAGGGTGATAGCAATCTAGTATGTTCTTCTTGTAGACATGGTAAGATGATTGCAGGTTCACATCCACCTCTTACCATGGTGATGACAAACGCTCCAGGACAGCTTCTACATCTTGATACAGTTGGACCATCTCGAGTTCAATCCTTTGGAGGCAAATGTTACTTTTGATGAGGCTAGTCCAGGCACTAGTCCAAGTGATGCAGGTACAGACGCATACATTCAGGGGGAGAAAATCTTTGAAGATGATGATGATGTTGAAGATGAGGTCTTGACTCTTCCTAATGCACAACAAGATGTAGCACCTTTGGCACCTACTACTACATCACCTACAGCTAACCATCCTCAAGCTACAACATCGTCTGTACATGCTGAAAATGAAGAAGGAGAAGGAGAAGTCTCAAAAGCCAATGCTCCCTTGTACATTCAAAAAATGCATCCATCTGAACAAATTATTGGAGACCTAAATGAGAGAGTCACTCGATCCAGGTTTATTCATTCCGACACTCATGCTCATTCTGCTTTAGTTGCCTCTTTTGAACCCAAAGATATATCTCATGCATTATCTGACGAATCTTGGATCAATGCCATGCATGAAGAAATAGAGAATTTTGAACGAAATAAAGTTTGGAAACTTGTCTCACCTCCTCCAGATTTTAATGTTATTGGAACTAGATGGGTTTTCAAAAATAAACAAAGTGAGGATGGTGTTGTTGTTAGAAACAAGGCTAGATTGGTTGCTCAAGGTTACACTCAAATTGAAGGCTTAGATTTTGATGAAACCTTTGCTCCTGTTGCTAGAATTGAAGCCATTAGAATCCTTTTAGCTTTTGCTGCATCCAAAGGTTTCAAATTGTATCAAATGGATGTGAAAAGTGCTTTTCTTAATGGCTACATAAATGAGGAGGTTTATGTCAAGCAACCACCTGGTTTTGAAAATCCAAAGTTTCCAAATCATGTGTTCAAACTATCAAAAGCTTTGTATGGTTTGAAACAAGCCCCTAGAGCATGGTATGATAGGCTAAAAACCTTTTACTTGAAAAAGGCTTTTAATGGGAAAGGTTGACAAAACTCTCTTTTTACTCAAGCAAGGCAATGATCAACTATTCGCTCAGATTTATGTTGATGATATTATCTTTGGTGGTTCATCTCATGTTTTAGTGTCTGAAGTTTTGAAACAATGAGGAAGGAGTTTGAGATGAGTATGATGGGTGAGTTGACATACTTTTGGGATTTCAAATCAAGCAAACGAAGGATGGTACTTTTGTACATCAAAGCAAATACACGAAAGACTTGCTACATCGCTTTGGGATGGAAAACAAAGAAGCCGATCATGACACCCATGGAGAGCACTTGTGCACTTGACCCTGATGAAGATGGTGAGCGGTTGATCAAAAGGAATATAGAAGCATGATAGGTTCACTTTTGTACCTCAACGCATCAAGGCCGGATATACAATTTGTCGTGTGCTTGTGTGCTCGTTTTCAAGCTTCCCCACGTGCTTCACATCGACAAGTCGTCAAAAGGATTTTCAGGTATCTTCATGGAACTCAAGATTTTGGCATTTGGCTTTCTGCTTCCTCATGCATTAGTTTGAGATCTTTTCTGATGCTGATTTTGGAGGATGTAGAATTGATAGGAAAAGTACTTCTGGTTCATGTCACTTCTTGGGAAATTCTCTCATTGCATGGTCATCTAGAAAGCAATCTTCATTTGCACAATCAAGCTGCTGAATCTGAATATATGGTCTTTGCTAGTTGTTGTTCTCAAATTCTTTGGATAGTAGCTACACTTAATGTTTATTGGGTTAATTTGGAAAGTGTTCCTCTTTTTTGTGATAACACGAGTGCAATTTGCATTGCTAAGAACCAAGTGCAACACTCTAGAACAAAACACATTGACATCAGATTTCACTTTCTTAGAGATCATGTTGAAAAAGGCAACATTGTGCTTCATCATGTGGATACTGAACATCAATTGGCAGACTTTTTCACAAAACCTTTGTCTTCTTCTCGTTTTGCTTTTATTCGGGGAGAACTTGGAATTGTTCATCCAATGGGATTGTTTTGAGGGGGAGTTTCTTTGCCAAGTTCTTTCACTTGATGAGCTCACTTTATCATATTTCTTTATATATTATGTAATTGTGCTATTATATGATAATCTAAATTGTTCCACTTGAACTAAGAATGATATTACGGAATTCCCTGATCTGATTGCCTATAGCTAAATACTCTGTGATATCTTACTCTTCTAGGCTTGATATTGAATCCTCTTGACAAATTTGGGCTATGAAGCAAGTGTGGTTTCAACTTTACTCTTTCATAAGACCTTTTAATCACTTTTGCATGTTTATAATCAAAGAAAAATGAAAAAAAAGGGAATCAATAAAAAAGGTTGTTAAAAGCAAAAAACCTCAAGTTATGTGCTTCAGGGTGCTTTCCCTAAAAGATAAGATGTATGCTTCAAGCATGCCATTCCCTCAAAGATAAGATGTATGCTTCAAGCATGCCACTCCTAGAAAATAAAAGAAGTATGCTTCAAGCATGCCACATGCAACTTATTGTTTAAAGATTAAATTGGTCTACTAGATTGGAGTTGAAACTACTTGCTCGCCCTAAGTTGTTAGTTGCTTCAATTTTTAAAGCCTTGCTTTTTCTGCTAAGATCTTGCTTAGTACTTGGCTATAGTTGACTAAATTGAGGTTGAGATGCATGTCATTCCCTAACTTGTTAAAATCACTTCAAGATCATGTATTTTGCATATTATGTGATATATAAGGTTATATGATCGAATGAGCTCATCTTTTCCTATCTTGGCACTCCCTTGTTTCTCCTTGTGAAATCTTTGCTACAGGAAAAATTTTGAACCTGTTCTCTCTTTTATTCTTGATGAATCCATTGTCAAAGGGGGAGAAATTTGAGAATTTTGGGAGAAGTTTGGAGAATTTTTGAAATTTTTGGGCGCATTGCACATTCACACACATTTTCATTCTCAGGGGGAGATTTTGTTTTGCATTTTGGTCAAAGGGGGATTTCTGTGTTTTCTTACTTTGGTCTTTGATCCTTTGGATTTCAAAATCTTTTGTAAAGTGAATGCCAAATGTTCAATTCTAAGTGGTGTTGCCAATGTTTTCATCAAGGGGGAGATTGTGAAATCATGTGCTGAAAAATTGGCTTAGAATTGAATTTGCAAATGTGCTGGTGCATGTGCTTGACAATTTGACAAGAAGCATAAGTTTCGCTTTGCGCGGACCAAGATCTCAAGAAACAAGAAGTCTCCCATGTACGACGGACAAAGTTTTTGGGTCTGTCGTGAACGTGTTTTTGAGCTCATGAGTCGAACTCAATCTTCCAAGAAACCAGTAAGTTTTGCATGTACGGCGGACAAACTTCTTTGGTCAGTCGTGAATGCATTTTTGCTTTAGGGTTTCGTTCGGACCATGTTGTTTTTGAAACCGGCGTGGCACGCGTTTGCGGACAAGATTTTTTGTCCGTCGTGAACATGAATTTGAAAGCGTTTTTGAACCGAGACTTTTGCATGTACGACGGATCGATTTTGGTTGTCCGTCGTAAACATGTTTTGGCCGGAATGTTTTCTTTTGGAACCGAGAGTTTCCCTTGTACAACGGACATACTTTGTTGGTCCGTTGTGAACTGTTTTCTAGGGTTCCACTTGGCATTTGCGCTGGACTGGTTTTGTTTGTCCGTCGTGAACGCATTTTTGCTGAATTAGGGTTTTGAGCAGAATTGAAATAATTTGAATTTGAGATTATGAAATTTGTGATGATTTCATGATGCTTCTTTTGAAGTGGACTTTATGCAATGCTCATGTGAGTAGTTGCATGGATTGACATTGAGTCAAGTCGTGGATTTGTGCTCGGATTTGTTTTGTGGTTTGTTCATGTGCAGGTATTGCTCGAAGACGAATGTGGTCGATGACGGGACCGAAACTAGGTTCATAGAGGAACTGAGGTTCGGGACTAGGTTCAGGAGGAACTGAGGTCTTGGTGGTCAAGAATGTCATGCGGAACGTTCGGGCTAAGAGAATGGTGCACATGAAGAATGGTTAGTCACGTGAGAATGGCAGGAGGTCATTCGCGTGCAAAGTGTTAGTCACGTGAGTATGGCAGGTGGCCATACGCGTGCAAAGTGTTAGTCACGTGAGTATGGAAGGGTTACCATACGCGTGCAAGAGTTGTACTCGGCCAGGTTGGGCCAAGTAGAGTTGTGTTGGATACGGATTCCTTCTAGGGAATAGGAATCGTATTCAGAACTCCTTGTGGGTTGGTGCTTTAAATAGGTGGGGGGTCTCCTGTTGAAAGGCACCAAGTAGAGCTGAGCGCATCAAGCCTTGAGCTTGGTTTTAGGGTTTGTACTCTTTTGATGAGAGTATTTTAGACAAGAAATAAAGATCAATTCTTCCAAGATTTTTGCGTGCTACAGTAACCACGTTGCTACAGTATTTTCTGTTTTGGTTCTTGTTTGCATGCTTGTTCTAGTTCTAGATTGGTTTTTGTTCTTCAAGTTTTATCTTGATTTGATTCATCAAAAACCGTTCTAGGATATTGATTTAGAGTTTCTCAAAGTCTAGTTGATTAATCTTTTGAAGATCTTGTTTAATCTTGAAGTTTTGATTAGATTAGTTTTCGTCAAGTTCTGGAACAGCAAGCTTGCAAAGCTCATAACTTTTGATCCGTAAGTCCGATCGAGCTGATTCTTTTTGGGTTCGATTCATATTGGAATCTAGTTTCTTGTGTCCAAATTTTAGATCGATCCGACGGTTGGATCTCCAGGAATTCGCGTTTTACCAAACCTCTGTCATTCTGTTTTTGTCGAAAACGAGGCAATTATTTGGTTCTGTTTTGGGGTGAACTTTTAATAGATCAAGAATTTGGTTTTAGCTTCCGCACAATCATTCACCCCCCCTCTGATTGCTATATTCGTATACTTCGATCTTACACATTCAGCCCGAACTAGTATAAAACCCCTGACTTCCTGAGTCAACCATTCGAGGAGAGGGAGCGCGCGACCCCCACTAACCAAAAATTCGTATTGCCGGTGCACGAAACACCGACAGTCATCATGAAGGAAAAAAATTGTACGCACACCTTTGTTGAGAGCATTTGCCTATCTTATCATCAAGGCACACCGGGCCAGTCAGATGCAGGGTTTCAAATTTCGTTTTGGATTAAATCTCGTCATCTACAGAAATCCGAAATTTCACCGAAATCTCGTTATTTCGGAAGAAATCCGAACGAAATACAAAAACCAAAATTTAAATCTGGTCAAGTTTTAATCAAATCTCGGTCCATTTCACCGAGATTTCGATCCATTTCACCGAGATCTCGGCGAGATTCAACGAGATCTCGGACTTTGAATTTTTTTATGGTTTTTTCAATTTTGTTGGAATTATGATCTACCGACTGTCCCGCATGGGAAACGACGCGAAGAATCTAATCCGGTAAAAAAAAAATTCAAATCTCGGTCAAAAAACCGAGATTTCAGTCCATTTCACCGAGATTTCACCGAAATTATAGGGTGTTGTAGCACTTTTAAATTTTTTTAGGGTTTTTTAATTTCGTCGGGATTATAGAACTCGGGGGGGTCCGAAATCCGAAATTTGGCCGAAATTTCGCGGGATTTCAGCGAGAATTTGATCCCTGGTCAGATGCATTGCTAACGAAATTTGTGTTAATAACTAATAGTCGTCGCAATGCTGAGATATAGATCAATTCATATATAAAGTAGAAGAATAACGGACACATGATATAGGAAGGCAACTCATCTTTATTATAAGCAAATACAATAATAAAATCTACAACTTATTCTATCTATCATCCATATTATCTAGAGTAAGCAATAAAGTCAGCTTGTAAAATAACTATATCTAAAGGTATGCTGCGCAATAACTATATCTTCTTGCTTGTACATAACTAATCTATCTTGTTTACCGTGCAATGCTGACTCTTGCACGAGAGTCGGCTCTCTTCTCTCTCATCTTTTCTCACTCTTCCACATAGGACAAACCTGATGTGTACATACTAAAAATAAGCTAAGGTGGTTCTATTGTACATGCCCTTAATCTGTTTCTTTATACATATTCTCATGCTTCTCTCTCCTATCTATATACTAATAATAGCCCTTCTAGAGATTTGGTATGCGCCCACCTCTCCTTATTGGAGAAGAAGTACTTTGTAGGGATGGTTTTGTAACATTCTCCCTTGATGAATACCATGATATGCACATGCCTAGTTAAAAACTCATCCAAAAGCCTAATAGGAAAAAAGGAATGGACAGAATAATACATCACATACCACTACTATACAAACTCTCATCACAGACGGTTCACAAACCACATCACAGACAGTTTTGTGAACCGTCTGTATCAAACTGTCAATGATGACTTATAGTCATCACAGACGGTTTTCTAACCGTCTGTGAAAAAAAGCCATTATAGACGGTTATAATTTGGAACCGTCTGGGATGTTGATTTTATATTTTTTTTTAGTAATTTTGATTTATTGGCTAGCCTCAGGAAATGCTAGTCATGCCCTCTAAAACAAAAGACAGTATAGAGCATCACTAATATATTATTATGACATACATTTCAAAAATGAACTTGATCGGATCACATATTACAACATACAACACATCCATTTTAGAAATCACCTCTGATCGCACATTACAATGTACAACGCATCCATTTCAGAAATCAACTCATATATATAAGAGTCAATTGAATTCAGAACTACAACTGACAAATTCACAGCATAAAGTTCACAAATTAATCTAAATGGTATCTAACAAATTCACAACTCATCAGGCGAGGCTTGAGTAGTATTCGCCTTTTGGATTAATAATCTCACGATTCAAGAAGGCACAGAGTTGTCCTCAAATACCTAGCGGGTCAGCTTGCTCCAACACAGATTCAGCGCATTGCCAAGCCTGGCGATGGGAAGAGTAAATCTTTGCGTGTATATAAATTAATAAGTGAAAATAATTGTTTCAAGATTGTCAAACCCCTATGTCATTGGTCTTCTTTGAACCAATGAGGAGTTGCATGTTATGGCCAACGTAGAATCCACATAGGTTAGTGGCATGTGGCTACTAGTGGCATTGCCAAAATATAAATAGGTTAATTAGCTTGAAGGATTCATTATGGTGTGTGTGAAGGATTATTGCGTACTAGCGGATACCGAAAAGTTATAAGTATTCTTCAGCTTCGTTGGGTCCTTCCTGTGCGGCCCTCCACGAACTTTGCAGACAGAGAACGACGCGTCAAGTAAATTTTTGATAGGCACCAAGTCATGAGTGCCACCATTTTTGGAATTAATGCAAATTGCCCGATTCTAAAAAAGGCTTATTGTTGCTAAGATTGGGACTCGATCCAGCACTTTAACCACTGAGGCAAGCTTCATTCCTTATTATGAGAAGAGTTTGGTACATTTTCTAGTCTTAGGAGATTATTTTTAGGGGATTGAAAAGGTTCAAGATTTCGGTCATTTCGTTTGAAACCTCGTTTTTCTCGGTGTGGAAAAAACTGGATTGAAATTTTACTTTTTAAATTTTATCTAGATTTTGTCCAAAATACTAAGATTTTACTGAAATTTTGAATTTTGATGCCCTCCAAAATGTACTCTGAAAACGAAATGTGAAACAGTGTCCAGGAAGCTGCCCCCGCCTGGAGGTAGAAAATGACGGGTGGTGACTAGTGACTAGGCCACCTGTCGGTCAGTGGGAGGCCAAATAACCGTCAGTGTCATTATTTTCTACCGCACTGCTTGCGATCCTAACCCGCAATGAACAGGGGAGGTACAGTAATGCTATGAATAATCCAGCATTGAATACTGGTAATAATAGCAGCAAAAGTGCTTTTTCAACATACTGACACTGTGAGAGCCAAAGTCAAACATATAGCAACATGCCCGTGAATCTCAGATGGCGATTGTAACAGTTTCAATACATGTGCTGCAATGTATGTGCATGATTTACTCCAGTTTACATGCTAATCAATCGCTCTCGGAGTTTGTTTTGAATGATCAACTACAGTTTGGGAATCGATCATGCAGCTCACTGCAGCTAATCGTATGCATGTATCCAGTAAACTTATGGAATAACCTAATCAAATGGCTGCATGCAACTTGCAAGCTTTCGTTTTCGTTCTCCTGTAGATGTAGTTTTAGAACATGTGCAATCAACTTTTTAAAAACTTTGACATTTAAAATATACAAAGTATTTCTGTTTTTCACGTAAAATGATAGGACTGGATTTGACATCAAAGATTTCTATATATTTGTATGTTAGCTATTTGTACTATCATATAGTTAAAAAACAATAGTAAAGTTGTATATTGAGACTGTTGTTATCTAAAACTACAAAAAGAACGCCGTATACTCCCTGAACCATGTCTCGATAGTAATTGAAAGTTCATCGATTGGTGTCTATAGTAATTGGCCTGGTGTGGTTTGACTCCAGGAGGATTTTGTAGTCTATTCGCAAGATTTTGAGGGCTTTTTATCATGCCATTGAATTAGTTTCAGGTCCTGTTTGCCGACAGCAAACATGTACTTCAATGAATCGTGGAAAGTTAGAATTAACGACTGTGCAGGAAGAAGCATCTATCGATCACGCTGAAGTTGCTAGCATGGTTCGGGAGAATAGAGATGCAGGAAACATTCAGTGAGTATTGGCCAAATTCATGCTTGTGGTTGTCAGTACCTGTTGTTCTTGATCCCAGATTCAAAATTACTAATATTGAGTTCCGTCTTCAACGGGCTCTTGGCACCGATGCAGCGAAGAATGTACCTGCCGTGCGTGGAATAATCACAGAGCTGTTTCTTTGAATATTGCAGCCCTGTGGATTAGCCGCGTGTTCACACTTGAAATTGTGAAGCTGGTGACGTTGAAATGGATGGATTTGACGGTGATTCGTTGGAATATTTGGGATCAGCGTCTATTGGCAGCAAACAAGGAGCCAGCCAACTATTGAAAGAGTTTGATAACTGTCTTGAAGATGGCCATGTTCCAACTTCCAAGCAAGGATGATTTTGATATTCTGGACTGGTGGACGAGCCATTCTAAGTATCCAACCCTCTGAGTTATGGCACAGGATGTCTTGGCAATGCCATCATCTGCTGTTCATTGCGAAGCAGCGTTCAGTAGTAAGGGGGCCAGTAATTCACAAGCAACGGAGCGCATTGAACATCAAGACAATTGAGGCGCTCATTTGTACCCAAGATTAGATCAGATAGACTGGTAAGCTCTGCACTGGTAGTTCTTGTTAGGTTTAGAGCACGGCAAAATAATAAAGACAATGATTTAACGTGGAAAAACCCTCTCGGGAAAAAACCACGGGAAACAATCTACTATTTGGTTCAAGGATTAATTACAAGTACATGAGGGTGGCTTATATAGCCAAAGAGTCCGAGTTGTAGAAGACTAGGACTAACAAACTATTTGGATAATACCAAAAGATATGGTAATTAGAGATATTTGAGTTATCTCCAACAAACCTCCCCTTAACTCAAAATCCATACTGAAATTGTCTCCGGAAAACCCCAAAGAGTAACTAAGCACTAAAAGTCCAAAGGATAGTGCGATATGAAAGACTGGAACAGTCAATCCAAACACTTCTTGCGAAGCAAGATTGAGCAAACCACCAGTAGGTCGAGAGAACGACTGGAACAGTCAAACCAACACAGCTATAACAAAACAGACGGAGAATCTAGGTCTTCAATTCATAACCCCAGTAGAGTCTGAGTCTGTGCAACTGACCTCCTGAATAAATGCTCAAAACGGCATAAGCCAAGACATCACCTGTGGCACCGATAAATAGCGAAGAACTCATCTCATGGACTTTTGGCATGCTCCACCTGGAACATAAAATTCGGCAAACTGCATACTGAAAATCCATAACATGGTTGAAACTGTTTCTGAAAAACTGTCAAGATGAAGAGAACAGATGTGCTGTCAATGGAGTATAAATTGCAGCAAACCCCTCATATTGAGCGAAGACAACAAAA
Organism: Rhipidocladum racemiflorum; assembly: GCA_036346355.1. Taxonomy (NCBI): domain Eukaryota; kingdom Viridiplantae; phylum Streptophyta; class Magnoliopsida; order Poales; family Poaceae; genus Rhipidocladum; species Rhipidocladum racemiflorum. The sequence goes on from CM070583.1 coordinate 5,742,767, forward strand.
TAATGTTGTAGTATCCACTAAGAAGCAAAACTCATTCTTGCACTTTAATACTTCATCTCTCTGAATTGGAGCAAAACCTTCACTAGAAAAAACTCCGAAGAGCTTAATGCTACCGCCGGGATGTCAATAAAATTCCAAATGAACGTTGCCAAAAAACCTTCATAATGGTCAACGTATCCAAACGGTGAATGAAACACCAAATAACGGTGACGAAACACCAAAGTAAAGGTGATGTAACACCAAATGCCCAAATGCAGTTGTCTCCTTAACTGTTTTTTTTCTCCAAAGTTGACGATGGAACGTCATATAAACGGATGATGAAACGTCCAATAAAGTGTCAAGAATCCGCCAATGATAAATCGACGACGAAACGTCGAATTAAATCTTCAAAGGTGAACGCCGCATAAATACCGAATTTGAAACATGACCATCAAGTGCTTTGCATCTTAATCGAGATAGCAAACTCCACTGCATAGTATAGCTGACATATCTCGACATGTCATTCTAGAAAGCCTTTTGTTCTGTTGACTCGGCAGCCTTTTCACGGACTTATGCCTTCACGGAATTGAGCAAATACTAGAAACCGGACTTGGAGCCAAACCTTCATGTGAGAATTGAGTACCTCCCAGACGTGGCCTCCTGCAGATGTGAACTAAACTCTTCACGCGACATGAAGCCCAAGCAGCCAAACTCGAAAGAGGCGTAGAGGATGAGACCGGCCGTCCAGAGGGGAGCCAAAGACGGGCCGACACGCGAGACCTGGAGGCTGGCGTCCCGCGGAGTAGTTGGAGTCGGTGGCGCTGGCGTCGGACCGAAGCTGGCGACCACTGCGTCGAAGCCGACAGGCGGCCTGGCGGTCGGCGCAAGCCGAGGAGGGGTCGGCCACGATCGGGGCAACGCGGAGGATGCCGAGGCCGAAGGCTGGCCGGGCAGCGCCGGCGCAGAGGAAATCGGCCGGCTCGTATGCGGGCCGACGAAGATCAGCGGGAGACGCAGCGCGCAACTGTGCCATGACGAAGCCGGAAGGACACTGAGGATGATGGTTGCGGCGGTTGTTCCATCGAAGGGCCGCAGAGGATTGTGGCACCGAAGCCGAGGGGCACGGTGGCGGTGGCAGTCGCGCAGAAGTTGAAGCGCCAGACGGATACCGAGGCGAGATGGCCATTGATGGTCGGGCGTCGATGTTGCCGTCGCGGTGCCGCCCCGGGAGTCTCCTTCTCCCGGGGCAGCAGATGAATCTATAACCCCAGGCTCTGATACCACTTGTTAGGTTTATAGCACGGCAAAATAATGGAGACAATGATTTAACGTGGAAAAACCCTCTCGGAAAAAAACCACGGGAAACAACCTACTATTTGGTTCAAGGATTACAAGTACATGGGGTGGCTTATATAGCCAAAGAGTCCGAGTTGTAGAAGATTAGGACTAACAATCTATTTAGATAATACCAAAAGATATGGTAATTAGAGATATTTGAGTTATCTCCAACAGTTCTATCTATTTCCTTAGTTGCTTATATGTGTTCCTAAAAAGATACATGCGTTCGATTTCGTGGATCAGAGTTTATTTTTGTATCTTAATTTTTGAGAAAAAGTTGACAGCCACCTTTAAAGTGTGCACAATTAGAATGTTGGACTTTGGACCCATGATATCTTAGTAGCTAGACAATTAGTAGCAGTAAACCGTCACAGCATCCATTCTTTCTTCCTCTAGGTACCGACAATAACCAGTAGTAGATCAATGGGACTAGTTATATGCCCGTGTGTTGCTACGAAAAACAAAATTAATAACGAAAAATAAAGATTAAAAAATAAAAAAAAATACTACTCCCTCCGTTTCTTTTTATAAGGCGTATTTGGTTTCGTTAGGACAAGACTTTGACCAACGATTACTTCATTAATATATCATTTATGCAATACAAAATCATAATTATATATAAGTACTTTTGAATACAAATCTGCTAATATCAATTTTGTGTCATAAAAATTATATGCTAATAGAGTAATTGTTGGTCAAAGCCTTGTCCTAACGAAACCAAATACGCCTTATAAAAAGAAACGGAGGGAGTATTTCATAAGATGAAACATCTATCTTTAACGTTTCGTTTCTTGCAAAAGCTGGCTAATTAAAGCAACGCTTCGTTTCTTGCGTAGGGCAATTAAGCAGGGCAATTAAGTAGGGCAATTAAACAGGGCAATTAATGTGACATGGGAAGAAACTCTCACTTTATATAGTAGAGATGAGCAGTGACTTACAAACAGAAAAATTTGCACGCTGTTAACAATTTTAAAATTTTGAAGCTGTCTTCTATTATGAATAGGCATCCTGTTATTTTTTGTTGTATGTTGAGTCGTAGACATGTTTGCATCATGGCTAGACCGCAAAGATAAGTAATAAGAGATCAAATAAATTCGTTCCGCTGTATCAAGTACTGCTCAGTTCACTGAGTTGTGTATGCGAACTCTTTCTGGGGATAATAGTACTGGTATATCTCAGTATTTGTGCTATTTTTTTGCTCCAGATGTGTATGTTACCAGTCAGGGGCGGATCCAGGCTTCGGACAGAGTAGGCTGTAGCCCGGGGCCTGGTACCAAAAGCCTACTAAAATTCTACGAAAAATTATTGAAAAATCATTGAAAACAGATATTTAATCTAACATCAGCTGGTCCAGTCCGGGTCTTGGGCCTGGGCTAGCTCCACCCCTGTTACCGGTCATGCACCCTCCCGTTCAGGGTTCGCAAAACCGTCGAAAACCGGTCGAAAATCGCGGTTTTCGACCGTATCGAGCCGGTTCGAAATCATAAACCGGTCGGTAAACCGGTTCAATTCAAAAAATTCAAAAATTTGAAAAAATTTATGCGATGAAAACCGATCGAAAACCGGTGAAAACCGAGCGGTTTTTCGAGAAAACCGACGAAAACCGCTCAAGAAACCGATCGCCCAAAAAATCCAACTCGTCGAGCGGTTTTTCGAGAAAACCGACCGGTTTTTGTTTTTTTAAAATCTGATTTGAATTTTTTTTGTTCAAACGCTCGGTTTCGAACATCTTCGGTTTTTGACGATTTTCGACCGATTTTCGCGAAAAACCGAAGCCGAGCTGGGTTCAAATTTCCACCTCGAAACGGTTTTATCAACCCTGCTCCCGTTAGAGAAGCTACAAAACTCGTATTTATGGGTGTTCGGGTCTATTTACTAGTTACTATTATGGCCTGTGAATGTGCTGGGAGGGGTTTTGCTGTAAAATTTTGTGCCACCCTTGGGGTCGATATCTCCATCATATGGACCTCAGATATCAGTAGGAACCCGTTCGGCATGAAGAAATTGGCATTTCATTGGGTGCAGTTTCCAGCCCAAAGCATAGATCCTATGGTGATGGATTCGTCTTGTTTTTGACATTTTTGTACGAGTTACAATCAATACTGATTGGTTTTGGAAGGACCGAACGAATTGATACAAATTAATACTATTATTTATTCTTTTATCTATTCATGTAAAATATTCCTCCCTGAAAACACAACAGGGACAGAGAAAATATAAAAAGCGGTGCATGTGTACAAAGCACACATGAAGAGACAGAATATTCAGGAAATGAAAAGGATGTTCCTCACACACTTGGGCAGGCGGTGCTCCGCTAGCGTTTCGGATCCATCCGGCGAGTGGGGATTCAATTGAAATCCTCCGTCTCACTGCCGTCAGATTGGGTAGAATCAACGAGAGTTAGACGGGTGATTCAAGGGAACTCCACTCGCCGGCTTGATCCCAAACACCGGAGGAGGAGCGTCTGCCCAAGTGGGGCTTGGCTCCCCTGCATCCACCGAAGAATCCACATGAAAAATTCCGAGTTCTTTTCCACATGGATTATAGCGCGCGAATGCGGAGGAGCGAAGCCCTGCTTGGGCCTAGTCACAGGCGGTGGGTGGTGACTAGGCCACCTGGTAGGCCGTGGGAGGCGGTGTCACGGCCCGCGCCGGACGCCGTGGATCAGGAGCGCCATGCCGCCGTAGAATGCGACACATATAGCTAGCATGACGCTAGTCCGGTGGGGCCCCTCGGGAGACCCCGCGGCGAGGACGACGGTGGTGACGGCCGCTGAGGCCATGAATACGCCGGCGAAGGGGACACCCATTCCTGGTGCAGGTGCAGGGGCGGGCTCTCTGGCAAGAAACAGAGCAAAGAAGTAGTATAATAACCAAAGAGAGCACGGGGAAATCAAAGCAGGAGGATGTTGGGAACGGGGGTGGAGAGGGAGGGAGATTACCGAGAGCAGGTGATCCAAGAACGGAGGACGGCTGCGCGCGTAAGAATGGAAGGGGTTGAGGTTGGGATGCGCAGTGGTGCAACGATGCTGCTGCTCGCTGTCTCCATATATAGAGGGCAGTTTGCCAACTGCCGTTTTGGGGGAATATTAACTATACTAAACTACCAGCCGCAGCAGGTCCATGGCAGGAAAAACACAGTGTAAAGAGTTGAATATATATATACTAGTTGGGTACCCGTGCTTTGCAACGGAATCTCAAAAAAAGTAATTATATACACACACGCACAATCATAGAGAACAATATTTTCTACGGTATACTTAAGTACATGTATAACTATATTGCATCACACTAAGGTCATGCTCATGACATAATTTTAAGTTTGCATGCCAATCCTTTAATTTTTTTTGTTCATATCCATGACAAGTAGAAAAATATATATTGAACTTCGTGCAGCCTAGAAGTGCTTGTCATGTTCCTTCAAGATTAGCTGCAGTGAACAGCTCAGTACACTCTGCTATCTTCCAAAGATCCACATCCTCCCCCAACTTCATTTTGTGTATGGATGCGTAGTATCTCATGTCGACCTTCCACATCATGTGGTCAAATTTACAGCACCTATAGCTCAATAAAAAGTTATGGTAAGTATTTTGTATATTATGTGCATGTTGATAGAGAGAAACAGAGACATAGAGATACCATGTCAAAGCGCCTTGGACGCAAAAGAGCTAGTAGCAGTCAATACAATAATTCCCTTCAATAAAAATATCAAGATACCCTTTTCATGAACAGATAAGTAGATATGCTTAGTAGCCATCCATTTCGATCAACAAAGTTGTTAAGATTCTTTCTCCAACTGTGTATTTCAATGGAGTTCCTACCAGGACCGTTCTGCAAGGTTATACAAGTCCCAGTCTGAATTACTTCATTGCAAAAGTGGCATTCTCAGAAGTTGGCAATGAAAACAAGATACACAAGTGTACAAACAAAGTTCACATAAACTAATTCCGCTCCTGATAAACAAAGAACATTCATAAACCATTTCTAAGAAAATATATTAACAATCTAATACATGCCCAAGTTTGTACATTGATGTGCACGGTGCCACTGCGAGTTTCATGATTATATAAAGTTGTAAAAAAATGTTATAAAAAGGTCATATCTATTCTCATGACATATCAGCAAGTTCAGTTCTACTAAAATCACACATTATTTACTATAGATCCCAAGTATTTACATTTACCTTCCATATCACGAGGCATAAGGATGTCAATGAATACTTTTTAGAGGCAAGTGCATTAGCCTCTTCAAAACATAAATGCTTGAAGCAGCGAGTCATGCCATCTGGAATGTTCTTTGCTACAAAGCTTAACATTCTCCAACATACTTGGAGTATAATTCTACACCACTGGTTAGAAAAATATGTGAAAACCAAGATGCGCTTCGATAAGGATTAAAGTGCATCCTCAACTGAAGCTGTTAAGAATAAATTGTTCAGTTCATTAGTTTAAGCTTATGCAGACTACTATGAGAATGGAGAAATAAAAACTCCAGGTTATTTTCCTTCATGTAACCACTATCTCACTTCATTTGGGATTAACTGGGCTTTCATTTATTAAATAACAATTTTTTAAGAAGTATTAAAGCATAAATAGCACAACTCAAATAAAATAAAATTCATGGACTCTTTCACATAGCAAAATAGTGAGTTGTACTTTGACTCAAAATATGGACATAGTAACTGTGCTATGATGAGCCTCAAAGAGAAGAAAGAAGCTTGGGCAGCATGTGCTACAGCCTTTGCAAGGGTGGTCTTTGAGCACCATGACTCATGAGACCATGCAAAAGCAGACCACGAACTGGTGATATACCAAGTTTAGCAAATGTAACAGCATGCTTGATTGGTCACTCAATAGCTTACTGAGCCTTTTTTTCTTCTGAAGCATAGGAACAATCACCATAACAACGGGTTTCAATTAAAAGTAAGCCTAAATGAGACATATCTCACCTCTTTCAAACCTCCTATATCATCCCATGAAGCAGTTTGAACTTCTTTCGTTAACCCACTTTTTCATGTTTCGTCTGACATGAGATCTAGCACACTCCCATTCCTCCATGGTTAGTGTAAGCACCTTCTCAACCTCAGATGAGTTTAATAATCTACTGGCAGCTTCATGATATAGATGGTCAATATAATGCCAATGGTGCCTTTGAATAGCAAGTGAAATTTAATAATAAAATCAAAGTGGGAAGCAAAGTACTTATAGTTATGTTTTTGAAGTACTGTATAACTGAATCAGACTTTGGAACCTCAGCCCTAAGCCACTTCTCATAGAGAACATATAACTTAACAATGGCATCCATAGGCTTGAAAGAGTCCTTAACATAAGGGAACTCCACCTCTCAGTCGCATGAATCATCTTAGGGTTATCCTTTGCATTTTCTTCATACCACCGAAGTAATTCCTCTTAGGCATTGCTGACCTAAACATTTTAAGACTTTGGAGTTGCAGTAAACTCATGCATTCTGGCATAACTTTGCTAGATACTCCATGTATTGTATACTGACCATGACACCATGTACACCAAGGATGCTGAATAATTCTCATCATTACCAGAGTCACCGCAAACAAGTGTTGTTGGGTGGTTTTCCACATGAGCTTAACTTCTTGAGCAAATATGCAAGTGCCTGATCCTTTCCAGCCCCTTGAGGTACTATATCAAGGTCCTGGTCACCACTGTATATTATTTTCACATCTATCTGTTTACAAGAAATAGAGCAGTTAATCATAATATGAACTCAAAACATGCACGTTTCTTAACAAGAAATTGCCCAAAACGGAAACACAATAACATCAAATACATGCTGCCTTACCCACGTTTCTCCAACTTCTCAGAGAGAGAACTTATCACATCCTGAGCACTCTTCTTGTCAACATAAAATCTAACCTTGTGCGGATGCTGTTCTGTCTCTGACTATATCCATGCAAATGTAGGGCAATAAAATGCTATTTAGTAGCTATCAGAATGAATATAATTTATAGAGCAACCGCGCAAGTAATCGAACATGCCTGAAGCTTCAACTCAGAAAATTTAGCTGCCTCCTCAACAGTAATACTCATGTCCCACTTATTATTTAGATATTCTTGCCAGCCATCATCAGGAACCATTGCCTCACCATATGTTATCTCAGTGCCCATAGACATGATAGTGATGTTTAGAGTTAACATAGGCTTCTCTTCCCTCAATTCCTTGTACAGAGTAGGTGACCTTCTGGTCAGAAAAGACCAGTAGAGAATCCTGACAATAAACAGACTCCCACAGGGCACCAAACCGAAGCAGGACAAGTTCTGTGCATCATGATGATCAACCTACAAGGTTGAATTCGAAAAGATTAAACAGTAACAGGACATACAAAAGGCCATAATTAGCTCTAGAAAAATGCAAGCTATATGTTGAAAGACACACACCATTGTATGGTCGAGATCTGAAACAATCATAAGACGTGCAGAACCATAGAGCTTATCCATTTTAGCAACCTGCAAACATGGTTGTGAGCTTGAGAGGAATTAAGATTACAAGGCAAGATTGTTTTATGCCCTTGTCATCATTACCAAATTGTGCATTGAGATTTTCACAAGCAGTCAAAGTAGCAAGTGAAAAGAGTTACTAAATGGCATATGGACAAAACTGATAATTTGTAATTTTACACCTGATGTCTCCATTTGAATCACAATGCCAAATCGTATGCTGCATATTGTGAATAGTCTTGATACACTTCTTTAGAAAGTAAACATTACAATATTACACTCAAATTTGTCCAGGCATGCACTCGAGAAAGCATATTAGATTCTTTTCTGGTGAGAAAAAGTTAGCATATACTAAAATACATTCTCCTCAATTTTCTGAGAAAAAGTCCATCAAAATCTCAATCAGTACAACAAAACAACAAAGCTAAATCACTGCAATTTTTTTGGTCTTTTGATACTGCTAAGCCACCATAGTCAAGTTTATCATGTCACAGCCTCTAAAATATTATCCCCCATGTTTAGTCCAAATGAGAGAGGTGTGCCAGTATGTCACTCAATGGGCTTGAGGCATCCAATCAAAGAGGAAAAAGACCAAAATGCACAAGAAAATTTAGAATTACAAAATTCTCTGAAGAAACTACAACTATCCAACAAACTTTATTTCCAAGCACTGATTTTTGATCGGACAGTGCAAAATGCATAGTGAATGGCATAGTCTTCTGCATAGCATGGTAGAGGCAAGACCCAACCTATCAATGGGTGTCAGACTACACCATCCTAACACAGCACAAGATCCTGTCAAAACGTAAAGAAGCACACATGACACTCTGGTTTACTATACCTACTTCAAGTTCTCCTCATTATCATTCATATTGAAATTGATACCCGCGTCAAGGCCTCTGAACTTGATCGTTGCATGATCATAAGCCCTGCAAAATGTATTGTTTTAATAATCTAAGCCACGCCCACAAACTGAAATTGCAACTGATACGGATACAAATTGGCACACAGCTCTGACCTTGCAATGGTATGCACTGTATCGAAACTACCTGAAAAACAGGGCCAGCACAAGAAAAAATCTGGGCAATCTAATCCTTGACTGATCATTTTTGGACCAAACAAGAACTTGTGTCAAGTTGTCAGTCCATGACTCCATGTAGATGTGCTAATTAAGCCTCGAATCATAATTCTTCACATGTTTTCAATGGAACAAATTATGTATACAAAACAACAACACAAAAACAAATCAAAACTGGCTAGTCATCTAAATTCCATGAGCCCGGCATTGCCGGCAATGTTCCAGTGGGTTTAATTTTGATTTTCCCATCAACACAATTGCATGATTCTAAGAGTTGACACCAGCTTTCCAGAACAACGTTCCCATCAAACAAAACCTAGAATTTGCAGGAATTAGAGAAACCAAGAAAGCGGTGGTGTGTCTAGTACCTGAATTCCCCCCAAAAATGGAAAATCTGCACAATCCAACCTTCGACAACAAAGGAAAAGGAAACAGTTTTACACCAAGACATCAAATTTCCCATGCGAACAGAGCAAATCAAGAAGCCACAGTATTCATTAAAGGGGGTGACAAGAACCAGATGCCCAAACCTAGAGATCATGCCACAACAGGAAAGGAAGGAGTAGCAGGCAAGCAATGCTAAGCATGAGAGGAAAAATAATTGAGGAGTGGCGGTTGGAGATGGCGGATGTGGGGATGGAAGCGGTTTTGAGGACAGAGATGGTGCGCATGGAGGAGCAGAGGAGAGGTCGCTCACCTGGGGTTACTGTTCGAAGGCACGGTGTTCCCGATGACGGAGAGGGATCGGCTAGGCCTTGGCGACTGCTCCGCCCAATGTCTACTCCGGCTGGTCTCCGAGCAAGCCGGGCTCATTCTCGGCCGCCGAGCTCGAGCCGCCGTTCTTGAAATCACCAAGCTCGCAGGAACCCGCGCCGTCTTCCGTCGGTCGCGCTCGCTGCCAAATCCAGGCTATCCAGCTGCATTGGGCAAAGGGGGCAAGGGAGACACGGTTGGCGATGGCCGAGAGCGGCAGGTTGGGCGTGGAGGTGGAGGCGTGGATAGTGGGGAGAGCCGCTTAAGTGAGCGCGTTGAACTGCGTGTCGCCACCAACGTAGGGCAATTAATTAGTATTTTGATCCATTTCAAAATTAAACAGGAAGAGAACGGACCACTGCCACCAAGTGGTGCTTTAGAATAGTAGAGATAGAGATAATACAACACAGGATGGGAAAGAAAAAGAGTCGAATCGAGACTGCAAAGAGACTAGTATTTGGACTTGTTGGGGTTAGGGTTGCACACCGCACACGCACACGCACGCACACAACAGGACTTGCTAAGGAGTATTATAAAGGCAAGGATACTTCCAGGAAGTTGCCTTGAGGGGCGGAGGTAGAACATGAATTAGCATGTATGGGGGCTGGGGAGAGCTATCCAGTCGGCAGTAATGTCACAGATGTGTGGCTGATAAACAGGCCTTGGCTGGCTGTTGGCTCACCTTTACGCGTGACGGAGTTACGGTTCCTACTAGATTAACCTTTAAAATGTGTGTAGTTTTGTGAAATCTAAAGTAGATACAATTTATCAATAATTTGGACAATAAAATTTAATTATGCAGAACTTACTTAAATACTTATGGTCAGTGGCGGAGCCAGAAAATTCTAAAGAGAGGGGCTTAAAAAAGAGACATCAAAATTTAACTACTATAACTATCAATATATTGTAAAATAGTTGAAATTTAAATTGTATGCAATATAAGTATGTAATTATGAAAGGAGAAAAACGTACCATTCATTGCTTCAAAAGTGTTGACAATTGATATTTACGAGTTTTCATGTTCTGAAACCGTTGTAAAATATCTTCTATGTCTATCTTTGCAACCACATCTCGCTCAATGTAGCATACCAGTCATCACTTATCTTATTGCGCAAATCTGTTTTAATAATCTTCATTATCGAGAAAGTTATTTCAACTGTAGTTGTTCCCACAGGTAAAAATAGTGCCAATTCAATAGTGACATTCAATATCCCCACGCTCTATCACATACAAATTGATGGTTCAATATGATAATTGGGGATCAAATCACAATATGTAAGATTATCTTATTCTAAGTTTATTCTGCAAGATTGAAGTCATTGAACTTACAAATAATCTCCTCGCTGCCGCTGGTGACTGGTGTGAATACAGATGAGAATATCAGATCACGTATGACGTCGGCCGGTGGCATGCCGCCCGTCGCCTGGTCGCCGTAGCCCGCGAGGACCGAGGTCGAGGATCAGGATCGCGAAGTCGCGAAGAGAAAGCCACCGACTGCCTGACTCGCCGAGACGCGGAACGGCAGAAGACGAACTGACGTTGCGATTTTTTTTGAGACAACCTGACCTGCATGGCTGCGATATGTATACGTATCAGCGTATGCCTGTATTGGGAGTATGGGCCATGGGCTTCGATCATGATGTAACAATGTAATGATGTAAGTCATGTAACGATGGACCGAGTTCAATGTAACGATGTTTGGCTGTATGGCCGTATGGCTGATGGCCCGTATTTGCTGGGGGGTGTCTTCGTTGCGCTGGGGGCTGGGTGGGCTCGAGCCCCACCCAGCCCCACTGACGCCTCCGCCTCTGCTTATGGTACACTGGTGGTCAAAGTTTGAAATATTATGTTTGATGAATTTTTGTACGCACAATTCATTACATGAAATAAAGAGGCAGTGGCCCACATGTAAAAGAAAATCATTGATATACTATGTACAAAATTCCCTAAAGCAAGACTATAACGTGCGGATCCCACATGTTACTAAATAGTTTTATATGCGTAACCTATCCAATATTAAACTTATTCGAAAGGATTAGTCCTAAGAAGCACAACGCGCACTCCGTCTAGAAGAAATAGGCTTAGGAAGATGAAAATCAAAAGTTATATATATATATATATATATATATATATATATATATATATATATATATATATATATATATATATATATATATATAGAGGATAGCTAGTGTACTATCGATACAGATCCCAGTGCTATAGGGTTGTGTTTGCAAAATTCGAAAATAGCTGTTGATCCAAACCGTGCATTCTATTCATCTCATTGAAATCTCACTACCCACCAAATTTTATATTTTTTGAACTTTTTCTCCTATTTATTTTGTATTTTTCAAAATCCACGATCTAATTAGTTGTGAGGCGTCCAATGAAGCTAGTTTTTGAAAATACAAAATAAATAGAAGGAAAAATTCAAAAAATATAAAATTTGGTGGGTAGTGAGATTTCAATGAGATGAATAGAATGCACGGTTTGGATCAATAGTTTCGTCTTCGAATTTTGCAAACATAACCCTATAGCACTAAGATCTGTATATCGATAGTACACTAGCCATCCTCTATATATATATATATATATATATATATATATATATATATATATATATATATATATATATATATATATATATATATATAGGGTGTTTGGCAGAGCTCCAGCTCCACCAAATTCGTGGAGTTGGAGCTATGGGTATATTTGTAACATTCTGAAACAATGGTTCAATGAAATATGCTTTTGAAAAGAATTGGAACCTGAATATAAATACCTACTCCTTGACCTTGCAAATTTATTCAAAAGAAGTAAACCAATTAGTAAATTAGTAAATTGGTTAACTGGTAATAAGTGAAAGAGTGACAGTAAAATAGTAGAAGTAACTAGGTAATAAAACTTTTACCAAAGCTTTTGTCATGCAATAGCTTTTCCAAAGACAAAAATGTGAAGTTGTAGACTCTACCAACAATTCCCCTGTTAATAATCTCTACCTAGTGACAAATTTCAGGAAAGATTATAACCATCTTATCTATTAGGAATATTCAAAACAGAATAGCCTTAATATGTATACATATATCGAACGATATCAATAAATAATAAAATGCATGAAAAGGGCCAATTTGATCTGATCACCAATAAACTAATTCGAAAATCTTACTGGAACCTTTAGTACTATTTGGAACCTAGATTAAATTCCTTATGTGTATGTGTGTGTATACATATAGAGTAAGCTGGTGGGGAATTATAACTCAAATTTGTTACCGCAGTAAGGAAAATTTTACTAGAACCTAAAGTTGGGAACCTTGAGCGTTACCTGAAGATCTGACAATCTCCTTCCTGCTCTTTTGCTATTGTCGGACGGGGGAAAGGCACAAGCAACCCGCCATCCATCCCTCTTCTCTCCCTGCGAGCGGGCCCCGGGCCCGGTTGCCAGCCTCTCCTCTCCCTCTCTTCTCTGTTCTCCCTCTCCTTTCTCTTCTCTCCCTGCGCGAACCACTGAGGTTTCGCCTCAGCGCTCCCCTCCTTTGTCCGTTGGTCGCGAGCGCCCGAGCTGGTCAAGCCTCGCTCACCTGCCCCGCGCGACCATGCCCTGCTCGGACGTGACTAGGGCCACGCCGGCTTGCCGCCATTCACGCGGGATCACTCGTTCATCCCCCTTTCGGCATTCCTCCTTTTGAACCAACTATAAAGTGCCCGAACCATCCCCACTCGCTTCCCTTTTGCTCTCTGGACTAGTCCCCAAACTCCCTCGAAGCCGAACGTCAAGGGAGCTGCGGCTTCCTCCCCATCTCCGGCCGAAGCGCCACCAAGCACTCGCGCGGCAATCCCTCTTCTCCTCCTTTCCATTCCCCGATTCCCTGGGCCGGGATGACCCCCGAGCTTCACTAATTCGTTTCCTCTCTTTGGTTTAGGTTGCCGTGCTCCCGGTTATCTTCCCCGCGGCCGGCGCCGAGCTCCTCCGCCCCCTCACCGCCATCGCCATCTCCGGTGCCGTCGCAGGCGATTGGAGACCACCTCCGGAATCCCTGTGACGCCCTCAAGCTCACTAAGCCCACCACCGAGCCCCTCCGGTCCTCCTTCGCCGCCGGTGAGCGCCGCCGTCATCCTCCTCTGCTCTAGGCGACTGACAAGCTGGCCCCGCTTGTCAGCCGCACCCTTCTCTCGTGCGGGCCGAGCCTCTGCCAGGTCGGTCCCGCCTGTCGGCGCCACGCGTATCGCGCTCTCTTTCTCTCTTTCCCTCAGACACTACCTGCCGGGCCCAGGTGTCAGCGCACTGCTTTGGGGTTGCCGTTTTGGGAAGGCACCTTCACTGTTGGGGTAAACGTATTTTCCATTTATGGAATTATCTCAACACTAGGCTTTAAAAAGCTTATAACTTCTGCAATATAAGTCCAAAAATTATGAATAAAATATGTAAATTCATGGTTTGACGTGTAGAACTAGAATATGAAATAATATTGAATTATTGTGCACTGGTTTAAATTTAAATTCAAATTTGACTTTAGGTTTGATTATGTGCTTTAAATGAAATTTGGGCAAATGAACTCCGATTCGCATGAAACCAATTTTGTTAAACTCCATGTGCTGTGAATGTTCCAAATATACAAAAACATTTAGGGTTGTCCATGCATTAGATCATTCTATCAATTGGAATCTTGCTCTAAGTGTTAATATACATATATGCATAAATTGAGGATTTAAATACTTTAAAGAATTGAAGCAACCACTTGGTGAATGACCTAAAAACAGTAGGGTAATTACTAAAATGAATATGATAGGGAGATATACTTGTTCCTTTTTCTGCACCATTTAATTGAACTGTTAATATGCTCATAGAAACCCTAGATCCATGTATAATGTGAATTAGATGAATGAACCTTGAAAACTAAAATGATCACTATTTAAGTGCCCTAAAAAGGATAGGCTACTTAATGGAATGAGAAGGCTTAGGGTAGTATGATGAATTTGTATGTAGTCTCATTAGAAACAATATTGGTACATAAGTAACCTCCTTTATCGAAAAACCCGATAGCTTGTGAGGTACTAGGATAAAACCTAGAATTGAATGCTTGATGTATGTGTTGATTCATTGTTTGACTTGCTATTTGTATTCTTTTTGCCTTATTGAATCTTCTCTCGTTGCCATGTACCGCGTTGCGATGGGTAGAATCTGACATAGTGAACGACTCCGTCCTTGAATCCGACTTTACTTTCGACGACAACGACTCGCAAGGCAAGCACCCTTTGAACATGTTGATCCCAGATTTTAAAATGCTTTCATCAATGTTTTACCTGCATGCATTGTGTTAGTAAAATGTTAATTGTGGTTAATGGTAGATATGACCCTCATAGATGGATCTCCTCAATTAAATTGCCATGTGAACCTTTGATAAACATAGAACTGGGTTTGACACATGAAAATGTGACTTGGGTAGATGTGAATAGTAATTACTCATGCTTAGCCCTGCTTAGAACGAAAACAGTAGTTCTTGGAAAATTTAAAAAGGTTGGATATGACAGTAAAGGCTACTGGTAGTTTAATAAAAATGAAAATAAAACTATGATATGGACGTGGGTGACTTATTGGCAATAGCCGGTTGTGTGAGGATGAGCTCACACGTAGTTAGGTGGAGATTGTCGTTCGGGTCGAATTAAGGACCGAACTCAGTGTTGCATGATCCAGGAATAACCGTACAACTACAATGCCGGTATGGGACAACTATAACTAATTAAGTTGCTTAAAACTGATTTTGCATGTTGGAAGGCCGTAGTAGCACGGGCTTCTGGATTTAAGTTGCTCAAAGGGGTGCCCTCACCGAGGTGTTGGGAATCACGCCTGCCGATGCAACGGTGTACGCTTTGCTATGGGGGGGAATGGATGGCAGGGATGGATTGCCGTGTGAATGATTTGTGTATCGTGACTTGGGTGCGTTGTTTCTTCCGCCATAGCAAAGGTTAACGTCACCGGGCTGGTGCAAAATCTGGGTTAAGTAATGTAAAGGTTATATATGGTTTTCCTTGCGGCACACCTAAGGAAGTGTGTTAATATGCATTGCAAAAAGGAAAAATCATTATTTGTGGGTAAAGCTGTATCACTCTGCAGAGTTAAAACTAATCGATTAGCCGCGCTCTCGGTTATGAGCACTTGGTGAACTTGCACTAATTAGAAGGTGTTTTAATAATTTTTGCTAAAATGGGAAGATAAAATTTGAATAGAAACTTACCCCGCAGATGAGCCAACATTTGACATCCGTTGGCGATGTTGGACACAGCTGTTGTGCCATGTGTTGGCAAATATAGCGGTTTTTGTGTCTAGGTTGGTATTATGATGGTTTGTGCCATGTGTTGGCCTTTGGATGGATAGTGGACATGGTTTTGATCAATTGGGATATATTGATAATGATGTTCATTACTTTACTTATTCATCAAATGTTTTTTGAATTATGCTTTCAATTACTATTCAGCATTTACTTAAAATTTTGCTTTCTGCAATCAACCATAGAGACTCACTTTGTATCAACTTGCATATATTTAGGCTTGCAAACACTTGAAGTCTTGCTGAGTACAAAATGTACTCACCCTTGCCTCGTTGTTGTTTTTAGGTGTAGAATTAGATTACTACGATGAACCGTATGTTGACGCTGGTTATGATGACAACGATCATGCTTCTATCTAGGTTATATCCCCGTCAGTTGCCTGTGAAATATGGGTAGCGGCAAACTATGGGATTATGGCTTTATCTCTTTTGGACTTGTAATATTAATGTATGAACTGCTTCCGCTACACTTGTAATATTTTGGTAATGTATGGATGTGATTTCAATTTGTGCGTATGCGTGCTGGCTACTTGATCCAGGGAACAGTACAGGATGCATACCTAGAACCTGTCTTTTGTGATAGCACCGTATCGCAGAAGGGAGGGTCTCACAAGTTGGTATTAGAGCCATACTAACCAAAAGGATAACCCTAGGTAGATTGGTCGTTGGTCGTAATCTAAAATTTTGAGTTAGACAACCTTATATTAGTGTTATGAAACCTGATATATATTACTAACCTTCCCCTGGTTATACTCTCTAATAATAATCCTCTCCTCCTCATCTATGTATTAATTGGGAAATCTGATTAAATCCCAATTAATATATAAAATGCCTTAGAGAAATTTCAATAATTCTTTGAATTTATCTAGTGCTTTTAAAAAATAAAAAATAGCAGATACCCAGAAATAATGTACGGCCGGTCTGAGAGAGCTTTGTGAAGAACACTTCTTCTTCGCTTGTTGTCTTCTGATTCAAGAACACAAGAAACAAACAAATAAAAAAATAGATGACACGTACAAAAATGTGCGACCGGCAGAGAGTGCTTCGTGAGGAAAAGTCTTCCTTGCTCCCTTTTTCGATCGCGTTCGTTGCAACTTGATAACTCCACAACTTCGCGCAGATTGCAATCTTAGCGTGTTTGCATTTGACACATTCAAATTATCACTGATATTTCGAGCTGTTGGAGATAACTCAAATATCTCTAACTACCATATCTTTTGGTATTATCCAAATAGATTGTTAGTCCTAGTCTTCTACAACTCGGACTCTTTGGCTATATAAGCCACCCCCTTGTACATGTAACCTCTTTAGTAGATTGTTTCCCGTGGTTTTTTCCCGAGAGGGTTTTTCCACGTTAAATCATTGTCTCCATTATTTTGCCGTGCTTTAAACCTAACAAGTGGTATCAGAGCTTGTGTTCAAGAACAATCCGTTGCCCCGGGAGGAGACTAATCCCGGGGCGGCACTTGCATGGCAACAATTCCAATCTACTGTCGCCAGCTGTCCTTCATCACGTCCTCCGACCGGCCCGTCTCCCCAATGCATCTGCGCCGGCCCACATCTTCAGCCGCTCTGCCCGCCGTCTTCGAGTACCACGGCCGTTCCGATCTGCGTCCGCCCGATTCTATGTTGCTTCGCCTGGCCACTGGCCCGTCGCCTCCGCCACAACCTCAAACGCGTGATGCAAAGGGTAATCTTGTGGCTAACAAGAAGGCGTGCCAACCTTGGTCTGCTCACGCATGAAGTCCATCGGTCTTGGCTCCTGGCGCGTGGGGAGAAAAGCAACCAAGGTTGCATCACATGCAGCTAATACATGCAGTCGTGACTTCCAATGAAGGCATTATTTTATCAAGGATTACATGTATAAGGGGGTGGCTTATAGCCAAAGAGTCCGAGTTGTAGAAGACTAGGACTAACAATCTATTTGGATAATACCAAAAGATATGGTAGTTAGAGATATTTGAGTTATCTCCAACAAACCTCCCCTTAACTCAAAATCCATACTGAAATTGTCTCCGGAAAACCCCAAAGGGTAATTAAGCACTGAAAGTCCAAAGGACAGTGCGAGTATGAAAGACTGGAACAGTCAATCTGGATACGTTGACCATTATGAAGGTTTTGGCAACGTTCATTTGGAATTTTATTGACATCCTGGTGGTAACATTAAGCTCTTCGGAGTTTTTTCTAGTGAAGGTTTTGCTCCAATTCAGAGAGATGAAGTATTAAAGTGCAAGAAGGAGTTTTGCTTCTTAGTGGATACTACAATGTTATTTTGTTGTCTTCGCTCAATATGAGGGGTCTACTGCAATTATACTCCATTGACAGCACATCAGTTCTTTTCATCTTGACAGTTTTTCAGGAGCAGTTTCAACCATGTTATGGATTTTCAGTAAGCAGTTTGCTGAATTTTATGTTCCAGGTGGAGCATGCCAAAAGTCCATGAGATGAGTTCTTCGCTATTTATCGACGCCACATGTGATGTCTTGGCTTATGCCGTTTTGAGCATTTATTCAGGAGGTCGATTGCAGACTCGCACTTTCATCAAGTTATGAATTGAAGACCCAGATTCTTCGCCCGCTTTGTTATAGCCGTCTTTGGTTGTTTGACTGCTCCATCGTTCTCTCGACCTACTGGTGGTTTGCTCAATTTTGCTTCGCAAGAAGTGTTTGGATTGACTGTTCCAGTCTTTCATACTCGCACTGTCCTTTGGACTTTCAGTGCTTAATTACCCTTTGGGGTTTTCCGGAGACAATTTCAGTATGGATTTTGAGTTAAGGGGAGGTTTGTTGGAGATAACTCAAATATCTCTAACTACCATATCTTTTGGTATTATCCAAATAGATTGTTAGTCCTAGTCTTCTACAACTCGGACTCTTTGGCTATATAAGCCACCCCCTTGTACATGTAATCCTTGAACCTCTTTAGTAGATTGTTTCCCGTGATTTTTTCCCGAGAGGGTTTTTCCACGTTAAATCATTGTCTCCATTATTTTGCCGTGCTTTAAACCTAACACGAGCTATAAATTGTGGAAGCTTTGAACTTCAGTCGGAGGAACTTTTAGCTGAAATTCGTGGACGTACGGTCAGATGTACTCCAAACGGGGGAATTTGGGTACTTCTAGCCAGGGTTACAAATCTTGTTTTCAATAAAATTTCGGAGGTGCCGAAATCCGAAATCTTGGCGAGATTTCGGAAATTCAAATCAAATCCGGACGGAATCTAAAATTCAAATTTTGAATCCGTTTTTTTTTATATCGGGAAATCCGAAATTTCGGTCAAAATCACCAAGATTTCGGTCCGTTTTGATCCGACCAAAAAATGGTCAAAAAACATCCAAAAATCTGGAATTTTTGGAGGATGATCTTCAACCTAAATCCAAACATATGCGGTAAAAAAAATATACAAATCTCGGCCAAAATTGACAAGATCTCAGCCGAAATCACCGTGATCTCGGCGAAATTTAAACATGCACTGTAGCATTTTGATTTATTTTTAAATTTTTTTAAACAACCAGTATTTTGTATCTCGGAGGGGTCTGAAATCCAAAATCTCGGCTGAGATTTTAGATTTCGGACCGAAATTTGAACCCTTGCTTTTAGCTGCATGTCAAAAACTTTCAGGTTTCAACTGAGAGCTCAAAACTTTCTATTGGGGGAACTTTCAACTGGATGTCAAAAAAATCGGGTGGAGAATCTTCGAAAGGGAAAGTTAGGAACTTTACACTAGAATTTGAACTTTCAACAAAAAAAATGAAAGGATTTGAAACTTGGCTCGGATATGAACTCAAATGTGGAAGGTTTCAATTCAGATTCTTTATTAAAAAAAACTTTGACCTGGCTATACGAAATTGATATTTGTTCCACTGGATGTGGCGGTGGTGATCGCTAATCGCTAGTCGTCAGCTAGAGCGGTGGTGGGTGATTTGGCGGCTCCTCGTCGGAGGTTGAAATGGCCGGAATGTCGCACACGGGCTGGGTGCACCAAGTTCCCATCGAAACATCCTCTCTTTTTCTCTCGCTATGCGTTGTCTTCAAAATCTTATTTTCCTCTTGAAAGACCCTGCTCTCTCTCTCTCTCTCTCTCTCTCTCTCTCTCTCTCTCTCTCTCTCTCTCTCACTCACTGGGTCAGCGGCGCCTGCCACGACCGCCGTGACGGCCGACGACGCCATCAGAATTCCTAGGATGGCAAGATTCTGGCGCGCGTAGGCTGGGTTGCTGGACATCCACACGCCGAGCGTGATCAGGTTGATGCCGCCGCCGATGCCAACAAAGCCGATCAGCGGGGTGGTCTTCGCCACGGCTTGCGTCGTGCTCGTGCTGAGCGAGTTGAGTGCCACTCCGGCGGCAAGCAAGGCCAGCAGGAGACCGATGGCCGACACAGAGAACCGCATCTCGCCGGCGTGATACCTGCACGTGAGAGAAAGCATGAATAGCTTTTGGCAAACGAAGCATCAGAAACATAATCAAGGTTATAGCTTCTAAACTAAAATAAGGATCCGTCCCTCTCTCGCCCGTCATGCCTCGCCTCCGCTCTCATCCAGTCACCGTGGAGATGCTGCCATGCGAACGTGCACGTCGATTAAAACTGGCAAAGCTACGCCGAGCGCGTGTGTGCTATCGAGCTCGCCGCTGCGCTGTGGGCCAGCACGCGGTGATATCGGCCCGTGTTGTGATGTAGCTGTCCGAGTGCGACGAACCCACGGAGATTGGGCTACTGGCCAGAGCGTCGAGAACTCGCCGCCAGCTTCTTCAACTTCTCGCTTCATGCTGGCGTTGCGCGGCTCGCCGAGCGCCCCGCAAACTCGACGGCAAACATCTTGCCCGGCGCGTCGAGCTTGAACTCGCCGGGGACGAGCTACTCGCCGAGAGCCTCGAGCTCGAGCTCGCCGAGCTTATGGCTGAACCCAAACAACAGCTCGCCGGGCTTGAGCTTCTTGCGAGCTCATCGAGCTCGAGCCCGCCGGGGATGAGCTTCAGAGCTTCTCGCCGAGCGGCTCGAGCTTTAGGAGCTTATGGCCGAACACCAGCTATCCGGGATTTCGGGGTCGAGCTTCTCGCCGAGTGCCTCGAGCTCGAGCATGAGGAGCTCATGGCTAAACCCGAACACCAGCTCGCGGACGTTGAGTTTCTCGCTGAGCGCCTCGAGCTCAAAATCGGAGAGTTTACGGTCGAACCCGAACACCAGCTGGCCGGGGTTGAGCTTCTTGCCGAGAGAGTCGAGCTGGAGCTTGCCGGAGACAAGCTTCTGGCCGTGCGCCTAGAGCTCATGGAGCTTATGGCCGAACCAGAGAACACCAGCTTGCAGAGGTTGAGCTTCTCGCCGAGCGTCTCGAGCTCGAGGAGCTTATGGCCGAACCCGAACACCAGCCGCCAGCCGGGGTCGAGTTTCTTGCGGGACACCAGCTAGCCGGGTTCGAGCTTCTGACCGAGCGGCAGCTCGTGCTTGCCGTCGTCGAGCATCTTGCCGAACGCGTCGAGCTCGGGTTAAGCTTCTGGCCGAGCGTGTCGAACTCGAGCTCGCCTGGCCCGAGATTCTAGCCGACCGCCTCGAGCTCGAGCTCGAGTAGCTTATCGCCAAACCCGAGAACACCACAGCTCGCCGGGGTCAAGTTTCTCGCAACGGTTGAGGAGTTGGCCTAGAGGTGGGGGTCGTGCCGGGCCGGGCCGGGCCGGCCCGGTCCGGTCCAGGCTCATCGTACTTTGGGTCGGAATCGTGCCGCGCCACGATGGCTCATCGTGCCCACCGTGCCGGCCTGACTCGTCTTTGACGAGCCCAGGCCCAGCCCATTTGCGTTTCGTGCCTGTTTCGTGCCGTACCGACCCAGACCCGACCCATTTTTCACTATTGTGACAAGCAAAGAAATAAAACACATCACTACCCCTAAACTACCTATTTTAATTACATAAGAGACTAATCACATCAACAAAATATCAAACATAAATGCAATGCTTGAAGATGCCCTGAATCAACAATATTTGCCAACTTTTAGGTCTTAATTCGTGATTTCGTGTCCGTTCGTGTCGTGTCGGCACAGGCCCGGCCCAAACAATCATGCCGGGTCGTGTCGGCACGGGCCCGGCCCAAACAATCGTGTCGGGTCGTGCCCCCTATCGTGCCCGGCACGGCCTGTGCTACAGTTGCGTGCTGGCCCGGCCCGGCATGAAACCGTGCCGTGCCAGGCTATTCACCGGGCCATCCCGTCGTGCTTCGGGCCAGCCCAAAAGAGATCGGCCCAAGTGCCCAAGTGTAACATCCCCAATTTTGGCATTCTGCTTAAATCTAATTTAAATTAAGTAAATTCAAAATTTAGATTTTTCTTGGTGTTGTAATTAACCTGGCATCTCTATCCTTCCGAAATTGGAATTCAATCCTCCTTCGTCCGAAAAATCGAATTTCCTAAATTCCTGTCCGCACCCGAAATTCCACTCGAGTTCAAAAATGCTTCAAAAATGCTCAAACCTATTGCATTAGGTTCCAAATATTCTAAAAATATTTTTGAGATTTTTCCCAAGAATTTTGGAAACCTTCTGGCATTTTATCCCTAGCGGCCTTCGTCGAATACCCTTTATTCGTCTCGGAATATTTTAAATTCCAAATTTTATCCAAATTATGTGAAACCAACTTTATTATGTTTCAAATATTCCCTAATATCTTTAGAAATTTTTCCGGGATTTTTAGACCATTTTGGCTAATTTTTCTCTCGCGCGTACCCTTTCACTTATTCTCAGCCAATGAGGTGGTGCCACGTGTCGCTACTGTAGCATCATCCTCAAGCTAGCGATCTGCTCGTTCCAGAGAAGCTCTAATGAGCTCTATTCTTGGCATGAGATTTGAAATACTCATAACTTTCCATTCAATGCTCCAAATCACGCATGGCCGGGTCCGTTGCAAAGATATCGTCGCGAGGATTCCATCCCCCACGATCTTCAGCCCTAACTCTCGCCGGAATTTGAATAGTAACGCAAAAACCGAAATCGGCTTAAATGCTCATAACTCGACTGCATCTTCTTCCTTTGCCTCTCCAACTCATTCATCCGGGAGATTGCAAAAACCAAAGCCGAACCCCGTTTTCGGTTCCGTTCCGTCGCTGTTCGTCGCTAAACTATTCTTCTTCGGAGAGTCAAACTTGATTCCGGTTGAACCATCGTGTGCGTATGGTTTCCGCGCTCCTAACCCCTCAATCGATTTTAAATTTCATCAAGTTTGGACGACGAATTTTGGAGTCGAACCTCGCCAGCCGAACCGTCGTTCTTCGTCGAATTCGTCGCCTTCGGTAACTTGTTATTCGATTCCTTGCAACCTTAGACACCTATAGATGTCCTCTAGATGATACCCCATTGTCGACGATTGGAGAACGGGCTCCCGTCGAGCTTACTTGTTGAATGGGGGATCAACAGAGCCCCGTCGTGCGGGCCAAGGAGGTCGTTCGAGCGATGCCGAGGTCGGGAGAGAAGAAAAGGGGGGACTCGGTGTTTATCCTGGTTCGGGCCTCTCACCGCCGAGATAATAGCCCTACTCCAGTGTATTGTGTTCTATCTTCGGATCCCTCCCTGTTACAGACCTTCAGGGGGGTTTAAATACTACGACTAGAGATACAAAGAAGGTAACTACCTCCTGGGATCACGCTACGTATTCATAACCGCGATCCGCCGTCCTTGATTCGCGCTTTATTTGAATTTCGGGTAAGATTTCCCTTGATCTTTGGCTGCTTAGTTGCCTCCTTCCTTCCCAGATGCGCCATTGGGCCCACCGACCAAATACCTGGGTAGGTCGTGGTCTTTACGAGCATGCTTGCTCGTGCGGGTGGTGCTTGATGTGACCGTGAGTAAAGGTGCGGACCGTATGCTCGTGGGAGGAGGAGGGATGCTCGTTTCACGCCCCCGAGCATCTTCTTTCAGTATTGTTTGGTCGATGGGCTTGGCTCTTCACGGGGGTACCGTGGACTTTTGCCAGATAGCCAATCCCCGACACCCATTTAATTCCCCAAATTTATCTTGTAATTTCTTGCAATTTTGGATTTTTGGTCATGCTCGGTTCGGTTTCCCCTGTTCGCGCCCGTGCGCGTGCCCGCCGGCCGCTTGCCGCCCGTCGCCGCCGCTCCGGTCGGCTCTCCGGCTTCGACGTCGCTTCGGCTCTGCCCGCCACCGGCGCTCCGCCGCCGACCCGCCGCCTCGCCTCGAGCCCCATGCGCCCGGGCTGAGCCAGCCGCGCGCTCCCAGCGCCGCCGCCCCTCGCCACCGCCCAAGCTGGCCATCTGTGCCGCCACCGAAGGCGCCCCGCTTGAGCCGCTCGGCCGCCACCTCCCAGCGCCACCGCCATGCCGCCGCCGCTGGGCCTGGCCACAGACCTCCTCGCCGGCGCCATGGGGAGCTTTAAGCTCCCCTGTTTCTATGGCAATGGGGAAGAACCCCAACCCAATGACAAGTGGGCCCCATTGTCATAGAGTGAACAAAAATCAGAATTCCTTGGAAAAAGAAAAGATGCTTGGGAATTTTCCCGGTTTTCCTTTTTCCAGATCTTTTCAAACTTCGAACGCTTATAACTTTTCCGTCCGAACTCCGATTGACTCCGTTTAAATTCCTAAATTCATCTAAAATCAATATCTACCTACCAGTATAAGTTTTATAATTTTTGGATTTAATTTATTTTATTGTTATTTATTCGTTGTACCGTTTGCGTGTAGCCGAGGATCCCGCCGAGTCCGCCGACCCCGCCGCCAGACTTCAAGAATTCGACATCCCCGCTGCGACTGAAGGCAAGCTCCTTGACACATTTTGATCCCATGATTACAAATGTTTTTACAATGTTTTATCACATGCATTGCTATCTTTATCATCGTATATCAAATATAGACTATTAGTTATTCCAAATTGTGATCACCCCCTTGATTATTGTTATCCATGTTTATTTGTAACCCTAGGACTCATTGTTATGTCATACTTATGTTATTGTGACAATTGTTGGTTAGAACGGTAGAAATGCTTAGTGTACAAATTGACGAAAATGACCCATGGGTGAAATTATATCAAAATTGTGATTTAAGAATTATGGTAAAATATTTGGTACTGTTTTTATAAAATAAAAACAAAAAGAAAAAGGATTTGGATTTGGATTTGGGCGGAGTGGAATGTCGGGTGGGTGCGGATTGAGCACTAGTTTGTGTAAGTACCGCCCCAAGTTAATTAAGGACTGACGCTTATGACTGTCTATTCTGAGCATAACCGTACTACCACATGTCTATAATGGTACGACCTGGTTAAATAATTTGTAGAAACCTAACTTAGACTCTCCAGTTGGTGGAATGTGAGCGCCAGATGGAGGCGAGTCGTTTTTCCCACACGGCGCAAGAGGGGGCTTCTGTACTGGGTAGAGGGAACTCTAACAGCGGTGAAACCTCAGCGGGTGGGTCGGGTTAGGCGTATACATTGTAAAGGCCTTGTCATGATCTCTCTGTCGGCACACCAAAAGAAGTGTGTTAATCCGGAGGCATTAAGAGAAGATCATGTCTTGTGGGTAAAGTTGTACACCTCTGCAGAGTTAAAACTATTCGAATAGCCGTGCCTACGGTCAAGGGCAAAGCAAAGAATGCTTTCATACTAGTAGACTTTGGTTTTTGTTTTAAAAAGAAATGATGTTTTGGGATTCGGGAGTGGTTAGAACTCTCGGATGTTTAATTGGCGGACTGAGCCAACCAGGTAGATGGAACCTGTTTTATTTCATGACGGATAGAGTCATGTGTGGATAACCTTGATTTTTTTTAAATGTGGCTGATAGAGCTTTTATACTAGTGACGGTGGATAGAACCCTCACTAAAGTATTAAATAATTCAATTGTTAAAATAATTGCTAAAACATGTTTTATGAAACTTATTATTAAGTATGGTTTGATGAAACTCAGCTTTATGCAAAAGAAACCGTATTAAGCCTTCCTTGGAAAGCCCTATATGTGCATACTTTCCCAGACTTGCTGAGTACTTCTGTACTCACATACTACACAAATTGTTGTCATCAGAAAATTACCAGGACGCCGTTGAAGACGGTGAGTTCTACGTCGAGGAGTTTGAAGAGGATCGCCAGGACAACTAAGCGCGTTCCTAGTCGTCGCCTGTGGTGTTATTCGGGTTGCCTCGCTTGTCGTTTTGTTTCCGCTGTCGTGAAATCTGGTCATGTGACCATGGTATGTAATAAATAGCCATGTGGCTGGTACTTATTGTTTATTATTTTATTTCATACTGTTTGGTAATAATTCATCACTGTCTGACTGTGTGTACTAGCAATTGATCTGGGACTAGTACAGAAATACACAGGAGGTTCTGGATAGCCGATCCGGGGTCTCACACCAAGTGCCCAAAAAAGCTCGGACCAAGTGCCCAAGTGCCCACATCATAACAATATAGTTCGTATATTGTTGAGGAATTCCTGAATTATTTTGTAAAACTTTACTAGTGCATGTGTAATGATGCATAAAACTTCCTCTTATTTAGGTAATGACTAAAGCTGTTGAAAATCACATGCCAGAAGTGAGATTGGTACAGAACTTAAAGCAACGGCAGCCAGCACCATTGCTCAAAGAGGCATTCAACTTGTTGGAACTGCGCATGGGGTGACAATTGATAACATAATTAAAAACCGTTGCTTGCAAATGCTTGTTGGTGGGATTGAGGTGCAGTTTTTCTTCGGAGTCATCTGTTCACCTAAGAGTTTTGTACGTTGTTTAAGCTTGGCATCTTCCTGAATATAACATTTAAGAAAATGATCTATCAGTTAGGGATTGAGGGGCTTGTACATTATTTTTTTCTCTTATCTCAATACCAAAAAATGACTGGAATGATTTATAGTGAAAATAGTAATCTTAAGTTTGTTACGCAGTGTGTGACTCTTGGCGAGGAAGAAGCAAAAAACGGAAAGTTCAGAAAACAATTCTTGAGAGTATGAAATAGAACCCTTGCATTCATATCAGGAACAACTGGTGACATCAGAAGATAATTTCAACGATGATTTTGGCTCCACCAGGCAAACAAAAAGCAAGTGTATGCCATCAAATGATAATTTTGACGACGATTTTGGTTATGTTAGGATAACAAAAGGCAAGACATCAGTGCCTGGAAGGTATCCCGTCTGTGTGCACACATACCAGGTAAATATGGAGATAGAAAACATGGAGTTCTGTATTGTACGTACTTTTGTAGTAGTTGTCATCAGATTAGTGTAAAAGTAATGATACAGCATTATTCTATAAGCTAACACCTGAACTGACATTACCTGCATCGCCGGCCTTCCATACCGGACTTGGAGCATTGGAGCTTGGCCTTGGAGGCGCTGGCCGCTGGGCGACTGACAGGGGAAGCACCGCCGCTTGCGGGGCAGCACTGCAGGAGGCAGCGAGTCGGCGACGGCGCAGGGGTCGACTTCCAGGCGCGGCCAGGGCGCAGAAAGCCGCAGGGGGGCGCAGGGGACGAAGGGCGCACGACGCAGGGGACGACCAGGGTTAGCAAAATCGTTTTCGGGTAGAAAATCGAGGAGTGGTCGGTACCGGTTTTTCGCGAATTTCGATCGAAATTCGAAGAAAACCGACCGGTTTGTAATTTTCAAATTTGTAATTCAAACGGTCACTTGTAAATAGGAAAACCGAGCGGTAATAGCGAAAAATCGACCGGTTTGGGTCGAAAACCGATGGGTTTGCGCGGAAAACCGAGGGCAGTACAAAAAACCTGAGAAATGCGCAAAAAACCTGAAAAAAATGTTATAAATGTGTTTAAAATATGTAAAATTATGATAAAATTCCAGCATGACTTTTTGTATATTTTAAGACTATGCCAAGTTGTAAATTACATAGTTTGCAATAGTAGCATAATGATAAAAAAAAATATGGAAAATTTCGGCATGAGCTTTGCTATATTTTAGATAATCTCAAGTTGCAAAAATGGACATTTAGCAATAATATATCAACAAATAGCATGTCATTACAATACCGTTCATGAGCCAATCGAACAAATTCACATTTTAGTGCTTTGAAAACATTAGATTAACACATTTACAAGCATGTCCATACATTCATATCGAAACAATACGCTCAAATAAGCCTTCCAAGTTGGACCTACATAAAGACTACGTTAGTACAAAATCGAGTTGCAATGATATCAAACATACAAATAAAAATATTACCTTTCAGGCTATAGGTAGTATTGTTGGCTATACACGTGGTTGGCCATATTGTACTCCTCAGTGGACATCATGACCAATCCTCGTGTAGATAGCAACTCCGCCTTGTATTCGTGCCAGCTTTGCCCCGTCCATGGGCTAGTCGTTTTCCACTGTTGGTACAACATGGCATAAAAATCAGGGTCTTGCCACTCGTACACGTATTGGGTAGGAGGTTGTGTACAAGAATCCGGGATGGCATAGTCGTATGGACGACATGAGCCATAACTCTCTTGCGTCTCAGTGACGCTACACGAGCTACCGCTATCCTTAGGTGCATCATGGCTTGCTCGATGGTTCCTCCCCCCTGCAGTAGTCGTCCTAGGTGATTGTGGAGCCCCATGGTCTTTGTCCTGTGTGGCATGAGTGTACTGGGACTCTCCTGTAAAATGTATGGGAAGCTGTGCTTCTGAGTGGGAAGTGGCATGGATCGAGGGATCACCAGCGGGCTGACCGCCATCACTGTCCGTCTTGGAGCTACTGTCATTGGATTCTTGGTATGGCGGGCTCCGACGATCCATGGGAGTGCTATCAGTTGAGTCATCACTCTCTACATTATGTGGCTTTGTGGGAAGTTTCCCCTTTCTTTTCGAGGGAGCTCTCCTTTTTTCTTGCTCCCTCGTCGACACTGCTTGGTGCTTCCTCTTTCCTATGTGAGTATCACCGATTGTTGCTTCTGCCCATTGGGGAACACTTGCTGCCCCAGTTATTGATTGTAATGCACCAGTGTCTACCGGGTCTGTCATGAGGTGTGATGGGAGGGGGGTGTCACTCTCTGTGTCCTCCTCATCAAGTAAGGGGTCAACATTAGACCTCCCTTTCTCCATCCACTGTCGGATTGGATTTTCTGCGTCACATAGTGTAAGCTCCATAAGGCGCTGGAATGGATCGTCTTCATCTGTGGACTTGTCACTTTCTTGTTGTTGGATTCTTAGCCGCAAGTTGTAGTTCACATAGACCAACTTATGGAGCTTCTTGTACGACATACGGTTGCGAACTTTGGTGTGGATGAACGTGAACGTGCTCCAATTGCGCTCACATCCGCTGGAAGAAGCGCAATGTGAAACGATACGCAATGCCAAACTCTGGAGCGTGGGTGTGTCTGAACCAAACACACCCCACCAGTGTGCTGCAAGTTGACGAAGACAACAAACACACTCCACCAGTGAGCCAACATATGAGAGTGGTACTATATTCAATATAACATAAGGAAAATACCAGGGGAAGTTTTATGATCATGGGCCATCTTTTCAGCTAGCGCACTCGAGAATGTTCCAACCTTTCTTCGAAAAAGATCAGCCTCATGAAGAGCTCGCATCGCCATATCAGTATCATCCCCTATTGCTTGAAATGCATCCCGAAGATTTGGTAAGAAGGTGTTGGTCGTACCATATGCGTAATGTGTTCGGGGATTCAAGGCGGCAGCTGCATGCAATTCGAGGAAACATGTTAGTACAAGTAGGTTTGAGTACAAGCTATTGAAGTGAAAAGAGAAGAATGTAGTACCAGCGTTCATATAAGTATCATGTGTTAGGTTGGCCATTCTAGGGTCCACGACATTCATGTATTGATGAAAAGTAGCTTGAGAGTCATGAAACAAGCTATCATATTCTTGCTTCATGATGTTATACCGCAGTATCACCTCGCTCAATATGGGAACCCTGTCTTGATCGGCAAATCGCAAGAAGGCGTACAATGGTTCCACAGATTTCACAACGGAAGTAAGGTTATCCCACCAATCTAAGCTCGAGAGGCACCCATACATATACCTCCCGTCTGTAGTATTGATAAAGCGCGACAATAGAAATTCATCCGAGGCCATCCATTGTAAGAACTTATCCTTGCGACGAAGGAAACTGTCCAAAAACATGTAGTTTGTTCCAAAGCGAGTAGCATTCCACTTGACCAACTCGCCACCAATGTGCTTCTTCATCATGGCATGAAGCTTGGAATGGTTGTAAATCTATCTAGAGATTTTTCTAGCACTCTCAATGATAGAGGCGTGGTCAGGGAACTCTCCAATTTGCTTTAGCATCAAATTAATCGTGTGGGCCACACAAGGCTGCCACACAATGTTGCGGTGCTCCTGTGCAATGAGCTTGCATGCCTTCTTGTAGTTGGCACCATTGTCCGTGACAATTTGTGTAACATTACGTGCACCCACCTCATTGACTACTAAGGCAATCTCCTGTGTCAATAAATACAATGAAAACCTCCATTACATCATGTGTACTTCAATTCAGAATAAGCGCAATAAGAGTAGGTACCTTGCGCAAGTACGTCGCGTCCTGACTTTTGCCTGTCGCGTCGACGGACTTGTGGAAGAACATGGTGCCATTGCAGTATAGCATGAAGTTGATAATGGTCATGCGTGTCGGTCCAGTCCAAGAATCACACATGATAGTTACGCCATACGTAGGCCATTCCAACTTGAATTTCTTCATCTTCTCCTGTATATCCACTTCGTTAGCGTCTAAATATTTGCCGTCTATGTCTCTCCCACTGGGTGATGGGACACCCTCGCCTATACATGAAATGAAGGATAACCATGAGAACTATATTGGATGTGTAACTCAACTCAAATTTTAAAGCTCACTTACCCCATTTTTGAGTTTCTCTCACGGTGCTAACAAAGTACGGATTATCTGCTTTCCTCCCTGCAATACCAGCTGTGTGGAAAAATTTGGCCCATGCCGAGCCAATCGCTTGTTTCGCATTCCTCCCCTTTTGTGTCCAGCTCCCAGTGTCAATCCTTGGTTGCACAGGGCCACGGGCGGAACCAAGGTGGTAATCCCCCACGGCTGGTCTGTCCCGCTGCGATGAACTCCGTAATATCCTTGGCATCAGACCACTGCCCCCTGCTCTAGCCCCTCTAGAGGTGCCACTGCCACCACCTTGCTCATACCTGCCACCTGCCGGGCTCATAAATTCTGCCTCCACCCTGGAGGCAGCCATGGCGTGCTGTAGTTGTTCCTCCTCATTAGCATCACCCGTGTACGCTTCATACACACTTCTTCTAGCCGGGGAATCCGTAGCCGCTTCTTCCATTCTAAGCCTCTCCTCCCTCCGTCCCTTCTTCTTATCAGACATCCTAGTCAGGTCGCGCAGAAAGTACTCGCGAACCTCCTTAGGGACTTGATTGCAATGGACGACATTTGTACCACGTCCTGCCAAATGGTGCTTCAATCGGGTTGCATCGCCTCCTTTCTTCTCTTTGTGACAGTACTTGCATCGAAATCCAGCACCCACTCTTTCGCCGTGCTCCCACACAACATCGCCCTGCTCTGCCATCTGCTACTACAAAATAATAACAAGTCTTGCTTCAAGTGCACAAATCATACAAAATGGTACTGCACCTAGTTAGCTATAGCAACAAAAATCAAGTATTAGTTACATAGCATTAAATGCTACATGGAAAAAGATTGCATTCAATTTTCTTAGTGTACCTCAACTGCATAGCAACATATATGGTATTGCTACTTCGGGTATACATTGCACCAAAGTAGTTACAAACTACTGCATAGCCTAATCACTAATAGGATGAGCAAACATGAATAAACCATAAACTACTGCATAGCCTAATCACTAATAGCATGAGCAAACATGAACAAACTACAACATAGCCTAATTACAAACTACTGCATAGCCTTATTAACATCAACTAAACCTTACAAACACGAATAAACTACATGCCTCCATGAATTACTTCGGTAAAAACTTGGGGCCCTACCAAATCAATCAGCAAATGAGCTAATCACTAATAGCATTCAATTTTTGTAGTGTACTCCCAACTCTTCAAAATAGTTTTGATCACTCAGTTATCGTAGTTTAGCTCAACAAAACCCTAGAAACATGAGTGAACTCCCTGCCTCCATGAAGAACTCTATGAAAACTAGGAACCCTACCAAATCAATCAGCTAATAAGCTAAGAAATAGCACTCAAAAATAGCACTTAGATGCAGGACGAAATACCTCGATTTATCCACCAAAATCGATCGGTTTGGTTCGAAAATCGCACAAATGAGCTCGAAAACCGCACAACCAACAGATCATGTAGGCTATGGTTGATTCCCCCTCTTGAGCCTCTCGATTTTCGATCGGTTCCGATCGGTTTTCGCCAGTGAAGCTCGGTTTCCTCACCGCCGCCGACCGGAACTGCAGGGGAGCGCTCGGTTTCTGCTGAGGGAGATAAGGACAAGGTGTGGCTGCGCAATAATGCGGTCGGAGGAGCCCCCAACGACCACAAAACATCAACTCCAACCGTAGTGGGCCGGCTGGGCCTATTGGGCCTGGGCTGCACAGTGACATTTCCTATTTTTACTTATTTTGAAATTCGGTTTTGGCACAAAACTAACTAATAAATTTGATTTTTCAACTCATTTTCATCCCAAAGGTTAAAACAACATTAATACTGATTTTAGGGAGCTTTTGGATAAATTTTTTCAATTTTTTCAAATTTTTTGAATTCAAATTTGAACTACGACGGTTTGCCGATCGGTTTTGCTTTGCGAGCCGATCCGGTAGGGTCGGTTTTCGCGAATTTCCTTCGAATTTCGTCGGCTTTGCTAACCCTGGGGACGACTTCAAGGCCAGGGCGAAAGGGGTGGAGGGCGCAGCGGCCGGCTTCCAGGCGCAGAGGGCGGCAGTGTGAGGAGCACCAGCGGGCGAGCACGAGGGAGGAACTGAGGAATGACTATAATGCTGCTCGCCTTTGGGCCACCGAGCCTCGGGCCATCCACTCGGCTGCAAAACTCCACTAATATTTGGGCTAGGCCTCGGACCACGACCCCACTGGCCCAAAACAAAGAACCAACAATCTTAACAGATCACCAACCAAAATAGTTAAGATAGGTTGGATCTTAGACCATCTCCAACCATATTCCCTTCGTTTCATTCCCTTTCTTATTCCCTTTCCTCATTCTCATTCCCTTTGTTTGCCCTCATCTCCAACAGATTCCCTTTAAAGGGAATTGTATAGGGAAAGGAGAGAGAATCCCTTGCTAGAGGGAATGGGAGAAAGAATTCCTTCACGAAGGGAATGCTGAAGGGAATCTGTTGGAGCACTGAAGGGAATAGGAATTCCTTCACTGAGGGAAAGGGAGAGGGGAAGGGACACGGTTGTAGATGGTCTTAGGAGTTAGCACCATAATAATAAGATAATGCCTGTCTAATTTTGTGAGATCAAGGGAGGAAGTCTTCAAACTGATCGAGACTCGAGAGTACCTGTTAGCGCAAGGAGAGAGAGGAGAGGACTTGCTGGCGTGAGATAGTGGGCAGGATGCAGCTAGATGAGAACATATTTATACACCAATAAACCCTTCTCGTTTACTGACCAGGGGAAGAAAATAAATTCGGTGAGGAGGTGTACAAATTTTTTCCGATGCATACTTGATGCTAATTAATGCCACGTGGACAATCCTGCAATCTAACGCCACAACATTAAGTGATGACTTCGAACTCACATCCTCACTTAATTCGATGCAAATTTGGTTGCTTAAACTCACCTCCTCACTTAATGTCGTGGTGTTGGATTACAGGATTATCCACGTGACATCAATCGTGTCAGGTATGCATGAAAAAGAGTTTACCCACTTTCTCCAAATTTATTTCCCAGGAGAAACCCCACCTCCTTTTGTTCTAGAAATGTGTGATTGGTTTATTTGGCTCGCTCAATTGGCTGATAAGTCCGGTTCTGTAGTAAATCCTCGCTGTACGTTTGGGAAAAAACAGGGGCTTTTGCAATTCTATATACGAAGCCGTAGTTTACAGGTACCAACCACAATCTGCATGAAAACTTATTGTATTTATTTATTTTTAACCAGATTAATGCCATATGGATAATCCTGCAATCCAACGCCACGACATTAAGTGAGGACTTTAAACTCACCTTCTCACTTAATTCGATACAAATTTGGTTGCTTGAACTCACCTCCTCACATAATGTCTGTTGGATCGGTTCAAAGATCAATCATGCGATCGAGCTTCGACGACAATGAAGAACATGCATGCAACTCACGATCTAGCTCATACACGACTAGAAACTCAGCTTCTGTTTGCCTGAAGTCGTAGCAACTCACGCACGGAAGAAGTTCTTCTTTGCTGCATGCAACTAATCTTATTGCTTTGCTTGCATTGGCTCTTTATTTCTATGCTCGTTGCACGTTGGCTTGATTACAAAACTCTTGTGTTTACCCAGCTTATAAAGCATAGCCTGGGCCATAAGAACAAGA
Source organism: Rhipidocladum racemiflorum (assembly GCA_036346355.1). Taxonomy (NCBI): domain Eukaryota; kingdom Viridiplantae; phylum Streptophyta; class Magnoliopsida; order Poales; family Poaceae; genus Rhipidocladum; species Rhipidocladum racemiflorum. The sequence continues at coordinate 5,777,138 of CM070583.1, forward strand.
CTCGTATTCGGACACATACTGCTTAGACTCTACTCGGTCACGGCAACGGAGACAACTCAGACACATACTCCGTATAGGATACGGCGACGTATACAAAATTAGCTCCAACAATATCGTGGTGCTGGATTGCAAGATTATCCACGTGGCATCAATCAATATCAGATATGCACGAAAAGGAGTTTGCTCACCTTCTCCATCAAATTTATTTCCGAGAGGAAACCCCACCTCCTTTTGTTCTAGAAAGGAACTCATCCGCCTTTTGTTCTAGAAAGGAACTCATACCGATGAGCGCGATGAATCCTACTTCCATACTCGTTTTTACCCTCTGAAAAGAAACAGAACCCACATTCATTTAATAATAAAAGTCAAAGTCTTCATCGCCACGTAAATGTTGGAGCCTTATGATTAACTAGTTATGGATGCGCGCGATGCCGCGCCGTGCGAAATTTGATCTAAATTTTTTATCCTGAAAAATAACCGACGTAAGGACCTAAACGCAATTTATTTTTTTCGGATAGACTTTTGACAAAAAAGATGATGTGGCCGGCTGGCTGCTCCATAAATCTTCTAGGCATAATAGATATATTTTCTCGGAAAAAACGGAGAAATGATCTTCTTTTGGCGAGTTCAACACTTTATACGTTCACCGGTGAATAATACATGTTTCGAAAAATACTATAGATCGAGCTGCAAAAGAAAATATAGAGATACAGATCTACACATATTTCATACTCCGGAAAATATTAGGAATTGAGTTACAAAAAAAAAATAGAGAGATAAAGTTATACACGTATTTCTTTTGACGAATTCGGTTAACACTCTCTTACCCAGTCAACCTTTTTTTGTCGAGTTTAACACTATATATGTTAACCGGGTAATAATACATGTTCCAAAAATTATTAGAGATGACCACCTTCTTTTGTCGAGTCTAACACTCTATGCGTTCACCGAGTAATAATACATGTTTCGAAAAATATTAGAGATCGAGTTGGAAAATCGAGTTGGGAAAAAGGTCTAGGGATGGAGATGCACACATATTTCTGCTGACAAAAACTTTTTTCTGGGTAAAACGGAGAAAGGACCTGCACGTAAGGAGAGAGGACCTGTTTGTTATGTTTTTGGACTTGACCCTTATCCCGAAAAATTAAAAAAGGGCTTATTCGTGATTTGTATTTAACGGTAGTTTTATTTCGTAAAACAACGAACGAGGGACCTGAACGCGATTCGGAAACGATTTTCTTCCCCTCACAAAAAATCAAGAAGGACCTTTCCGTAACTTGCAGGAATCTATCCGTAATTTAAAGGAAATAGAGGTTTTTTTGTGAAATGCCGGGAGTGACAGGTGGACGGGCTGGGTGAGCTCCATTCTGTTTGTTTATAATAGATGTAGTACTATGGTTAACTACTGGTACTCTCTCCGTTGGAATATTCCTGGATCTTAGCTTCCTAGGCATCTGTTTGCACCAAAATTTAGCATATATGGAAAATATCGGCCCAATTCGGAAAAGATTATGGCGCCGTTGAGATAGGGAGATATACCACACCCGACAAGGAATCAGTTGCCAAACGGGAAGAAATCAGATCGAGGCCAATATGAACTCGGTTGTCGTATCCATACCGGACTCGGATCGGCTGGGGCATATATAAGGAGCCGCACCAGAAGATCAAAAAATCATCAACCCACCAATCAACACAATCCTATTTACAATTTTCCTGTTTCATTTAGTTTTCGTAGCAATCTTTCCTCTGTAAGTCATCGAGATTAATAAAAGTTGTGCATCGCCGATTTGTTGCTCTCGTCGACTTGTTCCTCAAGTTCGATCTGCTTTGCTTATTGCGCATCGCCTTTCAAAGTCGATCTACCTTTACCTCGGATTAGCCCTAATCGTCTAGTCTAGTTATCCCATCATCGGCCCCTAGCCGATCGGTGTTAAGCCGATAATTGTTGTTATCAGCTGGTTGAACTCACCTTGTCAATTTCAGGTCAAATTGACTGGCACGCTTTCAAACCTGGTGTTTGCCCTGCGTGTTCAAAGCTAAGAACCCTTCGTCACGTTTTTAGCGCGAACATATTTTGGCACGCCCGGTGGGACCGAAGGAAGTCGATCATGTCGTCGACTGGAAAATCCACAGCTACCACCGACATCAATACAGATGCAATAATCGCACTTACACTAGCCGATTTAACTCCTGAGTAGCAAAAATAAATTGAAGATGGAAAGGCAACAATGGAAGAGATGGTGTTGAAATGCTTCCAGAAAACACGGCGAGGAGTCACTCAAAAGGTTGCACTTCCAACAATCAATTCTATCGGCGATTCCCCTGCTGACCCGGTAAGCCGATACATACCTGGCCAGGCTGACTTGTCCAGTATGATTGTGCAGTCTGTGCATCACGCGCTGATCAATCAATCATCGGCACTAGTTTCCACACTAAAGCCTATGATCGAAAATAGTGTCAAGACGATTGCTCCGGAGTTGGCCGTATCGGGGAGTCTGTTAGACTCGTTACAGTCCCTACCAACGTACCCAGTATACTCGATACCACCAAATACTAACACAGTAAACGCGTCGGCTCCAATACCCCTAATGATGCCGACCCAACCTACTGTGTTAAAACCTAGTACTCATGTAGACGGGATTGCACATTACCACGGGCACACAGATGGGGCAAAGCTGAACACAAACTTACCTAACGTCCCCTCGGCCAGTGGGTTCGGTCAATTGGCTTCTCGGCCGATTGAAATAGGTAAAGTTTCTCAATTCCAAGGGACTGCGCACAGAAACCAGGCACCACACAAAGTAGTCTCATATGTTGAACCTTTTCTGCCCGTACCCGAAGTATCGGCTGTAAGAAACAACAATCATGACCAATTACCCAGGCATCCAGTGATGCGGGTCGGCCGACAACCCGAGTTCGCACTCGGGGGGCAGGGCGTAAACTACGATAACTGGCCAGGCCATATAGTACCACAAGCCGATAATGTCAATTGGGCGGAGCAAATCGCTACTGTATTAAGGGAGCAGTTTGGTTTGCAGCCCAAGGGGAGGGTTATCGGATATAGGAAACCATACCCAGATTATATTGATCGCATGGCTTACCCACATAACTATAGGATCCCAGAATTTTTCGGGCGATGATGCCGTAACCACTTTAGAACATGTCGGACGATTCATTGCTCAATGCGGTGAAGCAGCTCAGTCCGACGGATTAAAAATTAGATTGTTCCCGTTGTCTCTGTCAGGAACAGCGTTTACATGGTTCACCAATTTACCACCAAATTCGGTCCATGTTTGGAACGATTTGGAAAGTCGAATTCACGAATACTTCTTCTCTGGGACCACTGAACTAAGGATTTATGATCTAAGTTCGGTCAGGCAGAAATTTGGCGAGTCTGTTTCCGATTACATTAGGAGGTTCAGAGACGTGCGAAATAGATGCTTTAGTATTATGTTGCCCGATGACCAATTGGCCGATTTGGCGTTTTAAGGGTTAATTCCGCCTCTGAAAGAGAAATTTGCGGGGCAGGGATTCACTGACTTAGGTCATTTGCTCCATCGTTTATCGGCACAAGAAAGCTGATATTCAGATAAAGGGTTTAAGGATAAATTTAGGGCAAATAATAGCGAAAAGGGTAAAGTAAATATGGTCGAGTGTAGTTCAACTGGAACATCCGAAGACGACGAAGCAGATGTAAATATAGCCGAGTGGACTAAGGGTCCAAAGAAGCCACTTGTTTGCTCTTGGCTTAAACCAACGAAGAACAAAGCGGAGGTCAAATATTCCTCTGATGTGTCAAAATGCGATAGGATGTTTGATTTGTTGTTGCAGGAGAAACTTATAAAATTACCAGAAGGGCATGCCATTCCATCGGCTGATGAGATCAAAAAACGAAGATATTGCAAGTGGCATCATTCTTTTTCACACAATACTAACGACTGTAATGTTTTTCGGCAACAGATTCAGTCGGCTATTGCTGATGGGCGATTGAAGTTTGCAGACGAATCGGCTATGCAGATAGATGTGAGTCCTTTCCAAATCAACATGGTTCAATGCTCAGGGAAAGGAAAAGAACCTATGGAAGAAGATAGCAAGCCGACGCAGAAAGTTGAAGTCCGATCCAGCACTAATGGGGACGAAACAGTGCAGATTACCATCGGCTCAATACAAATAGAAGCCGACCGTAGTGGTCGAAGCTCGAGGACCGTGAAGCCGAAGGGAGAATTAGAGATTAGAAAATGGTACAAGGTAGAGAGAACTTCGCTAAGAAGACCCAATCTCAAACCTAAACCAACCTTCTCTCAACTCTTGGAAAAATACGGAAAGATAAGCTATCGGCGGCAAAGTTACCGTCGGCCAGGCTATTTCCATCGGTCAAATACCTACCAGTCAAACGAGCTTTATCGAACGGATGGCTATTATCGGCCAAGCAGCGAAGAAGAAGCTCATTGGCGATGTCCCTTCTGGCAGTTTTGCTGGGAGAAGGGGATGACCCTACCCACAGTACAGTCATGCCCCATGCAACACCCATTCAGAGATCGATCAACCCGGTCGGCCAAGGATAGGTTGTCCAAGCCAGTACGTGACCGGCTAGGGTCAGAAAACAGAAGGCCAGTCCACGAGAGGTTGTCAATACCAGACAAGGGCGAATCCTCCAAGACCCCCCAAACACCAATTTCCGATACTACTGCTGAGCCAGAATCTAGTGGCGAAGTGAGTAATCTGGCTGGAAAAATCCGAAAGCCGATTGAACCCAAGCCAAGGTGGTGTCCCTTGGGCCTTAGCAAATCACAGCGCAGACGTCTCCAACGACTAAAGGCACAGGAAGAAAGAGAGACCAAAGCAGAAAGAGAACGAGATCAGATTTTCAATAAACTATGGCCAATACCCGCCACAAGACAGGAATGGAAGAAGAAAGATCAAGCCGATAGTGATTCAGATCAATCGGTTGATTCCGGATCTCCGATGATTAGAGACGACACACCACCGATGGATATCAACATGGTATTCACATTACCCACGGAATTCGGGACTGAGGTGGAATCGACCGAGGGGGTGTTCGCCCAGTTGTGCCTTGGTGCACAGGATGTCGTATTCGAGAAACCTCAGGACATGCATCGGCATTTAAAGCCGTTGTATCTCAAAGGGTATATCAATGGCCGACCGATATCAAGGATGTTAGTCGACGGCGGAGAAACAGTAAACCTAATGCCTTTAGGCACCTTCAGAAAGTTGGGTAAAGCCGACGAAGACTTGATCAAAACCAACATGGTGTTGAACGATTTCACGGGAGACCCCACCGAAGCAAAAGGTGTGATGATGACAGAATTAACAGTCGGTAATAAAACATTGCCGACTGCGTTCTTTGTGATCGAGGCTAAAGGCAGTTACAGCGTGCTTCTCGGACGAGATTGGATCCACGCTAATTGCTGCATTCCGTCAACTATATATCATAAGCTTGTACAGTGGAATAATGACGAAGTTGAAGTCGTATCGGCCGACACATCGGCTCATATCGCCATGTCCAGCCCTGATGCTAACTGGCAACACGAAGAAGCCGAATGCATATCAGGAAAGTTTTTGGACGATTGCAATTTCATCTGCATTGGGAAATCAGGTTTAAAGCCGATTAGCGTCAAACCCAATACGTTTGATCAGACAGACGAAGTTGTGAGAAGATGGAGTCCAAAACAGTAGCAAAATTACAGGAAAGGATGAGGATCTATCGGCGAGAAATAGAATACGAAGAAGCTATCGAAGACTTCAAAGAAGAAAGACGAGGGCAAGAATTTACCTCCGTCGATCTGCTCGAGGAAGTTGACATCGAAAAAAGCGATAGGAAAAGACCAACTTATGTAAGTGCTAAACTAGATCCAGAATATGAAGCAAAGTTGGTCGACATACTCAGAAAATATATTGATTGTTTTGCATGGGAATACTACGAGATGCCTGGTTTAAGCCGACAGCTTGTCGAACATCGGCTACCCATAAAGGTTGGGTATCGGCCGTTTAAACAAAACCCGAGACGATTTAACCCTACCCTATACGATGCCATAAAAGAAGAGGTAGAACGATTGCTAGAAGCCAACTTTATCAGGCCTTGCCGATACCCCGAGTGGGTTTCAAATATCGTTCCTATGAAGAAGAAAATCGGTAAGCTACGAGTATGCGTATACTTTAGAGATTTGAATAAAGCTACGCCAAAAGATGAGTATCCGATGCCAATAGCCGATATGCTTATCGATGCTGCATCCGGGAATAAAATCATAAGCTTCCTCGATGGAAATGCCGAGTATAATCAAATATTTATGGCTGAAGTCGATATACCCAAAAACGCCTTTAGGTGCCTAGGGGCTTTGGGGCTCTACGAATGGATTGTTATGACATTCGGCTTGAAAAATGCTGTTGTCACGTACCAACGTGCTACGAACCATATTTTTCACAATTTAATTGGCCATACGATAGAAATTTATATCGACGATGTTGTCGTGAAATCAAAAGAGAATTGGCAACACTTAGCCGATTTGGAAAAAATGTTTGAGAGCACAAGGGCACATGAGCTGAAGATGAATCCACTCAAATGCGCTTTTGGGGTATCGGCTGGACAATTCCTCAGGTTCACCGTGCATGAAAAGGGGATTGAAGTAAATCAAGCAAAAGTTAAAGCTATAGTCGATACTAAGCCACCGACAAACAAAAAAGAGTTACAGATATTGATCGGCAAGATCAATTACCTGCGACGCTTCATTTCAAATTTGTCCGGTCGAATTCGCGCCTTCACCCCATTGTTGAAACTAAAAGAAAACCAAGAGTTTGTGTGGGGAGCCGATCAGCAGAAAGATTTTCATGATATAAAAGGCTATCTGATGAAACCTCCGATTTTGGTTGCGCCAAAGAGTGATTTACCCTTCAGAATGTACATATCGGTTGAAGAAGAAGCAATAGGAGCCGTCCTGACGCAAGAAGCTCATGGCAAAGAACAAGTCATATTCTATTTAAGCCGACGACTTTTGGATGCTGAAATCAGGTACCCCCTTGTGGAAAAGTTATCTTGTCTTTGTATTTCTCTTGTACAAAATTGAGGCACTACATCTTGACATCAAGATGCACTATATTATGTAAAACCGACATCATTAAGTACATACTATCCACACCAATTCTACGAGGTCGACTCGGCAAATGGGCGTATGCTTTAACCGAGTTCGACCAAACACACGAATCGGCTAAGTCCATCAAAGGATAGGTTATAGCCGATTTTTTCACAGGGAGTGCCACACTAACTGGGGTGGCCGATATCACTCCTTGGCAACTGTACTTCGACGGATCAGTCTGCCTGTGTAACATCCTCATTTTCACCTTCTGGAGAAAAACCTAATTTAAATAAAGTAAATTCAAAATTGGAGTTTACATGGTGTTTATATTAACCTGGCATCCAGTCCCCTCCAAAATCGGGATTTAATTCCCCTCCGGTCGAAAAATCGATTTTCCGGTTCCCGCTGGTACCCGAAATTTCACCCGAGTCCAAAAATGCTCCAAAAATCCCCAAACCACTTCAATTGTGTCCCAAATATTCGAAAATGATTTTAGGAATCTTTCCCCGGATTTTTGGACCTCTGTTCCTATTTTATCTCGCGCGGCTTTTGTTTAATGCCTGCGATCCGCGCCCGAATATTTAATTCCACAAATTTTATCCAAATTCAGCGGAACCAATTTTATTGGGTCCCAAATATTCTAAAATGGCTCTAGAAATTTTTTCGGAAGTTTTAGACAATTTTTCCTAATTTTTCTCTAGGGCGGTTTATTCGCGTAATTGAGAACCAATGAGGGAGCGCCACGTGTCACTGCGACAGGACCTTTCTTCTACCTTGGGCCATGGCAAACAACAGAGAAGAACTCCAAGCCTCAACAATGGATGTCCTCTCTTTAATCCACCACAACTCTCTCCACGTAACTCCAAATTGATCACGGCCGGTTCCGTTGGATTTGTAGCGGCGATCTCTTGCCATTCCCCACCATCACTCGCCGCCAGTCTCGCCGGAATTTGCACGAACGGTCAAAAACCGAAATGGACATAAATGCTCATAACTCGGCCGTTTCAACTCGGTTCCGCGCGATTCCGCTCCCAATCTCTCCGTATAAGAACCCCCGTCCCGGTGGTAGGAGCCTCCTTTGGCCTCTCCCGTTCGTTCATCCACTAGAGCAAGAAAATCGACGCCGAGTCCTCTTTTTGGTGTTCTTCGTGTTCTTGCTTGTAGATCTCTTTCCGGTAAGCCATTCTTCGTGCCACTTGGTTCCTTGTGACCGTGATTGAGTCTAGAGTCTAACCCGACAATCGATTTTAGGTTTCATCAAGTTTTGGAGGCGAATTTCGAGTTTTGTCGGTTCGACCGGAGCTCCGTTCGTCGCCAAATTCATCGCCTCCGGTGAGAATCAACTCAATTCATTCCTCCTATGAGTCCCTAAGGATGTAATCTAGTGAATCCATGCTTTTGTTTGATCAAAATCCATGCGAAATTGGGTGAAAAATTCGGGTTTTTGGAATTTCGCGTGCTCTCTGTTTTTGGAGAGCATTGGGCTCGTGCGTGCGTGGGCTTGCGCCGCCGCCGCCGCCGCCGCTGCCGCTCGCCGCCCACGCCTCCGCACAGCCTCCACGCTGCCGCCGCTGCCGCCCACCCTCGCCGGCCGGCCCCCCTTCCCTTCCTCCACCCCAAAGCTTCATCCCCCTCCCATGGCTCCCATGGCATGAGCAAGCTAGAAGAAGGTCAATAGAGTATGACAAGTGGGGCCCACCCTCCATAGACACAAGCCTTTTTCCAAAATTCAGAAAAGGAAAAGAAAAAGGGAAGGAATATTCCCGAATATTCCCGATTTTCCAATTTTTCGAAATTCAAACTTCGGACGCTCATAACTTCTCCGTCCGAACTCCGTTTGGCTCCATTCAAATTTCTAAATTCATCTAAAATCAAGATCTACCTGCCAGTATTATTTTTGTAATTTTTAGATTTTATTTATTTTCTTGTATTTATTTATTGCCTCGATTTGCGCGTAGCCAAGGACCCCGACGCGACCGCCGACCCCGCCGCCGAACTTTCTTCGTTCGATGACGTACCCGCAACTGAAGGCAAGTCTCCTTTACGCATATTGATCCCAAGTTTATAAACCTGTTTTAAATGTTTTATACAATTGCATGCTATGTTTTATCGTATTTCAAGTATAAGGGTATAGTTAGTCCGAATTGTAATTTCCTCCTTTGTGATTGACATCCCTATTACTTGTAACCCTAGGACCTTGTTTATACCATGCTTATGCTTATATGGTATCCTTTGTTACATAATACGGTAGAATTGCTTAGGATCTTTATCGATGAAAACAACCCATGGGTGGGGTTACTCAAAATTTATGATTTCAAGTATGATTTAGAAATTATTATTATGATTATGGTACTGATTTTCTAAAATAAAAAGAAAAGGAAAAATGGTTTGGACTTGGGCGGATTGGATTGTCGGGTGGGTGCGGATGGAGCACTAGTTGTCTTGTGCAAGTACCGCCCCAAGTCAATTAAGGACCGACGCTTGTGATTGTCCATTCTAAGCATAACTGTACTACCACATGTCTATAATGGTACGACCTGGCTAACTAATTTGTAGAAACCTAATTTAGACTCACCACTCGGTTGAATGTGAGTGCTGGATAGAGGCAATGTCGTTTTTCTCACACGGCGCAAGAGGGGGCTTCTGTACTGGGCGGATGGAACCCTAACAGCGGTGAAACCTCAGCGGGTGGGTCGAATTAGGCGGATACATTGTAACGGCCTTGTCATGATCTCTCTGCCGGCACACCAAAGGAAGTGTGTTAATAGCTTGGCATTAAGAGACGATCATGTCTTGTGGCTAAAGTTGTACACCTCTGCAGAGTTAAAACTATTCGAATAGCCGTGCCTACGGTCAAGGGCAAAGCGAAGAATGCTTTCATATTGGTAGACTTTGATTTTGGTTTAAAAACTAAAAAGTGTTTTGTTTTGGGATTCGGGAGTGGTTAGAACTCTCGGATGTTGTTTGGCGGATAGAGCCAACCGGGTGGAAAGAACCTGTTTTGTACTTGACGGATGGAGTCATATGATTAACCTTGCTCTTTTAAACCTGGGCGGATAGAGCCTTTATATTAGTGATGGTGGATAGAACCTCACTACAATATTAAATAATTCAATTATTAAAAAGAATTGTAAAAGATGCTTTGTGAAAATTCTTACTTAAGTATGGTTTAATAAAATTTGGCTTTATACAAATGAACACTATTAAGCTTCCTTTGGAAAGTCCCACATGATCATACTTTTCCCGACTTGCTGAGTACTTTTGTACTCACGTGCTACATCAACTTGTCATCATCAGAGAATTATCAAGACGTAGCTGAGGAGGGCAAGTTCTACCCCGAGGAGTTCGAGGAGGATTGTCAGGAGAACTAGTTGCATTTCTAGTCGTCGCCTGTGGCGTTGTGGTGTTCACTTGGTTTTGCTTTCATTTTCCGCTGTCGTGTCTCTGGTCTTTGGACCGAGTATTGTAATAAGTGGCCATGTGGCCCATACTTGAATATTTATGTTACAATTTTCGTTATGTTCGGCAATGAAGTATCACTGTGACTGTGTGTACTAGCTACTGATCTGGGACTAGTACGGAAATACACAGGAGATTTCGGATAGCTGATCCGGGGTCTCACAGCCAGGAGGGTGAAGGCATCGGCATAGTGCTAATCTCACCAAAAGGGCAGAAATTTGAATCCATGTATCGGCTTAATAGTAAATGTTCTAATAATCAAGCAGAATATGAAGTGTTGCTCAAGGGGTTACAATTGCTAGAAAGCATGGGGGTAGGAGACGTAGAAGCACTTTGGGGATTCAATGTTGATCATACAACAGGTTAAGGGTGAATACCGATGCAATGACGAGGTACTGGCCCAGTACTTGCATCAATGCCTCCAAGTTATAGGAACATTCACGACATTATCCATAAAACATATCTCTAGGGGGATCAATGATAAGGCAAACCTATTAGCACAACGGTCATCAAGGTACAAAAGCAGAAGCCGACAGGAATCGACCGAGTCAAGTGAGTCGGTTATGTGTGTTGAACCTGTCGACTGGAGAACAGAAGTAAGGAATTACTTATTGGATCCGTCTAAGCCGACTGAACGAAAAGTCCGGCAGAAGGCATTAAAATATGTCATACTGGAGGACACATTGTATTTTCGAACCATGGAGGGTTTGTTGCTAAGGTGCCTGGGGGCTGAGGAGGCCAATGTAGCAATGGGAGAAGTCCACGAAGGAATTTGTGGGTCGCACCAATTGGCTCACAAAATGAAATGGATGCTAAGGCGGACGGGATACTTTTGGTCGACGATGTTGGAAGATTGCTTCAAGTATTACAAAGGATGTCAAACATGCCAAAAGTTTGGTAACATACAGTCGGTGCCAGCGTCAGCATTACTGTCGGGGATTGGCTATCTGGCAAAAGACCACGGTACCCCCATGGAAAGATGAGCACCACCGACCAGGCAGCACTGAAAGAAGATGCTCGGGAGAATGAAACGAGCATCCCTCCGAGCATACGCGTCCACGCCTTTACTCGCGGCAATGCCAAACGCCCCCCACCCCCACGAGCAAACATGCTCGTGGAGACCATGACCTACTCAGGTGTTTGGTCTGTGGGCCCGGCGAGCGCTACGAGAAAGGAAGGAGACAACCAATTAGTTGAAGTTCGAGGGAAATCTTACCCGAAATTCAAACAGCGCACGAATCAAGGACGGCGGATCACGAATACGGGTACATAGCGTGATCCCAGGAGGTAGTTGCCTTCTTTGTACCTATAGTCGTAGTATTTAAACCCCCCTGAAGATCTGTAACAGGGGGGAAAGAGAGATAGAACACAATACACTGGAGTAGGGCTATTATCTCGGCAGAGAGAGGCCCGAACCAGGATAAAACACAGTGTCCCCCTTTCTCCCGACCTGGCATCGCTCGAACTACCTCCTCGGTCCTGCACGACGGGCTCGCTGATCCCCATTCAACAAGTAAGCTCGGCGGGAGCCCGTTCTCCAATCGTCGACAGCTGGTGCCGTCCGTGGTGACGACAGCTTGATTCCCGTGCGGATCAAGATCCTCGAGGATGCCGAACTCGGGAGATACTCGGAATCTTTGTGACTTCGACGACGTCGAAGACGACGACATGTATTACGCCGGCGACGGCGTGGCGGCGTGACCGATCCCATCGGTCACACCGAGTCCGGGAGCTCTTCCCCGAACCCTGGGATGCGAGGGTAGACCCTCCGTTCTCTAGACATTACCCTCGGAGACCGCGAGGATGACTATGACGGACTCTACGATGGCCTGGATATACCAGACGACCTAGAGTTCGACCGAGAGACTACATCTCAAGGGGATACGATGATGTCCCCGTCGCATTCATCTCACTCTCGTCACGTCAACATGGCCTGGAGCCGTACCGAGCCCGAGGGACGATCCTCGGACGCTGCTAAATGCGATCACTATGAGGCGGCCAGGCTCCACCTAGAGGCGTCTTTGGGAAAGACCCTCGCGAGCATACGCCGCTAGGCGAAAGGGAGGCGCGCTTCCGCGGAAAGGAACTCTCGCGAGTACCGAACCCCCGATCGCGTCCCGGAACGCCGCCATAGCTCGACGCCGCCAATTCACCAGAAACGAGAACGGCTACAGGCCTTGGCGGCGGTCGTACGCGACCTACGCAGTTTTCCTGAGCAAGTGGACCTAGAGGCCGTAGGCAAGGTCGTGGCCGAAGATCTGGAGAGGCTTGCCGCTGAACTAAAAGTCTCGGATCCTCCCCACGACCGGGATGCCCGGAGTATTTCCCGGGACCATCACAGACGCTCCCCCGTGCGTTCGCGCAGAGATGAATCTCGGAGCCATGCTCGGAGATCGCCCCAGACCACTAATCTGATCCGGGAAAAGCCCCGGGTCAGTCCCAGAGCAACCTCGGAGCGACACCTCTACAATCATCCGGATTACGAGCGTTCTGAACGCTCCACGACCAAGCAGTCGACGACACGACCGACGCATGAAGTCTTCTCTCGACTCGGCCCGTGAACGGGGCGTTGGGCGGAAGACCCGCGCTGAGGATGCTATGACCGAGGGTTTCACCGCGAAACCCCGAGCTTCGGCTGCCAGGCCATCACGGGCTCTCTCCGTAATGTCGCATGGCCGAACAGGTTCAAGCCCGGCCACATCGAGAGGTTCAACGGGACCCAGAACCCGGATGAATTTCTCTCAATATATACCACCGCCATCCTCGCCGCCGGAGGCGATGAAAGGGTGATGGCGAATTATCTGCCGACGGTTCTGGACGGAACTGCTCGCACATGGCTCTTTAACCAAAAGGAGGGTTCCATACGATCCTGGGGGCAGCTCAGCACCGTGCTCCGAGCAAATTTCCAGAGCTGTTACATCCGCCCGGGAAAGGAGCGCGACCTGGAGCGCTTGATACAGACGGATGGAGAAACCCTGCGACAGTTCGTCCAGAGGTTCATCCAGGTCCGGAGCTCGATCCCGAACATATCGGACGAGGCCGTCGTCCGAGCTTTCAAGTTCGGGGTACGGGACGTGCGCTTCACGCAGGACCTGGAGATCCATCCGGATTTGATGGCAAACGAGCTTTTCCGAATGGCTGATCGGTATGCCAACGCGGATGAGGCCGTCCAGTGGAAGAAAATGTTGGATGAAGGAAAGCTGCCACCTCAGCCCGGGCTAGAAACCTCCGCTAGTAAAAAGGGCTCGAATTCTGTGGATAAGAAGATCAAGAAGAAGAACAAAAAGCAGCTCCCACCGGGCATGGTTGCCGCGGTGGAACAACAACAGCCCCGAGCAACCCAGCCGCAGCGCCGGGGGTTTAACGCTCGAGGGAGAGGACAACCACACAGGCCTCGTGACCGAGGTGGTCAGGCAGATCAACGAGGCGAACTCTACTGTCCGCTTCACCAGGCACACGGGCACGACCTACGGAATTGCCGAACGTGGACCTACCGCCTGGAGCAGTTCTACAGCGGCAGGGGTCCCACGCCGTCGCTTCCAGAGCAGGGTGAAAATGGCAAGGGCAAGCAGCCCGTCGAAGAAAGCGAAGACGGCATGGAATATCAAGAACCTCAGAACCACATCGCAGTTATCTTCGGGGGCTCCTCAGCCTATAAATCTCGCCGGGACTTAAAGGACGCTGCGAGGGAAGTGCACCATATCACCCAGGGTAAGCCGCCAGTGCAGCAACTCAAATGGTCCGAGTTGTCTCTCACCTTCTCCAAGGACGATTGTCCCCTTGGAATGACCAAACCACAGAGGCTTCCGATGGTCGTGAACCCCACCATCAGCAATACCGTCGTTGGTCGGGTTCTCATAGACTCCGGGAACTCTTTGGACCTTATTTCAGCCAAGGTTTTGGACGAGATGCAGATTCCTCGTTCCAAAATCAAAAGTGTAGCTGTGCCCTTCTTTAGGATAGTCCCGGGCACCTCGATCAAACCTCTGGGGCAGGTCATCCTGCCCGTGACTTTCGGCGGCCCGAGTAACTTCAGAATGGAGCTAATCACCTTCGAGGTGGTAGACTTCGAATCGGCCTACAACGCCATCCTCGGCAGGCCGGCCTTGGCCAAGTTCATGGCCGCCTCGCACCACGCGTATCAGTGCCTGAAGATTCCCGGACCGAACGGGGTCATAACCATAAAAGGGAACCACAAGTCCGCACTCAATTGCGACGAAAGGGCGTTGGATATGGTCGGTCAGTTACCCACTCGCGGCCCTGACCAAGAGCCAAAACATTCCCGACCTAAACTTGCCCTCCAACCTGGAGGAGAGACCAAGGCTGTTCCGCTCGACGAGTCGGAACCGGCCAAAGTCGTGCATTTGGGATCTTCCTTAGATCCCAAATAGGAACTCGAGCTCATCACCTTCCTCCGGGCAAGGTCGGATGTGTTCGCCTGGGAACCATCCGACATGCCCGGGGTCCCAAGGGAGGTGATTGAGCACAGGCTAGCAGTTCAGCCTGACAAAAAACCAGTGAGACAGAAACTTAGACGCTTTTCCCCGGAAAAACAGGCAATCATCCAGGAGGAACTCGACAAACTCCTAAAAGCTGGCTTCATCAGGGAGGTCGAACACTCCGAGTGGCTAGCCAATCCAGTTTTGGTCAGAAAGAAAGGAGGCAGGTGGCGCATGTGCGTCGACCACACAGGTCTAAACGCGGCATGCCCGAAAGACAACTATCCATTGCCTCGCATAGATCAATTGGTCGACGCGACGGCGGGATCACAAACCATGAGCTTCCTAGATGCCTATTTCAGGCTATCATCAGATCAGCCTGTCGCGCGAAGACGAGGAAAAGACTTCCTTCATCACCCCATTCGGTACCTTCTGCTATACGACCATGTCTTTCGGTCTAAGAAATGCGGGAGCAACCTTTCAGCGCCTCATGCAGAAAACTTTCACAGACCAAGTAGGTAGAAATTTGGAGTTCTATGTCGACGACGTAGTTGTCAAAAGCAAGAGTACTTCGGGTCACGTTGCTGACTTGGAAGAAACCTTCTGTAACCTCAATAAGCATCGAATAAAGCTAAATCCAGAAAAATGCGTGTTCGGCGTGAAAGCTGGCAAGGTGCTCGGCTACATGGTCGGGCCACAAGGCGTCGGGGAAAACCCGGAGAAAATCGAAGCCATTGAGAACATGAGGTCGCCCACATGCGTGAAGGAAGTACAAGCTCTGACCGGGAGAATGGCCGCTTTAAGCCGGTTTATTTCCTAGCTGGGGGAGCGAGGACTACCTTTCTTTAAAGCCCTTCGCAAGCACGATGGCTTCACGTGGACGAAGGAAGCTGATCACTCGTTCAAAGAGCTAAAACAGTACATTTCCAAGCCGCCTGTCCTCGTCACACCTACAGCGGGGGAAGAATTGCTACTATACCTGGCGGCAACCCCGCAGGCGGTAAGCGCGGTGTTAGCAGTAGAGAGAAATGGTTCCCAACGACCCATCTATTATGTCAGCGAAGTACTTCATGGACCAAAGGAGCATTACCCCGAGGTCCAGAACCATCAGACTCGTTCGATGGCCTCCAGGAAGTTGCGCCACTACTTTCAAGCACACAAGATCGTGGTGCCGACCAGCTTCCCGCTCAGCGAAATCCTGAAAAACCAGGACGCCAGTGGTCGCATAGCCAAGTGGGCAATGGAGCTCGCCGAGTTCGAGATGGTGTTTGCAGCCCGCACGGCGATAAAATCACAAGTTCTGGCTAATTTCGTGGCAGAATGGTCGGCTCCAGCACCACCAGCCAGCGGAACCAATGGTTCAAGGGAAAACTCCTGGACCTTGTATTTCGATGGATCCCGAGCATACGAGCGCTCGGGGCCTGGCGTCGTCTTGGTCTCCCCGGATGGAGAGCAACTTCAGTACGCCATCCAACTACATTTCGCCGCGACCAACAACACGGCGGAGTACGAAGGCCTTTGGCCGACTTCTCATGTAAATCGCTAGGAGTCCAACGGCTCACTGTGAAGGGCGATTCACAGTTGGTCGTGAACCAGGTCAACAAGGAGTATCAGTGTTCCAATACTTCAATGGCGCTGTACCTGGCCGAAGTAAGGAAGATGGAGAAATACTTCAAGAATTTCGAAGTAATCTACATCCCCAGGAAGGATAATTCCCTGGCCGACCAAATGTATAAAGTCGGTTCCTCTCAAACCACCGCTCCGGCGGGGGTGCTTGTCGAGCACCTATATAAGCCCTCCATTCCCTCTGAAGAGGAGGCACCAGAGTCCGACGGTAGGGTCTCTGTAGGATCGAAGTATATGAATATAGCAATCAGAGGGGGGGTGAATGATTGTGCGGAAGCTAAAACCAAATTCTTGATCTATTAAAAGTTCACCCCAAAACAGAACCAAATAGTTGCTTCGTTTTCGACAAAAACAGAATGACAGAGGTTTAGTAAAACGAGAATTCCCAGAGATCCCACCGTTAGATTGATCTGAAATTTGAACACGAGAAACTAGATTCCAATACGAATCGAACCCAAAAAGAATCAGCTCGATCGGACTTACAGATCAAAAGTTATGAGCTTCGCAAGCTTGCTGATCCAGAACTTGACGAGAATCAATCTAATCAAAACTTCAAGATTAAACAAGATCTTCAAAAGATTAAACAACTAGACTTTGTGAAACTCTAAATCAATACCCTAGAACGGTTTTTGATGGATCAAATCAAGATGAAACTCAACGATCAATAACCAATCTAGAATTAGAACAAGCATGCAAACAAGAACCAAAACAGAAAATACTGTAGCGACGTGGTTCTCAGAGCACTAAAAATCTTGGAAGAATTGATCTTTATTTCTTGTCTAAAATACTCTCATCAAAAGAGTACAAACCCTAAAACCAAGCTCAAATCTTGATGCGCTCAGCTCTACTTAGTTGGATGCACTTCAACAGGAGACAACCCCTCCTATTTAAAGCACCAACCCACAAGGAGTTCTGAATACGATTCCTATTCCCTAGAAGGAATCCGTATCCAACACAACTCTCCTTTGCCGAGTACAACTCTTGCACGCGTATGGCAACCCTACCATACTCACGTGACTAACACTTTGCACGCGTATGGCCACCTGCCATACTCACGTGACTAACACTTTGCACGCGAATGACCTCCTGCCATTCTCACGTGACTAACCATTCTTCATGTGCACCATTCTCTTAGCCCGAACGTCCCGCATGACATCCTTGACCACCAAGACCTCAGTTCCCCCTGAACCTAGTCCCGAACCTCAGTTCCTCCATGAACCTAGTTCCGGTCCCGTCATCGACCACATTCGTCTTCGAGCAATACCTGCACATGAACAAACCACAAAACAAATCCGAGCACAAGTCCACGACTTGACTCAATGTCAATCCATGCAACTACTCACATGAGCATTGCATAAAGTCCACTTCAAAAGAAGTATCATGAAATTATCACAAATTTCATAATCTCAAAATCAAATTCAAATTTCAATCTCAAAATCGCTCAAAAACCCATTCACGACGGACCAAAAAATTTGGTCCGCTGCATATGTAAAACTTACTGTTTTTCAATAACTTGGTTTGGCACAACAACCTTCAAAAACACATTTACGACAGACCAAAAAAGTTGGTCTGTTGTACATGGGAAAATGAGGTTGTCAAAAGCATGTTTACAAAGGACCAAGAAAGTTGGTCCGTTGTACATGGGAGAATGAGGTTGTCAAAAGCATGTTTACAAAGGACCAAGAAAGTTGGTCCGTTGTACATGGGAGAAAAAAACATGTTTACAAAGGACCAAGAAAGTTGGTCTGTTGTACATGGGAGAATGAGGTTGTCAAAAGCATGTTTACAAAGGACCAAGAAAGTTGGTCCGTTGTACATGGGAGAAAAAAACATGTTTACAAAGGACCAAGAAAGTTGGTCTGTCGTAGATGGGAAACTTACTGTTTTTTTTAAGTTTGGTCCGGCGCCAAAGCGAAACTTACTGTTTCTTGTCAAATTGTCAAAACACAAGAACAAACACATTTGCAAATTCAATTCTAAGCCAATTTTTCAGCACATGATTTCACAGTCTCCTTCCTCGAGCAAAGTGCAAGTTGGATGACGCCATTCATCCAATACCTTGCGCATGGGACATTGCCCGAGGAAGAAGCCAAGCGTTCCCGGCTAACAAGGCGATCTTCTCAGTACAAACTGATCGAAGGCGACCTATATCGAAAAGGCGCATTAGGAATCCTTTCCAGATGCGTCTCTCAGGAGGAAGGCCAATACCTTCTTCGTGATATCCATGAAGGAATGTGCGGAGCTCACTCGTCTTTCAGAATGCTCGTGAGCAAGGCCTTCCAATTGGGTTACTACTGGCCTACGGCCTTGACGGATGCACGGTCAATCGTAACGACCTGCCGAGCATGCCAGTTTCATGCTCGCAAAGCCCGTCAACCAGCATACGCCCTGCAAACCATACCGCTTTCGTGGCCATTCTCGACCTGGGGGCTCGACGTCCTTGGACCTTTTCCCCGGGGTCAGAAAGGCTGCAAGTATTTGCTTGTGGCCATCGACACTTTCATTAAGTGGATAGAGGCCGAGCCCATCTCAACCATCTCGGCCCAGGCAGCCAAGAGATTCCTCTGCAGCAATGTGATAACTTGGTTCGGGATACCCAACCGTCTCATCACAGACAACGGGACCCAGTTCACCAGTGAACTGTTCCAAAGTTACTGCGAGGAAGTCGGGACCAAGGTTCTGCTTACTCTGTGGCACATCCACAGAGCAACGGAGCAGCCGAACGAGCAAATGGGCAGTTAATTCAGGGCATAAAAAAGAGGGTCTTCAAAAGCCTCAGCCAACACAGGCAGCAGTGGGTGGATGAGCTTCCCGCCATTCTTTGGTTCGTCTGCACCACGACGAGTCGGGCCACAAGCGAAACGCCTTTCCAACTCGTCTACGGTACGGAGGCCATTTTGCCTGCCGAAATTGTGCTAGGTTCCCCAAGGGTGCAACTGGTCGATTCTGTCGACCAGGAGGTTGAACGCCTCCTCGACCTAGACCTCGTCGAAGCAACACGTGAACGGGCGTTGCTACGGTCTGCGATTTACCTACAAGCTCTCCGTAGGCACGCGGCCAAGTCAGTCCGACCAAGGTCCCTACAAGTTGGTGACATGGTCTTACGAAGACTTCAAGACCTGTCGAAAGCCAATAAGCTGACCCCGAGATGGGAGGGACCCTACACGGTCGTATCCACAGCACGCCCGGGGGCTGTTCACCTCGCGATGGAGGACGGTCGGGAGCTCGCCAGCACCTGGAACATTGATCAACTACGTAAATTCTACGTTTAGACGCGTACCCCTGTCTCGCACCCCTCACGTTTTTTCCTATAAAAAATTTCCTTTCCTTCTCATGTTTTGTCCTCGCTTTGTCGGACGAGCATCGTCGTTTACCAGCACTGCAGACGAGCTTATCCGACAAGTACGTGCGCACCATTTCCCTTGGCCCCCGGCCGGATGCTCGCCCAATCGTTCACTTTCCACAGTAGCTCTTCACTGTATGCGTGGTCGAGCGCGAGCATCCACTCTAAGCCCGGTTTAGTGACCACTCGGGTATGGCGGCTCTATGTATTGTTGGTTTAAAGCTCGTCTACTCTGCGCACGTAACAATGCTCGTACTCATACCTCTCTCGACACAACCGACCTGTTTAAATCGTTCAAAAATCGTTACGACCAAAGCATCCCTTAACTTTCCCATGAACAAACTCGTGCTCGCAACGGTAAGGGCACGACCTTTGTCCATGGCAGGGGCTCCGTATGATAGGAACGTTCCGTCCTTTCTTCCAAGAATTCTTTGCTCGTATCTATGTTATATGCTCTTATGTAGGGACTTGGTCTTATGCAGGGACTTGGTTTTTTTTTGCAGAACCAGGATCATGTAAGCATATATTGAAGGCGGACTCAAGAAAAACAGGCAAGGACCCAAACATCTGCGACTTTGCTCATTTAACCCAAAAAGGTTGTTTTCTTTTCTACAGGATTTACACGAGCTAAAAATAAAAAGAAGAAGAACTAAGTCCTACGCTCGGCCTGAAGGGCAGCAAGCTCCTCCTTAAGGGAGTCGACCTCTGCCTCCAGGTCCAAAACTTTCCACCGAGCAGCACGACTTTCAGCCGCGCTGTCCCGAAGGCGTTGCACCTCCTTGAGCTGGGCCTCTTCGCGCTCCCGAGCTCGCTGAAGGTCGGCGCACAGGTCGGGAACCTCCTGCCGCAGCTTCACCAGCTCCTCTTCGAGGTCGGCACACTTCTGTTCCGAAGTGCTCTTCGCCGTCTCGCTCTCAAAGAGCTGGTCCCGAAGTCCGACGATGATGCTCTTCGCCGACTCCAGCTCCTTCAGGTCGGCCTCGCGCACCTCGGAGACTCGACGCTCGAGATCAGCGATCTTGGCGTCTTGCTCGCGATGGTACGCCCAGAACTCTTCTGCTGGAACTACGGAGGCGTCGATGTCCTCCATAGCCTTCGCAGCAAACTTCGAGCAAAAAAGGAAGGAAAGTCAAGAAGAACTTCCAGAAGATTGCTCACCTCATGGAAAAAGATAGAAGCAAAGGACTTACCAGAAGAGCCCTACCGACCAGCTTTGTCCTGGCGAAGCCAAGGCTGGTAGCGCTAGCTCGGAAAAAGGGGTTGACCCACGTAGGGCCATCCTGATCTCGAGCTGGCGCGTCAGGATCTTGCCCCTCCTGAGCACCCGGTGCTCCCAGGAGGGCAGCGGCGTTTCCTCCTTCGACCAACCCCAGGGCGCCCTGAGGTTGGTCTTCCACGTCAACAGGCGGCTCATGGCCGCCTTCCTCCTGCCTGGCCGCTGCACTCAGGGGCTGGACGCCGACTGCAGGCGCTTCCACCCCTTGCACCTCCGCGGCCGGAGGCGATTGGTGCTCCACGACCGGAGACGATTGGTCGAGGACGACCACCTCCGGCCCGTGGTCCGCGGCTGGAGGCAGCTGGTCGTCAACAACCACCTCCTCTCCGTGATCCGTCGCTGGAGGCAGCAGGTCGATCACGACCACCTCCTCTCCGTAATCCGCGGCTGGAGGCAGCTGGTCGATCACGACCACTTCTTCCCCTTGGTCCGCGACTGGAGGTGGCTGGTCGATCATGACCGCTTCTCTCCCTTGGTCCGCAGTTGGAGGCAGCTGGCCGGCAGCGACCGGCTCCTCTTCTTGGCTCGCGGCCAAGGGCCGTGGGTTGGGAGCCACCACCCCTTGACCATCTGAGCCTGTCGCCTGGGCCTCGCTTGCGCCTGCCCCTTCGCAGGGAACCAGGGCCAGGACTTCCTGGTCCTCGGCCCCCTGCGGCTCTTGCTCGTCCGCGGCTGGAGAAGGTTTCCCTTCCATAGGAGGAAGCTCGGCATCCGCCAAGGGAAGTTCGGACTCCGCTGAGGCCGCAGCCGGCACCGACTCCTCCTCCGTCTCGGCCATTACTTGGTCAACGACACGGTCGAGCTCGGCGTCAACTGCAGAGTTGATAATCTCCTCAGCCATCTGACGAAAGTCCAAGAGCAACATCTGAGCTATCACACCCATGCCAAACGGAGTGGGGTTAGCCCGAAAAAAATCGCAAGACAAGAACAAAGGAACCAAACAAGAGGACGAAGCGGAGCTTACCTTCTGCCCGGCGAGCAGCGTCATCCTCCTCGGCCTCCTCACTGCGGGACACGGGCGTCCTACCCGAGGCAGCCTCATAGGCCTCAGCGACGGCCACGACGCGATCTTCCGCGGCACCGCTGGCTCGCGCCATCGCTGGGTCGACATCGTCCATGTCGACCTCTTCCAGTGCGGAGGTTGATCGGGAAGTCGACCTCCTGCTCCTCCTGACAAGAGCATAGGCTTCCTCCTCCTCTTCCTCCTCCTCAGGGTCCTCGACCACCTGAGCGAGCTGGTCCTGGAGAGCCTTGATTTTTCTCTCCAGTTGCTCCTTGCTCGGGGGGGACCTGGCCTCCTCCTCGGGCTTCTTCGCCTGCTCGGCGAGCTGTTCCAGTCGGCCCATCAGCTCCGGTCTCTTCCATTTGAAGTCATCAAACCAGATTCGAAGCTCACTTACCTCCCGGCGGTCGGCATACTCAAGGTGTGGCGTGGGAGTCCTGGTCGAAGCTCGGCGCTTCGACCACTTGGCACGGGGAGGCGAAGCGGATGCTTGGCGGCCTCGACCCGCCGACCTCTTGCGGGAACCACTGGCCGGGGTGCTGGCTTGCGGCAGCGCCGCGGCGCTCGACACGGCAAGATCGAGGGCGACCTTCTCCTGCGAACAAAAATAGGGAGAAATAAGCTCGGAAAACATGCCCTTGGGCGGAAGCAAAAAGATGTACTTACCGCGTCGCCGCGGTCAAAAACGTTCTTGGGGACCTGACGATTGTCCGTCAGCTCCTTCTCCTTCGGGGCGCCGAACATCTCGGCGACCCTCTCATCAACCCACCCATCCTCGAGTCGCGCACGACCAAGGGTTAAAAGAAAAGTAGCGCCGATCACCGTGAAGCAAATAAAGTGGTCGGGAAAGAGGTTCAAAAACATACCTGAGTTGTCCTCACGGGTGAGGTCATGCCACCCGGTCACCTCGAAGAAGGGTGCTCGCGGCGCCTCGAGGGACACCCGGTTGAAGGTAAAATCCCGGGCGATGTCCCGACCAGTGAGCCCCATCTGGGCAAGCTCGCTGATCGTCCTGAGCACCCGCTCTTCCTCAGGCTGCACGGGCGGGCGCGCCGTCTCAGTAGGCGGAGCGTCCTCCCCAGTATAGACCAACTGGGACCCCTCCGCCTTCTTCTGGTAGAACCAGAGGTTGGCCCAACCCGACACCGAGTCCTTCAAAGCAACGAGAGGGTACTCGTATGGTCGGTTGGGCCGAAGAAGAAGATAGACGCAGTCGGCGGGACCGTCCCGGCCGGTACGAAAGGGAGAATAGAAATGGAAGAAAAGGCTGGCGGTGGGCATCACACCCACGAACGCCTCGCAGAGGTGGGAGAAAACCGCAAGGGCGAGGATGGAGTTGGGGTGGAGATGAGAGATTTCACACCCGCAAAAGGCGAGCACGGAGGCAAGGAAGTCGCTCTTGGGCAGTCGGAGCCCGTTGATGGCATACAGCTCGCAGGAGACGATCTCCGCCTCCCGCGGCGCCGGCGCCGCGTTGTTCCCAGGCACTCGGCCCGAGCTCGGGTCGACGTACCCCTCGTCCGTGAGCACCTGGAGCCTCCTACGGGTCATCTGGCTGACCTTGAAACGCGCCATTGCCAAAGGAAGAAGGAGAGCAAAAGGGGTTCTTGGGCGCTAGGGCTCCTAGAAGGTTTTTGGCCGAAGACGAACAAAGGGGCACGGTATGACTCCGACCTCTCCCGGTAGAAAGGGTTAAAAAGACAGCGAAGGGACAGGTTAAAAATCGCCGCCTATCACATAGCGACACCTGCCCGGTGAAAACGCACTTCCCGAGAAACTGCCGTACCGTTACAAGGAGGCTTCTCGGAGAAGGAACCGCAACAGAACAACCAAACGACGCGCCCACGCGGGGCGAGCACGCGGCGGGTAAAAAAGGTCGTCTCCCGACGTAAAATGGTCGAAAGCCACGACCAAAAGAAATTCAATCCCCCCTCTTCAAGTCTTCTTAGGCTCAAGGGGAAGCCCGAGGGTTCCCCGCTTGAACCTCGGGGGCTAGCTGTCGGGGATTGGCTATCTGGCAAAAGACCACGGTACCCCCGTGGAAAGATGAGCACCACCGACCAGGCAGCACTGAAAGAAGATGCTCGGGAGAATGAAACGAGCATCCCTCCGAGCATACGCGTCCACGCCTTTACTCGCGGCAATGCCAAACGCCCCCCACCCCCACGAGCAAACATGCTCGTGGAGACCATGACCTACTCAGGTGTTTGGTCGGTGGGCCCGGCGAGCACTACGAGAAAGGAAGGAGACAACCAATTAGTTGAAGTTCGAGGGAAATCTTACCCGAAATTCAAACAGCGCACGAATCAAGGACGACGGATCACGAATACGGGTACATAGCGTGATCCCAGGAGGTAGTTGCCTTCTTTGTACCTATAGTCGTAGTATTTAAACCCCCCTGAAGATCTGTAACAGGGGGAAGAGAGATAGAACACAATACACTGGAGTAGGGCTATTATCTCGGCAGAGAGAGGCCCGAACCAGGATAAAACACCGTGTCCCCCTTTCTCCCGACCTGGCATCGCTCGAACGACCTCCTCGGTCCGTACGACGGGGCTCTGTTGATCCCCCATTCAACAAGTAAGCTCGGCGGGAGCCCGTTCTCCAATCGTCGACAATTACATTCGATCATCAAACCATGGGCGTTTAGGGGATGGGGCATAGATATAATCGGTCAAATATTTCCAACGTCCAGCAAAGGTCATAAGTTTATTCTCGCGGCAACAGACTATTTTTCAAAATGGGTCGAAGCCATACCACTTAAAAGGGTTACTAGCACGGAACTGATCGGCTTTGTCAACGAACATATCGTCCATCGGTTTGGAATCCCGCAAACAATCACTACCGATCAAGAGACGGTATTTATGTCCAAGGAGTTCCAAGATTTTGCAAAAAGCCTAGGGATCAAACTACTCAATTCCTCACCCTATTATGCTCAGGCTAATGGACAAGCCGAGTCATCAAACAAAACATTGATAAAGTTGATAAAAAAGAAAATTGAGGAAAAACCAAGGAACTGGCACTCGACTCTATCAGAAGCCTTATGGGCCTATCGGCTATCTTACCATGGATCGACTAAGCTGTCACCTTTTCAGTTAGTGTATGGACAAGAAGCCGTTCTGCCCATAGAGATCAACATCGACTCGGTCAGAGTGTCCGAACAAAATAATTTATTGACCGATGAGTACAGACACCTAATGCTTGACAATTTAGATGACTTGGCAGAGCTAAGGCTAAATACGCTGGATCGACTTAAAAGGAACAAGGAGAGAGTTGCCAGATCGTACAACAAAAAGGTTATGCCGAAGTCTTTCAATGAATTCAATTTAGTTTGGAAGACGGAATTGCCAATCGGGTCTAAAGACAGCCGATTCGGTAAGTGGTCTCCAACGTGGGAAGGGCCATATAAAATAAATCGGCTAGTCGATGGTAACTCATATATACTTGAGACATTGGAAGGATACGTATTACTGAAAGCAATCAACAGAAAATATCTGAAGCCGTACTATCCTAGCGTGTGGGTCGGAGCGTAGGCACATCCAATCCATAACACCAAGAATGAAGCAAAAGCATTGAAATAATCGGCTACTGAAGCCGATGATAATACTTGCATCCCAACATCCAAAACAAATACAACCACAAGTTTCAAGCAAACATCCAACCACAAGTAATGGATGTCATTTAAACTTGAAAGAAATTACAGCCCTGACCAGGGCAAATGAGCTCCTAAACCCGACAGTGCCGCTGCTGCCTTCCCAATGGTGGTCTGGACGCTGTCTACAAGTTTTTCGTCAGCTGCTGCATTGCCGGGGATGGGTGTCACCTTGGCCGACTGGAGCTTGACCTTCCCAAATATCTTGCTGATTTGTCGTTTCTTGCTCACCAGGGGAGAAGTCGACTCGGTGGCTTTCAACTGGCATTCAGCAAGTTCTCACCAGGGGAATATGCCCCAGCTGCTCTTCAAGTTTCTTCTTAGCTGCTTCCAGCTCTTGGAATTTCTCCTTGGTTTGTTTAAGGGCAACAGTTTCTTGGTCATACTCCTTCTTCTTGAGCTTGGCATCGGCTACTAGTTCATCCAAAAGCCGCTGATCAGCTTGTTGGGCTTCCCTTTGGGCGATTCTGGATTTAGCTGCTTCCACCTCCCCCCTCCGGTCATCCAAATGACAGACATCCAGTAAAGCCTTCATAGCTTCGGGGGGAAGATCGGCTTGTACGGCGGCCATGGCAGTTCTTAAAGACTGAGTGTTTGTCAAGAGCTGGGCCTCAGGCTGCATCACTTCGTGAAGAAGGCGGTTAAGCCGATCTTGCATACCTAGCGCCGAGGTGACAGCAGCAGATGCTCCGGCCGATGCATCAATGATACGGCGAATATCAGCCGGATAATCATCAGTGGCCAATATCTCCGGATCGTCCAATTCGTCCAAGGAAAATCCTAGCAGTCGATTGGATTGGCGAGTGAGGTAGGAGAAGAGGGCACCAGAACCTGTGGAAGTGAGGCCGTAGCGTCGCCAACCGGATCTGATGTTAAAGTCGGAGCTAGCACCAAAGCTTGAGGTGGTATAGCCGTTGTGTCCCTTTGGAGGTCGGCCAGAGCAGTGGCCACTTGAATCGACGATGACTGTTAAAGAAATAATCAATCACTGAAAATGAAAGGAACCGAGGAAAGCAATCCAGTACGGAGTATACCTTAGTAGCCGATCCATCCGGAGAACTCTCGGCACTTCCTTCCGTGGCCTGGACGGGCTTCTTCACAGTAACTTTGTATTTTTTGGTCCGCTCTGAAAATAATTCCGTCGAGAGCTTGAAGATGTACCAATGACCGTGGGGGACCCGCATATTTATACCACGGTGAAAAAGGTGAACAGGCGGGAACGGTTTTGGCATTAAGAGCGCATCGAGATTCGTATAGCGCCATTAATGGAGCAGTTATTGAGGAAATTTTACCCAGATACCGATTGAGAAGCCGATGGTGACAATCGGCACGATTTTTGGAAGACAACAAGTTGATCTTCCAAAAACGGGGGGCATATGTTTGCACCAAAATTTAGCATATATGGAAAATATCGGCCCAATTCGGAAAAGATTATGGCGTCGTTGAGATAGGGAGATATACCGCAACCGACAAGGAATCAGTTGCCAAACATGAAGAAATCAGATCGAGGCCGATACGAACTCGGTTGCCGTATCCATACCGGACTCGGATCTGCTGGGGCATATATAAGGAGCCGCACCGGAAGATAAAAAAATCATCAACCCACCAATCAACACAATCCTATTTACAATTTTCCTGTTTCGTTTAGTTTTCGTAGCAATCTTTCCTCTGTAAGTCATCGAGATCAATAAAAGTTGCGCATCGTCGATTTGTTGCTCTCATCGACTTGTTCCTCAGGTTCGATCTGCTTTGCTTGTTGCGCATCGCTTTTCAAAGTCGATCTACGTTTACCTCGGATTAGCCCTAATCGGCTAGTCCAGTTATCCCCTCATCGGCCCCTAGCCGATCGGTGTTAAGCCGATAATTGTTGTTATCGGCTGGTTGAACTCACCTTGTCAATTTCAGGTCAAATTAACTGGCACGCTTTCAAACCCGGTGTTTGCTCTGTGTGTTCAAAGCTAAGAACCCTCCGTCATGTTTTTAGCGTGAACAGCATCCAACCAGTTGAAGCTAGATTGGTGGAAATGAATAAAGGGTATCTTTTGCATGAGATGAAGCTACATGGAAAGTACCAAAATATATACATCGATGATATCTGTGATGGCGTAATGCAGGAAAACAAATTACTGGACGGTATCTATTTTTTCTTTGAGAGAGTAAAATAAAGACGCATATATATCCATGTACGCCATACATGCATATACATATGGATAAAAACGGGTCGGATAATTCCCGCCCGATCCAGGACTGGATACGGGATTGGATTTTACAATCTGGTCGGATCCAGATACTTGAATTCGGATACGGGATCCGATACGGGACAACCAATATCCAGTAAATACGGGACGGGATCCAGATATTCGGATATTTTCTATTCGAAATACGTAATAGGAGACAACGTATTACGTATGGCCCAATAGAGCAAAGTGACAAGAATAGAATAGATTATCTGAATAGTAAAATTTGGAAGAATGATACAACTTGTATTACATGTGATAGTACAATGTTCTTTTGCCCCTGATATTACAGCTTTGTACAATGTAATGGTTAAGTACTACATGTAGATTGATAAATACATTACTATTTCATACCTACCCCATCCTTCAAACCAAACAGCATCTTGAACGATCCAGGATCATCCTATTCAGGCAACCAAACAAAAACTTGTACCATCTCATTCAGACATCCAAACATCTTCCCTGAACCATCTCATCCATGATCATCCAAGATCATTCCATCCATCCTATATCATCCCGTTCCGTTCACCCTCGTACCTCCAACCAAACGCACCCTAACTAGATTAAACCCTTCTCGTTTACCGACCAGGGGAAACCCCGTCCTCCTTTTTTGTTCTAGAAAGGAACTCATACTGATGATCACTACTCCCATACTCGTTTTTACCCTCTAAAAAAAATATAGCCCACATTCATTTAATAATAAAAGTCAAAAGTCTTCATCGCCACGCAAATGTTGGAGTGGCTTTTCATATTGGTTGTTTGGTACACGATATGCTCTCCTAAATCCTCATAGGAATTTTCTTGTTTCTTACCGGCTAGGCATGACAGATTGTGCAATTTGCAAGCATATAGGTACGTAATACGTTATGTCACAGAAGAATAAAAGAAAAGGACAAATCAGATCCGCTCAGCTGAATTCAAAGTTAGAAAAAAGAAGTCGCTTTCTGTGCTCTCTTCTCTTCCGATGCTCCACCCGTTTTCATTATACATAGAAAAAAGAAGTCGATTTTGAGTGAACATGACAGCGATGAACACATAGCAATCATTATACCTGAATATCAAAAAAAAAAAATTACCAATTCATATAAACATTAGAATGTTTCATATAAAGATCTTCTTTGATCAAATTGCTAAACAAAAACACAGCCAAATTTAGAATTGATATTCATGCAAACAATTATCTATGATCAAATTGCCCAGATGGATCTTCGGGAGGAGGATGGGGTCGATTAATAAAGCAGCCCTAGCCACGGGGCCAAAGGAGGAGCTCGACGTTGGCAACCAACTGCAGAATTTCGCACAGGAGAGAGGGGGGCAATGAGGAGATGGGAGGGATTTTGGAGTTTATGTATATGGTATTTGACGGGTAATTTTAGAGTTTTTCAATAATAAAATGTTATTTTATCTCAAAAAACATAAAAAAGTATCTTTGGTTTAGCTTTTTTTAAAGCCTCGCTAAAAAGTCAGTTATTTATTACGACTTTAGCTTTTTTACTTTTAAATGAGTGAAAAAACAGAAACAAAGAGCCTTAACATCCTCAAACTTATGATTAACTATGGTTAACTAGTGCTCTCTCTCCGTCGGAATATTCCTAGATCTTAGGCATCCAACCAGTTGTTCATCTTCTCCTCGATGGACCGGGGAAGAAAAGAAAAGTCATACAGACCTCTATATCTCACAAAAAAGGAAAAGAAAGGTGCCACGAGGCAAGCCTAAGATATATTTTTCTGTCTCACTAAATATATATGTTATCACAGAACTTTTGTTATCTTCAAGACGATGTACAGTTATCATATCCACGTACACCATACATCATATACAGATACAGACGTTAGGAATTTTACAGAGGAATAGCATGACTCAGCGCAAACACCTGATTTTTCATTGAACAGTGAACACACAGTGTGTATTCTGATTAAATAAGGTATATTATGTCAATCCTAGAAATCAAACCTGCATCTTATATATACCGAACTCTATATGCATGATTGTTGGCTTGCCTTCATCTATCGGCCAACATTTGAGGAAGGATCATACTTGCCAAACTTTGCAACACATTAATTTCGAGATGGACAGAATTATCAACCAATATTGTATTTACGTGCAGCGTGTTTGTTCATTTTAAGAGTTAGACAAATGAATTCACAACACATTCTGCCCGGGCTCCGTATTTGGACTAAGTTTATTTGGTATGGCCAGCCTAATGACGACTAATTAAGAGAAGGGATTCCTCTCAAGAAAAAATAAGAAAAGAGATTTATTAAAATATAAAAATCTCATAAAAATTAAGAAAAGAGATTTTTTAAAAATAAAAATCTCAAAAATTTAAGAAAAGCGATGAATGAAAGCTACAAAGGCGGCGGGGCCCTTCTCCTTTTCGGAGACGTTGGAAAGATCAGCTGCCTGGTGGGTGGTGGCACTGGTAGCGACTCCTCGATGTCTTGTTGGTAGGTGTTCTCTACAAAACAACAAGTTGCTTATCCCAGGTTATTTATCTTTCTTTTTTTTCTGAGATTCTTTCTTTCTTTCTTTTTTCCTAGAAGAGAAGTCACGTTCTACTTATGCCCTTCTTCTTTTCGGATATCTGCCATATTGTCAGTTGACATACAGTTTGGGGGCATTGGAACTTATTTTTTAAAAAAATTTAAGAAAAGAGATGAATACAGTTTGTGGACATTTTCTCAGGCAAAAATGTTTGTTACGAGTCACGGAAGGACTACACACTGGAACCAGTTCCATTGTACAAATAAATGATTTTGTTATAGCGGCATTTCCCTTAGAAATATAATGGAAAATTAAGTTTTCAAATCGTGATTTTCACGGCAAGATTCCAAAAGAGCTTCAGGAGCTATGGCTGAGGCTATTTCATCTCGTTTTCAGTATTAAAAGTTTTATATTATATATATATAAAATAAGTTACCTTCAAATAAATTATAAAAATACGATTCTTTAAAAGATACTAATATTTTTATAATATCATCTGCCTAAGATCAACGGAAAAGCACGCCCCTATGGCCAGTAATGGCAGGTTCCCCAGGCATCCAAGCAGTTTAGTTTGTTTATTGCTCTCCTCGATGGGCCGGGGAAGAAAAGGTCAGGAATGAACGCTGCAAAGGCAGGAATCTATTTTTATTTAATATTTATTTTAAATCATTTTTTCAAATCTAATCGATGAAAACACAAAATTGCAAAAATAGGCACCCGTCGCCCCAATATGGGGCGATCGCCCCATATTGGGGCGATAGGTACCTGGATGCAAAATATGTTGGTAAATCTACTCCTTCATGTGTTCATTTTTACAAGTGTTTTTTTTACATCCAGGTACCTATCGCCCCAATATGGGGCGATCGCCCTATATTGGGGCGACGGGTGCCTATTTTTACAATTTTGTGTTTCCATCGATTAGATTTGAAAAAAAGATTTAAAATAAATATTAAATAACAAAAAATTCGCAAAGGCAGCGGGGCCCTTCTCCGTTTCTGCTATCTCTGAAAGATCTGTTGCCACATTGTCTGTTGACAGAGACAGTTTGGGGGCAGCTCGACCTTATCTTGTGGTGGGCTGGGGCACTCCTTGTTGTCTTTTTGCTACGGCTAACAGATGAAACTTCACACAAGCAAGTAATCTGCATGACTGAGTGCAAACACATGTTTTTCCATTGAACATACTGTATATTCTCAATACATCTTACATAACATCAAACTAGGTACATATGCGCGGCGGCACGCCGCGCAAGGGTATAGTATCAGAAAAGGGTAATGAGTCTATGCATTTGCTTCTAGATGTCAAAAAAACTGAGATAATAAAGGAAATAGAATTCTCAGTTCTTAAGTTGAAGGTAATATATCTAAAAAAATAAATGAGGAGCACTATTCTCTCTAAAGTTTATGTTTTTGTAATAGGTAAATCAAAATTGCGATATAGCCACAATTTGTACTCATGGATCAAGTTGATAAGCAATATGGTATCCGTAGCTTAAGATTCGACTGAAGTCTTCTAGATCTTTCTTTAAAATAGAGTACATGAACGATATCACGAACATTTTTCTTTGTGCTGTAGATATATATGAAGCAAAAGGGCCATCGACTTTCATCTCTGCGAAGAAATAAGACAGTGTTATTTAGCACTGAAAGTTCTTTGGCTGGTAGTCCCAGATGCAATGCAGACAAAGCAAGACATAGGAGATATGTATAAGCATAACCAACTAAATTGATTGGTGAACTGAAAGAACCGTGAATGATGATCGCTATGGCATCGCAAACAAGATACTTCACTTTGCAGTGGAAACTTTCTCTAGAGATAATTTGCAAATCAAGAAGGCACAAATAAAATAGGGAAAAAACTGAAGCAAGTGTAAATTACTAAACAATCCTTTATTAGGCACCTACATGTAAGCTCCTATAGATCCACCATTTAAATCTAAAGCACTTCCAGTCTACAAATTTGACATACACAAATAGGATGTATGAACCAAGATAAGAGATATGAAATTCTTCCACAAAAATAGAATTAGAACACACGCTATGCTAGGCTTGCCTGATAGAACCATGGCGTGTATATGGAGGGAAAGACTATGCTCGAACCGCAGGCATGCAAATGAGTGGAATGGCATCATATGGATCCAATGACGCCTCAGTAAATCCGACATGGATGGACAGGCCCATGCAGCCGATATGCACAACGTCGAAGATGGAGAGGGGACGAAACTGAACTCTAGATTAACAAAGAATGATGAAAAATAGAGAGGGAAAGAAGGATGAACTCACAGCTGGAGGCTTAGCTCCATCTGCAAATCGACACAAAACATCAAATGAGAGAAACATTGGCTTGATTGTGTTTCCCTGCTTTGTCGCCCTCTCTCGCTTGTCGCCATCCTGATTATTGCATAATATGGGGAAAAAAAAAAGAAATATCTAAACATAAAAAATATAAGATAGGGTGAGATGAATCTCTTGCAGTTGTATTCAATATTGGTGGTGATTGATATGTCAGCTAATGAATGTCAATGGAAGAGTACCTCATCCTTGTGTATCTTCCGCCTCAATAGATTAGCATATGCCAAATAAACAGGTTAACGTTATCTGGTCTGCGAGAAGTAACTTTATTTTGTTTAGAAACCTCAGCGACACACTTCTAACAATAAGTCATGATGTGATAGCATTACTGAAGCGGAAATTTTCTTAGTAAATGCTAAATGTGCATCTTCGTGGTAAAATAAAGGGAAATCTCAATAAATAATCTTAAGGCAAACAATCCTATGAGGTAAATGGTACTAATGAGTGTTTGTTAGGCATATGTAGGATATTAAAGGCACAAAATAAAGATGTTTCCTCAAGCTAAGCTGCGTCGTACCAAGGAATAGGAAAAGAGATTAGGAGATCTGAATTTGACTTACCTACATTAAGTCCGAAGTGCAGGATCTACCAGCAAAAGGGAATATAACACACATGTCAGCCCATACGTTTCAATAAAACCACACAAATCAACCTTTTCCAGGTGGCCGGACAAATGGAGGCATGGTAGGCACTTCTATAGAATGCAGTGTAAGGACTAATCAGCAATCATTAAGTCATTCGATAAAAATAACGAACAGATTTGACAAATGCATAGCAAATGGAATTAAAGTGAGATGGGTCATCGGATGGTGAAGCACATGTGCTTGGTCTGGGTGCATGGTTCAGTGATGACAGAAGTAGCAACATCGTCGATGGCAGGAGGCTGAGGCTTGCTGGATGAAGTCATTGATATTGGAATCGGTCGGAATTGTCCATAGTAATCAGCTGAAATGTCTGAAACCTGGGGGAGATTAGAAAATGAGAAATTATCTAAATGCTTTTGCAGATAGTATTACAGGATTGGCGTGAAGAATATCAGCGTGGAAAAGCAACAGGAAAGTATGTACCTTGATGGAACAAATGTACCACAAATTCCTTAAACAATAAAATGAGATCTAAAAAAGTCCAAGGAGCATGCATGCAGCCATGAGCAAGAAACTGGGAACACGTGCCGGGGGGGGAGACCAATGGGCCGCCTGACCTGCTCGGATTGAAGTTGCTAGCACCGGAATCAACCGGCGTTGTAGCTCAGCACACCTAATTGTGGTGGAGGCTGATGGTCGGATCCAAGAAAAGAAGTTATTAGGGTCATCATAGGAACTAAATTCAAAACCACATCCAACAAACAAATTAGATTTGATGCATTAGACCAGATCGAATGCATGGTAGAACTGATAACCATGCTGACAGCCTAGTCTGTTTACCAATTTTACCAATTACGAAAGCAAGGCCAGGCAATAGCGAATATTGACAACAATAGGATGTCTTTGTCTTTTGTTTAGACGCTTTGTTATTAAATGGAAGTAATACAAAGTGCAGATGGCTATGGCCATGATGAACTGAACAAGTTGTGGCTGCAGGAAAAGATCAAACAATTGTTGCCACCCTTCCCCGCACTCGTAATTATTCAATCTCCTCAATGCAAAGATCATAAGAAATAGAATCGTCTTGCTTAATCACATCAAGACTATTTCCAAGCCATTTGTAGCAGGTTCCTTATACTACTACCAATTCGACATTATAAAATGTGAATATTCTGTGACAAAGATTTATTATCTATGTTTAGTAATCACTCTTATCCCTTTAAAAACAATATGCAAATATTTTGTGGCAAAGTTTTTTGTGTACATAATTGATCTAAAATTTCATATGCGCCTTTTATAAATATGAAGAAAAGGGTCTGCAATAAAAGGCACTAAAAACCACAACAACGAAAGCATGGGTTATAAACTGAACAGGAAAAATGATGCGACGCGAATAAGAATATATGGAAACAGTCTAGCATTGTGTAGAATGTAACGCTGAACACCTAATTTGTCACAGAACTAAATATGTCAAACCACCACTCTCAAATTTCTCACACGACAGGCGTAAAAACCGACTTTAGCTTCTCCTGGATGAAATCGTCTGGCACAAGGTGGACTCCGTGTACCATCACCAGCACTACTGAATCAATCTGAACTCGTTTGGCACAAGGCGGACTCCCTGCACCATCACCACCACTATTGAATCAATCTTTTTTGTTGATCAGATTGGAGCGAAGAGTAAAAATAAAAGAAGAGTTAAGAAATTAGACAACCTACCTGGACGTCAGTGGTGCTCTAGCCAGTGACGGCAGAGAAGCAGTAGTGGCTGAGGGCGGCGCAGGCTGGCACACCTCGTGGGAAACAACCCATGTCGCCGGTGGATCATCGGATGATGGATCTACAGAGCAGAGATGACGGGGAGGAGTCGCAGGCAAGGTGGCCAAGCGGAAGAGGTGAGGAGGCCGCCATGCTGGCTGTGGGGGCGAGGGGCAAGCCGCGCGAGCGCGGGGGCGAGGAAGGGAACACGCGGGGCTGGAGGATGAGAAGCCGCGCGAGTGCGAGGGCGAGGAAGGGGACGCGCGGGGCCGAAGGGTAGCAGGAGCTAGGCGAGGGCCACACCAAGTGAGGGATAGAGACGCACCAAAGTGTGGGGAAACGGCCTCCGGGGAAAGGCGCGATGGGGAGGCGACGACCTGCGCGACGGGGTGGAGCATCGATCCGCGCTGACCATGCCGGCGAAGCATTCGAGCGGATGCACGTAGAGTGGGGAAGCCGACGCAGGAGGCGAGGACGACCGATGGGCAGAGCGATGGTGGCAGCGGCGAGGGCGAAGGGAACGCACGAGAGGGGATCGGCCGAGACCACTGTCCAATGGAAGTTTCTCGAGCGCCTCCCCTTTTTTTGCGAGGTACCGATCAGGTTCGGGGGCGCGCGTACGGGTGGATCTGCATCGACACGGAAATGAACGGCCATCGCCAATCTGGAGCCACACGCTGTTACGGGGAAACCGAAGGACTTTTTTACGAACATGACGACGTGGACACGCCCGGAGTGCTCGGAACCTCCGGATTGTAATAAAGTAGTAATAAGCTAGCAAGCCCCCGTATATCGATGGACATTTAGGGGGTGCTT
This sequence comes from Rhipidocladum racemiflorum, assembly GCA_036346355.1. NCBI lineage: Eukaryota > Viridiplantae > Streptophyta > Magnoliopsida > Poales > Poaceae > Rhipidocladum > Rhipidocladum racemiflorum. Next base: position 5,813,258 of record CM070583.1, read on the forward strand.
GGATTAGGGGTATTTCATTGGAATGTTTTAGGATTTAGTTCAAATTTGAACTAAATCCCAAAACCTCCCAAGAAATTACCACTAATCCAAGCAGGCCCTTATTGTTTTCTGGGACATTATTAGCATGTCCCAAACAGAGCGGTGACGCACCACAGCACAAAGCCCATCGGTGATAGGGATGGCAAAATTACCCGTGGGTTTGGGTATCCGTGGGTACCCGACCCGATGGGTTCGGGTTTGGGTTCGGGTTCGGGTTCGGGTTCGGTTCTGCACCCGTGGGTACCCATGGGTACCTGAATTAATTAATATAAATTAAAAATAATGGAAAGTTAATTCAAGATTTTCAAGCATCGTTCGAGATGTAAGATGCGGTAACTTTCATGATTATATACACCATATATTTTTCCTTTAAACATAAAATTTACAAATGAATTGATTGACAATTGATGGTTGAAAATTTGATTGCGAGGTGAATTTAATTTCGGGTTCAGGTACCCGTTCGGGTTCGGGTACTCATCGGGTTCGGGTATGGGCGTGGGTATGTACCCGTGAGAGATTTCGGGTTCGGATTCGAGTATGAATTTCGGGTTTCGGGTTCGGATCTGCGGGAGGTCTACACGCCCGTACCCGCCCGATTGCCATCCCTAATCGGTGATGGATCGACCTACGCACCACGAATAGTGGACATGGCCACAGAAAGGCCGCCAAGCAGAACCAAAAAGGACCCGAAGGCCACCGCCGGGCTGACGGCGCCGGCGGCAACTGCAGTGACCGCTGACGAGGCGGCAACTAGCCCCACGACAGCCGAAAGTTTGCTGGCGAGGCCGCGCGCGTCGCCGGCGTCTGCACCGGCTGCTTTGACCACGACGGCGATGGGACCACCGGCCTTGGCTCCTATGGCCTTATCAATAACAACCTGCACATATCGATAGTTTGACTTTGATACGACAAATGTACTAGTGAGTATTTCACCGCATAGGCTTACCTGCAAGGTGTACGAGGAGGCGGGCAGTGCGCGGGGAGCCACACCGGCATTCATGCCGAGCTGGTGCGCCAACACGGCGGCGTTGGAGTAGGGCGCATTCAGCCAGGCCGCGCAGTTCTCGCCAACGAGCGCTTCGCCGAGTGGCATGCCAGGGTCGCTCGTGGACATGGGGGCGTTGGCGTATGCCGCGCCCAGCACGGGGGCGAGGTTCTTCCCGGAACGCCTCGCCGAAGGTCGCGCGCCGGGCTCGCGCGCGAATCCGGCGATGTTGCAGAGAGCTTCGCCCGGCCGCGCAGTTCTTACAGAGCGCCCGCCCGAACGGCATGCCGGGCTCGTGGACGATCACGGCGGCGTTGCAGAGGAGCGCCAGCTCGGCGTCGACGGCGCGCCACGCCACCATGTCAGGCGTCTCCTCGTTGCTGTAGGCGATCTTGTACGGCGGGTCGCTGCTCCAAGCCTTGTCGTCGGTGGAGGATGTTGGAACTAATCTTGTAATAGGAAAGTTTGTTTAGGAAGTTTATGATTAAGAGTCCGAGTAGGACAAGGAGGTGGATTAGGACAAGGAACTGGAATCCTATTTCGTTCCTTAAGGCTATAGTTTTTAGTATAAATATAGAGGTAGGGTTGAGGTTTGTAAGCAAGAAGCAAGAAAGAAAAATAAGAGAGAATAAAAGAGAGTTGTCTCAAAGATTTTGAGTCTCAATTCCAACAATTGGTATCAGAGCTTAAGGTTTTGGATTAATCCGTTGCCCCCCCGGGAGGAGGAGACTCCCGAGGGGCGGCACCCCACGGCAGCCGGCGAGAAGGCGCGGAGGCCGTTGTTGCGTAGACGCCGAGGAGGCTCGGCGCGGGAGTCGGAAGAAACCAAGAGTCGGCGTGACGTGCAGGGGCGCACGGCTGGCAGAGCGAACAGATCAGTTCGTCGCGTGTGCAGAGGCAACGCAGGAGCAGCAATTCCGAGATCGAGTCAAGCGTGCGTACAAAAGAGCAAGCAACCAATAAAGCAATAGTGTGCATGCAAGCTTACGTCAAGAGCAAGCAACAGCAATCAGTGTAAGATCAGAACAAGCACTTGATGCAAAGAAGCTTCAAGTAGAAAAGAGACAGGACATCTCATCCGGCGCTTACGAGGTAGAGCAACGACGGGCCAGGAAACGTGCGCCAAAGGGGCAGCCGTTTCTCGTGAGAAATTTTCCGATCGAAACATCTAGCGGTAGCGACACAGCAAAGAAAGAAAGAAGAAACAGCTTCGGTTCTTGGCGTGTGACAGCAGCGACGTCAAGTACCTGTCTAGGTACAAGAAATAAGGAAGTGCACTGTCTACTTACAACAGAGAGGAAGATCTAGCGTGAGCGCAGGAGAGAGAAAGAAAAATTTGGAAGATGCCAAAGATGATGTTGTACGGAGATGATTAAATCGGCGAGGTTGTTCTTTGTGAGTAGTGGCACTGGCGACATGGTGACATTGATCGGGTTAGCAGCAAGAGGCTACGGTGATGGTGCAAACGTGATGGAGGCCACAAACCACGGTGTGAGGCCGTGTCTGTGGAGGCGACAGTGTAAGACCATTGTGAGGGAGAGTCGGTGCGAAGCCGACGGCAATGATGGTGTGATGCCATCACAAGGAGAAGTCGGTGCGACGCCGACAGCAATGATGGTGTGATACCATTACAAGGAGAAGTTGGTGTGACGCCGACAACGACGACGGTGCGAGACCGCTACGACAGCGATGGTGGTGTGATGCCACTTCAAGGTGAAAGCGGTGTGAAACTGACGACAAAAAAAAAACGGTAAGAGGCCGTTAGCTACGAGAAGATAGCGGTGTGAAGCTGCTGGGAACGGTGGTGTGAAACTACCAAGAGATGATTGTGAGAAGTCAACAGTGATGGTGTGAAGCCATTGTCGTAAGAAAAAATTAGCGTGAATAATTATGAGTAAGAGTCAGTGTTACAAGATTAGGGGGGTGAATGTTGGAACTAATCTTGTAATAGGAAAGTTTGTTTAGGAAGTTTATGATTAAGAGTCCGAGTAGGACAAGGAGGTGGATTAGGACAAGGAACTGGAATCCTATTCCGTTCCTTAAGGCTATAGTTTTTAGTATAAATATAGAGGTAGGGTTGAGGTTTGTAAGCAAGAAGCAAGAAAGAAAAATAAGAGAGAATAAAAGAGAGAGTTGTCTCAAAGATTTTGAGTCTCAATTCCAACATACAAGAACCCCTTGTCCAGCTCGAACAGGCCGTCCATGTTCTCTAGCGCCTGGATGCGGGCGGCGTCTACGTACACCACCCTCTCGTACTCCAGGAACTATCAAGAAATGAAGAAATCTGTTGAATAAATTAAGTCACGTACTCAGTAGATGTAGGATTCAGTTAGTTTGTTATCGCATGTGCTGCATGAGATCGCTAATTGTGCGAGTCCTGCGGCCAAGTTGAGGGCGGCTCCGGCTGGCGCGGTGGAGAATGAGTCGTGGCGCAGTTCCGTGAGTCACTCGCGTCCATTCGTTGTTTCTATATATTCTGCATATATTCTAAAGAAAAGCTGCGTAGTTGCCCAGCACCAAAAGATACTGAATGTTTGTTTGCTTATACACTTTACTTACAGACTTCTGAGTTTTGGTTCTAGTCTTTCAATTCGCGTAGGGGCTCGCAGTGGAGCGAAGTAGTTCAGGTGACGGCAGTTCGCCGGCAATTTCAACATTTGGTATCAGAGCCGGTTCCGTCGTTGGACTCGCGATCGTGTTTTGCAGGGCGTCTTCATGCCTCGGACCCGATCGGCAACACCACCGGGCACGCGCTCCGGCGGCCGCGGCGACGGCAGCAGTGGGAGCGGTGGAAGCATGGTGATCCATCGCACGGTCCGGGAAGCTGGCGGTGCAAACTACCCCATGCTGACCCGAACGAACTACAGCGAATGGGCAACGCTGATGCGTGTCATGCTGCGAGCACGCGGCCTATGGACGGCGATCGAGCACGGCTGCGACAACGAGCAGGAGGATCAAATGGCGATGGAGGCCATACTCCGCGGTGTTCCGGCGGAGATGATCACCACGCTCGGTGCCAAGGACAGCGCGAAGGCGGCATGGGACTACGTCAAGTCGATGCGCGTCGGCACGGATCGCGTGCGCAAGGCCAAAGCACAACAGCTGCGGAAGGAGTACGAAGACATCCAGTTTCGCGACGGCGAGACCGTCGAGGATTTCGCGCTTCGGCTGAGCGGCCTTGTCCAGGAGCTGGCGACGCTCGGCGACCCAATCGACGACACGAAGGTCGTGGAGAAGTATCTTCGCGTTGTACCTGAAAGGTTCTCTCAGATTGCTCTCTCAATTGAAACGTTGTTAGATTTATCTACGCTTTCAATCGAGGAGATTACTGGGCGCCTGAAGGCAGCGGAGGATCGGCGTGCACCTTCCTCTGGGATGACGGCAAGCGGCAAGCTCTTGCTATCAGAAGAGGAGTGGGCGGCGCGTGTCAAGGAGCGGCAGCAGGACAAGGTGTCGTCACGCTCTGGCAAGGGCAGCGGCCGTGGGCGGCGCCGCAGCCGGCCGCCGAATAAGAAAGGCGAAGGCTGCAGCCGCGACACCAAGGATGCGCACACCCGCAACGTCGACCGTGACCAGTGCCGCAACTGCGGAAAAAGGGGGCACTGGGCGAAAGACTGTCGTCAACCAAAGCATGATGCTGAGGTGCACTTTGCCCAGGAGGAGGAGGATGAGAACAAGCTTCTCATGTCGCATGCATGCACCATCAACAATTCTGTGTCCACAGCACCAACCTTGCAGGGACGTGTTTTCCTGAATGAGCCAAGCGCCCAAGTGCTCCTTGGCGATGTAAGCACTCGTCATGATGAGGCATGGTATTTAGATACCGGTGCCAGCAATCACATGACGGGGCGACGCGACATCTTCGCCGAGCTGGACACAGGCGTCTCTGGTAATGTCCGATTCGGCGACGGCTCCGTCGTGGACATCCAAGGCTGTGGTACTGTCTTGTTCAAGGGACGTGATGGTCAACATCGAGCACTAACAGGTGTTTACTTCATTCCGAGGCTGTGCAGCGACATCATCAGTCTTGGTCAGCTAGATCAAAATGGTTGCCGAGTGCTGATTGATTCTGGCGTTCTGCGCATCCAGGACCGGGAGCGCCAACTCTTCGTCAAGGTCAGGCACAGTGCGAATCGTCTATATGTGCTGCGGCCAACGCCGACCCACCCTGTGTGCCTAGCTGCAAGGCAAGAAGATGAAGCATGGCGTTGGCACGCCCGTTTCGGGCACCTCAATTTCGGGGCTCTACGCAAGCTAGCGGCTGAAGATATGGTTCGTGGTCTTCCCCTGTTGGATCACGTCGACCAACTGTGTGATGGCTGTCTCATCAGCAAACAACGACGCACGTCATTTCCGGCCGCAGCAAAATTCCGTGCTCAAGGATTGCTTGATCTGGTGCACGGTGACCTGTGTGGACCGATCTCGCCGCCGACTCCTAGTGGCCGCCAGCATTTCCTTTTGCTTGTTGATGATCACAGTAGGTATATGTGGATACATCTTCTATCAGCCAAAAGTGATGCAGCTTCTGCGATCAAGCAATTCAAGGCGAAAGTTGAGGCAGATACGGGGCGCAAGCTGCGCACTCTTCGCACAGACCGTGGCGGGGAATTTACTGCAGCTGAGTTCGCGGAATACTGCGCCTCTCATGGAGTGAATCGTCATCTCACCGCACCATATTCACCACAGCAAAATGGTGTAGTGGAGCGCAGGAACCAAACGGTAATCGCTATGGCACGAAGCATGATGAAGTCCAAGGACCTACTAGGAGAGTTTTGGGGCGAAGCCGTCACCACCGCAGTGTTCATCCTCAACCGATCCCCGACGAAAAGCGTGCAAGGGAAGACGCCGTATGAGGCGTGGCACGGCGTTAAGCCGGCGGTGCATTTTCTCCGCACATTTGGAAGCATCGCCTATGTGAAGAACACCAAGCCCCATCTTAAGAAGCTGGAAGACAGAAGCAAGCCCATGGTGCTAGTTGGCTATGAACCTGGTTCAAAGGCCTACCGCTGCTACGACCCAGACGGCGACCGCGTGCACATCACTCGCGATGTGGTGTTCGACGAGAAGGCCAAGTGGAGCTGGAACACCAGCGAAATGCCTGCATCAAACGGCTATGGCAGTCCGTTCATGGTGGAGATGGAAGTTTGGCAGGAGACGGACCACACGCGGGCCACTTCGAGCAACAACGACGACGGCGGTGTACAGGCTAATGTCGGGAGGAGCCCGGACACATCACAGCCTACGCACATGGAGGCTTCACCAAGCACAGGGGGTAACGTCGAGTTTGTGTCACCCACCACCGAAGCTCTCGCACAGCTGGACGAGTCTGGCGGGTGGCCACCGAGGTTCCGGCTAGTGAAAAATGTGCTCGAGTATGGTCCCGCGCAAGATAACCCCGACGGGGACGGCGAGGTGCTGCACCTAACGGTCGGGGATGAGCCAGCGACCTTCGCTGAGGCAGAGCCACATGGGTGCTGGCGACATGCAATGATGGAAGAGATGAAGGCCATCACAGAAAACTGTTGGAAATATGCGCAATATTTTTATTCCAGATTTTATATTGAGGCAAATACTACTGATAAACAGTGATGCACACAGTAAATCTAACAGCAGGCTACACATTGTACTTCCAAACATATGAACTCAAGAAACAGAGTATGATTAAATCGAACGTCCACTAACTGATTTACAGTTAGGCTTGATGAAGAAAAAACGATGCGCAGAATAGGTTGTGGAAGAAGTCGAAGTCGATGAAGCAAATACAGAGCGGTCGCGCAGATGCGCTGCCCAGAAACCTTATTGCCGCCCCGTGCAGGTGATCTCTGCGGCAATGGCTCGGAGATACCGCTCACCCTCCTTCACGGTGCACGCCGAGGAGGAAGGTCGGCGAGGTTCAACAGCTCAACACAACAGTACAGTTCTCACAGGAGGAAGGAAAGAATAGAATTGGAAAAATTCAGTACTATGGCCTGGACGTCTCCAGGTCTTATATAGCCTTCAACCAGTAACTGTCTCCATTACTCACTAGTAACTGACAGCACTAAGTACTGATAACTGATCGAATTTAAACAGGCTTAATGCACTGGTAACTGCTAATTCAAACAAAATAATGGTAATTATGCAGTCTCCTGACCAGTACAAAAAACTAAATAGTTGCATGATTCAGCAAAATACAAGGTGAATTCAAAGTGCTAGGAGACACACTACGACGCGGCGCGGTCGCTCGTCGCAAGTCAAAAGTCACGCGGATTTTCACGCGAAAATACGCGAATACGCGCGCGCGCGTGTGTGTGTTTAGCCAGTATTCACCCTATGCCATCTCCATGCCAAGTGTCACATTAATCAAGAGGTGGGAAAGACTCCACCTTTTAAATTGACCTTCCTCCACTTGACTAGGCAATATGGTACTAAATCATGCATGCTATGGAATTAAAGGAAATGGGCCATGGGCCAATTTCTAACAATCCCCCACCAATTCCATAGCAAACAGCAGAAACGATAACAAAGATTGCTGTACTGAATTGTTGTTAATATACCGATCTTTTGGTGTAAGTCCCGTGCAGGTTGAACTTGCACTTAGATTAACAAGATTTATCCTCTCACAGCTGTTGAATGGACTATGCCTTGAATTCATAGCTTTTTGTTATCAGACTTCACTTGAAAACCACCACTGATACTAGGCTGCTAAGAAACCACGCCTACACGGAGCGTTATATGGTCATGCTCCCGTATCTGCTCATGAGCTTTCTAGAGAATGCCCCATTCTCGTGAATCGCGACCTCACAGTTATGCTCAAGTAGGTGTATTCATTATAGGTATCCTGTAGGCCAATACCTTTTTCTTTCATTTTGACACTAGAATACATTAAGGCTTTAAGCCAACCTTCCATACAATGAGAGTACTTTGTCTATTAGGACACAGTACAATTTAATAATATGTACTCTCTTGTTACAACATCAACTTGTTTTTCCCACTACCTAATTTACGGGATCTCCGATCGTGAAGGTATGGGTTACCATTGTGTTGTAACTCAAATGGGCCTCATACCCATGTCCATAGACGCAACGGAAATCGTTTTCCTTGCAAGTCCTTTTGTAAAAGGATCTGCGATTTTTCTCAGTCTGAACATAATTCACGGAATTACTCGGAGTTTCTCAATTTTCTCGATGATTTAAGCTGCGCTTCACATGTCTGGAGGACTTCATGTTATCCTTAGTACTCATAACCTTAATTAACACTGCTTTGGTTATCGCAGTACATTAGGATCGGCGATCGGGTTTCTCAACCAATGGCAAGTCCAACAAAAGCTCTCTAAGCCATTCAGCCTCAACGTTGGTCGTATCAAGTGCTACAAGTTCAGCTTCCATGGTTGACCTCGTTAATATGAGTCCGCTTGCAAGACCTCCATGAAACTGCAGCAAGACACTAAGGTAAAAACATAACCACTTGTAGCTTTGATCTCATCCGCATCGAGATCCAATTGGAATCACTATATCCTTCTAATACAGATGGATATCCAAGATAGTGAATTCCGTAAGATGTTGTGCCTCTCAAGTAGCGCAACACTCTTTCAAGTGCCTCCCAATGATCATCTCCTGTTAGATGTAAACCGGCTTAATTTGCTCACAAGAAATGAGATATCAGTCTTGTGGCACCAGCTAGATACATAAGAGACCCAATAATTTGTGAATATCTCAATTGATCTTTCCCTAACCCTTGATTTTTCCGAAGTTTAACACTCGGATCATATGGTGTTGGGGAAATTTTGCAATTCTCAAAGCCGTACAGGCTCAAAATTTTCTCAGCATAATGGGATTGATGCAAAATGATTCCATCCCCATTCTTGATCAATTTAATATTCAGAATAACATCTGCCTCTCCCAAATCTTTCATATCAAAGCATCGAGATAAGAAAGTTTTGACCTCGTCAATTACAAAGATGTTAGTCCCAAATATAAGTATGTCATCAACATACAAACACAAAATCACACCTTGACCCCCACCATAACGATAATATACACACTTATCTGCCTCATTAACAGCAAAACCAGCAGATGTCAAAGTTTTATCAAACTTTTCGTGCCATTGTTTAGGTGCTTGCTTTAGTCCATATAAGGATTTTAATAATTTGCACACTTTATTTTCCCTGTCCAAGAATCACATAACCATCTGGTTGCTCCATATAGATTTCTTCCTCTAACTCTCCATTAAGGAAAGCTGTCTTTACATCCATTTGATGGACGTGTAGACCATGGGAAGCAGCTAAAGCAATGAGCACTCTAATGGTGGTTAATCTGGCAACAGGAGAATAAGTATCAAAATAATCCTCTCCTTCTTCTCGGGTATAACCCTTGGCTACAAGTCTTGCCTTGTACTTATCAACGTACCATCGTGCCTCATTTTCTTTTGAAAATCCACTTGCATCCAACGAGTTTGCACCCAGAGGGACGATCGATGATCTCCCAAGTCCCATTAGCCATGATGGAATCCATCTCGCTACTGATCGCCTCTTTCCAATACTCAGCATCAGGTAATGCATAAGCCTCTGAAAGAGTTTTTGGCACATCATCTACGAGGTATACAATGAAGTCATCGCCAAAGGTTTTCTCAACCCTTTGTCTCTTGCTCCTACGAGGAGCCTCTGCGACTAAATTGTTATCCTCCTCAGTAATATCTTCTACTGGTAGTGTATCACTCATTGGTTCAAAAATAGTGGTAGGTTCAACATTAATATTTTTAGTTTGTGAGGTACTACCTGCTGGTCTCATAGGATAAACATCCTCAAAGAATGAAGCATCTCTGGACTCCATTATTGTGTTAGCAACAATCTCGGGAGTTTCTGATTTTACTACTAAAAATCTATAGGCCGTACTGTTATGTGCATATCCCAGAAAAATGCAATCGACTGTTTTAGGTCCAAGTTTTCTCTTTTTCTGCAATGGTATATTGACTTTTGCCAAACACCCCCATGTTCGCAGAAAATTGACATTGGGCTTTCTCCCCTTCCATCCCTCATATGGAGTAATCTCACGCTTTTTAGTGATTACTCTATTTAAGACAAAAGTTGCTGTCAATATAGCTTCCCCCCACCATATCTTAGGCATACCGGCACTCTCTAACATGGCATTCACCAAGTCTGTGAGTGTTCGGTTTTTCCTCTCAGCTACCCCATTAGATTGAGGAGAATATGGTGGTGTAACTTCATGGATTATACCATGCTCAGAACAGAACTGGGAGAAATCATGAGAGATATACTCTCCTCCACGATCAGACCTTAGTCTTTTAATTTTCTTTTCTAGTTGGTTCTCAACCTCGGCCTTATAGATTTTGAAGTAGTTTAAAACTTCATCCTTTGTTTTCAGCAAATACACAAAACAATAACGTGTTGCATCATCTATAAGTGTTAGAAAGTATCTTTTGCCTCCTTTTGTCAACAATCCATTCATTTCACATAGGTCAGAATGGACAAGATCTAATGGTGCCAAGTTCTTTTCTTCCTCTAATCCTTTAAAGGGTTTTCTAGGTCGCTTTGCTTGCACACAAGATTGACACTTTGATCCTTTGACAATATCACATTTTGGAATTAACTCTAATCTGGACATTCGAGCAATGCTATCAAAACCAATATGACAGAATCGAGAATGCCAAACATCGGCATCACATTTATTCAAACCAGTTGCAATATTCATATTATAGCAAGACTCTAGAGTACTTAAGCGGAACAAGCCTCCGCTCTCATAGTTTTACCAACAAAGTTCCCAAACTTAGACAATACAACTTTATTTGACTCAAATACTAGCTTGTAACCATCCTCGCATAAAAGAGAACCACTAACAAGGTTCTTTTTATTGTTGGCGCATCTTTGCCACGTTCTTCAAGTGGACAATCTTCCTGAAGTTAGCTTCAGATCTACCGTACCAACACCAAGAATGTATGCGAATTCGCTCCCCATTAGGACGGAGGAAGCCCGGCTACTGGTAAGAAGAAAACAAGGAAACATCAGAACACACGTGAACATTAGCCCCAGTATCAACCCACCAATCAGTGGTTTGACATGCTGAAAAAACAACAGGAGAATTACCATACCCTCCTGAAGTCGAGGCCTCGCCTATGGTCACGTTGGCATTTTTCTTGCCTTGTTCATTTGTCCTGTTTTTGCGATAGCGACAGTCTTTTGCCATATGACCGTCCTTTCCGCACACCTAAACAGTGATGTTCTTCATGTCCTTTTTCTCAATTTTCTTCTTTTTAAAGCTAGTTGTCTTGTTTGGTTTAGGAACTTTGAAGTTCTTGCCATATGATTTCTTCTCGACGATATTGGCATTATTCTGATTAGTTATGCTTGGTGCATCTTTTGCTCTTGCCTTTTCTTCCACATCAAGGGTTGCAATGAGATCCTCAACAGAAATCTCTTCCCTCTTGTGCTTTAAGCTAGTGGCAAAATCCCGCCAAGATGGGGAAAGTTTGGCAACAATGCCCGCCTGCCACAAACTTAGGAGGCAATGCACAACCCAAGTGCGCACTCGCCAACCAAGATGGCTGGAGGTCGTGTGCTTGTGCAACAATCGATTTAGCGCCATCCATGCTAAAATCGAAGAATTGCTCGCACACGCATACCAAATGACCGGCTTGACCTCTGCGTACTTTGGTCAAGTGCATCCCACAACTCAGTGGCAGATGTGTAGTTCATATACACATCGTAGAGCTGATCTGCCAAAATGGTCAGAAGGCAGCCTAGTGCAGTGTTGTTTGCACTATCAAACTGCATGTATCGCTCAACCGTAAATGGATACTGCTGGTGGATCACCCACCACAGCCCCAATGACATGAGCCAAAACTTAGCTCTTGTCTGCCATCTACGGAAATTTGCACCAGAAAACCTCTCAGGTTTCATAGCATCCGAAGGATTAGCCATTGTCGAATCACAAAAATATCGCAAATAAGGTTTACGGATTGTTGGAAATATGCGCAATATTTTTATTCCAGATTTTATATTGAGGCAAATACTCGATAAACAAAGTGATGCACACAAGAAATCTAACAAAGAAAGGCTACACATTGTACTTCCAAACATATGAACTCAAGAAGCAGTATGATTAAATCGAGCGTCCACTAACCGACTTACGCTTAGGCTTGATGAAGAAAAAACGATGCGCAGAATAGGTTGTGGAAGAAGTCGAAGTCGATGAAGCGGCAGAGCGGTCGCCAGATGCGCTGCCTGAAACCTTATTGCCACCCCGTGCAGGTGATCTCTGCGGCAATGGCTCGGAGATACCGCTCACCCTCCTTCACGGTGCACGCCGAGGAGGAAGGTCGGCGAGGTTCAACAGCTCAACACAACAGTACAGTTCTCACAGGAGGAAGGAAAGAATGGAATTGGAAAAATTCAGTACTATGGCCTGGACGTCTCCAGGTCTTATATAGCCTTCAACCAGTAACTGTCTCCATTACTCACTAGTAACTGACAGCACTAAGTACTGATAACTGATCGAATTTAAACAGGCTTAATGCACTGGTAACTGCTAATTCAAACAAAATAATGGTAATTATGCAGTCTCCTGACCAGTACAAAAAACTAAATAGTTGCATGATTCAGCAAAATACAAGGTGAATTCAAAGTGCCAGGAGACACACTACGACGCGGCGCGGTCGCTCGTCGCAAGTCAAAAGTCACGCGGATTTTCACGCGAAAATACGCGAATACGCGCGCGCGCGTGTGTGTGTTTAGCCAGTATTCACCCTATGCCATCTCCATGCCAAGTGTCACATTAATCAAGAGGTGGGAAAGACTCCACCTTTTAAATTGACCTTCCTCCACTTGACTAGGCAATATGGTACTAAATCATGCATGCTATGGAATTAAAGGAAATGGGCCATGGGCCAATTTCTAACAATCCCCCACCAATTCCATAGCAAACAGCAGAAACGATAACAAAGATTGCTGTACTGAATTGTTGTTAATATACCAGTCTTTTGGTGTAAGTCCCGTACGGGTTGAACTTGCACCTAGATTAACAAGATTTATCCTCTCACAAATTTATTGAATGGACTATGCCTTGAATTCATAGCTTTTCGTGATCAGATTTCACTTGAAAACCACCACTGATACTAGGCTGCTAATAAACCTCGCCTACACGGAGCGTTATATGGTCATGCTCCCGTATCTGCTCATGAGCTTTCTAGAGAATGCCCCATTCTCGTGAATCGCGACCTCACACTTATGCTCAAGTAGGTGTATTCATTATAGGTATCCTGTAGGCCAATACCTTTTTCTTTCATTTTGACACTAGAATACATTAAGGCTTTAAGCCAACCTTCCATACAGTCGAGAGTACTTTGTCTATTAGGACACAGGTACAATTTAATAATATGTACTCTCTTGTTACAACATCAACTTGTTTTTCCCACTACCTAATTTACGGGATCTCCGATCAGGAAGGTATGGGTTACCATTGTGTTGTAACTCAAATGGGCCTCATACCCATGTCCATAGACGCAACGGAAATCGTTTTCCTTACAAGTCCTTTTGTAAAAGGATCTGCCAGATTTTTCTCAGTGCGAACATAATTCACAGCAATTACTCCGGAGTTTCTCAATTTTCTGACAGATTTAAGCCTGCGCTTCACATGTCTGGAGGACTTCATGTTATCCTTAGTACTCATAACCTTAATTAACACTGTTTGGTTATCGCAGTACATTAGGATCGGCGGTACTGGTTTCTCAACCAATGGCAAGTCCAACAAAAGCTCTCTAAGCCATTCAGCCTCAACAGTGGCTGTATCAAGTGCTACAAGTTCAGCTTCCATGGTTGACCTCGTTAATATGGTCTGCATTTGCAAGACCTCCATGAAACCGCAAAGACCACTAAGGTAAAAACATAACCACTTGTAGCTTTGATCTCATCCGCATCAGAGATCCAATTGGAATCACTATATCCTTCTAATACAGATGGATATCCAGTATAGTGAATTCCGTAAGATGTTGTGCCTCTCAAGTAGCGCAACACTCTTTCAAGTGCCTCCCAATGATCATCTCCCGGGTTAGATGTAAACCGGCTTAATTTGCTCACAGCAAATGAGATATCAGGTCTTGTGGCACCAGCTAGATACATAAGAGACCCAATAATTTGTGAATACTACGACGCGGCGCGGTCGCTCGTCGCAAGTCACAAGTCACGCGGATTTTCACGCGAAAATACGCGAATACGCGCGCGTGTGTGTTTAGCCAATATTCACCCTATGCCATCTCCATGCCAAGTATCACATTAATCAAGAGGTGGGAAAGACTCCACCTTTTAAATTGACCTTCCTCCACTTGACTAGGCAATATGGTACTAAATCATGCATGCTATGGAATTAAAGGAAATGGGCCATGGGCCAATTTCTAACAAAAACCACACTTGGAGCCTCGTCGATCTGCCCACTGGTCACCGGCCCATTGGCCTCAAGTGGGTTTTCAAGGTGAAGAAGGATGCCCATGGCGTCATCATCAAGCACAAGGCTCGCCTTGTCGCCAAGGGATACGTCCAACGGCAGGGGGTGGATTTCGACGAAGTGTTCGCACCAGTCGCACGCCTTGAGTCAGTGCGCATACTGATCGCCATGGCGGCTCATGCGGGCTGGCGCGTCCACCATATGGACGTGAAATCTGCTTTCCTCAATGGAGAGCTTGAAGAGGAAGTTTTCGTTGTGCAGCCCCCTGGTTTTGAGCTCACAGGGCAAGAAGACAAGGTCCTCAAGCTGCACAAAGCGCTCTATGGGCTCCGTCAAGCTCCTAGAGCTTGGAACGCGAAGCTGGATCGCAGCCTACTAGACCTCGGTTTCCATCGGTGTGAGTTCGAGCACGCCGTGTACACGCGAGGGAAAGGAGACTCTCGCTTGCTAGTCGGTGTTTATGTCGATGATCTGGTGATCACAGGAGCAGCCAGTAGTGAGATTGAGGCTTTCAAGAAAGAGATGAAGATGCAGTTCAAAATGAGTGACTTGGGTCTGCTAAGCTACTATCTTGGGATAGAAGTGAAGCAGGACAAAGATGGGATCTCACTCTGTCAGTCAGGATACGCCGAGAAGATTCTGAAGAAAGCTGGTATGGAGGACTGTAACTCGGTGCATACGCCAATGGAGCCTCGCTGCAAGCTCAGTCGCGATAGCACCGCACCGCCGACCGACGCCACAAAGTATCGCAGCATTGTGGGCAGTCTTCGGTACCTGGTTCACACACGACCTGACATAAGCTATTCAGTTGGATATGTGAGCCAAATTCTGGAAAGGCCAACGGAGGAGCACCTGGCTGCTGTGAAGAAGATACTAAGGTACTTGGCTGGTACTTTACGTTTTGGGTGTCACTTTGCCAGGAGGGAGAAAGCAGCATGATTGATCGGATATTCAGACAGTGACCTTGCCGGCGATATTGATACGCGCAAGAGCACCTCCGGAATATTCTACTTCCTGGGTAATAGTCCCGTGAGCTGGCAGTCAGTAAAGCAAAAAGTGGTCGCGCTTTCGTCGTGTGAAGCGGAGTACATCGCAGCGGCCACAGCAGCATGCCAGGGTGTATGGCTGGGCAGGTTACTTGCCGAGCTGGAGAATGAAGACATCAAGCCGTTCTCCCTGAAGATAGACAATCAGTCTGCCATTGCGCTCAGCAAGAACCCGGTATTCCACGATCGAAGCAAACATATTGATCTCAGGTATCACTATATTAGAGAGTGCGTGGAGAACGGGTCTGTTGAGATCGAGTCCATCGGCACAGGTGATCAGCTTGCAGATTTTCTGACGAAACCACTTGGTAGAGTCAAGTTTCAGGAGATGAGAAGCAAGGTGGGGATGGTCCTTGTTCAGTAGTCTGGTAGGAGTCCGTGATTTAGGGGGTGATTTGTTGAATAAATTAAGTCACGTACTCAGTAGATGTAGGATTCAGTTAGTTTGTTATCGCATGTGCTGCATGAGATCGCTAATTGTGCGAGTCCTGCGGCCAAGTTGAGGGCGGCTCCGGCTGGCGCGGTGGAGAATGAGTCGTGGCGCAGTTCCGTGAGTCACTCGTGTCCATTCATTGTTTCTATATATTCTGCATATATTCTAAAGAAAAGCTGCGCAGTTGCCCAGCACCAAAAGATACTGAATGTTTGTTTGCGTATACACTGTACTAGTCTTTCAGTTCGCGTAGGGGCTCGCAGTGGAGCGAAGTAGTTCAGGTGACGGTAGTTCGCCAGCAATTCCAACAAAATCTATCTGCGAAAGCCAATTTACTTACGAGCGGCACGTACAGTTTGCACGTCGTAGGTACGTACCTGAAAGAAGCGGCAGAGCTTGGAGTGGTAGTTGGTATAGTCGACGTCGCCTCCTCCGTAGCAGCCAGCAGCGAAGTGGCCGGGCGGCCCGGGCTGGACGTAGTTGAGCGGGTACACCTCGCGGACGACGCAGCCCTCCCTGGCGAGGCAGTGCCGTAGGTCGTCAGGAGCATCGGGCAGCACGGCCACGACGAGCGGGTAGGCCGCGCCCGCCTCGCGTAGGGCGCCCTGGCCAGCCGCACCACCGTGGCGAGCTCCTGGAAGCCGCCATAGCCCGCGCGCACGCGCGCCAGGAGCGTCACGTACGCCCTCGCCACCGGCACCGGGAGTGGATGCTCGGCGCCGTGGCCCTCCTCGAACGCCGCCGTGCCGGTGTTGGTCATCTTCTGTTTCTTGGGGTCTTGGGGAGTTGGTTGCTTCCCTGCTTGGTAGTATCGCTGGTTCTTGGGCTGTGACTTTCTTGAGCTTTTGGAATGGAGAAGGTGGCCGTGCCGGAGGCGTCCTTAAATAGGCGAAGAAACGTTGTGTCCATGAGCTTCTGGTCAAGCAGTAAGTGGTGCTAGATTGGTAGAACTGAATAAAGGGTATCTTTTGCACGAGATGAAGCTACATAGAAAGTACCAAAATATATACGATCGATGATACCTGTGAACCTGCATCATATATATACGGAACTCCATATGCATGATTGTTGGCTTGCCTTCATCTATCGGCCAACATGTACTCCGTCTACTTGCCAAACTTTGCAACAACATTAATTTCGAGATGGACAGAATTATCAACCAATATTGTATTTACGTGCAGCGTGTAAGTTCATTTTAAGAGTTACACAAATGAATTCACAACACATTCTGCCCGGGCTCCGTATTTGGATTCATACAGGAGGGAAATGTGCTACGTTTATTTGGTATGGCCAGCCTAATGATGACTAATGAAGAGAAGGGATTCCTCTCAAAAAAAATTAAGAAAAGAATTTTTAAAAATAAAAATCTCAAAAAAATTAAGAAAAGAAATTTCTTATAAAAGAAAAATCTTAAAAAATTAAGAAAAGAGATGGATGAAAGCTACAAAGGCGGCGGGGCCCTTCTCCTTTTCGGAGATGTTGGAAAGATCGGCTGCCTGGTGGGTGGTGGCACTGGTGGCCGATGTCTTGTTGAGATTCTTTCTTTTTTTTACTGACCACCAAGTTGCTTATTCCAGTCATTTATCTTTCTTTCTGTTTACTGAGATTCTTTCTTTGTTTTTTTTTCCTAGAAGGGAATTCACATCCTCCCTATGCCCTTCTCCTTTTCGGATATCTGCCATATCGTCAGTTGACATACAGTTTGGGGCATTGGAACTTATTTTTTTAAAAAAAATTAAGAAAATAGATGAATACAGTTTGGGGACATTTTTTCAGGCAAAAATGTTTGTTACGAGTCACGGAAGGACTACACACTGGAACCAGTTCCATTGTACAAATAAATGATTTTGTTACAGCGGCATGTCCCTTAGAAATATAATGGAAAATTAAGTTTTCAAATCGTGATTTTCACGGCAAAATCCCAAAAAAGTTTTATGAGCTATCGCTGAGACCAATTCATCTCGTTGGAAAGATCTGTTGTCACATTTTGTCTAGGAGATAACATGCCTTTCTATATAAGGAATAATAGTATATTTGCTGGGTTGGAGTGGTAACAGTACAGAATATATTGAAAAATGCATTTACCATAGTAATACTTTTTTAAAAAGAATAAATATATATCACCTCCCTGAACTTTGGGGAGCCTCTACTCTACTCTCTAAACCATAAAACCTTTTAAATATCTCATTAAACATTTCAAAACCATTTAAATAACCCCTAAAACGGTTTTAGATGTGGTCCCACCACCACCATACGGATGACACGGTGAACATCCTGTCGATGACTCAGCGAAATTAAAAAAGGACTTCATCCATCGAGGCCCACATGTCAGTATGCCCACCTGTCTTCTCCTTTTCTACCTCATCCCTTCTCTCTATCTACTCGTGCTGCCTTGCTTTGCTAGGAAGGTATTTTGACGGTGTTTGCACCAAAATTCAGCGTGCATTGAAATCGGTCTGAATCGGGAAAGAAGTATTCATATAATAAGGAATCGGTAAACGACTCGGAGAAGGAAACCGTTTCTAAAAGGGGAGGAAATCAGACAAGAGGCCGATACGGATAAATGCACCGTATCTATGTACAATTCGGATCGGTCAGGCGTGTTATAAAAGAAGGAGGGCGTCAAGCAAAGAAATCAATCAATTCCAACAACACACACATCTACTTTTACAAGCCTTTTCTTTTACATTGCTTTAGTTTCATAGATCTCTCTGCAAGTCGACGGAATCAACATAGCTGCGCATCGCCGATTGTTGATTTTAGCCGATTTCACCCAGGTTTGATTTGCTTCGTTTTGTTGCGCATCGCCTTCTCGAAGCCGATTTTACCTTGTATCCGATCAATCGTGACGATTGATTTAGTTACCTCCTAATCGGTTCTTGCCGACTAGCGAAAAGCCGATAGATCCTTGTTTATCGGCTTTGATCAAATTACAAACTACCTTGTCAATTTCAGGTCAAATTGACTGGCACGCTCTGCAAACCCGGTGTTTGTCTTGTGTGTTTGAGGCTGAAAACCTTCCTTCACGTTTTTAGCGCGAACAGACGGTTTTAACGTACAGAGGACGAATTAGACAGACCCCAAAGTTTAGAAGGTTAAATAGACTTTATTCCTTGTTTAGATTATTTGCTGTAGAATGTTAGAAATAAGGCCCAAGTGGCCCATTTATCTCTAATGCCAAAGCTACAATGAATAGTACCATATTGCTAGTTGAGAGAGGAGAATACCAATTTAAAAGGGAGAGCTCCCACCATGCCTTGTAATAAGGCAGATGGAGGGTGAGGAGCATGGCTAAAGTCACACGCACGCGCGCGCGCGTATTTCGCGAATTACCGCGTATTTTTCCCGCGTGACTTGCGACGTCGCGGGTCGCCGTGCGGTGGATTAAATCCTGGCACGTTTAAACCCTTTTTAAATTTCGGTTTCTGAGAATTGAAACAGCCATGATAATGGCGTCAGTTTCTAATAGAAATAGTAATTTGATGACAACAGTTACTAGCGTATAATGGTGCTGTAACGGTCAATTTATTGACCGTTACTGATGCGAGGCTATAAAATCTGGAGACGTCCAGACTGAATTGAAGTTTTTTGCTCTGGTACTCGCGTTCATCCATTATGATCTGTGTTGCGTCTTCGTGCTGCGCTCGTTCTTCACCGACCTTCCTCTCGGCGTGCACCGCGAGGCAGGGAGAGCGGGATCTCCGAACCATTGCCGCTGCGAGAACCTGCACGGGGGTGGCAATAAGGTTTCTGGGCAGCGCAACTGCGCGACCGCTCGAGCTTCCTCTTCGTCGACTACTTCCTCTACAGCCGGTCGCTACTGCGCTGCTTCCATTTCGTCATCAAGCCCATCGTAAGAATTTTTCCCTCTGTTCATCACTTTCCAGAAAATATGTGGTATTTTCTAGATCTACTCTTTAGAAAATATTTGTGGTATCTTCTGTCTATCTTGTTGTGTTTGATTATTTTGGAATTATGTTTTAAATTTAAATCTGTAATCAAAATAATACCTAGATGTTCAACATAGACTACTATAGCAAGCAACTAACTTGATAGCCAATTGATTCCCTTCTGGTCAGCCACTCGATCTCTTGTTGTATTGTGATTTATGTTGCCTGAATGACTGAATTGGTCATGTAACAGATGCACTCCATATGAGTACCTGTTCTCCAGACTTGGATTTGTTGACTTTTGTGCTTGTAGTACTACTAATCAGAAACCAATTAGTAGCAGCAGCAGTAGCAATATTGACGACGATGATGCCGCTGCTTGTTCCTGACACCGAGAGAAGATCTAAAGCAAAACTGGAATCAGTAATTCTTGTTAACAGACGCTGGGTGACTCCACCAACGGACCCCTTCTTCTTCGCCATGACTGCGCCCACGCCCGCCTTCGGCGCCCGTGCTCTGCGCTCGTAGCGCGCCCTCGCCCGCACTCTGCGTATGACGGCCGAGTCCACCGGACCTCACCCGCCCGTAACCAACTCCTAGTTTAGCTGCCGTACCATGTACGTCCATGTAATCGAGCCGTGTATATAAACACACGAAGAGCTAATACAAAAGTCAGTTGCTCCATTTCTTTCATGGTATCAGTGACCGGATAGATTCCCCATCCGTCTCGCCCTACCTTCCGCTGCCATGGACAACTCGCCTACTCACTCCTCCACCTCCTCTGGCTCTCTTGCCGACGGCGGCGCACCTCTGCAGCCGGCGTTGTCCCAAGTCCTTCAGGCCATCAACATTCGCTCCCACGTCCCCGTCACACTCGACGTCGACGAGGCCAACTACAGTCAATGGCGGTGCTTCTTCGACTCCGTCCTCGGCAAGTTTGGCCTTGAGGCTCACGTCCGCTCCCCCATGCTGACGGCGGACCGCGACGCGGAGTGGCGCATGGCAGATCACTGCGTCGTGAACTGGAGAGTGGCATTTTATCAATTTTTCCTTCACCTATGGGCGTCCGTTGAAGGCCTCTTCCGCGACAACGAACTTCAGCGCGCCGTGTACCTGGAGGCTGAGCTGCGCAATCTACAACAAGGCGACATGACCATGCACCAGTACACCACCAAACTCAAGCAGCTCGCCGACCAGCTCACTGACATCAGCCACCCCGTCTCCGAGCCGAGCCAAGTCCTCAACCTCATCCGCGGCCTTCACCCCAAGTATCGCCACGTTAAACCGGTGATCAAGGACAAATTCCCTCCTCACACCTTCATGTCTGCTCGCTCGTATCTGCTTCTCGAGGAACTTAGCGAGCAGCAAGAAGCCAAGCAGGAGAGTGCCCGGGCTCTCGTCGCCAGCCACTCCACCAATGGTGCGTCGTCCAGCTCCTCCGACAACAACTCCGTCTCCAACAATAAGAACAACAAGGGTGGCGTAGCATGCTGTAGTCCGGTGGTGCACCGAGGAGGAGTTGGTGCGGCGTGACGACGCTGGTGGCGCGGCATGGGCGCCTGTTGATGAGGAACGTCGCGCAGGACAGCGCCTCTGCCCAGAAAGATGTTGGTGCTGCACTGTGGATTAGAAGAGTGCGCAAACAATCGTTAATGGTGCGGAGGATGCGTTCGGCTTTCCCGTTTTGCTGCGAGGTGTGCGGGCAGGAGAGGCGGAACTGCACGCCGTGCGTGGCGAGAAATGTGCGCATGGCGTAGCTGTCTAGCTCCTTGCCGTTGTCCGTCTGAAGCGCGACGATGGGAAGGCGGAATTGGGTCGCGACATAGGCGAAAAATGTGCGGATCGTATCGAGGCACTCGAATTTGTTCCGTAGCGGGAAGGCCCAGATGTAATGCGTGAAATCATCGAGAAGCACGAGATAATATTTGAATCCAGAGTGGCTATAGCAAGGCGACGTCCATACGTCAGCGTGCACAATTTGGAAAGGAAAGAATGTTCGAGTGTGTGAAGAATTGAAAGGCAGACGGACATGTTTGCCTTGCTGACAAGAGGAGCAAGTGTGGACGTCCGATTTATTACATGCGAAATCAAAATGTGCTAAGATCTGGGAGAGCGCTGGTGATCCAGGGTGTCCAAGGCGCTGGTGCCAGAGGGAGATCGTCGACGGCGATGAAGCAGTGAGTGCTTGATCCACGGGTCGCCGCAGTGGATAGAGCTCTCCCTGGCTATCACATCGGAGCATCTCCGCCCTGGTTAGGAGGTCCTTGATAGAGAAGCCATGAGGGTCAAACTCGACGGAAACATGATTATCACGTGTTAAGCGACGAACAGACAAAAGATTTTTAACAATAGAAGGGGCGATGAGAACATCACGCAGCAGAAGAGGTGAGTCTCTAGTAGGTATAGTGGTGTGTGTCTGGTGGGTGACGGGCATCGTGGCGCCGTTCCCAACAGTGATCACGGAGTTAGATGGGTGGAGGTGGGAAGCGGGAAAGTTACCAGAGGAAGGAGACATGTGTGCCGTGGCTCCGGTGTCGAGGTACCAATCGCCGGAGTTTGGTGGCGCAGTGGCGACGCCGACGCTGGATAGGGCGGAGTATAGCGCCGTCGGGTCCCAGATATTGTTGGAGTTGGCTGGCGGTGGGGTGAAGCCGTGCACCGCATTCATGGCCTGCTGAGGCTGGAAGGGTGGGCGAGGGCCGAGCACACCCGCGCCAGGGGGCCTGAACAGCATCGGCCACGCCTGGACCAGGCCGGTCCAGGGGTTGTAGCCGGCGGCCCAAGGCGTGTTCTGGCTCGATGGGCGCGGTGCTCCGCCGTTGTTGGGAACACCCTGGTTGCTGTTGTGTCCGCCTGATCCACGTCCGCGCTTCTTCTTGTTGTTGCGGCCACCCTTGTTGTTCTTATTGTTGGAGACGGAGTTGTTGTCGGAGGAGCTGGACGACGCACCGTTGGTGGAGTGGCTGGCGACGAGAGCCCGGGCACTCTCCTGCTTGGCTTCTTGCTGCTCACTAAGTTCCTCGAGAAGCAGATACGAGCGAGCAGACATGAAGGTGTGAGGAGGGAATTTGTCCTTGATCACCGGTTTAACGTGGCGATACTTGGGGTGAAGGCCGCGGATGAGGTTGAGGACTTGGCTCGGCTCGGAGACGGGGTGGCCGATGTCAGTGAGCTGGTCGGCGAGCTGCTTGAGTTTGGTGGTGTACTGGTGCATGGTCATGTCGCCTTGTTGTAGATTGCGCAGCTCAGCCTCCAGGTACACGGCGCACTGAAGTTCGTTGTCGCGGAAGAGGCCTTCAACGGACGCCCATAGGGTGAAGGAGGAGATCCGAGGTTTGTGGACGATGTCGAACACGCTCTTGGACATGGTGGTGTAGATCCAGTTCACGACGCAGTGATCTGCCATGCGCCACTCCGCGTCGCGGTCCGCCATCAGCGTGGGGGAGCGGACGTGAGCCTCAAGGCTAAACTTGCCGAGGACGGAGTCGAAGAAGCACCGCCATTGACTGTAGTTGGCCTCGTCGACGTCGAGTGTGACGGGGACGTGGGAGCGAATGTTGATGGCCTGAAGGACTTGGGACGACGCCGGCTGCAGAGGTGCGCCGCCGTCGGCAAGAGAGCCGGAGGAGGTGGAGGAGTGAGTAGGCGAGTTGTCCATGGCAGCGGAAGGTAGGGCGAGACGGATGGGGAATCTATCCGGTCACTGATATCATGAAAGAAATGGAGCAACTGACTTTTGTATTAGCTCTTCGTGTGTTTATATACACGGCTCGATTACATGGACGTACATGGTACGGCAGCTAAACTAGGAGTTGGTTACGGGCGGGTGAGGTCCGGTGGACTCGGCCGTCATGCGCATAGTGCGGGCGAGGGCGCGCTACGAGCGCAGAGCACGGGCGCCGAAGGCGGGCGTGGGCGCAGTCATGGCGAAGAAGAAGGGGTCCGTTGGTGGAGTCACCCAGCGTCTGTTAACACCCCCCCGCAGTCTCGACGTCCGGTTTGCCGACGATGAGGCTGTCTCTGAATTCTTCAAACAACGCTGTGGGCAGTCCCTTTGTGAAGATGTCTGCGATCTGTCTCGTGGTTGGTACGTGCAGAACGCGTAGATCACCGGCGGCCACCTTCTCGCGGACGAAATGAATGTCTAGCTCGATGTGTTTAGTGCGCTTGTGGTGAACGGGGTTGCGGCACATGTACACGCTTGAGATGTTATCGCAGAACGCCACGGTGGCTTTGGGAATGTTGCAGTGAAGTTCGCCGAGTAGCTGTCGAAGCCATGAACATTCAGAGATGGCGTTGGCGATCGCCCGGTACTCGGCTTCCGCGCTGGACCTGGACACCGTGGTTTGGCGTTTGGAGGACCATGAAACTAGCGTGTCGCTAATGAAGATGCAGTAGCCTGACGTAGATCGTCTCGTGTCTGGGCAGCCTGCCCAGTCCGCGTCTGAGTACGCGGTGATCGTTGGTGTCGATGTCGGGTAGAGCTTGATGCCGAGGTGTGTCGTGCCTTTGACGTAGCGCAGAACCCGCTTGAGCATCCCTTGGTGAACATCTGTAGGGGCATGCATGTGTAGGCAGAGCTGCTGCACAGCGTATGTGAGGTCGGGGCGGGTGAGCGTGAGATATTGCAGGCCACCGGCGAGGCTTCTGTAGTTCGTGCTCTCCTTGGCGTCGAGTGGTGTTCCTGTTGTTGACGACGACTTCCCTTTGGTGTCGGCGGGAGTGTTTGAAGCTTTGCAGTGCGCCATCCCAGCGCGTTCAAGCAGCTCTTTGGCATACTTCGTTTGCGTAAGGGTGAAGCCGGTGCTGTTGACCTCGATGCCGAGGAAGAAGCGTACTGGCCCCATATCCTTTACTGCGAAGGCTTGCTGAAGTTGCGCGACGATGCGTTGAAGCAGGCTGGAGCTGGAGGCGGTCAAGATCATGTCGTCGACGTAGAGGATGAGGTGCGCCGTGTCGTGGCCACGGCGGAGGACGAACAGCGATGAGTCAGCGCACGACTGGGCGAAGCCCATGCTTGTCACGTGGCTCACAAAGCGTTCGAACCAAGCTCGCGGGGCTTGACGTAGTCCATAGAGAGAGCGCGACAGGAGACAGACGTCATCCGGACGTGTGGGGTCGGTGAAGCCTGTAGGTTGCTGACAGAAGACCTGCTCGCGCAAGTTGCCGTGCAGGAAGGCGTTGGAGACGTCCAGCTGGTGTGCTGGCCATGAGCGACTCGCCGCGAGAGTGAGCACCGTGCGGATGGTCGCGTGTTTGACGACGGGTGAGAACGTCTCGTCGAAGTCGAGGCCCGGACGCTGATTGAATCCTCGCACAACCCATCTGGCTTTGTAGCGAGCTAGGGAGCCGTCGGGATTGGTTTTGTGTTTGAACACCCATTTGCCTGTGATGACGCGTGCGCCGGCGGGCCTGGGGACGAGCGTCCAGGTTTTGTTGTGCTGAAGTGCCTGGGACTCTTCTCTCATGGCGGCGTGCCAGTGTTCATCACGGAGGGCGGCTCGGACAGAGGCCGGCAATGGGGAAATGGAGGTGGTCATCCAACTGACAACCTGACAGCATGAAAGCCAAGGAACAACAGGGAGACTGCGTGTAGCTGGAATTATTCCAAGATAATCTAACATCGATTGCGCTCGTCACGCAGTAAGGCACGCAGCGTGCAGAGGCAAACTTCACCGTGGCCCGTCAGGCCAGAGCCAAATGCAAACCAGCCGGAAAGAACACATTTTGATCTTATTATTCACTCACGGCCTCACACCAAGATCACTAGGGAGCAGGGACACCATGAGAAGCAGCAGAATTGAAGGACTCGTTTCGTTGATCTCATCCTCTAGAATACAATAGTACATATGGATCGTAATCAAACTTCTGGCCCGATAAATAGAAACATTTCAAGCTCTTCGTTTACAAATTAAAATTCCTGTTATGTAACGATGGGAAAGTCCAGGGTTTATTTGAGGATACGGAGAAATAATGTGCGGCCGGCCCGAGAGAGCTTGGTGAGGAACCACAGTCTTCCTCGCATCCTTTTTCGCTTTCCTGTCACTCTCCCTCCTCCACCCGTAGGTGTCTATAGTAATTGGCCTGGTGTGTGGTTTGACTCCAGGAGGATTTCTGAGTCTATTTGCAAGATTTCTGAGTCTATTTGCAAGATTTCTGAGTCTATAGTTCTGTCTATTTCCTTAGTTGCTTATATGAGTTCCTAAAAAAAACATGTGTTTCTTTTCGTGGATCCGAGCTTATTTTTGCATCTTAGTTCTTGAGAATTACCTGACAGCCACCTTTAAAGTCTGCACAATTAGAATGTTGGACTTGGACCCATGATATCTTAGTAGCTAGACAATTAGTAGCAATTAGACTGTCACAGCATCCATTCTTTCTTACAATCAGTAGCAAATAGACAATTCCGCTGTATTCAATTACTGCTCGGCTCATAGAGTTGTGTAAGCTAACTCTCTCTGGGGATAATACTCATGTCGACTTTGCAGGCTATGTGTCATGCCGCCGTGAACTGCCAACACTGATCATGCTTTTTATCGACAGGCAGTACATACTCATGGTCTTCTAACGTAGGATGATATAGCTGTAAACTTTTGTGCCACCCTTGGCCTGTAACTCCATCATGTGGACCTCGGATGTCAGTAGGAACCCGTTTGGCATGCAGAAATTGGCATATCATTGGGTGCAATTTCCAGCCCCAAGCATAGATCCGATGGTGATGGATTCGCCTTGTTTTTGACATTTTCGTACGAGTTAAAATTAATACTGATTGGAAGGACCGAACGAATTGAGACTATTATTTCTTCTTTATTTATTCATGTAAAGCATTTCCTCTCTAAAAACACAACAGGGACAGAGAAAATACAAAAAGCGGTGCATGTGGAGCTCAACAAATAAAGCACACAAGACAGACAGAATATTCAGGAAATGAAAAGGATGTTCCTCACACACTTGGGCGGGCAGTGCTCCGCTAGCGTTTCGGATCCATCCGGCGAGTGGGATTCTGTCGAAATCCTCCGTCTCACTGCCGTCAGATTGGGTAGATTCAACGAGAGTTAGACGGGTGATTCAAGAGAACTCCACTCGCCGGCTTGATCCCAAACACCGGAGGAGGAGCGTCTGCCCAAGTGGGGCTTGGCTCCCCTGCATCCACCGAAGAATCCACATGAAAAATTGTGAGTTCTATTCCACACGGATTGTAGCGCGCGAATGCGGAGGAGCCAAGCCCTGCTTGGGCCTAGTCACAGGCGGTGGGTGGTGACTAGGCCAACTAGTAGGCGGTGGGAGACGGTGTCACGGACCCCGCCGCGGAGCTCCGCCGCGCCGAACGCCGTGGATTAGGAGAGCCATGCCGCCGTAGAACACGACACATATAGCCAGCATGACGCAAGTCCGGTGGGGCCCCTCTGGAGCCCCCGCGGCGAGGACGACGGTGGTGACGGCCGCCGAGGCCATGCATACGGCGGCCAAGGGGACATCCATTCCTGGTGCAGGTGCAGGGACGGACTCGCTGGCAAGAAACAGAGCAAAGAAGTAGTATAACTATAACCAAAGAGAGCATGGGGAAATCAAAGTAAGACGATGTTGGGAACGGGGAGAGATTACCGAGACGAGAATCGGGAGCAGGTGATCCAAGACTGTTAAGAACGAAGGATGGCTGTGCGCGCAAGGATGGAAGTGGTTGAGGTTGGGATCAAGGTTACAAATCTCGTTTTGAGTCAAATCTCGGAGGTTCCCGAAATCCGAAATTTCGGTGAGATTCGAAAATTTCGGGCAAAATCCGGACGAATTGCAAAAACCAAATTTCAAATCCGGTTTTTTTTCTACCGGGAAATCCGAGATCTCGGCCGAAATCACCGAGATCTCGGCCGAAATCACCGAAATCTCGGCCAAATTGAACCGGCTGAAAAATGGTTCAAAATACGTCAAAAAATTTTGAAAATTTTTTTGGATAGTCCTAACACATCACTAATGTTTCCATAAAAATTTGAGATGATGATCAATCATGAGGAATTTTTAAAAAATCTAACAGTGGTAAAGTCGTGATAAAAACCGTATATAAAATCAGTTTTTGATTTTTCAAATGTAACAAATGAACTTCAAGTCATTTTAAAAGTTTTATATATGTTCCTATATATTAAGGGAGATTCTTTCTTTGAAACCACCTGCAGTTCTGAGGGAGGTTCTTTCTTTGAAACCACCTGCAGTTTTGAATTTTGACTAGTAAGAAAAGATCAATGCCATAAATATGAGCACTGATCATGTATATGTGAATCCCAGCCCATATATACATAGGTGAGTTAGTACTGTACCCATTTATAAATACATGTTATCTTAGGTTTTAAATTTTGTTTTTCAATATATGTCATTCAATAATTTTGTAGTAGGTTTTGTACCACTAGTTCCACTCCACTTCTCTCTCATAGTCATACACAGATTGATTCTAACTATCAATGTCAGTATCAGATATCATTTCTCTCTGCTGTTTCAATGCACTAGAAAAGTTCCTATGTATTAAAAAAAGTTCAAACCACTTTAGAAAATTTTGAAATTTTTTGTGAATGGTCCTAACACATCAATAATATTCCCATAAAATTTTCAGAAGATAATCAATCTTGAAAAAATTTAAAAAATTCGAAAAGTCCTAACCGACATATTGAACCGACCAAAAAATGGTTAAAAACATGTTAAAAAATTTTGAAATTTTTTGTGGATGATCTTGATCCTAAACCCAAGCAAATAGAATGCACAAAAATCAAAATCCGGCAAAAAAGTACCAAATCTCGCCCGAGATTGCCGAGATTTCGCCCGAAATTGCCGAGATCTCGCCGAGAAATCCGAGATTTGAATTTTTTTTAAATTTTTTGAATTTTCCGGGATTTTGAATCTCGGAGGGGTCCGAAATCCGAGAATTCGTCGGGATCTCGCCGAATTTCGCCGAAATTTGGACCCCTGGTTGGGATGTGCAGGTGCCCTCAATATATATATACATACGGGGCCACGGGGGCGGAGGCAAACGCAGCGAACCTACATGGAAACTTCCGGCGCGGGTTCTGGCCGTCGGATCCTTGACCGCTGAGCGTCCAACGGTCCAACGCCCCTGCTTCGGCCTTCGGGAAACTTCGCGCGCTGCAAAGTGCAACCTGTAGTGGTGGTGCAACAAGCCAGCTAGCCAGGAGAATCCCGTCGGGATGTCATATCGGATGGTGGCCAATTAAAGACTGCGGCGCCGCTCAATTCTTTTCGTATTCGGGCTCGCCCCATCAATTTCACCGTGAAAATGACCCTTTGATTTCATTCCGTTGTAGGTGCGAGAGCGAGCTAAGGTCTTGTTTGGTTTCTTAATAGTAGTAGTGTAGTACTACTGCTGCTGCTTGGTTCCAAACAATTAATGATTCCAGTTTCGCTTTAGATCAAGCAGGAACAAGCAGCGTCATTATCATCGCCAATACTACTACTACTGTACTGCGGCTACTAATTGGTTTCTGATTAGTATTACTACGAGCACAAGAGCCAACAAGTCCAAGCCTGGAGAACAAGTACTCATAAACCTCTGTAACATGACCAATTCGGCCATTCAGGCAACATAAATCACAATACAGCAAGAGATCAAGTGGCTGACCGGAAAGGAATCAATTGACACTATCAATTGGCCGACCGTAAAGGAATCAATTGACACTATCAAGTTATCACAGGGAAAGAGGCCACTCGTTAGTTGTCTGTCATGGAAGCGACGGCAGGGGGAAAGCCGAGCCAAGCTTGAGATCTTTCTTTTTTTTGTCTCACTATACGTATCTATGACCACAGAACTTTCGTTATCTTCAATACTATGTACAGTTCTCAGCTTCTATTTCTTTTTCGTTGCCGTTAATCTGCAGCATGTTCTTCATCATTCATCAAGCCCTAGCTAACAGATGAAACGCATTAGTGGACGGAACGCTCGGAATAGCTCTGCTGCGTCTGTTCTTCCTCCATGTGCCACTGCTGCCCGGTCGATCGGACGCGCGTGTCGTTGCCATGCAATTGCGACTCTCTCTTTGCCACCTACTGTCTTATCTAGTGTAGTTGTCCATCAGGAATATTTGAAGAGTTGTTCTCCTTGTTCGAGAGGAACGTGAAGAGTTGTAGAATTTCTTGCTGACGTGTGATGGCCTACTGATTTCATCGGCAAGGCCGTGTGGTGGAGATACACATATATGCTCATTGGCCGCTTCTTCTCAACTCCGAAGAAACAAAACACCAAGTGGCGTGTTAGTTTTTTTTTTTGAAATTAAGGCAGGAGCTCTGCCGATTCATTAAAGAGGGGAAGCGTTTAAGCAAGAGGCACAGAAGCGGAGCCAAAGAGGCTACACCACCCCGTAAGGCAAAAGACGAGGCTACAGCTAAGCGATTACAACATTTCCTGAAACCAGCAGAGAGGTCGTCAGATTACATTCTCAAGTGGACGACGTTATGACGACAGCAAAGGCGGTAACGTCTCGTAGGGTTGCGGCGAGAACTGTCTGCACGGAGGAACATTTTCCTTGAAAGATACGAGCGTTGCGCTCCTTCCAAATGTTCCAGAGCCCAAAGAACAAGACACCGTTTAAAGCTCGCCGTGTCTCCTTGGGGATATTTGATTGGGCTCTTTGCCACCAAACATTGACGGAGAGGTGAGAGTCAATGAACACGCTGGTCAACCGAGGGAAGCCATACTTCGAGAGAAGTATAAACCAAAATAGTTTCGCGAAAGCACAGCCAATCAAGAGATGATTTGCCGTCTCCGGTCGCGAACTGCAGAAACAACAAAGGGGGTTATGTGGCCAACCTCTGCGAGCTAGATTATCCGCTGTTAGGATACTGTTTCTGAGAAACAACCACGCGAAAAATTTGCATTTGTTTTCTGTCCTCGCTTTCCAAACTGCCTTGGCAAAAGGGGCCGATTGTGATCCGATAAAGTGTGCTTTGTATGCCGACCTCGATGAATAAACCTCGTCCGGCGTCCATCTCCAGGCTAACATATCTGGGATGTTAGCCTGGAGGTTGACCGGGCGCAGAAGCTGCCAGAGAGCCAGGAATTGGATAAGCTGTTGTTGTGTGTTTATCTTCCTGAGGGGGGTCATCCAATTGTTATTTGTTAATTCATGGACCACCGAGTTCTTCCATCTTGAAACAACCGTCCAAAATTAAGTGGCGTGTTAGTTCAATTCTGCTATTACGAAGCAAGTATTTACAAACCTGTACTATCCATCATCTTTTACTTTAGAAAACCCTAAATTGCTAGTTCAATTCTGCTATTACGATGCGCAACAAGCGAACAAGTCACCCATAAAACCATCGGTCGGTGCATTTGCATCATACGACTACCTAAACTCTGAAACATTTGTGCTAAACCTCTGGTCCTTACATCATCACTAACTTGTTCTGTTTCACTGTTTACATGAACCAGCAAGAGGTAGCAAGTGCAGAAGCCACTGTTCTTCCGTTTGGACGTTCAATTCAGTATGCCAAAAGCTCTGAAGGATTCGAAGCCGTCCCGGAGTGTTTCCTCTGCAGGCCTGAAGGTCCATCCTAGCTTTTGAAGTTTCTCCGTACTATATGTGATGCTGTCTTCCACCTCCACAAAGCTACAAACCATTGCAAGGGAGAAGAATAAGTTGCACTCTAGCTTCTGAAGTTGCCACTCAAATGCTGTGGATATATGCTACCAATTACATCATTGTTAAGATCCCAGGAAAAGACCATGGGGACTTCTAATTTCGCACTAACTCAATCCCGGGTTATTCATCTTCTTTTCTTTTATGAAATCTCAGCCATACATAGCTTATAGGATGCAAAGATTGAATCAGCTCGTACATAGCTTATAGGATGCAGATAATAAATCAGCTACTACATGTGGAGGGACATGTAATGTAAGTATAGTTATCAAAGCGTCGCCGAGTTAGTCGCCCGCCTAGGCGTCCAAGCGAGGGGAACGGGGACTGGATGTTGTAGAGGCTGGAGTTGGACGCACGCCGAGGAGATGAGGACCGGGATAAGGTGCTGAGTCGAGGCGGCCGGAGGGGGATCCCAGGACCGGCCCCCTCGACTGGCGGTGTGGAGTCGGATGGGGAGGGAGAGCTGGGGATGGGAGATGGGCTTCCCGTGGGTGCACATGAGGTCCGGGGACTGGTTGGCCGTGGTGGGAAGACCGAAGGTGGATAGGAGCGAGGCGAGGGTGTGGTACGCTAGGAAGCACTGGCAGAAGCCCTTCGAGCGATCAGCCTAGAGGAAGAAGGGGAGGGCAAGCGGTGGAGGCAGGGGCGGACAAGAGCTAAGTACCTTGACGACAAGTGTTGGTGGTACGCGGTGGAGCTTTGAGAAGTCGGCCACAACAGGTGGGCCCCAGCGCTAGTGGCGGTGGAGGGCATCGAGGAGGAACCGACCGTGAGGGGAGAGGCGTGGGAGGAGACAGAGCTTGAAGACGATGGTGGCGAGGCATCAGTGGCGAGGCATGAGAGAGCGATGAGGAGGGGTCCCAGTCGATGGCCACTGTTGGCACTGCTGCTTGCCGCCGCCGCTCTGCTTGCTACTTCTTGCTGTTTATGCTGCTGCTGCTGCTTCTTCTTCATCGTCTAATCACTATCTAGGCGGCCTAGGCCTCAAGCCTCCCGGCACTCTTGGCTCGCCGCGCCACAACAAAATTGCCTACTGAGGAAGGTCTTACATTTTGGGATAAGTGTAAATTTGATATAAGGTCTTCGATTTGTTTGTCATACCAGACAATTTTATTGGAGTTGGAGTTGGACTGCAGAGGTATCGTCCGTACGCCTCTAAATAGCATCAGCAACATTCCGGTCATCCGCTAGATTCCTGAGTCTATTTTCAACTGTCTCGCAATCTCCTGAAGAAGCATAATACTATTTCAGTACAAACACCACTTACCTCCCACACTAGGCGAGTCAAGCAGCTTGATCTTCAAGAAACAGAGTACGCTTTATTGCTTTATATTGGAAACAAGCAACAGATTGATACATTTGTGTGCCTCAGCTCTGATAGGTAACTGTCAACTAAACTATTGCTGTTATTATTATATCACTGGATGAAAATAAAAAGAAAATTAAAATAACAAAGTAAAAACTCTCCATCTTTGAAGTAAGTAATGGAATTTTAATGCTCGTAATTACTGTAGATCGCATCGATGGTCCAATCACCAATAACGGGCCAAATAATTACGATGTGCAGCCCAGTTTTTGCTGCATAAGCAAAAGCCTCACGCTCTGCCAGTGTTTTGGATGCGCAACAAGCACCAATAAGGGGCCAAATAATTACAATGTGTTTGCACCAAAATCTGGTATATATTGGAATCAGTCTGAATCGGAAAAGAAACGTTCGTATAAAAAGGAATCGGTAAACGAATCGGAAAAGGAATCCGTTTCTAAAAGGAACAGAAATCAGATTAGAGGCCGATACGAATAAACGCACCGTATCCATGTACAACTCGTATCGGCCAGGTGTGTTATAAAAGGGGCGGACGCCGTTTAAAAGCAATCAATCAATCCAACAACACACATCTACTTTTTACAAGCTTTTCTTTTACATTGTTTTAGCTTCATAGATCTCTCTGCAAGTCGACGGAATCAACATAGTTGCGCATCGCCGATTGTTGATTTTTGCCGATTTCACCCAGGTTTGATCTGCTTCGTTTTGTTGCGCATCGCCTTCCCGAAGCCGATTTTACCTTATCCGGATCAATTGTAACTGGTTGATCTAGTTATCTCCTAATCGGTTCTTGCCGACTAGCGAAAAGCCGATAGATCCTTGTTTATCGGCTTTGATCGAATTACAAACTCTACCTTGTCAATTTCAGGTCAAATTGACTGGCACGCTCTGCAAACCCGGTGTTTGTCTTGTGTGTTCGAAGCTAAGAATCTTGCTTCACATTTTTAGCGCGAACATATTTTGGCACGCCCGGTGGGACCACAAGGGAAATCAAACATGTCGTCAACTGACAAGCCTGCGGTTACCGCCGATATCAACACTGATGCTATAATCGCGCCTCAAATGGCCGATTTAACCCCTGAACAGCGAAAAGAAATCGAGGACCGAAAGGCAGCTTTGGAAGAAATGATGCTGCGGTGCTTCCAGAAAACACGCCGTGGCGTTACTCAAAAGACTGCACTCCCAAGCCTCAATCCTATCGGAGATTCGTCATCCGAATCGGTAAGCCGATACGCACCCGCTCAAGCTGATTTATCAAGTATGATCGAGCAATCTGTCCATCACGCATTAATTAATCAGTCATCGGCTCTAGTATCCACATTAAAGACGATGATAGAAAATAGTGTGAAAACAATTGCTCAGGAATTGGCTGTGTCTGGAAGCCTGCTAGATCCACCACAAACCATCCCTACGCACTCCGGTATATTCCATAACACCTAACACCAATACGATGGCGTGTCGGCTCAAACGCCTATTACGATGCCAACTCAACCTACTGTTTTGAAACCAAGCATACAGAGAGATGGATTTACACACTACCATGGGCACACGGATGGGGCTAAGATAAGCGCATCAAATCCGTCAAATGGGCCCTCCAATAGCATCGATTTATCGGCTTATCAGCCGATCGAAACAGATCAGGTTCCGCAATCACGGGGAGCCACAACCGTGAAACAAACGCCGTATAGGGTGGTGCCGTACGTCGAACCTTTCGCGCCCATACCCGATGCATTAGGTTTTAATCATGATTATGACCAAGTGCCAAGACCTCCTGCGATGCGATTTGGACAACGACCCGAGTTTGCACTCAGGGGGCAGGGCGTGAACCATGAAAATTGGCAATGTCCGGTTGCACCACAAGCCGACAATGTCAATTGGGCGGAACAAATTGCTAACGTTTTAAGAGAACAGTTCGGTTTACAGCCCAGAGGAAGAGTGATCGGCTATAGGAAGCCGTACCCCGATTACATAGATCGAATGCCATACCCGCACAACTTTCGAATACCAGACTTTGCCAAATTCTCAGGTGATGATTCCGTCACCACGATTGAGCATATCGGACGGTTTATGGCTCAGTGTGGAGAGGGTCGCACAATCCGATGGACTAAAAATTAGACTGCTTCCTTTATCATTATCTGGTGCTGCATTCACTTGGTTCACTAATCTACCCCAAATTCAGTTCACGTATGGAACGATCTAGAAAGCCGATTCCATGAATACTTTTTTGGGAACTATGGAGCTTAGGATTTCGACCTTAGTTCAGTCCGACAATCTGGCGAATCGGTTTCGATTATATCGAAGGTTTAAAGGCGTCTGGAATAGATGCTTTAGTGTAACATTACCCGATGATCAATTGGCCGATTTAGCATTCCAAGGGCTAATCCCGCCATTAAAAGAGAAGCTATCGGGCCAAGAATTTCCAGATTTAGGCCACTTACTCCACCGCGTATCGGCACCACGAAAGCCGATATGTAGAGAAACAAGGGTTTAAAGATAGATTTAAGCCAAATGGTAATGAAAAGGCCAAAGTAAACATGGTAGATTACAATTCAAGCGACACCTCCGAGGACGGCGAGAAATAAACATAGCCGAGTGGACCAAGGGTTCTAAAAGCCACTCGTGATGTTCTCTGCTCAAGCCGATGAAAAGTAGGGCGGAAATCAAGTATTCATATGACGTGTCAAAATGTGACAAGATATTTGATTTATTACTGCAAGAAAAACTCATAAGGTTGCCGGAAGGACACGTCATACCATCGACCGAGGAAATTAAAAAGCGAAGGTATTGCAAATGGCACCATTCGTTTTCACATAATACTAACGACTGCAATATTTTTCGACAACAGATTCAATCGGCCATCACTGATGGCAGGCTAAAGTTTGCGGAAGAATCGGCTATGCAGATAGATATGAGCCCTTTTCAAGTCAACATGGTTCAATGTTCACAAAAAGGAAAGAGGCCTGCAGAAGAAGATAAGCCGACTAAAGGAATTGTATCACGAGACGAGACAGTGCAGATTACTATCGGTTCTATACAGATAGAAGCCGATAGGAATGGACAAAACTCAAGAACGGTAAAACCAAGAGGGAACTTGGAGGTCGGTAAATGGTATCGGGCTGAGAGGGCTCCAAGAAAAGTCGATTTCAAACCAAAGCCGACTTTCTCACAGCTCCTGGGGAAGTATGAGAGGATAAGTCGAAGATATAACACTCAACAGCACCAGAGTTTTCATCGACCAGGGCAAAAGGGACGAACGTTGGCGGCGGATATGTCATGTCGGCCAACCACTGAAGAAGAGAAACATCGGCAATGTCCCTTTTGGCAGTTTTGCTGGGAGAGAGGGATGACCTTACCAACAGTTGTATCTTGTCCTATGCAACACTCGTCTGCATATCGACCAAACCGATCTATAAAAGATAGGTTGTCTGGACCGATATACAATCATCCAGATGTAAGAAGCAGAAAGCCGATCCATGAAAGGTTGACAACATCAGAGCAAGGTGAGTCCTCCCGAAATCAAGAACTATCGGCTAACACAAGTAGAATGGAATCTGACAGCGAGATGAGCAATTTAGCTGGAAAAATAAGAAAGCCGATAGAACCTAAGCCTAGGTGGTGCCCCTCGGGTCTCAGCAAATCACAACGCAGAAGGCTTCAGCGGTTGAAGACACAAGAAGAAAGGGAAGCTGAAAAGGAGAACGAAAGGGATCGGATGTTTAATAAGTTAAGACCAGTACCGGTTTTGAAAAAAGAGTGGAGAAAGAAGGAACAGATCGATAGTGATTCAGATCAATCGGTCGAATCCGGTTCTCCGATGATCCGAGATGATACGCCACCAATGGATATAAACATGGTATTCACTCTACCTGCCGAGTTCAAAACCGAAGAATCGGCTGAAGAAGTGTTCGCCCAATTGTGCCTCGGAGCACCAGACGCTGTGTTTGAAAAGCCACAAGACATGCATCGGCATCTAAAACCATTATATCTAAAAGGGTATATTAATGGCCGACCGATATCTCGTATGTTGGTCGATGGCGGGGCGATAGTCAATCTAATGCCGTTAAGTACTTTCAGAAAATTGGGTAAAGCTGATGAAGACTTGATCAAGACCAATATGGTGCTAAATGACTTCACGGAGACCCAAGCGAAGCTAAAGGCGTAATGGTGTCGAAGCGACGATCGGTAATAAAACTTTGCCGATCGCATTTTTTGTGATTGAAGCCAAAGGCAATTACAGCGTGCTCCTTGGCGGGATCGATCCATGCCAATTGTCAGTATACCATCAACTATGCACCAAAAATTGGTACGGTGGAACAATGATACAAAGAGAAGTCGTGACGCCGACACATCGGCTCATATCGCCATGGCTAGCCCTCGACACCAATTGGCCACACGAAGAAGCCGAATGTATATCGTGAAAAGCCTTGGACAATTGCGATTTTATCTGCGTCGAGAAGTCAGGATTCAAGCCGATCAGTGTTAAACCCAACACGTTTGATCGGACAGACGAAGTAGTGAGAAGATGGAGCACAAGACACTAGCGAAGCTGCAGGAAAAGGTCAGGAGCTATCGGCAAGAAGAATACGAAGAAGCTGTTGAGGATTTTGAAGAAGAAAGAAAAGGGTTAGGATTTACTTCTGCCGATTTGCTCGAAGAAATCAATATTGGGGAAGGAGATAGCAAAAGACCAACATTTGTAAGTGCTAAATTAGAACCCAGTTATAAAGCAAAGTTGGTCGAAATACTCAAAAAATATAGAGATTGCTTCGCGTGGGAGTATTACGAGATGCCAGGCTTAAGCCGACAGCTAGTTGAGCATCGGCTACCAATAAAACCTGGGTATCGGCCATTCAAACAATACCCTAGGCAATTTAATCCTACATTATATGACGCTATAAAGGAAGAAGTAGGACGATTACTAGAGGCAAAGTTTATTCGGCCCTGCAGATACGCTGAATGGGTCTCAAACATCGTCCCTGTAAAGAAGAAAAACGGCAAACTTAGGGTATGTGTCGATTTTAGAGATTTAAACAAAGCTACACCAAAAGATGAGTACCCGATGCCTATAGCCGATATGCTTATCGATGCTGCATCTGGGAATAAAATCATAAGTTTTTTGGACGGGAACGCCGGATACAATCAGATATTCATGGCCGAAGCCGATATACCCAAAACGGCTTTCAGATGTCCGGGGGCTTTAGGGCTATATGAGTGGAAAGTTATAACCTTCGGTTTAAAAAATGCCGGTGCTACTTATCAGCGGGCTATGAACCATATTTTCCATGATTTAATCGGCAATACCGTGGAAATATACATTGACGATGTAGTGGTAAAATCCAAAGAAAACTGGCAACATTTAGCCGATCTGGAAAAAATGTTCAAAAGCACGAGGTTACATGGGTTAAAAATGAACCCTCTCAAATGTGCTTTCGGAATATCGGCTGGACAATTTCTTGGGTTTACAGTGTATGAAGGAGGAATTGAAGTAAACCAAGCCAAAGTAAAAGCTATAGCCGATACTAGACCGCCGACAAGCAAAAAGGAGTTGCAAGTATTGATAGGGAAAATCAACTACTTACGACGTTTCATTTCGAACTTGTCAGGGCGTATTCGGGCCTTCACACCTCTGCTGAAAATTAAATACAACCAAGAGTTCAAATGAGGAACCGATCAACAAAAGGCCTTCGACGACATAAAGGGTTATCTGATGAGCCCACCAGTATTGACCGCACCAAAACATGGTATACCTTTCAGACTATATATATCGGCTGAAGGAGACACAATAGGAGCAGTCTTAACACAGGAAGCCGATGGGAAAGAACGAGCGATATTTTATCTAAGCCGACGTCTTTTAGATGCAGAAACCAGGTATCCCCTAGTAGAAAAATTGTGCTTATCTTTATATTTTGCTTTTACTAAATTAAGGCATTATATGCTGGCATCGAGATGCGTCATAGTCTGCAAAGCCGATATAATCAAGTACATACTATCCGCACCGATTTTGCGGGGTCGGCTTGGTAAATGGGCATACGCCTTGGTCGAAGTTCGACTTGACATATGAATCGGCTAAATCTGTAAAAGGGCAGGCTGTAGCCGATTTTATCGCGGGAAGTGAGACATTAACAGGATCGACCGATATAGCTCCTTGGCAGTTATATTTCGACGGACCCGTCTGCCAAGAAGGTGAGGGCATCGGTGTAATATTGGTTTCACCTAAAAGACATGAGTACAACTTCATGTATCGGTTGAATAGTCGATGCTCGAATAATCAAGCAGAATATGAAGCATTGCTAAGAGGGCTGCAATTACTAGACAGCGTCGGGGTAAAAGATGTTGAAGCTTTCGGGGACTCAATGTTAGTTGTACAACAAGTCAAGGGTGAATACCGATGCAATGATGATGCGCTAACCCACTATTTGCAGCAATGCCTCCGGATTATCGGAGGACGCTTACTACATTTTCCATAGAACACATCCCTCGGAGAAGCTAATGACAAAGCAAACCAATTGGCACAATGTGCATCAGATACAGGATTGGAAGCCGACAGAACCAATCGAGCTAAACGCTTGGCCGATTCTATGTGTCCACCCCGCCGATCGGAGAAAAGAAATACAGGATTATTTGTCAGACCCATCTAAGCCAACTGAGCAGAAGGTCAGGCGCAAAGCACTCAAATATGTTCTGCTGGAAGGGGTATTGTACTTTCGAACCATGGAAGGCTTATTGCTAAGATGCCTGGGAATTGAAGAAGCCAAAATAGCAATGGGAGAAGTCCATGAAGGAATTTGTGGATCACATCAATCGGCCCATAAAATGAAATGGATACTGAGACGAACGGGATATTTTTGGCCGACAATGCTAGAAGACTGCTTCAAATACTACAAGGGGTGCCAAACATGCCAAAAGTTTGGTAACATACAGGCGGCGCCAGCATCGGCTTTACACCCGATCATCAAGCCATGGCCGTTTAGGGGATGGGGCATAGATATAATCGGCCAGATATTTCCGTCATCCAGTAAAGGACATAAATTCATCCTTGCAGCCACAGACTATTTCTCAAAATGGGTTGAGGCTATACCACTCAAGAAAGTTACTAGCAAAGAACTGATCGACTTTGTAAATGAACACATCATCCATCGGTTTGGAATTCCACAGACGATTACCACTGATCAAGGGACTGTGTTCATGTCTAACGAATTCAAAGGTTTTGCGGAAAGTCTTGGGATAAAATTACTCAACTCCTCTCCTTATTACGCTCAGGCCAATGGACAGGCCGAGTCATCAAACAAGACATTAATAAAATTAATAAAAAGGAAAATCGAAGAGAAACCAAGAAATTGGCATTCAACGCTATCGGAAGCTTTGTGGGCTTATCGGCTGTCCCATCACGGATCAACTAAATTATCACCTTTTCGCTTGGTATATGGACAAGAAGCCGTTTTGCCCGTAGAGATCAACATCGGCTCGGTAAGGCTATTAAAGCAAGATAATTTGTCAGCCGATGAATACGAGCAGGCGATGTTTGACAATCTAGATGATTTAGCTGAACTAAGGCTGACTACGCTAGATCGGCTTAAAAGGAATAAAGAGAGGGTTGCCAGGTCATATAATAAAAAGGTGATTTTAAAATCATTCAATCGAGCCGATTTGGTGTGGAAAACCGTGTTGCCGATCGGGTCTAAGGATAATCGATTCGGCAAATGGTCTCCAACATGGGAAGGGCCTTATAAGATCAATCGGCCGATTGACGGGAATTCATATATACTGGAGTCCTTAGACGGGTTCGTCCTACCTAAAGCGATCAATGGAAAATATCTGAAAAGTTATCACCCTAGCGTTTGGGTCGGATCCTGATAACAAACAAAAGTAGAGTAAAACGCAACCACTTAAAATAAAAGATCGGTTACACAGCCGATCTGTGCACATCATCCAAAAGATAGCCCATAAAGACTTAGATCGGTTACACAGCCGATCTTAGTGTTTCACGAAAAGTTAATCAAGATTACGATACTGAGCGGGCAAATGAGCTCCCAAACCCGATAAAGCAGCGGCGGCTTTGCTAATCGCCTCTTGGGCGCTATCCACTACGCGCTTGTCCTCACCGCAGACCAGGATAACTTTTAACTTGGCCGATTGTGTCTTCACCGGGCCACAATCTCACCCAGATTCGCTTCGTTGGCTAGAGCAAAGCATGACGGCAAGATAGCACTGCCAGACAATCGGCGATTCATCGTAAATTTTAGCCGCTTGTTCTTCAAAGGATTTCTTGGCCAATTCAAGTTTCTGAGTCTGTTCCTTCAGCAGCTTGGCATTGGTCGCGTCTGTATCAAACTGCTGTTTTTTGGACTTGGCATCGGCTACCAGCTTGTCAAGGTGTTCCTGGTCGGCTTGTTGAGCCACTCTCTGGGCTATCCTGTCCGTCGCAGCCGCCACCACTTCCCTTTGACTGTCCAAATGACAAACTGCCAGCAAAGCCCTCATAGTCGCCGGAGGCAGATCGGCTTCAACCGCGGCCATAGCAGTTCGCAGAGGTTGGGTATCGGCCAAAAGCTGCGCTTCGGGTTGCAGGACTTCGTTCAGGAGGGAATTGAGTCGTTGCTGCATACCTGGCATAGAAGTTACAAAGCACCGATGCCCTGAGCAGATGCATCCGTAATCACCCGAACATCGGCCGGGTAGTCGTCTGTGACCATCACCTCCGGTCATCTAGATCATCTAGATCAAAGCCGAGAAGGTCTCAGAGGATTTATCTTCGACGCTGGAATTGGATCCCCACTAGAAAGAACCCACGGGTGTTGAGGCCGGTGGAACTGATGGAGAGACCACAGCGGGCTTGGGAGTCGAGAAGCAATCGGCTCGAGAGGAATGGAAGCCGACAGGGAAGTCATTGGGGTTTTATGCGTATCAGCAGCAGATGTCGGCAAGGGGGGGTCTCCTGAAAAGAGTATCAAGACATCCATTTTAGTGTAAACCGATATGGACGCATACTTGGAGTAAGACTTACTGCAGTAGCCGATCCGGTGGGAGATGTCGCTGTAGTGCATCTGGATGGTCGTTTTATTACGACCTTGCGTCTCTTCTTTTCCCTCCCTGAAAGAATGATGAAATCAGGATTAGCCGACAGGAAAATAATTCCAAACGTATTAAAAAATACTCACTTTGGGTGCGCTGCGTGGCAAGATCCGACAGTGAAGGGCTCTCAACGCCCAACGTCCCAGAAGACAAACCAGCAAGCGCAGTCGATGGACGCTGCCGTTTTGATCCTTCGTCAGCCGATGCCACAGATGCAGGGGCCGATCTTTTGCTGGTCTGAAAAGGGAAAAGGATGGTCAAGCCAATGACAATCCTCCTAACGAAAAAAACGCACCAAAGATAAAATACCTCTAAGGACGAGTTAGTATAACCAGAACTTGAGCCAGGCCCCGAAGAAACCTCCGTCGGCTCCTCAAAACCAGGAAGAAATTTGGAAACAACATCCTTTATGGATCGTCCCCGCAAGAGAGATTCCGCCACGGTAGCCCACCATGAGGTGAATTGGCCTGCCCGACGCGTGTTTAACACAAGGAAAGGCAGGTCCACTACGTGGAATTCATCGGCTAGTTCGATTATGACTTCCGCAGCGGTAATGTTAGTAACTTTGTTTCGAGGTTTTATCCGTCCAAGTAATTGGAAGCAAGGAATTGTTTGACCGAAACCTAACTGACGTGCATACACGGAAGGATGATAGAACTCGTAAGTCGGCTGAAATGTTCTGTTACGGGTACTCAAGCCGACATGAAGAATACAAGGGGAAATCAACAAAGGAAGAAGGTCGAGAGTCGACTGAGGCATTGAGGAGCTATCGGAATTCAAACGAAGGAAGGAAGGCCAAGGGAGACTAGATAATTGGTTGTATGAAAAGAAATCCCGAC
This sequence comes from Rhipidocladum racemiflorum, assembly GCA_036346355.1. Classification (NCBI taxonomy): domain Eukaryota; kingdom Viridiplantae; phylum Streptophyta; class Magnoliopsida; order Poales; family Poaceae; genus Rhipidocladum; species Rhipidocladum racemiflorum. The sequence continues at coordinate 5,855,955 of CM070583.1, forward strand.
GATTAAAAGAAGCCTGACTAAGGTTTAAGAAGAAAGACAGGTATTTGTGGAAGCCAGCCGGAGACATTTTCTGTTCATCAGAGGAATACATGATGAACTTTTCACCTGGGGATCGGCTAGCTTGAAACCTAGGGGTCGCATCCTCAGGATAATCCTCTGAAGGAAAGACCGATTCTTCTGAAGGATCAGGGATAATAAGATGGCCGAAAACACAGTAGAGCCAAATTTGAATGAACCATAAAGGACCCCCGATATTACCAACGACATAACGGCCGTTACCGGTAAAAAGCCGACTGCGAATGATATGCATCATGTGATAAATGGCCCCCAACAATGACTTCCCCAAAGCTAGCCGATGACCCTCCACCAACTGCTCAGCCATATATTGGTAGACCTGAGTTGGGCCTAAGGAAGCACCACAAAAGAGGAATCGGTCTAACCATAGGTTGAGGAAAGCAACATGTTCCTCGTCCGATACGGGACCGGTTACCTTGTTGTTATTTTGGATATACTTGAACCAACCCTCCCCTTTCTTACGGGACAACTTATATCTGGGTTTCCCACTGAAAGCCGATATCTGATCCCCATCGGGTCGGAGGCAGCATAATTCGGCCGTATCTAAGAGAGTTGGGCCGATAGGACCAATCGGAAAGAGAAAGGCATTGAAAGAGTCCGACCAAAAATAGCAAGCCGCGGCTACCAAAGGTTCATTAGGCTCCGGGGCAGCTAGAGATAGGGGAAGGCTTTCGGCAATACCCATCCTCTCCCACTCTACCCTCTTTTGGGCCGACACTCTAATAAACCAAGATCTCCAACCCTTAAGAGCCGTCGGCCAAGACCTAAAACTCTTACCCCATTCTTCTATATTGTGGTCAGGAGCCGACAATGGGAGTCTAGGGATCTCATCATCAATGACAGTGTCGGTCAGGAGCCGAACAGGTATTTACAACCCCTCCTTCCCCTGGGAAATGGACCGAGTATGTCGATGCCCCAAACCGAGAATGGCCAGGTTAGCGGCATGGTCTGTAGCGCGTATGCCGGCTGATGGACCTTCCGAGCATGGAACTGGCAAGATCGGCAGGAGGTCACTATTGAGCGTGCGTCGGCCAAGGCCGTCGGCCAATAGTAACCCAATCGGAAGGCTTTGCTCACCAAGGTCCTAAAGGACGAGTGAGCTCCACACATCCCGTCATGGATATCCTTGAGGAGATATTTGCCTTCCTCTTGGGTGATGCACTTGGAGAGGATGCCAAGCGCGCCTTTGCGGTATAAGAGGCCCTCGACCATTTTATAGGTCGAGGAGCGCCTCACTAGCCGGGATTTCTCGGCTTCCTCCTCGGCAAAGCGTCCGTACAATATTGGATGAATGGCGTCATCCAATTCGCATCCTGCTCGAGGAAGGAGACGGTACCACCCGTCTCGGTTGCCTCCTCCCCGGGGGGTATGGAGGGCTTATAGAGGTGCTCGATGAGCACCCCCGCCGGAGCGGGAAACTGGGCGGAACCGACCTTCGATAGATGGTCGGCCAGGGCATTGTCCTTCCTGGGGATGTATAGTACCGCTTCAAGTACTTTTCCATCTTCCTTACTTCAACCAGGTAAAGCGCCATTGAGTCATCGGAGCACTGATACTCCTTGTTAACCTGGTTGACGACCAGCTGCGAGTCGCCCTTCGCAGTTAGTCGTTGGACTCCGAACGCCTTCAAGCCCTGGCCACGGTGGTGCGCAACCTCAGAGAGTTTCCTGAGCAAGTCGACCTAGAAGCCATGGGCGCAGCCGTGGCCGACGACCTCGAGGAAATCGCCACGCACATAAGGGCGCGAGGCCTCCCGGAAAAGGGACGCCAGAGCAATTCGAACGCCGCCGCCGGCGTCCGAGCGCCGCCACTCGATGACTCACGCAGCCACACCCAGTAGTGATCGGCGCGAAGGCCGACCGGCTGAGGGCACCGGAGCAATTCCTGGGCTCCTCGGGACTGAATGTGAGCCACGCAGACGAACCGGCCGAACATTCCTCATCGGCCACTCCCCATCCTACAAAGCGTAGGAGACTTTCACTCGCCCGGGCCCACTAACCTCGGGCTCGGCCGGGCGGGATCGCCATCGCGCCAGGTGATCGCCCCGATCCGTGTTCGGTGCGGCGTTCGCGACGCCGTCGCGACGAGTGACCTGGCCGACAAGGTTTAAGCCGGGCCACATCGAGAGATTCGACGGGACTCGTAACCCCGACGAAGTTTCTCTCGATCTACACCACGGCCATTTTAGCCGGGGTGATGAAAGGGTGATGGCCAACTTTCGCCTACACCGATCGGGCCGGCTCGGGACGTGGCTATTCAACCGTAAGGAGAACTCGATCCGGTCCTGGCCCACCGAGCAAAGACTCTCCGAGCCAACTTCCGGAGTCGCTACGTCCGCCGGGAAGGAGCGCGACTCGAACGTCTGATGACGACGGAGGGCGAGACCCTGCGCCCGTCAGCGCTTCATGCAAGTGCGCATTCCATCCCGAGCATCTCGGATGAGGCGGTCGTCCGGACTTTCAAGTTCGGTCCGAGACGCACGCTTTACTCAGACCTCGAAATCCACCCGGACATCACGGCCAACGAGCTGTTCCGCATGGCTGACCGCTATGCCAATGCGGACGAGGCCGTCCAGTGGAAGAAGCTGCTGGACGAGGGAAAGCTGCCCCCTCAGCCCGGGCTCGAAGGGGCATCCAGCCGGAAGAGCGTAAGCTCTATCGAGAAAAAAATCAAAAAGAAGAAAAAATCCTCTGTCTCCGGCATGGTGGCAGCTATCGAAGATACGACGACCGACTCGCAGCGTGTAGGGGGCCTCAAAGGAAGGGGTCGACTGTTCAATGAACAACGTAGCCGGGACGACCAGAACGCGCGGCGACCAACGCGGGCGGGCTAGTGCCTATTTACGCCGCTCCACCAGGCTCATGGGCATGACCTTCGGAATTGCAGACGTGGGCCTCCGCCTGAGCAGTTCTACAATGGTAAGGGTCCCATGCCCACGCTCCCGAGGTGGAAGGGGACGCTGGCAAGAAGCCCGCCGAAGAGCAAGACACCGACATGGAGTACCAAGAGCCGAAATCACATCGCCGTGATATTCGGGGCTCCGCCGCCACGGGTCGGCCGAGTTGAAGGAGGCCGCAGTACTTCGTGTCACTCGTGGAAGCCTCCCGGCCCAGCAGCTCAAGTGGTCCGAGCCGATCACCTTCTCCAGGGACGACTGCCCTCCGGGGATGACGAAACCCCAAAGGCTTCCGTTGGTCGTTAGCCCAACAATCTGCAACACCAGTAGGTCGGGTCCTTGTGGATTGCGGAAGCTCCCTAGACCTGAGATCTGCCAAGGTCTTGGACGATATGCATCCTCGCCTCCAAGATCAAAAACATGGTGGTCCCGTTCTCACGGATAGTGCCCTAACGCCGGTCGTGCCACTTGGCCGATCGTCCCCGCCAGCTACGTTCGGCAATCCGAGCAACTTCCGAACGGAGCCGATCACGCTCGGGTGGTCGATCTCGAAGTCGGCCATAACGCGATCCTGGGCCGACCAAAGACTCGCCAAATTCATGGCCGCCACTCACCACGGTATCAATGCTTGAAGGTCCCCGCCCCGGCGCGTGATCACGGTCAAGGAAGCCCGAAGCAGCCCTAAACTCGACGAGAGGGCGTTAGACATGGTCGGCCAATCGCTTGTGGCCCGAGCAAGAGCCGAGGAGTTCCCGGCCCAAGGCTAGCCTCCAAGCCGAGGAGAAACCAAGGCCATCCGTTGTGCGGCACGTAACGAGATAAGGTCGTACACGTGGGGGCTTCCTAGATCCTAAATAGGAACTCGAGCTCGTGACCTTCCTCCGAGAAGCGCGACACGTTCGCTGGGAACCATCCGACATGCCCGGAGTCCCAAGGGAGGTCGCCGAGCACAAAGCAGCGCTCGGCTCGACAAAAGCTCAGGCGGCAGAGCTCAGCGCTTCTCCCGAGAAGCAAGCCATCATCGAGAGGAACCGACAAGCTCCTCAAAGCCGGTTTCATTCGGGAGGTCGACCATTCGATTGGTTGGCCAACCTACCATCGTGATGAAGAAGGGAGGCAAGTGGCGCATGTGTGTCGATCACACGGCTGAATGCCGCATGCCCGAAGGACAATTTCCGCTACCTCGGATAGACCAGTTGGTCGACGCGACGGCCGGCTCGAGGCGATGAGCTTCGACGCCTACTCAGGCTATCACCAGATCGGCATATCGCCTCGACGACGAGGAAAAACTTCCTTCATCACGCCGCTTGGCACATTCTCGCTACACGACCATGTCCTTCGGTCTAAGGAACGCCGAGCGACCTTCCACGCCTTTATGCGAAAACCTTCTCGAACCAAATAGGTCGGAACTCGAAGTATATGTAGACGACATAGTCGCCAAGAGCAAGATGGCCTCGACCATGTATCCGATCTAGAGGAGACTTTTCATAACCTCAATAAGCATCGAATAAAGTTAAACCCTGAAAAATGTGTGTTCGGGGTCAAAGCCGCAAGGTGCTCGGATACATGATCGGCCCACAAGGAATCGGGGCCAACCTAAAAGATAGAAGCCATCGAGAACATGCGACCACCGACTTGCACCCGAGAGGTCCAGTCCCTAACCGGAGAATGGCGGCCTTAAGTCGCTTTCATCTCGCTCGGGAACGTGGCCTACCTTTCTTCAAGGCGCCCGAAGCACGACGGTTTCACGTGGGACAGATGAAGGCATCGCTCTTTCAAAGAGCTTGTTATATTTGTCAAGACCCCGGTCTTGACCACGCCAAGAATGGGCGAGGTTCTTGCTCTACTCCGCCGCCACACCCAAAGCAGAGCGCTGCCTTGACAAGAGAACGGACGGGTGCAACGCCGATCTACTACGCCAAGTCTTACGGACCAAAGGAGCGTTACCTCGAGGTCCAGAAACTCCTTTATACGCTCCTCGTGGCCTCGAAGAAACTAAGACACTACTTCCAGGCACACAAAATCCAAGTCCCGACCAACTTCCCCACGAGAAATTCTGAATCAGACGCAAGCGGGCGGATCGCGAATGGGCCATGGAGCTCACTCGAGATCGAATTCTCGGCCAGAACCGCGATCAAATCTCAGGTCCTAGCGGACTTCCTAGCCGAATGGACAAACCCCGCCCCGCCCGAACCCGAACCCAACCAGGCCGAGCACGGTCGCTGGGTCATGCACTTCGACGGATCCCGAGCTTACGATTGCTCGGGGGCTGGAGTGGTCCTCGAATCCCCTCAGGGGGAGCGGATCCAGTACGCCCTCCAATTGCATTTCGGCGCAACAAACAACGCAGCAGAATACGAAGGTCTGCTAGCCGGGCTTCGGGCATGCAAAGCGCTCGGAGTCCAACGACTAATCGCGAAGGGCGACTGCGGTCGCCAACCAGGTTAACAAGGAGTATCGCGTTCGGCGACTCAATGGCGCTTTACCTGGTTGAAGTAAGGAAGATGGAAAAGTACTTGAAACTTCAAGTACTATACATCCCGTGAAGGACACGCCCTGGCCGACCATCTATCGAAGGTCGGTTCCGCCCCGCTTCGCTCAGGTGGTGCTCATCGAGCACCTCTATAAGCCCTCCATACCCCCGGAGGAGGCAACCGAGACGTGGTGGTACCGCTCCTTCCTCGAGCAGATGCGAATTGGATGACGCCATTCATCCAATACTGCACACGGACGCCGCTCGAGGAGGAAGCCGAGAAATCCCGGCTAGTGAGGCGCCTCGACCTATAAAATGGTCGAGGGCCTCTTATACCGCAAAGGCGCGCTTGGCATCCTCTCCAAGTGCATCACCCAAGAGGAAGGCAAATATCTCCTCAAGGATATCCATGACGGGATGTGTGGAGCTCACTCGCCCTTTAGGACCTTGGTGAGCAAAGCCTTCCGATTGTTACTATTGGCCGACGGCCTTGGCCGACGACGCTCAATAGTGACCTCCGCCGATCTTGCCGATTCCATGCTCGGAAGGTCCATCACCAAGATACGCGCTGCACCATGCCGCTAACCTGGCCATTCTCGGTTTGGGGCATCGACATACTGGCCCATTTCCCAGGAAGGAGGGGTTGTAAATACTGCTCGCCGCAATGACACCTTCACTAAATGGATCGAGGCCGAGCCTATATCAACCATCTCGGCACAGCGGCTAAAAGGTTCTTCCGCAATAATGTAGTAACCCGCTTTGGCATTCGAAGTCGCCTCATTACCGACAACGGCACTCAGTTCTCACAAGCGAGGTGTTTCGTGCTTATTGCGAGGAGGTCGGGACCAAGATATGCCAGACCGTGGCCCACCCACGAGCAATGGGGCGGCCGAGCGCGGCGAATCCGGGCAGATCGTCAAGGAATCAAGAAGAGAGTCTTCAAGAGCCTCGACGGCATGGTCGTGCCTGGGTGGGACGAGCTACCCCGCCCTTCCGTCACCGCACCACGACGAGCCGAGCCACGGGAGACCCCTTCACCAGATATGGCGCTGAAGCCGCCCTACCCGCCGAGGTTGTCCTAGGATCCCCGAGGTGAACCTGGCCGATAACATCGGACGCAGGCTTAACGCCTCTCGACCTCGACCTTGGAGGCGACTCGTGAACGGGCTCATGGCGATCCGCGGTTTACCGCAAGCTCTTCTTCGCAGCACGCCGCCGCCAAATGCGACCAAGGACCTTACACGCCGGCGATCTCGCTTGCGACGGGTCCAAGACCTCAAAAGCCAACAAGCTAACGCCAAGATGGGAAGGTCCTTACACTCGTCTCAACAACACGCCCGGCCGTCCGCCTTGCAATGGAAGATGGTCGGGAACTAGCTAGTACTTGGAACATTGACCAACCAGTAAGTTCCATGTCTAACCTCGCCGTTTTACCTCTTTAATAAACTTTATCACCTTACCCTCCCATTCTCTCTCTCCCTCTCTTTCCCCATTCTACGATTAAGCTCGACCTAGACAAAGTGTCGAGGCAAGTCGGTCGTTAGGGCAAAACACCCGTCACGACAAAGCTCGGCCTCGAGGGCCTCCTTCCTCGTAAGACTGACCATCTTTTTCGCGGTAGACCTCCACAAGTAAAGATTAGCAGACACCCATACGGCGGTTAGAGCTCAGTCGGCCGGTCTTGTGGCGTACGCTGCGTAACCCCTAAGGGCCTACGGTCCTCACTTGAAATTCTACTCCGCCAACGAAGTCGTGCTCAGCTGATTTCGCCCACGACCTCGCGTTAGCGGCGGGGGCTATAGAGGTACCATGTGGCCACGACCTGCGGCCTCGATGCAACTTCTAAATGGTCACCTCGACCTGCGTGCTACTTTGGCGAGATAGTCATTTCCTCGTCACGATTAACCACTAAGTCGCGTAAAATGGCGACGCGAAACAAATCGTTGTCATCTCGAGGAAAAACAAAAACGTCCATTTAAACCAACTCATTCTATATTCAAGCGATAGTTTCTCCTAAGTTTTTTACGGGTAAAAGACAGGAAAAGAAAATTACGAGGGAGCCCGCACGTTCTCGTCTGCAAAGCGACGAGCCTCCCACGCAAAGTCAAGCTCGGACTCAAGGTCGAGCACACGCCGGGCGAAGCCTTCGACCTTCGCTCGCTTGTCGGTCGCTGGACTCCTCCGTTCTTTGGTCGATTGTCCTTCGGCACGCCGGCGGCGTCGCGCAAAATCGCCACCGTGGCTTCAAGGCCCGACCTTGCCTGCTCGCTCGGTCGAGCTCGAGCTCAGGCGCCGGACTCCTCCACCTTCCGCCGGATCTCGGCCTCAGAAGATGTCATTTCGGCAACGGCGCTCGAGCTCCGCAATCTTGGCGTCTGCTCGGCAGGTGCCAGCGACAACTTCAGCGGCACGGTCGCGGCATGGAAGTCCTTCATGGTGGACTCCGGCACTGCGCAACAAGGCGTTTTCAGGTCGTAATGTCGAAGCTCTCGGTAAAAAGTACATAAGTCGAGTACTTACCCAAAAAAGTCGGGTCTCCGGCCCACTGATGGAACAACTCAAGTGAGGTCCTCCACCTTAGTCCCTTCTCCTTGATCGGGCTCGGAGGCTTGAGCTCGAAGCTCCCCGATCCCCCGGCGATGGACTTTGCCACAGGGGACAGCCTCGCCTCTGGAGAGGGACGGCCTCAAGAACAGGATTACCTCCCGGCTCTTCTTCCTCCCGGCAGAGATTGCGCCGGGGCTCCGCACCTCCTCGATCGAGGCTCCACCGCCGGCGTCACGGCCATGGCGGGAACAGCGGGGACAGGGTGATGTCCGGCCCTTGGGCGCAGCCAGCGTCCCGAGTGCAGGATCAGCAGAGCAGGTCGACGGCCAGGAGGTCGATCTCATCGGAAGCGACCTCGGTGCCCGTGCAGTCCCTCACGAAGCCGCCTAGCCCACCTCGGTAGCCGGGCTTGTCTCCCCGACCAGCGGGTAGCTCTTCCTCGTCAGGCGAGCCCCCACCAGATTAAGGTCCCCGACCGGAGTCTAGGCGCTCGACGTGATGTCATGAACCGGGAGACCTCGGCGATCTCTGAAGAAAGTCGCGCGATGATGTCGCCAGCCGGAAGAATCCTCGCGAAGTCTCGGCCTGCTCATCACCGTCGGACTCCACGACTATGATGTAGGGGATGCCCTCGGCTGCGGCCGGCATCGGCGGCGCGATCTTCCTCCGTGCCTCCTCTTCGAGAACACGACCTCCGAATCCGGGGCTCACGCGACACAAAGCCCCACCTCGGCGTCGTCTACCACGGCGGCCCAGTGAAGTGGGCCTCATGCGGCCTCGGCTCACTTCGGCCTCGTCGCCACCGGCGCTGCGTGGGGCCGGGCCTCCGCGTGACCCTCGGCTCCACCTCGGCTCCGTCGCCCACGACCTCGGCGGCCGGGCTAGCTCCCTCTCTGTACGAAGTCAAGAATATCGTCGGCCATCGCTTGAAATCCCATAACTCGCACCAACTGCCACACCCACTATAGGCGATGTGGGGTTAGAATAGTCTTGGGGAAAAAAGACAAACAAGAAGAGCGGGAGAGGCTGACCTTGCGGCGTCGCGCTTGGCTGAGCTCGGCGCGGGCCAGGAGAAGGCGGCCATGTCATACGCCTTATCGGCCACGGCGCGGCATGGTCGACCTCCTCCAAGCCGACCTCGGAGGCGATCGCGCGTTAGGCGCGATTGGCGTGGCGAGGCGACCCTACGGGACCTCGGGACCAAGGGCGAGTCAGCTCGTCCTTCTCCCTCCTCGCCCAGTCCCAGAGCGGGCTCGAAGCTCACCGCGCCAGCTCCGCTGAAGGGCGCGATCAGCCCTCGGCTCAACCTTCCAGCTGGGACGGCGCGGCTGCGGCCTCCTTCTTCGCCAGCAGCAAGCCGGGCGCAAGCGAGCCGTGGCTTCGGGATTGTTTGGTGTACTCGTCCGTCCACGATCTCGCAGTTCACTCACCTCGCCGGTCGCATACTCCAAGTGTTGGCGGGGTGAAGCGATCGTCCGGGCGAGCGCCTGCGTAATGCGCTGAAGCGAGGGACGGCGTGGCAGCGGAGATCGAGCACAGCTTGCGACCACTTTGTCCCTTAGTCTTCTGACGCGTCCGCCAGATCGGCTGGGATCCAACCGCAGCGACCTCGAGGCAACCTTCTCTGTTGAAAAGAGAAAGACTCAAATGAGGTCGGGAGGCCCCGTGGCTTGTCCGGATAAGGGCTTCGGAAAAAGTCAGAATCGAGAAACTTACCGCCTCTCTGTCCGGTTAAGGGCGTTGTTCGGGATCTGGCGGCCCTCGATGATTTCCTTGCCTTTCGGGTGCCGAACATCTCGGACACCTCGCATCCATCGGGCCCTCTCCGAGCTGCATACCACCAAGGGAGAGGTCGTGAGAAAGGGCATCCTCTGCTGAAAAGAAGATCGAGGGCGACGGCATACCTGAGCGTGATTCCCGGCGATGTCCTGCCACCTCGACCTTGAAGAAGGGATGCTCCCTCCTCCTAAGGGGCGATATCCGGTTCCTGGCGTAGTCCCGGTAACGCCCCACGGCCAGCCCAGCACGTGAGCTCGTTGATCGTCATGAGGATCTTCTCCTCCTCGGGCTCCACGGCGGTCGGGGTGTCTCGACGGCGACCTGGCACCGTAGGAAAGCGTGCCGCCTCCGCTTTCCTCAAGTAGAACCATGAGTCGGCCCAACCCGACACCGAGTCCTGAGCGTGAAGCTCGGGTACTGTATGGTCGGGTAGGACGCAGCGAAGTAGAGGCACGGCTGAAGGCGTCTGCGAGAAAGGGTGTAGAAGTGGAAGAAGAGACTGGAGTGGGCTCGACTACCTAACCCTTCGCAGAGATGGGTAAAGATGGCCATGATGAGAACAGAGTTGGGGTGGAGGTGAGCGATCTCGCACTCGCGAGGCGAGCACGGCCTCGACGAACTCACTTTCGCGCACGGAGCCCGTTTATGGCGTGAGCTCGGTGGAGACGATCTCCCCTCCTCCGGCCAAGCGGGCTCTCTTCGTCGCCAGGGCTCTCCATGTACCTGCGCCGAGGTACTTCGCCCGCCGAGGGTCTCCACTGCGCTGCCGAGCTTGTCGACGAACTCGCCATGAGGATGAGGAAGATGATCAAGGAGAATGATGAGCGCCGAAGCAGGAGTGTGAGACACAGCGATCGCACATCGGCCAAGTGAGTCTAAGGGTTTTCTCTTCGAGTGTTTCAAAACTCCTCCAGGAGATGAGGAAGCCCTAGAGGCACAGAGGGCGCTGAGGCGTCGCCATCCGGAAAACGGCACGTGGGCACGCAAATCGAAACCGCCCCGCTAAAAGACTGCCCCGGAAGGACAGTCCAGGCTTCTAGGAGAAGGAACCAAGAAGGGCCCACTTCTGTTAGCTCGAAGCGCGACGAGCTAAGAGAACAAGCTCGTTCCCGAAGGAGGTTAATAGCTCGTTGGTCGCGGCAGATGTCCGCCGCGGCAAAACCGACATGCTCGTAGAACGGTAGGCCCAAGGGGAAGGCCTTCCTTAGACCTTTTCCCACTTGAACCTCGGGGGCTAGGCTGTTTGGGGTCGGGTAATTTCCATAAATTACCTCGGATGCCACCAACGACCAAGCTCGCTCCCGCCCGAGCCGCCAGGAGGTCGTTACCCTGGGTTGTCTAAATCAGAGCTTGGAAGGCTACGCATTCCGGCCAGTTCCGAGCTCGGGCTCGGGTGGGACCGAGAATGCCACGTACTCCAGTCGATTCCGAGCTCGAGCTCGGGTAAGATGTCCAAGCTCGGTGCCGGTCATCGGCCGACCTTACGAGGTCTCGGTCGGGGAATAACCACCCGAGCGTAACTTCCGCTGGGTCTGCTACGCTTCCGTGGGAGCGTGGCGGAAGATAGGATCCACTAGTTGCCACGCTTGGGCGAGGTCCAAACGCAAGGCGTAGTGGGGTCATGGAGTTCGATCCTTTGTAAGCTATAAAAGGGTCCCCATCGTGAGGGGGACAAACAACAACGGTAGCAGCACACAGACTGTAAAACTCAGACACATTGCAAGAGTAAACGAGAGCTGGAGTAGGGCTATTATCTCTTTCCTGAGAGGCCCGAACCAGGATAAACTGCCGTGTCCACGCTCGTTGGAATCTGGCGAACCATTCTTCGAGTAATCCCTCACGTAAGAAGGGGTCACAGTTGGTCCCTCCACCAACAAGTAAGCTCGGCGGGGGCCTGTTCCCCAATCGTCGACAGTTCCTATTGGGCCTAAGAAATACTGATGGTCACTACCCGGGATCGGAATGAGTACCTGGGATGCGTCCATTTCAGCCGATGCAACAGGAAGAGGGGATTGACGCGAAGAAAAGCCGATTTCAAGATGAGCGAGAGCACGCGAGCATGAAAATGACCGTGGGGGGGGACCTCATATTTATACCTCGGTGAAAAAGGTGAAAAGGCGGGAACAGTTGCTGCATTAAAAACGCACCGAGGACATTGCGGCGTCATTAATGGGGAAGTTACCGAGGTGAATCCTAAACGGCAAGCCGATCACGGAAAAAGGCGAAGGGATTTTTGAAAGATAGCAAGCTACCTTTCAAAAATGGGGGGCATATGTTTGCACCAAAATTTGGCATATATTGGAATCAGTCTGAATCGGAAAAGAAACGTTCGTATAAAAAGGAATCAGTAAACGAATCGGAAAAGGAATCCGTTTCTAAAAGGAACAGAAATCAGATTAGAGGCCGATACGAATAAACGCACCGTATCCATGTACAACTCGTATCGGCCAGGTGTGTTATAAAAGGGGGCGGACGTCAAGCGAAAAGCAATCAATCAATCCAACAACACACATCTACTTTTTACAAGCTTTTCTTTTACATTGTTTTAGCTTCATAGACCCCTCTGCAAGTCGACGGAATCAACATAGTTGCGCATCGCCGATTATTGATTTTTGCCGATTTCACCCAGGTTTGATCTGCTTCGTTTTGTTGCGCATCGCCTTCCCGAAGCCGATTTTACCTTATTCGGATCAATTGTAACTGGTTGATCTAGTTATCTCCTAATCGGTTCTTGCCGACTAGCGAAAAGCCGATAGATCCTTGTTTATCGGCTTTGATCGAATTACAAACTCTACCTTGTCAATTTCAGGTCAAATTGACTGGCACGCTCTGCAAACCCGGTGTTTGTCTTGTGTGTTCGAAGCTAAGAATCTTGCTTCACATTTTTAGCGCGAACACAATGTTTTGTCATTACGATGCACAACAAGCGAACAAGTCACACATAAAACCATCGGTGCATTTACATCATACGACTACCTAAACGCTGAAACATTTGTGCTAAACCTCCGGTCCTTACATGATTCCCTTACTGATTCCATCACTAACTTGTTCTGTTTCACTGTTTACATGAACCAGCAAGAGGTTGCAAGTGCAGAAGCCAGTGTTTTTACGTTCGATTCAGTATGCCAAAAGCTCTGTAGGATTCGAAGCCATCCCGGAGTGCTTCCTCTGCAAGCCTGAAGGTCCACCGTAGCTTCTGAAGTTTCTCCGTACTATATGTGATGTTGTCTTCCATTTCCACAAAGCTACAAACCATTGCAAGGGAGAAGAATAAGTTGCACTCTAGCTTCTGAAGTTACCACTCAAATGCTGTGGATATATGCTACCAATTAGATCATTATTAAGATCCCAGGAAAAGACCATGGACTTCTAATTTCGCACTAACTCAATCCTGGGTTATTCATCTTCTTTTCTTTTATGAAATCTCAGCCATACATAGCTTATAAGATGCAAAGAATAAATCAGCTCATACATAGCTTGTAGGATGCAGATAATAAATCAGCTACTACATGTGGAGGGACATGTAATGTAAGCACCAAGTCATCAGTCGGTCGAAGGAGGATGCTTGGGCTGACCGGCCGCCTCGACTAGAGCAAGTTAGGTGTCCGCCCAGGCGTCCAGGCGAGGGGAATGGCGACTAGGCGTCGTGGAGGCTGGAGTTGGGTGCACGCTGAGGAGATGAGGACCGGAATAAGGTGCTGAGTCGACACAGCCGGAGGGGGATGCCAGACCGACCGCCTTAACTGGCGGTGTGGAGCCGGACGGGGAGGGTGAGTTGAGATGGGAGACGGGCTTCCCGTGTGAGCACATGTGGTACGGGGGCTGGTCAGCCGGGTGGGAAGGCCTAAGGCGGATAGGAGCGAGGCGAGGGTGTGGAACGCCGGGAAGCAGTGGCGGAAGCCCTTCTGGTGGCCAGCCCAGAGGAAGAAGGGGAGGGCGAGCGGTGGAGGTAGAGGCGGGCGGGAGTTGAGGACCTCGAAGACGAGTGTGGGCGGCACGTGGTGGAGCTTTGAGAGGTCGGCCACGATAGGTGGGCCCTAGCGCTAGTGGCAGTGGAGGGCGTCGAGGAGGAACCGCATGAGCGGAGAGAGCTGGAGAGAGGAGATGGAGCTTGAAGATGACGGCGGCGAGGCACAAGAGAGTGATGAGGAGGGGTCCCAATCAACGACCGCTACTGGCATTGCTGCTTGTTGCCGCTGCTCTGCTTGCTTGCTATCACTGCTCTGTTTGCTACTTCTTCTTGCTGTTGATGCCGCTGATGCTTGATTCCGCTTCTTCTTCATCGTCTAATCATTGCCAAGGCGTTCAGGCACTCTAGCCTCGCGTTTCTTCAGCAAGATGTTTCTTTAGACGGGTCGCGCCTCCACCCTTCATAACATGGCTACAGTAGCTGCACTTCGATCCTTGGCCGACACACTCCCCATGCTCCCAGACGGTACTTGCACGATCTGCCATCATGAGAATCTGCAATAGAACATACATACAAGAATTAATAACCCATGGCATGTGCATACAAATGGTCCACAGGAAGCTAGGGAGAACAATTTTTTTTACTGATCAGACTAACCCTGATGCATGCTAACCCCATTCCGCTGAAGCAACCATAAATGAGTGTTTCTACTTGGTACAAACTACAGGATAAAAAATCACATCAACATGGCATTAGTTTAACATACTGCAAGCACTTTTTTGAATTTAATTACAAAATCACATTGGCAGCATATCACACACTGCAAGCATTTTTACGAATACACAATTAATTGTAGGTGTGAGACTGTGAGAGTAAGTGCAATTGTGCAAACATATAATTGTAGGTTTGATCCCTGGTGCAAACATATGTTGGTCATATGTTGAACAACAGTTTAACACACTTAGAACAAATGAACAACAGATCAAATCAATGACCGTTTCAGCATGTATGTATCAATAGAACCAGGACTGAACTTCATCCGAGAACCAGGAATGAACTTACCTACCTGGTTTTGTAGCACACTGAAGAAATCGGTAAACTCTCGGCTAAAAGAGCCGAGATCTCGGCTAAAAGAATCTTCTTGCTCGCCGGATTTCCACCGGAGTTCATCGGATTGGAGTGAGGTATGGAGAAGGAGCTCGAATGTATACTGTTTTTGCTGGGAGAAGAAAGTGAAGGCTGTGACCGTGGGAGGGACTGAGGGGAAGGCAATAAGTGAGCTGCTGTTGCCTGCTTGAGGAGGCTACAAAATCATTCAACATGGATGCTCAGACAAGAATGTCACTACGACCAGCTGGTTTGAAGGCACAAGTTAATGTCTTGAACTATCCTCACGGCCGCCAGGGTTCGAATTCCCCTTAGGCTGTTTTTTTTCACTTCATCTCTTCCAAATAATGGACCAGGGAACTGAATCCAATCAAAAAAATGTCATAAATTTCGCCAAAAAAGCCGAGAATACGTGAGAACCGTAGCAGATTTGAATTATTATTTTTTCCCAAATTTTCTCATTTCACCGGGATTATGAAACTTGAGGGGGTCTGAAATCCAAAATTTCGTCAAAATTTCGCGGGTTTGCGACGAGATTTTGATCCCTGTCCGTGACTCGTAACTGTTAGGAAACCGGATTCGTATCCGATATGGACTCTTCCTTATCTCTAAGCAGAACCGCTATATATAGGAGGCAGAGGGTCACCCCATTGTACACAAGCATACAGAATAATAAAGCAGACCCGTTCCTCCTCATATTGTGTCTCTCGCCCTCTCTCTCTGTTCTCCACTTTAGATCTATTAGGCAACACCGGACTATTCGATAGCGAGGTTGTCTAACACGTTATCAGCACGAAGCTCTACCCAGTGAACAGATTGAAAGGTAAGAAAAGGTGAGAATGCGAGATTGAATCTACTCGCTTGTATGAAGATATTCATACATCTAATCTACACATCAGACTCTGTGTTTGCCACGTAGCACGAAGCTACACGGTGATTTTACAGGGTAATCTACAGTACTTTGCATGAAGCAACGTATGGGCACGAAGCCATCTACTGTCGGTGAAGTAGGCATCGTGGGCACGAAGCTATTACAGAATTGCACGAAGCAGATTCTGTTTTCCTGGCGATGAAGCTCGGCCTCGCAGACCAGCTGCACGACTCGCAGTCACCATGCCGCAATCGCGTCGTCCTGGCATGAAGTCATGGCACGAAGTCAACTAACTATGCAAGCAAGCGCCGTCGCGCCTCCCTACGGCTCGAAGCCGCCATCACCAGTCTCCGCCAATCGGCTTGAAGCCATATCCGTCGCCGGAGCCTGCCACGCCAGGCGCTGGCCGACCGTCGCTGCAGCCTCAGTTTTTCCTGGCATGCACGCGCTGCCTCGGCGTCCTCACGGCTCGAAGCCGTTGCCGCACGCCGCCATGCAGGGGCGGATACAGGCCCCGGGCTGCCCGTGCTGCAGCCCGGGGCCTAGTACCGAAAGCCCATTAAATTTTTTTAAAATACTATTGAAAAATAATTAAAATCAGAGATTTAATTTAAAATCAGTTGGTCCAGCCCGGGGTTTGGATTTGGGCTGGCTCCGCCACTGCCGCCATGGCCCGAAGTCGTCGCACCTGGCCGCTCGCAGCGCGCATCACCGGAGCTCGCCGCAACATCGTTCTGCCGCCACTTGAAGTCGTCCTGAGGTCACGACGCGCGGCCGGTCCCGAGCGACTACCCGGTTGCCCAGCAACCCGGCCTGCACGGCTCACGCGCGAAGGCGCAGTGCCCTGCTCCCTACGCTGGTCGCCTTGTTGCCGTTCGGTGCTCCGACTTGCCGCACCCGGCTCCCGCAGCCGCCGCACGGAGAAGAAACAAAGCACAAGAAAGAACGGATCTAACATGTTTTTATTGTAAAGAAACAAAGCACGTTCTGGAACAAAGCATGGCCAAAGCACAAGAAAGCCCAGCGGCCCCGCTGATCGGCTTTGTTGGCATCGTCGGCGGCATCAACCTGATCACGCTCGGCGTGTGGATGTCCAGCAACCCTGCCTACGTGCGCCGGAATCTTGCCATCCTAGGAATTCTGATGGCGTCGTCGGCCGTCACGGCGGTCGTGGCAGGCGCCGCTGACCCGGTGCTTTGCTTTGCGGCTTTTATGCTGCTGCTGCTCTCTGTAGTGCTACTTGTATACTAAATAACTCGAGCTTTACACCTTTCAGCCTCACGGATTAGTGGTGTACAACGCTGTTACGTTCATGTCGTTTTGAACAAATGTCTCTGATCATCGTGCTTTTCATTGGTAGAAATGTGTATACTAAATGGCTCGCTCAGTTGGCTGATAAGTCCACTTCTGTATGATATCCTGGCTGGCTCGCTGTACGATTGGGAATAAACAATGCTTCGCCACACAAGGCAGAAAGCTACATAAAAGGTCAAAACTTATCTGCCTCCCTCTGATGTAGTTTGCGGCGACAGGGATTGGGTGTAGTTCTTCGGAATTGTAACTTAAGCTTTTAAAGGACCGGCTGATTAAAAGTAGATGGTTCGGATCGGTCGAAATGATAGTAATATCTTGGAACACGATGGTCGAAATGCAAGCTCGTGTTACCGGACAAATAGATGTTTTTTTTTTCATTTGTTTCACCACTTATGCACTTCCCTTTGAATTTTGCCTGATATCTCACGGCTTGTGATACATACATACATACATATATATATATATATATATATATATATATATATATATATATATATATATATATATATACTCTCTCTCTCTATATATATATATATAGACACACACATAAATAGCAGGGTCTTTCAAGAGGAAAATAAGATTTTGAAGACAACGCATAGCGAGAGAAAAAGAGAGGATGTTTCGATGGGAACTTGGTGCACCCAGCCCGTGTGCGACATTCCGGCCATTTCAACCTCCGACGAGCAGCCGCCAAATCACCCACCACCGCTCTAGCTGACGACTAGCGATCACCACCGCCACAACCAGTGGAACAAATATCAATTTCGTATAGCCGGGTCAAAGTTTTTTAAATAAGAATTTGAATTGAATCCTTCCACATTTGAGTTCATATCCAAGCCGAAAGTTTCAAATCCTTTCATTTTTTAGTTGAAAGTTCAAATTATAGTGCAGAATTCCTAACTTTCTCGTTCGAAATATTAAGTTTCTCCACCCGATTTTTTTGACATCCAGTTGAAAGTTTTGAGCTCTCAGTTGAAACCTGAAAGTTTTTGACTTGCAGCTAAAAGTACCCAAATTTGGAGTACATGAGACCGTACGTCACTACTACAGAGAACCTCATCTGTGTCGGTTCGGAATCGACATTAGTGTCGGTTTTCAAACCGACACTAATAAGACTATTTGTCTGTTATTATTTGTAGTTGTGTTAGATTTAGCAACTCCATGCCACGCATCAACCTCACATAGCCCATACTAGTATGTGCTCTCACCTAAGCACACTTAATTTCAAAGTTCTAATAGGATCTAGCTTAACTTCACAAGAGATCACCCATCCTAGAACTACTCTCACCCAAACACGCTTAACTTCGGAATTCTTGCCCAAGCACACTTAATTTCAAAGTTCTAACAAGATCTAGCCTAACTTCCCAAGAGGTCACAACGCTTTAGTGCTGTTGTCATCGCATGCGACATATAACGTGTTCTTCTCCTCTTAACCTTGCAGAGCACCCGAAAACCAATTTTAATGTTATCATATTGCAAACATGGTTTGAGATATATATTTTAGTGTTGTTGTCATCCAAAACGGGTACAAAACTTTGAAGGCCGTTTTGAGGTTTTTTGCTAGATTTGTGTCGGTTTTTTGCTAGATTTGTGTCGGTTTTTTGCTAGAACCGACACAAATAATAGGAAGACTATTTGTGTCGGTTTTTAGCTAGAACCAACACAAATAATATTATTTGTGTCGGCTTTTTGCTAAAACCGACACAAATAATATAATATTATTTGTGTCGGTTTTTTGCTAGAACCGACACAAATAATAGGATTGCATTATTTGTGTCGGTTGTTAGCTAGAACCAACACAAATAATAGGATTGCATTATTTGTGTCGGTTGTTAGCTAGAACCAACACAAATAATAGGATTGCATTATTTGTGTCGGTTTTTAGCTATAACCGACACAAATAGTCTTCCCGCCATTTTGAGTTTTAGAACCGACGCAAAAACTTTATTTGTGTCGATTCAAAAAAAAACCGCCACAAATAGACCGACACCTATTAAATGTTTTGTAGTAGTGCGCCTACGAATTTCAGCTAAAAGTTCCTCCGACTGAAGTTCAAAGCTTCCACAATTTATAGCTCGAAACATCAGTGATGATTTGAATATGTCAAATGCAAACACGCTAAGATTGCAATCTGCGCGAAGCTGTGGAGCGCGACGAACGGAATCGAAAAAGGGCGCGAGGAGGACTTTCTCTCACCAACCTCTCTCTCTGGCCGGTCGCACATTGTTTGCCCGTGTCATCTATTTTGCTATTATGCAAACAAACCCAGGATTTTCTCATTATTACAGAACAGTACTTTTAATTTGTGACCGAAGAGCTTGAAACGTTTCTATTTCTCCGGGCGAAAGTGTGATTTGTGATCTATCTGTACCGTTGTACTCTAGACGATGAGATAAACAAAACGAGTCCAATAATGGACATGTTCGGAGCCGTGTAGCAGTGCTACATGGGAATAACTTCAAAGAACCATCATTGATGTTTCTTTGGCCTCCTTGGTTTGGAGGAAAAACAAAGGAATTTTGAAGGAATAAGTTTATGGAAATTTCTAAATTTTTTAATATCACTTTCAGAAAATGCGACGGAGTATTTAACCAGTAGAAAATGACCTACCATGCTTCGATGCGCTGCTCAAAGCAACCAAGAAGCTGCCCCCCTCCTGGAGGTAGAAAATGACGGGTGGTGACTTGGTAAAAAGGCCACCTGGTTGGCCGGTGGGAGGCAAGATAACTGCGCTGCTTGCGATCCTAACCCACAGTAAATAGGGAAGGTACAGTAATGCTATGAATGACCCAGTATTGTAGATATGTAGTTTTAGAACAAGTGCAACCAACTTTTAAGAACTTCAACATTTAAAATATACAAAAGTATTTGTGTTTTTCACGTAAAATGATAGGACTGGATTTGTCATCAAAGATTTTTATATAATTTTGTGTTAGCTATTTTTACTATCATATAGTTAAAAAATAATAGTAAAGTTGTATATTGAGACTATGTTGTTATCTAACACTACAAAAAGAACGCCGTATACTCTCTGAACCACGTGCGGCAGATACTCTCCCTGAACCAAGTCTCGATAGTAATTGAAAGTTCATCGATTGGTGACTATAGTAATTGGCCTGCTGTGGTTTGAATCCTGGGGGATTTTGTAGTCTACTCGCAAGATTTTGAGGGCTTTTTATCGTGCCATTGAATTAGTTTGAGGTCCTGTCTGCCGACAGCAAACATTTACTTGAATGAATCGTGGAAAGTTAGAAGTAACGACTGTGCAGGAAGAAGCATCTATCGATCACGCTGAAGTTGCTAGCTACTCCCTCTGTCCCACAAAAAGTGCATTTCTAGTGTTCAAATTTTGTCCCACAAAGAGTGCATTTCTAGTCCGTAGGGCCCAGCTGTAAGTGTATGCATGCTCATTTAAGTGCTTGTGGAAACCGAAGCACCAACATGCTTGTGTATGGAGTAATGAGGGTCACATTGGTCATTTACCTTGCACACTAATCTGTCTTAAAAATCCTAGAAATGCACTCTTTGTGGGACAGAGGGAGTAGCATGGCTCGGGAGATGCAGGAAGCATTCAATGAGTATTGGCCAAATTTATACTATTGAGTTCCGTCTTAAACGGGCTCTTGGCACCGATGCAGCGAACAATGTATCTGCCGTGCGTGGAATAATCAGAGAGGTGTTTCGTGAATAATATTGCTGGCCTGTGGATGAGCAGAGGGTTCACACGTCAAATTGTGAAGCTCGTGATGTTGAAATGGATGGATTTGACGGTGATTCGTTAATTGGAATATTTGGGATCAGCGTCTATTGCCAGCAAACAAGGAGCCAGCCAACTACTGACAGAGCTTGATAACTGTCTTGAAGATGGCCATGTTCCAAAGCAAGGATGATTTTAACTTTTAAGTACCCAACCCTCAGAGTCATTCTAAGAAGAAATTTACACGTATTAACAATTTTAAAATTTTGAAGCTGTCTTCTATTATGAATAGGCACACTGTTATGTTTGCATCATGGCTAGACCGCAAAGAAAAGTAGTTAGAAATCAAATAAATTCATTCCGCTGTATTCAAATACTGCTCAGATCATTGAGTTTATGCGAACTCTTTCTGGGATAATAGTACTCCCGTCAACTTTGCAGGTTGTATGCCATGCCGTAGTGAACTACGGACCAGCACCTGTAATGTTTTTTATCAACAGAAGATTACAAGCAGTACATAGTCGATCATGGTCTTCTAAGGTTGGATGGTATTTGCAAAGACTTATTAATTTGCCCATTTGGCTTGCTGCATCGAACATCTTCCAGCTGACGGTATATCTCAGATTCTCAGTATTTGTGCTATTTTTCGTTCTCCAGATGTGTCTATTACTAGTCACCGCAAAGAAAAGTAGTTAGATATCAGTAGGAACCCGTTCGGCATGCAGAAATTGGCATATCATTTTTAAAATTTTTGACATTTCATCATATAGACCTCAGATATCAGTAGGTGCAATTTCCAGCCCAAAGCATAGACCCTATGTTGATGGATTCGTCTTGTTTTTGACATTTTTGTACGAGTTTAAATTAATACTGACTGGAAGGACCGAACGAATTAATACAAATTAATACTATTATCTCTTCTTTTATCAATTTATGTAAAATATTCCTCCCTAAAAACACAACAGGGACAAAGAAAATACAAAAAGAGGTGCATGTGGAGCTCAACAAACAAAGCACACAACAGACAGAATATTCAGGAAACGAAAAGATGTTCCTCACACACTTGGGCGGGCGGTGCTCCGCTAGCGTTTCGGATCCATCCGGCGAGTGGAATTCAATTGAAATCATCTGTCTCACTGCCGTCAAATTGAGAAGAATCAACGAGAGTTAGACGGGGGATTCAAGAGAACTCCACTCGTCGGCTTGATCCCAAACACCAGAGGAGCAGCGTCTGCCCAAGTGGGGCTTGGCTCCCCTGCATCCACCGAAGAATCCACACGAAAAATTGCGAGTATTTTCCACATGGATTATAGCGCGCGAATGCGGAGGAGCCAAGCCCAGCTTGGGCCTAGTCACAGGCGCTGGGTGGTGACTAGGCCACCTGGTAGGCGGTGGGAGGCGGTGTCACGGCCCCCGCCGCGGAGCTCCGCCGCGGCGGACGCCGTGGATCAGGAGCGCCATGCCGCCGTAGAAGACGACACATACAGCCAGCATGATGCAAGGCTGATGGGGCCCCTCGGGAGCACCCGCGGCGAGGACGACGGTGGTGACGGCCGCTGAGGCCATGCATACGCCGGAGAAGGGGACATCCATTCCTGGTGCAGGTGAAGGGGCGGACTCGCTGGCAAGAAACAGAGCAAAGAAGTAGTATAATAACCAAAGAGAGCACGGGGAAATCAAAGCAAGAGGATGTTGGGAACGGGAGGGGAGAGAGAGGGAGATTACCGAGACGAGAATCGAGAACAGGTGATCCAAACTGTTAAGAACGAAGGATATATGGGTGTGCGCGCAAGAATGGAAAGGGTTAAGGTTGGGATGTGCAGTGAACGAGTGTAAAGAGTCGTATGTATATATATAGGCGACACGAGCGCGGTGGTGCCGGCGCGAACGCGACGACATGGTCGGTCGACGTCGTTGCACCGTTCCTGCGCGCGTTTTGCGTCTCTCCTCCACGCTGGCCTCTGTCTTTTCTCTCACGTCGGCTTCACGTCTTGCGTTGGAGTGAGCTTCCAGGAAGCTGCCCGCCGGGGGTAGAACAGGCAGGAATTAGCATGCTTGGGGAGAGCGTGTGGTTGATAAACAGGCCTTGGCTGTTAGCTCACCTTTATGCGTGACGGAGTTACGGCTCCAAATAGATTCCGCTTTAAAATGTGTGTAGTTTTGTGAAATCCAAAGTAGATACAATTTATCAATAATTTGGACAATAAAATTCAATTATGCAGAACTTACTTAAATACGTATGGTACACTGGTGGTCAAAGTTTGAAATATTATGTTTGATGAATTTTTGTACGCACAATTCGTTACATGAAATAAAGAGACAGTGGCCCACACGTAAGAGAAAATCATTGATATACTGTGTACAAAATTCCTTAAATTAAGACTATAACGTGCGGATCTCACGTGTTATCAAATAGTTTTATATGCGTAATCTATCCGATATTAGACTTATTTGAAAGGATTCGTGGTAAGGAGCTCAACGGTTCAAACGCAAAGCAAATCCGACACTCCGTCTAAAAGAAATAGGCTTAGGAAGATTGAAGATGAAAACTAAACAAAAATGATTGACTTGATTGCCACGTCACCTAGATTCATGCCTGCGCGGATTCGGTGGTGAGCTGGTGGCCAAAGAACTAGTTTAGTTAAACCGTTAACAGTCCCAAATCTTCTGGCCGGCAGAGGCTACTACTATTACTCCCTTTGGTCAAAAATAGTAGACGTTTTAGATATCAACATGTTCCTAAAACTCAACTTTTAAAACTTTGAGCCCTAAAAAAGATTTCAATCTGCTCCAGGATAACATGGAGCAGGGACAGGGTACCGCAGGCCGCTGTTGCATCCCCAGATTCTCGTTTCCACTGCATGTTCGTTGGCAGATTCTCCCTGTCACAGTTGATCCACAGCACCGCCGACTCCTTTCCTTTCGCTCCGCTCTCTTTACCACTCCTTTCTCCTTGGGTACCTTGTCCAAAGCTACCGGGGCAGGCACTTGTCGCAGCAGGAACCACACAGGAATATGTGCGCAGTACAGGGCGGATGCAGATGCCGTCTAATTACACCAGTGGCTAGGCCGACAACGACCAGCTCCTAGTCTAATTACACCAGTGGCTAGGCCGACAACGACCAGCTCCTAGTCCAAACTGTTAAGAACGGAGGCTGGCTGCGCGCGCAAGAATGGAAAGGGGGCGATGTTGGGATGCGCAGTGAACGAGTGTAAAGACTCGAATATATATTCAATACCATACAGCCGGAAGAGTTTCGGCTCCCTCAGCCCCCCACGTCACCCCACCCTCTCTTCTATTCTTGTAAAAAAAGCCTTCGGTTCTTTGGAATTACGGATAGATCCTTTTCATTTACGAATAGGTCTTTTGTAATTTTCTGTGAGTGTAAAATATTTTTTCTCCGTTCGCATTTAGGTCCTCCGTTCACCGTTTTACACAAAGAGCCTCCTATTAATACAGGAAGCTGCCCGGCATGGATTGTGTGATCCATTTGTCTTGTTGGTTTTGTCTTTTTGTCTCCCGAGTCCCGAGTCGAGTTGCTGCAGCATGGAAGATATTAATCGGAGGAGCCGAGAATTGCTATCGCTGTGCACACGTCGGGCTGGCGACGCCACGGAGACATCATATTAATACTGTAATTTTGACGGTTCCTGCAGTGCAGGATTGCGACATCATATTTTGACTTCTACAAAGGCCGGGGGATCACGGCAAGCAACTAAACTGAATTGATCTTGGTGGTTACTACGAGTCTACGAGCATCGCTAGAAAAGAGCAGCATCTTGATGTAAAACTGCTGAGAGCTGCTGCCGATACTTGAATATATTGCTTCTCTTTGACAGCACCAGCACAGGAGCCAGGTTCATCTGAAGACAAAGCCTCCTTGCTGATCTCGTAATCTTGTTCCTATTTCTTGCTCTTTATTTGCGTACCTGTTTTGATTTTAAGATTGATTTATTGTTTCATCGTGATAATTTTGATTTGATCTAATTAAAAACCTTTCTAGGGCATAAAGTAATTGATCTGAAAAGTTTGATTGGTTAGTTCCTCGTAAATCTTGATTAATCTAGTGATTAGGATTTGATTAATTTCCATCATTATTAGGTACAGTCAAATTGCGAAAATCATAAATGTAGATCCGTAGATTCGATTGAGTTGATTCTTGTTGGGTTAGTTTCAAAATTGAATATAGTTTCTACAGCTAAAATTTCACGTCAGTCCAACGGTTGGATATTCGGGAATTAATGTTTTAGTGAACGTATGTTAATCTGTTTTTGCTGAAACCGAAATAATTTTTCATAATTTGTTTAGTGGTGTTTTGAGAATCATTAAAAAATTGTTTTAGCTTCCGCGCACTCATTCACCCCCCCCCTCCGGTTGCTATATTATTGAATATCGATCCTACACTCCGTAAAACTAAACCAAAAATCACTGGAGAGATATATTTTTAGTTTGTTGAAGGTTGATTCTAGATTAATAGCACTGAATGTAAGATGAAATTACTCATATCTATCATGTATAAAATTCTGCTTGTAAGCTGTTTAAGTTAAAAAGCCAGTTTTACGTTGTAAACCAAAAAAATTTATGCTTAAATAAATATGGCAGATAGTACCAGTAGCTTTGTTCGGTTTACGCTCTTCGGGTAACTTTGGTAAAGTGTAACACCCAAATTTTTTCTTTTCATGAATTTAAGTGAAATTTTGCACTTTTGAGAATTTTTGGAATTTTCTACAATTTATTTGGATTTAATTTGAATTTATTCCCTTTTGAGATAATTAAATAATTGAAAGTTTTAAATAAAATTTTATTGAAAATATTTTATTTAAGTCCAAAATTTCTCAAAGTATTTTCCAGATTTTTTTTTGGAATTTTTCTGAACATTTTGCTATTTTTCTCGATTTATTTGAATTTCTAGAATTATTTTAAATATTAAATCGCTGAAAAATCCTATCTTGCGGCTGGGATGCTCGAGGTTATTGCTGCTCCACCGCGGCGACCACACCTGGCGAGGTTTGTGTCTTCTTCTTCTTCTTGATCTTCTTATCCACGAAATTCGAACCTTTCTTGCTGGTGGAGACCTCTGGTCCGGGCTGAGGTGGTAAGTTTCCTTCGTCCAGCATTTTCTTCCATTGGAAGTCTTTGTCGGCGTTGGCGTACCGGTCGGCCATACGGAAGAGCTCGTTGGTCGTCAAGTCTGGGTGGATCTCCAGGTCCTGTGTGAAGTGTACGTCTCGTACTCCGAATTTGAAGGCTCGGACAACAGCCTTGTCTGATATGTTCAGGATCGAGTTCCGGACTTGGATGAATCTCTGGACAAACTGTCACAAAGTTTCACCCTCCGTTTGGATTAGGCGCTCGAGGTCGCACTCTTTTCCCGGGCGAATGTAACAACTCTGGAAGTTCGCTCGGAGCGCTGTACTGAGCTGCCTCCAAGATCGTATGGACCCTTCTTTCTGATTGAAGAGCCATGTACGAGCGGCCTAGACCAAGACTGTTGGGAGGTAATTTGCCATTACCCCCTCGTCACCCCCCTGCGGCCAGGATCGCGGTGGTGTAGATTGAGAGAAACTCATCCGGGTTATGGGTCCCGTTGAATCTCTCGATGTGCCCGGGCTTGAACTTGCTTGGCCACGTGACATTCCGAAGGGAGCTCGTGAAGGCCCTACACCCGTAGTTCGAGGTCTCGCGATAGCTTCTCCGGCCTCGAAAGTCGTCACGAGCATCCTCCGTCCATCGCCCACCGCGCGGACCAAGTCAGAAGAAAACCTCCCGAGGTCGTCGTGTTGGAGACCGCTCGGTCGTAGAGCGTTCAGAGCGCTCGTAATCCGAGTGGACGTGCACAAGATGCTCCGAAGCCGATCGGGGATTACTCCGATGGTTCCTGTGGACCTCCCGTGCATGACTCCGAGACTCGTCCCTGTGCGATCGGGCGAGAGTGCGCTCTCGACGGTCCCGGGAAACACTCCGAGTACCCCGATCATGGGATGGATCCGAGACTTTTAAGTCTGTGGAGAGCTTTTCCAAATCCTCGGCCACGACCATGCCAACTGCTTCCAAGTCCACTTGGTCGGGAAAGTTGCGGAGGTCGCGTACGACCGCCGCTAAAGCCTACAAACGCTCTCGGTTCCAGAAAACAGGCGGCGGAGAACTCTGGCGGCGCTCGAGGACGCGGTCAGGGGTTCGACACCCGTGAGAGTTTCCTCAGGAGGAATTTCTCTCCTTGGAAGTGCGCCTTTCTCGCGCACGACGACTAATGCTCGCCAAGGTCCTGCCCAAGGACGCCTCCAGGTGGTGCATGGTTGCTTCATAGCGATCATGCTTAGCAGCCCCCGAGGATTCCACCTCGGGTTCAACATGGCTTCCGGCCATGTTAACATCGCGAAAGTGAGATGAGTGCGAGGGAGACATCATCGTATCTCCTTGAGACGCTGTTTCGCGATCGAACTCGATATGATCTGGTATATCCAGCCCATCATAGAGTCTGTCATAGTCATCCTCGTTATCAATGAGGGCAATGCGCGGGGAACAAAGGGTTCGTCCTCGCACTTCAGACTCCGGGGTAAGGCTCCCGGGTTCGGTGTGGCCTACCGGATCGGTCACACCGAACATGCCGCCGCCAGCGTAGTACATGTCGTCATCCTCAACATCGTTGAAGGCACAGAGACTCCGAGTATCTCCCGAATTTGACATCTTCGGGGATCCCTCTCGAACGGAGATCACACTGTCGGTCGCCACGGACGGCGTCAGCTGTCGACGATTGGAGAACGGGCTCCCGCCGAGCTTACTTGTTGAATGAGGGATCAACAGGGGGCCCTTCGAGCGAGAGGGTGGTTGCGTCCGAGTAATGCTCAGATGAGGGAGACACACGGTGTTTATCCTGGTTCGGGCCTCTCGCTGCGGAGATAATAACCCTACTCCAGTGTATATAGTTTAAGGTCTGTCCAGTCGTGTACACTTTTTTTGTCCCCCCCCCCTCTATAGAGGTCAGGAGGGTTTAAATACAAGGTCCTAAGTCGCTCACATGGTAACTACCTCCTGTAATTACGCCACGCATCCATACCTTCCACGTCCGTGATCCGGAACCCTTGAATCGCGCCCCGCTTTGAATTTCTGGCGCACCTGCCCTGGATCCTCGGCGGACTGGTTGCCGCTTTCCTTCCTGGTGGTTTTACCGAGCCCCTCGACCATCCACCCGAGCATCCGCTAAGCCCACCCGAGCATGGTTGCTCGTGCCTGAACAGCGTGCTCGCAGGCGAGCAATCGGTCTTCAGCGTATGCTCGTAGCCCGAGCATTGAGTTGCTCGGGTGCTCTCCTCGGGCATCCCCCAAGGGTATCGTATGGTCGGTGGCTTTTGGATTGCCGGCGCAAGATGGTCTTTATGGCAAATAGTTCAATCCCCGACAACTTTACCACGGTGGTTCCTTTTCAACACATATGAAGCATAGAAAGTAGTATGAGATGCATGGGGACGAGGATGCTTCTTTGCTTCTTACAACTTCTTATTGACTCGTGTGATGGGAGTTTGGAATTTGTCATTTTCCTTGACAAACTTTATGCACTCCTTACCTTTCACGGTGGAGGCGTGGTGGAGGCAGCGTCGGTCGGGGTGTTGCGCGGTCGGGGCGGTGCCGCCAGCCACAGGAGCTATGGTTGGTGAGTTGCAGCCGAACCTCAATCTCAATTCTCAATGCCAGACTGAGACTGCCGAACGGTGGGGCGCGGCTTAGTGCTTAAGCTTGCGCTTAGGCCTGGACGCCTGGTCAATTTGTGGAATGGGCCGAAATGCCGAACGGTGGCTGGGCCTTGGTCGGAATTTCCGAATAGGGTTATACGGAATTTTCGTTCTGTTTTCGTCCGTCGGAAGTGACTCTTCCATTTCTATTTCCGATTCTGAATTTTTTTTTTCCGTTTTTGATTCTGTTCCGAAACTCTCCGTTTCTGTTTCCGATTTTTTTCTTCTATTTCCGTTTTTCTTCGAAACGGCCAGAAAGTTTCCATTCCGTTTTCTTCGCTAGAACTCACCAAACAGAGCGCACAAGACAGACGGAATATTTAGGAAATGAAAAGGATGTTCCTCAATCCTCACACACTTGGGCCGGCAGTGCTCCGCTAGAGTTTCTGATCCATCTGGCGAGTGGGATTCAATCGAAATCATCTATCTCACTGCCGTCAGATTGAGAAGAATGAACGAGAGTTAGACAGGTGATTCAAGATAACTCCACTCGTCGGCTTTATCCCAAACACCGGAGGAGCAACGTCTGCCCAAGTCGGCTTGAACAGTGTCCAGACAAATAGTACTCCGAACTAATCAGCAACACTGGTAAGAGAGCGACACCTCAATTTTTTCGTATTCGGTCTCGCCCCCTCAATTTCACAGTGAAAATGAGCCTTTAATTTCATTGCATTGTAGGTGCGAGAGCGAGCTAAGTTCTTGGTTGGTTTCATAATAGTAGTAGGGTAGTACTACTACTGCTGCTTGGTGCCAAACAATTAATGATTCCAGTTTTGCTTTAGATCTTCTCTTGGTGTCAGGACTCAGGAACAAGCAGCGTCATCATCATCACCAATACTGCTACTACTGCTGCTACTAATTGGTTTCTGATTTGTATTACTACGAGCACAAGAGTCAACAAATCCAAGCCTGGAGAACAATACTCATATGGAGACATGGAGTTCCTCTGTAACATGCCCAATTCGTCCATTCAGGCAACATAAATCACAATACAGCAAGAGATCAAGTGGCTGACCGGAAAGGAATCAATTGACACTATCAAGTTAATCACAAGGAAAGAGGCCACTCGTTAGTTGTCTGTCATGAAAACGACGGCAGGGGGAAAGCCGAGACAAGCTTGAGATCTTTTTTTTTTTGTCTCACTATACGTATCTATGACCACAAAACTTTCGTTATCTTCAATACTATGTACAGTTCTCAACTTCTATTTCTTTTCCGTTGCCGTTAATCTGCAGCATGTTCTTCATCATTCATCAAGCCCTAACAGATGATCTACCGCGATTGTCGAAAGAACTAGTTAATCGGTGTGTACAGTCATGCTATGCTTCACTGTAGAACTGACCCATGGACGATTGACGTGATGCATCTGGAACATCAGGCTCTAGCAAAATATAAGAGGTAAGGGTAATTTCGAAAAAAAAATTTAAATAATACTTTTTTAAAAATAAATTACAGTATTAATACGCGGAAAACAAAAATTGAAAAAATAACAGCTATTCGCCAAACGGTACGGCGAAATAGCTATTTTCACCGTACCGTATGGCGAAAACTCTATTTTTGCCAAACAGTGCGGCGACCACTACTTAATTACGCAGTTAACAGTCGGCCATCAGAGTTTAGGGGAAAGAAGCTATTTTCGCCGTATCGTATGGCGAAAACTCTATTTTCGCTAAACGGTTCGGCGATAATACCCTTGTTTCCCGTGGAATTTATCGTCTAGCGGTTAACTGCGTAATTAGGCATTTGTCGCCATACGGTTTGGCGAAAATAGAGTTTTCGCCATACGGTTTGGCGAACAGGTGTTATTTTTGCAATTTGTTTTTTTCGTGTATTAATACCGTAATACATTTTAAAAAAGATATTATTTTAGAAAAAAATTCGGGTAATTTGCAACAAGCATTTCGCTCCTGCGAGGGCCCGTTTTTCAGAACCAGCAGGCTGCAGATACCAAATAAGCAGAACATGACTCATTAAACGGTTGAAACAGTTATGCATTCCTACCAAATATGCAGCGATCACTAACAATCTGAAAGTTCTGTTTTACACTGGAGTAACGACCAGTGACAAAAATAAAGCTCCTGTTATTAAGCAAGCCGAAGCAAGTATTTACAAACTTGTACTATCTATCATCTTTTACTTCAGAAAACAGTAAATTGCTAGTTCAATTCTGCTATTACGATGCGCAACAAGCGAACAAGTCACCCATAAAACCATCGGTGCATTTACATCATACGACTACCTAAACGCTGAAACATTTGTGCTAAACCTCCGGTCATTACATGATTCCCTTACTGATTCCATCACCAACTTGTTCTGTTTCACTGTTTACATGAACCAGCAAAAGGTTGCAGGTGCAGAAGCCAATGTTCTTCCGTTTGGACGTTCAATTCAGTATGCCAAAAGCTCTGTAGGATTCGAAGCCGTCCCGGAGTGTTTCCTCTCCAGGCCTGAAGGTCCATCCTAGTTTCTGAAGTTTCTCCGTACTATATGTGATGTTGTCTTCCATTTCCACAAAGCTACAAACCATTGCAAGGGAGAAGAATAAGTTGCACTCTAGCTTCTGAAGTTGCCACTCAAATGGTGTGGATATATGCTACCAATTAGATCATTATTAAGATCCCAGGAAAAGACCATGGACTTCTAATTTCGCACTAACTCAATCCCGGGTTATTCATCTTCTTTTCTTTTATGAAATCTCAGCCATACATAGCTTATAATATGCGGAGAATAAATCAGCTCATACATAGCTTATAGGATGCAGATAATAAATCAGCTACTACATGCGGAGGGACATGTAATGTAAGCACCAAGTCGTCAGTCGGTCAAAGGAGGACGCTTGGGCCGGCCGGCCGCCTCGACTGGAGCGAGTTAGGCGCCCGCCCAGGAGTTCAGGTGAGGAGAACGGCTACTAGGCATCGTGGAGGCTGGAGTTGGGCGCACGCTGAGAAGATGAGGATCGAAATAAGGTGCTAAGTCGAGGCGGGCGGAGGGGGATGTCAGGACCGGCCGCCTTAACTGGCGGTGTGGAGCCGGACGGGGAGGGTGAGCTGGGGATGGGAAACGGGCTTCCCGTGTGAGCACATGAGGTCCGGGGGCTGGTCAGCAGCAGCAGGAAGGCCTAAGGTGGATAGGAGTGAGGCGAGGGTGTGGAACGCCGGGAAGCAGTGGCGAAAGCCCTTCTGGCGGCCAGCCCAGAGGAAGAAGGGAAGGGCGAGCGGTGGAGGTAGAGGCGGGCGGGAGCTGAGGACCTCGACAATGAGTGTGGGCGGTACGTGGTGGAGCTTTGTGAGGTCGACTACGATAGGTGGGCCCAGCGCTAGTGGCGGTGGAGGGTGTCGAGGAGGAACCGCGCGAGCGGGGAGAGGCGGAGAGAGGAGACGATGCTTGAAGACGACGGCGGCGAGGCACAAGAGAGTGATGAGGAGGGGTCCCAATCCACGACCGCTGCTGGCACTGCTACTTGCTGCCGCTGCTCTGCTTGCTTGCTACCACTGCTCTGCTTGCTACTACCTCTTGCTGTCGATGCTGCTTTTGTTGCTGCTGTTGATGCTTGATTCCGCTTCTTCTTCATCGTCTAGTCACTGCCTAGACGTTCAGGTACTCTGGGCTCGTCGCGCCTAGCCAGACCGTCGTGACAACTATAAACGTAAGAGACAGCAAAGTTGCCTGCGGAGGAAGGATCTTACATTTTGGGATAAGTGTAAATGGGATATAAGGTCTTCGATATGCTTATCATATCAGACACTTTTATTGGAGTTGAACTGCAGAGGTATCGTCCATACGCCTTTAAATAGCATCAGCAACATTCCGGTCATCCACTAGATTCCTGAGTCTATTTTCAGCTGTCTCGCAATCTCCTGAAGAAGTAGAATACTATTTCAGTACAAACCCCACTTACCTCCTACACTAGGCGAGTGAAGCAGCTTGACCTTATAAACTAAAATAAGGGGACAAACTAAAATAACAAAGTAAAATATCTCCACCTTTGAAGTATAAGTAATTAAGATCTTAATGTTCGCATTGACTGTAGATTACATCAATGGTCCAATTACCAATGACCGGCAAATAGTTACAATATCCAGCCCAGTTTTTGCTGCATAAGCAAAAACCTCACTATCTGCCAATGTTTTGGAAAGGAAATACCAATCCAGCTAGAACAACAGCATAGATAATTTATTTCGACTAGGTTATATTCCATAAATAATAAATGATCACTAATAGTCTGTGTGTTTGGTGGAAGAACATTATATTATTAAAAAAAAGCTTTAAACAAATTGTTGGTGATGCATCACTTCTCAATATAAGTTGCACAAATCTTGAAACAAGTGAAGGCGAAAGTAATCACCATCTACCCTTAATCCATGCTTTAATATTTGTGCAACTTTTAAAAAGAAATGCATACAAGCACCTCCAAAAAAGTAATTATTCATTTTAATTAATATACACAGTATGATGCTCTCCTACTGTTTCCCTTCAAAAAAAAGTAAAAAAAGTAGAGGTGGAACGCATGAACAAAAAAGTGCCTTTTAATCAGTATAATCATGGATATAATGCTATATAATCAATTAGTTGGTACTTGGGAGGGAATGTAAGTTTCCCTGTAAGTAGTGAACTCTCATAGGACAAGACATTTGTTACTTTGTTGATTTATTATCTCACTATGACCTGAAGATAAAATCTGCTCCGTTTCAAAAACACTTGACTGCCAGAAACAAGAAAGTTTTCCAAGGAATTGATCCAGCGTTGGATGACTGGAAGAGAGCCTTCAAATTTGAAATTACTATGGTTATCCATAGGGCAAAGAAGATTTATTTTCCTTCCATTAGCGACTAGCTAGATAGCTTGACTTGATTTTCTCCCTTCTTTATAGAGTTTGGTTACTTCATATATTTTAACATATATTTAAAGTAGGGTTCTTTCCTACTGTTTTCATTCAAAAAGAAAAAAGAACACCTGCACATAAAGTACTGTTTTCATTCAAAAAGAAAAAAGAACATCAGCACATAAAACTACTTTACAACTGAAATAACAACTACTTAATTATTCATAATTCATATAATGTGTTGTTAGCGACTATAATACTTAGGGTTATTGCACTATCTGGATCCAGATGCAAAGCAAGATATAAATAAAGTATTTTTCTAGAATATGATAGTCCATATATCATAGAGTGATTCTGGGCCATTCTTCTTAAAAATTGCATTTAGACTAGATATTTTACGGGTTGCTGAAAAGTCTTACGTGTTTCTGAAATCTACGCGATAACGGTTCAGCTTTCATTCTATGATTGTGGTTGTACCTTAAAGGATTATTTAATCATTCTATAAGCACTAGTATGGGATGTCTCTAAGAGTATTTTAATGTTGGTTTCACAACATTTCATTTTTATTCGCGGTGTTTTCCATATAAATGAGCATTAAGGCCTTATATAGATTTAATTCTACATTGCATAAATATGAGTTATTTTTACATAACACATAAAGGTAACACTTTTAAAGATTCTAATATTTGGTTTCATCAAATTTTAAGTTCGTTTGCGAAAGTTACGACAATTCAAATTATACAAGTATTGAAACTTCGACTATTGAACAAATAATGCATACCATGGCAAAACTTAAATATTTTTGTATATTTGGGATCGTTGTGACCTCAGGAGCACAACTGTGAAATCATGTGCTGAAAAATTGGCTTAGGATTGAATTTGCAAAATATGTTTGTGCATGTGTTTGACAAATTGATAATAAACAGTAAGTTTCGCATTGGCGCCGGACCAAACCTGAAAAAACAGTAAGTTTCCCATCTGCGCCGGATCGTTTCTCGAGGCTACGCCGGACCAAACTTTTGGTCCGCCATAAATGAGCTTTTCACGGCTGTTTTCGCATCTACATCGGACCAAAGTTTTGTCCGTCGTGAACGGCGATTTGGAAACCTTTTTCATGTGTACGCCGGATTGATTTTTTTGTTTAGTCCGTCGTGAACATGTTTTGTGCCGGGCCAAGTTTCACGAAAAACAGTAAGGTTCTATGTTACGCCGGACCAAATTTTCGGTCCGCCATGAAAGCATTTTTTAGCGTTGTTTTTGCATGTACGCCGGACCAAAAATTTGGTCCGTCGTAAACGTGTTTTTGAACATGTTTTCTCTAATTTGAACTGAGACTTACGCATGTACGCCGGACCAAATATTTGGTCCATCGTGAGCTGCGCCGGACCGATGTTTGGTCCGGCATGAATGGTTTTTGCTCGATTAGGGTTTTGAGCAATTTTGGAATTGAATTTTGGTTTGAATTTGAGATTATGAAATTCGTGTGAATTTCATGATGCATGTTCGAAGTGGACTTTATGCAATGCTCGTGTGAGTAGTTGCATGGATTGACTTTGAGTCAAGTCGTGGACTTGTGCTCGGATTTGTTTCTTGTTTGTTCATGTGCAGGTATTGTTCGAGGGCGGACGTGGTAGATGACGGGATCGGAACTAGGTTCATGGAGGAACTGAGGTTCGGGACTAGATTCAGGGAGGAACTGAGGTCTTTGTGGTCAAGGATGTCATGCGGGACGTTCGGGCTAAGAGAATGGTGCACATGAAGAATGGTTAGTCACGTGAGTATGGCAGGTGGCCATGCGCGTGCAAAGTGTTAGTCACGTGAGTATGGTAGGGTTGCCATACGCGTGCAAGAGCTATACTCGGCCAGGTTAGTCCAAGTGGAATTGTGTTGAATACGTACTCCTTCTAGGATTAGGAGTGGGACTCCTTCTAGGATTAAGAATTGTATTCAGGACTCCTTGTGTTTTGCTCCTTTAAATAGGAGGGATTGTCTCCTGTTGAAGATCATCAATTAGAGCTGGGCGCATTGAGAGCCTTTTTAGGGTTTGTACTCTTTTGATGGGAGTACTTTAGACAAAAGAAATAAAGATCAATTCTTCCAGATCCTTGCGTGCTACAGTAACCGCGTTGCTACAGTGTTCTCTGTTTGGTTATTGTTTGCATGCTTGTTCTGGTTCTAGATTTGTTTTTGTTCTTTAAGATTCATCTTGATTTGATTCATCAAAAATCTTTCTAGGGTATTGATTTAGGGTTCATCAAAGTTTAGTTGATTAATCTTTTGTCGTTCTTGATTAATCTTGAAGTTTTGGTTAGATTAATTCTCGTCATCTTCTATCACAGCAAGCTTGCGAGGCTCATAACTTCTGATCCGTAAGTCCGATCGAGCGGATTCTTTTTGGGTTTGATTCGTATTGAAATCTAGTTTCTTGTGTCCAAATTTTAGATCGATCTGACGGTTTGATCTCCAGGAATTTGCGTTTTACCGAACTTTTATCATTCTGTTTTTGTCGAATACGAGGCAATTATTTGGTTCCGTTTTGGGGTGAACTTTTAGTAGATTGAAAATTTGGTTTTAGCTTCCACACAATCATTCACCCCCCTCTGATTGTTATATTCATATACTTCGATCCTACAACAACCAAACTAGTTTTACCTAAATTTGAGTTCATTTGATCCATATTTTAACTATTTGATTTTGCATGCAAGAGAGGCCTCCTATAATCATTTTCTTGATTCAAACTGAGTTCATTCATAAATGTTTTTGTAAAAATGTAACATCTATGACCCCAGGAACATGTGGAATTTATTTCATAATTTTTGGAGTTATGGTTTGCATAGTTGCTTAATGGTACACAAAAGGGACTTTGAATAAACTCGATTTAAATGATTTAAACTGCATTGAACATATAAATTTTTATTGTATAATCTAATTCCTTATGATTTCACACAAATTTAGAAATTTATTTTACTTCATTTGGACCTTCCTAGCAAAAGATATAAAAATATGAAGTAAATATGGCAAAAAAGAAAAGAAAAAGACTGATTATACAAGTATTGAAACTTCGACTATTGAACAAATAATGCATACCATGGCAAAACTTAAATATTTTTGTATATTTGGGATCCTTGTGACCTCAGGAGCACAACCAAACCAAGTTTTACCTAAATTTGAGTTCATTTGATCCATATTTTAACTATTTGATTTTGCATGCAAGAGAGGCCTCCTATAATCATTTTCTTGATTCAAACTGAGTTCATTCATAAATGTTTTTGTAAAAATGGAACATCTATAACCCCAAGAATATGTGGAATTTATTTCATAATTTTTGGAGTTATGGTTTTGCATAGTTGCTTAATGGTACACAAAAGGGACTTTGAATAAACTCGATTTAAATGATTTAAACTGCATTGAACATATAAATTTTTATTGCATAATCTAATTCCTTATGATTTCACACAAATTTAGAAATTTATTTTACTTCATTTGGACCTTCCTAACAAAAGATATAAAAATATGAAGTAAATAGGGCAAAAAAGAAAAGAAAAAGGCTGATCGGTCATCCACTGCTGAAAAAGCTTCTCATGCTAAATCACGTGGCATTTGGCCTGACCAACTCCCCATGTATTGCTCCCTCATCATGGCGTGTTGATTCTTGTGGTTGTTGAAGAAGTGAGAAATTCTCTTCACCACTCCTACAACCCCTTTGATCTCTGGAAGCTCAGACACCTCTTTTAGCATGAGGTTAACCGTGTGTGCAACGCATGGTTACCAGATAATTTGTGGGTACTGCACTCATAACATCTGGCATGCTTTCTTAAAATTCAATGCGTTGTCAGTAATGACCTGCACCACATGCTCGACCCCTATTTCCTATGACACCACGATCGTAATCTCCTTTAGCAAGTACTTATGGTTCCGAATCTTGCCTGTGCAATGCAGACGACATAAGTTAGTACGTATACTATGTCCAGTTCCTTTAGTACGAAGTGAACACACCAAATGGCATACATGTCACGTTCACGGACTTGTGGAAGAATATGACGTTGTTGTAGAACACCATGAAGTTGACGATGCTCTGTATTGTCAGACCAGTCCAGGCGTCACACATGACCGTAACTCCAAATGTGGCCCAGTCAGACTTGAAGTTCCGAAGGTACTGAATAATCTCCTTCTCGTTCTCGTCGAGGTACTTCCAATCGATCTCGTGGCCCTGTGGTGCACGAATCCCTGGGTTGAGCTCCTATGTCAGCTTAATTGCACCTATTCACAGCGGACATAAGAGGTTAGTACAATCAACGATCAATTGTTAACTGAAATACAATAAGAGCATTGCATGCCTGTGAAGTACGTACACTCGACCTTCCTTCCTGGGATTGCATTTGCATGAAACCACTTCAACCATGCCCTCCCAAACTTCTGCCTCACCCCCTGTTTGAATGAAGTTTCAATACGGGGTTGCTGCGACATACCACTTCAAGCTAGGTCAGCATCGATGGGCAAATGGCTTTCTCGTGTTGATTTGGACCTGCCGAACATTCCACTAATGGTGGATTGGATCGTGGGCCTGCTGAACCACTCCCAAACCCCGATCCTGTGGTGAAACCTGAGCTCCTAAGGTAAGCCTCTTCTTTATAGGCTTTAATGGCCTTCTTGAGTTGCTCCTGCTCAGCACGATAGTCGGTGGCCCATTCGTCACAAGCCTCGTCCTGACAGAGGCGCAACGCCTCCTTCTCCTTTTTCTTCTCGCAGCATCCATGGAGGTCCTTTAGCATAGCCTTCCTAACCGTTTTAGGCACACTAGGGCATGCCCTCGCCTCACCAGAGCAGCCAGCGAGATGTTCCTTCATACGGGTCGCGCCTCCACCCTTCATAACATGGCTACAGTAGTTACACTTCGATCTTTGGCTGACACCAGGGGCATAGCCAGCAGGGGGGCTTCGTTAGGCTAGAGCCCCCCTCCAGGCGCTAAACATTAAGTATTTTTTTAGTATCGGTGTTTAATTTGTAAGCTTTTTTATGATACACTAAAT
Source organism: Rhipidocladum racemiflorum (assembly GCA_036346355.1). Taxonomy (NCBI): domain Eukaryota; kingdom Viridiplantae; phylum Streptophyta; class Magnoliopsida; order Poales; family Poaceae; genus Rhipidocladum; species Rhipidocladum racemiflorum. Next base: position 5,894,207 of record CM070583.1, read on the forward strand.
TCAATAAAAATCATTTATTCTTTTTCATTCAATGAATCAGAGTAGCTACTATTTATGTATATTTCCTCCGGTAGTAGAGTAGTAGAATTTCCTTGATAAATCAATGATTTGATTCGATTTCTACTACCTATTATATACTACCAGCATAATGCATTATAAATCTTCTCTAATTTTTGGCATGGTGATAGCGAATGCACATGCGCTCGGGTGTGGCATAAGAAAGAAGAAGCTTTGCTAGGTGAATGAGTTACTTCATGTACCATGTGGCTTGGTGGGACACAGGTTATTGGAGGCCTAATTAGATAATTGGTGATTTTGCTTGCTACTTGCACAACTAGACTCGAATCTTGGATGCACGCAAAGACTATAGAGCAAGGGAGAGAGGGCACGGCTCAACATCTTTTCTTCACAAGGACATGGCAGCCCATCGAGTCAAGGGTGTTTGACGCGCGTCGCGGAGAGTAGATGCTGGGAACCCAGCGAGGGCGGGAGCGTGTGGCGACGATCAAGGAAGAAAGCACATCGTGCTTGACCGGCTAAGTGGGCTGACCAAAACAACAAATAGACAGTGTGGACATTTCTTTTGATTTATGATTTTTTTTTTAAATTGCAACTATATAAATGTGTTGAATAGAGACAATAGCCGATTTGTTTGATTGATTGGTGTTAACTTATTTATGTATTTAAAAATATTTGACAAGCGAATGTTGTACAAGTATAATTCAAATAATAAAGTATTATTAGTAACACTTGAACCGATAAAAATACAACACAGGTTGTTTAATATGTTTATTTTAATCTATCACAATTCTTCGAGCCTACTCTCTATTTTTTTTTCTAGCTTCGCCACTGGCTGATAGGCTCCCCATGCTCCCACACGGTACCTGTACGATCTGTCATCATGAGAATCTGCAATAGAACATATATACAAGAATTAATAACCCATAGCATGTGCATACAAATGGTCCACAGGAAGCTAGGGAGAACAATTTTTTTTACTGATCAGACAAACCCTGATGCATGCTAACCCCATTCCGCTGAAGCAACCATAAATGAGTGTTTCTACTTGGTACAAACTGCAGGATAAAAAATCACATCAACATGGTATTAGTTTAACATACTGCAAGCACTTTTTTGAATTTACAAAATCACATTGGCAGCATATCACACACTGCAAGCATTTTTACGAATACACAATTAATTGTAGGTGTGAGACTGTGAGAGTAAGTGCAATTGTGCAAATTATAATTGTAGGTTTGATCCCTGGAGCAAACATATGTTGGTCTTATGCTGAACAACAGTGTAGCACACTTAGAACAAATGAACAACAGAACAAATCAATGACCGTTTCAGCATGTATGTATCAATAGAACCAGGACTGAACTTAATCCGAGAACCAGGAATGAACTTACCTACCTAGTTTTGTAGCACACTGCAATGACTGTACACTGAAGAAATCGGTAAAATCTCGGATAAAAAAACCGAGATCTCGGCTAAAAGAGCCGAGATTTATCTTCTCGCCGGTTTTCCACCGGAGTTTGTCGGATTGGATTGAGGTATGGAGAGGAGTTCGAATGTATACTGTTTTTGCTGGGAGAAGAAAGTGAAGGCTGTGACTGTGTGAGGGCTTGAGGAGAAGGCAATAAGTGAGCTGCTGCTGCCTGCTTCAGGAGGATACAAAACCATTCAACTGATAGACTTCCAGGAACACGAAGACAAAAAACACTACTGGAATGCGCTGCACAAACTGTAGTGTTTGACGTAAACTGAAAAACAGAGATACGAGACAATATGTGCTGCAGTGAAGCTCATTCTTTCTTCTGGTTTTTCTATTCTTATATAGACAACAACTAGTAACTGGTGGCCATTAAGACCATAAATCAAAATAGAAAACTGAACATGCAGGAAAAAAAACTAGCTATTAAGACCATCAAGGCTATTAAGATACTAGAAACTGAAAACTAAAAAACAGGAAACAGAAAAACGCCAGGATTAATCAACAATCTCCCACTAATACTGGCATCGTTTATCTAAGCTTGGTGACGCCAATCCGCTCACGGAGTTCCTGTAACTTGATCCTTCCGAGCGGCTTTGTCAAAATGTCCGCGAGTTGCTCCTGAGTACTCGCGAACTCCAAGCTGATTGACCCGTTGTCAAGACACTCACGGATGTAGTGAAATTTAGTGTCGATATGCTTACTCCGATCATGTAGAACGGGGTTCTTACTGAGAGCGATTGCGGACATGTTGTCCATCTTCAGTTTCGGCAGAGATGACTCGACGCCGATCACATCGCTGAGTAGTCGTCTGAGCCAAACACCTTGGCAAGCCGCCGCTGCACCTGCAATATACTCTGCCTCACACGATGACAAAGCGACTACCCGCTGCTTCTATGACTGTCAAGTCACCGGGTTGCCGCCGAGGAAGAAGATGATGCCAGATGTGCTCTTCCGGTCATCTATGTCTCCTGCCATGTCGTTGTCGCTGTAGCCCACAAGATCGAGCTCGGCATCGTCTCGCGTGCACACCAGGGCATAGTCGATCGTGCCTGCGACATACCGGAGCAAGTGCTTCATCGCCGCCATGTGCTCCTGTTTCGGGTCTTCCATGAATCGGCTCAAGTATTCCATGGCGTATGTAAGATCAGACCGAGTGTGCATCAAGTAGCGCAGGCTGCCAATGAGACTGCGATACTCCGTCGCGTCGACTGCCAGCGATGAGGACTGCTTGGACAGCTTGAGACGAGTCTCCATCGGTGTCGCACACGGATCGCATCTGCCCATGCCTCCTTTCTCGAGTAGCTTCTTGGCGTAGGCAGCTTGACAAAGTTCGATCCCGCGTCTCCCCCGTTTTACCTCGATACTGATATAATAAGAGAGAGTTCCCAGATCACTCATCTGGAACATCTTCTTCATCTCTGCCTTGAAGGAGTTGATTTCGTCGGCGAGCTCCCCCCACAATGATGAGATCGTCGACGTAGATGCCCACAAAAAGCCTGGTTTGCTCGACGCCACGCGTGTATAGCCCATGCTCGCACTCGCTCCTGGCGAACCCGAGCACGTGCAGGATTGCGTCCAGCTTGGCGTTCCATGCTCGCGGAGCTTGTCGCAGCCCGTACAAAGTCTTGTGCAACTTTAGGACCTTCTCCTCGTGTCCGGCTGCAATGAAGCCAGGCTGTTGCGTGACGTAGACCTCCTCCGCCAGCTCGCCATTAAGGAACACTGACTTGACGTCCATGTGGTGCACAAGCCAACCGCGAAACGCATCCATTGCGAGCACCATGCGCACCGACTCCATCCTTGCCACAGGGGCAAATACCTCCTCGTAATCGATCCCCTGGCACTGCACGTACCCTTTGGCGACAAGACGTGCCTTGTGCTTCACCACCTCACCGTGTTCATTATGTTTGAGCTTGAACACCCATTTCAAGCCGATGGCGCGCTGCCTCGGAGGCAAGCTTACCAACGATCAGGTCTTGTTTTCCTCGATCGACACCATCTCCTCCAACATTGTCTTACGCCACTCATCGCTTTTCTTTGCATCCTCCACGGACGTAGGTTCGTCGCCGATCGCTACCATGAGCTCTTCAGCAAGCTCACGGTTGGCATGCCCCGGAGGCGTCGTCGCACCAAGGATATTGTCCAGAGTGCAAAATCGAAGTGGCACATCGTCGTGGTCATCGTCCAGATCGAGTTCCCCACTTGGTGGCAACACGAACTCAGATGCCGGTGGCGCCGATGGTGTGCGGGGCTCAGACCCGCACATGGGCATCGCCGCGCTGGCTGGAGTCGCTGGTGGTGTAGTCGTTACTGGCATGTCGGTGTCGCTCCGTTCCGCAGGCACCGAGAAGTACTCGACGCGAAACAGTTCAGCATCATCACTTGTCACGGTTCCTTTGTCTGTGCCTCAATCCCAGCTACGCTCTTCCTCAAACACCGCGTCACGTGAAACGTGGACACGGCGCGAGAGCGGGTTGTAGAACCGGTACGCTTTGGTCCCTGGTTCGTAGCCCACGAACACCATGGGCGTACTCCTATCGTCGAGCTTGGAGAGATGCTTGTCGGCTGCCTTCACATGTGCAACACACCCGAATGTGCGAAGGAAATGCACTGGTGGCCGGGAGCCGTGCCATAACTCGTATGGTGTCTTCCCATCGACGCTTTGAGTCGGAGCGCGATTCAACACGAACACCGACGTTGTCACCGCCTCCCCCGAAAATCAGCCTGGCATTGCCATTGCCTTCATCATGCTTCTTGCCATGCCCATCACTGTCTGGTTGCGCCTCTCCACCACACCGTTTTGCTGGGGTGTGTATGGCGTGGTGAGGTGCCTGTTGATGCCCTGCTCGACGCAGTAGTCAATGAGCGCGTGTGTTGTGAACTTGTCACCACGGTCGGTGCGCAGCGTTCCCACCTTCATCCCTGCTTCTGCTTCTGCTCCCGCCTGGAACAGAACAAACACCGACGATGCCTGATCCTTTGAGCCCAGCAGCATGAGCCACATATAGCGGCTCAGGTCGTCGACGAGAAGGAGGAAATACCGGTTGCCGCTTGGTGTTGACGGTGTCATGGGCCCGCATATGTCACCATGGACGAGCTCAAGTCGTTGCGTTGCCCGGTACTTCGCCTTGCTTGGAAACGCTAGACTTCGCTGCTTCCTAGCGAGGCAGCTGTCACAGACTTGATCGACGTGATCAATCTGTGGTAGTCCTCGCACCATCTCCTTCTGCGCCAGCTCACGGAAGCTGCGAAAGTTTAGGTGGCCGAACCGCGCATGCCACCGCCATGCCGCGCTGGTTCCCTTCGCCGCCAGGCACACCGGCTGGGCGATATCCACCTTGAGCACATAGAGGCGACTGAGCAATCGGTGCCCACCATCTCCGTCGGCACGGCTTTTGCGATGGCCTCGAGAGCCATCCTATCCTCGACGTAGTCGTTGGTGCCGTCACTCACCGCCATCCACAGGCCCCGTGCCTGTAGCATGACGCGCATGAGCACCGCCCAGTCGGAGTAGTTGGTCTTCGTCAATGTCGGGTACGAGCCGCCGCCGCCAATTTCCCTCACAACGCGCTGCACAACGACCTCGCGGTCACCGGCATCGCGGTGCCGCGGTCGGCGCGGAGGCGGTGATGGCGAGCGTATGTGGTGCCTCAAACCACGGGCCGTAGGAGCCTACATCGCTCTGATACCAACCGATAGACTTTCAGGAACACGAAGACAAAAACACTACTGGAACGCGCTGCACAAACTGTAGTGTTTGATGCAAATTGAAAAACAGAGATACGAGACAATATGTGCTAGAGTGAAGCTCATTCTTTCTTCTGGTTTTTCTATTCTTATATAGACAACAACGAGTAACTGGTGGCCATTAAGACCATAAATCAAAATAGAAAACTGAACATGCAGGAAAAAAAACTGGCTATTAAGACCATCAAGGCTATTAAGATACTAGAAACTGAAAACTAAAATCAGGAAACTGAAAAACGCCATGATTAATCAACATTAACATCGATGCTCAGACGAGAAAGTCACGACGACCAGCCTCACGGCTAGGGTTCGAATTCCACTTCGGCTATATTTTTTCACTTCATCTCTTCCAAATAATATAACAGGGAACTGAATCCGGTCAAAAAATATTATAAATTCCGCCAAAAAAAGCTGAGAATACGACTACTGTAGCAGATTTGAATTTTTCTCTCCAAATTTTCTCATTTCGCTGGAATTATGAAACTTGTGCCGAAACTTCGCGGGTTTGTGACGAGATTTTGATCTCTGCCCGTGACTCTTAACGAACATTTTTGCCTGACAAAGCAAAATTGTTCCTTGAGTTGGAGAAGCTAGACCGAGTACGAGTTGTGAGATTTATTTTCTTCTTTTCTTCCTTGAGATGGAGAAGAGAATAGCTAGTGAGAAAAGTTGAAGCAGCATACAGTAGCTGCCTGAATATTTTGTTTAGCTGTGTAGGTAAATCATGTTGGAAAGCCTTTTGTCAGAACAAAGCATACTCCGTAGCAAGGTAGCAACAAGACAAACCTGGGGCGGCTTCCGTAGCAACGAGTCAACCAGGAGTCTAGTGCCCACCCAAAGATAAGTCCCAAGTTCCAACTGCCCCCAAACTATTTGTCAACAGACGTCGTGGCAACAGATCTGTTAGGATATGACTCAATATCTTATCTTAACAAATATGGAGTCCTTGCCTTCTACAATACGGACTCATTGGGCTATATAAGCCACCCCATGTACTTGTAATCTTTGAACCATTATAGTGGATTTTCGTCTCCCGTGGTTTTTTACCCGCAAGGGTTTTCCACGTAAATCTTGTGTCCACCGTTCCAATCTATTGTGTGCGTGTGCGTGTGCTAGCCCTAACCCTAACAAGTGGTATCAGAGCATACCTGGGTTTTCTGGATCGCGCCGCCGGCTGCCGTCTTCGCTGCATATCGCGTCGGTTCCTTCGCGCGGTCCGCCTGGATCTGCGTCCTCCGCGCGTCTGCTTCGCTGCGTACCGACGTCACCCCAGCAGGCTCCGTGCGCCATCAGCCGCTGGTTCTCCGATCCGTGCGGCATCCGCTGGACGACGCCAACTTCTCGGCTCCCCGCCTTGGCTTCTACGCCACCAGCGCCGCCAGCCCGCCTGCGTCTCGGCCTCGCGCGTCGATCCATCTCCTGCTCGTCGGACGCCGTCTCCAACCGGCCATAGATCTCCAACCGGCCATAGAATCCAGACGCCCGAGCTTTCTGTGGTATCGGACTCCATGCTATTCTGTGGTTGGTTCCAAGTTCCGTGACCTTTCAAGCTTCAAGTCCGTTCGTCCAGAGGACTCGAGAGATAAGGAACAGAACTTCTAGTCACGTGAGGATAACGCACTTCTAGTTTTGCTCCAAAAGTTGGTTCAATTCCTTCTGGCTTAATTCAAGCTCAGTCACTACACGTGAATTGTTTTAAGCTTCCAAGTCCGGCTTCAAGTCTATTGCTTCACGTCCGTTCGGCAGAAGAAGAAGAAAAAAAAAACTGAATTTGTGATCTGCATTCAAGGTGTACCAGGCTTTCACAGATCAATTCCTTCGCGCATCCAGAGCGCACCAGGGAGTTTATTTTTCAGAATCTACTATATTGTTTGATCTGCAATTTTTATTCTCATTATGTCGTCCACTAAATTTGACATCGAGAAGTTTGATGGCAAGATCAGTTTTGCAATATGGCAGGTTCAGATGAAAGCCGTTCTTACACAGGTGGGTGTCAGAAAAGCGCTGTCAGCTAAACCGGCGACAATGACAGATGAACAATGGGAAGAACTTGACCAAAAGGCGCTTTCCGCCATCCAGCTCAGTTTGTCTACAGATGTTTTGCGTGAAGTCATCAGCGAGACCACTGCCCGCCTGATTGTGGAAAAAGTTGGAAGATTTGTACATGAAGAAAAGTCTTGCCAACAAATTGCGTCTCAAAGAACGTCTGTACACAATTCGCATGGCGGAAGGTACCTCTATTCAGTCTCACCTTAATGAGTTTAATTCACTCATCATTGATCTTGAGAAATTAGAGGTAAAAATTGATGATGAAGATAAGGCTATTCTGTTGGTCGTCTCTTTGCCTGCTACCTTTAAACATTTCAAGGAGATTATGCTTTATGGTAATCATGACACCCTTAGTTTCGAGAATGTTAAATCAAATTTATTGTCCAAGGAAAAATTTGATATTGATTCTCGTTCTAAAGTTAAGGCTGAGGGTTTAATTGTTAGAGGTAGATCACAGCATAAAGGCAATTCTGATAGATCAAAGTCTAGATCTAAGTCAAGAGGACGTAAATCCAACAATTTTTGTCGTTATTGCAAGAATTATGGTCATGATGTTTCCAATTGTTACAAGCTGAAAAATAAGACAGATAAAGATAAAAGGCCACAATCTGATAAACTCTTTGAGGCTAGTCTTGTTCAAAATGAATCTGATGGTGAGGCTCTAATTAGCACTTCCAACTTGAGGAATCAAACTGCTTGGATTATTGATTCAGCTTGCACGTTTCATATTTGTCCATTTAAAGAGTGGTTCTCTACTTATGATTCTGTTGGTAGTGGTGATGTTGTGACTGCTGATGAGTCTCCACTTGAAATTGTTGGCATCGGTTCTATTCAAATCAAAACTCATGATGGCACTATTAGAACCCTCACAAATGTTCGCCATGTTCCCAGAATGAAAAGAAATCTTATTTCATTAGGCACTATTGAATCTTTGGGTTACAAGTATACCGGTGAAAATGGTGTCCTTAAGATTTCTAAAGGCAATCTTGTTGTCATGAAAGCCAATCGAATCAATAGTCTTTATTACTTGCAAGGTTCCACAGTTACAGGTTCTGCAGCTGTTTCAACGATTGCATCAAATCCTCACATCACCAAGCTTTGGCATATGCGCTTGGGTCACATGAGTGAGAAAGGTATGCATCTTTTGTGCAAGAAAGGACATTTAGATGATATTGGCAAGCTTGATTTCTGTGAACATTGTGTTTTTGGCAAACAAAAGAGGGTCAGTTTTTCTGTTTCAACTCATCAGTCCAAAGGAATTCTTGATTATGTTCATTCTGATCTTTGGGGTCCTTCTAAATTTCTTTCTATTGGAGGATGTAGCTACATGATTACCTTCATTGATGATTTTTCTCGCAAAGTTTGGGTTTATTTCTTGAAACATAAGAATGAAGCATTTTCAGTGTTCAAGAATTGGAAAGCTTTGGTTGAAAATCAAACAGGCAGAAAAATCAAGAAATTTAGAACTGACAATGGATTAGAATTTTGCAGTGGTGAGTTTAATCAGTTTTGTGCTAATCATGGTATTGCAAGACATTTGACTGTTCCAGGTAAACCTCAGCAAAATGGTGTGGCAGAGCGTATGAATCGCACTCTTCTGGAAAGAGCCCGTTGCATGCTTTCAAATGCAGGTTTATGGGACAAGCGTGCTTTGTGGGCTGAGACTGTTTCCACAACCTCTTACTTGGTAAATCGCTCTCCAAATTCAGCCATTGATTTTAAGATTCCAGAAGAGGTTTGGTCAGGTAAACCAGTTGATTATTCAAACTTGAAAATATTTTGTTGTCCTGCTTATGCTCATGTGAGTGATGGAAAATTAGAGCCTAGAGCAAGAAAATGCATATTTGTTGGATATGGTTCAGGTGTCAAAGGGTATCGTTTATGGTGTTCAGATGCTCGCAAATTATTCATTAGTCGTGATGTTACTTTTAATGAAGATGCTTTACTTTCATCTGGTAGTGATAGTGATGGTTGTTCATCCACAAATGAATCTGAAATTTCATCCACAACTGAATCTGAAATTTACGGGTTCTTTGCAAGAAATGCAGAATTTGAGGTAGTCTTACCTACCATTGATAATGATTCATCTAGTGATTCTACTTTACAACCAATTTCAGCACCAAGTGGTCCTACTTCACAGCCAGTCTCAGCATCTCCTAGTACTAATGATCCTTGTATTGCTAGAGATAGAACACGAAGAAATATTCAATTGCCTGCTAGATATCGTGACACTGATGATATGGCCTGTTATGCTCTTCTTGCTGCTCAAGATATTTGTGATACCTTTGAACCTTCTTCTTATTCTGAAGCTATCTCATGTGAAAATTCTTCTAAGTGGTTGACAGCTATGGATGAAGAAATTTTGAGCCTTCATAAGAACAAAACATGGGATTTGGTTGAGCTTCCAAAAGGTAAGAAACCTTTAAAGTGCAAATGGATTTTTAAGAAGGATGGTATTGCTGGAATTGAACCTGCAAGATGGAAAGCCCGCTTAGTGGTAAAAGGTTTCGACCAAAGGGAAGGTATTGACTTCAATGAAGTTTTCTCTCCTGTTGTTCGCCACTCTTCAATTCGGGTTATGCTTGCATTTGTTGCTTTATTTGACTTGGAATTAGAGCAACTTGATGTTAAAACTGCTTTCTTACATGGAGATTTAGAAGAAGAGATTTTTATGACACAACCTGAGGGTTTTGCTACTCCTGGAAAGGAGAATTTAGTTTGTCATTTGAAAAAGTCTCTCTATGGTTTAAAACAAGCTCCAAGGCAGTGGTATAAAAGGTTTGATTCTTTTATGATTGCACAACAATACTCTCGCAGCAATTATGATAACTGTGTTTACTTCAAACAGTTTCCAAGTGGTTCATTTGTTTATTTGCTGCTCTATGTTGATGATATGCTCATTGTTTCTCATGACAAGTCACTGATTAAACAGTTGAAGGCTCAACTTAGTCATGAATTTGAGATGAAAGATCTTGGTCCAGCAAAGAAAATTCTTGGGATGGAAATTCAGCGTGATCGCAAAGCTGGTACATTATTTCTATCTCAGAAAAGTTACATTGAGAAGGTACTTGGCAGATTTAATCTCAGTGATTGCAAACCTGTTTCTACACCTTTTGCCTCTCACTTTAAATTATCTTCAAGTCAGTGTCCTACTAATGAAGAAGACAAAGACTATATGTCTCGTATTCCTTACTCTAGCGCAGTTGGTAATCTTATGTATGCTATGATTTGCACCAGACCAGATTTGGCTCATTCTGTTAGTGTTGTTAGCAGATTTATGCATAATCCTGGCAAAGAGCATTGAAATGCAGTTAAGTGGATTCTTCGTTATTTGAAAGGCACTTCCAATTTTGGCTTGATGTTTGATAAGAATAAAGTGAAAGCAAATGATGTTCTTGGGTTTGTTGATTCTGATTATGCTGGTGATCTTGACAAACGAAGATCAATTTCTGGTTATATCTTCTCTTTGTGTGGTTCTGCAGTCAGTTGGAAAGCATCCTTACAGCCTATTGCCGCTCTTTCTACTACTGAAGCGGAATATATTTCAGCTACTGAAGGCGTTAAGGAAGCTATTTGGTTGCGAGGTCTGGTTTCTGAACTTGGTATTAAACAGGATGTTCTTATTGTTTATTGTGATAGCCAGAGTGCTATTTGTTTGACCAAGAATGATATGTATCATGCCAAGACCAAGCACATTGATATCAAGTACCATTTTATTCGCGACATTGTTGCTGAAGGACATATTGTTGTGGGAAAGATACACACTGATGATAATCCTGCAGACATGCTCACCAAGTCTCTCTCTAATACCAAGTTCAAGCATTGTCTTGACTTGGTTGGTATTCATGGTGCTTAATTGCCCTTCGGGGTTTCTTGGAGACAAATTTTCATTATGGATTTTGAGTCAAGGGAAGGTTTGTTAGGATATGACTCAATATCTTATCTTAACAAATATGGAGTCCTTGCCTTCTACAATACGGACTCATTGGGCTATATAAGCCACCCCATGTACTTGTAATCTTTGAACCATCATAGTGGATTTTCGTCTCGCGTGGTTTTTTACCCGCAAGGGTTTTCCACGTAAATCTTGTGTCCACCGTTCCAATCTATTGTGTGCGTGTGCGTGTGCTAGCCCTAACCCTAACAAGATCTTTCCAAGATATCGGAAAAAAGAGAAGGGCCCGCTGACTCGGTAGCTTTGGCAAGTATAATCCTTTCTCAAATGTTGGCCCATAGATGAAGGCAAGCCAACAATCATGCATATATACAATGCAGGTTGGATTTCTAGGATTGACATAAGGGATTTGATACCTTATTTAATCAGAATACACACTGTGTGTTCAATGGGAAAACACGTGCTTGCGCTGAGTCATGCTATTCCTGCTAGGTTCCCCTGGTCGGTAAACGAGAAGGGTTTAATCTCTAGTTAGTGCGAGTGGCGACACTCGTTACTTCCATGTATGTATACATATAGGTTGGGTGACTACTCGTCTGGCTGCATCCTGCTCAGTACCTCGCGCTAGCTAGTTCTCTCCTCTCTCCCCCTCGCGCCAACAGGTATTCTCGTCTGGATCAGCTCGAAGACTTCCTCCCTTGATCTCACAATATTAGACAGGTATTATCTCACCATGGTGCTAACTGCTAACTCCAACCTGTCTTAACTATTTTAGTTGGTGATCTGATAAGATTGTTGGTTCTTTGTTTTGGGTACTTACTACTGCGAGCCTGAGAGTGAGCGAGGGTTGAGACGTTTCCGATCACAACGCGGCCGGCCAGCTCGCCTGGCTAGCTAGCTGCGTGACGTGCGGACCTCGGGGCGAATTGCGCAGCATCGTCATGGCGGCGAGATCCGTTCGCGCGCTAGGCCAGCTCCTCAGCCACGGCGAGAAGCTCGACCCTGGCGAGCTGCTGTTCTCGGGTTTGGCCATAAGCTGCTCGAGCTCGAGCTCGAGGCGCTCGGCTAGAATCTCGACCCAGGCGAGCTCGAGTTCGACACGCTCGGCGAGAAGCTTAACCCCGGCGGGCTGGTGTTCGAGTTCAGGCGTTCAGCCATAAGCTCCTCGATCTCGACCCGGGCCGGTTCGTCGTGCTCGGACAGCTACGCCACACGGGCCGATATCACCGCGTGCTGGCCCACGGCGCAGCGGCGAGCTTGATAGCACGGTCCAAATTAGTGCACACGCGCTCGGCGTAGCTTCGCCAGTTTTAATCGACGGGCACATTCGCACAGCTAGCACGGTGGCTCCGGCCAGGGCCAGCGTCTCCACGGTGACTGGATGAGAGCGGAGGCGAGGCATGACGGGCGAGAGAGGGACGGATCCTTATTTTAGTTTAGAAGCTATAACCTTGATTAGGTTTCTGATGCTTCGTTTGCCAAAAGCTATTCATGCTTTCTCTCGATCACGTGCAGGTATCACGCCGGCGAGATGCGGTTCTCTGTGTCGGCCATCGGTCTCCTGCTGGCCTTGCTTGCCGCCGGCGCGGCACTCAACTCGCTCAGCACGACGCAAGCAGTGGAGAAGACCACCCCGCTGATCGGCTTTGTTGGCATCGTCGGCGGCATCAACCTGATCACGCTCGGCGTGTGGATGTCCAGCAACCCAGCCTACGCGCGCCAGAATCTTGCCATCCTAGGAATTCTGATGGCGTCGTCGGCCGTCACGGCGGTCGTGGCAGGCGCCGCTGATCCAGTGCTCTGCTTTGCGGGTTTTATGCTGCTGCTGCTCTCTGTAGTGCTACTTGTATACTAAATAACACGAGCTTTATACCTTTCAGCCTCACGGATCAGTGCTGTACAACGCTGCTACGTTCGTGTCGTTTTGAACGAGTGCTTGTGATCATTGGTAGAAATGTGTGATTGGCTATTTGGCTCGCTCAATTGGCTGATAAGTCCGATTCTGAAGTAAATCCTCACTGTACGTTTGGGAATAAACAGGGGCTTTTGCAATTGTATATACGAAGCCGTAGTTTACAGGTACCAACCACAATCTGCATGAAAACTTATCGTATTTATGTTTTTTTTTTTGAACCAGAGGAATCCGATTTCTATTGGTAGAAACCAAAGAGTTGTACAGATTGTTCCGCAAAAGGAAGGAAAAACTGAAGTTAACAATGCTCCGCCACACCTATGGGATGTTTGGTTCAAAGGAATGACCACGAGAATTCCTTTGAGATTCGAATGGAATGATGTATTTTCATGGGAATTTTTGGAAAAAAACAAGCATCTACTCATACCTCTATAGTGGGAAATAAACTCGGTAGAGGAGATGTGCAAATTTCTTTCCATGCATACCTTACGCTGATTGATGCTATGTGGACAATCCTACACTTCAACACCACGACATTAAATAGGAAGATGACATGGCATCAATCTGTTGGATTATTTGGGCCAAGCCCATTTGATTGAGACAATAAATCCTAGAAAATCTCAAAGGCCCACCTCATGAGGAGCATGTGCACTAGCAATAGTACCACATTGCTAGCCTAAAGTGGTGAGCACTAGTTTAAATAGTGGAGTGTGCTACACCATGGTAGAACCATGTGGAGAAAGGGAGAAAGAATACACACGCCTTTCGCCTCGCCGGGCGGCTGGCGGCGAAGCGCGGGCGTCGCGGCACTGCGTGAATGGTCCGCCGAATTCGGTCCAGGGCTTTGCGTGGCGCGACCTCCTTTTGCAGATTACTCTTTTGCTACTCGGAATCGCGGTTGTAGTATGAGATAAGGACACCGTAACAGATCCCGTAATGGACTCCGATCGTGGCACGTCCTCGAGTCGTGTTCGGTTACGGACTGTGACCAGGGCTCCTTTATATACTGCGTCGCCGTCATCTGGGAGAAATAGAGTTTTCTGCGCCCTAGCGTTTTGCCGCTTCCTCATTGCGCCGCCATCAAGTTCGCTTGCCGTCCCGTGCCGGCGTGCACCAAATGACGGAAAGCGAGTCTCGAAACCGTCCGTCCTCGCGTTCTTGCACCGGAGAGGGCGAATCGGAATTTTGGGAAGCGCTCGCGCGGCGCTTCCACGCCACCGTCACGGCTCGTCTCCTCGATGTTCGGGAAGCGGTGCTAGGCATCGCGCTCGGCTGCGGCGCTTCCGTCCTCGGCCTTTGATCAGACGCTACAACGTCTCATCGCTCGTCTGCACCACGAGCGATGCGTTACTATGTCTCTACTGTTTATTTCCAACCTATTGATTGTGAGCACATTAGATGGATATATGTGTAGTCTTCTAGCATATGAATCTATGGTATGCTCCTGTTATTCGTTACCGATAGTCAATCACATGTTGTTCATGATTTACTTTTGGATTAAATTAAACCTAAATGTGCCTTTATTTCTAACACAATCAACGTCAGATATACACGAAAAAGAGTTTACACATCTTTTCTACCAAATTTATTTCCTAGAGGAAACCCCACCCAGGGTTGACAAAACCGTTTCGAGGTGGAAAATCGAACCCAGCTCGGCTTCGGTTTTTCACGAAAATCGGTCGAAAATCGTCAAAAACCGAAGATTTTCGAAACCGATCGTTTGAACAAAAAAATTCAAATCAGATTTTAAAAAAGCAAAAACCGGTCGGTTTTCTCGAAAAATCGATCGGTTTTCACGAAAAATCGATCGGTTTTCTTGAAAAACCGCTCGACGAGTTGAACCTCTTGGGCCATCGGTTTTTTGAGCGGTTTTCGTCGGTTTTCACCGGTTTTCGATCGGTTTTCATCGCATAAATTTTTTCAAATTTTTTATTTTTTTTGAATTTTTTTTTGAATTGAACCGGTTTACCGACCGGTTTATGATTTCGAACAGGCTCGATACGGTCGAAAACCGCGATTTTCGACGGTTTTGCGAACCCTGACCCCACCCTCCTTTTATTCTAGAAAGGGACATCCGCCTTTTGTTCTAGACTTCCATACTCGTTTTTACCCTTTGAAAAGAAATAGAGCCACATTCATTTAATAATAAAAGTCAAAGTCCATCATCGCCATGCAAATGTTGGGGTCTTATGATTAACTAAGGTTAACTAGTACTCTCTCCGTTGGAATATTCCTGGGTCTTAGCTTCCCAAGGCAATAGGCATCCGACCAGTTGAAGCTAATTGGTGGAAATGAATACAGTGTATCTTTTGCACGAGATGAAGCTACATAGAAAGTACCAAAATATATACAATGATACCTGTGAGGCTGTGATGGCGTAATGCAGGAAAACAAATTACTGGACGGTATCTATTTTTTCTTTGAGAGTAAAATAATGATGACTAATGAATATACGTTTATTTGGTATGGCCAGCCTAATGATGACTAATTAAGAGAAGGGATTGCTCTAAAAAAAATTAAGAAAAGAGACTTTTTAAAAATAAAAATCTCAAAAAAAAATTAAGAAAAGAGATTTTTTAAAAACGAAAAATCTCAAAAAATTAAGAAAAGAGATGAATGAAAGCTACAAAGGCGGCGGGCCCTTCTCCTTTTCGGAGATGTTGGAAAGATCGGCTGCCTGGTGGGTGGTGGCAACTCCTTGATGTCTTGTTGATAGGTGTTCTCTACAAAACACCAAGTTGCTTATTCCAGTCATTTATCTTTCTTTTTCTTTTTTTTTTTCTGAGATTCTTTCTTTGTTTTTTTTCCTAGAAGAGAATTCACGTTCTCCCTATTCCCTTCTCCTTTTCGGATATCTGCCATATTGTCAGTTGACATACAGTTTGGGGGCATTGGAACTTATTTTTTGAACAAGAAATTAAGAAAATAGATTAATACAGTTTGGGGTCATTTTCTCAGGCAAAAATGTTTGTTACGAGTCACGGAAGGACTACACAGCGGAACCAGTTCCATTGTACAAATAAATGATTTTGTTATAGCGGTATTTCCCCTAGAAATATAATGGAAAATTAAGTTTTCAAATCGTGATTTTCGCGGAAAAGATCCAAAAAAAAAAGCTTCAGCAGCTACCGCTGAGGCTATTTGCCCCGTTTTCAATATTAAAAAATTTAAATATATATATAATATAAGTTACCTTCAAATAAATCATAAAATATATGGTTCTTTAAAAGATACTAATATTTTTATAATATCATCTGCCTAACATCAACGGAAAAGCACGCCCTATGGCCGTGGTCCCAACTCCCAAGATAACATCCAAGCAGTTTATTATGCTCTCCTCGATGGGCCGGGGAAGAAAAGAAAAGGTCAAGAGTGACCGCTGCAAAGTCAGCGGGGCCCTTCTCCGTTTCTGCTATCTTGGAGAGATTTGTTGTCACATTTTGTCTGTTGACAGAGAGAGTTTGGGGCATATACACACTGACTACATACTCATGGTCTTCTAACGTAGGATGATGTTGCTGTAAACTTTTGTGCCACCCTTGGCCTGTATCTCCATCCTGTGGACCTCGGATGTCAGTAGGAGCCCGCTCGGCATGCAGAAATTGGCATTTCATTGAGTGCAATTTCCAGCCCGAAGCATAGATCCGATGGTGATGGATTCGCCTTGTTTTTGACATTTTTGTACGAGTTAAAATTAATACTGATTGGAAGGACCGAACGAATTAATACTATTATTTCTTCTTTATTTATTCATGTAAAACATTTCCTCTCTGAAAACACAACAGACAAAAAGAAAATATAAAAAGATGTGCACGTCGAACTCACCAAACAAATCACACAAGACATACATAATATTCAGGGCATGAAAAGGATGTTCCTCACACCCGCTAGCGTTTCGGATCCATCCGGCGAGTGGGATTCAATTGGAATCATCTGTCTCATTGCCGTCAAATTGAGAAGAATCAACGATAGTTAGACGGGTGATTCAAGAGAACTCCACTCGTCGGCTTGATCCCAAACACCAGAGGAGCAGCGTCTACCCAAGTGGGGCTTGGCTCCCCTGCATCCACCGAAGAATCCACATGAAAAATCGCTAGTTTTTTTTCCACACGGATTATAGCGCGCGAATGCGGAGGAGCCGAGCCCTGCTTGGGCCTAGTCACAGGCGGTGGGTGGTGACTAGGCCACCTGGTAGGCGACGGGAGGCGATCTCACGGCGCACGCCGCGCAGCTCCGCCGCGCCGGACGCCGTGGATCATGAACGCCATGCCGCCGTAGAATAGGACACATATAGCCAGCACGACGCTAGTCCGGTGGGGCCCCTCGGGAGCCCCCGCGGCGAGGACGACGGTGGTGACGGCCGCTGAGGCCATGAATGCGCCGGCAAAGGGGACATCCATTCCTGATGCAGGGGGCGACTCTGGCAAGAAACAGAGCAAAGAAGCAGTATAATAACCAAAGAGAGCAGGGGGAAATCAGAGCAAGAGGATGTTGGGAACGGGAGGGGAGAGAGAGGGAGATTACCGAGACGAGAATCGAGAGCAGGTGATCCAAGACTGTTAAGAACGAAGGATGGCTGCGCGCGCAAGAATGGAAGGGAGCGAGGTTGGGATGTGCAGTGGTGCAGCGATGGCGCTCTCTCTCGTCCCTATATATATAGTTCAGCGGCTTCAGCCTGCAAACTGCCGATTGGGACTTGGATGGGAGTAGGGACTCCTATGAGGGGGAGGAATTGCCGATTGGGACTTCGATGGGAGTAGGGACTCTACGAGGGGAGGAATTGCCGAGCCCTCACGGTAGTGTCACGTCGACGTTTTCAGCACAGAGATCCCGGTCGTTTTCCTATATTCACGTACGATTCCCCGTTGCCGCTATCGTTGATCTCTCGTTATATACTAAACTACTAGCCGCCGCACGTCCCATGACCCGTCCTGCTGCCAGAGGCGAAGCCAGCATTGGGGCGCACTAGGGCATGCGCCCCTGCTCCAACGCGGTGATAAGAAGGATGACATATCATGCTCATAAGAAATTCGAGGATATCACGCTCATCCTTCCTGTCAGGCTGAAACAAGGCACGATCAGATTAGCCCCAAAAAGATAAATCACCACTAATGCAATGTCAAATGAAGTTTAAAGAAAGGATCTAGATATTGTTCATCTTGCATTTGATGTTAGATTTGTTGGGCATCACTAATGCAATGTCAAATGAATTTTAAAGAAAGGATCTAGATATTGTTCATGACATGGGCCTAATTATGGATGTGAAAGAGAACTTGCAAAGTTGGATTTTTTTTCGGCAATGAAGGTTATAAAGACTGATTTGCGCAACAAAGTCTTCGATAATTGGCTCAATTACTTAATGGTGTGCTACACCGAGAAAACAATATTCAAATCTATTGATAATGAAGCAATTATGGACTGCTTTCAAAGGATGAAAACCCATAGAATGTGCTTGCCTGTTGCCTCCAAATTAAACTCGTAGCTAATGTGCCTAGCAACTTCATTTATGTGAGTATCTTATAAACTTCTACTTTGTTTCACTTGTTAAATGGTTATTTATGTATGAATTTGCCTTTTACTAGTAGTTAAAATGTTTAGCTTAGCCCCCCTCTAATTTAGTCCTGGCTTCGCCACTGCCTGCTGCCCCGTCAATCCGGACGTTGAGATCTCCCGGACGTACGCGTGGCAGGAGCCCAGGATCGGATGGTGCCCGTGGGGTGGACGAGAAGCTTCTCCAAGGAGAAAAGAGGTGCCCGTGGCCGTGCCACCCAAGAGCTCAAGAGGGGCTCAGGTTGCACTGCCACCAACTCCTCCCCACCCTTTTAAAAATCTTTTAAAAAATGGCAGCACAAGTTGTCATTTGTCCGGGTGGTGGCGTCAGTTCACGTCTCTGGAAAGGTGCTTCAAGCAGTGATCTTCTTCGTCTAGTTTGGATCAGGGTTCACAGTACCGAATGGCACTCGAAAATCACGAGATGATTTTTCCATTTTTTGACCCATTTTTGACTGTTTTTTTTAAATCAGCAAACTAAGTGATGTCAATTTTCTCATTAATTTTTTTTTTATCATTTTCATCGATTTTGACCGTTTTTATTCAATTTTTAGGACACCTAAAGAAAATTAGAAAAATTATAGAACATTGGAAAAAATTTGATTAAATCCCAAATAATATATAAAAAGCTTTAGAGAAATTTCAATAATTTTTTAATTTATTTAGTGCTTTAAAAAAAAAATCAAAAATAGCAGATACCAAGAAATAATGTGCGGCCGATCTGAGAGAGCTTTGCGAAGAACACTCAAGAAACAAACAAATAGGGTTTCTCTTTAGACATCATATGGGCAGGATTCTCATGCATTCCCTACAGGCGAGGATTGCCTATTCAATCAAGGCATCAGACCGTCCAGATCGACCTAAAATAGAATGAATAGTATTTTGCTAACTATGAACATTGTTTCTGTGCAATGAAAAATCTACACATTATTTTTACTCAATTGTATCATCTGCGGGACTGCACGCACACCCTGTTTCTCTCCCATGGAAAAGGAGAAGCAAATAAGAAGATATAACAGAACGATAATAAAATTTTCTTCAATTAATTAGTCGTTCAATATGTTTTCTGTGGTAAAAATGAAGGGGAAGAAACTCATGCATGCTCTGTTTACTATCCGCACCATCTTCTCTCCAGAGCTAATGAACACATGAACACCATGCCACTATACCAAGGAATCAAGGATGATATGTGCCTTCAAAAAGGAGTCACTACTTTCTTTTGGAAAAGCTGGGGTTTGGAATTTGATCACCTCCATCAGTGCATTGAACTGTTTTGTGGGAGCTCGAACGATCCGAAAATTTCTGTCAGCAGATTGTCGTGCTCCTCATGTGTCAGCGTCTTCCATGATGAATATGTGATGGAGACCCTTTCACGCCCAACGATCCCACACAATCTCTAGAATGCTGCCGCGGCCTTAGGAGGTGCGATAGAGGCCCCATTCTATGGATCGACCGCTGACGGGTACCCAGGCCATGGGTACCCAAAAGCGCATGGGCGAACCAGCCTGGCCAGGAGACCAAACCAGCAGGAATGACCAAGTCAATAAATCCTCAAGAAGCGATGACCTTTATTAGCGTATCGATCGCATTAAATGCCTGGCGTAATGATGACGTTGAGCACAAGTCCCCAACTCGTGATTTACTACGACGGCGCGCAACTACGCCGACCCACCGAGGGCAAGGAGCCAGCGGCACGGTCCATCACCCGCCACTTGCTTGCGACTAAGTCACAATCTTTTTCTCTTTTTCAAGCAGTGTAACCTCCCTCTCGCCTATATAAAGGGAGGGAGCGAGCATGTAAGACGACGGACAACCAAGGAATCAATACAATCGAACCCACACCTGGGAGTAGGGACGTTCAGCCCGAACCAAGATACATCTTGTGCTCACCCGAGTAAGCCGCCGAGGAGAGGGAGCGTGCACCCTCTTACCTATACAAATTCATTGGTTTGCTCTAAACACCGGCTAGCTGGCGCGCTGTAGGGGGCCTGTGCACGACGTTGTCGCCATCTTCCCGCTTAGCTTCCTCGACGGCTTCTTTCTTTCTCCGACATCACCATGCCGAGAAGCGTCGATCCGCTTTCGCCTCTCGACCGTCACACCACGGGCGGGACGATAGTGATCGCCCCGCCATACTCCGGCGCCAAGTGTCCACCGAGGACCCTCGACGCTTCTCACCAGCTTTCAGAGACCTTCTGGCTTGAGGTTCCCGCTGACCCCGACGGGCACGCCAGAGGCCCCATCACCCTGCGATGCGCGGAGGCATCGAGCAGTTGGCGGTCGACCCCGCGCGACTGCCAGGGGCAATGGTCGGCCATGCACCCGACCACCACTTCGGACAACTCCTCCGACTACGGCTCTAAGCGGAGGAAGAGATAAGAATGTACCACGCCATCACGACCCGACGACAGCGCCGCTACTGCTCGGCCACGCCGAAGACTCTCCGCCAACACACCGGGAGGATCATCACCGTGCCACACGACCTTCGGGCGACGCGCAGCCGACTGAGGCTCAAAAGGCCGAGCTTCGACAAGCCTGTGCCGACTCGAGCAGCCTCTCGCCGCTTCCACTGCGCTGGCGGCGCACGGCCACAAGCCACGCCAGTTCCACCACCCAGCGGCTAGGGGACGATTCATCGTTTTTCCCCACCGTTGGCCAAAAACGCCGAAGAAGAATGCTTGCTCCGCGTGATTCCCGAGCAGGCGATCTCGCGCAGGGCTACCACTAACCTCCTGGCCTGGTGGAGCTTGAGCGGTCACAAGAAGACGCGTGTATGGCCACGATCGCTGCGTTGAAACGCCTTCTTCTGATGGCTCACGCCGCAACGCCACCGAGGCCGCTTGAGCGAAACAAGGGCAGCGCTACCTTCCGGACAACCCCGTGCATCGCAAGCACCGGCACCTAACGCTTGGGGACGACGCGACGCCGCACTACCTCCAAACACGAAGAACGAACGATCCGACCGCCGACGCCGCCGACAAGCGCTCAGGGCGGATCGAGCGCGAGCCCTCGATGGCCGGCCGCGGCGTCTGTCGAGGAATCGCAGCGCGGTTCCTCGGCCAGATTCGGCGCCGGTCAACATAGCAAGTACCAGGGCTACAAACCCGGTGTGTGGTCGAAGATTACCGGCCAAGATAAGGCGGGGAGCGACGACCTCTTTTGTCATCCAATACCCCATCTACTTGGCGGACTCACCGGCATGGCTCGAATATCGCCCCACACCATCCGGATCGGGCCGACCTCAGCACCACTTCTGGCAACTTCCAGGGCACCTACGTTTACCAGGGAATTCGACTGACGTTAAAAGTCGCATAGCGGCTCAGTGGAAAACCTCCGACTACATCCGGACGCTTTTTCAAAGAAGGTAACGAGCTCCCCGACATCCGCGGACGCCGATGTCGTGGGCATTCATCTACGGCACCACTTCCAAGACCCTGGTCCATAAACTGCGGTGCGAAGCCCAGGACCACCAAAGAACTTCCCGGACATTGCCACCAACCACGCGCCGGCGAGGAGGCCGTGATGTCATCTTCGACAAAGGAGGTCGGGCGAGGATCGCGCCGAGCCCGGCCCCTCCTCCGACCGCCCGGACAAGCGAAAGCGCCCGCGCAAACAGGTCCGCGAGGACCGCCTGGTTATGCGGCCGCCGACTGGAAAGCCGCAAGGCGGCAACCCCGACCACTTCGAGAAGTCGATGGAGAACGTGTCCGAATCCACGGATACCCGTCGAGCACAAGTATCGGATCGAAGTCCTGCGCTCGGAACCCCCACGACGCTGGGCAAAGGAAAGAGGCAAGACTCGCGCCACCACCGAGATCGAGAAGCGACGCTTCCTCGAGACCGACGACGTTGCCTCATGATCTTCGGACGCAAGAAGCTCTGACCGGAGGCAACTCAAGCTCGTCAGCCGAGAGGTGTTCGCGCAAGCCCACCGCATTTGACCTAAATACCTTCGTGGTCGGAGTCCCCGATCACCTTGACCGGCCGACCACCCGACCACGCCCCGCAACCAGGGAGGTACCACGCCGTCCATTGATCCCATCGTGGGAACGGTTACGCGACTAAGGTGCTCATGGATCTAGCGGCGGCGAGCCTCAACATCCTTACGCTGAGACCCTCGACGCCGTGGGATCCCGCCGAGCCTCCGACTAAAGCGAGCGCCCTTTCACGGCTGCTCGTTCGGCCAGCAGGCCCACCCGCCGGCAGTCGACCTGCTCGTCACGTTAGGAGCCCTGCTAACTTCCGCACCGAGACCTCACCTTCGAGGTCGTGGATTTTCCCGGCTCCTACCACGCCATCCTCTGGGAGACCATGCTGAAGTTCATGGCGATCCCCAACTACACCTACCCTGGCGAAGATGCCCGGCCGCATGGGGTGATCATCAGAATCATCTTTTCCAGCTCGCCACGGCCGAGAAAGACAATGAAGTTGGCCTCGGCCCGTCGTCATCCACCGAGCTCGCTGCCTCCGAAAGATTTCCAGTCGCTCCCGACTCTAGCAAGTCCGGACCGGCTCCTTTCAAATCCGGGCCGAGACACGAAAGGCGATTGAGGTCGACCCAGGACCCGACTAAAACCGCTTGACGGACCACGCTCTCGCTGCCAAATAGAAAGCGCGCTCGTCGACTTCCTCCGCGCTAACCGGACGCCGCATGGAAGCTCCTCCGACATGCCGGATCCCGAGGAAGTCGCCGAGCACTCCCTCGAACATCCTACTGGGTCTAGACTCGCCGTCGCGCCGCTTCGACGTAAGGAAAGCGCGTGGCCATAGGGAGAGGAAATAGCCAAGCTCTTGGCCGCAGGTTCATCAGAAGTTCGCCACCCCGAGTGGCTAGCAAACCCTCGTGCTTGTAAAAAGAAGACTGGGAAATGGAGAATGTGTGTCGACTACACAAGCCTCAACAAGGCATGTCCGAAGATCCATTCCTCCGCCCCGCGATCGACCAAATGGTAGACTCCACCGCGAGGTGCGAATCCCTGCCCTTTCTCGATGCCTACTCGAGGGTACCACCGATCGCTGATGAAAGAAGACGACCACCGCGACTTCCTTCATCACTCCGCACGGTTCGTTTACGCTCACGTGACAATGCCGCTTTGGCCAAGAACGCGGGGGCTACATACCAGGTAGATGCATGCAGACCGCCTTTCCGACCGATCGGGCCGCAATGTTAAAATGTCGAGGTCGCTGACGACATCGTTGTCAAGACCAGGAAGACCACACATCATCGCCGACCGAGGAGACTTCGCGAACCTTCGACGGTTCAAGATCAAGCTCAACCCCAGAAATGCGCTGGGTACCTAAGGGGAAGCTACTTCGGCTTCATCATCTCCGGAAGCTGCATCGAAGCCGCCAAGATAAGATCTCCGCAATCTTAAGGATGGGGCCGACAAGAACCTCAAAGGGGCCCAAAGGCTGACGGATGCCTAAGCGGCCCCGAAGTCGCTTCACGTCCCGCCTCGGCGGCAACGGCTTGCCCTATACAAACTCCTCGAGGAAATCCGACCACTTCACCGACGGCACGAGGCTCGGGGCGCCGACGCGCTAAAGGTTTTCCTCGACCACCTCCAGGTCATCGGGTCGCGGCCGCGTAAGAGCCTCTCACATTTACATTGCCGCCACGACCCTGGTCAAGCGCTGACGGCACTTGTCGCGAGCGAGCGTATAGAAGCGCGTCCTTAAGGTCCGGGGCCTACTTCATTAGCCGAAGTACTCTCCGAGTCCAAGGCACGCAGTACCGCAGATTCGAGAAGATGCTCTACGCAGCTCGATCACGAAGAGGAAGGCTGTACACTACTTCAACACTGCGTTTCCGTGGTAACTTCCCTACCACTTCGCGAGGTCATCCACAACCGCGACGCCCTAAGAATTGCCAAGTGGGCACTCGAGCTCAATCGGGCATGACATATCCTATGTCCCTCGGACTGCCATAAAATCTCAAGTTCTAGCCGACTTCTGCCGCCGAAAGGGATCGAGCCCGTGCCCCACCTCCGCCGAAGACCCCGAGCATCGACGATGTACTTCGACGGGTCCTTCACTAAAAACGAGCCGGGGGTGGTCGCCATTCTTTCACCACTTGGGAACAAGCTTGATGACGTTATCCGCTACTTTTCGACGCAACCAACAACGCCGAGTCTGAGGCCCTCGCATCGTCTCGTGACGCCGACCTCGGAGCTCTAGGTTATGCGTACATGGCGACTCAAACCGGTCGCCGATCAAGTCATGAAGGCCGCAGAACCTCGCGACGATCGGATGGCGGCCTACCGCCGAGGTACGCAACCCAGCAAAAGTTCAAAGGGTTTGAGCTCCATCATAGCTCTGACGGAACAACGGAGAGGCCGACACTGGCCGGGTCTCGCTCCGTGAAGAGGGCCGTCGCCGGGAATTTTTCGCCTCGACCACACCAGCGTCCATCCGACCGACGCCTCGACGATCGGCCAGCGACCCGACAAAGGCCCGAAATGTCGAGCTAGGTTGTTAAACGCCCCGATGACCAGACCGATTGAGGAATCCCTTCGCCGACGCTACCGACGGTTCCTCCCGACGACCGACCGAGGGCCCGCCGCCGCTTCGTCGGGCAAAATCCTTCGTGATCGACAAGAACGACTCTACATGAGCCTCGGGATCCTCCGTAGTGTGTCCCAGCCAAGGAAGAGAGCTACCCGCGACATCCACTGGCGGGGTTTGCGGACACCACGCTGGTCACGAAGCCTGGCTTGAAAGCCTTCCGACAGGGGTTTCCTCGCCGACCGCCGTGGCCGACTCGAGCAAATCATCCGGACGTGCGAAGGGTGCCAATTCTTCGCCAAGAAACTCACCTCCCACAAGCCCTCCAAACGATCCCTATCACATGGCCCTTCGCGTTTGGGGACTCGATTCGGTCGGGCCCCTTCAAGAAAGCGCCGGGGCTTCACCCACACTCTGGTTGGCGATAGACAAGTTCACCAAGTGGATAGCTTAAGCCGATCACAACAATCACTTCAGCGCAGGCCATTGGACTTCATCCGCACATCGCTCTACCGGTTTGGAGTCCCGAACTCCATCATCACCGACAACTAACGCAGCTTCACGAAAGGAGTTTCGAGCTCGGACGATACCTTCAAAGATCCGCTGGATTTGGGCGGCCGCCGCCACCCACCCGGAGCAACGGCCAAGTCGAGCGCGAACGGCATGATCCTCCAAGGGGCTCAGCCGAATCTTCGATCGATCAAGAAGCACGCGGGGACGCTGGGCGCCGAGGTACCTCCCGTACTTTGGAGCTACTACGGACCACCCGACCCGGCCGACCGGGTTCACGCCGTTCTCGGCATTCGGGCGAACCATCCTACCAACCGACTTGGACTACGGCGCCCCAAAGCGTTCGTGCCTTCAACGAGACCTCGGGGCTCGAGTCCCAAGAAGACGCCGTTGTCGGCCGCTCGATGAAGCGCGAGATGTCGCCGCTCGCTCGGCCAAATACCAGCAGACATCGCGACGCTACCCACGACCGCAAGGTTAGAGGGCGAATGCGTTCAACACAAAGCGACCTGGTTCGCGCCAGTGTTCACCCAACAAACAAGCACAAGCTCTCCTCCTTGGGAAGGTCCATTCATCGTAGTAGAGGTCCTTCGACCGCACTTACCGGCTCAAGGATCCCGATGGCAACATCTTGTCAAACGCCTGGAACATTGAAAAGCTAAGACGATTCTACCCTTAGCCCTTTTTTCTACCTCGTTCATTACCATGTTCACCTTTTTTTTTTTTTTTTTTTTTTACCGGGCAAGTGGCGCAGCATTTTTCCACTCAATGACATCCTGCTCATTGTCACTATTCGATCGTTCGGTTTTCTTTTTTCCGACCGAACACCACTACTCGCCCCAGCCGCTACGGCCATATGGTATCTCGCTAAGGAAAAAAGAGACAGAACAGATGGTGTACGGTTGCGGGGAACTAACGCTGCGCTTAAAACTGCTTTCCTACTTTTTCTAAACGCTGAACATGTCGATCAGTCGCTGGTCCCCCACTGCACAGAACCATGACCCCAGATTTCTTACCAGAACAAACCGAAAAATAGCGAAAAATACATGTAAAACTTCGAACACCTTTATTTTCTTCCAATTCAACGACATTTACATTCTTTGGAAACAAGAAAGTCTAAAACCTAGAAAACTTTTCTCTCGCTTAAGGGTCTTCACAAGGCAGTTGATCTCCTGACTTATCGTCCCTCTCCAAACACAATTTTCAATTTTCCCGCACACTTTTTGCCGCGACGCACAAAGAAAAATAGCCGAGTCTAAACCCCGCAGAAGAGAGCCCCGATCCGCCGACGCACCTTCAAGAAGCAGCCCTGCGCCCTGTGACCTCTATGGTTCCCTGAGCTTGGAGTCCGACGCGAGGGACCGCCGTGAGAAGAGTAGAATGCCGGCAAAGACGATCGGGCGACATCGGCAGACGGTCGGCCAAGCAGCCCTAGATGTCGCGGCCGACTCCAGCTCCTGGGAGAGAAGGAGCCTTGGGAGGACGGCGCCCGCTCAACTGCTCAGCGCCATGGCGGCGGCGGTTCTCACCGACGACCGCGGCTTGTCGCGCTCGCTCTCGCCTCCTCCTCCGCCTCCCGCTCCAAATAGCCTCCTGGGCCAACCCGCTGTCCGGGACGGGGCCGCTAAAGACGGCCAGCTCGTGCCCTCTCAACTCCTCCTCATCCTCCGCTCTCGTTGAAGGAGTCCTACGATCTCATCGACATTGGTGGGTTCTCATCCTTAGAACGGGAATGAGAGAGCGAGGCAACCATAAAAGCAAGTCGACAGTTGCCTCGACGTTGCGTCGAATGAAGTCCCAAATACCCACCTTCCGCCTATTTATAGGCGATCCGGTTGCGGCGACGGATACCCGCCAAAGATTCATGACGACCGTGACCTTTTGAGGCGATGATGCGCCCGAGCTGGCTAGAAAGCAAGCGACGCGAACCAGCACCGCTAATTCCCGCGTTGAGCAAAAACCTCGCCACCATAAAGAAAGATAAGTGAGTACCTTCTTCTGCACTCAGTGGCGCTAGTAACAAAACAAACCGCCCGCCCACTCTGGGTTACAAGAGTCCGCTGGTCGGGTTGTCACAACCAATCGTCGTCCTCCCAAGACGGCCAAACTTTCGACCCAAAAGTACTACGCCTACTCCTGCCGCTACTACGCAGTAAGTGCTTGGCGAAGAAAGGAAGTGCCTAAGCTGTCGACCCACGATCTGGTCGTGAACAAATCAGCCTGCTGAGTCGTTTCTCGATTTCCCAACTCTCTAACTTTTGTGATACACGCACCGACCAATGCCCACCCTCGTGGTCCCTAAGGCAAGAGACGGCGACGATATCCACCACAAAAAAAATGGGCAAGAGGTGAGGATACGAGCCCTCGGCCCTAGTTGGGTCGGGCACGACTCCAATCGCCTTTAACTCACGTCAGGGATCACACCTCACGCTCTCTGTGGAATCTGACGGGTGGCGGCCAGTAGCGCTTTGATCAACGAACGATCCAAGGTCCGATACGGGATCGGTAAGGAAAGATTCTTATGGATCGCCCCCGGTGGGGGTCGGACGCCCGCCGCCGGATTGTCATGGGGACCCCTCGCGAAGGGGGCTCTGTGTTCCACCGGATCACTCGCTTAGCCCCACGAGAGCGCGCCGAGCCAACTACAGCGCAAGCTGCTTTCACTTCTCCGTCCCACCAATGGACGTGGGCGTGAAAAAGGGGCGGGACCTGTGCACCACGTGTTACGCCAGTATGGCGATCGCCCATCATACGCTACGGCCGACTCGGGCGCCACGTGTCCGCCAGCATTACCAGCCCTGGCGCCCGGCGCTCGACCGGCGCCACGATGCTCGCCAGCGACACCATCATGCGCGCTCGGCCTGCTCGACCCGGGGCGCCACGTGTCCGCCAGTATGACCACCATCAAGGCTAACGCCCGGCACGACTGGGCGCCACGCGGTCCGCCAGTAGCGACCAGCCATACGCCCCGCGGCCGACCGGGCGCCACGTGCTCGCGAGCGTCCATCACATGGCGCTTAAGACGACGGGCGCCAGTGTGTTCGCCAGGCGACCAACGGCCGAAGCCCGGCAGACGACCATGGCGCTCGACGACCACCATTGAGGCGCCAAACCGGGCGCGTGCCGCCAGTATGGTCAGCCCATAAGGCGCATACCAAGGCACGACCGGCGCCACGTGCCGCCAGTGGCCAATACGCCACGTGCTCGCCAGGCGTATATCGCCCATCGCGCGCTGGCGACGCGACCGGCACGTATATATCGGCGGATCGGACCTCCCGACATCAGCAGCGACTGCTAGAAACCCCGACCGCTCTCCGACCAGCCTGGCTGAGACTACACCAGCTGGAAGGCCACCGGCCGAAGACTCTTCCCGACCAAACCGAGAACCCCGACTCCGCTTCTCCAACCAGCTTTCGGGGCTCGGGGCCTACACTCCATCAGGGTCCACAAGCACCCGGTCGGAGACTCCCCGATCAGGCCAGCGAATCACTGCATCACTAAGACGGAAACAAGACCCGGCACCTCTCCGACCAGACGGGCTCTGGCCACCTTGACGGTACCAGCCATGGGTACCCCCGTCTAAAAGCGATGGGCGAACTGTGCCAGGTCCAAACCACTACGGCGCGAGGAATGACCAAGTCGAAATCCCTGAAGAAGCGACACTTTATTGCGTATCGATCGCATTAAATGCTGGCCGTGAATGATGACGCGGCACAAGTCCCCAACTCTCGCATTTACTACGAGCGACGAAGCAGCTCGCCACCACTGGCCAGGGCAAGGGAGCGGCCCGTCCCATCACCCGCCACTTGCGCGACTACACACGATCTTTTCTCTTTTTCAAAGCAACAGTAACCTCCCTCTCGCCTATATAAAGGGGAGGAGCGAGCATGTAGGCACGACAACCAAGGAATCAATACAATCGAACCCACACGAACTGGAGTAGGGACGTTCAGCCCGAACCAGTATACATCTTGTGCTCACCCGAGTAAGCCGTCGAGGAGAGGGAGCGTGCACCCCCCTCTTACCTATACAAATTCATTGGCCGGTGCTCGAAACACCGACAACCGCCATAATGGTATATCGGCTCTAAGGCCTTCTACTAAGCCCTCTTGGAGCACGCCTCTGTTTTCCTACGTTGGGCGCCTCATCAAATCCATTCGGCGACGAGGAGTGAGGGGATGCCATCTTGTAATGAAGATTATAGAAGATGCAAGTTGGTAAATCAACAACTCATAGATGGTCATAGAAGAGGAAAGAAAGTTAAGAGCAGCAAAGCTAAGAGAAGCAAAGTTAAGATAAGGTAGTTTAAGAGAATGCATAATTGATAGAAGTATATTTAAGAGAAGGTAGGTTAATATTTGTTTTGTACATACAAGGTTAATAGAAGGTAAGTTTAGAGAGTCATTCATGCAGTGAACCATATCTAATACAATAAATTGATGAAGAATTTGATTTATATTGCTATCTGAAATAGGGCTCGATTGAAGATTTTAAATCTTCAACCTCAATCACAAATGGTATAAACAATTAATTAAATATACCTCATTTAAAAGAGAATCCTACTAACTGACTCCAAATGACACCAAGAAATTAAACACCAGAAACACAGGGACTGAGATACGGTAGGCTAACTACAAAATTCGGCATGTACTGATCCACAGGACAAACCAAATCACTACAGTTACATGTTGGAACTCAATCTTGGGTCGTCGGCGTTGACCGGCCATGCATGCCGGTTCGATCCGTCTGTTTTTCCTTGGCTTGTAAAGGACCGTGAAAATGAGGGTCTTCATTGCTTAATTTCCTTGGCTTGTAAAGGATTAACATACTAAACCCGGGGCCAAGCCAAACTACGTGGTTAGCTGGCATGCTACGTGGTTAAATAGTATGAAGGGTACGATTATACTTCGAGTGCGAGGTATTAGGACAGCCTAGCCTCGCATGTCCTTTTCAGTGGTTAGCTGGCGCCTACTAGTCTGTCACTCAATCGCCTTGCTCTACCAAACTGTTTACTGAACAGCGATGACCGTTGATTTGTGAGTGGACGGTTCAAATTGTATCTCTACTATTCTAAAGCAGCACTTGGTGGCAGTGGTTCGTTCTTCCCACGTCATTAATTGTCGCTTAATTGCCCTACTTAATTGCTCTGCTTAATTGTCCTGCTTAATTGCCCTACGCAAGAAACGAAGCGTTGCTTTAATTAGCCAGCTTTCGCAAGAAACGAAGCGTTAAAGATAGATGTTTAATCTTGTGAAATAATTTTTTTTATTTTTTAATCTTTATTTTTTGTTGTCAATTTTGTTTTTCGTAGCAACGCACGGGCATGTAACTAGTATTACTAGATTTGCATTCTATTGGAAGTTTACTGAAGTTTTCAGGGTCGTGCGAGCAGGCCAATTGACAAGCTGCTCGGATGTGCTATTAAAGTACGAATAAAAAGACAGTGATTACACACCTATTCGGTTGTTTCAGGATATATTTGTGCGATTTATATTAATGATAGACGTATAGAAACACATATTATAGTCCAAATACACAGTGCTCCATTTGAAAAGCAAGGAAAACTTTGGGGTCAACCTGACCGACGCACGTACACACACGCACTGACACTGTGTAGTAGCATGGTAGGGATTTTGGGAGCGGGGATTAATTAGTGCGAATGCGCTCGATGCATGCAAGGAAGGATTGGGCCTGGCAGGCGTGGGCTCGTACGCAGTTGGCACGCGGGCTGAGAGGGGTTGGGCCGAAACGGAGTACCATCATGCAGCAGATTTGCCCACGTACTCCATGAACCCAGTCTCGATAGTAATCGAAAGTTCATCGATTGGTGTCCATAGTAATTGGCCTGCTGTAGTTTGTCTCCAGGAGGATTTTGTAGTCTATTCGCAAGATTTTGAGGGCTTTTTATCATGCCATTGAATTAGTTTCTGGTCCTGTTTGCCGAAAGCAAACATGTACTTCAATGAATCGTGGAAAGTTAGAATTAACGACTGTGCAGGAAGAAGCATCTATCGATCACGCTGAAGTTGCTAGCATGGCTCGGGAGATGCAGGAAGCATTCAATGAGTATTGGCCAAATTCATGCTTGTGGTTGTCAGTACTAATATTGAGTTCCGTCTTAAACGGGCTTTTGGCACCGATGCAGCGAAGAATGTATCTGCCGTGCGTGGAATAATCACAGAGCTGTTCCTTCGAATATTGCAGCCCTGTGGATGAGCCGCGTGTTCACGCTTGAAATTGTGAAGCTGGTGACGTTGAAATGGATGGATTTGACAGTTATTCGTTGGCATATTGGATCAGATAGACTGGTAAGCTCTGCACTGGTAGTTCTGTCTATTTTGGACCAGATAGACTGGTAAGCTCTGCACTGGTAGTTCTGTCTATTTC
This sequence comes from Rhipidocladum racemiflorum, assembly GCA_036346355.1. Taxonomy (NCBI): domain Eukaryota; kingdom Viridiplantae; phylum Streptophyta; class Magnoliopsida; order Poales; family Poaceae; genus Rhipidocladum; species Rhipidocladum racemiflorum. The sequence goes on from CM070583.1 coordinate 5,926,259, forward strand.
CTTAGTTGCTTATATGTGTTCCTAAAAAGATGCATGTGTTCGATTTCGTGGATCAGAGCTTATTTTTGTATCTTAATTCTTGAGAAAAACTTGACAGCTACCTTTAAAGTGTGCACAATTAGAATGTTGGACTTTGGACCCATGATATCTTAGTAGCTAGACAATTAGTAGCAGTAAACCGTCACAGCATCCATTCTTTCTTCCTGTAGGTACCGACAATAACCAGTAGTAGATCAATGGGATGAACGGTGACTTACAAACAGAAAAATTTACACGCTGTTAACAATTTTAAAATTTTGAAGCTGTCATCTATTGTGAATAGGCATACTGTTATTTTCTGTTGTGACAGTCGTAGACATGTTTGCATCATGGCTAGACCGCAAAGACAAGTAATAAGAGATCAAATAAATTTATTCCGCTGTGTTCAAGTACTGCTCAGTTCACTGAGTTGTGTATGCGAACTCTTTCTGGGGATAATACTACTCCCGTCAACTTTGCAGGCCGTAGTGAACTACCAACACTTGTAATGCTTTTTATCAACAGAAGATTACAAGCAGTACATACTCGATCATGGTCTTCTAACGTAGGATGGTATTGCAAAGACTTATTAATTGCCCATTTGGCTTGCTGTATGGAACATCTTGCAGCTGCCCGTATATCTCACTATTTGTGCTATTTTTTTTCTCCAGATGTGTATATTACCAGTCATGCACACTCCCGTTAGAGATTTTACAAAACTCGTATTTATGGGTGTTCGGGTCCGTTTACTAGTTACTATTATGGTCTGTGAATATGCTGGGAGGGGTTTTGCTGTAAAATTTTGTGCCACCCTTGGGGCCGATATCTCCATCATATGGACCTCAGATATCAGTTCGGCATGCAGAAATTGGCATTTCATTGGGTGCAGTTTCCAGCCCAAAGCATAGATCCTATGGCGATGGATTCGTCTTGTCTTTGACATTTTTGTACGAGTTAAAATTAATACTGATTGGTTTTGGAAGGACCGAACGAATTGATACAAATTAATACTGTTATTTATTCTTTTATCTATTCATGTAAAATATTCCTCCCTGAAAACACAACAGGGACAGAGAAAATATAAAAAGCGGTGTATGTGGAGCTCACCAAACAAATCACACAAGACAGATAGAATATTCAGGAAATGAAAAGGATGTTCCTCACACACTTGGGCGGGCGGTGCTCCGCTAGCGTTTCGGATCCATCCGGCGAGTGGGATTCAGTTGAAATCATCTGTCTCACTGCCGTCAAATTGAGAAGAATCAACGAGAGTTAGACGGGTGATTCAAGAGAACTCCACTCGCTGGCTTAATCCCAAACACCGGAGGAGCAGCGTCTGCCCAAGTGGGGCTTGGCTCCCCTGCATCCACCGAAGAATCCACATGAAAATTCCGAGTTCTTTCCACATGGATTCTAGGCGTGCATGCGGAGGAGCCAAGCCCTGCTTGAGCCTAGTCACAGGCGGTGGGGGTGGTGACTAGGCCACCTGGTAGGCGGTGGGAGGCGATCTCACGGTGGAGCTCCGCCGCGTCGGACGCCGTGGATCAGGAGCGCCATGCCGCCGTAGAATAGGACACATATAGCCAGCATGACGCAAGTCCGGTGGGGCCCCTCGGGAGCACCTGCGTCGAGGACGACGGTGGTGACGGCCGCTGATGCCATGAATGCGCCGGCAAAGGGGACACCCATTCCTGGTGCAGGTGCAGGGGCGGGCTCTCTGGCAAGAAACAGAGCAAAGAAGTAGTATAATAACCAAAGAGAGCACGGGGAAATCAAAGCAAGAGTATGTTGGGAACGGGAGGGGAGAGAGAGGGAGATTACCGAGACGAGAATCGAGAGCAGGTGATCCAAGAACGGAGGATGGCTGCGCGTGCAGGAATGGAGCGGGGGTGCGAGGTTAGGATGCGCAGTGAACGAGTGTAAAGACTCGAATATATATTAACTCTTCTTATAAGAGAAGGAATTCCGGGCTTCTAAGTTATGCCACGTCGCCATTTCTCGCCCAGGGAACCTCGTGCCATTCGTATTTGCGTCCAGATCCTTGTTTGCTGTTTACCGTCGATCTTTCCTGCTGGCTCCAATCCGAGTGTAAAGACTCGAATATATATACAACACAGATGGGAAGGATGTCGTAATTTGGGATGGTGATTGGTGAGAATCAAGGGAACAAGCATACACACAAGAGAGGACTAGTAAGGAGTGACCTTCCAGGAAGCTGCCCCTTGGCACAACATTAATTAGCATGTGTGGGGACTGGGAAGAGCTATTGTAACACCCTAGTTTTCGCTTTCTGGAGAAAAATCTAGTTTAAATTAACTAAATTCAAAAGTTGGAGTTTCCTTGGTGTTTATATTAACCTGGCATCCATTCCTATCCAAAATCGGGATTCAATTCCCTTCCGTTCGAAAAATCGAATTTCCAGATTCCCGTCGGTACCCGAAATTTCACCCGAGTCCAAAAATGCTCCAAAGATCCCCAAACCACTTCAATTGTATTCCAAATATTCCTAAATGATTTTAGGAACCTTTCCCCGGATTTTTGGACCTTTGCTTCTATTTTATCTTGCGCGGCTTTTGTTTAATGCCTGTAATCCGCGCCTGAATATTTAATTCCACAAATTTCATCCAAATTCCTTGAAACTAATTTTATTGGGTTCCAAATATTCTAAAATGGTTCTAGAAATTTTTCCGGAATTTTTAGACCATTTGTCCTTATTTTTCTCTAGGGCGTCATGTTTACGTAACTCTCGACCAATGAGGGAGTGCCACGTGGCAGGGGAATAGTGCTCCATCTTCCACCTCTGGACAAGCACGATTGCTCTCCCAGGCAACCATGGAGGGTGCTCTCCATACACACCTTCCCTCATTCAATCAACCATAACTCTTTCATTTCACCTCCAAATCACGAACGGTCAAGTCCGTTGAATCCATAGCGACAAATCCCTTCCGTTCCCCACCATCCTTAATCCCCAATCTCACCGGAATTTGAACCATCAAGCAAAAACCGAAAATCGCATTAATGCTCATAACTCGAGCGTTTCTTCAACAATTCGAGCACTTCCACCTCTCAAATCTCCGTGGAGGAATGCTCTTCCCGGTAGTCTCATTGTTCTTTAGCCTCTCCAACTCATTTGGCCGGGGGATCGAAGAAACCGCGAGGAACGCCAAGTTTTCTTGTTCTTCAAGTTCTTGGTCATATCTCCCTCTCCGATGGGTCAATCTCTTCTCCGTTGGTTTCCTTGTGTTCGTATGGAAGCCGTGCTTATTTCCCCTCAACTAATTGTAGGATTCATCAAATGGGGAAGTCGAATTTCGTGGTGGAATCATTTCGGCGGGAACTCTGTTCATCGTCAAATTCGTCGTTCCCGGTGAGCTTTGATTCAATCCATTGCTATTTTACCTCCATCTAGATGTCCCTTAGGTAATCCATTACCCAAATGGTGGAGTCATGTTCAAAATTTGTGCAAATTTCCATTTTCTCCAAGTTTTGGACTTCCTCTGTTCTTGCCGTGCTTGCGCGCATGCCGCCGGCCGCCGTCGCCGCCCCACTGGCCGGTTGGAGAGAAAAACCGCCATTGATAATGATAATATCATTGGCAGTTCCAACTAAAAACCGCCACTGATAAGTCCATACCAGTGGCGGTTCCAATTAAAAACCATCACTGATAATGCTAATATCAGTGGCGGTTTTTAATTGGAACCGCCACTGGTATGGCATCATCAGTGGTGGTTTTTAGTTGGAACCGCCACTGATAACCCCGTCCAGCAATAAAAAAAACTAACATTTCTGGCTAGCCTCAGGAAAGTGCTAGCCATGCCCTCTGAAACAGCACAATTTAACAGCCTTAGGAAAGTGCTATCTGTGGCGGTTCGGAATAAAAACCGCCGCGGATGATCCTCGCACTGGTTTCAGCTGAAAAACCTTCACTATTATTCCTATCAGTGGCGGTTCCAAACAAACCGCTACTGATAGGGTGTCTCCTATGTACAGTTTTATAGTAGTGGAGGGATTAGCAGCGGGTGCAATACCTTGGCTCCGAGAAAAACACTTTTTAAATTCTAGGTATAAAAGTAGTATATATATACACAGTAAAGATGATATCAAACATATCTATCGTATTTTATTAACATTTAGAGTTTTTACATAAAAAACGGCACACAGGCCAAATAAAAAGATTACAGTGGTAGCATAATTAAAACAATAGTAATAGTATAATTAAATTGTCACAAACAATCGAGTGTGGGACGGAGCGGCCTAGAAGTCTTGCTTATCACCATCGCAGTAGAACTCCTTCTTTAAAAACAAAAAATTTAAGCAAGATGAGTACTAGAAATATCCATAAGTTACACGGAAGATACATTTTCAATGTATAGCTAACAGAGGAATGTTATAAGGTTAAATTCTGCATAAAGTAAGTTTCCAATATTCTAAGTAATTTTAATTCGGAAAGAATTTCTTTTTTTAATAAGTTTTATCACAGGTATCCGTCCAAGAGTAGAAGGAATAAAAAGATAGTATTATCGGGCTAGTCGTGCAACATTACACCGAACGAGACGACAGACGAAAACTGTACCAAACCATTCACCACGATCATGGTTGTGGTAACTAGTAACCGCTCCAAGCCAGCGAAGCGACCAAGAAGTAAGAACTAATTGTGTGTTTGGTTAGTGGGATGGAGTGGAATGGAACCATCCCATCCCACCAAGTCTAGTGTTTGGTTGGAGAGCTGAGGATGACTTGGTTCCAAAAAAGAGAATATTCTCTCTAGATTCGGGACGGCCAGGTTCTACAAATTTTCTGGAACGCAGCCATCCCACTTGGAATGTGAGAGTGACAGTGGGCCCTGTCTGAGAACCTGGGATGGAACCATTCCATCCCTGAAATCTGGGATGAAGCCATCCCATCCTGAAATCTGGGATGGAACCATTCCATTCCACCTCACTCTCCAACCAAACACACAATAACAGTCTACGCGCCACCAGGAACGGTCAAAGTCAAAATCGGATATTCGGTCGGTCATTTTAACACCTTGGGTTAAAAAAAAATACACGAATCGGATGGCATGCGTTGTTAAACCCTATAGAAGCGCAGAAATGTGTAATGAATGTTGTTTTGTTGGACCCACAGAACAAACACAGGAATTTTGGTGGTTGGTATGGATATATGCATGTCACAGACTCGGAGGAAAATTTCCATGAGGTTTGAGTGAATGTTGGTTTTACTCTTAAATTTCCATGAAAGTACACCATTCCATACGTATTTCAAAGGAGTCCCCGTGGCCATTTGAGAGGAGTCTCCGTTTCAAATTAAAATTACTGTTATGTAATAATGGGAAAATCCTGGGTTTATTTGCATAATAGCAAATAGAGGATACATACAAATAATGTGCGACCGGTCTGAGAGAGCTTGTAAATAGATAGTGGCAGAAATGGATACGAAATGAAACGGATACAGAAACGAAAGCAAAATTTTTTACAAGAATATAGTACATAAATATAATATACATGACCACAATAACAATGTAACTTATTTCACCTTCAAGGTGGACACAAGAATAATATTACAGAAACGAAAGCGATTTTTTTCTTCTCAAGTTTATCAGGTGAAGGCTCGTTATTTGTCCCCAATATCAGACCATCATGTTATTCTCCGTATCATTATCATCGACATCCTCTTACTCCACCAACTACAAAAGGTGTAATGACCTAAAATTTGCATATTGTTGTTCAATATTCATTTACGATTTTCAGAGATTTATTTTGGATTTTCTGGAGTTTATAAATGCCGTTTTGCTATTATGCTAAAAATAAATTTTCAAGGTTCAAAATGTTCCAAAATATTTTTGAAAATTTTTCCAGAATTTTTGAATTCAATTTGATATTTTATATAAAGTTATTTGTATTTTTAAAATTATTTTAATTCAAAAATAAATATGAATTATTCCTTCTCTTTTTTAGACCAAGCCCGTTTCCCTTTTCGGCCTATTTCCGTTTCTAATTTTCGATTTCACTTATACAAAATTTTCTCACCTCAGCTTTCTACTTTTTGCGCTAGGAAGGGATTAGACCGTTTTAATGTACATAGGACGAATTAGACAGACACCAAAGTTTAGAAGATTAAATAGACTTTATTCCTTGTTTAGATTAATTGCTGTAGAATACTATAGCAAGCAATACTAACTCTATTATGTGGGGGAGAATTGGAGCCCTCTCATGCATCCACCTCACCCCATGCCATTTTGCAAAAAGGTCCCTCCCTTTTCTCTAAATTACGAATAGGTCCCTGTAAATTACAAAGAGGTCCTTTTGCGATTTTTTGTGAGTATAAGAAAAACGTTTCTAAATTGCGTTTAGGTTCCTGGTTCGTTACTTTACGGAAAACCCCCCGCTAAATACAAATCTTGAACGGGCCCTTTTCTAATTTTTCATAATAGCTATCAGGTCCAAAAATATAGCAAATAGATTCCCGGCCCTTACGTCCATGTCCTTTCTCTATTTTTCCCAGAAAAATATTTTCGTCAATAGAAATGTGTACAACTCTATTGTAGAATTTTTTTTCAACTCGATTTCTAATCTCTAGATTTTTTTCCCAGCTCGATCTCTAATATTTTTCGAAACGTGTATTATTACCCGGTTAACACATAGAGTATTAAACTCGACAGAAGGAGGTTAGCCGAGTGATGATCAAGTGTTAAGCAAATTCGTCAAAAGACATGACCAGATTTGATACACACGTAAAACCACCTAACAGAATGACGCGGCGGAGCGCGTCACATTCCTGTTAACTTGATAGCCAATTGATTCCCTTCCGGGCAGCCACTTATCTCTTGTTGTATTGTGATTTATGTTGCCTGGATGGCTGAATTGGTCATGTAACAGAGGTTTATGAGTACTTGTTCTCCAGACTTGGATTTGTTGACTTTTGTACTTGTAGTACTACTAATCAGAAACCAATTAGTAGCAGGCTAGCAGCAGCAGTAGCAATATTGACGACGATGATGACGCTGCTTGTTCCTGACACCAAAGAAGATCTAAAGCAAAACTGGAAACATTAAAATTCTGATCTATCCAACTGACGACCTGACAGCATGAAAGCCAAGGAACATCAGGGCGACTGCGTGGAGCTGGAATTATTCCAAGAAAATCTAACATCGATTGCGCACGTCACTCAGTATTCACTATTCAGTAAGGTATGCAGCTTGCAAGGGCAAACTTCACCGTGGCCAGTCCGGCCAAAGCCAAATGCAAACCAGCAGGGAAGAACACATTTTGATCTTATTATCCACTCACGGCCTCACACCAACATCACTAGGGAGCAGGGACCAGGGTTTCATTTATCGACGAAAACCGGTCGATTATCGCCGATTATCGTGATATCGACGGCGGCCGAAATGCAATACCGAGCGGTAAACCGAAAAAATTCAAAAAATTCAAAAATTCAAAAAAATTTATATGACGCAAATATCGCGATTATCGCCACATATCGAGCGATTATCGCCACATATCGAGCGATTATCGCTACAAAAATCGACCGCACAAAAAACTCAACATAGATGTCGATTTTCCACCGATAATCGTCGATTTTCCACGTTTTTCTATTTTTTTTCAAAAAAATCTGATTTTTAAATTTATGCGATTTTCGACTTGATTTTTACGATTATCGAAAATCACTGTTTATGCGAAAATCGCACAGATCGATATGTGGAATGACACCAAGAGAAACAGCAGAATTGAAGGACAGACAGTGAGCGACTGCAAAACCCCACGCAGCAAAGCAGGACACGATCACTACCCTTTTTCACTCCGCACGTACTACGCGCCGAGCGCGCTGAGTGTGACCAGGGAGATGCCACCCAGCAGCAGCACGAAGAGGCCGAAGGCCGCCGCAGGGCTGGCCGTGCCGGCGGCGAGCCCAGTGACGGCGGACGAGGCAGCAAGGACTCCCATGAACGGAAGGAAGCGGCGGCCGTGCCCAGCTAATGCACCGCCGGCGGCGGTCTTGTTCCGGCCGACCGCTGCGACCGGACCGCCCGTAGCCTTGTCAGCGTGGCTGTCGGAGTGGTAATAGACCGCACCCATGCCCTCCTTATCCGCGCGGCGGGGCACGCCGAGGAGATCCTCCTTGAGTCCGACGCCCAGGTCGGGCTGTTGGGCGAACGCGCAAGAGTAGTAGTTGACCGCTCCGGCCGGGACGTCCGTGGCGGCCGCGGGGGGGAGCACACCGAGCCCGACGAGGTCCGCGCCGGAGTTGTAGTAGACCGCGCCGGGGTCGTTCGTAGGGTCCTCGCGGCGGAGGTCCCAGCCGCGACCGGCGCCAAGGCCGGCCTGGAGCGCGAACGCGCCGGGTTCGTTCGTGGCAGAGCGGTTCAGCCCGCCGAGGAGGTCCACGCCGCGTCGGGCGCCCAGGTCGCCCGGGGAGGCCTCGCGGTTGAAGCAGACCGCGCCCAGGTCGTCGTTGGCGCGGAGCCCGCCGAAGAGATCCTTGCCGAGCTCGTGGTGGAACCCGCGGTACATGCCGGGCTTGTGGTAGGCAGGGCCTCGCTGGGCCGTGTTAGCTATGCCGGCCTCGTGCACGGGCACGGCGTCCTTCGTCGCGGCGCCGGAGTCGGTCACCTTCTTGGTCTGCATCTCGATCCGGTCACGTACTCACGCAGTCTTGGGATTCCGCCCTTGGGTGCTTGGAAATGGAGGAGGCAGTTGTATTTGCGCGTTTAAATAGCCAAGGGAATTCCCATCTCTTCTTCCAGAGAAGAAGTAGAAACATGGATGAGTCCCACGTGGGCTGGGTACACGTGGCCTACGGACTAAAGGGCCCACATGCCTGTGTAAAGGATGCATTGTAGCTTAGAAAGCTTAAAGGCCAAGCTACTGTCTTGTACGACATTGAGGTAGGATATACTATCAACTAAGGGCATCTGCAATGATGTAGTCAACTACTAGCTATAAGAAATGTACATGTCATCTATAGATAGCTAATAGACAACCTCTTCAATGGACTAGCTATAGCATTGTCTACAAAATTAAATATGGACACATATGTAAGAGGTGATAAATGCCTTAGAATCAGCTATAACCTGACTATAAGTTAGTAGTCAGTCTATATCTCTCTCTTCTTTTTCTCTCATCCACCTAAGCAAAATGCTGAGTTGGCACCCTTATAGTAAGCTGAAGTGGCACCATTGCAGATGCCCTAAGTGAAAAGCAACATTGAAATCACCCACTCTTGTTCTCTGTTGTTCCTCAATCCCTTCACTATTTTCTAACCCAATGTACCAGTGCCTAGTTCTTCATTCATCCCCAAATCCAGTGATCGGTCGTCGCAACAAGAAGCGTGATGCTACCCAGTTCATCACTAATTCACTATACACGGACGGGTTTGTTCTAATAGTGACGCGTGGTGGTGTTTGATTGGAGCCATGGAGTTCGGTGGAGGATGTTGGATGATGATTTGCTACTAGCAGAAACATCCAATTGGATCTCTTCCGTACGAGGTCCTTTTTGACTCTGCGCGAAACAGGCAAACGGCCTGAGGTCCTGAACGAAAGGAGGTTGGAAAGCAATGTAGCCCCAGCCCCCAAGGAGAGGCAGACCTGGGATTCCGCCCTTGCGCACCTGGAATTGGAGGAGGCACTGAGGCAGTGGTTTTCGCCCAAGGGAATCCCCAGGCCCGTCGCTGGTGCACGTCGGGACGTTGAGATCTCCCGCCCGGACGTTGTACGCGTGCGTGGCGGGAGCCGAGGATTGGATGGTGCCCGTGGGGTGGACCAGGGTAAAAAATCGAATTTCGAAAATCGATAAAATCGAGCTGAAAATCGGTCGAAAATCGATAAAAATCGAATGGTTTGAAAATTCAATTTTTTTGAAAAAAATTCAAAAATTTTGATATTTGGTCGATAATCGCGATATTTGGTCGATAATTGCTCGATTATCTCGATATTTTCCTCGAAAATTAGCCGATTACGTGAACTTCCCCGTCGGTCGATTTTTTGAGCGATTTTCGGTCGATATACCTCGATAATCGCTCGATATGGCTCGATTATCGCGATATTTGTGTTGGACAAATGTTTTCAAATTTTTGAATTTTTTGAATTATTTTTTTGAATTTAATCGATTTACCGACCGGTATTATATATCATGCCGGCTCGGTAAGCTCGAAAATCGCGAAAATCGAAGAATATCGAGCGATAAGTGGAACCCTAGGGTGGACGCGAGGAAGAAGCTAGTCTAGGCTCAAGCCCCGGGCTGGACCAGCTGATTTTAGATTAAATATCTATTTTTAATTATTTTTCAATAATTTTTCGTAGAATTTTAGTGGCCTTTCGGTACCAGGCTCCGGGCTACAGCCTACTCTGCGCGGGGCCTGGATCCGCCCCTGGGTGGACGGGAAGCTAGCTTCTCCAAGGGGTTATAAATCAACTAACATAAGCATTCGTTAACAAGTATTCCAACTCCATCCACAGGCCCCAGCATATTCCTTGATCTTGCTTCCCATGACATCCAACTATAGTTATTAAAGTGTGCATTAAAGATCTAGAATTTACATTTAAAAGATGATTGAGCAAGAGGATTCTCATATGCACTTGTAGCTTTCCAATGTATTGACTAGGTTAAACTCTAGTATATCCATTTGATCCTCGAATAGCGTTGCTTCTAGTCTTCAAATTATGCTAAGTGTTGCTCTTGTTAAAGTCATACAAAAATAGTAAAATTTCTTTTGTGCTAGCTAGCAAAAATTGAAATATACAATGAGGTATGATTTAGTTTGGCATAATTTGAATGTAAATAGCTTGGTGTTATACTTTGTCTAAAATAATCACTTGGATAATCTTTAAAGCTCATTTAGAATGCATTTCATGCATACATACTCTCTTGATGACTATATTGCCAAAAGGGGGAGAAACGTGAAAAATGCATCTTCGATGGAAGAATAAAAAAAATGTTTTCACATGATCATGTTATCAAAATTTCCTTTTATTTGGATCATGAGCAAAATTGAGTTTTTATAGGCTTTTCTTGATTTTTATAGCATTCGTGAAAAACTTGTTCTTTCTCTTGGTTTACTCTAAAATTCTTCTTGCCTACATAGTCATGAACTTGCTTTCTCTTTTAGATGGATCAAGTATGAATTTGCAATCAAATTATTTTCTTCCATTCTTTTCAAACTCAAATTTATGCTTTTTTTGTGATTTCTTAAAATATTCAGCAAGGGAGAGACTGAAAGACCATATGGATGACTATCCATATTTTGTGATGAGTAATTGGCTTTATTTGAGCTAGATGTGCTCAGGTTTGAGTTTAATTTGAATTAGATTTGAGATTTAAGAAGTTGGATGATTGTTGCACATCATTTTGGATATTGCTACGTGATGTATTCCCTTGTTTTTTATGGTTGCAGGACGTCGATGTAAGGTCATGGTGAGGTGGAGGATGACCGAGACTAGGTGAGGTGCGCCGGAGATCCAAACAGTCGGGGATCATTGGAGGATGACCGAAGACGGAGTTGTTACGTGCCGAGAAGACAAGGGAACCGCTAGGATGCTATCTTGGAGCTGCTCGGATCAAGAAGACCCGTTGGATTGCGGTTTAGAGGATGGAGTAGCAGCCAAGTTAGCTCGCTTTGAGAAGTGTGCAAAACTCGTTATGCTATTGGATTGCGGGTTAGCCCATATATGAGGAAGTAAATCTCAACCTTTGATGAGGTTTCTTGAGAGCCAAAAAAGTATCAAGGGTGGAGATTGCTTCAAGGTTACTATAAATAGAGGGATAATGGCATACTCTTCCCTCAAATCCTTGGAGAAGGATTTTGGTTGTGCTCCTTTGAGCTTTGCCCATTCCTCTTAAAGCAATAAAAGTTTAATACCATTCTCTATTCTGAATTTACTTTCCGCATTTACATTATGTATTTACTTTACGCAATTTAAATTTAGTATTTACTTCACGCACTTGCATCCTCACAATTTAATTTTCGTAAATTGGATTTGCCTCCCCTCCTTCTACTTGCTTTTGCTTCTTTTTGCTGAAGATGAATGATTGATTGGATGAATCTTCTCTCAGATCATATTCCAATCCTCTAGACAAGTCTTGATTCAATCTTTGCGAAAAACTGATCTTTTTGCTTAACCCGAAGAATCTTTGGTAGATCGTGTTTCTATCTTGATTTCTTGCTTGTTTTGACATATGGGGCAGTACTGGGGCGCTATGGGCCGTGCGCCCCTGCTTAGCTGGCTCGAAAAGCCCATTACCCCCTGGTCTGGCCTAGTCTCCACCACTCCAACCACTCACCAGGCATGAGGCAACCCTAATCCCCATTCCTCTCTCGCTCTCCAGTCTCAACCGCCGCTGGGCTGCCCAGCCGCGCCGCTTCATCGCCGCCCTGCCGCCCGACGCTAAGCCGTGCGGCCTTTCGCCGTCGGCCCCGCCGCCGACGCCTCGGCCTTGACCAGCTGCGGCGCTGCCGTCTGGCTGCCCTGCCACCCCATCGGCCCGACGCCAGGCCGCGCCACTGCCGACGACAGAGCCGCTCGCCACGGCCGCCTCGACACCAACCCGGCCCGCCCCTTGCGCCGGCCGACCTCGGCGACCGCGTCCGGAAGTGATGGTCTACAATCTCTCAATCTTGATATTGCTATCAAAGTGTCAATGACTTGGTATGAGCAATTGAGTATTTTTGTGTTGTCTGAGACCACCTATATAAAATCTGATTCTCTGAAGTTAGCATAAGTGCATCACTAATACCATATGAATGAATGAATCGTATTAGTGTGGTGATTAGTGGTGTTCACTTCTGTTAGGGGCTGTGCTTAATACAGAGGTAGAGATTTCTGTTAGGGGTAGTAGATCAAGATGGATAAAGGAACATTGCATTCTTATTTTTCGAAAAATGCAAGTTCAAATAACCCCTCAAGTAATTAGAGCATAACTCAATCAAAGAAGCCTCGAATTAAAGATTTTAATCCAAATGATATCATTGCTGATCCAGCGTGTCAGAAACCAATTGAAGATTATCCCATTGAGATTAGAGACCAAGTGCGAAGAGCATATTTATTGAAAGGTCCAACACATCCAATCGGATATGCTTTTCTACAAAAAATGATGGATTGTCGAAGATCCTTTCAAGAACCATGGTTTAAGAGATATGATTGGCTAGAATATAGTGTATCAAAGGATGTCGCATTTTGTTTCTATTACTTTCTATTCAAGAGTTCCTCCCATCCTAAATACTTTGGTCAAGATGTCTTCACAAAAGTTGGGTTTGTAAATTGGAAAAAAAGCTTTGCACATCATGGATACACATGTTGGTGGGCCTAATAGCATCCATAGCTTTTGTAGGCAAGCATGTGAGGATTTCAATAATCAAAGGTCAAGTATAGCACGCAAATTAGAGGCTCGTGGCAAGCAGGATGAAATTGAATATAAAATTCGCTTAACTGCTTCTCTAGATTGTGCAAGATTTCTCCTAATGCAAGGTGAAGCCTTCCGTGGGCATGATGAGTCTTCTACATCCATTAATAAAGGGAATTTTAGAGTGCTAGTGAATTGGTATAAAGATAAGAAGGAGGAAGTAAAGAAAGCATTTGATGTAGCTCCTAGAAATTGTACGATGGTGTCTCCAGATATTCAAAAATACCATGCAAAGGCTTGTGCAGAATCGATCACTAAGGTGATTATGGGTGAGCTTGGAGATAGAAACTTTTCCGTGTTAATTGATGAATCTCGAGATGTATCAGTCAAAGAGAAAATGGCTGTTATTGTGAGGTTAGTTCCATAGCTATTCCTATCCATAATCCATGTGGTCAACTAAGTACTAACAACATTGCTTTTTGATCTTATCTAATGCAGATTTGTTAGCGATCAAGGCAAAGTCATGGAAAGGTTTCTAAAACTTGTACATGTTAAAGAGTGTACCTCGGCTGCATTGAAGGGTGCTTTGCTTGATGTCTTGGCATCACATGATTTATCTCTGAGTAGACTTCGAGGACAGGGATATGACGGTGCTTCAAATATGAGAGGGGAGTTCAATGGCTTACAAAGGCAAATTTGAGATGAGAATCCGTATGCTTTCTATGTTCATTGCTTTGCTCATCAGTTACAATTAGTAGTTGTCACCGTTTCCAGTGGTATCAAATCTATTGCTGATTTTTTCAATTATATTCCACTTATAGTAACAATGTTAGTTCATCTTGCAAAAGAATGGATACTTTAATTGAAAAACAACGTGAGAATTTGTTGCAAAAGATAGAGAATGGCCTGGTTATAACTGAAATGGGGTTGAATCAACAAACTAGCCTTACTAGACCTGGAGATACTAGATGGGGCTTACATCATAAAACTTTACTTCGTTTATATGAAATGTGGGAGGCAACAGAGGAGGTATTAGAAATTGTAAGTGATGATAGTCGTCAACCTTCCAATTTTGGCAATGCATATGGTTTGTTAAAGAAGATGGAAAGTTTTGAATTTGTGTTCATCTTGCATTTGATGTTAGATTTGTTGGGCATCACTAATGCAATGTCAAATGAATTTCAAAGAAAGGATCTAGATATTGTTCATGCCATGGGCCTAATTATGGATGTGAAAGAGAACTTGCAAAATGTGAGGGATAATGGATGGGAGTTATTATTTGAAAGGACTAAAATCTTTTGTGAAGCATATGGCATTGTGGTTCCAAATTTGAATGAGAGCACATCAATTATGGGTCGAGTGGCACGTCGTGGCAATACAGTGACCCTTGATCACTTTTATCGCGTAGACATCTTTTATGCTGCCATGGATGCCATTAAGTCTGAACTTAATCATCGCTTTTAATGAAGTTTCTACTGAGCTATTGCTATGCATGTCTTCCCTTGATCCAACAAACTCATTCTCCAAGTTCGATGTGGACAAGCTTATGCGACTTGCAGAGATTTATGCTGATGATTTCTCTTTTGGTGATCGCATATTATTGAGAATCGAATTGCAAATCTACATTCTCAATGTCAGGAAAAGTGTGGAATTTCGTGAATGCAATGATGTTGCCATGCTAGCAGAAAAGATGGTTCAATTTGGAAAGCATAAAACATTTCTATTGGTCTATCGTCTTATTGAACTAACACTGATACTTCATGTGTCAACTGTTTCTGTTGAAAGGATTTTTTCGGCAATGAAGGTTATCAAGACTGATTTGCGCAACAAAGTCTCCGATGATTGGCTCAATGACTTAATGGTGTGCTACATCGAGAAAACAATATTCAAATCTATTGATGATGAAGCAATTATGGACTGCTTTCAAAGGATGAAAACCCGTAGAATGTGCTTACCTGTTGCCTCCAAATCCAACTCGTAGCTAGTGTGCCTAGCAACTTCATTTATGTGAGTATCTTATAAACTTATACTTTGTTTCACTTCTTAAATGGTTATTTATGTATGAATTTGGCTTTTACTAGTAGTTAAAATGTTTAGCTTAGCCACCCTCTAATATAGTCCTAGCATCGCCACTGGGCAGTACTCAAGATCATCTTGATTATCTAAACCCCGCAGGTAAATTCAAGATCAAGATTTTGAGTTTATTCACTTTAAGTGAGGTGAAAAATTCTAATTCAGAATTATTCATCCCATTCTGATGGTTATCTCGATCTTTCAAGTTTTTCATATGGATTATAGGCGCAAATGCGAACGAGCCGAGCCCTGCTTGGCCTAGTCACAGGCGGGCAAGGAACAAACCAAAGAAGTTGTAATCACACACACACACACACAGAGAGAGAGAGAGAGAGAACAAGTGATCAAAGAATGGACGCGTGTAAGAACGGAGGGGCAAAGGGGAAGGAAAGGGTTAGCTTGGAATGTGCAATGATGCAGCGATGTTTTTTTTTTTTGACAAATTGTGCAGCGACGCTGCTCCTGTATAATGGTGGGGGAAGTTTTACGACATGGTACAAGATGGCTGGAAATTGTCCGCCCAAATGGCGCATCAAGATTGTCGGGTTTTATAGGCAACTTTAAGATATTATTTATTATAAAAATTACTTTTAGTTTTATTTTTAATAATATAGATGGTTTAATAATATAGATGGATATCTCTACTATTCTAAAGCAGCACTTGGTGACAGTGGTCCTTTTTTCCCATGTCATTAATTGCCCTGCTTAATTGCCTTACTTAATTGCCTTGCTTAATTGCACTACGCAAGAAACGAAGCGTTGCTTTAATTAGCCAGCTTTCGCAAGAAACGAAGCGTTAAAGATAGATGTCTGATTTTGTGAAATAATTTTTTTTTTTTTCGTTATCAATTTTGTTTTTCGTAGCAACGCACAAGCATGTAACTAGTATAGATAATCGAAATCTTTACTTTGTACATACCTTTAAGTGGAGTCTCTAGACCACATCTAGAGTGATAAAATAGTTGTGTTCTACTCCCTCTGGTCTTCAAAAAGATGACGTTTTCGGCGTTGATACGGTTTTTAAAACACAATTTTGACCACTAATATTTATTATAATATATTTATAAAACTCAATAAAATTATAATATTATGAAAATACTTCTCAAGACAAGTCTACACATATAATATTTATATATCTAATTTAAATATTTAAAATTATATCGATAGTCAAAGTTTCGAAAGTTTGATCATCATTATATCAAAAATATTATCTTTTTGAAAAATAGAGAGTATTCCGTTTAATCTCAGAACCACATGGAGATTTTTAAATAGTGATATACTAGTTACATGCCCGTGCGTTGCTACGAAAAACAAAATTGATAACGAAAAATAAAGATTAAAAAATAAAAAAAATTATTTCACAAAATCAAACATCTATCTTTAACGCTTTGTTTTTTGCGAAAGCTGACTAATTAAAGTAACGCTTCGTTTCTTGCGCAGGGCAATTAAGCAGGGCAATTAAGTAGGGCAATTAAGCAGGACAATTAAACGACAATTAATGATGTGGAAAGAACGAACCACTGTCACCAAGTGCTGCTTTAGAATAATAGAGATAGGAGCGCTTCCTACGGAGTGGGGCAAACGGCGCCAAGCTGCGTGGAAACTACGCCGACACCACTGTGGGGCATTCAGTTGAAACGTTGAATTCTGTGCACGAGAGACGGCTGAAAAGTGTCTCCTAGTTGGATTTCTAGAGAGCTCTCGAAGGTTGTTCGAGCTGTGATCTTCTTCTTTGCCTAGTTGGATTAGAGCAAGTACAAATTCAGTATATAGTAATAATAAATTAAAAATCGATTTACACAATAATTGCCTCTAAAAATGTTGGTTTCTACAGAGCTCTTCAAGGTGCTTCAAGTTTTGGTCTTCTTTTTCACCTAGTTTGGACTGGGTTAAGGAATTGCTCATCGTGGACTCACATGCGGACCACACGTAGGATTATACATATACTAGGATCGATAGGATTTTCATGCGCTTGGCGGCCTATATATACAATATATATACACTATACTATACTATATATACACAATACTATACAATACTACATACTACGCGTGCTCTGCCCAATCCTTGTTTTGCGTCGTGTTCTCGCCAGATGTCCCACGCTATCCCTCGCCCCCGCATATCCCTCCGCGCGGCGCGCGCCCAACCTCCGCCGCCTCGCTGGTGACACACGCCCTTCTTTCTCGGCCGCGCCGCCATGTTCCCTCGCACGCGCCGTGCTCCGCGCGAGCCCCGCTGTTGGTTCCTGCGGCCTCCGCTGGGATACCAAGAAGAGGGCCGACGCCGCGTCTGGTTAGTGGGTTCCAGGTTTCGAATTGTGCAGGGCTTGCGGCTGACCAGCGGCACTTTGATTGCAGCGATTTGGTGATCCGTTCGCGTGCATCCATTTTCCCTTTTGCTCATTGTTACCTCCTAATCCTGACCGCATGAGCAATTAAGGTTTGCTTTTTTTATTTCTTGTTTTCCCCAAGGTTGGTTGATATCTCTGTCCCAAAGATCCCAAGCAGCAGAGTTCCAGTCTTCCTCACGTGGTCCACCCTGTTGCGACGAAATTGGCCACAGCGGAGCCCCGTCCTTCCTGCCGTTCGTCGGCTGCTGCTGCCAGGCGGGCTGCCGCCGACGGGGGTGGAGCGGGGTACCGACGGGGCGGCCGCGCTGCTGCGACGCTCGGTGCCAATGGTGTACGCGGTGGTCGCCGACCCTGGAGCGGTCGACACCTCCGGCGTGCCCAGCTACCAGCTAATGGCTTTGCTGGTGAGTTCTGCATGAGTAAAACGGATGCATTCAGTTATTATAGAATAGTATGTTTCAGTGTTGCTGAGCAAGTGAAACTAATTCCTTGCTTTGTCCATTGAAAATCAAACATTGGAAGAGACTAGTTACATGCCCGTGCGTTGCTACGGAAAACAAAATTGATAACGAAAAATAAAAATAAAAAAATAAAAAAATTATTTTACAAAATCAAACATCTATCTTTAACGCTTCGTTTCTTGCGAAAGCTGGCTAATTAAAGCAACGCTTCGTTTCTTGCGTAGGGCAATTAAGCAGGGCAATTAAGCGGCAATTAATGACGTGAGAAGAACGGACGACTGCCACCAAATGCTGCTTTAGAATAGTAGAAATATGTTGGTTCTGCAGAAATAGCCTTAATTTGTGTGAAGATGAGACAGTTATGCAACCTGCTGACACACTTGGAGTCCTCGGGAAGCTATGGTCTGGAGGCAGATCGGGGCCTACATCTTCAGGCATTTACTGGGACAAAGTAGAATTTTGAACTCATATTCTTTCAGCAATTTATAGCTACAAGTAAACTTTCTTTGAATTGGCTCTGATTAAGTAATTTCTAACATTATTTATGATGCTGATTTCGAGTTTATATGTATTACAAAGTAGCTATGTTAGTCCTTTTTATTAACAAAACAACCACCCCATGATCTTGATAGCATATATTCTTTTATTTTCTTGTTATTGCCACCATTGGTTAATTATCAACTATTCTTGAGTTCTCTAATGCAGGAGAAACCAAGAAATCACTTGGACTTGCGCAGCCATTTGAATTCAAAAGTTCAGCGCGAAGGGAAGGTCATTGATTACAGGTATGTTAACCAGCATGATACCTCTTCTGTTCAAAGATGAGAAAGGATATTCCTATGCGTCACATTGCGACCATTTAATGTTTCTGTGATATTTAAATATGCGATTTTTATAGTGAAGTAGATCTCTTTGGACTTGGGGGGCAGTCCGTGCAGTATGGCCACATAATATTGCACATATTTACATATGCACGCAACAGTTTTTAGGAAAAAAAATGTAAAATTAATCATTGTTAATTTAACACTCAACATGGAGTCTTTGTTCATCTTCGGCATCAATTGGCTTCACATACTTACGTGATAAATTGCAAACATGTTTTTACAATTTATTTTCATCTTGATATGTAGTTGAATCTATATATGTGGTGCACAGTCAGTGAGCTTCAGGTTGTACAACTTCTGGATGGCCTATATGATAAGCTTCAGCAAACTGCATTTTTTTTTGTCTCCGTCGGTTTCTTTTCTAGCCTACCCTAACTTGTTTGGGACAAAAGGCTTGGTGGTTGTTGTTGTAACCTACAATGTTCTGTAAAAATTGTGTGCGCTACAAATATGGATGTTTTCTTCTAGAATAACATTTCCATGCTTCAAATATGCTTGCTTGTTCTTGTTTGCTTATAGAATATGGTTAATTCTATATTGTGGAAATTCAACTAATTTTTTCCATTTCTTACTGGAATGAACCAAGCGGTAAGAATAAGTAAACTATGATGTGATGAATGTCCTGTGAAAATTGTGTTTGCTACAAATATGGATGTTTTCTTCTACAATAACATTTTCATGCTTGAGATATTATTGGTTGGCGGACTAGCGTTTCGCTCGGTTGGCTAGCTCAGCTGGAATGCGAGCAGCCCGCCCGGGTTCGAGTCCTGGACACGCCCGAGCGCGCATGAGGCGGGTGCAGCGTGTGTGTGTGCGTGCGTGAGTGTGTGTGCGTTTGTAGCCCGACTGTTCTTCTTCTTCTACTATAGTGATTGCCAGAGCTCCTGGCCAAAATTCGAAAAAAAATATTATTGGTTGTTCTTGTTTCCTTGTAGAATATGGTTGATTATATATTGTGAAAATTCAACTAATTTTTTCCATCTCTTACTAGAATGAACCACGCTATACTGTTGTGCCATCTATCATACATAAAATGCTTGACAATATGAGCTGTTGTTATGTTAAACTAATGTTCTTTATGTAGTTAACAGGTAACTGAAGGTTTTTTTTTGGCCCTGTCCTATAGATGTTCTCAGTTGTGACTGTGTGTGTTTTCTTTTAGATAGAATAGCTTGGGATAAAAATAATAACTTACTTGATTCTTCAGCTTTGAAAGAATAAAAAAATGAAAAACTGATTTGTGTTTCTTGTGTATTCAGGCTTCAAAAAATCTGTGGCAGGGAATACTCTACTCCAAACTTGAGCAATTTAAAAACATATGCTCCATTTACACTTTGCTCTTGAGCACCTGATATTTTATTTTTTGATTTGAATGAAGGGTATGTCTACAAGGCAATAGATGCTCTACCTGTAACTGCTCATCCAATGACTTAGTTTGCCACTGGACAGATGGCACTTCAGCTAAGCCCTTCTCATTGTCTTGTGTTATTTTGTAACAAACCACCCTTCGGAAATAAAAGCACATTTCATTGCCACTTAGAGTTTTCAGCTTTTTGATATAGACGTGTGTGGTGTTTGATTAATCAATGATAGTAAAAAAGTTCTAGTCATAGCTAATCGTATCCTATTGCTCGAAAACATGGAGTTGTTCGTAGCTTCTATAGTGTTATCTAGCGATGACTATTTTGTTGTATCCTTTAGATCCTATGGTTGAGAAAATTGGTTGAGAAAATGAGAGGACATCTTCCTCTGTGTTTCGTTTATAAATTAGTTTTGATTGTTTTTGAAAGACCGAGATGACGATCAGAGGGGGGTGAATGATCCCAAATAAAATTTGCCCCACTCAAAGTACTCAAAACAATCCCGCAAGGAAACAGGTGCTCCTCAAATTCGCGAAACCCGCAAAAACCAGAACGAATCGACAACTATGTGTATCCCTAGTTTGCATGGATGAGAACCATGAATCATATGAGGGATTTGTAAATCACAATCCTGGTTATTAAGTGTCCAAAATAAAGAGGAATTAATCCAAAGACTTCTTTTCTAAAAGAGATCAAGCATAATCACAAAAAACTTCTTTTAGAAAAGCAAAAGCAGATTTTTCAAGAATAGTCCCCACTTGGAGTAGGTGGTTGGTGGACTTCTGTTGGTGGGCGCGGGTGCGATGCCAAGACGGCAAGCGGCGCGGCGAGCGCGGCGGCGGCCGGCGGCCGGACACGCACGCACGGGCTTAAGCCCAAAAAGAACAGAGGCTACCTTTTTCCCAAAAAAACCAAATTTTTGCACCATTTTTGCATGGAATTAGACCAAATAAAAGCATGGATTCACTAGATAACATCCTTAGGGACCCATAGGAGGAAGGAATTGGATTGATTCTCACCGGAGACGACGAATTTGGCGACGAACGGAACTCCGGCCGAACCGACAAAAACACGAAATTCGCCTTCCAAACTTGAGGGATCCTAAAATTGATTGAATGGTTAGATTCTAGACTCCCTCACGGTCACAAGGAACCAAGTAGCATGAAGATTGACCCACCGGAGAGAGATCTATGGCCAAGAACACGAAGAACACCGAAAATATAACCCGGCGTCAGTTTTCTTGATCTCACGGGCGCACAAGTGGAAGAGGCTAAAGAAGGATCATACCACTGGGACGGGATTCTTATACGGAGAGAATGGAAGTGGAATCACGCGGAACGGAGTTGAAACGGCCGAGTTATGAGCATTAATGTCCATTTCGGTTTTTCCTTAATGCGACGGTTTCCGGCGAGATTAGCGACTAATGATGGTGGGGAATGGCAAGAGGACGTCGCTACGGATTCAACGGAACCGGCCGTTCGTGATTTGGAGGTGAAATGAGGAAGATATGACGATTTGAAGGAAACCCTAGCCATTGGAAGCTTGTTGAAGCTTTCTCTTTTCTTCCATGGCATGAGGTAGAAGACAACACTGTTCATACCACGTGGCACTCCCTCATTGGCCCATGTTTACGCGAATAAACCGTCCTAGAGAAAAATTAGGAAAAATGGTCTAAAAATTCCGGAAAAATTCATAGAACCATTTTGGAATATTTGGAACCCAATAAAATTGGTTTCGCTGAATTTGGATGAAATTTGTGGAATTAAATATTCAGGTGCGGATCGCAGGCATTAAACAAAAGCTGCGCGAGATAAAATAGGAGCGAAGGTCCAAAAATCCGGGGAATGGTTCCTAAAATAATTTTGGAATATTTGGGACACAATTGAAGTGGTTTTGGGATTTTTGGAGCATTTTTCAACTCGGGTGAAATTTCGGGTACCGGCAGGAACCTGAAAATTCGATTTTTCGACCGGAAGGGAATTGAATCCCGATTTTAGATGGGAAAGGAGGCCAGGTTAATATAAACACCAGGGAAACTCCAATTTTTGAAATTAATTTATTTAAATTAGATTTTTCTCCAGAAGGCGAAACTGGGGATGTTACAGATGGTCCCAGGAATGGGCCTCCGCCTTCGGCACGGATAGGAGGAACGAGCAAAAGCTACATCCCCATGAGGTGGAGAGGACGTCTCCTCCATCGTCAGAGGCCGAGAGGTGCCAGTAGATTCTAGACTGCTGGTGGGTGCTGAGTTGGTGAGGCTGTGTTGAGCTTCACCTCCTCCTCCTTGGGCCCTGGCGACAATGTTCGATTCAGCAGGAGCCGAAGAGGCCGGGGCAGTGAAGCCTTTGTTGAGATTCACTTCCGCCTTCGGCGGCGGCACGGTTGACTTCTCCTCAATAGTCTCCCGATCGACATCAGCCTTCAGCTTGCTGGTCACCTCCTCGTCCTCCAGCCACATTTCCTTCTCGATGGCCTCCCAGTCGACCTCATCCTCTTCGTCGGAAGAGATGATGATTCGGCTGGGGGAGACGATCACCAAGGGAGTTGGAGGAGGAAAGTCTTCAAGAAAGGTTACAGAGGGAGAAGACATTGGAGTAGAAGCCATGAGCAACGAGGAGATGGAAAGATCGAAGTTCTTTGGGTGAAAAGTGAAAGTGCAATAAGATAGAAGCAGGCTGTGGCGAGGTGGTCACGAGTCCCATCTATTTATAGCTTTGGGAACGCATCACATCACACCGATCCAGATTCCCGAGGCGTCCGTCACCACACCACGCAATACGCGAAAACCAAAGCGACGCTAATTTATTGCGACAGGGCATAACGCTACACAGAAGACAAGGAGGTCACAATTCCCAGTATCTATGTCAAACTCTCCACTCGATGCGTCCATCGAGTAGAGGGTCGGGGGCTATTCCGAAATTTTTTGATGAACACGCCCAACTTGTTGTTCTATGCGTTCATCGAGCATAGAGTCGGGGGCTTCATCTAGCACTTTCAAGGCAAAAACTCAACTTCTCACTCGATACTCACATCGAGTTGAAAGTCGAAGGCTGCGTGGAAAGACTCTCCTTTGGCCAGTTCCACCCCCATATCGTGTGTACCTCAAAAGTAAGGCTGGAAAGCTTCTACAGGAATCATTCGTGTGGAGACCCTACTCTTGGATCGACCTAGTCGAAGATAAAGAAGTCAGGGACCACTTCACTCCCCACTCGATAACCACATCAAGTAAGGAGTCAGGGGCCACAGGTAACTCGACATCTTTAGTTTGATACTTTTTGTTTTTCATTTCTTTTTTTTAATCTTCTTGCCGGAAAGAGGCATAAAGTTCTTTGCATGTATTTATGCGATTAAGCGCTTAGCATGCCAGCAGACTAAACTTATGCTTAGCTATGCTCGAACTCACTGACGAGCAAAATCTATCATACGCGCATATGGGCACCAGATTGTCAGAGATCTAACGCCCAGCGGTCGGCAGGAGACGAGGTCTCTAGTTAGTTCTATATGTGCTATTTATTGGGTTCACGTTTGCTACAAAACTCAAGCAATGAGATCGACAAAGATGTGTAAAAATCATGCAGCTTTTCGCTTAAATATAAGTAATAGTTATATGTCATTTGTAGTTCACTTGAGCGCAAGCTCGGGGGCTCGGTTGTTTAATGCGAATTTTCTAGCCTTGTGCACAAAAAACAAGTTAAGTCAGCAGTAAAATTGTCGGCTAAAGGTCTATGGATACTAGGTCAAGTTTGCATCTACTCGTGCTACTCTATTTCATCAACATGGGAATAGTAGACAAATCATGATGGACAAGCAAACGAGCTGGTATTACCACATACGATCGGTACACAACTAGAAGAGTTAGAATCATATAAGAACAAAAGCAGTCTTGAAGATTGTAGCTTGCGTCCTCATCATCCTAGAGTGTAAGACCCGGTGTGTCCACGAACGTTACGACAAAGCTTTCGAAATAACGGACGTGGTCGGCAGCTTCACTCATCTCGCTTACAAATCCTTCATTCAGGACTGAAAAGTCTGCACTCGGGTGATGACTCCTCATCATACCAAGCATGTGGGAAGTTGCGAGGTGTCAGGAGCCGCCCAGATCGTCATCGAGTTGTTGGATGAACAGTCACTCCCATCGAATTTGGATCCTAGCAACGAATCACCGAAGGTGATCTCGTATACACACCCAAGCCCAATCGAGACAACTCCAAGAAACATCCTAACAATTCGACAACCATCCCGGTATTCCTCCGGTATGCGACCCGAACTCGCCCAGGATCCCCACATACCGGTTTCCAAAGCCGTTATCAATTCAATTTGCACAAAGAGGGCAACGAACTCGGAACTTTCGAACCAACACGCAAGCGGAAAACAACGGCACAAAGACAAACCCGACAACCACCAAACCAAGATAAAAAACAACGCCAAGACTCTAAACTAGGAAGAACGGGAAAAAGACCAAGACCCCGAAATCAGAAAATTTCGGCATGACCTTCCTAGAATATACGGACATCCACTCAGCAGACAAGGAAAACAGTTGCAGTATAAATATATCCAAAAGTAGTGCAATAACCACAACAAGAAGACGATCACAGCAGAAACCATCCACCGACATCGATTGCAGACTTAAACAATCATTTGAAACACAATTTAAAGGGCTATCTATACAACAAAAGTGAATCGAATCGCAACACATTAGCAAAATAAAACTTCTCCTGAAGTGTTCTACTTCAACACTTCCAGGCGTAGGCGATGTCACGCTAAGCCTCTACTTCGGTGCTCGCCAACCGAGGCGTGAAGGGCCAGAACTCGTGATCCGCCCACCTGATCCTGCTCACCCAAAACCACAAAGCGAGCATGAGTACAAAAGGTACTCATAAGACTTACCCGGTCCATATATGACCGACTCCAAAGGAGATGCATTTGGCGGTAGCAAGGTAGATGCTTAGGTTAAAGTGCGGAAATGCTTAACTTTGTTTCAACTTTTGTCATCTACTCAAGTTTTCTCAATATAGTTAGCAGTTATAACAAGACCTACTTCTAACAGATATTGTAATTAATGTAACGTAAAGCAAGTCATCTCATATCAAAATTTAGCTCAAGCTTCGAACGGCGAACCACGATTCAAGTTGTTTACTACGCAGGAAGAAGTTCTGATCAAGCTTGCTCATATCCGAGCGCGAGCAATCAATCGCTTATTTAACCCTCTGGGAAAGCATTGA
This sequence comes from Rhipidocladum racemiflorum, assembly GCA_036346355.1. NCBI lineage: Eukaryota > Viridiplantae > Streptophyta > Magnoliopsida > Poales > Poaceae > Rhipidocladum > Rhipidocladum racemiflorum. Next base: position 5,951,968 of record CM070583.1, read on the forward strand.
TCGCACGACACTTACCACAAGGGCCTAGTGTCAACCTCCCAATCATACCCAATCGGCTGCGCCCTCCTCAGTGGTCTCGAAAACCTAGCACCCCTCGAAAGCAGCCCCAAGCCCGGCTTGGCGCCGAGAGTCGGACTGCCTGCCTCGCCTCAACCACGCTCCAACCACAGTGAAGTTACGGTCCATCGATTCCGTATGAGAGAAAGAGTGGCTTACTGCATCATAATCGGGCATGCACCAACCGGTGTGCTCAATCTTATTCCACTTACGGATCGGTCCTTAATCGACACAAAGTGGCTACACATTTGAGTCTCCCACTCCAAATGAACCAACTCCCCGCCCTGGTCCACAATTCATTTCTTTCCAAAACCTTTCCCAATTCCAAGTCCAACATAATGTAGTATGTGAAATAATAACAACATGAAGTGCTTAGAACCCTCAGTCACTTGGCCCAAACTCAACTTCTAAGCAAGACTAAGCATGGACTCAATTATATTACCCATAGCCTAGCTCCAAAGGATGTGTTTAACAATTACCAACGTGTATAAAGTACAAATGGGATCTAGACCTATCCCACAATTAAATTCCTAATGCATCACTTAACCAATCATTTAGCGGCTTTATTCATAAAAATACATTTACATGATGGTTGAATATGCTTAGGTGCTTGCCTTGTTCTCACGCCGGTGGGTCGATATCGGCTCTCCTGTCGCACCCTCGGTCACATCGCTGCCGGGCTTCCGCTGGATCGCTTCTACACGAGTACAATGCACAATGAGATGCATGCCATGCGAACGAAATGAACATAAAAGGAAAACCTGACGAGACAACGCGACCAGGACAGGTTAACGAATCCGACAGATTAGTCTAACCCGACCCGGTTATTTGATCCGATAGTCCGGATAACCCGATACTCCGACCTTATGTCCCGGATACTCCGCCTAGGGCGGATATCGGATCGGGGTCCTGACACTCGAACTCCCGGCGATCTCACCCTACTACTCAACGGACCGAGGTGCCGCCAAGTCCTATGGCATCACGGGGACCCGATCTACAACTTTCTACACCATGCAAGCCATGGAGAAGCTCCGAGCTAGCTCGAACCACAACGATGGAGGCTCACTCTTGACATCTCTAACTAAAACCCAATCCAAAGCTAGGGATGACATTATCTACCCCCGATCTCTAACCCTAGCATCCACATTATCTAAAACCAACCCCAAGAATCACCACACCACAAAACCCTAGAACTCCAAGTTCATCCCCGAACTCCCAAATCCAAACCTAAACCCTAAACCCACCATGGATGGCCTTAGAACCCAAGAAAACCCACGACTCAACCCCCAAGAGAAAGACCTACCTCCAAGGACGTTGGAGGAGAACAATGCCGGTGGAGGAAGGAGGATGCCGGCTTGAGGAGGAGTTCCACGGGATGGTGGAGTCGCCGGGGAGGAGCCACGGAGGGTCACCGGCCGGTGGGGAGCTCACCGGAGTGGAGCTAGGGTGGAGGAGTGAGCTCACACGGGTGGGGAACCAAAAATGGGGAGAAGAAATGAGGTGGGGAGGCCAAGAAACGGGACTTTTATTTCAACCCACGCACAATCCGGACTCTCCGGATACTCAACCCGGAGACTCCGGGTTGGGGTCTTCGGTAGAATCAACCCGGACACTCCGGACATCTAGTCCGGACACTCCGGGTTGGGGTGTTCGGTCAGCCCAATCCGGATACTCCGGACATTTATCCGGACATTCGGGTTGGATCCGACACTCCCGGGATCGATCCGGATACTCCGGATGTCCCAGAACTTTTGGAACTTGGGGCCTTGACACGAGGCGGGCCAATGTGGTCATGTGATGAAGGGTGTCCGAATGCAGCTTGGTGTAAGCGGTATACATCTGCGCCTGACCAGCTTTGACGGCAGTCTTCTCGACCCTGAGTCTCTCCGTTTTCTTCCTCAACCTTTCAGCCTCAACCCTAGCGGCGTTCAGATCGGCCTTCAGAACCGCCAACTCGGCATCCTTCTATTCGAGTGCTTGTTGGCTGGTGCTCATGAGCTGCTCTTTTTGTTGGTGAGCCTACTCACAAAAAACCTCAAGGTCATGCCAGATCGCCTGTGATGATGCCAAAAATTAGTCTAAGCAAGGCTAAAAACCAAGTCAATTATGGCTACATACCTCGACCCGAGGTTTCAAGATGGACCGGTTTTTCGACGGATCTTGGGAGGGTGGCAAGGGGAGAGCTTTCGTCGAAGTCAGAACCATTGGAGGAGCTACGGTGTCAACGATGACGTCGGCGGGTGGTGGAGCCATCGCAGTGGTGTCACTAACAGTTCCACCGGTTGAGCTCGCCCTGCAGGGTTTTCTTCTCTAAGTGATTTTTGAAAGATAAAAAAGAGCTAAAAGAAAAGAAGGGCGACTTACTTCACTATGTGAATCTTCACTTTGACATTCTTCTGCGTAGTGGGTTTCACCAAAGCCTGTTTAAGCTGAACGGTTGTTGCCTCGACCGGGCCAGTGGAGGTCGGCAGGTCAACAACTGGTGGTAAGGTCTGCGGCGAAGATTCGTAATGAACAAAAAAGCCACTGAAATAACGCTTAACCAAGAGCTGATCGATGAATGTAGTTACCAGCTATATCACTTTGGTCGATGGGGATCCAACTCGAGGAGGTGTCTGCGGAGGCATCATTGACCTCTGTAGATCATCCAGCCAAGCACCCTGTTGTTCATCCAGTAGTTGCCAAATGACATCAGAAGAGGGTTCATAGCATCCAGGTGAAGGGTTGAAGATCACCTGGTTGGGTGACCTCGATGCTTGCGTCCTCAACCGCTTGGCGGGTCGAGTGATCTCCGGGGACATTGACCTTCGCTCTCGAGGAGACTCAATTGTCGCCTGACCCGGAGCAGTTTCACCTTCATCGGAGGCGGTGGCTCTGGAACTTGGACCACCAGGAGGAGAGGCTGCTTTTGTAGAGACTGAGGTGGACGCTCGATCTTGCTCTTTGCCCACCAGGTCGATGACTCCCTCTGATGGTCCGCCTTTGCCAGCGAACCTCGCTTATTGAGAAGATGATGGGTTATGATGGATGACAGATGCATGAACGATGCATTGCAAGATTTAAACCCGTGCTCACCTCTGGCCAAGGGTTGTCTCGTTCATATCTAATGATTCCACAGCTGCCAGGATCTAGGCTATGGAATATTTTGCTTATCCTGGCGGCGATGCTCGAGCTCATCAAGTTTGGCAAAGAGAAAAGTCTGCTCAGTCGTGGAGAAACACAATAAGAACGACAAGCATCCTCGGCACTTTCTATCGAAGGTCTCTCTGGTGGCGTTGCTGGCTCCAGAGTAATCCTAGGCTAGATGATCGCGACATTTCATCGAGCTTATGCGGCACGTGATGAAGTCTCTGGCTACGTTCCACTCAGTCAGTCCTTGCTCCCTCAGCTCCACGATCTTTCTAATGTCGTGTGCATTATAGGTAGTCAACGGAGGGACTTTTGTCCAGAGGTCGGTTGGGTTGATAAGAAGGGGACATTAGTTTAGAGGGCAGTTGACGATGTTCGAAGAAGTGATGTAGAACCACCTTTTTTCAGTCAGATTGCCAAGAATAGGTAACAAGAATGTAGGAACCAGATTTTCCACTATGGAGAAGGAATCCGGCACCCCCACGATTTCTTTTTTCACTCTCTTTAAGCTGTAGAAATAGCGAAAGAGATTGAGGCTGGGCTTAATACCCAAAAAAGGCCTCACAAAAGTGGACGAACATGCTGAGCATCGTGATCAAGTTTGGATTCGGATTGAAAAATTGAATCAAGTAGAAGTCCAAGATTTCACGCAAAAAAGGGGAAGGTGGAAAATTGAGGTCGCAGGGGAAGAAAGGCTCAAAAATGATAGTCTCATCCTCATTCTTGGGGTGGGAAATGGCTCACCAACAGATGGCCTCTAGTGGATAAGCGCCCGAGGAGGCACGAAGCCATCCACCTCCAGCTCAACGAGGTGCTCCTCAGTCATGTTCGATGTTTGCTAGTAGTTTGCAAAATTCTCATCCTCAAAGGCCGTTTTGGTCATCTTCGTGGCCTTTGATGGTGAGACGTCTTTGGCAGCAACATGGGAGCTGGACGCCATTGGATAGAATGCAAAATTTTTCTTTGGAGGAAGTAAGTGACGAGTACCCGTACCATGGGTACCCCCAGCGGCCCAAAAAGACGTACGGGCCGACCCAGGCCGGTCGAGGCCCGAAGTCACGACCGTCGGGCAAGGTCCGAAATCGCGACCAGGTCTCCGATATCCCTGAGAAGCGACGCCATTTATTGCGTATCGAGCGCATTAAATGCCAGCCATAATAACGATGACGTAGCGCACAAGTTCCCGACCCTCGCATTTATCATGCGGCTGGCAAAGAATCACGGCGACCGGCCCAGGCGAGGAAGTCGGGCGGCCACCCCATCACCGCCACTTTCGGACGGCCAAGAGCATAGTCTTTCCTCTTTTTCACAACCAACGGTGTAACCTTCCTCCTCGCCTATAAAGGGGAGGCGAGCATGTAAAGGGGACCCAAGCGATCAGAATCAATACAATCCACCTCACACGGAGTAGGCGTTCGGCCGAACCAGTATAAACACCTGTGAGCCTCTTGGGTGACCATTCGAGAGAGGAGCGCGACCCCTCCATAAATTCGCATTGCCGGTGCACGAAACACCGACAGTTGGCGCGCCAGGTAGGGGTTGCGCGCGTCATCGCCGTATCCTCCTTCGGATTCCCATCTTCCTCCCCGATGGCTTCTTTCGCTCGCAACAACTCACCGGCGTCGAGGGGCTGGATCCGGAGTTCCTCGACTTAAGTCGTCTGGCGGGGAGCTTGTCCTCGTCCCGCCACCCTCCACGAGCTTGGATGTGGTGGCCGACGTTCTCGGCAACCTCCGCCTCGAGACCCGCCCAGGGCCTCCTCGCTAGCCTCGTCGCGCGACAAGACCGCCTCAGGAAACAACACCACGCGACTCGCCACGAGCAAGGATCTCGCCCTCGCGAGTTCCGGCTCGTGGCCATGGCCTTCTGCGCCCACCTCCTCCACGACCTCTGGAGGACTCCTCCGACCACGGCTCGGCTCGACAGGGAGCACCCTCCGGGCCGGATGAACTCTCGAGAGTGCAACATGGCCAGGTGCGGCCGGAACCGTCCCCTCCACTTCCCCTACCCTGGGACCCTCCTCCACGACGAGAACGCGGCGGGAGGAGTCCCAACGGAAGGCGACGCGTGCCACCAGCGGCCAGCCCGACCCTCCGTCGGCCGAGGCTGGAGGCCCGAAAGGCCAAGCTCGACAAACTCCAGGCCGACCTGGAGCAACGGCCCGAGCCGCCACTCATCTCGGCGCCAGCGCGCACAGTGCATCATGCTAGTGAGGGTGGGCGATCTTCCGTTCTTCCCACGCCAACGGAACATCAAGGGCGCGCAATGCCCCGCTGCTGCTCGAGCCACGGAGCTGAAGCCAAGGCTACCTACCAGAACCTCCGGGGGGCTCGGTAGAGCGATGCGTCATTCAGCCGCCAAGGCTCGGCTCAGCGGTCAGCGCCACCTCGGGCGCGCAGGCCACTCCCCTCACAGGTCGACAGAGCCCAGCCAAGACGGCCCAGATCCACGAGCTCCCCAGGCATCATACACCCGGTGCGTCACGCCTGGGGACAAGCATGATCTTCGCGCCACCTCGGCGAAGGAGAGCTGTCGGCAGCGGCACCCTCGCAGTCATGCGAAGCGGATCACATGAGCACCGTGACCAGGGTCCTGATGGCCCTGGGCCCACGAAGCACGCAAGCGCCCGTCCGCAGCTTCAGAGCCAGTTCCGGCCCCGACTAACATAGCCAAATACACAGGGCCTACCAACCCGAATACGGCTAGAAGACTACAGGCTCGCACGCGGAAGGAGGCGACTGACTTCTTCATCATCCAGTATCTCCCCATCTATCTTGCGGACCCAGCTCGAGCCTGGCTCGAGTACCTACCCGCCGACACCATCGGCAGCTGGACCGACCTGACGAGCCTTTTCGTCGGAAACTTCCAGGGCACATACAAACGCCACAGCAACTCCTCAGAGGCTGAAGAGCACGGCGGTAGGAAACCTCGGGACTACATCCGCCGCTTCTCCAGCGTGCAACGAGCTCCCGACATCCGTGACGCCGGCGTCGTCGGCGTTCATTTACGGCACCACGTGCGAGGCCCTGGTCCACAAGTTGGGGTCACGAAACCGGACCCACCAAGGAGCTCTCGACATCGCCGCCATCAATCACGCCTCCGGCCCGAGGCGTGAGGCCATCTTCGAAAGGATTTACTGGCCCACAAAACATCCAGCCTCGAGGCCGCGCTTCCGACCGTCCTCGACAAAAGGAAGCGGAAGGGGAAGCCATGGCCGAATAATCGCCGCTCACCGACCGACCTGCCAAACAAAGCCAGGCGGCGCTTGACGCCCACCGCGAAAAATTGATGGATAGTCCGTGCCCGAACCACGACTATCGTCAAACACAAGTATCGGAGATGAAGTCTTGAAGCGTTTTCTCTCTGGGAACCCACAGCGTCACCGGGTAAGGGGAAGAAGCGCGACCCAACGCGAAGAGGCAAAGGGCCATGGGGCGACCGCGAGTTTCGCAACTCGACGGTTGCCTCATGATTTTCGGAGAGGCGAGTGCTACGCCGACAAGCGGACGGCTAAAACTTCGCCCACCGAGAGGTTCACACGGCTACCCCCGCATGTGCCTCCTACCTAAAGTGGTGGAATGCCCGATCGCCTTCGATCGGACCGACCACCCCGACCATGTCCCCGCACCGGACGCTACCGCTTCGTCGTCGACCCATCGTGGGGGCGCTGACAAGGTGCTCATGGATTTGCTGAGCAGATCTCAACATCATGTATGTTGAGACCACAGATGCCTGTAGGGTCCCCTCGCTCCGCCCTCACGTGAGCAAGGCGCCTTTCCAGCGTCGTCCAGGCCATGAGCCCACCCTCTCGGCAGGTCGACTTGCCCGTCACCTTTGGGAGCCCGGACAACTTCCGCCTGAGAACCTCACTTCGAGGTTGTGGACTTTCCCGGCTCCTACCACGCTATCACTGGGGCGACCATGCTCACGCGAAGTTCATGGCGGTCCCCAACTACACCTATCTCAATTTGAAGATGCCAGGGCGCGGTGTCATCACGTAGCCCGTCTTTTCGCTCGCTTATAATCGCTTGGCGGGGCGATTGCGCCTCGTGATCGTCGCTCACCGGCTCGCCCGGCTCCAGGAAAGGCCCGAATCCAGGCTCGACTCCGGCAGTCGGGGCCGAGCTCCCTTCAAGTCCGCGGAGGACACGAAGGAAGTCACAGTTGATCCCGAAGATCCCGCCAAGACCGTCAACGGATCGGGCGCCCTCACTGCCAAATGAAGCGCTGTCGATTCCTCCGAGCAAACCGAGACGCTTTCGGTCTTGGAGACCCTCGGATATCGAATTCGAAGAGGTCGCGAGCATTCCCTCAACATCCGAAAGGATCGGACCCATCGCTACGCAGCGCTGCCCGTTTCCGATGAAGAAAAGCGTCGCCATTGGGGAAAGAGATCGCCAAACTTTTGAGCTGCCGGCTTTGTAAGAGGTGCGTCACCCAGTGGCTCGCAATCCCGTCCTTGTAAAGAAAAGTCGAGGCGTGGAGAATGTGTGTTGACTACACGAGCCTCAACAAGCACTCGCCCAAAAGACCCTTTCCGTTACCTCGCATCGATCAGTCGTGGACTCCACGGCGGTGCGAGTCCCTTTCTTTAGATGCCTATTCGGGCTATCACAGATTGCGATGAAGGAGTCCGACCAGCTCGCGACCTCCTTCATCACCCCGTCACGGCCTCGTTTATTACGTCCAGATGCCTTTTGGTCCGAAAACGCAGCGCCACATACCAGCGGTGATGCAGGGCGTGTTTTGGACCAAATTGGCCGTAACATCGGCCTAAATCGATGACATCGTTATCAAACCAGGAAGGCCGATTCCTCATCGCGACCTGGAGGAGACTTTGCGAACCTCGACGGTTTCAAGCATAAAGCTCAACCAGGAAATCGTCTTGAGTCCCCAAGGGCAAGTGCTCTGGGATTCATCGTCTCTGGCGACATCGAAACCAGCGGTGATAAGATCTCCGCCATCACAAGGATGGGGCCAATCAACGATTTGAAGGGTCAGAGGCGATGGGGTGCCTCGCGGCACTAAGCGTTCGTATCCGCCTCGGCGGAAAGCGGGAGGCCACTCTACAAGCTGATGAAGAAATCCGACCGCTTCTGCTGGACCCACGAAGCTTAGGAAGCTCTCAGTCGACTGAAAGCTTTCCTGACCTCGCCTCCGGTCCTGGTTGCCCCGGAGCCACAGGAGCCTTTGCTCCTCTACATCGCCGCCACGACTCAGGTACGGCCTTCGTTAATGAGCGGCGGAGGGAAGGCCGCGTCTTCAGGTGCGAGACGGTCTACGCCGGCGTGGTACTCTCGAAACAAAGGTCCGATACCCCCAAATGACTGTACTCGAGTGCTCATTACCAGAAGAAGCTCAGCTCATTTCTTCGACCGACACCCCATCTCCGTGGTAACCTCCTCACCGCCGGAAAATGCCCACAACCGCGGCGCCACCTAAGAATCGCCAAGTGGGCTCACGAGCACAACGGCCTCGACATATCGTCGTCCCCAGACGATCAAGTCCTGAAGTCTTGGCGGACTTTGTCGCCGAGTCGACCGAGGCCCATCTCCCTTCGGTGGTCGAGGACCCTGAGTACTGGACAATGTACTTCGACGGGTCCTACACTAAGAACGGGCCGGCAGTCGGGGTCGCTATCGCCTCTCACTCGGCAACAAGTTCCAAGATGCGCCATCCGCCTTTGCTCTTCGACGCCACCAACAATATCGCGAAAGTACGAAGCCCTGCGTCAGCGGTCTTCGGATCGCCGCCGACCTCGGCGCGGCGGTTTCTACGTTCACGGCGACTCCAAGTTGGTCGTAAATCGACCAAGTGATGAAAGCCAACAGCCTCGCGGCCTTCGGATGGCCTGCTATTGGAGGTCCGGAGCTTGAGGAAAGGTTTAAGGGATTGAGCTCCATCACGATTACCAGGGCGTTACAATAGTGAAGCCGACTCCTCGCCAACCTTGCCTCCGGCAGAGGGCCGGTACCCCGGGATCTTCGCCTCGACCTCCATAAATCGTCGATCCGAGATGGACCGATCAGAAGCACCGCCGACTCGAAGGCGGGACGCTCCGCCCGATCCTCGATCGGATGCTCACCCGCCGAGTCAGTTGCCGGATGTCCCGAGCGTCCGAAACCGACTAGAGACAACCCTTCATCGGCCAGGTTGATAGATCGGGTCACTCCTCGCCCAAATACCGAGGCTCGACGCTCGCTGGCGGGCCAAAGTCATTTGTCACTGGTCGGCGACTCCTCTACAAGAGGAGCCCATCCAGAATCCTTCGAGTGCATCGGTACCGACCAAGGGAAGCACCTTACGCCGACATCCATGGCGGGTCTGCGGACACCACCCACGCGCCACGGTCCACTGGTAGGAAAAGCCTTCCGACAAGGTTTCTCTTGGCAAGCAGTGGCGGGCGCAACGCAAATCGTCCGCACGCGAAGGGTGCCAATTCTTCGCCAGTGCAGACGCGCTTTTGCCGCAAGCCTTACAGACAATCCTGCATTGGCCCTTCGCGGTGCAGGGCTCGATCTGGTCGGGTTGCCCTTGAGCGCCGAACTCACTTGCTCGTCGCCATTGGACAAATTCACCAAGTGGATAGAAGCCAAGCCGATGGCAACTATCACCTCGACACGGTAGTGGGTTTTTTCCGTGATATTGTCTACCGCTTGGGGTGCCTAACTCGATCATCACCGGACCAACGGGGCGGTTCACGGGGAAGGAGTTCCTCGAGTTCTGCGGCGACTTCAACATTCGAAGTCGGTGAGGCGATCGCGCACCACGGGCCAGCGGCCAGGCGAAGCGAGCCAACGGCATGATCCTCCAGGACTCAAGCCGCGAATCTTGATCGGCCCGAAGAAATTCAGCGGGACGGTGGGCGAGCCGCCTCCCGTTCTTTGGAGGCTATGAACCACGGCCGACCCGATCGGCCGGGTTCACGGCCATTCTTCTTGGTGAGCGAGGCGTCCTCGGACGACCTCGAGCACGCGCGCGAGAGTGCGAACTACAGCGCCGGGGCTAGAGGGCGCAGCAAGGCGACCTCGACCAACTTCGGCGAAGCACGAGGCGTCGCAGTCTGCGCCGGCCAAATATCAAGCAAACTCTGCGCCGATACCACGTCGATGTTCGCAACGGCCGTTGGTCGGCGACTTAGTGCTACTGACGCAAGCTCATCACGAAGGATGCATACAAGCTCTCTCCGCCCTAGGAGGGACCTTTCACCATAGCAGAAGTCCTCCGACCCGGCACCTTCCGTCTCAAGGACGCTGAAGGAAATCTCGTAACTAATGCGTGGAACATAGAGAAGCTGAGAAGGTTCTATTCATGATCGGCCTCTCCCCCCTTTTTATGTACCACTCGAGAGGTAACTAAGCAAAGGAAGTCGCGGCAGTCAAATCTCTCCCGTTCTCGATTCACCACAAGTACTACGACCCCCGCCCCGAAAGCAGAGGTCCCGAAGTAGTACTCTGCGGATCGCGAAGTCCGCAAATATAAGGATGACCGACTCACGGCTGGTCAGGCCGCTTTGTTCCAACGAACGCACGCTAATACCGCGCCTCAACCTCTATTTGGACCCCTTGCGGTCCCCAAACTACGGATGTGGCGGCGGCAGCGAAAATTCTCGAAGAAGAAGAAGAAAAAAACGAGGAGCAAGAAGCACTTTATTTATTTATGGAGGAACATCGCCCCAGCCAGAAGGAACCGCCCTTCGTATTGAGTGTGCACCCGCCCGGACGACGGCGCGGCGTCCCTCGCCTCCTTTGCACCGGGCGCCCTCACCTCCGCGGAACGCCCGCGGATTTAGGCGCTTAACTCGCGTGCGTCCTCGCCACGGCCTTGGCCTCTCGCCACCTCCGCCGAACTGCTGGCGCCACTTCCTCGGAGTTGTGTAGTGGTCGCCATGGCATGAGAGAGTCCGGTTTGGCGCGGCACCTCTCTTTATATAGCCCGCGGCTTAAGCACGCCAATCTTACATCACGGGCGAAGCAAAGCGCCAGACCAGCTCGATTAAAGTCGCGCGGTCCTCAGGCGAGTTAATCCGGCCTTATCCCCAAAAATCCACCTCTCAATATTATCACGCGCTTAGCGCAGCTCAGCGGTGCTTGGCGACTACACCTCCACCCCCACGCACCACTGCCGCCAGTGGTGTGACCTAGGTCGAGCAACCCAGCTGGCCGAGCTACCTTCCTCGTAGTAACCTTTTTCACCCAAAATGCTACTACATTACGCCCACGGCTTCAAAGTAGCACTTTTGGAAGAGGAGCTACTCGAGCAAGAGGCCAAGGCGGCCGGGACCTTTCGATGCAGGTGTCAAGAAAGCCAACTGAGCGAATGATCTTCCTTAGTCGAGTCAACCCCGGCCAGCGGTCTTCCTAGTGGTAATTTCCTCCAACGAATCTGCAGCCCTCGCCTCCAGCGACTCACGGCTCCCAAGTAGCATCTCGCAAAAGGGAATTGCCCGGCGAAAGATAGCTTGATCGGTCGAGTAATCCGACTTAGCACATCGCTAAAGGTGTCTGAGCCGCGACCTGGGCCGTAACTCGGACCAAACCAAGCCATCTACCTCGCGTAGGCCGTTTCCTCGGCCAGGTGCTGCGACCTACGCCTCCGTGGCTCACGGCTTCAAAGTGGCACCACAGGGAAAGCGGTCCTCCGAGCAAGAGGCGCTATGGTGGTCGGAACACTCCGACCTAAGTCAGCGTTCCAACCGACCAAGCGGAGGCCAGCGAAGAAGACAATCGCAGCCAAGCACTTCTCCTCCATGAAAGCGCTCTAAGTCGCCTGTCTTATCCGGTGTTTTCCGACGTAATTGGCACAACACCTACGCTCTCAGGGCACCCGGGCCTGTTGCTCGATCGTAAGATTGTCCAAAACACAGGAAGAACGAGGTAGACAGGCAAAAGAACTTTAAAGCGACCCGACGGGCGGGCTCGTTTGAAAGCGATTATGTTCTATTACATATAAGCGCAAAACAAAAACGAAGAAAACTAATCATCTCCCTCCACCAGATGGAGGATGTCCTCGCGGCGAGATCGGCTGGCGATCTCCTCGAGCACAGGAGGTCGACTTGGGCCACAAAGGCTGACCTCCCTCGTCGCTCCGATCGATGCGACGCGCTCCCAACCGCCTCCGAGGTCGACATTGGCCGTAGTAGGAGACGGTGTTAACGAGGGCCGAGAGGCGCCAAGCACCGCATGCCTCCCGCATCGGCGCCTCGACATGCCCGGGACCCTCCCGAGGATGGTGGAGATGGCAGGGCCGGGGTAAGCCCAAACATCCGATCGCCGAGGCGGTTTGGCTGGCCACCTGGAGGCTGTCAGGCGGGGCGTCGTGTCGGCCGGCGTCCCTCTTCGCCACCGTTTGTCCAAGAGGGCGAGTCTCGCGACTGATCGTATCCCGCATCCGCTCCACCGCCTCCTCGCGACTCGGCATGTCGCTAAGTTCCTTCCGTAGCTCTGCAGGCGAAGCAGCGTCGAAGACACCCGCTACAACAAACTACGAGAGGTGGGACCACCCACCGGCCACGGAGGCCTCCTTGGCGAGCCTCCTCAACCTTGCCACGCTGCGCATCCCGGTCGGATCTGAGCTCCCCCTCGAGCAAGGTCCCGCGCCACGCAGTCGGCCTCTTTTCGCCGACTCGAGTTCCTCTCGAAAGAGGCGGCCTCCGTCAAGGCCAGACTCCTCTGCTGAACCGCAGGTCTTGGCCCTTCGGCCTCCGCGGGCCGACCTGGCCCTCTCCCTCGCCATCAACGACTCCGTAAGTCGCCGAGCCTCTACGCAAGGCTGCGGTGACCTCCTCCACCAGCCCGACCTTGGCCCGGCGGCCTTTTCTTGCTCGGCAGCAAGCGCCTTCTGGGCATCACGCAGTTCCCCCTCCGCGATGCTCCCCTGACCATGCAGGCGCCTAAGGAAGCTCGACTTGCCCACCGCCCGGGATATTAGACGCTGCAGAGTGGATCGCCTACCACGATCCTTTTTTCGTTCAAAAATATTTACTAAAAGGCACTTAGACCCGTCATCTTACCGATCCGCGGCGGACTCCGACGATGAGCCTCATCGCCGGGAGGAAGCGTCAACGGCGTGGAAATCAGTGCGAATCCTCCCCATTTCCTTCTCCACCTCCTTCTCGCACCGCTCCGCAGTGTTCGATCCCACGTTACGCCTTGTCGTCAAAAACGAACGCCGCAGCGCTCATTGGTCATCACCGCCGGGCGGTCGGCCACGGCCGCGGCGATCGACCGGCATTACGCCCTCTACCGAAGCATCCGGCGGATGGCTGCAGGTCTTCAAGAAGCCGGCCAATCGACGCCATGCGTTCCCCGGCGAAGCGGCGGCAGGTCTTCGCCGGCGATTTACCACGATCGATGCATGAGGGAAGGCGAGCCGCGAGACCTCCGTCGGTGTCGCGCGGCGAGGTCCCGACGCCCCTCGCCCAATCACTTCACCACCAGCTCTACTGGGAAGCGCCCTGGGACTTTCCTCCGGTATACAACGCCCGCAGTATGGCGTTGGCGAAGGCGAGGCTCGCCACTCTCACCCCGCCGAGGTGGGGCTCGGCGCCCTTCCATCGGAATGACCCACACACGACAATCGATCGGGAACCGTATAAAGCGCAGCAGGCAAAGATCGGTCGAACACGCGCCAAGGCGCTTCACGTGAAGAATGAGCAGTAGCGCCCGACGCCCTAACTTCGCCGGGCCCCTGCGAGGGCGTGAGACCTCGCGGTCTCCTCGGGGCGTACCACGAGCTTGCGGCGTCGTCCCGAGTGAATCGCGATGCCGACCGTGGTGGAACCCGGCGCGAAAGCCCGCCAGTCGCCCCGGCGTTCGAGCCCTCCTCGGTCGGACGATTCTTCTCGTCAGGTCGCCCAGTCTCGTCGAGACTCTTCGCCAGCCAGCGGCCGTCTTGGCTCGCCCGGCCTCACCTCTCCATAAAGCGGAGGGCGTCGCCAGTCCACGAGAGGCGCTGCCACTCGCCTCCTTTTCTCCCGGAAGCAAGGCCCAGGAGATCATCATCAAGCCTGCAGCCTTTTCGGGTAAGGCGGGGGCGAGAGAAGAAAAAACCGTAAATCACCCGACATACCAATTGTGGGTTACTGCGCCGAGAACGGCCGCAGCGCCTTCCTCCGCCGCCTCAAATTGTCGCCTAGAGGGAGACTGCAGCACGCAGAACCTCCGAGGCAGCGAAGCTCGCTCACGACCTCGTGAGGCCTGACAATCCGGTGTACTCGAATATAGGGGCAACGGTCCTAAGAGGTTGAATCGCCTCTCCATGAAGGTGCTGATGACCACCTTACTGTGAGGCCCGGGCTTGAGAACCTCGAGGCTTCTCGAGGACAATCCTCCACCTTCCTCTTGTCCTTGAATCAGGACCCCAAGTCGGCGAGGACTCTGCACCCGTGATTCCCAAGGCCGGGCGAAGCGTTGCCAAGGTTGGGCGTAGAACCACTCGTCTGGCGGCCCCGGTTCGGCGTCGCGGCTTCACATCGATATAAAAATGGCTGTGGCCGAGAAGCGCAGCTGGATCGCCAGGGCAGGGACCGGCGGCGTCCGAGTCGGCCTCGCAAGAAGAAATGGCGCCGAGCCCCAATGGGTTCGATCCCAGAAAGGCCTCGCCATACGCGTATTGAAGACCGCGATATCACGTGACCCGTTTGGATTCGTGGTGGACTTCCCGTAGTCACAATGACAGCCTCGGACGAAGCAGGTGGGTGAGGAGGCCAAATCCTTTCGTAGAAGGCGGCGGCGAGACTATCTCCACTGTCTCCCACCTCGGGGACCTCGGTCCGGCCGGGCGGCGTCACGCCCGGACTCGATCTTGGAGGGAGGAACCCCTTCCTCTCCAAGCCGAGAGCGGCCAGCTGACGAGTCACGGAACAGCGACATCTCAGATGAAGGCAAAGAGGTGGCGCGCAGCATGGGACATGAGAAGCCTTTTGTGTTCTCTCTCTCTCTCTCTCCTTTCCTTTTCCTTTGCAGAAACACGAAGGAAGCCTTCCTCCCCACGCCGCACTCGCCTCCTTTATAAGCGCGGGAAACAGTGACGATCTCGCGCCCAACCAACGTCTCCTCGCGCAAACCAGCGTGACCGCCGACCGTTAACCGCCATACCTCGACCACTACTCGGTAACGGCGCGCGTACATTTAATTCCAGGCATTAACTACAGCGGGACAGACGCCTCGCGCCTTCACACGCTCCGCCGGCAAACCGCGAACAACCCGAAAAAGGTGCAAGCGGCCCAGGCGGCCGATCGGCCTCGAACGGCAGTGGATTGCCTTCGGGCTCACACCGGGCCCGCGTGTCGGGGGTTCTACGGCCAAGCGACGCCGACCGGGCCGGAAGCCACCTCAGCCGACGTAAAAGCAGGCAAAGGCGGGCGGGATGAGCTCAGTGGGCCTCGGTTGGGTCGGCCGGACGACCCAATCACCCCTAGCCCGCATCCGGGGACCATACCTCACACTCTCGCGGAGCTCATCCATGAGTAGCGGCCAGCGCTAAGTCCGGCCTGCCAGACGACCGATCTGAGATCGAGTAAGAAAGGTTCTCGCCGACGCCCCGATGGGTGGGCGCCTGGCACGCGGGAGTTCGTCGCTTGGGAAACGACCCCTCGAGGGGGTCACAAGTTCCACGGATTGCCCGTTTGTAGCTCACCACGAGCACGGCGTTCAAACCGACGTGAGTAGCAGCGCGTTCGCTCACACTACGCTAAAGGTACCATAACCTTAGCCAGGCCAGGTCGGGTAAACCCCAAGCGGCTCTCGGACCTCGGGCTACAGAGCGCCATACACCCGGCCGCGCTAACAGCCCGTCTGCCGCCCAGCGGTCAGCCAACAGCGTCGCCGACCTCCGGCCGGGCCGTAGCCGGAGTAAAACTGCCGATGACTCTCCGACCCTTCGAGGCTCAGAACGATCGGGTGCGCTCAGACCGCCTTGGCGAGCGCGGTGACCGCCAGCCGCCAACCAAAGCGTCGCCGACCTTGGTCGGCGGCGCCGCCAGCAGTAAACCCCGGACCGGCTCTCCGACCAGCTAAGCTACACCACCAGTGCGCTGCATGCCCACCCCTTTGGCGACTAGCGGCTGCCAGATCGCGCTTAGCCAACCGGGCCGCCGACCGGGTCGGCCGCCTCGGCAAGGTAAACCCGGCCGGCTCTCTGACCCGCTCGGGGGCTACACCCACCGGGTGCGCTCGCGCGCACCCGGGCCCTTTGGCGAGCGCAGCTGCCCAGCAGTCGCGCCAACCGAGCGTCGCCGACCTCCGGGTCAGCGGCCGCCTTCGACCGGGTAAACCCCCGGGCATCTCTCCGACCTGCCCGGGGGCTCGGGGGCTACTGACGAGTACCCGTACCATGGGTACCCCCAGCGGCCCAAAAAGACGCACGGGCCGACCCAGGCCAGTCGAGGCCCGAAGTCACGACCGCCGGGCAAGGTCCGAAATCGCGACCAGGTCTCCGATATCCCAGAGAAGCGACGGCATTTATTGCGTATCGAGCGCATTAAATGCCAGCCATAATAACGATGACGTAGCGGCACAAGTTCCCGACCCTCGCATTTACTGCGGCGCGGCGACAACTACAGCGACCGGCAGCAGGCGAGTCGGCGGCCGATCCCCATCGACCGCCACTTTCGGACGACCACCGAGCACGCCTTTTCCTCTTTTTTCTAACCAACAGTGTAACCTTCCTCCTCGCCTATATAAAGGGGGGAGGGGCGAGCATGTAAAGGGGACCCAAACGATCAAGAATCAATACAATCCACCTCACACGAACTGGAGTAGGGACGTTCAGCCCGAACCAGTATAAACACCAGGCCTCTTGGGTCGACCATTCGGGGAGAGGGAGCGCGCGACCCCCTCCGACCATAAATTCGCATTGCCGGTGCACGAAACACCGACAGTAAGGGTGAAATCTGGAGAAAGTGGCAGAGCTCTCGAAAGTGTTGGTAACGGCTACAGTTCCAGGTATGGGAATATATAAAGCTTCCTTTGCCAATAGGCAAATTCATTCCCCTCTCACGCGGTGCGAGAATCGAGGGAGAAGTTGAAAAAATGCCTTTGCACCCAGGCATTACAGTTTTTGTAGGCCATAGCATTAAATGCTGTCCTTTCTTGATATTTAGATATTTGAGATTTTGTCTTAACTCTGCTCAAAATCGAGTCATTGGATCGACATCGAGTGGCCTGTGGCTATCCTAGGAACTCGAGGTGGGCTGATTGTTGGCCACTCAACCCAGCACATCCCTACTCTATACTTGGCAATTTCACTCTACTCGAATCGTTCGACTATGAAGCTTGTGAAGCATTATTCGAACGAGCTGAGGCTTGGCTGATAATTGACTGAGCACTTGGAAAGGACCCTTCAATGAGCAGAGTTCGGGGGCTATTGTCAAATATCTAAATATGGGATATATGTACATATAGGAAACTCAAATACTGTACCGTACGTGGACACACACACACACTTGAAACTCTAGATATCCCGGGCCCAAATTCTATGGGACATGATATACACGGAGGGAATATCTCTACATTTAGAAGGGATTCGACCGCGTTCCCGTTACGAGGAAACCAACTGAAATACACCTAAAGATAAGGAAAGTTTGGATACACTATGATTATCATGGAACAGAAGACTCCTCATCGGGTACAATCCAGTGTTCCAAACCGACTACGACCCAGATTAGGCTATCCCAACCTATAAATAAGGGAGTAGATGTTTAGGAAAAGGGGGGACAAGCGGAGGAGATGGAGGCAATCCGCAACTCAAACAGCATAGGCGATAAGCAATCTTCAAAGAGTAGTGAATAAGTTAGGCTTTAGCCACTCTCCAGACACAATCTCCATTGTAACCAAAGCTTGATCTCTCTGTTGTGTACTCTGTTCTCATTGACCTCATAGTACATCCACACAGGAGTAGGGTATTACTCTCCACAGAGGTCCAAACCTGTCTATATCGTGTGTTGATTGATTTCCTGATTGACCCTGCATCCTCGAATGTACACGAATATAAGTTTATTGTCGATTTCTAACCTTCGACATGCTTCATTGCATATATATCCAATATTAGCCTCGTTTCGTTGATCTCATCGTCTAGAATACACTGGTATGGATAGACCACGGATCACACTTTTGGCCTGACAAATATAAATATTTCAAGCTCTTCGGTTACAAGATAAAATTACTTTCTGTAATAATGAGAAAATCCAGGGTTTATTTGCATAATAGCGAATAGAGGATACTGAGAAATAATGTGCGGCCTGAGAGTGCTTGGTGACGAACACTCTTCCTCCCTTCCTTTTTCGCTTCCTAGCGTGTTTCCATTTGACAAATTCAAAATTTCACTGATATTCCAAACTAGCAATTGTGAAAGATTTGAACTGAATTCAAAGAATTTCAATTGGAGGAACTTTTAGCTTAAATTCATAGACCTACGATCAGATGTACTCCAAACTGGGAAATATGGGAACATTTAACTACATGTCAAAAACTTTAAGGTTCAACTGAGAACTCAAAACTTTTGATTGGGGAAACTTTCCACAGGACGTCAAAAAATTGAAATGGAGAAACTTTCGAACGGGAAAGTTAGGAACTTTACTGGACATTATTAGTAAGTCCCAAACCTACACGTATAGTTAGTTTGATATGACAGATGTAGCGAGGATTTGCAGCAGTAGACTAGTAGTAGTACAATAGGTTTGTGTCAATGTTTAAGAACTAAGGTTTCTAAATCGAGCTTATGAATATGATTTAAATTGTCTTTATCAAGAAAAAGAGAGATTGAAGAGAGTAAAAAATGAAATTGCTTCTCTATTTGATCACAGAATACAAACTAATCAACTGTTACACAAGTTTCACTCCACACCTTCTTTGAATTTTTGAGGAATAGTTAAATATTTTGCAATACCATGATTAGCACAAAACCGATTAAACTCACCACTACAAAATTTTAATCCATTGTTAGTTCTAAATTTCTTGATTTTTCTACCAGTTTGATTTTCAACCAAAGCTTTCCAATTCTTGAACACTGAAAAGTTTCATTCTTATGTTTCGAGAAATAAACCCAAACTTCACAAGAAAAATCATCAATGAAGGTAATCATGTAGCTACATCCTCCAATAGAAAGAAATTTAGAAGGACCTCAAAGATCAGAATGAACATAATCAAGAATTCATTTGGACTGGGGAGTTGAGACAGTAAAACTGAACCACTTTTGTTTGCCAAAAACACAATGTTCATAGAAATCAAATTTGCCAATACCATTTAAATGTCCTTTCTTACATAAAAGATGCATACATTTCTCACTCATGTAATCCAAGCGTATATGCCAAAGCTTAGTGATGTGAGGATTTGATGCAATTGTAGAAACAGCTGCAGAACTTGTAATTGTAGAACCCTTATAACACTACTAGATTTCCAACTTTTACCGAGTGGAAAAAATATGTCAGCCATTGCAAAATACCGTAGGCCATGTATATGACCGAGCGTAAACCGTCGGTAACTTCCCCTCGGCTACTCATGGTCGGCCATTCATGGGATTCCCGACGGTACCCTCGGTTATTAGTTTAACGAGGGTTTCCATAGCACTCGGTAAATACATGGATGAGAGGTTTTTTCTTTCTAATCGTCGGTAATTTCTCAGGACTATATGTGGGATTTTTTGTGTAAAAAATGTAAAAAAAATTCAAATATAGGGATTAAGCTCACAACATATTTGCACCACAATCCCCTAAGTTAAACATTTTTTATTTTCAAATTAGAAATATGTGATGCCTAGGATTCGAACTCACAACCTACTGAACACAACCTCTCCCTCCTAACCAACTCACCTCAACTCTCTTCTTGCTAGAAGTAAGAAAAGTACTTCTTTTAACTCTTGTTCTCATGATGCTTTATCAATTATTTAGTCAAATATATGACTTTCAATGGAAAAGTTGTCAACTACAAAGTTGTAGATTTCAATGAGAGCTACATTTTTCATATATACATCACCTTCAACCAGCCTCGTATGAATTTTACAATAGCCTAGTGTTTGATTTGTATCCTCGTTAAAAGTTTGTACCCCGTCGGCAAATCATTGCAATAACCGAGTGTTACCTATATACACACACTAAATGTATTTCCACTCGGTGATTGTTTGTAATGGCCGACGGTTAGCATTGCACTCACAGTAATTGTTGTACCCTCTCGGTGATTTCATACTATGATTGAGGGTTTTCCACCAACTGTCGGTTTGTGGTAAGCCTCATCGGTAAATCTTCTAATAGTCGTCAGTTTTTGTTCTATCGTCGGAAAAAACATGCACCGTCGGCCACTTTAGTTTTTCCCGATGGCCTGTAGGCCATTTCATTTCACACTCGGTAAAAATTAGATTTCTAGTAGTGTAAGTAATAAAGACTATTGATTAGATTGGCTTTCATAACAACAAGGTTGCCTTTAGAAATCTTAACAAAATCATTTTCACTGATATACTTATAACCCAAAGATTCAATAGTGCCTAAAGAAATAAGATTTCTTTTTATTCTGGGAACATGGTGAACATTTGTGAGGGTTCTAACAATGCCATCATAAGTTTTAATTTGAATAGAATCGATGCCAACAATTTCAAGTGGTCACTCATTAGCAATCACAACATCACCACTACCAACAAAATCATAAGTAGAGAACCACTCCTTAAATGGATAAATATGAAAAGTACAAACTAAATCAATAATCCAAGCAGTTCGATTCTTCAAGTTGGAAGTGATAACAAGAGCCTCGCCATTAGATTCATTTTCAACAATACTAGCCTCAACAGATTTATCAGACTGTATCTTTTTATCTTTGTCTGTCTTATTTTTCAACTTAAAGCAATTGAAAATATCATAACCAACAGTCTTACAATAACGACAAAAGTCGTTGGATTTACGTCCTCTTGACTTAGATCTAGACTTTAATCTATTAGAATTGTCTTTATGCTGTAATCTACCTCTAACAATTAAACCCTCAGCCTTAATTTCAAAATGAGAATCAATATAAAATTTCTTCTTGGACAACAAATTTGATTTAACATTCTCAAAACTAAGGGTGTCATAATTGCCATAAAGCATAATTTCTTTGAAGTGTTTAAAGGTGGCAGGCAAAGAGACGACCAACAGAATAGCCTTATCTACATCATCAATTTTTACCTCTAATTTCTCAAGATCAATGATGAGTGAATTAAACTTATTAAGATGAGACTAGATAGAGGTACCTTCTACCATGCGAATTGTGTACAGACGTTCTTTGAGGTGCAATTTGTTGGTGAGACTTTTCTTCATATACAAATTTTCCAATTTTTTCCACAATTGTGCGGCAGTGGTCTCGCTGATAACTTCACGCAAAACATTTGTAGATAAACTGAGCTGTATGATGGAAATGGCTTTTTGGTCAAGTTCTTCCCACTATTCATCTGTCATTATCGTTGGTTTAGCTGACAATGCTTTTCTGGCACCCACCTGTGTAAGAATGGCTTTCATTTGAACCTGCCATATCGCAAAACTGATCTCGCCATCAAACTTTTCAATGTCAAATTTAGTGGACAACATAATGGAGAATAAAATTGCAGATCAAATAATATAGTTGATTCTAAAAAAAACTTCCTGGTGCGCTCTAAGTGCGCAAAGAAATTATTCTGTATGTTCTGGTATGCTCCAGATGCACTTAGCAATTTCGGCCGAAACCTTTGCTTTCCTGGACTGGACTTGAAAGCAAACCAAAAAACTTTCTTCGCAGGATACTTGAGTCCGATTGGGATCGATTTGGCACCACACGCCACTTAGGTGCCGGAGCGAGAGCCGAACTGACGGGCGGCTCTGTTGGCAACGGAGGTAGGCCGGCTGGCCGGAGGGGGGGACCTTAGGCGGCGCCAGCTTTGGGCCGAAGATGCTAGCGGGAGGTCGGTGGCCGACGCGCACGGAGGTGAGCCAGAGAGCGCCGCGGTGAAGCCGGTGGTTGACGGAGTCTGGCAGCCGGAGTAACGTGGGAGCTGCGGCTGGGCGCTGAAGACGGCGCGGCGCGAGGAATCCGAATGACCGGAGGCGGCGACGGGAACTGAAGGCCAGACGCGCGTGCCGAATCGGTCGCGTAGAGGTGTGGCCGAGCTGGAGCTGGTCGGCGGAAGCCGAAGAGGGCCATGCATGGGTGAGGCGGCGCATGGCACAGCGCGCTGGCGATGTGCAGAAACCGACGAGGACCAGCGGTGATGGCGCGGAAGCCAATGTTGGAAGCAGCGCGTGGAAGCCAAGGGTGACGACGGCGCGTGCAAGAACTCAAGCAAAGCTCTGATACCACTTGTTAGGTTAGGGCACACGCACACACAGAGAAAGGTGGAACACAATATTTACATGGAAACCCTTGTAGGAAAAAACCACAGGAGACAAAAGATGCATTATTTGGTTTAATTGTTACAAGTACATGGGGTGGCTTTATATTGCCAAAATAGAGTCCGCGTTGTAGATGGCAAGGACTCCTTGTTAGTTAGGATATTTGAGGCATATCTCCAACAGCTATCATAGGGGATCAATTTCCACATCAACATGGATGGGTTGGTAGGTTGTATCTGCAAATTGAATAGGGATTGGGTGCAGTCACTAAGTGATTGCATAATCCTAGACCGTCCGATCCAGACGGTAAACGGTTCGAATCGGTCACAAATGTGATAAACAGTGTTTTGCTACAGTATTTTAAATAATATTTTTGTGCAGTAAAAAAATCTGTATAGTATTTTCAATCAATCTGAATTGTCTGTTTTGATCACACGGTCCTTTGGAAACTGTTTAAATTGCAGTTCCAAATGACTACACCGAATCCCTTTCCCTGTAAACTACATCAAAGGGAGGCAGATAAGTCTCTGACCTTTTATATAATTTCTGCCTTGTGTGGCGAAGCATTGTTAACGTTTTTCCTTCCTTTTGCGGAATTATCAACCTATTATAATCGGGAGGATTCTCGCCCGGGCAGCCCACCCACGTGGCGCCTCCCTCTCTCTCTCCTCTTTTTGCAAAAAAAACCTCCGGTTTTTTGAAATTACGGATAGGTCCTTTGTAATTTTCTGTGAGTGTAGAATATTTTTTCCGCTCGCTTAGGTCCTCCGTTCGCCGTTTTACACAAAGAACCTCCCATTAATACGAATTGCGAACTAGCCCTTTCTTACTTATTCGAAATAGCGAACAAGTCCAAAATTATAACAAATTGGTCCCTTGACTTTTCGTTCAGGTCCTTTCTCCGTTTTCCCCGAAAAAAATGTTTTCGTACTCCGTTTGCTCTCCGGAGCATAGGAAAATGTTTCCGTGGTCTGTTTTTTCTTCGAAAAAAAAACAAAAAATATTTTCCGTTCACGTGAACGGCGTTTTTCCCGAAAAAATATTTTCGTGATCCGTTTGCTCTCCGGAGCATGGGAAAAATGTTTCCGTGGTCTGTTTTTTCTCCGAAAAAAAAACAAAAATATTTTTCCATTTACGTGCGCGGCGTTTTTCCCGGAAAAAATATTTTCGTGATCCGTTTGCTCTCCGGAGCATAGGAAAAATGTTTTCGTGATCTGTTTTTTCTCCGAAAAAAAAAATATTTTCCATTCACGCGCGCGGCGTGCGCCGCGCTTGCGTTTCTAGTAATCTGTACAACTATTTGGTTTCTACCAATAGAAATCTGATTCCTCTGGTTTAAAAAAAAACATAAATACGATAAGTTTTCATGCAGATTGTGGTTGGTACCTGTAAACTACGGCTTCGTATATAGAATTGCAAAAGCCCCTGTTTATTCCCAAACGTACAGCGATGATTTACTACAGAACCGGACTTCTCAGCCAATTGAGCGATCCATTTATAAGTATACACATTTCTACCAATGAAAAGCACAATGATCACAGGCATTTGTTCAAAACGACGCGAACGTAGCAGCGTTGTACACCACTAATCCGTGAGGCTGAATGGTATAAAGCTCGTGTTATTTTAGTATACAAGTAGCACTACAGAGAGTAGCAGCAGCATAAAACCCGCAAAGCAGAGCACTGGATCAGCGGCCCCTGCCACGACCGCCGTGACGGCCGACGACGCCATCAGAATTCCTAGGATGGCAAGATTCTGGCGCGCGTAGGCTGGGTTGCTGGACATCCACACGCCGAGCGTGATCAGGTTGATGCCGCCGACGATGCCAACAAAGCCGATCAGCGGGGTGGTCTTCGCCACGGCTTGCGTCGTGCTGAGCGAGTTGAGTGCCACTCCGGCGGCAAGCAAGGCCAGCAGGAGACCGATGGCCGACACCGAGAACCGCATCTCGCCGGCGTGATACCTGCACGTGAGAGAAAGCATGAATAGCTTTTGGCAAACGAGGCATCAGAAACATAATCAAGGTTATAGCTTCTAAACTAAAATAAGGATCCGTCCCTCTCTCGCCCGTCATGCCTCGCCTCCGCTCTCATCCAGTCACCGTGGAGACGCTGGCCGGAGCCACCGTGCTAGCTGTGCGAATGTGCCCGTCGATTAAAACTGGCGAAGCTACACCGAGGGCGTGTGCACAAATTTGGACTGTGCTATCGAGCTCGCCGCTGCGCCTCGAGCTCGAGGAGCATATGGCCGAGCCCGAACACCAGCCCGCCGGGCTCGAGCTTCGTGCAGAGCGCGTCGAGCTCGAGCTATCCGAACACCAGCTAGCCGGGTTCGAGCTTCTGACCGAGCGGCAGCTCGTGCTTGCCGTCGTCGAGCTTCTTGCCGAGCGCGTCGAGCTCGAGCTCGCCGGGGACGAGCTACCCCCCAAGCGCCTCGAGCTCTAGGAGCTTATGGCCGAACACCAGCTAGCCGGGACGCCGGCCGGCGGGGTAGAACTTCTGACCAAGCGGCAGCTTGTGCTTGCCGTCGTCGAGCTTCTTGCCTAGCGCGCCGAGCTCGAGCTCGCCGGGGACGAGCTGCTCTCAAGCGCCTCGAGCTTATGGCCGAACACCAGCTGGCCGAACAGTAACACCAGCTAGCCGGGGTCGAGCGTCTCGCCGAGCGCCTCGAGCTCGAACTCGCCGGGGTCGAGATCGATATGGTTGAACTCGAACACCAGCCCGCCGGGGTTAAGCTTCTTGCCGAGCGTGTCGAACTCGAGCTCGCCGGGGTCGAGATCCTAGCCGAGCGCCTCGAGTTCGAGCTCGAGCTCGAAGCCTCGAATAGCTTATGGCCAAGCCCGAGAACACCAGCTCGCCGAGGTTAAGGAGCTCGCCTAGCGCGCGCATGGATCTCGCCGCCATGACGATGCTGCGCAATTCGCCCCGAGGCCCGCACGTCATGCAGCTAGCCAGGCGAGCTGGCCGCGTTGTGCTTGGAACCGTCTCAACCCTCGCTCACTCTCATCCTCTCAGGCTCGCAGTCGCAGTAGTCACTACCCAATACACAGAACCAACAATCTTAACAGATCACCAAACAAAATAGTTAAGACAGGTTGGATCTAGGAGTCAGCACCATAATGAGATAGTATCTGTCTAATTTTGTGCGATCGAGGGAGGAAGTCTTCAAGCTGATCCAGCCGAGAATACCTGTTGGCGAGAGGGGGAGAGAGGAGAGGACTAGCTAGCGTGAGAGACTGAGCAGGAGGAGGTTGTGCAGCTAGACGACTAGTCACCCATCTTATTTATACACGAAGGGTGTCGCCACTCGCACTAACTAGATTGAACCGTTCCAAGTCTTCATCGCCAAGAAATTGTTGGGAGTGTCTTTTCATACTAGTCATAAGGGTCACTTAGCACTTAGCAGTGTAACTATGTAAGTCGATGTATACTGGGTTGTTCATGCTTTGACACCAATGCAGAAATATACTTATGATAATACTATTGAATTAACTAGATAATATATATGACGCAATCAAGTACTGGAATTAAACTTGATGTATTTGTTGCAATTCAGCGCTGTGGACATGCATAAGTGGCTTAGTTTTGTTCATGAGCTTTTGGGGTTTGATCTTCATTCCTATTTTGCTATTTACTCCGCTCCTGTACTCTGCACAGGTATTTGTTTACCGGGAGAAACTAGCAGCCAGACGTTCGATTTCGGTTTTTTTTCGGACGGCGCGCAACATTTTTTTGAACGTATGAAACATTTTTTTGAACGTATGAAACATTTTTTTTACTGTTTGTCGAAGAAAAATGTTTCACTACGTAGAAAAAAAAATTTCACTACGTAGAAAAAAAATGTTTCACGCGTAGAAAAAAATGTTGCAAAAAAATCAGACGTCTGATCCCTAGCAATTCCGTTGTTTATTTGATGCCTTTCGTCGTTCATATGGCCCTACCATATATTTCGGGTTTCATGTGCCATGAATTGCACTAGGTTGACTCGTGCGTGATGTCGTGCTGTCTGAAAAATTTTGATCTGAGTTTTTTTTAGAACGTATAGTTTTGATTTTCTCAGTGGTGTATTTTTTTAAAAAAATTGGCAGGCTAGGAGACATTGTTGAATTTGCGTAACCACAAGGTTCTGTGCTAACAAAAAGAACCACGGTCCTTTATTTGGGAAAAACGATGGAAGGACCTATCTGTAATTTTGGTTTTTCAGTGTAGGACCCCGTGCGGGATGCCGCACTACTTGGGAAAAATTGGTATAAGTTTTTTTTTGAAAAATTGGTCTGAGTTTATTTTTTTTGAAAAAAAACATAATTTCGGTTTTTTCGGTTGTGTTTTTTAAAAAATTAGCTGGCTAGGTGCCGTCGTCGAATTTGCAAAAACATGGGGTTCTTTGTTAAAAAAATGAACCATGGGTCCTTTTTTTTTGCAAAAAACGATGAAATGTCCTGTTTTTGAAAAAAAAAGATAGAAGGACTTATCTATACATTTGGTTTACCGGTGGTGGACCACTTCGCAAATATGCTAGACCATGGGGTTCTTTTTGCAAAAAAAGCAGATAGAACGATATATCCATAATTTTATATTTTTCAGGGGACCTAAACACGAAGGTGATGATGTGGACGTAATAGTTGCTCGGCAATCCTAGGGGCTTTATGGGGACCTAAACACGAAGGTGATGGTGTGGACGTAATAGTTGCTCGGCAATCCTAGGGGCTTTATGATATAGATTTTATATTTTTCAGGGGACCTAAACATGAAGGTGATGATGTGGGCGTAATAGTTGCTCGGCAATCGTAGGGGCTTTATGGGGACCTAAACACGAAGGTGATGATGTGGACGTAATAGTTGCTCGGCAATCCTAGGGGCTTTATGATATATATATATATATATATATATGTGTGTGTGTGTGTGTGTGTATATATATATGGCAACATATCCAGTGAAAATCCTTCTTACCGTGAAAACTTCGTGAAACCCACGTATAAAAGTTTTGAAAAATTCTCAAAAAATTACCATACGTAGAGGAGGTGGTGTTCTACAACCCTGTAAGATTTGAAGATCAAACCCAATTGCATTTGAAAGATATGAAAAAGAAAAATTGCAAAATGAATAGTGCTAAATAGTGAAAAATCACTATTCATACTGAATTTGTCTTTTTTATATCTTTCAAATGTAATTGAGTTTGGTCTTTAAATTTTACAGGGTTGTAGAACCTCATCTCCTCTACGTATGATAATGTTTTTAGAATTTTTCAAAACTTTTACACGTGGGTTTCACGGAGTTTTCACAGTAAAAAGGGTTTGCACTAGATATCTCCCCTATATATATATATATATATATAGGCAACATATCCAGTGAAAACTCTCCTTACCGTGAAAACTTCGTGAAACCCACGTATAAAAGTTTTGAAAAATTCTCAAAAAATTATCATACGTAGAGGAGGTGAGGTTCTACAACCCTGTGAAATTTGAAGATTAAACTCAATTGCATTTGAAAGATATGAAAAAGACAAATTGCAAAATGAATAGTGATGAATAGTGAAAAGTCACTATTCATACTGAATTTGTCTTTTTCAAATCTTTCAAATGCAATTGAGTTTGGTCTTCAAATTTTACAGGGTTGTAGAACCTCATCTCCCCTACGTATGATAATTTTGAGAATTTTTCAAAACTTTTACACGTGGGTTTCACGGAGTTTTCACTGATAAGGGGTTTGCACTAGATATCTCCCCATATATATATATATATATATATATATATATATATATATATATATATATATATATATATATATATATATATATAGACACACACACACATGAAAAAGACAAATTGCAAAATGAATAGTGCTAAATAGTGAAAAAATCATTATTTATACTGAATTTGTCTTTTTATATCTTTCAAATGCAATTGAGTTTGGTCTTAAAATTTTACAGGGTTGTAGAACCTCATCTCACCTACGTATGATAATTTTTTGAGAATTTTTCAAAACTTTTACAGGTGGGTTTCACGGAGTTTTCACGGTAAAAGTGGTTTGCACTAGATATCTCCCCTATACACACACACACACACACATATATATATATATATATATATATATATATATATATATATATATAGGAAGCCTCTTTTCTACTCCCGGGAGTAATTACTCCCTATGTCGTATCTCACAACGTAGGGAGTATCTCGCAATGAGAGGGTATGTACGTGTAGTATATAAGTATATAAGATCATCTAGGTGGTATCTACATTTTTTCAGAGGTGGTATGTACACTTTTTAGACATACTTCTTTTTATATGCGTATATGAAGGTATTTGCAAAATATGCTAAAAACTATGTACTCCCTTGCAATTTTTTCATGTGGATCTCATTGGAATATCTTATAATTAGTATATGAGTATATCCAAACTGATAAAGGAGTATTTCAAGTACGTTTGGGTGGTATTTCAAAGATGGGAGTAATTACTCCCGGGAGTACGAAGTATTTTATATATATATATATATATATATATATATATATATATATATATATATATATATATATATATATATATATATATAGATTGGTTGTTTGGTAGACGACATCCTGTCCTAAATCCTCATAGGATTTTTCTTTTTCTTACCGGCTAGACATGCCAGGTTGTGCAATTTGCATGCATATAGGTACGTAAGTCATGCCACGGAAGAAAAAAAAAAGACGAGTTCTTTCTTGATTTTATCACTTACGAGCCATGCGAAATAAAATCGTTGCTTTCTTTATGTTACTTTAAAAGTAGCTGTTTTTGTTTCAGCTATGGAAATTATCGATATTTCTTTTTAATTATTATCAAATAAATGGCATCTTCTTCTCGAAGTCTTAGCTAAAGGATTTGTTAATGAAGCACAGACATAACATTAATATCTCAATTTGTCCAAAATTGATCGATCGACAAACCAATTGAATGAAGCGACTATCTCCTCCATGGGCCTGGATGTTGTATTTGTTCACATGCATATACTAATATACTAGCCGAATGTTTATGCTTTACTATGGATAAAAAAAAATCATATTACTCCCGTCACATTGAGTCTGTTAAGGATATTTATACTATTTCCTAGTGTTTCAGGATTTACTCCTGTGTTGTGTCTATGTACTCTATATATTGCCTCTTGAACTACTGCAATACAATTGAACACACTTTACCTTCTCCTCTCCATCTAACATGGTATCAAAGCGGGCTACCAAACCCTACCCACCACCCGTGTTCTTCAAATGCCGCTGCACTGGGAGAAGAAATCTCCACTCCCAGGGGCGGCCACCTTCTAGTCCATGCTCAATGGCGGCTAGATCCAGGGTCTCAACGTCATCGCCGTCGCTTGGATTTGGCCCGATTTGGATCTCTCAAGATCCAATCAGGCCGAATTTGAATCTATTCATTGTTGTTGGACTTCGATTCATTGTTCTTGAGCTCGATTCATGCCGGATCTGTGCACCCTGCCACTGGAAATCGTCATGCTTCACCACACCGACCTCCTCCATGATTCGACAAGGGAGAGGCTAGATCCACCTGGCGGCCATGGAGGGGAAAGGATTCATCGGCCAGCCTCCTCGTTGCCTCTCGCCTCTAGTGGCGCGTTGGTAGTTGCTATGGTGGCAGCGCTGAAGAGAAAGAGGGGGAGCTTAGTCGCGCCGTCTTCTCGAGCCGCTGCGGAGAATTTAGAAAGCCCTGATCCCGTTGTTGCTTGTTTTGTATTACTTCATCCGTTTAAGTTTATAAGATGCATATTTTAAATGGTCTTGTGCATAAATATTTCATATTCTAATGCAAAATTAGTGTGATGTTCCCACTATACCCTTAATAAATATCCAATTTTACTTTATATTCTTTATATGCATACATTGAATATAGTATTTAAAGATAATAATTGAAAGGATCGGGTTGGCCTAGAGAGGGGTGAATAGGCCACTTTAAAAAAACTTAATCACTAAACTAAGCAATTTAATTGACAGATAAGAACAAATAAAACTGATTGAGCACCAATTTATAGAGAACAAGTATCAAGATGAAAAAATAAATGCATAAACAAATAAACCACAGGGACAAGAGAATTTTTCACCGAGGTTCAAAGATAAATCTCCTACGTCCCCATTAGAGTACTTCTTCAGAAGTATTGCTCCACCAGCAACTGACAGCTACAGTTTTGGTTTTGTCACTATTGTGACTCTTTTACCACTCAGGTGAGGTGAGTCCCAACCTCTCACAAAGATAGTGGCCTCCCACAAGCTCAGTTGGATAGGTCGCACTATGATCACCACCCAGCTGTCTAGGAACAGCTAGTTCCAAGAGTAATAGACCATCCATAAGTCTTGCCTCTTGGTTCACTAGACACTCTGAAGCTAGACTGTACTTGGAGCAATGAAAAGTGTTAAATTTTGAATGAACAGAGTTAAAGCTTGACCTCTTTGAAGGCTTTGGAGCTTTTGGGATGCTAAGAAGTCAAAGAGATGAAAAAGTTCTAGTTCTGGTAAGCCTTTGAACGACTTATATAGGCTACAGGAAGTAAATAGCTGTTATTGGCAAAAAGTAGCCGTTTGCCAATGTCAGATTGAAAAGACAAGTCAAAATGATTGCATCTGACAAGGTTTGAAAAAGTTTACAATAGACTCAATGTACGCCGGACCGAATTCAGTGAAAATTGCATTTGCGTCGGACCAAAAAGAGTTGATCCGTCGTACACATGGTTTGAGCAAAAACTGGTCCGTCGTGAAACAATGAAAGGCACGTTTGCGACGGACCGAAAAACTTGGTCCGTCGTAGAAGGCAAACTTACTGGTCCATCGTTTACGCCAGACCGAAAAAGCTGGTCCATCGTAAACAGATAAACTTGGTCCGTCGTGAACGGTGAGTACTCAATTTGAGTTCAGATGAAAAGACATTAGCGCCGGACTAAAAAGGACTTGGTCCGGCGTGAAAGGAAATTTGCTGAACTGACAGAGAGACTGAATTTCATCAACTTTCGAGGGAAAAGAAACGATCTTTGCTCCAAGTAGTCTTTAACATTTAGCTTATGAACCAAGATTTTGAACTTATGCATAATCCCTCTTTATAGTACGACTAAAAACAAAATAAACCTAGCTACAAGATTTGAATCAACTCCCAAGTCAGAACTAGGAACAAATAAACCTTAGCCTTTGTCCTTCTTTCAGAATATTTTCCACTTCAATAAGGGTATGAGAGTTGATCATCAAACACCAAAACCTATTATCAATTTAAATAAGCAATTAGGGGGCCTACATGCTTTCAATAAGTAAGGGTAGTCTACGAACAAGTACAATAAGACCACCTCAGCTTACTATTAGTATGTACATGTCAGCTTTGTCTTATGTGGAAAAGTAAGAAAAGAAGAGAGAGAAGAGAACTGTCTTTTATTTGGTAGCATGCATTGCATGAGAAAATAGGTGCTATCGCCGGCTAAAAACCGGTGTTGGAGCTGGCGCGAACGACTCTTAGTGTTGAAGTTAGTGTTTTGCTAATAGCAACAAGGATGAAGTTAGTGTTGAATGCTCAAATTAAATGCTTTAGTGTTTCTCTAGAGACAATCTATATAGTATTGTTACTATTGTATAAGCTGGCTTGATTGCTTACTCTAGATGTCATGGATGAGAGATGGAGTAAGTAGTCATGGGCTTTGTTACTGCGCTTGCTCTAATTATTATCAATATATCCATGGTATATCTACTAAAAAATACCTTATAAATTTAAACAGGTGCTCTTTTTTTCGGTCGAGAGATCTCCCTACCAATCCCTTGCTTTGCTTGCAAGAGCTTTCC
Organism: Rhipidocladum racemiflorum; assembly: GCA_036346355.1. Lineage (NCBI taxonomy): Eukaryota > Viridiplantae > Streptophyta > Magnoliopsida > Poales > Poaceae > Rhipidocladum > Rhipidocladum racemiflorum. The sequence continues at coordinate 5,984,282 of CM070583.1, forward strand.
TCCAATCACCTTCTCTATCTTATGCCAAGACACACGACGCTGGCTATGTTTTTCTCCGGTAAGGGAAACAACGTGTCGCCACACGGTCAAAGTACGCCGGTGCACAAATCAGTTACACCGTCCGGGGCAGGCACTTGCCCACTTTTAACTTTCCAAATCAGCCAGTGAACCTGACCTGACCGACCGGCCAATTACAGTAAAAGATGCTCCTAAGTCAAAATCTCAGAAGTTGATGTTGTCCCTTTCCACTGTCTCGTGATGATTACTTTGTGGCAGCAAGGCTCCATGCAGGCAAAAAGCAAAACGGTAATAATTTTGATCCTACTAACCAAGCCCACATGACAGTATGACACCAATAAATTAAGTAGAAATACTTGGACACGGTATACCGTTTTTCAGCTTTCCAATAGTACAGTCTTCCGGCAAGCTCCATGAGCAGCTATCCAATCTAAAACAACGTTACCATGTGAAGTGCGCTCAAGCAGAAGCAAGCACTCATGAGTGGCCACTCCATCCAAAAGGCATTCCAGCAAGGCATCAGGCACATGGTTCAGTTTAGCTATCACAGCCGTAGATAAGTTTCATGAATTTTCCTAGTGTTTCATGAAACTAACACTGAAACTCATGAAACTTATCACCGAAACTCGTGAAATATTATAATGAAACTGATGAAACTTATCACTGAAACTGATAAAACTTATCACCGAAACTACACTGAAACTCATAAAACTAAACGCTGGAACTCATGAAACTAAACACTGAAACTCATGAAACTTATCATTGGAACTTATGAAACTAAACACTAAAACTCGTGAAACTAAACACTCAAACTGATGAAACTTATCACTAAAACGAAACATTGGTGTATGCACATCGTACATGTAGATGAGCAGAGAATTTCATGCATGTATATATATATGGAATTTCATGCATATATTTTGCTAATAAATTTTGCATGCGTACGTACGTCGTATGTACATGTAGATGAGCAGATCTAAAGAAGAGCTGAGGAGTGATTGTTTTCATGCCTGTTCCATTGATATGCATGTATACGGAGCACCAAAAACACCGACACCGAGATACACAGTAGGCTGACTTCAAAATTCGGCATGCACTGATGCACATGACAAGCCGAATCACTCGTCAAATCTCAAAAACAGTACACAACATCAAATAAGCTAACGAGGCCCGCGCGCATATATATATATATATATATATATATATATATATATATATATATATATATATGTACACGGGGAAATATTTGGTGCAAACCCGCTGTTTCGTGCAAACATGTAAACTTCTATTTTCAGCTGTCAGATCTCGTATGGATGGCCCAGATTGACGAAGGTGGAAGCCCCATCTCCCAGTTATGTATTTTTTTAGATAACCCCCTTGCTTTCTTGTGCTTTGCATCCCCCACCCTTGGATCGGCGTTAGGAGAGGGACACTTCTTGCACATAGTTCTCGGGCCAGGAGATCACCGGATTGACACATGTATAAACATCACGCCATGCATAAACAAGGAAGAAAAGATGATAGTACAGAGCTAAGCTTCTAGCACCTTTTCTGGATTGAAGAGCTAATCTTCTCACGTTGTACAGAACGTAATCCTGACATCTTGAGCCGTTGTCGCCTAGGGCCCCGCCGTCGCCCCGCCCTGAGCACGCTGGCCATCGTCCACATGCACGCCCCGCCCTGATGTCCAGCGCCGCCGACGCCCAGGTCCAGGCTTCAGGCTAGATTTTTTTTCCCAACAAAATCTTCAGGATGGATGTGCTCGTCGGTGTGGCCGTAGAGGCGTCGTCATGACGGGACCTAGGCAACAACGGCTCAAGACGTCATGACGATGCGATTCTCCTGGCTCGATAACCATGTGCAAGAAGCGTCCCTCTCCTAACGCCGATCCGGTGTCGTTTCCGCCGGCGCTTCCACCATTGTTTGCTGCAGGGGTGGGGGATGCAAAGCACAAGAAAGCAAGGGGGTTATCCAAAAAAATACATAAGTGGGAGAGGGGTCTTCCACCTTCGTCAATCTAGGCCATCCATACGAGATCTGGCGGCTGAAAATAGAAGTTTGCATGTTTGCACGAAACAGCGGGTTTGCACCAAATATTTCCCCTACACACACACACACGCACACACACACATAGAAAGCCTTTTCTGTACTCTTGGGAGTACATATTCTCACATCCAGTACCACTTAAACGAATATGTTATACTCTTTTATCACTTTCAATATACTCTAATAATAATTCTAAGATAATATAATACGACATTGTTGAAAACAAATTATTGGAGCTATTTATTTCTTGCTATATACTATTTTTCATGTGTAAAAAGAGTTTATAAACAAATTTTGCTATAAAAAGTGGATTTTGATAAAAAATTTCGTGAAACTTACTTTGGAGTATCTTATAATCAGTATATAAAACAAATTTTTCTATAAAGGGTGGATTTTGATAAAAATTTTCGTGAAACTCACTTTGGAGTATCTTATAATCAGTATTAGAGTATACTCAAAAGGATAAAGAAGTATAACATTATGCAGTATATTGAGAGTAGGAGTACATACTCCTAGGAGTATGAGACCATTTATATATATATATATATATATATATATATATATATATATATATATATACCCGAGCTGTCGGGGGGTCGGGTAATTTCCATAAATTACCTCGGATGCCACCAACGACCAAGCTTGCTCCCGCCCGAGCCACCAGGAGGTCGTTACCCTGGGTTGGCTAATCAGAACTTGGAAGGCTACGCATTAGGCGATTCGAGCTCGGGCTCGGTGGGACCGAGAATGCCACGTATTCGATCGATTCCGAGCTCGAGCTCGGGTGAGATGTCCAAGCTCGGTCTGGCCATCGGCCGACCTTACGCTGGTCTCGGTCGGTGGGAATAACCACCCGAGCGTAACTTCCGATTGGCTGCTTCGTTTCCGTGGGGCGTGGCGGAAAGATAGGATCCACCGGTTGCCACGTTTGGGCGAGGTCCAAGCGTGCGCAAATTAAGTCGTGGAGTTCGATCCTTTGTAAGCTATAAAGGGTCCCCATCGTAAGAGGACACACAAAGATACGACACAGATTGCATCGATTGTAAGACAAGAGTCATACACTCGGACACTTTGCAAGAATATACAAGAGCTGGAGTAGGGCTATTATCTCTTCCCTGAGAGGCCCGAACCGAGGGTAAATCTTGTGTCCACGCTCGTTGAGATCTGGTGATCCGTTCCTTGAGTAATCCCTCACGCGAGAAGGGGTCGCAGTTGGTCCCTCCACCAACAAGTAAGCTCGGCGGGGGCCTGTTCCCCAATCGTCGACAGCTGGCGCCGTCCGTGGGGACCGACTTTCCTTTCGTGAGGAATCGAAGAATGTCGAGAATCCCGTGAACCACCGGGCCTCGCCCGAGATCGGGGAAGAGGACAAGCGATTCTTCGACAATGGGGCGGCGGCGTCGCCGTATTAAGAATCAAGACGGTTAGGAGCTTTTCCTGAAGCGGCTGCTGCCGGAGCGATTCTTTCGCTCGGCTCGGCGCCCTCTCGGACGGCGAGTATGGCGAGCTCTACGATGGTCTGGACATCCCGACCTTTACGAGCTCGACCAGGGGACCGCTTCACGGGGAGACACCGTGATGTCCCCTCGCGATCCGTCAATCCGTAACGTCTTCGTTGCGGAGGAGGATGGAAATGTCGAGCAAATCCCGGTGAAGCGCGTCTTCACCGCTCTGGCGGCCAAAGAGCACTGCGAGCATCCACTGAATCGGGCCGACCAGCTTACGCGGCAAGTCCGAGGTGGCCTGGCCCGATAAGACCAGGCGAAGCTTCGTGAGAATTTCCGCAGCGTCGGGACTCGAGCCCGTCGCGGCAACGAGCGAGCTCGTCACCCCGCGTTCCCAGCGAGGAACGCCTTCAAGCCCTGGCCACGGTGGTGCGCAACCTCGAGAGAGTTTCCTGGCGGTCGACCTAGAAGCCATGGGCGTGGCCGTGGCCGGCGACCTCGAGAAATCGCCCGCAGACATAAGGCGGCGGAGGCCTCCCGGAAAGGGACGCCAGAGCAATTCACAGGACGCCGCCGCCGGGCGTCAGCGCCGCCACCAAGCGACTCACGCCGCACTCAGAGTGGTGGCGCGAGCCGGCAAGGCTCGGAGGGCACCGGAGCAATTCAGGGCTCTCTCGGGACCGGCGGAATCTGAGCCACGAGGCGAGCAGGCCGAACATTCCTCATCGGGCCACTCCCCATCCTACAAAGCGTAAGGAGATATTCTCGCTTCGGGCCCACTAACCTCGGGCTCGGTGGTGGGGATCGCCCGACCGCGCGCTCATGGTGATCGCCCGGCAGTCCGTGTTCGGGTGCAGGCGTTCGCGACGTCGGCTGCGACGTGTGACCTGGCCGACAAGGTTTAAGCCGGGTCACATCGAGAGATTCGATGGGACTCGAGAACCCGACGAGTTTCTCTCGATCTACACCACGGCCATTTTAGGCTGCCGGGGTGATGAAAGGGTGATGGCCAACTTTACGCCTGATCCTGGGCGGGCGGCTCGGGCGTGGCTATTCAACCGAAGGAGAACTCGATCCGGTCCTGGGCCCGGTGGCGGCACTCTCGAGCCAACTTCCGGAGGCGCTCGTCGCCGGGAAGGAGCGCGACCTTGGCGTCGTCTGAGGCGGAGGGCGAACCTGCGCCGATTCGTCAGCGCTTCATGCAAGTGCGCCAATTCCATCCCGAGCATCTCGGATGAGGCGGTCGTCGGGCTTTCAAGTTCGGAGTCCGAGGCGTGCGCTTTACTCAGGACCTCGAAATCCACCGGACATCACAGCCAACGAGCATTCCGCATGGCTGACCGTTACGCCAACGCGGACGAGGCCGCCCAATGGAAGAAGTCGCTGACGAGGAAAGCTGCCCCTCGGCCGGGCTCGAAGGCGTCAAGCGAAGAGCGTAAGCTCGATCGAGAAAAAAATCAAAAAGAAGAAAAAATCCTCCGTCTCCGGCATGGTGGCAGCCATCGAAAGACAACGGCCGACCTCGCAGTCGTATAGGGGGGGAGCCCCGAAAGGAAAGGGTCGACCGGTTCAGCGGAACAACGAGCAGAACCGGGACGACCAAGAACGCGGCGACCAACGCGGGCGGGCTAGTGCCTATTTCTGCCCGCTCCACCAGGCGCATGGGCATGACCTTCGGAATTGCGAGCGTGGGCCTCCCGCTGGAAGCGATTCTACAATGGTATGGGTCCCATGCCCACGCTCCCCGAGATGGAAGGAGACGTCAAGGGCAAGAAGCCCGCCGAGGAGCAAGACACCGACATGGAGTACCAAGAGCCGAGAAACCACATCGCCGTGATATTCGGGGGCTCCGCCGCCTATGGGTCGCGTCGGGAGTTAAAGGAGGCCGCGCGAGGTACTCCGTGTCACTCAGGGGAAGCCTCCTGTTCAGCAGCTCAAGTGGTCCGAGCTGCCGATCACCTTCTCCAAGGACGACTGCCCTCTGGGGATGACGAAACCCCAAAGGCTTCCGATGGTCGTTAGCCCAACGATCCGCAACACCGCAGATGAGTCGGGTCCTTATGGATTGCGGGAGCTCCTGGACCTGATATCTGCCAGGGTCTTGGGCGAGATCACGAGATCCTCGCTCCAAGATCAAAAGCCTGGTGGTCCCGTTCTACGGGATAGTGCGAGCGTCGGTCGAGGCCCTCGGCCAGATCGTCTGCGATAACGTTCGGCAATCCGAGCAACTTCGAGCGAGCTGATCACGTTCGAAGTGGTTGATTTTGAGTCGGCCATTACAGCGATCCTGGGCCGACCAGACTCGCCAAATTCATGGCCGCCACTCACCACGGGTATCAATGCTTGAAGGTCCCGGCCCGGCGGCGTGATCACGGTCAAGGAAGCCCGAAAGCAGCCCTAAAGCTGCGGCGAGAGGCGTTAGACATGGTCGGTCAATCGCCCCAGGCCCGAGCAGAGGCCGAGGAGTTCCCGGCCCAAGGCTAGCCTCCAAGCCGAGGAGAAACCAAGGCCATCCCGTTGTGCGGCGCGAGAACTGCATAAGGTCGTACACGTGGGGGCCTCCCTAGATCCTAAATAGGAACTCGAGCTCGTGACCTTCCTCAGGAGAAGCGCGGACACGTTCGCTGGGAACCGTCAGGCATGCCCGAGTCCCAAGGAGGTCGTCGAGCACAAAGCTAGCGATTCGGCTCGACAAAAGCCTGTGCGGCAAAGCTCGAGCGCTTCTCCCGGAGAAGCAAGCCATCATCGAGAGGAACTGGACAAGCTCCTCAAAGCCGGTTTCATTCGGAGGTCGACCATTCCGATTGGTTGGCCAACTTGATTATCGTGATGAAAAAAGGGGCAAGTGGCGCATGTGTGTCGATCACACGGGGCTGAATGCCGCATGCCCGAAAGACAATTTCCCGCTACCGGATAGACCCGGTTGGTCGACGCAGCGGCCGGCTCCGAGGCGATGAGCTTTACGGATGCCTACTCAGGCTATCACCAGATCGGCATATCGCCCGACGGCGAGGAGAAAACTTCCTTCATCACGCCGTTTGGCACATTCGCTACACGACCATGTCCTTCGGTCTAAGGAACGCCGGAAGCGACCTTCCAGCGCCTCATGCGTAAAACCTTCTCGAACCAAATACGTGAACACGGAAGTATATGTAGGCGACATAGTCGTCAAGAGCAAGATGGCCTCGGACCATGTATCCGATCTAGAGGAGACTTTTCATAACCTCAATAAGCATCGAATAAAGTTGAACCCTGAAAAATGTGTGTTCTGGTCAAAGGCGCAAGGTGCTCGGATACATGATCGGCCCGCGGATCGGGGCCAACCAGAGAAGATAGAAGCCATCGAGAACATGCGACCACCGACTTGCACTCGGGAGGTCCGATCCTGGCGGGAGAATGGCGGCCTTAAGTCGTTTCATCTCGCGGCTCGGGGAACGTGGCCTACCTTTCTTCAAGGCGCTCCGGAAGCACGATGGTTTCACTTGGACGGATGAAGCAGACCGCTCTTTCAAAGAGCTTAAGCTATATTTGTCAAGACCCCCGATCTTGACCACGCCAAGAATGGGAGAGGTTCTCTTGCTCTACCTGGCCGCCACACCCCAGGCGGTAAGCGCCGTCATAACGGTAGAACGGGACGGGGTGCAGCGCCCGATCTACTACGTCAGCGAAGTCTTGCACGGACCAAAGGAGCGTTACCCCGAGGTCCAGAAACTCCTCTATGCGCTCCTCGTGGCCTCGAAGAAATTAAGACACTACTTCCAGGCACACAAAATCCAAGTTCCGACCAACTTCCCGCTAAGAGAAATTCTCGGGAATCAGGACGCAAGCGGACGGATCGCGAAATGGGCCATGGAGCTCGCCGAATTCGAGATCGAATTCTCGGCCAGAACCGCGATCAAATCTCAGGTCCTAGCGGACTTCCTAGCCGAATGGACAAACCCCGCCCCGCCCGAACCCGAACCCAACCAGGCCGAGCACGGTCGCTGGGTCATGCACTTCGACGGATCCCGAGCTTACGATTGCTCGGGGCTGGAGTGGTCCTCGAATCCTCGGGGAGCGGATCGATCGCCCTCCAAGCGCATTTCGGCGCAACAAACAACGCAGCAGAATCTGAAGGTCCGCTGGCCAGGGCCGGGCATGCAAAGCGCTCGGAGTCCAATGACTAATCGCGAAGGCGACTCGCGGTGGTCGTCAACCAGGTTAACAAGGAGTATCAGTGCTCCGATGACTCAATGGCGCTTTACCTGGCTGAAGTAAGGAAGATGGAAAAGTACTTCAGAAACTTCGAAGTACTATACATCCCCAGGAAGGACAATGCCCTGGCCGACCATCTATCGAAGGTCGGTTCCGCCCAGTTTCCCGCTCGTGGTGCTCATCGAGCACCTCTATAAGCCCTCCATACCCCGGGAGGAGGCAACCGAGATGGGTGGTACCGTCTCCTTCCTCGGCGAGGATCTGAGTTGGATGACGCCATTCATCCAATACTTCGTGCACGGGACACCTTTGCCAGGAGGAAGCCGAGAAATCCCGGCTAGTGAGGCTCCTCGACCTATAAAATGGTCGAGGGCCTCTTATACCGCAAAGGCGCGCTTGGCGTCCTCTCCAAGTGCATCACCCAAGAGGAAGGCAAATATCTCCTCAAGGATATCCATGACGGAATGTGTGGAGCTCACTCGTCCTTTAGGACCTTGGTGAGCAAAGCCTTCCGGTTGGAGTTACTATTGGCCCGGCGGCCTTGGCCGACGACGCTCAATAGTAACCTCCTGCCGATCTTGCCGTTCCATGCTCGGAAGGTCCATCACCGGCATCTGGCGCTCTGAGACCATGCCGCTAACCTGGCCATTCTCGGTTTGGGGCATCGACATACTCGGTCCATTTCCCAGGAAGGAGGGTTGTAAATACTGTTAAATGCAATCGACACCTTCACTAAATGGATCGAGGCCGAGCCTATATCAACCATCTCGGCACAGCGGCTAAAAGGTTCTTCCGCAATAATGTAGTAACCCGCTTTGGCGTTAAGTCGCCTCATTACCGACAACGGCACTCGATTCTAAGCGAGGTGTTTCAGGCTTATTGCGAGGAGGTCGGGACCAAGATATGCTTCGCATCCGTGGCCCACCCACAGAGCAATGGGGCGGCCGAGCGCGCGAACGGGCAGATCGTCCAAGGAATCAAGAAGAGAGTCTTCAAGAGCCTCGATCGGCATGGTCAGGCCTGGGTGGACGAACTACCCCCCGTCCTCTGGTCAGTCCGCACCACGACGAGCCGAGCTACGGGGGAGACCCCCTTTCAGCTCGTTTATGGCGCGGAAGCCGTCCTACCCGTCGAGGTTGTCCTAGGATCCCCAAGGGTGAACCTGGCCGATAGCATCGACGCAGAAGGCGAGCGCCTTCTCGACCTCGACCTCGCGGAGGCGTCTGTGAACGGAGTTCTCATTGCGATCCGCGGTCTACACGCAAGCTCTTCGCGAGCACGCCGCTTCATCAGTGCGACCAAGGACCTTGCACGTCGGCGATCTCGTTCTGCGACGGGTCCAAGACTGTCAAAAGCCAACAAGCTAACGCCAAGATGGGAAGGTCCTTACACGGTCGTCTCAACAGCACGCCCGGGGGCTGTCCGCCTCGCAATGGAAGATGGTCGAGAACTAGCTAGTACTTGGAACATCGACCAACTGCGTAAGTTCCATGTCTAACCACACCCGCTTTACCTTTTTTAATAAACTTTGTCACCTTACCCTCCCATTCTTTCTCTCTCTCTTTCCCCTTTACCTCCGCGAAATTCTACGATTAGGCTCGACCCAGACAAAAGCGTCAGGGGCAGGTCGGTCGTTGGGGCAAAACACCGTACGACAAGAACTCGACCTCGAGGGCTTCCTTCCTCATAAGACGACCATCTTTTTTCGCGGTAGACCTCCGCCGCAAGTAAAGATTCGCACAGGACACCCTTCGAGCGGTTCGAGCTCAAGTCGGCCGGTGGCGGCATCAACGCACCGTACCCTAAGAGCCACACGGTCTCGCAGAACTCTACTCCGCCAACGAGGTCGTGCTCGCGATCGCCCACGACCTCCGTTGGCGGCGGGGCTATAGGGGTACCATGTGGCCACGACCTCGTCCAGCTCTCGCGAGATAGCTACTCCCTCGTGCGATTATTTGCTAAGTCACGTAAGGCCGAACTCCGCCGAGTAAGAAACCACGGCCTGAAACAAATCGTTGTCATCTCGTACGAAACAACCAAAAACGTTTAGAGATAGATAAACGCTCTTTCTATGTTCAACTGGACGTTTTTCCCTCAAGTTTTTTTACAGGAAAAGACAGGAAAAAGAAAATTACAGGAGCCCTAAGACGCTTCGCCCCGCAAAGCGGCGAGCTCGTCCCTGCACCGAGTCAAGCTCGGACTCAAGGTCGAGCACCGCCGGCGAGCTTCCGACCTTCGCTTGCCGCTTGTCGGTCGCTGGACTCCTCCGTTCTTTGGTCGATTGTCCTTTCGGCGCTTCGGGCGGCGTCGCGCAAGGTCGCCACCGTGGCTTCAAGGCTCGACCTTGCCTGCTCGCTCCGGTCGAGGCGCTCTTGGAGCTCGTGCACGGACTCCTCCACCTTCCGCCGGATCTCGGCCTCAGAAGATGTCAGCTCGGCAACCCGACGCTCGAGCTCCGCAATCTTGGCGTCCTGCTCGGCTTGGTGCTTCGCGACAACTTCTGGCGGCACGGTGGCGGCATGAAAGTCCTTCATGGTGGACTCCGGCCTGCAGCGGCAAGGTATTTCAGGTCGTGATCGAATTTTTTTGATAAAAACGCATGAGTCGTGAGTACTTACCCAATAAAGCCGAGCCTCCGGCCCTGTTTGGAACATCTTGGCGGGGTCCTCTGTCTCGTCCTATTCCCCACTGGGCGGGCAAGGGATCTCCGCCTCGATCCCTTCTCCTTGATCGGAGGCGGGGCTTGAGCCGAGCTCCTCATCCCTCGAGGGCGAAGGAGCTTTGCCCTGGGGGCGACCTCCGCCTCTGGAGAGGGCGGCTTCAAGAGCAAGGATCACCTCCCGCTCTTCTTCCTCCCGGCGAAGTTGCGCCGGGGCTCCACCCCTTCGGCGTCTACGGCCATGGGAGCAACTGGGACAGGTCGGCATCCGACCCTTGGTGCTGCAGCGTCCCGGCCAGCGGGATCAGCCCAGGGCACCGAAGTCGGCGGTGGGAGGTCGGTCCCTGATCGAGCGACCTCGGTGCCCGGCAGATCCCCTTCATCTTGAAGCTGCCCCGGCTCACCTACGGTGGCCGGGCTCATCTCCCCGACCAGCGGGGTAGCCGGCTCTTCCTCGTTGGACGAGCTCCCGCCAGGAATGGGGTCCCCACGGCGTCGGCGTGGCCGGGACCGGCGTGGCGTCACGAGCACGGGGAGACCTCGGCGATCTCTGGAGAGTCGCGGTGATGATGTCGGCCGGAAGAATCCTCGCGGGAGTTTCGTGGCTTTGCTCATCACCATCGAGACTCCATGACTATGATGTGGGGATGCCCTCCTTCGCGGCTCGGGCATCGGCGTATGATCTTCCTCCGTGTCTCCTCTTCGGGAGACACGACCTCTGAGTCCCGGAGCTCGCGGCGATGGGCTCCCCACCTCGACATCGTCGCCACGGCAGTGAGGCCCGGGCCTCGCGGCCTCGGCTCCCGCCGGCCTCGTCGCCCACGACGGCCTCGGCGGCCGGGCAAGCTCCTCTCTAGCACAAGGTCAAGAATACCGTCGACCATCGGCAAAATCCCATAACTCCGCACCAACCGCCACACCCACTATAGGCGATGTGGGGTTAGTATGGTGCCGAGGAGAAAGAGACAAACAAGAGGGGAGCAGGAGGCGGCCTTGCTCGGCGTCACTTCGTGAGCTCGGCGCGGGCCGAGGAGAGGCGGCCATGTCCTCGCGCGCCTTGTCGGCCCTGGCGGCCAGAAGGTCGGCCTCCCCAAGCCGACCTCGAGAGGCGATCGGCGTTAGGCGCGGTTGGCGTGGCAGGCGACCTGCGGGACCTCGGGACCAAGGGGCGGGGTCGGCTCGTCCTTCTCCTCCTCGCGGTCCCTGGGAGCCGAGCTCGAGCTCACCCGCGAAGCTCCGCTGAAGGGCCGATCTGCCCTCCAGCTCGACCTTCCTGGACTGGGCCGGCGCATGGCTGCGGCCTCCTTCTTCGCCGCGACAATTTGGCGCAAAGCGAGCCATCGGCTTGGGATTGTCTCGGGTGTACTCATCCATCCACAATCTTAGTTCACTCACCTCTGCCGGTCCGCATACTCCGAGTCTTTGGCGGGGTGGCGATCGTCCGGCCGGACGCTGCGTGTGCGCTGGCGAGGGCAGCGTGGCCGACGGAGATCGAGCGCGGCGCTTGCGACCCGCCTGTCCCTTGGTCTTTCGACCCCCGTCCGCCAATCGATCCCAGGACACACGGCGACCGAGGCAACCTTCTCTGTTGAAAAGAGAAAAACTCAAATGAGGTCGGAAGGCCCCAGTAGCTTGTCAGGACGAAAGCTTGGAAGAAGTCCGAATCGAGACTTACCGCCTCGGTCGGTTAAGGGCGTTGTTCGGGATCTGGCGGCCCTCGATGATTTCCTTGCCTTTAGGGTGCCGAACATCTCGGACACCCTCACATCCACCTGATCCTCTGGCGGAGCTGCATACCAGCCAAGGGAGAGGTCGTGAGAAGGGGCATCCTCTGCTCGGAAAAGAAGATTGAGGGCGACGACATACCTGAGCGTGACTCCCGGGTGATGTCCTGCCACCCCTCGACCTTGAAGAAGGGATGCTCCCTCCTCCTAAGGGGCGATATCCGGTTCCTGACGTAGTCCCGGGTAACGTCCCGGCCGGTCAGCCCCAGGCACGTGAGCTCGTTGATCGTCATGAGGATCTTCTCCTCCTCGGGCTCCACGGGCGGTCGGGGCGTCTCGACGGCGCGACCTCTGGCGCCGGAGTAGGAAAGCGTGCCGCCCTCTGCTTTCCTCAAGTAGAACCAAGAGTCGGCCCAACCCGACACCGAGTCCTTGAGCGTGAAGCTCGGGTACTCGTATGGTCGGGTAGGTCGCAGGCGGAAGTAGAGGCAGCCGGCCTGCGAAGGCGTGCCGGTGCGAGAAAGGGTGTAGAAGTGGAAGAAGAGACTGGGAGTGGGCTCGACGCCCACGAACCCTTCGCAGAGATGGGTGAAGATGGCCATGATGAGAATGGAGTTGGGGTGGAGGTGAGCGATCTCGCACTCGCAGGAGGCGAGTACGGCCTCGTCGAACTCACTTTCGGGCGTACGGAGCCCGTTCATGGCGTAGAGCTCGGTGGAGACGATCTCCACCTCCTCCGTCTGTGGGCTCTCCTCGGCGCCAGGGACTCTCCATGTGCCGGCATCAACGTACCTCGCCTCTTTGGAGGATCTCCGACCCTCGCTGTCGAGCTTCTTTGGCCGAACCTCGCCATGAGGGTGGAAAAGATGATCGAGAAGAAGGATGGCGCCAAGCGGAGGAATATGAGACGCAGCGATCGCCAAAAGCGGCCAAGTGAGTCTAAGGGTTTTCTCTTGAGTGTTTAAAAGCTCCTCCGAGGAAATGGGAAAGCAAAGGGACTTCCCGCCGTTATGGTCGAGGAAGCCCTAGGCACTGAGAGGGCGATTGAGGCGTCGCCATTCCGAAAGCGACACGTGGGCACGCCAAATCGAAACCGTCACCCGAAAAAGACGGTTCCCAGAAGGACAATTCAGGCTTCCAGGAGAAGGAACCGCCGAGAGGGGCCCACTTAGTAGCTCGAAACGCGACGAAATGGGGAACAAGCTCGTTCGGAGGAGGTTAATAGCTCGTTGGTCGCGGCGATTGTCCGCCGCGAGAACCGACATGCTCAGTAGAAGCAGTAGGCCCAAGGGGAAGGCCTTCCTTAGACCTTTTCCCACTTGAACCTCGGGGGCTAGCTGTCGGGGGGTCGGGTAATTTCCATAAATTACCTCGGATGCCACCAACGACCAAGCTCGCTCCCGCCCGAGCCACCAGGAGGTCGTTACCCTGGGTTGGCTAATCAGAACTTGGAAGGCTACGCATTCCGGCCAGTTCCGAGCTCGGGCTCGGGTGGGACCGAGAATGCCACGTATTCCAGTCGATTCCGAGCTCGAGCTCGGGTGAGATGTCCAAGCTCGGTGCCGGCCATCGGCCGACCTTACGCGGTCTCGGGGTCGGTGGGAATAACCACCCGAGCGTAACTTCCGTTGGCCCGTTACGTTTCCCGTGGGAGCGTGGCGGAAAGATAGGATCCACCAGTTGCCACGTTTGGACGAGGTCCAAACGTGCGGGTAGTGGGGTCGTGGAGTTCGATCCTTTGTAAGCTATAAAAGGGTCCCCATCGTAAGGGGGACACACAGCATACGACACACAGACAGACTGATTGTAAGACAAGAGTCATACACTCAGACACTTTGCAAGAATATACAAGAGCTGGAGTAGGGCTATTATCTCTTCCCTGAGAGGCCCGAACCAGGGTAAACTGCTGTGTCCACGCTCGTTGAGATCTGGTGATCCGTTCCTTGAGTAATCCCTCACGCGAGAAGGGGTCGCAGTTGGTCCCTCCACCAACAAGTAAGCTCGGCGGGGGCCTGTTCCCCAATCGTCGACACTAGTTAATGCCCGTGCGTTGCTACGAAAAACAAAATTGATAACGAAAAATAAAGATTAAAAAATAAAAAAATTATTTCACAAAATCAAACATCTATCTTTAACGCTTCGTTTCTTGCGTAGGGCAATTAAGCAGAGCAATTAAGCGGCAATTAATGACATGGGAAGGACGGATCATTGCCATCAAGTGCCACTAATTACTGTGTTTGTTTCATTTCAAAATAACTGGAAGCGGGAAACGGTAGAATGAACCGCTGCCACCAACTCGTGCTTTAGAATAGTAGATATATATATATATATATATATATATATATATATATATATATATATATATATATATATATATATATGACATTATTAGCATGTCTCAGACAGAGTGACAAACCATAAGTAGAGAAATGGAGCAGAGGCCTCGGAACAGTGCAGAGCCCATCAGTGATCAACCGACCTACACGCCACGAACAGTGGACACGGCCAGAGAAAGGCCGCCGAGCAGAACCAAAAATAACTCGAAGGTCGCTGCCGGGCTGACGGCGCCGACATAGACTGTAGTGACAGCTGACGAGGCGACAACATCCCCACGACAGCTGAAAGGTTGCCGGCACGGCCGGGCGCGTCTTCGGCATCTGCACCGTCTGCCTAGCTTGGCCCCGACGGCGATCGGACCACCGGCGTTGGCGCCTATAAGCTTTTTTTTAGATCAAGAGGGCAAAGAATGCCCCAGTTTCTATATTAGAAACTCACAGTCCAGATACATTCTCAGAGCAACTAACATAGAAGTCAAAAACCATGGCTACTTCATAGCCTACACCATCACACAACTCATACTCTTAGCAGTAAAGGTACAGATAGCTTATAAACATCAAAACTAGATGTTTGGAGTCTCCATTCTCAGCAGAAAACCATAATATCATCAAATATTCTCAGCAGCGGAAAGCTTGACCATGAAAGTCGACATCTCAGCTAGCTCTTCCATCATCTTCTCAAGGGCCTTTATCTACGAGATCACTCCATGGCTCAGTCGCAGAGGGGAACGAAGCCTGGAATCCAAACTGTCGCAGAACCTCTTCACCTTGTTCATCATTTCTTCCTTTAACAATGGATCCCAATTCTTTAAAGAAACAAACACCCGCCTCCATATTATTTTCACGCTGGACCACTTCTGAAAATTGAAAATCATATCATTCCTAGTAATCCATAAATTCCAAAGAACAGCAGCGCAAATGGTATTTAAGGCAGCATTTTTTTTGTTACTTAACCAAAACCGAGCAATGGACTCAAAATTATTGCCAATCTTCCTATCAAAAAAGTCTCCAACTAATTCCCAAATATCTTTAGCCACAACACACTCAAAAAACAGATGATTAATTGACTCAATCTCATTACAAAAACTACACGAAACTCCTTTATCAATACCTCTCTTCAGAAGATTATCTCTAGTCATAATCTTATCATTAGCCAAAAGCCAAAGAAAGAAATGGATTTTTGGAGGAACAACTAAGCCCCACAAAGCCGGGATAAAAACAGGAATCACACCTCTAAAATTGATAATTGCATAAAGAGATTTAACTGAATAAACACCTTTACTCTCGTATTGCCAGACTAAAGAATCATCATCATCCACCAATTTTATACTCTTCACAATTTCCATCAATTCAAACCATCTGATCAACATTTTTTCAGAAAAAGTCCTTCTAAAGGTACACTTACAATTCATGCCATCCCAAATTTCAGCTATAGTATAACCTTTCTCATTTACTAAACTATACAAATCCCAAAATTGAGTCGCTAAGCAAGATGAACCAAACCAGATGTCCTCCCAGAACCTAATCTTTTTCCCGTTACCAACATACCACTTGTAACCAAATTTAGTGGCTTTTAAAGCCCATAAAACCCCTTTCCAGAAAACTGAAGTGTGCACATTATTATCAACAAAAATATTCGGACTACTAGTTTTATACTTGAAAGACACTAACTCCTTCCAGTACCTAGTCTCTTTGTTACAGAATCTTCTAATCCAAGTAGCTAAAAGGCACATATTATGATCTCTGAGATTTGGTAAGCCCAAACCACCATATTTGTTATCCATACAGACTAGATGCCAGTTAGCTAAATGAAGTTTATTATGCCCTTCATAATTGTCCCAAAGACAATTAGCCATGTGAGAGTTAATCAGATCAAGGGCCCACTTAGGAAATTTAAAAAAAGAAAGAAGATAAAGCGGAATACTAGCCAAACATGACTTAACAAGAATTAACCGACCGCTATGAGAAAGTAATCTACCCCTCCAACCAGCAATCCTTTTTAAAATCTTATCCACAAGAGGTTGAAAATCTTCCTTTTTAATTTTGTCATAGTGAAGTGGAATACCTAAATATTTAATAGGGAAAGATCCTATCTTACAATTGAGAACACTAGCATGACTCTCCAGCTCGTTAGAATCACACCCAATTGAAATTAATTCGCTCTTATGGAAGTTAATTCTCATACCCGACATTTGTTCAAAACAGGTCAAAAACCACTTTAAATGTAAAACAATACGCTCATCACTCTTAATGAACAGAAGAGTATCATCCGCATATTGCAAACTGATTATCCCACCAGGACAAAACTCTTCACAAAGACCAGTTACCAAACCCATATTAGAAGCTTTATATAACATCCTAGCGAAAACATCAGCAACCAAATTAAAAAGGATTGGAGATAAAGGGTCTCCCTGCCTTAACCCTTTCCCCGTTTGAAAAAATTTACTTTCAACATTATTGATTTTGACTCCCACAGAGCCGTTCATCAAGATAGAAGAAATCCAATTCCTCCACTTGGACCCAAAACCTCTCTTAGCTAGAATATCTAACAAGAAACTCCAGTTCACTCTGTCATATGCTTTTTCATAATCAAGTTTCAGCACTAGCCCTTTACCTTTTTCCTGATGAATTTTATGAATTATCTCATGTGCAGTGACAACACTTTCCAGAATATATCTGTTTTTAATAAAGGCAGTCTGATTTTGTAGAATAATCCTGTTACTCAATATACTAATTCTGTTTGTCAAAACTTTTGTAATGATTTTATAACTACAATTCAGGAGACTAATAGGTCTAAACTGCTTAATATTTTTAGCATTGTTCTCTTTAGGAATCAACGAGATCATAGCAAAGTTAAGCCTAAAAACATCCAGCTCGCCTCTCTCCAAGTCCTTAAACAATTCTAGTAAATCATTCTTGATAATGTCCCAAAATTTCTGATAAAACATGAAGGATAAGCCATCAGGACCTGGTGCTCCATCCGAGTAAGAGTCAAAAACAGCTTTTTTTAACCTCCTCCTCCGAAAAAGGAGCTTCTAACAACGCATTCTCATTATCAGAAATCATATCCTCATTTCTAAAAAAATTATCACCTAAATTAATATTAGGTTTGTCTTCAAAACCAAATAAGGTTTTATAGTAGTCGCTAGCTATTTCAAGCATACTGTTAGTATCATGAACAAGACCCTCAGGGCCTTCAAGGACAGAAATAAAATTCTTTCTTCTTCTTTGATTGGCAACCGCGTGGAAATATTTGGTATTCCTATCACCTTCCTTTATATCTCTTTCCCTAGCCCTCTGTCTAGCTTTTGTCTCTTCGATGTTCCAAATCTTCTCTATTTCCTTCCTAACATATAACAATCTGACATTCTCTTCCACCGAGAGAGATCTAGACTCTGAAAGGATGTCCAACTTATCGAAATCTTCTAAAAGTAATCTCTTCCTTTTCTTAGTAGTAGAGTCCACATTACGACTCCAGCCTCTAGTAACTTTCCGAACATTTCTAATTTTAGCTTGCCATTTATCCACCGCACTACCACCTCTAACCTGAATATTCCAAGCTTTAGATATAACACTACTAAAGTCTTCATGAAGTAGCCACCATTTCTCAAATTTATAGCTATTTTTTTTATGGTCCAGTCTTTTTCCAGAATCCCATAATATAGGAGTGTGATCACTTCCAACCTGAGGAAGAGAAGAGACTAAAGCCAAAGGAAACTTCTCCTCAAAAGAGGTACTACAAAAGACTCTGTCAATAACCGACATAATAGGATTACTTTGGTTATTCGACCAAGTATAATGTCTACCGGTTAAATGTAACTCCATCAGACCCCATATATCAATCCATTCATTAAACTTATCACACCACTTGTGATCTACTCTGTTATTATTTTTGTCACATTGTGATCTAGTTAAATTAAAGTCTCCACCCAACAAAATAGGGGTAAGATCATCACCAATGAGGATTTTCATGCAATTCAGAAATAAAAGCTTGTTTTCCTTCTTCATAAGGAGCTCCATACACTGTAACTAGTCTCCAGATAAACTCATCCTCCTTGACCTTAATCAGGCATTGAACACAATATTCTTTAATATCGACGCGGAAGCTCATTAGTGAAAACCTACATGTATTGCCGTATCGACGCGGAAGCTCACGGAGCTGAGGGTTTGGGCGTGTGTATGTATGAGTGTGTGTTTGTAATTCGATTATTGTCCTTATTTAATGAAATATTTAAGCTTTTGACTAATTTTTCGTAATCACAATAAACCGACCGATAATAGATAAAGAACACACATGACATAGGGAGTTAAAACTCTCTTCTCATTATTAGATTGATTATCTTGTATAATGGGGTGTTATATTTATAGTAAAAACCTACTAGAGGTAGATTTGGATTCACCCACATAAATTTAGAGTCCAATCATACCTAAACAATCAGGATAAGAGTCTAATTATATCTCAACACTCCCCCTTAACGAGAATACCATGTGATGCATATGCCTCATCAAAAACTCCTTTCAAAAACCAAATGGGTAAAAAAGAATGAAGAAAATAATACATTGCACCCATATATTGTGTTACATATTTTGCCGCATTAAAAATCTTAATGTGAGACAACTTTAGGAAAGCTCATTAAGGGGGAAAAAAGTGCAATTTTTAACATTTTAGATTATATAAGTATCTTCAGGATCATACTACGGGTTATGATTTAGGAATTTACTCTGCATATCTCTAAGTCGTCTTATTCCAATGCCACGAACACATGTTTAGAAACTAGACGTGACAAAGATTTTATAAATAAATCTGCCAAATTTTCACATAATTAAGTTTGCATAATCTTTACCTCACCATTTTTCTGGAGTTCAATAGGATTGAAAAATTTAGGGGCGATATACTTTGTGATATTGCTCTTAACATAATCTATGTGCATCTGCGCAACACAAGCAATATTATTTTTGTAGATAATTGTGGGGGTATTGACGATGTTAATGCCATATGACTTCTCGATATGGCTAATCATGCGTCTCAGCCAAACACATTCATATAAGGTTTTATATAATGCTATTATTTCTGAATGGTTGGTAGATGTAGCTACCAAAGTTTGCATAAAAAACTGTCAAGAAATGTTGTACTACTGTAGGGAAACACAAACTCAGTATGAGATTTGGCACTATAAGAATTAGACAGATAGATGTTATCCATATATTTCACCATAGTCAAGTCTTGGTTCTTTTAGTAAAATAAGCAAAGATCTTATGTACCTTCGAAGTATTTGAGTAAAGTCTTGATATCAACCCAATATCTTCTTGTTGAAGCTGCACTGTGCCTTGCTAGCAATTTTATTATGAATACAATATTAAACCTAGTGTAATTTGTAACATACATAAGTGAACGTCGGATGTTAGTAGGAACCCGTTCGGCGTTCGGCATGCAGAAATTGGCATTTCATTGGGTGCAAGTTCCAGCCCAAAGCATAGATCCTATGGTGATGGATTAGCCTTGTTTTTGACATTTTTGTACGACTTAAAATTAATACTGATCGGAAGGGCTGAATGAATTAATACAAATTAATAATATTATTTCTTTATTATCTATTCATGTAAAATATTTTCTCCCTGAAGACACAAGTGCACGACAGAGAAAAAGAAAATATAAAAAGAGGTGCATGTGGAACTCACCAGACAAAGCACACAAGACAGACAGAATATGCAGGAAATGAAAAGGATGTTCATCACACACTTGGGCGGGCCGGGCAGTGCTCCGCTAGCATTTCGGATTCATTCCGTGAGTGGGATTCTGTCAAAATCATCAGTCTCACTGTCGTCAGTTTGAGTAGAATCAACGAGAGTTAGACCATCTCCAACCGTGTCCCTTCCCCTCTTCCTTTCCCGTTGTGAAGGGATTCCCATTCACTTCAGCGCTTCAACGGATTCCCTTCAACATTCTCTTCGTGAAGGGATTCTCTCTCCCATTCCCTCTAGTAAGGGATTCTCTCTCCTTTCCCTATACAATTCCTTTCAAATGGAATCTGTTGGAGATGAGGGCAAATAAAGGGAATGGAAATGAGGAAGGGAACAGGGAAGGGAATGAAATGAAGAGAATATGGTTGGAGATGGTCTTAAACGGGTGATTCAAGAGAACTCCACTCGTCGGTTTGATCCCAAACAACGGAGGAGCAGCGTCTGCCCAATTGGGGCTTGGCTCCCCTGCATCCACCGAAGAATCCACATGAAAAATTACGAGTTTTTCCCATGGATTATAAACGCAAATGCGAACGAGCCGAGCCGTGCTTGGACCTAGTCACAGGCGGACAAGGATCAGAGCAAAGAAGCAGTAATCGACACACACGCACACTCACACTATAGACCTGGGCGATGCGTCGGACTTTTCACGGGCGGTCCAAGACCCGGCCGGCACGGCACGGCCTGAGTGGATTCGGGCCAGGCCGGCATAGCCCGAACTATAGGGCCGGCTCGGGCCTAGGAATGGGACTCGTCGGGCGGCTCGGCTCGACCCGACTACATGGGCCGGGTTCGGGCCGGCTCGGCCCAGAAGTTATTTTTGTACTGCTGCATACTACTGATTTGTACTAATTTTTGTGCTGTTCATACTACTTATTTTTCATTCTCCTCAAATACCCACTGTCATTTTTACTGTCTATTGATGCTCATAGTACTAACATTTACCTTGCTTATTTACTATAAAAAGCCAGGTTCAGACGCTTGTAGCTGGTTGTGGAGCCGGGTCCAGTCCGGTCCGGTTTGACTCCGGCCTGCCATGCTTTCGAATCGGATCGGGCCCTATAAAACCTCTCCCGTGCTGGCCCGACCCAGCCCGTTCGTCTTTCTGTACCGGTCCAGCCCAACAGCCAGCTCTAACTGTGACACACACACACACACACAGAGAGAGAGAGAGAGAGAGAGAGAGAGAGAGAGAGAGAGAGAGAGAGAGAGAGCGAGCGGAGGGGCAAAGGGGAAAGGAAGGCGTTAGCTTGGAATGTGCAATGGTGCAGCGATGTTTTTTTTTTGACAAAATTGTGCAGCGATGCTGCTCCTGTGTAATGGTGGGGGAAGTTATACGACACGGTGCAAGATGCCTGGAAAGGGTCCGCCCAAAAGGCGTATCAGGTTTCGTAGGCAACTTTAAGATATTATTTATTATAAAAATTAATTTTAGTTCTACTTTAGATTTAGATGATGTAGATGGGTATAGGGGTGAAAATGGTACGGGTTAATCCCGACCGATCCGGTACCGAATCCGTTAAAAACCGTATCCGGGAAAAAAATTCCGTATCCGGCCGGATTCGGATACGGTACCGGATACTTGCTACGGATCTGATAGCGGATCTGATGAGCGGGATATCCGACCGAATAGCTGCGGTATATGGTAACCGGATATTATCCGACCGGATATCCGAATCAACAAAACAAGGGTACTCCGTACTCAAGTCAAGACTCAAGAGTCAAGGGCTTCCCATTCGATTCCCGCAAGCCTCAGTCTTTGCCTCCCCATTTGATTCCCCAACCCGAAAACTAACCCTAGTGCTTGAGCCTCCGCCGCATGAATTCAGTGTGTTGGCCTGTTGGGTGAGCGGGACTTAGTTGTTCAAGTTATGTATGAATTTGATACCTTGTTATACTTGTGTTGTGTGAGTTGTCAAATTTATGTAATATATATGAATTTATTGCTTGTCAAATGTTTCAACAAGTATGTATCCGTTTGTATTATCCATTTCCGAACCGAATCCGGTATGTATCCGCTCCGACATTACCATATCCGAAACTCCGAAATATCCATATTCGTATCCGTATTCGGTCTTACCGTATCCGATACCGAATCCAGAAAAAAAATATGGGTTAGGATACGGGAACAGCAATATCCGACCATATCCGATCCGTTTTCACCCCTAGATGGGTATATATTTTTAGTTTTATTTCTCCGGGTGCGGGGGATTCTGTTGAAGGTGTTGAATTCTGCGCACGAAAGATGACTGGAAAGTGAGTTGGATTACTATACTAGAGAGCTCTGAAGGTGCTTCAAGTTGTGATCTTCTTTTTCAAGGTGCTTCAACTTACGGAAATACATTCCATTCCGTTTCATTACATCTAAGGGAACTTATTAACGCATCAGAAGTAAAATCAAAGTTATATATCTAGGTTAATGAGCACGGCGCACGCAGCGCGCATGAATGAAAAATGAACCGTTTTTTTGGAGTGAAAATAGATTTATTTTATTAAAAAAATTAACCGAGATAAAAAATGGATTAAACATAATTACGAATTTTTAAGGGGCTTTCACGGGAGGGTGACACATGACATAGCTAGTTGAGCTCCAAAGCTCCCAACTATAATATATAGGATAGGATATTTAGGCTTGTTGTCTTCTGCTAGGGTTCCTCTTTACACATCACACATACTTCTGCTACTCTGCATGCACAAAAACTCGCGGACTGGATACACGCTTTGAACAGCGGATCCAAGCATGGTAGGTCATTTTCTACGATTAAGTAAGGAGCCGTGCTTCTATGCTTTTCCTTCTAATATAATTTGCACAAATCTTGAAGCAAGTGAAGGCATAAGTAATCACCATCTACCCTTCATTCATGCTTTAATAGTTGTGCAACTTTTAAAAAGAAGAGCATAGAAGCACCTCTCGTAAGTAATCCATCAAAAATTATTTTATAGTGTATATTATTTTACCTAAAAATTACTATAATATCTTTAATTATTATATCTAAGCATTATATTTAACGTATATAAAAAATATCAAATAAATCTAAATATTTATTAGTGGTATCAAGAGAACATGACACTAATTTAATTGAAATATAAAATACATCATATATTTATGGACAAGATTATTAAAAAATATATTTAGGCGAGTTGAGTATCCAATCTTAACGTCCCCTGTATATACCAACACAGGAAGGAAAAAAATAGCGCGTTGACAAGTTTCGGTGGAGGAGGAAGAGACCGGAAACATAACGATCGGGGTTTTGTGAGCTAAGAGTGATTACGAAAGATTCTCTGCTCTCTTTGTGTTAGTCATTTCAGCCGACCGAGATTGGTGGGCGCCGCCCATTTCTCGGTCAAATGAATTATCGTGGTTATTCCTTTTCTTTGACCTTAAAAAAAATTGTTTTTTCTTTGACCCAAAGAGGCCCTAAAAACATCAAGGATCGTTTTTTTTTTGAAAAAAAAATTGCTCTCGTGAAAGTTATGCCCATGCTGTACTGCGACACGGCCCCAATGCATATATATCCAATATTAGCCTCGTTTCGTTGATCTCATCGTCTAGAATATAATGGTATCGATAGACCACGGATCACACTTTCGGCCTGATAAATATAAACATTTCAAGCTCTTCGGTTACAAATTAAAATTACTGTTTTGTAATAATGAGAAATTCAGGGTTTATTTGCATAATAGCGAATAGAGATACCTAGAAATAATGTGCGGTCGCCTGATTGTGCATGGTGAGGAACAGTCTTCCTCGCTTCTTAGCGTGTTTCCATTTGACACAATCAAATTTTCACTGATATTTCATACTATTAATTGTTAAAGCTTTGAACCGAATTCAAAGAATTTCAATTGGAGGAACTTTCAGCTTAAATTCATAGACCTACGGTCGGATGTACTCCAAACTGGGAAATATGGGAACTTTTAACTACATGTCAAAAACATTCAAGTTTCAACTGAACTCAAAACTTGTGATTGGGGAAACTTTCCACAGGACGTCAAAAAATTGAAATGGAGAAACTTTCGAACGGGAAAGTTAGGAACTTTATTGGACATTAATAGCATGTCCCAAACCTGCACGTATAGTTAGTTTGATACGACAAATGTAGCGGGGATTTGCAGCAGTACACTAGTAGTAGTACAATAGTTTTGTGTCAATGTTTAAGATTTAAGGGTTCTGAATCGAGTTTATGAATATGATTTTAGTTGTCTTTGTTAAGGAAAAGAGATATTGAAGAGAGTAAAAAATAGAATTGCTTCTTTATTTGATCACATAATACAAACTAATCAACTATTACACAAGTTTCACTCCACACCTTTTTTGAATCTTTGCGGGAGTCATATTTATAGCGTCGAAGAGATGACAGTTGTCATCTTTAGAAATGTGTCTTCCTGCCAAAAGGTGTCTTTTTGACAAAAAAAAGGTCTCTTTGTCTGAAAAGGTGCCTCTTCACTGAAGAAGCATCTTGGTCTAAAAAGATGACTCTGTCTGTACCTGTCAGAAGAAGTATCTTCCGCACGGTATCCTTGCACAGAGATAACTTCCTTCCCGACCTCTTCTAGGTCGGGGTGAAGGCTATTCTTATATCCAACCTGAATGAGATCGGGATAATGTATTGTCACCGACCAGTGTATGTATAACTGGTCGGTGATAATCCCACGTGTGTATATTTTGACTCTAATTGGAAATCTTAACCAATTATTAGGCTTTGGGTTGAGTCTTTATTTATGGGCTCTTTTTTATTTATGGGCACGTAGGCATATGCTTTATATTTTAAGGACATATTAATCGTCGTCATCTAGCCCCCAAGGCTCGAATAAATATGTATATTTATTTGAGACTTTTAAATTTTCAAGACAGATTATGAGGTCTCATGCTAATCATGTCACCATTTCAGTTCCCGATAGAAATCTTTTGAGATTTCCTTGGTAACCAAACCGACAGGAGAACTGTGCTAATGGATAGTATGAATAAAGGGGGGAGGTTTCCCTTCAATGCTTCACGCCTTCATACTTCTTTCAGCTTGAAAACTCTTGTCTTTTCTGCTTTCTTTCTTCTTGGCTCTTAAGGCTTTTCATCTTCCGTGTTTTCTTTTTTCGCATTTGAAAAGTTTGATCAAGAACGGTGAAGGGCCATGTGGAGGTTTATCCATGTTTGTGATGAGTATTTGACTTTATTTGAGCAAGGTGTGCTCAGGTTTGAGTTTGATTTGAATTGGAATTCAAAAGGAAGTAATTTGAGTTATGTCAGCTTCATGCATACGATCGAGATAATATCGTTGTTTGAGTATGTGTGATGATTATTGCATATTATTGTTGGACATTGCTATGTGATGGGTTTTCCTTCTCTTTGATGTTTCTAGGACGACGGTGCTAGGTCATGGTGAGGTGGAGGATGACCGGGACTAGGCGAGATGCGTCGGAGGTCCAAACGGTCAAAGATCACTGCAAGATGATAGGAGACGGAATCCGGGCAAGTCGAGAAGACAAGGAAAGACGATAATACTAGCTAGATGCCTCAAGGATCGATGAGGGTCATTGGATCGCAGTCTAGTTGATAGGTTAGCGGGTCTAGGTAGTATGTTTTGAAAATCATGCAATAAAACCCATTATGTGTGTAGGGTTTTGGGTTGCCCTTGCATGGCTGTGTGAGTGGGTTAATCCTAGCCCTTGGTGGAGTGCTCTAGGGTTGAGGGACTCATCCAAGGGTGGTAGGTAGCCTAAGAGTAGTATAAAAAGAGAGGGAGGGGTGCCCACCCTCACTTGAAGGTTTGAGTTGCTCCTTTAAGCTTTCCCACATGAAGTGAAGCTTTGTAAACCTTCCATCCAGAAAATACAAATATTTTCTTTACTATTCTTGTGAATTTAAATTGCGCATTTACATTATGTCTTTACATTACGCAATTTAAATTCAGCATTTACTTTCCCTCATTTAAATTCTCGCAATTTACTTTCTCGTAATTTGTATTTGCCTCCTCTCCTTCAAAATGCTATTGATCAAGGATGTCTTAAGGCTGCTCATTTGATTCTACATCTTTCTTGCACCCTAGGATAGGCTAGAGATCAAGTTTATATCAATATTGCAAATCTGTCTTGAACTTGTTCTTCGCGCAACAGTCAGTCTTCGATTTTTAGAAAAATTCCTTTTGAGTGATTCTTATTGGAGAAGGTGTGTGACTCATATATCCAAGGGTTCAAATCTCGTTTTGGGTTAAATCTCGGAGGTGGCCGAAATCCGAAATCTCGGTGAGATTCGGAAATTTCGGACAAAATACGGATGAAATACAAAAACCAAATTTCAAATCCATTTTTTTTTCAACCGAAAAATCCGAGATCTCAGTCGAAATCACCGAGATCTCGGTCCACATTGAACCGATCAAAAAATGGTCCAAAACACGTCAAAAAATTTTGAAATGTTTTTTGGATGGTCCTGACACATCACTAATGTTCCCATAAAAATTTCAGATGATGATCATGTATGAGGAATTTTTAAAAAATCTAATAGTGGTCAAGTCGTGATAAAAGCCTTGTGTAAAGTTTGTTTTTGATTTTTCAAATGTAGCAAATGAAGTTTTTGGAAATCTAATAGTGGTAATTTCAAGTTTTTGGAATGGCAGACAGTGGATCAATCTTTAGGACTGTTCAAAAATTCAAATAGTGCTACTAAAGACAGACTAACAAATTTTACCCGAATGAAAAATAGTTCAAACTGCTTTAGAAAATTTTGAAAATTTTTGTGAATGGTCCTAACACATCCATAATATTTCCATTAATTTTCAGATGATGATCAATCTTGAGAAATTTTAAAAAATTTGAACAGTCCTAACCGACAAATTGAACCTACAAAAAAATGGTCAAAAACATGTTAAAATTTTTTAAAAATTTTTGTGGATGATCTTGACTTTAAACCCAATCAAATCCAATGCACAAAAATTAAAATTCAGCAAAAAAAACACCAAATTTTGGCCGAAATCACCGAGATTCCGGCTGAAATCGCTGAGAAATCCAAAATTTAAATTTTTTTGAATTTATTTTACTCGGCCGGGATTTTAAATCTAGGAGGGGTCCGAAATCTTGGCTGAGATTTCGGATTTCAGACCAAAATTTGAATCGTTGCATATATCCATCTATGAAAAAATTTTGGAGTCCACTGGTTGCACCGTTTGGGTGCTATGAGATGAAAATCGAGCCCCAAACTTTGTAATTGAAGTTCTTGACTATCTGTAATTCTTGATTTTTCCTAATTTTTCTACAAGGCCTTTTGAGGTGGTTTTTGGTGGGGTGTTTGATGACTCATTTTCTCACAGGGAGAAAACTTCCCAAAAATTTTAGAGTAACAGAAACCACTAACTACCTGCTCCAAGTGAGGACAATTCCTGAAAAATCTGCTTCCGCTTTTCTAAAAGAGACTTTGGTGATTTGGCTTGATCTCTTTTAGAAAAGAAGTATTTGAATTGATTTCTTTTTATTTGGACACTTAACAACCAGGATTGTGATTGAAAAATCCCTCACATGTTTCATGGCTCTCATCCATGCAAACTAGGGGGTACACATAGTTGTTTAGTTGTTTAGGTTTTTGCGGGTTGGTAAATTTGAGGAGTACCGGTCTAAAGAAAAATCTTCGTGTCCCTTGGATTTTCCTTGCGGGATTGTTTAGAGTACTTTGAGTGGGGGAAAATTTTATTTGGGATCATTCACCTCCCCCTCTGATTGCCATATCGATTCTTCAAACAGAGGTGAAAAGTCTTAAGAACTAAAAGAAAGTTTGAAGCTTTTCATCTTTCAAATTCTTTTACTCTTACTCATTTTCTCTATTCGCAATGGAGATGTCTATTTTTACCGAGAGCAAGATTCAAGAACTCGATAATCAGGGATTGATCCTGCCACGCAAGATGGTGCACTGGTATCCTAACAGATAAGATGCAAAATCCGTCACTTAGGAGGGGCAAATTGTGCTCCTCTGCATTCCCTAAGTTAGGTTTTCTTCTCCCTGAGAGCGAATTCATTGCAGATGTACTTGATCACTATGAGATCAAATTGCATCATCTTCCTCCAAACTCAATTCTGATTTTTGAGTATTTTTTTCATCTCTGCGAGGCTTTCCTTGGTATTCTTCCTCCTGTTTATCTTTTTTGTTTCTTCTACTAATATACTAGAAATAATAAAACCTTAAAGGTTTTTGGGAGTGTTTATTTTAACTTCCAAGCCGGTGTCCTATATCTGTCGGGACCCGAATTTGCAAATCCGGACCCTCTGTGTATTCAGCACTAGTCCAGGAATCAAGCTAGTGCACACAGTCTCAACGTTGGTAAATATCACAATCATACTCAACGTAATATAAAAGTACTTTATTGAAAGGACTTATAGCTGGTTACTCGACCTTATGGTCAAGTTACAAAATACGCCTCGCAGGGCAAAACTTATTCAAATAGAATCTTGCAGCGGAATATAAAGAAAGCAGCGTGGCGCCAACCAATATGCCACGAGCAAGTAATTTGGACTCGCCCCTAGTTAGTCGGTTCCTCCTGGATCTCCTCCTCCAAAGCTGGCGTGGATTCCTCTTCAACTGATGTTGTTTTGTGGCAAGGGTGAGTACTTGGTACTCAGCAAGTCATGCACAGAATGCAAACTAATATATTACATGCATGGCTTGGTACAAGGAATAGCTCATGGTTCATTCGCAGTAAACAGCATTTAACATGTATCGTAAATAGATTCGAAAGCAGAAAAGACATGTATATAATACCAATAACTTTTCCAAGAGTTTAAATAAACATCCTCCCCATTCCTAGTCCACATTTACATCTCTGTTATCCATTAACCCAAAACCTTTTTCCAAGTCCAAGTTATTTTTATGAAAGTCTAACCCTTGACTGTAATTTCCGAGCGATGTCCAATACCGCGGACACGGCTATTCGAATAGATTTACACTCTGCAGAGGTTATGCACTTTACCCACAAGATACAGTCAAACACCACAAAGGCGAGTGTCCGTAACAAAGCCTTTCGGAAACCGCTAACTACACAAGTGAACCTCCCCGGTTTTTGCCTTACACCATCCCTTCCCTTAGCAAAGGCGAAGTACGGGACCGACATACCGTTGGACGGGTACCAAGCCTCAGCACTGGTACGCTCCCCTTTCAAGCTACACAAAGGGTGTAGTTGACACCCCGAGGTACCACAAGCAAGTTATTAGTAACTTAGTCAACTAGGTCCGTCCCATTACGGACATGTGGTTGCACGATTGACTCGATTCAAAGGCTTGCAAGGTTAAGTCCTTAAGGCGACCAGGGCAAGACTACCCAAAGAACCAAATCATCCTTCCCAATGCCATACCCGCCCACCTGATCATTACTTGCCACATGCCCCGGTCCAAATTCATTTGTCAAACCCCAGTTGATTACCATGCACCACGTGCCATCAACATCATCAACAACACATGACACTTTTTCCAAAACAAGTTCCATATCTCGTTAAGTCCACATTAGCATTTGATTATCCAAAATCATGTCACGTGTACGCGGCAGGTCTAAGCATTGAACTACAACGGTCTAACTACCCATGTTGGCAAATTAATAATGTCCAACTATGTAATCCACAACTAGGGTGACAAGGGGTCATGGCATACAATTATTTAACCAAGGTGTCATAAGGCAATTTGGCATTTATCTAATTCCCCAAAAGTAATTAAAGCATCTATTACTTCAACTAGCATGCAATAGTTTAAATCAAACTAATTTCAAAAATGGGTTCAACATGGTCAAAGCATAACTTGCCTTCAAAAAGTACTTGTTCTTGGTCTTGAGCTGGCTCCTGGGTCAATAATTCTCCTTCGAATCCTTCCGGCACTTCAACGTCTACTCGTAAATCGTGCAAATAGCAATACACGAATAAACAATAGGCAAAAAGTGTTCAAACATCCAAATAAAATCCATAAACAGAGAGAACATAATTTTATGAATTTTTAGAAACTGGAATCGTCAAATTCGGAGTTAAAATGCAAAAGTTATAGCATTTTGAAGTTTAAATAATCAATTAAATAATATTACAGAGGAAAACTTTAGTCCAAAAATTAAATAAAATTCATAATTAGGTAGATCTCAATTTTATACAAATTTAGAAATTTGAATCACTCAAATCGGAGTTGAAACGCAGAAGTTATAAGCATTTGAAGTTTTGAAATTCGAATCAAATATTAAACCAATTATTAAATCATTTTATTTTTCGAAAAATCAATTATTGCGTCAGCAGTGACACGCGTCAGCCTCTGATTGGCTGGCTGACGTCAGCCGGTCCATGGGCTCAGCTCACGGTTCGGCTTGGTCCACCGTGGACTCGGTCCACGGCTCCATGTGTCGGCCCAGCGGTGGGTCCCCTCGGGTGGCGTCACTTCTTGATGTCGTGAGGCTCAACCGCAGTCTTGGCAGGTGGGACCCGCGGTGACGTCATTGTTGGCGTCGGCGCCGCAGCTGGACGGCCGGCCCGACATCTTGAGCGCCATGGCGTCGGCGTGGCGTCATGGTGCGATGTGGTCGGGCGGCCGACACGCGGGCCCAGCGTGTCGGCGTCCTGCCTGCCAGCGTGGGCGGCGCCGTGGCGTGGCGGTCAGCCTCCCGCACACGTGGCTAGATCTCGGCCGTTGATTTGAAAATCAACAGCCCAGATTGGATCTGGACTCTCGCGTTTGGGGTGAACGCATTTGATCCGGACCGTTGGATCTAGATCCAACGGTCGAGATTGGATCTGGGATTTTGGACGTGATCTCACCGTGGGATGACGTGGCGTGATCTGGGACGTTGGATCTGGATCGGACGGCTGAGGGAGCTCGAAGTCCGGCGATGGCGAGCGGCGGCGCTGGGTCACCAGCGCAGGGGACGACGACCTAGCCGACGGCGTTTTGGACGCGCTCCGGCGACGTGGGTGGTGCTCATCGACGCGGCTTGCTCTCACGGTTCCGGATCTGGGGTCAACGGCGACGGAGGACGACGGAGACGGCGGCTATCGGCGAAAAACCGCGGCTGCACCTTCTCCTAACTCCGGCGAGCTCTAGCGGCGCAACCATGGCGGCTCAGGCGAGGTGAGTTAGAACTACGGTCTTGCAATGAAGCGGCGGTCCCGATCACGGTGGCGACGCAATAAATAGGGCCTCGGCGTCTGTGAAACGCCGCGTGGCGAGGTCCTCTCCGTTCTTGGCGGCGGAGTCGGCGGCGTCTCGGATTGGGTGGCGTGGCAGCGCGCGGCCGTTGGATCGAGATCCAGCGGTGCGTGGGGTTTGGGTTCGGGTCGGACTCGGGCGGTGGTGGCTTGGTCGGGCTCAGTCGGCGGCGTGGCTCAATCGTGGCCGTTGGATCTTGATCCAACGGTCACACGCATAGGGTTCGGCAAAGTGGGTTCGGCTCAACCACGGGCTCGGGTCGGGTTAGGTCGAACTCGAACTCGAGTCCGACTTCGAGCTTCGATCGGAGGAACAGTAACCGACCCGGTTCGATTTTCCAGCGATTTAATATTTAAAATAATTCCCAATAATTTATTTAATTCAAGAAAAACAGCAAAATACTCAGAAAAATTCCAGAAAAATTCTGGAAAATATTTTAGGGCATTTGGGACTCAAATAAAATATTTCCAACAAAACTTTATTTGAAAATTTAATTTCTTTAATTATTTCAATATGGAATAAATTCAAATTAAATCCAAATAAATTCCAGAAAATTCCAAGAATTCACAAATGTGCAAAATAATATTTAATTTCATGAAAAGCAAAAAAATTGGGGTGTTACAATATCTGTCGATTCCGACTAAGGATACTTGGAAGGATTATCAGCTGGAGTGGTTTTACTCAGAGTTACAAGGAGGTAGCCGCCTCTAGTTCACCGGGAAGGTTAACCCGACCTGGACGAGGTCAGAAGCTAAGAACGAAAGGGATTCCCTGGAGCTAACTAGCGAGGAGAAGAAAATCATGAAGGTCATTTCCATGCTGGTGGCATGGGGTCTTTCGAGGAAGAAAATCGTTTATGTTTTTTTGTTCCATAAGCTGAGTCCCCTGAAAAATGGTTCAAACTTGCCTAGAGGATCGAGGGCGATCAAGATCCATCAAAGGATGAGCCTAGAGGTCGGGTTCTAAATCCCGATCTTCATTTTCTTTTCTCCTTTATTGAAAGAGATTTTTCACTAATTCTTCATATTTTAGTCTTGACTGCCAAAAAAGTTCATTCCAAAGTTGCGCTTATTTTGCGCGTTTCTTCAGACGGGTTCAATCAGGCTGCTTTGAATAAGCAGTCGTCCAGTCTAATCGGGCAAAGTGATGAGTTCATCAATGAATGTATCGAAGTAAGTACCGAGTAATGCATCGAAGTAAGTACCGAGTAATTGTTTCATATCTAACGATTGAGTTTGCATTATTTTTTAGATGCATGGTCGGAAATAATGTGCCAACCAGTCTGAGGTCTCTACCGTAGCTCCTCCGATGAAGAAGAGGACTGTGGGTAGAATTGCCTTAAAGGTGGTGGATCCAATCTTCCTCGCATGGACTGGTACTGAAAGGAGCATGTTCTAAGCGTACTGCTGACCAGTCTTAGGTTCAAGAGAAGAGGGCTGAGACTAGAGATGGCAACGGGGACCCGAAACCCGATGGGTATTTACTCTATTAGGGGCCGGGTATGAACCGTTTTTCATACCGGTATATTAACGGGCAAAAACTATTACCCAGCGGGTAAAACGGGTACGGGTCCGTACTACTGTTGCTACCCGCGGGTCCCTGTTACATATGGGTGGCTAATATGGAATATGTCATGTATATATAGGTGTGAACAAGAGTGAAAAAATTGCTAGCTGTTGTTGTCTAACTAGACAGTAGATCAACGAAATGTTTTTTTGGGGCCGGGGATCTCTACGGCCCATTTGTCAAGCATTTGGTGTTAACCAATGGGCTGGTGCTGCTAAATCTGTTAGCTACCTTTGTTCTACATGATCACATACCGTCAAGGCGTCAATTAATACAATAGCTAGGTGACATAAACGAAAGCATGCACAACTTGTTTTAGTACAGTCAATATGATAGCATACGATCTTACCGGGCCCAACATATTATATATTGTATACAATCATATTATGTAACCCTTCGAAATATGAGTACTATATGCAAACAAAATAGAACTTTTGTCATGAAACCTGAGTCCTGACTTTCGGGTGTGGGTTACCGGGTCCCGATTACACTTGCGAATGCGAATGCAGTCTTGGTAAATTTTGTACCCGTATGCGGGTATGGGTATTATAGCGGGTGGATTTTGCTACCACGGGTACGGGTACGGGGTGGTGATACCCGCCGGGTATATACCCGTTGCCATCCCTAGCTGAGACTTCTGTAGGAACACAGAGGAGGGCCTCCTTGCAGGTACGTAATAAGAGAAGTGTTGACACCAAAAATGTGATGGAGGGTTGATTGCAGTCAACACATGCAATCGGCTAGAGAATAATATGTAATTGAATCGGCTATTAGGTCGATGTAATCGTTCAACAATAATCTAGTCTAATCAGCTATTCAGCCAATTTCAACAAAGAGCAACTGATAGATCTAATCAACCTGATTAAGTTGATTAGATGGGATAAAGGATGTTTTTCCTGAAGAAGGCGATGCGCGATAAAATCGAATAAAAAGCGAACCTAAGTTTGTGTAAGTCGACGAAATCAATAATCAGCGATGCACAACTTTATTGATTGAGTGAATTATAGAGGAAAGATTACAATGTTAAAAACTACTACTAGTCTACGAAAAGTAAAGTAAAAGTAGAACAAATTTGGTTGATTGATTGACTGATGTCCTCCGAGGTTGCCCATTGTCTTCTTTTATAGCATTAGGTCAGATCATGTCCTTCACGGTCTCTTCTCGAGCCATCCGTATCGACTTCATCTATCTTCACGATATTTTCCTTTAAGATCAACATCGGTTACAATCCAACAAATATGTATCGGCTTACGACTCTCAAATCCGATATACATTCCTTAATAAACTAATCATACCAAATCGGCTACATACTAAATTCTGGTGTCAACATATGTCCCCCATTTTGTGGAAGACAACATTATCTTTAAAAAAATCTTCTTTACCAACGTTATGTCATCGGCTTGGCATATATTTTTGTAAGCAACTGCCACTTTTATGACGCCATAAATTTCTCATAACCGTATCTTTTCCACTAACCGTTCGTATTTCGCCAAAATATCTTCCTTCCTTTTCACCTTCTGTTACCTGGCTATAAATAAGAGCCCCATTCACCGATCATTTTCACGCTTCCAAGCTCTCTTCTACTTTGCAATCGGCTTCAAGCATTCTTCTTCCAACATTGGTCAGCTTTCTTCCTCGTCGGCTCAAATTTGATGGATCCCAGCCAGGTACTTGTCCTTGAACCCGATAGGGATTATCAGTATTGCTTAAGCACAATCTGTAGTTTAGAGCCGATAGTTGTCATAAACGAAGAAATCCCTATTCTTTCCCTGTTAGCTCCTGAGTACAATATAGATGGTTGGAGTAAAAGTTTCTGGTCCTAGCCAACAACACTCAAAGGGTGGAAGGATTGGTATATTAGAGTCGCTGCTGAGAAAATGCCTATGTGGGAGCAAATTGAAATTGCTGAGACTATACCACTTCTCCAGCCGGCCGTCAAGCCAACGAGTCGATGATAGCCACAGTGTGCTACTTCTGGTCGGACACTTTTAATGCGTTTTTGCTAAGACTAGGTCCCATCAACCCAACCCTATTGGATGTGTTCATGCTATGCTGCCTCAAGCCTGATGGAGCGCAACTATCGGCCTTTAGTGCCAAACCAGAATACAAACTGAGTTTCACCAAAGGAGAAGGATGGAGTCGGTACTTGAGTGAGAACAAAGGGACAGGGTTAGTATTAGACAAGGAGCATATTGCATTCCTTGATATGTGGCTTGATCGATTTTTGTTCTGTGGAGCTTCTTTGGGGCCGACACAAGTTCACTAATCCTTAGCAGAATAGCTAGTGAAAGGCCGTCGGCTGGCACTGGGAAAAATTTTCCTTAGGGCTTTTTATCAGATGATGCACATTATTAGAAGCCGATTATTCACAGCAAAAAAGCAATATTTAGTTGGCAATATGGGTGGCCCTTTATGGTTTCTTCAAAGCTGGTTGTACTGCACCTTTAACTGACAGTTTAACATTGATAGCACCACAATCACCAGCTTTCCCAATGAAGAATTGCCAGAAGACCAAGACCCCCAATTCAGGTGTAGCCGAACCTTTGGAGAAAAGTATTGTCGACGATTGGGGAGCGGGCCCCCGCCGAGCTTACTTAGTTGAACGAAGGATCAACTCGGTCCCCTTCTTGCGTGAAGGGCTGCTTCTGAAGGAGGCCTGGTTTCACCGGATCTCACACACCAAAGGATGACACGGGGATTTATCCTGGTTCGGGCCTCTCACCGGGGAGATAATAACCCTACTCCAGTGTGATGTGTATCGTCTTCTTGTTCAGGAAAAAAAGTTTTTTCTTTACCTCACTGTCTAGGGGGTATTTATAAGTTACAAATGCACCATGTCGGTTACGGCCCACTCTGTCCGCGTCTGACCGTGTCCAACGTGGTCGCAACCGAATCCTACTTCTACGCCACGCCCGCGTCCTGGGCGCAATGGCCCTTCGGGGTGGCATAATTATCGCCCTGACCGTTAGTTATAACCCCTGACCACGCAGCCAGAGCTCGGGGTCGGGCCGAGCAAATTCGACACCAACCCGAGCTAGTTCGCCCGAGCAATGTGCTCGGGCACTGGCCGAGCAACGAGCTCACGCCGAATAGGCAAGGATCTCGCACCAAGGGAGCTCGTACCGTACGGGCAAGCCGGATAGCGGTGCTCGACAGTGGTCATCCTCAGGAACGACCTCCGAGGTGCACAGGTCCGAACGAGCTCGGTCGTCGTGGCATTATGGCAATTGTGGGAATTATCCAATCCCCAACAAGTATCATTGTGCGATAGTGAAGAATACACAAAGCTGAATCCTGTCGAAGTGAAGAGATTTATTTGTTTCTTCTTCCAGCTGAGCAAGATAGGTTTTTCATTAAGTGATTTCTTCTGCTACAAAGAATCCGACAGTTTTCCTCATCCGTCATTCATACATTTGGCATCGGATAGCACTGACATGACAGATGAGACAATTGAGCTATACAAGCCTTTTATTTCTCCAAGTGTACTGTCAGTCGGTCTTCATAGCAAGAATCGGACTTACCACCCTTTGTATGAATTCTATCATCCTTCTGTGTACGCTCGTCGGCTTGGCTTCGGGCAGGTGATTCCAAGCCTTACTTTAATCAGTCGGCTTAGACCAAGAGAAAGAATCTGTAAAGCTTCTACTAGTACCATAGTTTTGATTATAGCTAACGACCTCCAACTCCAAAGTCTCCCTCAATTTTTTCTCCACAGCTGATGTTCTCTGGACTTCACCTCCTACTGGTCTAAAATTTTAGCAAAAATTTATCCTGGAGCGCTAACATTGTCGGCGCTCATAGCCAACTTTTGCCCTGGGCTGGTTGACTCCTCAGAAACTTTTAATTCTGATACCAACACTTAGAGCTCCAATAGCAATGCTAGTTCTTGCGGTTACACTAACATAACCCTAGTTGACATTACGGGTGAGGTACTTATCTGACATAGACTCACACTAACATCCATAATCTTTTTGAACTAGAACTGATCGACTACTTTTCCCTCTTTCAAACCAAAGCATCCGGTAAGAGGCCCATCAACAACCCCTCAAAAGTCAGTCAGTCGAGCAAGAAACCATGCCCGTCAGCTAGAATAGCACTGTCCGGGTATATTTCTGGCTCTGTGGGCATCCAAGCCCTATCTCTCTCCAACTTGGAGAAAAAACAACAAAGTGAGTTCACATTTTATTGACTAGTTTCACAATTTTTTTCTTTCGCACTATAATTAGTCATAGCTGATTCTATTTTCAGAACCAAAACGAGGTCGGCCATATAAGAAGACTATCAAAAGAAGCACTAGACCAAGACAATCGGCTCAAGAGGAAACAACCGACTATTTGCCACACACTTCTGCTATGGATAAGGTAACCAATCATACCCTTGTCTTCAAAACCTCATTAGCAAAATGTCAGGGCCCCAATGTGCAAACCCGGACCCTCGGTGTATTCCACACTAGTCCAGGATCACGCTAGTGCACACCGTCTCAACATAAATGAATATCACAATCATGCATAGCAGGATAATAAATAAAGTCTTTATTTAAAATATAACCAATTGAATTAACCATATAGTCAACTTACAAAGATACGCCTCGCAAGGTAAAGTCTCAATTAGATAAACTGCAGCAAAAAAAGTAAAGAAGACTCATGGTGTCCAATCAATGTGCCACAGACAACTAGTTGGGCTCGCTCCCTAGTTCATCGACTCCTCCTAGAACTCCTCCTCCAAAGCTGGCGTGGATTCTTCCTCAGTTAATGTTTGTGTTGTTGCAAGGGGTGAGTACTTAAAGCACCCAACAAATTGTGCACAGAATGCAAGCTATTACTACATGCATAGCTTATTCCAAAGGATAGGTTGTATGGTTGTTTTTGTAGTAAACAGCATTTACAGATATTCATAATAGATTGGAAGGCAGTAAAACAATAGCAACAATAATAACTTTCACAATAAATTCTCAAGTAAAACATTTATCACCCTTAATCAATTCATCATTTGCATACCAAGTGTCCACCATCCCATGTTAATTTTTATGAAAGTCTAGCCCTTGGCTATAATCCCCAAGTAATGTCCATTTCCATGGACACGGCTATTCAAATAGGTTTTACACTCTGCAGAGGTTATACATTTTACCCACAAGATACAATCACTCACCACTCAGGTGATTAACCGTAACAAAGTCTTTCAAAAACTTCTAGCTTCACATGTGAACCTCCCTGCGAACCTCCCTGATATTGCCTTCACTATCACTCCCTTCACACAGAGCCGAAGTATAGAACCGACACCTACCGTTGGATGGGTACCAAGCCTCAACACAGGTACGCTCCCCCGTTCAGCTACACCCCTGTGTAACTATCACCCTGAGGTACCACATGCAAGATATCAGTAACTTACTCAACTAGGTCTGTCCCATTCCAAACATGTGGTTATATGCTATACTTAGTTCAAATTCTTGCAAGATTAAGTCCTTAGATGACCGAGGCAAGACTTCCAACACTCAACAGCACACAGCCCGCACAACCACTCAACATCCATTGCCACACAAGCCCACCATTTCCTTGCCACTTGCCCCCGTCTAAATCATTTTCTCACCCGGTTGATTACCATGCACCACGTGCCATTATATCATCAACAACACATGTCACATTCTCTTAAACATGTTTCATATCTCATTAAGTCAAGATTAATTTTCGACATTCTAAAATTATATCATAACACGATGCATGGCTAAGCAGACTATTTACGGTCTAATTAACCCATGTTGGCAAAATATTTAATGTCCAACCATTATTCCACAAACTAGGATGACAAATGAACTGGGGCATACAAATAAATAAGACAAGATGGCAAAATTCAAATGGGTGTTTAGCTAATCTCTAATTAATTGAAACCATTTTAATTGAAACTAGCATACAATAATTTAAAACAACATAAATTTTAAAAGCGGAATCAACATGGTCAAAGCATAATTTGCCTTGGAAAAGGTCTTGCTCTTGCTCGAAACCTACTTCTTGGGTTAGCACTTCACCCTCGTACTCTTCTGGCACTTCAACGTCTACGCGAAATAGATAAATAAATAAATAAATACCAAAAATAGAGATAAACGCAACACTAAAAATTAAATAAAATTCATCATGAAATAGAGTACAATTTTACAATTTTTTAGGCTCTGGAATCACCTCAATCGGAGTTCGTATGAGCAAGAACAAGCAATTTGATGTTTGAATATGAATTAAAAAGAATAAATCAAATTAAACGAATTATTTTTATACTGAAAAATCGTATTATTGTGTCATTATGATGTCATTGGACATGTGGCAAGCTCTGGCGCTACCACGTCACCCTCGGTCTATGGACTCAGTACACCAGTCGATTCTAGCCCACGGTGGATCTGGTCAACGCGACTCGGTCCCATTG
Source organism: Rhipidocladum racemiflorum (assembly GCA_036346355.1). Classification (NCBI taxonomy): domain Eukaryota; kingdom Viridiplantae; phylum Streptophyta; class Magnoliopsida; order Poales; family Poaceae; genus Rhipidocladum; species Rhipidocladum racemiflorum. Next base: position 6,023,574 of record CM070583.1, read on the forward strand.
ACGTGTGGGCCCCACTGCTGACGTCAGTACCCATGGCATCCCTCGGCTGACATGTGGGGTCCCACAAATGAAGTCATCATGATGTCATCACTGACATCATCGCGCGCAGGGTTCATCAACTGACATGCGGGTCCCACCGCCTGACGTCACTGCTGACGTCAGCGGAGACCACGCCTCAACTGCAATGCCTCGGTCCATGTGCCACCATGTGGCGCAATCTGATTGGTCACCATGCGGTGCAATCTAAACTGCACGTTCAAAATCAACGGCTGAGATCCAATTGGGTTCGCGGCATTTAGAGGTGACGTGGCACGTCCCGGTGCGCGCCACTTAGCAGGATCTGGACCACAAAGCTACGGATCAAACGGCTAAGACTAGATCTGATCAGAAACTACACGAGTTAATCCAAACCACTCAATCTAAATTGGACATCTAAGATTTAACCTATCACATTTGTACGGATTCATCTAAACCACACATTTTTGATCCAACGGCTACAATCTACCCGGAACTTAATATATACAAATCAAACCGAACCGCACATCTAAGATCTGACGGCGGAGATCTAACGCTATTTGGTTCAGCCAGTGGACACGTGGAGACTCATCACGCTATCTACATGGTTCAATCTAGGTCACACATCTAAAGATCCAACGGGCCTAGATTGGTCTGATTTACGGCATTAGATTACATCTATGTGGACTCACCTCGTGCGTTGAATGAAGATTGAACCGCTGTGAAAGCTCGACGGTTGACGGCGAAGCGCAGCGGCGCAGCTCACCGGACCAAAATACGACGACACAGCCGGCGGCGTTTCTGTGGATCTCTGTTGAGGTGAAATACCCCCTCGGAAGAGCCTCGTCGGAGGGATTCCGTATCTGCACTCCAGCACGGCAGTGAAATGTCACAAAATCCGAAGCGGCGGCTACCCGAACTACGGTGAGCAATCGGGCATGAACGGCGGTAGCACGAGCGTTGGGAAGCAAGGCAAATGTGGCGGCTGGGGAAAGGGCATTCGACGCGCGACCCTGGGCTTTAAATACCGGCACGGATGCTGGGTTAGGCGCGGAATTCGCGGCGAGTTCAGTTCGGGCGACGAAGTCCGACGGGGATACGGGTGGGTGATGTGGCACGATCCAGCTTGTCCATCCAGCACTAATCCAATGACCCGGATGAACACGCAACACTGCACGCTCGCAGATGTTGGATCAACATCCAACGGTTAGCGCGGTTAGGTTTAGGCTCCAGCCGGGCTACGCAGGCTGGTTGGGCCGGCGGCGCGGGTTTGGGCTGGGCCTGGCCCAGGTCCAAGTGGTCCGACTCTCTAGGGTTTTTTCGGTTTCCCTGATTTTTTTATTTAAATTAATTCTAATAATTCAAATAATGCGAGAAAAATAGCAAAAATACCAGAAAATTCTGGAAAATATTTTGAGACATTTTGAACTTAAATAAAATATTTTCACCAAAATTTTATATAAAATTTTCCAAAATTTAAATAACTCAATAAATGACTTAATTCAAATTAATTCCAAATAAATACCAGAAAATTCTAAAAATTCAAATAACTCAATAAATTCAATAAAAGAAAAAATTGGGATGTTACAAAAAATAATTTAACTAATCTATTTTTTCATTCTTCAGCGTACATCTTCTCGTCCTCCATTCATCCCATCATCTTACATCGGCTTGCTAGAGGATTCAGGCGACCTTCCTCCTCCAACATCACAGTCGATGCTGTCTGCACCATCGTCAAAGCACCGACAACTTCTACATCCATCACCAAGCCGACTTCCAAACTTGGGAATCTGCTTGGTTTTGATTGTTTTTTTTTTTTTGATATTGAGGAAGAAGACGACCACACTCCGATAGACATAGACAAAATCATTGAAGAAGCAAAAGGAGTATCGGCACAAGTCTTGGCCGCCCTAGGCTCCAAAGATTCCCTACAGAAGCTCTTCAGTCTGCTCCATGGTCCATCAGCTGCTCTCGTGAATAGCTCCCATCCAATTAGAGATCTGATGGACCAAGTGAAGGCCGACCCCCCTAATAACCTATGTGGCTCTTATCGAAGTTTTCTTTTTGGATGACAAGAAATAAGCTATCAATGAAGCAAAGGCCAGGATTGAGCTTCGATCAGCTTAGCGAGAGGACAAGAAACTCTTAGACTAGCACGTGACCGATGCCAAGACAGAGAAGGCCCAATATGATAAGGTTATCCAGGAGATCAAGGGCACCAAGCAAAGCTTGGCCGAACTCGAATCGGCTAAGAAGTCACTGGAGGAGGGGTTGGCCAAGGTTACAGCCCAGCTGGCCAACTTTGAAGAACACTTGAAGAAATTATCCTCATCAGCTAGGACCCAGAAGACCTTCCTTACTGCAGCAATGAACGCGTCCAAGGCCTAATCGGCCAAAGTCGTCGAAGTCCCAGGCACTCAACGAGAAGATGAAGACATCGTCCATGAACCAGAGAAGATCATTGCTAAGTCTCTTGCTGCACTGATGGGGCTTGGAGATAATAATTAGGGATAATCTAATAATTATCAATATCTTATTGGTATATGTGCTAAGAACAAATATACCTTGTAAACTTGAACATGAGCTCTCTTTTTAGGTAGAGAGATCTCCCTACCAATCCCTTGCTTTGCTTGCAAGACCTCCCCTCCAATCACCTTCTCTATCTTATGCCAAGACTCACGACCTTGGTTCTATTTTTCTCGGGTATGGGAAGCAATGTGTACCCACACGGTCACACACTACTACACAAATGCTCATCACAGACGGTTCTAAAACCTTATCACAAACGGTTTTGTAAATTGTCTGTAAACATGTGTCTATCATAGACTGTACGTTCTAGGCTAGAACCATCTTTGATATGCTATTATAGACGGTTCTATCCTAGAACCGTCTGTGATATATATATATATATATATATATATATATATATATATATATATATCCAAGCACCTGTAAGAGCAAATGTTGATGGATGTCAAGGCAAATTCCAATCCATCCACAGTTTGTCATAAAAGTTGTCACTCTGATTTATCCATCCACTCCATCCTCAATTTCGAATGAGAATACCATAGGTAACATATTTTCACTTTGGTATTGTGAAGGAACAAGATTATTTCCATGGTTCTCTATTCCATCAAATATAGAGTTGATTAAGTCATCGGGTACATGATGACTTAATCAACCCTATATTTCATGAAATAGAGAACCATCAAAATAATCTTATTTCTGCACAACACCAGAGTGAAAATAGATGACCTATGGTTTTCTCATTCGAGGATGAAGTGAAAAGATAAATCAGAACATACCAACTCTCAGGTTGAACTGTGGATAAAATTGGATTTTTGCTTTAGAATCTATCAATATTTGCTCACACAGATGCAATGAGGTACTTAGCAAGCAAGAAACTATTAAGTTATTGCATTCAAGATGAGCAGATATTAATGATAAAGTCAGGTGACAATACATTGACAAAATATGATACGACAAGACCACATTATTTCATAGTTCAAGACAAGAAGGCCTTAAGGCTTTTTCATGTTTGCCATCGTATGTGCCATAGCTTGTACAATAGAGGCTTTTCAGTTCTCTCTGAAGTTCCACAACTCCAGTTCAGTGCCCATTTGTTTAACACCAATAACCGATTGATCCGCAGTATCTCTTAATCCCTACAAAAGGGATCATGTGGTATATTATCAGTAACCATATCGAATTAAATACTAGCTTAGCTTTGTCTTTGTTTTGGCTTTATATTACCTCTATAAGCTCAGCTTTGGTTTCTTCCAGCTCTGCATTCGCCCTGTAGTCCTTAGTGATGAGTGTTTCAATCTACTCATCAGCTCTACATTCGAATTAAATACCAGGGGAGGAGGCGAAGTGGTCGCAGGGCAATGACCTGAATAATAGAGGGGTCCAAACTAAAAATATCATTGAGTTGTAAATTTTGCAGCTCCAACACATATGATGCTTACGGAGTCATCTAAATTGAAGTTCTTCCAAAATTTTCAATGTTTTTTTGACAAGAACTTTTCAATGTTTATTGACAATTAGCATTTTAGACTCCACCTAGTATTATGCTTTTGCTTTCCTTATGATGATAGGAGCATATTGGATGCTTTAACTCCTCCCTCTACTATAATTATGCCAACTACCGCAACTTATTCTTTAGTTGGGCCCTTGGAGAGTTTCATCGCTGACTTCTCGCAAACAAAAACTGATGTGGATACACATAATTATTGTATTGGGATAAAGATGTCCAAAGATATTGTTGTAAATACTTTAAAAGAACAACACTGCTCCCAAGAACCTTTGCTTTTCTCTGAAAGTAATAGATCAATTTGCTCTATTGCTAACATGAAAGAAAACTAATTTGTTTGATGAATCGTGGTGAGTATCACTTGCAGGAAAAATTCAGATTTTCCAAAGCTCTATTGAGAATTTGAAATAGATCTTTAGCAAATAATCCCTAATTTCCTCTTCTAGCTTTAGCAAGGCAGCGATGACAAAGCTTTGAATGGTAGTGCTTCATGTGTTCCCTTTCAGTTTTGATTTGTTTCAGTTTAGTTTGTGTTAGGTACATTCACATATTCACTTATGATGAGGATTCCCCCAAATAATCCTTGTAAATATCTCTGGATCTAAGGGGTCTTACTTGGCGGTCTTCAAGTATTGAACCAATCAAGCATTGAAGAACACATATAAAAAGTATTATAAAAAAAATGATTGCATAAACACTAGTTCTGTTTGTTTTTCAGAAACAGACAAAGCTATAATTTATAGTTTCATGATAGTAATCAGCTATTAGTGTCAGTCTTTAAATAAGGTACAACTTACAGAGGGACAAATACAATTGTCAATTTTGGAAACTTGGACAACTAAACTACAATTTTATGAAAGAGTGTCACGTGAAGTTCAGAAGGAGCAACAACTGCTCACTACAAGGATGAATGAATGACATTGATGCATAAAGAGCCTAGTACACAGTCATAAGCTAGCCAGTCTGTCACACGGTATATAAAAATGAATGAACATCAACCGACCGATGCCTTGCTGGCCCGGTCGCGTTCTCCCCCTCCTCTCCATTCACGCCCTCCTCTCCACTCACGCGTCCGCTGTCCATCCCAGTTGCCACCCTCTCTCCATCCTAGTCGCCGCCAACTCCTCTCCCCTCTTCGTCCTTCAAATTAAATACCAGCACTGCATTTGAATTAAATACCATGGGAGGATTAAATACTAGGGGAGGAGGTGAAGCGGTCATAGGGAAACAACACCTTCAATCTACTCAGATTCAAGCCACAGACGTTTTGGGGAGAGGCGAAACGCACTGGGAGGCAAGATCTGTGCAACGAACCTCTATCGGTATGTTTATATAGTGGTCAGCAGATATCATAGACGGTCTTAGTTTAGAACAGTCTGTGCTAGCAGATATCACAAACGGTTTTAATTTAGAACCGTCTGTGAAGTTATCATAGACGATTTTATACTAAAACTATTTGTGATGATGTCACTGACGGTTTCGATATAGAACCATCAATGATGTTTCTCAACATATATGATTTTTCAAAACCGTCTATAATAAGACGTTCAACATAAAAAAAAAAATTTAAGTAGTAACACGATACGCTGGGGCACATTCAGGAACACCGTCCGGGGCAGCCACTTGCCTACTCGTAACTTTCCAATTCAGCGAGTGAAGTACCTGACCAGACCTCACCCGACGGGTCAATTACAGTAAAAGATGCTCCTATGATGTGATATCTTCCAGGGAAGAGACAAAAAAATGTCAGAAGTTGATGTTGACCTTAATTTCCATTATCTTGTGATGATAACTTTGGAACAGCAAGGCTCTAGGCAAAACCAGAACGGTAATAATTTTGGTCTTACTAACCGAGCCCACATGACACCAAGAAATTAAGCACCAAAAACAGACACTGAGACACAGTAGGCTGACTGCAAAATTCGGCATGGACTGATGCACATGACAAACCGAATCATTCTTATCAAATCTCAAAACAGCGTACACAACATCAAATAAGCTAACGAGGCCCCATATATCGATCAACATTATTAGCATGTCCCAAGCATAGTGACACAACACGTGTAGAGAAAGGGCGCATAGGCCACGAACAGTGCAGAGCCCATGGAAGCTTTGGTTTTTGTGATCTTTGTTTTTTTTTTTTTTGGGGGGGTAAGTTCATCCCTATTTGAATGAAATTATAAATCTAACTTTTTATCGACCCCCATTAAATGACATATGTAGCTTTTTGATTCTTTTACGGTCAATAAAGAGGCTGGATTTATAATTTTGTTTGGATAGAGCCAAACTTAAAACAAGAGAGACCAAAAGCCAAAAAATAAAAGCTACAAACTCTCCATGATCGATTCACCTACACACCATAAACAGTGGACATAACCAGAGAAAGGCCGCCGAGCAGAACCAAAAAGGACCCGAAGGCCACCATCGGGCTGACGACACTGGCAGCGACGGCAGTGACCGCTGACGAGGCGGCAACGATCCCCACGGTAGCTGAAAAGTTGCCGGCACGACCGTGTGCGTCTCCGGCGTCTGCAGCGGCTGCCTTGGCCCCGATGGCGATCGGACCACCGGTTTTGACGCATATAGTCTCATCAATGAAAACCTGCACGTATTGATAGTTTGATACGATAAATGTAGTGAGGTTTTGCAGTAGTAGACTAAAAGCCACGTTCGTTTCAGCTTTGCTTTAAAAAAAACGGATTATTTGTCGAAAGGAAGGGTTCTGAACAGCTTCTCTGAGAATCAGAGGCTGCCTTCTACTAACTGAAACCTGATTCTCACAGATTCTTGCTGATTCTTGCTGGCTCGGTCCGGAACCTAGAAGTCGCAGCCTGCTCGACCCGATTCTCCCACAATTAGAAACAGCTTCTTTCATAATCCAGAATCCATAATCCAAAAGCCGAAACGAACTGGATCTAAGTCTTGATTTAGAAAATTTTTGGATTGTCTATTCATAAGTTGTCTGTTTGTTTTTTATAATCCCTTTTTTTTGCGCTATAGTATTTGCATCCGATGGCTACTATATTTTTGCATAGTCACAAAATATAAAATCAAATAAAAAATTTGTAATTTAGACAAAAATAAAGTAAACATAGATGAATCCCTAAAAAATGCAAAAGAAAAAAAAATATAACCTAGATAAAGATAAAGTAGACATAGGAAAACCTTACAAGTACAAAACTAAATGGAACTGAAAATTGCCATAGGGTGGTAATAAAATTATATATTACTTAGCACTGTAATTTTAGATAACCAAGAGATAAGAAAATTTCAGTCGAGAGTTAGCGAACCCGAAAGCGTAAAGTGCAAAACAAGGCTACCTAGCTTACCTGCACGGCGTACGGGGAAGCGAGCGTGGCACGGAGCGCCTCACCGGCGGTCATGCCGAGCTGGTGCGCGAACACGGCGGCGTCGGAGTAATGCGCATCCAGCCCAACCGCACAGTTCTTGCCCAGGAGCTCATCGCCGAGTGGTATGCCAGGGTCGCGCGTGGACATGAGGGCGTTGGCGTAGGGCTCGCCCAGTTCGGCGGCGATGTTCTTGCCCACGAGCACGTCGCCGAAGGGCGTGCCGGGCTCGCGCGCGGACATGGTGGCGTTGGCGTATGGCGCACCCAGCTCGGCGGCGAGGTTCTTCCCCAGGAGCTCGGAGTTGTGTCGTTGACAGCTCCGGCAGGATCGTCCGTGGCGGCCGCGGGGGGGAGCACACCGAGCCCGATGAAGCCCGCGCCGGAGTTGTAGTAGACCACGCCCAGGTCGTCCTTGGCGCGGAGCCCGTCGAAGAGCTCCTTGCCGAGCTCGAGGTGGAACGCGCGGCACATGCCGGGGTTGTGGTAGGCAGGACCTCGCTGGGCCATGTTAGCCATACCGGCCTCATGTACGGGCACGGCGCCCATCGTCGCAGACTTGGCGGCGGCGCCGGAGTCGATCATCTTCCCGGACTGCATCTCGATCCGGCCACGTACTCTTGCAATCTTGCTGTCCCCCTTTGGGTGCTTGGAAATGGAGGAGGCAGTGGCCTTTACTTTGGAGGGAAGGACGCCTTAAAATAGCCAAATCGCGAATGTGCGTGTGACGATACGCGACGTTATCCCGGACGTACGCGTGGCCGGAGCCGTGGATCGGATGGTGCCCATGGGGTGGTCGGTTTAGCTTCTGGAAGAAGTGGCGAGGCCGACGTCGAAACCGCTGGATTCGCGTGTATGCCGTATTGCCGTGTACCAGACGTCCAGAGCCCCGTCAATTTGGCCCTTGGCTCGTAAAGGATTAGAGCAAGTATAAAGTCTATTACAGGCTAATAGTAAATTAAAAGCCAAAGTTATCTCTAGATGTTGTGCAATAACTATCTTTTCTCTCTTGTGCATAAACAGTGGCGTAGTTAGGATTTTAGTTAAGGTTGGTCCATTTTTAAAAAAATTATCTAACAGGACAACATATAAATACATAATGTATCAAAAACACAATACAAATATAATAATAAGGTTTTGCAACCGTTCAGAGAATATTACCATACTACTTCTTCTTCTTGTCGGGCTTATGCCTTCTAATAGCCATGGAAGTCTCGATTATATCATCTTCATCCGCTTTGGAGAACATATCTCGCTCAATGAAAGTGACTAAATAATCATCCAAAAAACTATCACCTATCCTATTTCTCAACTTATTCTTGACAACTTCATTGCATAAAATGCCATTTCAACATTCGCTGTCGCCACTGGTAGAAGAAATACTAATTTGATAAGCAAATACACCAAATCATGAACATTATGTCTCTTTGTTTCAACAAGCTTAACTGGGAGTTCAACTAGACTTGTTAAATCTTTAAAGGTGTCCTCTTTTCTCATGTCATTAATATAGTTGCCAAGTTGCATTTCATGTCGTACAGTGAGCCGGAGCTTACAATAGACCGCGAGGCATTGGTTGGACCGTGGCCCAACTGTGCCAACTGCTGGCTACGCCACTGTGCATAAATGATCTACCTATACTTCCGTGTAAAGCTGGCTACTAAATAAGAGCCAGCTATCTTCTCTCCTTTTTTACCACTCCTCCACATAGACCAAAGCTGATATGTACAAGCTAAAAGTCTGTTGATGTGGTCTTATTGTACATGCCCTTAGCGAGCTAAGCCCGTGGCCAAACCAAAGTACATAAGCACGTGCACGGTATGATTATACTCCGAGTGCAAGGAGCTAGAGTATATTCTAGCTTATCATTTTTGTTGAGATATAACTGGACTCTTGGAATATTTATGGTTGTGGTATTAATATGATTCAAGTTTACTAGTGGTCGGCTGCTAATTAAACCTATTATACCAGCTCATTGCTTTGGTATCGCAACTTGTTTGCTATTAAAAAGAAACTTCAATTTTATTTTTGGGAAGTCCCTAAGTTGTTCATTGTGCTACTTTGAAACCAAATTTGTTTGTTAAACCACTGTTTATTATGTTACGTTAAGCTAACCCTTGGCAAGAATTATAACCAGTGCACCGTGCTTGCAAATCATGCATGCTAACATGTCGTCACTACTACAGAAAACGCTATCAGAGACGGTTCACAAATATCATCAGAGACGGCTTTGTGAACCGTCTCTAACAATGGGTCAGTGATAATAGAGCCACATCACAGACGGTTTCAACAACCGTCTGTGATAATAATATTACGGACGGTTCTTATTCATAACCGTTAGTGATATATTTCTTCCACAGACGGTTTGACAAAAGACCCGTCTGTGATAGTATGGATATCACAGACGGTTTATTGTACGAACCGTGCAGCGATAGTATGAATATCACAGGCGGTTTATTGTTCGAACCGTGCAGCGATAGTATAGATATCGCAGGCGGTTTATTATGCGAACCGCCTGCGTATTTAATATAGATATCACTGCAGGCGGTTTATTATGCGAACGTGCGTATTTAATATAGATATCACAGGCGGTTTATTATGCGAACGTCGCATGTTATATAACCTATCACAGACGGTTCACAAATAACACCGTGCATGATGTATTGTATCACCGACGGTTCACAAATAAGAACCGCCTGTGATGTGGTTTTCATACATCGACATTTTTACGTTTATTGGCTAGCCTCGGAAATGCTAGCCATGCCTTCAAAGCAGACATAACACGGACATAAGATCACAAACAAGTGATCATAACACGAGATCACAGACATAACACACACAGATCACATAACACGGACATATCGGATCGCAAACAATATATCAAATGCGTATAAAGACTAAAAGAATCCCAACTCTATTATCATCTAGCGCTCATGCAAGGAAGCGAAGTTACAAATGAATTTTCTCCAATCACGTTATTGGAGAAGTAAACACTAAACAACCATACGTAGCAATTGACACAAATAGCAGCTTTCAAACTAAATATATCAAACATGGAAAGAGAATGGCAAGCAACATCGATCCAATAAAACCAACGAAGGATATAACTTGATCCATCACAGCCTGACGAACGTTGTTGCCTTCCAGCACCCCCCACATCAATTGTATCAGGAAGATATGTACAAAATTTACTAAGGCATCATTCCAGCTGCCTAATATGTACATGGCTACTACATCACGGTGTTACTATTTCGAAATGCTCTCCTCTCAAGAAAAAGAATTGACTAAGAATGATATTTTTTTCCCTAAGCAATTCAACTACTACAAGTCCACAATCTTCACAAATTAAAACAGTACAAGTGGCAATACAGAGAAAATCCTAACTCTTGCGATTAGGCACTGCGTAGAACTCGCCTTTTTATTAATGACTTGGTGGCTAGGAAAAACAAAGTTTTCCTCGAATTGGCCTTGAGATCCTTGTCTTGCAGCGAAGTTTTATCCTTACTCATTTGTGTTGCATTGACGAGGAGATGCATGTTATGGCAAACGTAAAATCCACATCGGTTATTGCCTGTCCTGTTGGTGGCACCGCAAAAATAGAATTGCTTAGTTCGAGAATCATGGCTCACGGAGTTTGAAATAGGATTATCTTGTATAGAGGATACCGAAACTTGAAATCGTCTTGCAACGCCTTATCCTCGCCTTGAGCGAAGGATCTCGCAAAGCTTTGACCGTCCTACGTGATTTGAAAGGTTAGCCTCGGCTATTCCAGAGCAACAAGCTCCTTAAACAACGTGGTTACCTGGTGATTAACCGTGCGATAGGGTTCAAGTCGTGGTTGCCGGTATGTGAGGAATCAACGTAAATAACCCGGTTCTTGGCCAGATGAATTACAATTAGAACCCAGTGAAACCTGCATAGGTATGTTGCCATGGTCAATTAGCACCAAAATATTGTGTGCACATTACAAATGAGAGTATACCAAGTCGGGCAGCACTTACCCTGGGTTAAAGGGTAAAAGTATGAAGCTTTTATCTTTCTGAGCATCCAAGGCATGTCGTACGTATTCCTCTTTGCTTTTGCATCTTGGTTCATTGTTGGTCATGAGACTAAGAGTGGGTCGAGGAAACCCACCGATGTATTGTTCACTCTCGCTTCGCGTATCATGAATCTATATATACAAAAGTTAGGCAAAGTGTCACTTAAAATATATATATATATATATATATATATATATATATATATATGACATTTATCCGTATTACAGGGAAGACACACTCACAATGTCCAGCATCTTAAGAGCGGCGTCGAGGGCGTCGAGGTTGAAGAGATCGAGCAGTCCTGAAGCCGACCGCGAAGTAGCCCCCGCCGACTCGTTGAGCAGATGCTTAGGCTTGTAGCGGACCATGATACTTGTTGTATGCGTTCGTTCTCGGCTTGTTAGCTTCTCTCATGTAGTATGTATGCAGGCTTTTGCAGCGATAAGTCAATGTCTTGATGCGATCTTCCGTTAATAAAGGCTCTCCTAGCTTGAATACAGGGCCAGCGGGGCCATCGGATAGTACTCCAAGGCCTTCGCTATCTTTTCTATTTGCCCTTCCCTTTCTTTGTTGGAACGGAAATCTTCGGGAGACGAGGGAGTAGAGAGCCATCCAAGTCAAAGTCAATATCAAACTCATGGTCAATGTTTTTGGGTGGGGAGGGCACGATAACCGCTGATTGGGGGGAATTGGATCAACTTCTCGGAGGAAGTAGAGGTACTTCTGGTGGAGGATGCATGTCTATAGATATGTCATTTCTTTGGGCCTTTGGATGAATGTGCCGATGACATCCCCCAGTGTTTGAAGCTCGTCATTTGGAGGCAATTGTAGTGTGATGATCTTGAAAATGTCATGAACGCCGTCCACATTGACCTTCGTGAAACCCGGCGCTAGCAGGGTACCGTGCACCATCGCCCCTTCAATGGATGGATACGCGAGGCCCCAAGCGGCTGTATAGGAAGGGAGCAATTGGCAACTCTCACTGGAGATTGCAGCGTGAGCACCTACACAACGGTACCCAATTAGCTAATGTGCCAAAAGATATATCTATGGAGCATTCAAGGGATCATACTTAGTATACCTTGATGTCACAGGCAGGAATCTGCCGGGTGTTTATCCTGGTCGTGGGCGGGCCTTACAATTTGCTCTTACGTGTAGTGGGGCTAAACCCTAGGTCTTGCACAGATTTGTGTTTTGAGCATTGAGCCTTTCCTCGAGGCTTCTTATCTTACCATTGAATTCTTCTCTCGGCTGTCCTCAAGATCCTTCACGATCTTTTTCTCACGCTGTCTCTACCTCTCTTCTTACTCCGGTACATGTCGGTGTCTTGAAGCCCGTCTTCCAGGAACGAAAACCCCTTTGCCTCGCGTGCGACAGGGTGTTCCTTGTTTCCCAATGCCGTGGAGAGTGCATCTCTCCCTGTTCGGGACAAAAGATCCACCGGAAGATTGTGCACTCAACTCTACCTGCAAGATCCCAACAAGTTATTTCACTGATGAAGTTAGGAACTAAATACGTACCAAAATGGTGGTTCGATATCTTACCAAACGTTGGCGGACTTCCTCGTCCGCGAGGTTTGTAAAGGATATGGTGCCGGATGGTGTGGCACATGACCTCGCTCTTAGCCGATCTCGCGGCCCAGTCAACAATCGATTCAAATGGCGCGAGTCCCCTCGTCCTCCTCGTCCCATTGCATCCTCTTCCCAGCGTAGCCCGGTGCCGAGTCTGTGGGGTGGGTGTTCCTTACTGCGAGGCCTTGTGGGCTTCGCTTTCAAGCCTGAATCGATCTGTCGTCTTCATCTCGAACAAAGCGTCGCCATGAATCCTCGATGTGAACCCGTGCTTAGAGTAGGGAGTCATGTCCTTATTGACGTATTCCTTGACAAGTGTGCTCTTAAAGGTCTTCCACGCCTTTCCTGCCACTAGCGGTGCATACCGTCGACCGGGCCTCGAGTTCTTACGGGATATCGAAGGAGGAAAGGATTTACGTAGCGGTCGTTCGCGGCCCTCGTCGATCGCTGACTTCCAGGATACAATTGTGATGGGAACCCGTTCGCGAACAACTATCCGCACATTGTTAAGTAACGCATTCACTACCTTTTACATCCGGTAGGGGACCCATCTTTCGGATCGATCGCCGTGATGCTATATCGGCTGTTGGCCTTTTGTTTGCTTTTCTTGGAGCGCGAGTTGGTTTGACTTGACTCGGCTGAGCAGATCCTTGATTGGTCCTAAGGTGGATAGAAAATATTGAAATAATGTTATTCCATCATTATTTCGATGGGAACTGTTTGGATGTGTTCATCACATGAAAAGAAGAAATGTGGGTGATCAGGTCAAAATTCCGACGATATCCAATCAAAATTCAAATACATCCAACAATGTCGCCGCCGCTACTCCTTTGCCGCCTCGGGTTCCCGTTGTCCCCTTCATCCTCAGCCGGTTTCCATCCACCCATCACCGCCGGAGCGCAGCCGAAGTTGCCACCCGACGCCCACGACCATGGGCCCGATGTAAAGAACAAAGGAGAGAGAGAGAGAGAGAGAGAGAGAGGGAACTATGAAAAGAAAAATAAAATAAATGAACCTAACTATTCACTTGATCTAGAACATCTTGGTGCAAACATCGCCAAATTTTGCAAACCATGACAATATATAAGTGCAACATACTACTACTCGAAAGAATGTATGATGCATCCATCATACATTCTTCTTCCTCCTCTTCTTCTTTTTCCACCTTACTTTTGCGGTTTTGCCCATTCATTCATTCATTCATTCATGACGATAATTAACACCCGAAACAATACATCCATATATACATACAGGAGCTGAGCTACCAACAATTCATTCATTCATTTGCGGTTTTGCCCATTCATTCATTCTCTCATTTAGTCTTTTACCTTGTTTTTTTAGATCAAGAGGACATCAAAAAAGATGTCCAGTTCCTTTATATAGAAACTGGATAGTATCAAGCACAAGTTCAATACATTCATTCTCGAGATAGCCACAAGGACTCCTCCAGAGCCCGGCACAAAACCGAAAATAAAAAGCGGTGATTCCCAGTTTTTAGCGCCTGCAGCGATACCAAACATTCAAACAGTTTTTACCTTGTGGGGAGGAGCATTACTCATTTACCTTGTGGGGAGGAGCAGGCGTCGCCGGGGAGGAGGAGACGTCGCTGGGTGGAGGAGGCGCAGGCCGTCGGAGGAGGCGCAGCCGCGGCGGGCCTCGGGGAGGCGTCGGGGCTCGGGAGGCGACTCCGGTCTCCATCAGCGTGCTCGGGGCGGCGGCTGGGCTCGGGGAGGCTGCGGCGGGGCTCAGGGAGGCGGCGGCGCAGCGGGAGGCGGCGGGGCTCGGGGAGGCGGCGGCGCTCGTTAGGGTGCCGGCGGTCGTTAGGGTTTGAAGTGTGCGTGCGTTTGAAGTCTGGTAGAAAACGTTTCAAGTGAAGAAGTTTTATAGGGTTTGAATATCACAGACGGTTCTAAACTAGAACCGTCTGTGATATTAATATGCAGACGGGTATTAAATAAAACCGTCTGTAATAGAGTAATATTACAGACGGTTATGGTGTAGAATCGTCTGTGTTACTATATATTGCAGACGGTTCTGGTATAGAACCGTCTGTGTTATTATATATCACAGACGGTTCTAGTTTAGAACCGTCTGTGATACGGCCCACCATTCCTCTAGAGTATATATACTCATGCAAGTTGAGCTTCATGAGACTGCTAGAAGCAAAAATAAATCTATGGATAGTTTAGAACCATCTGTGATACGGCCCACCATTCCTCTACAGTATATATACTCATGCATTGAGCTTCAAAGCATACAACTTACGTGACTTTAGGTAGTTCGCTCTTGGACGTTCATCTTGACCTTAGCTAGCTCACTACTAGGGTACGTAGTTTAAACACCATGAAGAAAAGAAGCGGCTTCCTCCGTGGCTCAACCCTACCTGCTGATGTCTGCAAGTTTACGAAGCTTGGTTACTAACAAACCACCATGCACAGCCACAAGGGTGCCCTAAGGGTGTGTACATGCCCGTACACACCGTTCCACTATCCATTCGACGGCTACAATTACTATGGCCTACTACTCTACAACCACGTGTGCAATAACATAAGTACAGAAATATTACTTTATTATCCATACATGCATGGTCCTGCTTACAAATTAACATTGTAATTATACAGTGAAAATTAGCCCTTCACAATGATCGACGCGTGTATAGGTGACTTCGTCAATTTGTTCCTCTTGGACCATGCTGGCATTTCCGATAGGAGGCAAATCATCAAATTGATTGTACTCTTCCTCATCTACTACATTCTCAACTCCGACAATCCTCCTTTTTCCCTGAACAACTACGTGGCGCTTCTTGTCGACGGATCGGTAACATAAAAGACTTGAACAACTTGGTTTGCGAGCACGAATGGTTCATCTTTGTATCCGACACGTTTGAGGTCCACGGTGGTGATGCCGTACTTGTCAACCTTCACGTCTTTGGAGGTGGACCCAACGACACCGAAATAGTGGGATCTTGAAAAGTACATAGTCAAGCTCCCAAATCTCCTCTATGAACCCATAGTAGGAGCTCCTCGTTGACCAGTGATGTGAACGCATCTATGCGGACCCATTGCTCAGTTTGTGCTCTTCAAATCCTGATCTATCGTGTAAAATGTGTATCCATTTAAGTCGTATCCTTTCCACGTGACAACCGTAAAAGTGGGCCTTTTGCCAACCATTTCGAGTGTCATATGACGAGCTCCCAGTGATGGATCGCTCTTTGAACCAATTGTTGAATCAAGGTTATGGTGTCTTATGATCCAAGACTCATGTCGTGATGGATTCTCTTGCCTTAGCCATTGCTTGTGCTCGGCGATGTGCGGGGACACTACAGTCATGTGTTGTAGAACCGTGAAATGGGCTTGAGCACACGCAATCGGAATCAGTGTGATTGCTTTCCTTCCGATGGTCCCGATACCTGGAGCCTCCCCTCATGGCGAGATCGAGGCACACCTATTGGTTGGGCCTGAGCCATGTAATCGGCCAGCGAACTCGACGACCTCTTCGGTTGCATAACCTTCGACAATGCTACCCTCCTGACGAGATCGATTTCGTACATAAGACTTAAGAATTCCCATATACCTCTCGAGCGGGTACATGCTACGTAGGAACACAGGCCCGCACATCTTTATCTCTATTACAAGGTGAACAATGAGATGGACCATGATATCGAAAAATGACGGAGGGAAATACATCTCAAGATTACATAGAGTCATCACCACCTCGGCTGCAGACCATCTAGTCCTTCTGATCGATGACCTTCTGAGCGATTGTGTTAAATAAATAACACAGCCTCGTGATTGTCTCTCGGACCTTTATTGGCAAAATACTTCTAATTGCAATTGGGAGCATTTGTGTCATCAACACATGACAATCATGAGACTTCATGCCAATTAATTTTAAATCTTGCATTGAAACAAGTCTCATCATGTTGGACGAGTAGCCAGGACGGAACTTTCACACCATGCAAGCACCGCAAAGTTCAGTTCTTTCGGCCTTTGATGAGTGTAACAAGGCTGGTTCGCAATACGTACCACCTTTAACGGTCTCTTTTGGTGCTAACTCAGGTCTTATGCCCATATCGACTAAGTCAAGTCGTGCGTTGATACCATCCTTTGTTTTGCCCTTAATGTTTAGTAGGAGACCAATCAGGCTATCACAGACATTCTTCTCCACGTGCATGACATCGATGCAGTGGCGAACTTCTAGGTGCTCCCAGTAAGGTAGGTCCCAAAAGATTGATCTCTTCTTCCACAAGCTCTTCTCACGGGTCGACCTTGCTTTACGTCCCTTTCCATACGTAACATCCAAATCCTTTACAAAGTCATGAACATCTCTCCGCTAAAAGGCCTTGGAGCTGAACCGTTTTCGTTCGTCTCGTCGAATAGTCTCTTCATCTTGCGGTATGGGTGTTTCCTCCCAAGGAACCTACGGTGGCGCATGTACACGGTTTTACGCGAGTGATTCAGCCACACACTCTCAAGATCGTCTAGGCGGTGAGTGCAAGCCTTGGCACCTTTTGTACTCTGGCCCGAGGTTAGCAAGTGCGAGGTAATCATTTATGGTGCGAGAACAACAAGCGTGTAAAGTGAAGTTCTCTCGTTTGTATGCATCCCAAACCTGTACCCCAGAACCCACAATGTTTTTAGATCTTCCACCAATGGAGCTAGGTACACATCAATATCGTTCCCAGGTTGTTTCGGACCTTGGATAAGCACAGACAATAAAATGTACTTTCGCTTCATACACAACCAAGGAGGAAGGTTGTAGATCCAGAGATTCACGGGCCAAGTGCTATGTCATTTGCTCATGTTACCGAAAGGATTCATTCCATCTGTACTCAGTCCAAACCTTATATTCCTCATCTCTGCGGCCGAATTCTTCATACCTCCTATCGATGTTTCTCCTTTGGATGGAGTCGGCGAGTGTCTTAGCATTCCATCGTTCTTACGCTTCTCGGAATGCCAACACAGCATTTGGCCTCCTTTGGGTTAGCAAACAAACGCTTCAATCGGGAATTAGAGGCGGATACCATGCCATCTTAGCAGGACTTCCTTTCTTCACCTCCTCATTTGAATGACTCTTACGCTTGTACCGGATGCGTTGCACACGGACATACATGCAAGTTTGCATACTCTTTGCGGTATAGGATACAATCGTTCGGACATGCATGTATTCTTTCTACCTCCATTCCCAAGGGACAAAGAACCTTCTTGGCTTTGTAGGTTGTTGTCGGCAACTCGTTTCCCTCTGGAAGCATGTCTGCCAATAGACGTAACAGCGCTGTGAAACTCTTGTCTGACCAACCATTGCTTGCCTTCAATTTCAGCGGTTCAAGCCTGCACGACAACCTTGTGTATTTCACCTTGCAACCAAAGAAACAAAGGTTTCTTCGAGTCCTCCATCAAACCCACGAATTTTTCATATTCCCTTTCATCACGGTTCCCTTCGCGTCGCGCGCAAAGATCTGGTCCAGATTGTCATCATGCAACATATCCTCGTCGGAAGCGTAATCAATGTGATCATCCGCATATCGTTGACTTCGTCGAAGATGTTAACATACCACATGCTTCTTGTATATTACGCTCTTCGCCGTGATCGTCCAACATGTATATCCCTTTTTGAAACCTCGCATAATCAAGTGTGCTTCGATCTGCGCTGAGTTTCGAAACGTCATCATATTCTCGCAATCGATGCATGGACAAGACATATATTGCACTCCCTTATTAAACATGTCCTCCTCTGCAGCTCTTCTAAAAGTGGAGACGCCATTAATGTACTCCACACTCAAATGCGGTCCCAGCGTACATCCACTTCGATCCATGTATGCTACACATGTAATATTCGATCCAATTAGAACCCTCTTTTCAACTGATTAAGTACACTTTCCTTAACAAGTTAGAGCTTCAAAATAATATTGCAATTATAACGTCCAATTACTAGCTAGCTTAGATCACCACCAAAACATGGATCTACAAGCTAGATCTAAACAATCTTAAATTTCTTACATAACCAAGCTAGATATTGAATTAATATATATAAGGCAATTTTATATCCAATACTAACCTTATATCTGAAATAATATATATAATGCAATTATCCATTACTAACCTTAATTACATCACAAGAATCACCTATTATATAGGCTTACAGACGGTTGTATTGCCAAACCGTCGGTGATATAACGGTCTTAGCATTCTATCCCAACAGTGACCACAACATCGAACTTGCGCTCGGGCCTATATATAGGCAAGCTTTATCACAGACGGTTCTATGTAATAACCAAATGCATTATATAGTAAGATTACAGACGGCGATGTGTACCAACCGTCGGTGATATTATACTGACGGTTATGTAAACTAAACCGCCTGTGATATATAGGTATATCACAGACGGTTATTTCAAAACCGTCGTGATGGCCAGGCGAGGAATGGTGTGTGATAGTTTCTTGACGGTTGGTTTATAGAATCGTCTGTGATAGCGACCGTCCGTCTTCGTCTCTTCGTTTCTGCGCGCCTTTGAATGAGAACTCTTCGTTTCTCGCCGTCTTCAATTCCGCCACCTATTAAATCACCGCTATTGATCGAATTCGATCAACACATTACTGCTAATGGCATCTCCCGCAAGCTCTCCTTCCCCGGCGCCGCCTCCACCATCTCCTGCAAGCTCCCCCGGCGCCGCTCCACCATCTCCTGCAAGCTCCCCCGGCGCCGCTCCACCATCTCCTGCAAGCTCCCCCGGCGCCGCTCCACCATCACCTCCCCCGGCGTCGCCGCTATGCGGGAAACGCAAGCGGGAAGAGGAGGAGGAGGAGGAGCGGGACGAGGAGGAGGAGGAGCGGGAGGAGGAGGAGGACGAGGAAGAGTCGAAGGAAGACGACCACGTCATGCACCGGGGAGCTCGGATGACGATGACGACGACGACGACGGAGCCCACCGTGGCGCGACGGCGATTTACGATGGCAGCCCACCGTGGAGCGACGCACGACGACGATGGCGATTCGCCACCTCCTCCAGGCGGCGATGATTATTTTAATTTATAAGTAATAATATATATATAATGTAGTAATGTAATGAAATGTTTTATGTTATAAAATGTTTTTCGGACGCATTGCAAGATTTTTTTTGAATGTATGAAACATTTTTTTTACTGTTTGTCAAGGAAAAATGTTTCACACGTAGAAAGAAAATGTTGCGAAAAAAACTGACGTCCGATCACTAGCAATTTCAATTTCATTATGTTATAAAATGGTCATTACCATTTTTCGTCCTATCTATCAACGAATTATGGCCTTCGATGAAAATACGTAGTTCGATAAAAACATCAAAATGTTATAACGCAGATACGCACGGTTATAAACACAAAGCGTGCGTGATATAAGCAATATCGAGGCGTTTATAAACACAACCCGTGCGTGCTTATATCACCAGGCGGTTGTATAGTAAAACCGCCTGTGATATTACTTTATATCACGCAGGCGGTTTTATAGAACCGTTTGTGATAATATCACAGACGGTTGGAATACAAAACCGTCTGCGATATTTATCTAATCACAGACGGGGTTAATTAACAACGGTCTGTGATAGTTTCACTGACGGTTGGTTTATAGAATCGTCTGTGATATTATATATTACAGACGGTTTTTGAAAACCGTCTGTGATAGTGCGTCTAATATAAGCATTTGTGTAGTAGTGCGTCGACAAAGAAGTATGTACATGCTTACGTGAAAACGCCACTACTAGCTACGTACGTACGTATCACGTTAAGGCTAGCAAGTGCTTTCACGCGTCCATATGAATATACAAACATTCGCACGCATTTATATGACTACGTCTCTAGAGTCGATCTAGACTGCAGTCTGTGTTCACTTAGGCCACAGTGGGAGTTTCATTTTCATTAAATGATGTGACACATCATCATGTTTGGTGACATGGCAAGATAATTATGAAGAGAGAGATAGAAAGAGTTTCATGGAAGGTGAGTGAGTTTCATCTAGATAAAACCTGAGATACACGGTTACCTAGACAAAAGCTGATGTGACACTCTTGGAAATTGGGAAATAAAACTCTCCATTGTGAATGGCCTTAGAGTGTGTGTTTGATTGATGAGATATTAGGATGAGATTAAATGAGATAAGATGATTCTGTACCATTTAATTTTATTAATAGTATCATTTATTACAAATAACGAAACGCACCTTTAAGAGCAAGTATAATAAGGTGATATAAGCAGGCTGTAAGGATTGTCACATCAGATTTATGATGAGTTGAAGGAGAGAGGAGAGAAGCGGGTTGCAGATCTACAGCCGACTGCAGCACGGACTCCAAAAAAATTGGTGAGAGAATGAGAGGAGAGAAGCGGGCTGTCACATCAGATTTATGATGAGTTGGAGGAGAGAGCAGAGGAGAGAGGAGAGAAGAGAGAAGCGGGCTGCAGATCTACAGCCGACTGCAGCACGGACTCCAAAAAAATTGGTGAGAGAATGAGAGGATGAATGTGGGCCAAGTATTAATTGCTTTGTGTGTATATATGGCTAACTATTATATAGGTGGACTGTTAGGCTGGCTGTACAATAAGATAAAACCTGTAGTTAGCTCTCTTATTAACCTTGCTCTAACGGTATCAGTTTGGTTTAAAATTTCTAGCTGGGCCACGTTGATGCTCAAAGAGAGACGCGGTTGTAAGTGCGTGTGTGCCAAGCAACGAGCTTCGCTTACACGGAGCGAGTACGTCTCAAAAAGAAAGAAAAAGAATCCGGCAGGGCGGCCGCATCTTGGACTCTTTCACTCACGCCTGCAACCTACTACGTCTGGGCCCGGATGTCAGTGGGTCTTTCGTGAGGTCAGCGGCCCCAGCTGCGATGAGATCATCGGCCCCAGCCGCGGTGAGATCAGCAAACTGATAATGCGGGCCCCATTTAATGAGTGGTACTTCACTCGTGCCCCACGCTTTGCGAGGATCCTCTGTGGTTGCGAAGCAATGGGCGTGCCTTTCTGGAGACCACGTAGGAGACCCGTGTATTTCTTCTTCTTCTTTTCTGCGAGATGTCTAAAATTTATTTGTAGTTGAGATATGGGCTGAAAAACAAAAAAAAAAGAGGAAAATATTCATTTGGTTGAGTCATGGATGTTGGTTTTGATAGCCTGAAACCGTTGCTACACGCAGAGCGGCTGTCACCACCACACGCCCTCGCAGAGCGCCGACCATCGTTCACGCATGCCCGAAGTATGTCTCAACACGCCGAACAAGCGTGTCTACCCCCAGCCGCTGCTCACGCTGTTGCCGTTGCCATTGTCGAGCACGCATGGCACACGCCTTCAAAAATCGAAGCGTTTGGCTCGTCGTCGTGCCGCTGCGCTCCTGCCGAAGCTCGCCCAAATTTATTTTTGTGTGAATATAACATAACTTTTACATAGCAAAATTGGAATTTGCGGAGCTTGCCCTAAATAGCAGTAATTACCTGACCTAGGTAATGCATGCCAAGATTAACTTAACAGTTCTATCTCTTATAGTTGCTATTATCCAACCTAATGTTGGCGCCCATGATCTCCATGAAGCCACCAAGTGTACGGATCTTCACTTCCTAAGGCACCATCTCTATGCGGACTTAAAGGCTGAGTATTTCATGAAGAAGGACCCGTTGGCACTATGAAATTCCCTGAAGGAACACTACAACCAGCGAAGATTCATCCTGCGCTAGAAGCACAACGCGAATAGATCCTCATACGCTTCCAGGACTATAAAATCATGACATCATACAACTCTTCCATGCACAAGCTTATCTCCAAACTATGTTTCTGTAACAAGAAAGTTATAGATATTGAGATAATAGACAAGACATTGTGCACCTTCCACCCCAACATGACAATACTGGAGCAACAATACCATCATGCTAAATACCATAAGTGCTCCAAGCTTATCTACACTTTGCTAAAAGCAAAGAAACATGATGAACTCTTGATGAATAATCATCATAATATTTCTAATAGGATACAAGTAATGACTAAAACACATGCAAATGCTCAATAAATTGGCAGTGGCCATGGCCGTAGAAAGAGTCAAATGCAACAAGAGGGAGATGGAAGAATGTTGGAGTCCCAAAAGGCGAAGACAAGTAACAGTGGAGAGGTAAAGGTAAAGGGTCAGGGAAGTTCTAGAAGCAAGACTTAACCAATAAGGCCATTTACCCTGCACAACCCTACTTTAGGTGATGCACCAACCATTGATCACTCGACTATCACATCCTGAAGCATTTGGTGGATATTTACTTGCAATCCATTGAAAAAGTCAAAAAGATCTAGGGACCAATGTTGAGGTATACTTCACTGCTTAATTTATTGTAGACATGGATGACGAGAAGAGTGATGATATGTTTCGTGATCCTACAAAGAAGTTCCAAAAGGACCTTCTCGGATATGGAAACACTCCCATGGATGAAAATGGCCTTCTTGGAACAGAATTCGAGAAGTCCTAGAAGGACACCCATGACTTATATGGAGACTTGAACTAGTCTCCCAAATATTCCTTTGTACTGATAGAGTCATCATGGTTCTCCCTATGGATACTGGTACAATAATAGAGAATGCTCTCTTGTACCTTGAGCCAATCATACTTTATTAAGTTTCAAAGACATCCATTTGAATGCTTTCCACATGGAGACAAAAAATGAGGATGGTACAGAATACTTACTCATGACTAAGTTTAACATGTGCAATAAATATGTGGTTGAAAAACTTCTTTCCTTCTCCTCACGATTATATTATATTATATTTTATATATATATAAGATATAATTAACCTGAAGTTTATGTTGTGATAAAGACAATAATTAAAAAACCAAAAATATTTAAGATATGGCATGATCGACCAAGTCATCTTAGGTTGAATATGATGAGAAAATTCATCAATAATCTTGTTAGCCATAGCATAAAAACTACAGACTTTTCTAGACCTAAAGACTTCTTATGACCTGCTTATGCTAAAGGGAAGCTCCTAATTATACCATCTCATCTAATAGTTAGGGAAGAATCACCGAGTTTTCTGAAGAGAATTCAAGCCCATTTAGAAACTTTATGGTACTGGTAGAAGCTTATACTGGATGATCCCATGTATGCCTCTTATCTACTAGAATTGTGCTTTTTGTTAAATTAATCACCCAAATTATTAATTTAGGAGACTCCTTTCCATATGAAAGAATCAAGTTCATCCTAATGGACAATGCTGGTAAGTTTATGAAAGTGCATCTAGGCACTTATGTTGTTTTGGTGATTAATGATAAACGATTAATGACAAACGCATGTAATGTCAATCAATGTAATTGTACAAATGTTTAACTTAGTGCTTAACAAATAACAAACCTCTAATATGTTTATATTGTTATGAGACTAACATGTTTATTGCCTAGTTGAATATTAGTCTCATCTATTTTAGAGGAAAATCAATTGGGATGGTTAAGCAAAAATGAGGTATGCAATCTCGGTATTCCTTCCATATTTGTCATTGCATTCCTCTTTAGCAAATGCATATTGAACTCTAAGTAACTTGTTGATTTCATATGTGCACATTGATTCATGTCAAAATTGCTTGTGCATATATATATTCATTTGAGTTCATTATGTGCTTTGTTTTTAATATGCTTGTGTTAACTAGAGTTAAACTTCATTGCTTCATATTGACTTGGTGCATACATGTCTTAGTTGTGTATCTTCTAATGAACCTCTCTTAGTGAAGTTTAATCTAGAATTGGATCACATTATTTACTCTCATTCCAAATATTGTTTGCACATGTGTAATTCGTGTATATTCTATCATGTGTTTCATTTAAGCAAACTCTGTGGTCCTTGCCATGATTTAATTGATTCTTCATATTGGCAATTATCTCTCTAGTGCAGTTAGATCAATCATATATTCATCATAATGCACTTAGCAGAGAATATTTCTATTGTCAAGTGTTTCCATTCATATTGTGCTTCTTGATATGAAACACTTGTTATTATCAATCTATTCAATATATCTTTTAAGCTTGTGGGACTAATATGTTTGCTGAGTGCTTTGATAAGAGTTAGGTCCCAAAGCTGTTTGTATGATGACCAATATGGTTTGAAGGATGACAAGCGAGTCAAAGTCAAATAAGACGACGGTGTCACCAAGAGCTGAGGACTAAGTCAAGAACAACTTGGCGTGAGGATCGTCTTGGTGATGATCGAGGTCAAGGTCGGAGAGGACGAGAGTCTCATGAGGTGAATCGTGTCGAGGTTGACAAGACGAAGGGCGTCATCAATCTTTGTGGAAGCGTCATCTTGCACCGTGCATCCGGAAGAAGTCGGCATGTAAGCTTAGTGTAAGACTTAGATTTTGTGTTAAATTTGAGTCTAAGGATTGCCGTACTATTAAGAGGGATGCAATCGTTGAAATCACTTAGACAAGTCTCAAGTGCTCAAAAGTGGTCTTTCCTTCTCTAAGGTTGAGAAATCCAAGTCACACTTTGTTCACCTAGGTGTAGGTGGGTTGGTGTGAGGGATAGAAGTGTTGGTGGTGTCGGAAAGTGAGAATTTGAGGTCTCCTTGTGGATTCTTTGTGCAATATGATTTTATCCTTTGGGATTTGGGTAGTGAGACCTTGTTATTTGTGTAGCCCTCGTTCTTAGCTTTCCGAAAAGTCCGAATTCATCGAAATCGGAGTCCGGAGTCAAAAGTTATGCCCGTTTTCGTCCGGCTGCTGCGTGCTGCCTGGGAGATCCGGAGACTCCGGATTAAATGTCCGGAGACTCCGGATGATCCGGAGTATCCGGACAATCCGGAGTATCCGGATGATCCGGAGTGTCCGGGTTAAATGTTCGGAGTCTCCGAGTTGCCCAGTTCGGTCCAAACGGCTAGTTTTTGGGGTTCCTCTATTTAAAGCCCCCTTCTTGCCCACTTCAAAGGAGCCGTTGGGGGATGTTTTGCTGGGTATTAGAGGTGTTCTTTGTGAGTGTTTGAGACCCCAATACTCCTTCCTACTCCTTAGATCTTAGTGATCCCCTTTTGTGAAGGGTTGGGTAGTGGAGAGAAGTGTTTGGATTGAGGATTGATTTGAGAAGGGGAGCTGGTTCCTTGGTGCTTTGAGGTGTTATTCTTAGTGATATTGAGCTCCCAAAAGCCCCTCTAACCCTAGATCTTAGTGATCCCTTTTGAGTGAAGGTTTGGATGTGAGAGTGGGTAGTGATCGGATTGAGTGTGATTAGTGTGTTGAGCACTTGAGGTGGACTCTAAGTGAGTTCTTCGGGAGCATTTGTTGCTCTTGGAGGTTGAAGTCTCCTAGACAGCTAGGAGTTGCCGGTGAGCTTCCAAGATTTGTGTGGAAGGCCACCGAAGGTTTGTGAAGGTCCGATTCCGCCTTCGCAAGGAAAGGAATCAAAGAAGTGAAGACCGGCGAGTGCATTGTGCAACACCGGGAGGAAGAGGGTTGAAAGAGACCCCGGCTCAAGTGTGACCGAGCCGCCTCAACGGAGACGTAGGGTCCCCTCAAGGATCCGAACTTCGGGATAAAATCTTCGTGTCTCCTTCCTTACTTCGGTTTCCTCTTTTGCTCATCCGCTTAATTTGCTTTCGATTCTTGTGATTAAATCAATTAGATTGTATCTACTGCATCTATTCTTGCTTGTATCCTTACTTTGTTGCAATAGAGTAATTCGTATCTCTAGAATCGAAGAAGTGCCTAAGTTTATTGCTCTCACTCTGTTCTGGCCGAACCAGTCAACCCGGAGTATCCGGTACATTGATCCGGAGTATCCGGATATACCGGAGTATCCGGATAATATATCCGGAGTGTCCGGGTTACCTGTCTCGGGCTGAATTGTTTAAATTGCAAAACTTAATTATCCCAGTTGCTTCCGCATTATCTCTGTTAGATTAATTTAAATTGGGTATAATTTTGTAATCGCCTATTCACCCCCCTCTAGGCTGACATCCCGGTCCTTTCAATTGGTATCAGAGCCAAGGTCTCTCATTTTATTAGACTTAACCGTCTAGAGAGTAAGGGATGGCGACTAGAGGTTTAGTGCACTCACATGATCCACTTATGCTAGATGGCTCTAATTTTGCTTCATGGAAATTAATCATGATTTCTCATTTTAAATCCATAAGCCCCCAAATTTGGTGGATCGTAGATGTCGGCTTTTCCTCTCCATTGAATGAAGTTGATCCAACTAACGGAGGATGAAATGCCTACATCTCGACGCTCAAGCTACTAATGCTTTATTTAATGTTGTGAGCGAAGAAATATTTGATGAAATATGCAATCTCAAGAGCGCTCATGATATGTGGACAATGCTTCAAGACAAATATGATGTGTCCACATCATCAAGTGAGGATTGCATTGAGGAACGGATGTCGGTTGATGATTCTCCAACCTCTACATCAAGTGATGATGAACCGACATCACCATCTACCTCCTCTTCCGCCTCAAGCAATGACGACACTCCTATTTGCCTCATGGTAAAGGAGAAGAAGGTATCACACTCATCCAAATCTAAAATTATAGATGATTTAGGTAAGAGTGATGATGATAGTGATACCGAGTATGATGGTAGGTTTGGTGATATTAGAGATATATCACTACCTAATATGCTAGCATTGCTTGAAACGGTAGAAAAGCAAGAAGACACTCTCGAGAAGCAAGAGGATTTGCTAATCTTTGAAAAAGAAAGAAATCTCAAACTTGAGAGTGCTCTTGCTAAAGAAAAAGCGAAAAATGAATCTCTTGAGAAGGAGAAAACTAGATATGAGATTTTGAAGGTTGAGTATGACTCACTTGAAAAGAATTATGATGTTCTTAAGGAAAATCATGAAAGTATTCTTCTCAAGGAATTCATTAAGCCTAGAGTAGACATTAGTACTCAATGTGATTTAATTGATATGTCTACCTCTAGCATTGCTTTGCCTTGTTGCTCTAACAATGCTTTTAGTTCCTCTAGTTGTTTAGATGCTAATCTTGTAGAGGAAAACAATGAGCTCAAGGCCCAAGTCATTAGATTGGAAAATGACTTGGAGAAGTGCTACAAGGGCAAAACCGTCCTCGACAAGATCTTGAGCGAGCCTCGGGCACCCCAAGATAGAAGAGGACTTGGCTACATCTCCAAGAGGGAGAAGAGCAAGAAGAAGCACAATGCAAAAATGAAGACGATTGTGTGCTTCGGATGCAACAAGAAGGGCCACTTCGCCTCCGTGTGCCCCAATAAAGTGGATAACAAGGCCACAACTCCAACCTTGAGGCAAGCTGGCAAGAAGCAAGACAAGAGGAAGAGACGTTCAAAGCCCACTTGCTTCAATTGTCGGGAAAAAGGGCACATCGGTAAGAATTGCCCTAAAGGTACAATTCCTAAGCCTATTATTCAATTCAATGATTATTCGCTTAGGAAGGATAAGAATGGCAATGTAATTGCCAAGCTTGCCAAGTCCCCTATGCCTGCTAAAAATGATAATATTCATTTGCATAGGAAGAGTAAGTCTAGAAATGGATTTGCTAAAATTGTTAGGACTCCTAAGCCCACTCAAAGCAATTCCAACAAATTGCTTAGGAGAAATAACAATAGCAATCAATTTGCTAGACTTGCTAGATCCTCTAAGCTTTTCTATTATGATGATCATCATATGCTTAGAAGGGAGCAAACTAGAAATAGTTTTGCAAAGTATCATTGTCCTCCTAAGTCTTGTTATAAAAATGCCAATCAATTGCTTAGGAGGAACAATTATCGCAAACCTATTGCTAGTTATGTTAGTCAAGTCAATAATGCAAATATTAGGACCATTTGGGTTCCTAAGTCTATTGTGACTAACATTGTTGGACCCAACAAAGATTGTGTACCAAAGAGTGCCTAAAAGAATTATTAGGTACTAAGAGATGGATTGGATGCTTGATCTCCACAAGAAGAAATATGAACTATCAATTGCAATCGGAGCCAAGCATGAAGATAATCAAGTCTGTCTTAAGCCAATGCCATCTCGATAACAAGTATTTAAATTGATTACATTATTGCTTCTAGCCTTGTGTAAGTTTAGACGATTTAGTATCATGCAAATTCAATTTAATTGCTTGTTATGTATAGCTTGCTCTTGCTTCTTAGTTGTGCTTTAATTGTAATCTTGAGCAAGTTTAAAGTGGCACATTTAGGGTGAGTGCTAATTCGTATTCATGTGTATCACATCCCTACATGTGCCCATATGTATATAAGTGCATAATATATAATTTCAAAATCAACCTTTAGCCAAAACTCAAAACTTGTGTACTTACTAGTATTCTTTTTGAAAAACTAGTTGAAATTTGTATACAAATGTCTTTGAAATGTTTTCCAAAGGTTTTGGCTTCCCAAAATTCTAT
Organism: Rhipidocladum racemiflorum; assembly: GCA_036346355.1. Classification (NCBI taxonomy): domain Eukaryota; kingdom Viridiplantae; phylum Streptophyta; class Magnoliopsida; order Poales; family Poaceae; genus Rhipidocladum; species Rhipidocladum racemiflorum. The sequence goes on from CM070583.1 coordinate 6,052,923, forward strand.
TTTGAAAAGAAAATGAGTTTCAAGCCCAAAATCTAGATAGTAGTATCTTGTTTTGGATTTAAACTTATAATTTTCATAGAATTAAAAGTAAAAGGATTTTGAAAATAATCTTAAAGCAAAACTCCTAGAGTTGGTCATTCTTAATATCTTTTGTGTTCAAAAGTTTTTCAAAAGACCAACCAAACAAAAGCTATTTGCTTTCGAAATTCCCCGAAAATCTTAGTTTGACCTATATCGGTCAAAATATTGCACTTAATGAGTATTGCCATTTGGACCGGATCCTTTGCTATATCTAAGTCCAAAATGGTATTTCAAACTCATACATAAAGTTTCAATCTCTAAATCTTACCTCATTCTCTTAGTTGGAGTTGATCTTTGTGTGTTAATTGAATTTGACTTTCTTGGCTTTCTTTTGGTTCTTCAAAAGAACTCTCTTTGGACAAAAGTCAAAATCTTGTTTAATAGGCCTAAATTTGCAAAAAGGGTTGTAAAACTATCCTACTATGTATTTGAAAGGTTTTACAAGCTTTGAAAATGAAAATTCCTTTTCTACAAAATATTTTGGCCTAAAACAATTTGTGCTTTAAATTCAAACATACATATTCTAGCTTTTTGGCATTCAAAGTGGATTTCATTGTTTTTCTAAGTGGTCATGGCTTCAAAATCGTATTTCAAATCCTTCAAGCCATGAGGGTTCAATGGTTGGTGAAATCCAAGTTGAAGTTGCACTTTGAGGGTTTTATGAAATTTGTTTTCATCTTTATGCCTCAAAGCGCATTTTGCCAAAAGTGAGCTATAAGAAAATTCTTTGCAAACAAAACTTATTCTAAAATCGTTTGAAAAAGTCCAAAGTTAGTTCCCTGAAGATCTCAATTCATTTGGACTTCATTTGCAAGATTTCATCTCTTCGGAACATCCGACTTGTATTCGAAAAATCCGATCGTTTGCCGGAGCTTAGTGCTCATCGGAACATCCGATATCAAATATCGGAATATCCGATTTCTGGAGGTCTACACACATCGGAACACCCGATACTTATATCGGAATGTCCAATCTGTGTACAGCCTGTTGTCTAGATCTGTTTTGATTTTAGCTTTGGGATATCTTTTGATTGGTGCTTCCTTTTTCAAGAATTCTTTTTAGAAAAGATTCTTGTATTCCCAAAGCTTCTTTGTTCAAAAATTCAAAAATCTTGCATCTTATTTGAAAGAAGATTCTTCATGCAAAATACTTGAGATAGATTATCAGGCAAAATTATGGATTCTTCAAGAGAATCATGATGTTTATTGTACAGCCTAAAAAAATGAGGTTTGTTATTTGAATTAGTTTCAAATAACCCGTGTGATACTCTTACTTGTTTTTTTGTGCTGCTATTTGCATCTTTTGAGACTTTGAGAGTTGTAAGTTGGAATCAGTTTTGAGTATTCAATTGATTTCAAAAGTGATATTCACTTGATCTTATGGATAGACAAAACTTGAGCAATTCAAATGCAAAATAGCCCCATGATTCTTTTATTGAATATCTTGTGGAGCGTATTTATGTCAAGTTTTGGGCATTTACATGTTTTCAAGTGGTATCCTCATTTGTTTGACTCTAAAGCTTTCAAGTTGCTCTTTGATACCCTTAAATGGTTAATTGCTCTGATACTTATCGATTCAATCGAATATCTTTTTTTCTTTTGGTATCAATATCTTTGTGATTTGATCCAATAAGAAGTATCAAAAGAGTGTTATTCATTTATCGTGTTTCTAAGGGGTTTCATCTTATTTGATTTATCCAATTGGTATCAATGAACTTCAAGTTTCCTACAAGTGTTATATGTTGCCTCTTTGTAGCATTGTTTTGATACCCAAAGTCTTTTGAGTTGGGTTCTCCATAAGCTTAAATTGTAAGTTCAATCGCTTAAGAACTCTTTATGTGAGGTTCTTTATGAATTGAAATGCATAAAGAGGAGAAATTCCATTTGAGCATTGTTCGTTAATGAAAATTTCTTTATGCTCTTTCTCGAAAGAAGTTCTTCAAGCATCTCCCTTGTGATAGTTTTTTCAATTGGTATCTAATTTCTCAAGTGGTATTTGCGTTGGGTTTCTCGCTTAACCCTATTAGGCAAGAGTTTGGATTCTGCAAGAGAATCGCGATGTTTATCGTAAAGCCTAATAAAATGAAGTGAGTTATTTGAATTAGCTTCAAATAACCTTGAGATACCTTCCTTGCTTTGAGCTTTAGTTGTTTCATTTGGTATCTTGGCAAGCCTTTCAAGGATGAAAACTAAATGAACTTTTTCATTTCTCCAAGCTTCTAAGTGGAGCTTATCTATTTAAGGTTTCATTCCATTGAAAGTGCATCATTTGGCTAAGTTCTTTCAGAAACTGGACTTAATTGTATCTTAGCCTCAAAGTGATTTCTCTCTTGAATGTATTGAAGATAATTGCTAAAAGAGGATTTCAAGAGTTAAAGTTGAATGTGTTTCAATCCTTCTTGTAAGTTAATATTACAAGATCTTCAATTGGTATCTTAAATTTGAAAAATTGCATGCAAAAGGTACTATCATGCTTATCATCTTTATCTTGCATAGTGCATTTATACATTATCAAACTAACTTGGGTCAAGTTGAAAGATATTTGTTCCCGGAAATCGTGTGCTTGTCTGTTGATGTTCAAGGTTTCGGAAAAGGTGTCAACTTCGACGGTGAGATGAAGGAAAGGAGTGTAGCTCCAAAGTCTGAGGGATCCGAGGCCGTGCGACTTGACCATGACCGATTCGAACATGCAGTAGACAAGAACCGACTGAAGGGACATATTTCTTTCTGACCATATTTAATAATTTCTTTGTACACCATTATGCTAATTGTCTTAAATTTTAAATGGTGTAATGTTTATCATGTTAAGTCTTCCAATTGATATCAATTCTTTCAATCATTATGAATTTCAATTGGTAATTAGATTGCTTTGATACTACTTCAATTGTTTATCAATTGGTATCCTCTCATTGTAAATTGCATTTTCTCTCTATTTAAGTGTCATCTGACTTTTTGCCATATTAGTATGATTGGTATGGATGACACCATGCTTAAGGAGGAGGAAATGTAAGTTCAAGAACACATTAGTAAGAGGTATACCTTACTCTTTAAATTGATCATAAGCATGTAATTCACTTCCATACAGTGGCTATATGATATTGATAGTTATTATGCTCTGATACACATATTTGCTATATGATCTTTGTCATGTTTGAGCTTCACTTTATCTTGTTAATCATAACAACTTTAAATTTGTTCAATTGGAAATATCAATCACCTGAATCTTGGATATAATTGATATCATATCTTGCCTAGATTTAGGGGGAGCTTAATATCATTGATATCATTGTCTTATTACTAGCTCCTCTGTTTTATTTTGTTCTTCCTAATCCTTTTATTGAGTGTTCAATCTACAGGGAGAAAATGTTATTCTTTTTGGGATTAATGACAAAGGGGGAGAATTTATGGATTTATCAATTGCCCCCTAATCGATTGACAAAAAGAGGGAGAATATTTGGGGAGAATTTATAGACTTATCAAATGCCTAATAATCGATTGACAAAAAGGGACAATGAAAAAGAGGGAGAATATTTGTAAGTATGATCTCTTACTCATTCTCCGTGTTCATTTCAATGCTAAATATCTTTATATTGTCCTTTGGTGCATTTGTTAAATCGTTTGTCATAAATCACCAAAAAGAGGGAGATTGAAAGTGCATCTAGGCACTTATGTTGTTTTGGTGATTAATGATAAACGATTAATGACAAACGCATGTAATGTCAATCAATGTAATTGTACAAATGCTTAACTTAGTGCTTAACAAATAACAAACCTCTAATATGTTTATATTGTTATGAGACTAACATGTTTATTGCCTAGTTGAATATTAGTCTCATCTATTTTAGAGGAAAATCAATTGGGATGGTTAAGCAAAAATGAGGTATGCAATCTCGGTATTCCTTCCATATTTGTCATTGCATTCCTCTTTAGCAAATGCATATTGAACTCTAAGTAACTTGTTGATTTCATATGTGCACATTGATTCATGTCAAAATTGCTTGTGCATATATATATTCATTTGAGTTTATTATGTGCTTTGTTTTTAATATGCTTGTGTTAACTAGAGTTAAACTTCATTGCTTCATATTGACTTGGTGCATACATGTCTTAGTTGTGTATCTTCTAATGAACCTCTCTTAGTGAAGTTTAATCTAGAATTGGATCACATTATTTACTCTCATTCCAAATATTGTTTGCACATGTGTAATTCGTGTATATTCTATCATGTGCTTCATTTAAGCAAACTCTGTGGTCCTTGCCATGATTTAATTGATTCTTCATATTGGCAATTATCTCTCTAGTGCAGTTAGATCAATCATATATTCATCATAATGCACTTAGCAGAGAATATTTCTATTGTCAAGTGTTTCCATTCATATTGTGCTTCTTGATATGAAACACTTGTTATTATCAATCTATTCAATATATCTTTTAAGCTTGTGGGACTAATATGTTTGCTGAGTGCTTTGATAAGAGTTAGGTCCCAAAGCTGTTTGTATGATGACCAATATGGTTTGAAGGATGACAAGCGAGTCAAAGTCAAATAAGACGACGGTGTCACCAAGAGCTGAGGACTAAGTCAAGAACGACTTGGCGTGAGGATCGTCTTGGTGATGATCGAGGTCAAGGTCGGAGAGGACGAGAGTCTCATGAGGTGAATCGTGTCGAGGTTGACAAGACGAAGGGCGTCATCAATCTTTGTGGAAGCGTCATCTTGCACCGTGCATCCGGAAGAAGTCGGCATGTAAGCTTAGTGTAAGACTTAGATTTTGTGTTAAATTTGAGTCTAAGGATTGCCGTACTATTAAGAGGGATGCAATCGTTGAAATCACTTAGACAAGTCTCAAGTGCTCAAAAGTGGTCTTTCCTTGTCTAAGGTTGAGAAACCCAAGTCACACTTTGTTCACCTAGGTGTAGGTGGGTTGGTGTGAGGGATAGAAGTGTTGGTGGTGTCGGAAAGTGAGAATTTGAGGTCTCCTTGTGGATTCTTTGTGCAATATGATTTTATCCTTTGGGATTTGGGTAGTGAGACCTTGTTATTTGTGTATCCCTCGTTCTTAGCTTTCCGAAAAGTCCGAATTCATCGAAATCGGAGTCCGGAGTCAAAAGTTATGCCCGTTTTCGTCCGGCTGCTGCGTGCTGCCTGGGAGATCCGGAGACTCCGGATTAAATGTCCGGAGACTCCGGATGATCCGGAGTATCCGGACGATCCGGAGTGTCCGGGTTAAATGTCCGGAGTCTCCGGGTTGCCCAGTTCGGTCCAAACGGCTAGTTTTTGGGGTTCCTCTATTTAAAGCCCCCTTCTTGCCCACTTCAAAGGAGCCATTGGGGGATGTTTTGCTGGGTATTAGAGGTGTTCTTTGTGAGTGTTTGAGCCCACAATACTCCTTCCTACTCCTTAGATCTTAGTGATCCCCTTTTGTGAAGGGTTGGGTAGTGGAGAGAAGTGTTTGGATTGAGGATTGATTTGAGGAGGGGAGCTGGTTCCTTGGTGCTTTGAGGTGTTATTCTTAGTGATCTTGAGCTCCCAAAAGCCCCTCTAACCCTAGATCTTAGTGATCCCTTTTGAGTGAAGGTTTGGGTGTGAGAATGGGTAGTGATCGGATTGAGTGTGATTAGTGTGTTGAGCACTTGAGGTGGACTCTAAGTGAGTTCTTCGGGAGCATTTGTTGCTCTTGGAGGTTGAGGTCTCCTAGACGGCTAGGAGTTGCCGGTGAGCTTCCAAGCTTTGTGTGGAAGGCCACCGAAGGTTTGTGAAGGTCCGATTCCGCCTCTGCAAGGAAAGGAATCAAAGAAGTGAAGACCGGCGAGTGCATTGTGCAACACCGGGAGGACGAGGGTTGAAAGAGACCCCGGCTCAAGTGTGACCGAGCCGCCTCAACGGAGACGTAGGATCCCCTCAAAGATCCGAACTTCGGGATAAAATCTTCGTGTCTCCTTCCTTACTTCGGTTTCCTCTTTTGCTCATCCGCTTAATTTGCTTTCGATTCTTGTGATTAAATCAATTAGATTGTATCTACTGCATCTATTCTTGCTTGTATCCTTACTTTGTTGCAGTAGAGTAATTCGTATCTCTAGAATCGAAGAAGTGCCTAAGTTTATTGCTCTCACTGCTACGCCGAACCAGTCAACCCGGAGTATCCGGTACATTGATCCGGAGTATCCGGATATACCGGAGTATCCGGATAATATATCCAGAGTGTCCGGGTTACCTGTCTCGGGCTGAATTGTTTAAATTGCAAAACTTAATTATCCCAGTTGCTTCTGCATTATCTCTGTTAGATTAATTTAAATTGGGTATAATTTTGTAATCGCTTATTCACCCCCCCCCTCTAGGCCGACATCCCGGTCCTTTCAGTTTACCTCAAAGGCATTTAATGATTATAGTGTGGCTCTGGGCATTAACATGGAGCATTCAGTACCTCATGTCTCCACACAAAATAGCCTTGCAGAGTCACTAATTAAAAGAATAAAGCTCATTACTCGATCCCTCTTGTAGAATTGTAGGCTGCCCACCAACTGTTGGGGCCATGCAGTGCTGCACACTGCTATATTAATTCAACTAAGACCAATTGCATATCATGAAAGAACCAACTGCATAGTGCATGTGAAAGAACCAACTATTTTTCATCTACGAAAATTTGTTAGTACTGTATACGTGCCAATCTCACCACCACAGTACAATCATGGGTTCTTACTGGAAGTTGGAGATTTATGTAGGTTATGAATCTTCGTCAATGCCGAAACCCTCCTTTTTTGGCATGGAATACCAAGAGGGATTCCTATGTACATACAACATTAGTCTCATGATCAGTGGCTAGTATGCACATGTACAACATTGTCATCACATGCATACAAGTTCGTAATAGATGAATAGAAACTAAGGCTTACAACTAGCCCATTGGCCTAATTAAGAGTTTGCAGTGGAAGATAATTGTAGCGGAAACCCAAAGCTTGACAATATGCCTTTTACCCAAAACACCATAGGCAACTAACAAAGGATAAACCTTAGAAAAGCTCGTTAGTAAAGTCCCCATAAATTGCGTCAAGGTTGGGAACTTCGTTCTCTATATATCAACAATAGCAAGGTTGAGTACCGTATGTACTGGCAAGACTTGTAGTGTATCATAAATATGTAATAAATGCAAGCTATTTCAATAGAAAGGCTTCTACGGTAATTTTGCATAAAGCAAGATTGAATTGTAAATACTGAATATTAGATTGTAAATGGGAAATTTCATAATAGTAATTTGATTGTTGAGTAAATAATAAGTATGTAAGGATAAGGTAACAACTCACAGTCCTCCATGATGTGAGCAACAACTCGTCCATTGCCATTCCTTGGCATAACCATTTCTTTACCAACACATGACATAAAATCACGACAAAGACTTTTCCCATGAAATATCCAATCCATTCTTGTCGGGGATTGACTATTCGCTAAAAAGAACATTGTACCCCCAGAAGGTCCTGAAGGTACCGACCATAGGGCACCATCGGAAGATGATCGGGAGAGCGACCGAACAACGCAACGCACGAGCATACGTGCCTACCCGTTCAACCACGACCATGACGAGCAGCACGAGCAACCATGCTCGTAAGGACCACGCGGAGGCCCGGATGAATGGTCGGGGGACTCGGTCAAACCATTAGAAAGGAAAGTGGCGACCAATCCGCCGAAGATCAAGGGCGGGTGCACCGTAAATTCAAAATAACGTGCAGATCAAGGGCTCCGGATCGTGGGCGTTTCGGATATGGACGCATGGCATAAATCTAGGAGGTAGTTATCTTTTGTACGACATGAGCTTCTATATTTAACCCCCCCCCCAAAACACCTGTAAGGGAGGGACTTTTTGATCCAACATAAACACAATACACTGGAGTAGGGCTGTTATCTCGTCGGTGAGAGGCCCGAACCAGGATAAACACCGCGTGTTTCTCCCGTCTTGGCATTGCTCGGACGTTCCCCCCTTGCTCGTACGAAGGGGCCCCTGTTGATCCCTTATTCAACAAGTAAGCTCGGCGGGAGCCCGTTCTCCAATCGTCGACAATTCTATTTTATAAAAAAGTATTAAGACCCTAACTAGTGTCAGTGCACCAAGTCTCCCATAACCAGGGGCACGGCTTTTCGAAAAATTTTACGCTCTTCAGAGGTGTACAACTTTATCCACAAGTTATGACCAACTCTTTTTGCCTCCGGATTAACACACTTCCTTAGGTGTGCAGCAAAGAGGTCATGATGAAAACCTTTACAATACCTAGACACTACTACAGGAATGCACATCACTGTCAGTTCCTTTTCGTCATCACTATTGGTTTTGGTAGCGACACAATGTCCTTAGGCAGTGATAAGGAGGCTCTATCATAGTCGGTTCTCATGTGATAGTGATAATCATATTATCACTGTTGGTTCTCGTTAGAACCGACAGTGATAAACATATTATCACAATTGGTTATAGCTAAGAACCTACATAGATAAGGGGCCCCTCATCACAATCGATTCTTCGCTAGAACCGACTGTGATGAGAGAACCGACTGTGATGACCCCTGTCGACGGTTGTTGTCGGTAGTAATGAATATGGGGCTATACGCTGGATCCAAACTTGATGGTAACACAAGACAAGGGTTCATACAGGTTCAGGTCCTCGACGGTGGAGGTAATACCATAATCCTGTGTTCTAGGATTATGAGCAGTATGCTTCTCACGTATTGTGTGCCTAGTATCTGTTGTATTTCTAGGGACCCCCGCCCCCTTATAAAGGGAGGGGCGGAGAGTCTGAGTTGGTTACAAGGGGGGAATCCCCATTAATTATGGGATAGGTTCTATCTCTAACCCTTCCCGCAAGCAATGCTAGCTTCTGGGATTACAATCATATTTTTCCTAATGAAGATCGGTTGCTATCTTCTACTACTCCTTGTTGGATACAGCGAAGATAGCCCGGATATCATGCGGCCTTGGGCCACTGGTTCGGCCCATCCCCTTTTGGCTGGTCTTTGTGGCCCGCCATGTAGATACCCAGGGTCCACGTATTCCACAGTAGCCCCCCGAGTGCTTTGCAATCGAGTTGCCATCTTTTCTGGTTGCAGCCAGCCGAGTCCTGCTTCATGCCGAGTGCTCCCAGTTCTTGGCGCAGCTTCCCGACTGATCCTCCTTTTTTGCCGAGTGCTTTGTTGCAGGCAGGGAGATTGCGAAGAACTTGCTAGAGCTCCGCCGATCGGGAATTCCTAGTGATACTCAATGTGGCCATTAATATGTTGGTGATCAGTCCATCTTGAGACGCACCATAACTATATCTACTAGGATATTGGTGATTAGCCTGACTTGGGGCGCACCATAGCTACATCCATTTGGACGCTGGAGATCAGCCTGACTTAGGGTGCACCGTAGCTAAAAGTTCTTTTTGCAAACAAGAACTGGGTTCGCTAGCCAGTCGGGATGATACACCTCTTTTATGAAGCCTGCGGCTAAAAGTTTAGTGATTTTCTCCTTGATTGCGTCGCGGCGATCTTGGGCGGATGCCGGAGTCGTTGCTTGACCGGTCTTGTCTTTTCATCGACGTTTAGAGAATGCTCGATCACCTCCCTAGGGACTCCTGGCATGTCGAACGGCTTCCATGCGAAGATGTCTTGGTTCGCCCAGAGGAAGGTGATGAGCGCGTTTTCCTATTTTTGGTCGAGCCTTGTCCCAATCAGAGCCGTTTTGGCTGGGTTGAACAGATCGAGTGCTATCTTCTTGGCCACTTCGTCAGTGTTTGATCCCTGACTTGGCTTGTTTCTTGGCGAGAACGTCCTCGTCCTACAGGACGGAAGCTGCCAATCGGAGTTTCTCTAAGTCGGCCGTGGTTTTCATTGTCTCGGCCAATTCGCAGCTCTCCCTGTCGCACAGAAAGGACTGCCTGACGTCACCACAGACCGTGATAACGCCCTTCGGGCCCGGCATCCTGTGTTTAGAACTTGATGAACATTCATGTATTTTGAACTTCTTTTTTTCGTATGCCCTGCAGTACTCAAATAATATATGTGTGTGGTCAACGAAATACCGGCAAAATCAACCCGCTGCTCGATCTCGTTTGCTTGTTTTCAAATGTACGATTGAACGAACCTGGTAAGATTGTCCGATGGGAGGTGCTGATATGCAACACAATTTGAAAGTTGCATAAATATTAATTACTAAATAATAGATAATGATCACTTACCTATTCATTTTTTTTAAGATTTATATAACTTGTATTAGAAGAATGATACATAGAAACATTGCTCTTATTCGATATATCAGCTTGACAAGATTGCTGGATTGTATCAGATGGAATTAGCTACGTATCAGAAGGGTTCTAGTGTTCTACTTTTGGTTCCTTCGAGATATGAATATGGTAGATACCGAAAGGATAATCATTTTATCCCCCTGTGTGCGCATTTTTATCTTTCTTTCTTCCCTGATCCTTACCCCTAGGACTGAAGTATATATAGTGAGCTGCATACAGTGACGCCAATTGACAAGCTGCTGATATATGCTCTCTCTTGGCCCTTTTCTTTCTACAGGTAGTAGCATTATAGGCAGAAAACATGCATGCCAATGAATCTACTGTACTATACCGGCCGGCAGCGGACATGCGAATCAATCTTGAATTCTTGATACTACAAGCTAACCGATCGATTTCAGGGTTGGTTGGATGATCAGGTGCGGTTTAAGAATATCCTGTAATTATCCAGGAAGCTGACCAAAGCCGCTAACGCTGACGGATTCGTGGAATTGGTCCTCACGGGTCACTTTCCTCTTCGGGATTACGCTGTATTTTCTGGTCAGCCTCGCCTACTCGGGAAATCCTACTTGCTTAGTCGCTTGACTAGGTGGAATAGTGTTTATATGCATTTCTTTTTAAAATTTACATAGATATTAAATTATGAATAAAAAGACGGTGATTACGTACCTATTCGGTTGTTTCAAGATATATTTGTGCAATTTATATCAATGGTAGACGTATAGAAACACATATTATAGTCCAAATACACAGTGCACCATTTGAAAAGCAAGGAAAACTTTGGGGTCAACCGGCTGCATTAGGTTGTACACGTGTAAGCAAAAGCTTCTCACGAGCCTGGCACGCGGGTTGTCCATGAAGGGAAGAAGCAAAGCAAGCAGAAAGAACAAAGGCTTCTCAGTGAGAATACATATATTCTGAGCGTTGTCCACGAAGGAAAGAAGCAAAGCAAGAATACAAGAGCAATCGGAAAGAACAAAAGCTTCTCAGCGAAAGAATACATTCTGAGCAAGAGAGTGCAGAAGATGTTGACAACTCTGAGTAATGGACCATAGATGTAAATGTGAGTTGTTTATATTAAAGTGCTTCTGTACCACGAATTGGATAAGAAATAAAATGGATTAAGTGTCTCTCTTATTCGTCTCCTCTCCTTTAATTTCTTCTCTCTTTCTGACTCTCTGTTCTGAGTATAACTACCCAAATCGAATCCATCTCAAATGGGTGAATTCCTCACCACTGGTCAGGAGACATCACAGAGCCGCACTGAGATACTACTACTTGGTGTTTTATGATGAGGTTTCCACGTGGAAAGCCAAAGGAACCTTATGCCCCCTCTAACGCTCTGTTTGGAATATATGAATTCTACAAAAATTTACAAAAAAATAAAAATAGATCAATTTCTACGTTCTAAATCGGATCAAATTAGACCCTACGATTCGTAGGCAAGCCTTGTCCCCAAATGCAGAGGCTTGCTTGGAGGGTATTTTTAGAAAATTTCTCACTGTTTTAGCTCCTGGAAAAAAAAAATTACAACGAGCCCCAAATGCCCAAGGGTATGTCTCTACCAGCTTTTCTGCGCCTAAGATTAGCCTACAAAAAATTAATTGATTCGTCATGGTAGAGAAAAAAAAAACGACGCACGGATCGTACTCGAGGGTGTGGAAGTCTTCTAGTCTGTCGTTCCCACTTAGTAAAAATTAAAAACAATACTCCCTCCGTTTCAAAATATAAGACGTATTAGCTCTGAGAAGATTTTTCTTTTTGTAGAGCATCTTATGGAGGGGAGTACCTAGTTTCCCATTTTACCCTATTAATTGCTGCATGCACATTCAATACTAACACTAAAGAGCACCAAAGAGGCATGCAAGACTAAGGGTACTTTGGTCTTTTTATCCCTACTTTTCATTGTACTTAATGCTCCTTAATCCATAAGCCATGCTCTAATACACCTTATATTTTGAAATGGAAGGAGTATATAATAGGCAATGCAGCGCTCCCGGAGAGCGGCACTAAAAAAAAGAGAAAAAAATATTGCAATGCCCCCGGTTCACGTAGTGCTATGGTACCGCACATGGTATGTAGCACCGTGCAACATTTTTTTCCTGAGCAGATTCTAGTTCTAAAAAATACATTATAATTTTATTATGTTTTATAAATACATTATAATAAAAAATTGCACGACAGCTAGTTCTGAAAAAAAATAGAACTACAACAATGAAGAGTAGAATAGTCGAACTAGCCGCTGTGTGATTTTGTAGTCCTATTTTTTTTTCAGAACTAGTCGCTATGCATTTTTTTCTATTATAATATATATATATATATATATATATATATATATATATATATAACCTAATAAAATTATAATGTATTTTTTCACAACTAACTCGATCAGGATAAAAATACTGTGCGGTGGTATAGTATCATGTGTGGTACCGTAGCACCCCACGGTCTGAGAAGCTGTAATTTTTTTTTTAAAGAATCGCTTATTAGGAGTGATGTCCTGCCTTTTTTTTGTTTTTATTGAGTAAGAGCGCTGCATTGTCACGTCAGGGCAAATACAGTGTTCCAAGAGAGCTGTATATTGGGTTCATTTATGCTAAAATCATTCAACGGAGCTAATTCTAAAAAAAATTCATGGATAAAAAATTCAAGGATAAATAAAGTAAGTAGTGACCTTTATTATTATTATATTTGCTCTTAGTACTATACAAGGGGTTTCCAATTAATTATTAGTAGAAGGCCCTTATTAAATAACTTGGCTTGAAGATCCAAAGTCAAGATGCATAACCCACGCCGATCCCTTTCAACCTTAGAAAGCGCCTAAAATCTAGAAAAATTGGTCGCATTCAGGAGCATGAAAGATCGGAAAGAAAAATCTATATGGGTATGCCAAGACTCTCAACCTTGGCTTTGTTTTTCTCCGGTACGCCGTCAGTGAACCTGAACCTGACCTGACTGACCAATTACATTAAAAAATGCTCCTACGTACCATCGTCGTAGTACTACGATGAGAGAATCTTACTGGGATGAGAAAATCTCACAAGTTCTTTTGGGGCAAATGGATGTAGAGCTTTCTATTGTTTCGTGATGATAGCTTTGGAGCAGCAAGGGTTTATGTAAGCAAAACCAGAACGGTAGTAGTTTTAGTCCTACTAACCGAGTCCGCATGACACGAACAAGATAAGCACCAAAAACACCCAGACTGAGATACAGTAGGCTGACTGCAAAATTCGGCATGCACTGATACACATGAGTGACAAACCAAAGCACTACATCAAATCTCAAAACAGCTTACATAATACTCTATCAAATAAGATAGCGAGGCGTCCCATATATCGACGGACATTTATTATTAGCATGTCCCAAACATAGAGTGCGTAGCCCATCAGTGATCAATCGACCTACGCACCACGAACAGTGGACATGGCCACAGAAAGGCCGCCAAGCAGAACCAAAAAGGACCCGAAGGCCACCGCCGGGCTGACGGCGCCGGCGGAAACTGCAGTGACCGCTGACGAGGCGGCAACGATCCCCACGACAGCCAGTTTGCCGGCGCGGCCGCGCGCGTCGCCGGCGTCTGCACCGGATGCCTTGACCAGGACGGCGATGGGACCACCGGCCTTGGCTCCTATGGCCTTATCAATAACAACCTGCACATATCGATAGTTTGACTTTGATACGACAAATGTACTAGTGAGTATTTCACCGCATAGGCTTACCTGCAAGGTGTACGAGGAGGCGGGCAGTGCGCGGGGCGCCACACCGGCATTCATGCCGAGCTGGTGCGCCAACACGGCGGCGTTGGAGTAGGGCGCATCCAGCCCGGCCGCGCAGTTCTCGCCAACGAGCGCTTCGCCGAGTGGCATGCCAGGGTCGCTCGTGGACATGGGGGCGTTGGCGTATGGCGCGCCCAGCACGGCGGCGAGGTTCTTCCCCAGGAGCGCCTCGCCGAAGGTCGCGCCGGGCTCGCGCGGCGCGAATCCGGCAGTGTTGCAGTAGAGCTCGCCCAGCTCGGCGGCACGGTTCTTGCCCAGGAGCGCCCCGCCGAACGGCATGCCGGGCTCGTGGACGATCACGGCGGCCTTGCAGAGGAGAGCCAGCTCGGCGTCGACGGCGCGCCACGCCACCATGTCAGGCGACTCCTCGTTGATGTAGGCGATCTTGTACGGCGGGTCGCTGCTCCAAGCCTTGTCGTCGGCGGAGGAGGAGGACTCCATCCAAGCGTACAAGAACCCCTTGTCCAGCTCGAACAGGTCGTCCATGTTCTCTAGCTCCCGGATGCGGGCGGCGTCTACGTACACCACCCTCTCGTACTCCAGGAACTATCAAGAAATGAAGAAATCTATCTGGGAAAGCCAATTTACTTACGAGCGGCACGTATAGTTTGCACGTCGTAGGTACCTGAAAAAAGCGGCAGAGCTTGGAGTGGTAGTTGGTATCGTCGTCGGCGTCGCCTCCTCCGTAGCAGCCAGTAGCGAGGTGGCCGGGCTGGACGTAGTTGAGCGGGTACACCTCGCGGACGACGCAGCCCTCCCTGGCGAGGCGGTGCCGTAGGTTGTCAGGAGCATCGGGCGGCACGGCCACGACGAGCGGGTAGGCCGCGCCCGCCTCGCGTAGGGCCCTGGCCAGCCGCACCACCGCGGCGAGCTCCTGGAAGCCGCCGTAGCCCGCGCGCACGCGCGCCACGAGCGTCACGTACGCCCTCGCCGCCGGCACTGGGAGTGGATGCTCGGCGCTGTGGCCCTCCTCGAACGCCGCCGCCATGCCGGTGTTGATCATCTTCTGTGACGCGGGACTGGAGTTGGTTGCTTCCCTTCTTGGTAGCATATCGCTAGATCTTCGGCTGTGATTTTCTATGGCTTTTGGAATAGAGAAAGTGGCTAGGCCGGAGGCGTCCTTAAATAGGCGAAAATTTTTTGATGTTTCAAAGGAAGGAGTCAGCTTCCGGACGAGTATTTGGAGTTTCGAAGGAAGGAGTATCAGCTTCGAGGAAGCTGCCGCCGGGCCCGCCTGGACCTGGAGGTGTACAACTAAACGACAATGAAGCATGTTCGGCTTGTCATGGACCCCACCTCGGGGCTCCACCGCGGCTGACGACGCATTGGATCAGTGCCGTGCTGCCCTGGAACGCTACTGAGCTCTAAAAATTCTTTTATTTGATGTATGGATTAGTCAACTTAAATCTTTTTTTGTAAAAATTATAATTAAGCTTTATTTAATTAGAGAAAGATCCAAATTATATCTTTTATTTTTAAAACTTTGCAAAGACAAGACTTTACCACAAGCAGGGCAAGTCGGCGTGACTTTGTGGAGTGAAGCTGACATCTGCCATCAGCTCTGTGACTAAGAGTTAAGAATCCATTTACTTATTTTCCCAATTATCGTTGTACATGTAAACTCCACTAAGAGTATCTGATCTTGTACATGTAAACTAAGAGTTAAGGATCCCTTTTTCGGTTATTTCTACGGCGGCCATTGATCATCTGTACAATCATGTAAACTCCACTAAGAGCATCAGTACCCTCGTTTTCTGCCTCACCGTTCCGGTACTAATTTGTTACGGATACCGTTGGCGGTAAACTCTCACGGCAGCTGCGTGATGGCCACCAAGCTCCTCGTCCCCATGCTTGCTGTCAGCGTCGCCTCGCCCCGTTGGCAGAGGCGCTGTAACACTCCGGTATTTAATATGTCCGAATGCTATCAAACATAGACTAAGCAACCTCTAAATACCACAATTACAAGTAAATTATAGCAAAGGCACTAATGCTAAAAACTGAAATTTCGGCAACATCTCCTTTGTTTTGACATGAATTGAGGGAAACACAATAGCATAGCAAAATAAGACAATATGAAAGACATCTAAAATAGCAATAATTAAAGGCATGACAACAATATAAGTCTAATCCCAAGTACTCAATGACTCCATGAGCCAAACAAACAATAAGACTCTCATATCGCAAAGCTAAACCATAAAGCAATAATCATCACACTTAGTTTATTGTCAAAGCCCAATTGAATGTCTTGTGGGACAAATGAGTGACGCTACGTGTAAAAGTGTGACTAATTCCCTTTCTCGCATGCCGATCTCATGGTACCTAAAACAATAAGAAAGCATAAGCGTGAGTTCAACACTCAGCAAGCATATTGCAATGGTACACAAGAACAACACATGGCCACAACAACTCATATCATGTTTATCATCTCATTCATGATCACATATCAATAACATCATCATTATGTATGCAATGCGATGCGATGCTCATGTCTCCTTGGAAACTCATACCGGTATGGTTGAGTACACACCCGTCGGTGTGCACCCTCTCCCCCCTGCCGTCCCGAAGATGGAGGGTGCCTACTCCTCGCTTCCGTTCACCGCGGTGAATGGAATCACGATGTAGGACTTACTCATTGGCTCTCCGGATTAGTCATAATT
The DNA here is from genome assembly GCA_036346355.1 of Rhipidocladum racemiflorum. Taxonomy (NCBI): domain Eukaryota; kingdom Viridiplantae; phylum Streptophyta; class Magnoliopsida; order Poales; family Poaceae; genus Rhipidocladum; species Rhipidocladum racemiflorum. The sequence goes on from CM070583.1 coordinate 6,069,695, forward strand.
TTCTCACCGACCTTCCCTGGACTAGTTATGACTTTCTCACCGCCCGGGCCATATAACATGCCATGTATGCAAACATGCCAACATCATAAATAACTTTTACACTAACACATGGCATCATAACATAATAAACATATTCATCATATCATTGGCAATCATTAAAGCATGGCAAGTGATCATATCATAAAATCAATTTCATCTAGTCTCAACTAACAACCTACAAACCGCTGTCCATTACAATAGACTTGCCTCAACCACGGGCAACGGATTGGCGAGAAGTAGAAGGCACTCCCGGGGTCACACCACCTGCACATAGGTACCACACACTCACAATCATGTCCACAAAACAGTAAGCAATCCCTCTTCTACCCTGACATCGCAAACTATTCGCTAAACCCAAAAACAGAGGTTCTGTCTCGTCGGGACAGCAGCTTCCCAAAAGGCATAAATCGGGTTCTAAGACTCCGAATCAATTAAACGAGTACATCCCCGCATAGCTTAGGAAATTTCCTAACTTTTTCTAAGTATATGGAAAGACTGATTCGGAATCTAAAGTGGTTTAATCTACAGAAAACCGTGATCTGTTCCAATCACGTCACAGATTTTAATACGTTCGGTAAAACGATCATAACTTTCAAAGGGTTGGGCGGAATTGGACGTTCTTTATACCCACGGAAAGGTATTGAAATTACCTACAATGTCTTCAACAGGCGGCCGACCAAATTCGAACTCTAAATTGGCGAAAACCAAAACCCTAGGTCGACTGCTCATGCTGCCCGAAACAGATAACGTGGCAACTTCTAGATTTCATCTAATCTACTCAATTCCAGCACCACCAATTGATCTAAAAACGTGATAATCACCCTTAGAACAGATCCTAGACCAACCCCAAGGATTCCCATGGCCATACCTTCGCCCGACGAACGAAAAACCAATAGATCTCCTCCCGGTTCGCGCGATCTCCTTCCTCGCTCCAAATCCACCGGATCTCCTCGTCGTGGAGCGCTCCAATGGACGGATCTTCGAGGTGTTGAGGTGGAGAACTCCCCTAGGGCAGCAAGGGAGGTGGAGAGGGATGGGGAAGGGGTGGTGGCGCAATGGGAAGGAAGGAGGAGGAGGTGGCGCCACAAGGGGGAGGTGGGGGAGGTGAGGGGCGGCTAGGGCATGGGGGGGCGCATATGGGCAGGGGTTGGGGCGCATATAAACCTCATACCATATGGTTTCAACCTTAAATTCCACATTCCATAATGTTTTTAACCTCAACATTCACATTTTATAATGTCACACCTTTCCGTAGTGTCACATTCTTCCCCCCTTCAACAGGATTCGACTCCGAATCCGAGACACGACACTTCGCAAACAACCAAATCAAAGGGAGTTATGGTTCACGCCTCAGAACCCGCTTAGAAGCCCCTACGATTTGCACCAGCCAACACTCAGAGGCAAGGAGCTAAGCATCAAAGACTGACAGCTCTAAAGATAACTCACATTCAAAACTTGCAAGAATTCTTACTCAACATTGAAACACAAAAGCACTCACACACGGCCTCAGCACAACCCAAGCGGTAGGTTAAAGTCCCAAACAGACCACGAAATAAAATGGTCTCACACTCCTCATTCCATGCATTCCTTGGCACTAAAGTGCCCGATCCCTTTAACCAAAGCCACTCTCCAGAAGGACATGGTACCAACTTCTAGATCTATCTTCCACTCCCACGCACAAAAGTGATTCACGTCTCAACCTCTCAACTGTGGTTCGTCGTATTTAAGACGACGCAAACCAAGTGAGACACAACACTCTAAGATTACTAACTGCTCGAACCAACAGGGTTACATGCTGATCTTTTACAACAAGACCAACAACCACCCCACTACCATCGAAAGGAGAAGCCTACGTTATGATCAGGGTTCTGAAAACCCGCAAATTCAACAACAACCAAACATTCCTCTTCGGTTGGCACAACACGCTCAAAGATCGGCGACAAAAGATCCAATACTGTTCAAAAACAGAAAGCAATTACTAGCAACCACCAAGTGGTCCACTAATAATTTGATCAACTCTATCGAGGAACAACTCAATGACAATTCTCCAAGAAAATTTGAATTGGGTCATACCCAACCTTCCTTTACTCTTCACTTCCAAACTAGTTACGATCAACCACTAGCAACGCCTAATATCTTAGGTCATTACCAACCCACACTAAATTTTCCTTTCTTAGAAGGTCTCGCCCTCGCATTCTTCCTTTCAAGGAATCAGAACAAAAGGTACAATCATTGAGTAAGCTCAACCAAAACCCATGAACCCAAAATGATCCACATACAACAACTCGAACTCCAAAACGCTAAAAGCCACTTTGGAAAGAATCCGGCAACAACCAAAGAGTACTCATCTTATTTTTCCTAAGCTAAGATGCAAAGAAAACACAAATCTCCTACACCACAACCAGCATACCAGAAAGAAATGGAAGTCTCGATTTATGACATGCATGCACATTTTTCAAGAGCACTCCGGATTAGTCATATATCTATATATGACTTTCTCACCGACCTGGCTCATCGACTCTTTCATCATTAAACATCTATAAGCAATGTCATGCTTCCTTTTCACCATTCATTCTTCATGTAACAACAATACCGAATAGTCATCCACCAAAAGACTTCTTCCTCGGTATCACATGATTGAAACACAATTAACATCGATGGCTGCGAAATCCATATAAACTATGACGGCAACACCATTAATAGGAACACCACATCGTATAGGAAGCCACGTCAATTTGAAAACTAAACTTGCAAAACATCGCATTTTAACCAAAATCAACATTTTGGAAAAGAACATCGACTCCAAAGTTAAACATCTGTACACACAACTGCCACATATTTTTCTCAAAAGAAAGGGAAACTCATATCCCAAAAGAGAACACTTTGCTAACAACATCACCGATGAAACATCCATAAAAAAACCACCTTTTGGAGCACTTGCAAACACCACACACGTTATGCAAATAAATCCAACTCCAGTCAAAAAGAGTTACAAATTAAATCTCAAGAGTTTCCAACACAACCCACTATGTCCATCTGTTTCCGTTAAAATTTATTCCAAAGATAATTCAGGGTGAACGCGAAGGAGCGCGATCCACTCAAAAACTTTTGGGTGTAAATCCATACTCATAACACAAATTAAACAAAATAGCCAAAACCAAAGATTGGCACCAATAGCTACGGGTTTTAGGGAAACTCCGAAACACAACACAAGGAATACCTTGACCGAAGGCATTCAACCAAAATGGCAAGCAACCACACCAGTTCAAAAGGTTTTAAACACCAACTTAGCATGAATCCCACCATAACTTGTATTCCACTACACTTACCATTTAAGCATTCAATAATCACTATTTACTCATCAAGAGAGTCCAACCGGATTTAACAAAATTTACATAACAATTTCTTTCTCTAGTTACCATTCCCAACACTTTTAATTAAGGTTTAAGATGCTTATCACAAAGGCACCCAACCAAGACTACATTGACATGATCCCCACGGATCACCAAATCATATAACAACATATTCTATATTTCAAACATAGTACTTCAACAGCTACTTGAGCATGGTCAACCTATCAATTTTATACTACCCATACGTCAAAATCTTGACAATTGAAACTTGTTCAATCAATAAAATGACTTCAACAAATAAGTAATATCTCTACAAGATAAAATTCGTAAATAGGATTCTAAGATATGCATTCATTAATATTAAAATCTTGCATCATGATTATTATCCATTGTTCATCCCATCACAACATGTACTCGACATAATACCACCGTTTTACACCTTTCTTCTGTTGGATCAATGGTTTCCAACAATTAACAACACTACCAAGGCATCAATATCAATTCTTTGCATAATCATCAATCAACAACATTGCTTTTAGCTACCTTACACATAGGTTGCAACAAAATTATCACTACACAACATACTCCAACTATTAAATTAGATTTAATAAGTTAGATCAGCACAATGTTCTTAAAACAACAACCAGACCTATGTTTTTTTTCCCAATTGACATCGGTACTAGCATTAACACTGCCCTTAACAACATCATTAACAATAAGTCTTATGTCTTCTCCATTGACATCAATACCAGCATTGTAGAGACCCAACTGCATACTTCCAAATATAATAGTAGGTTGCAACAACATAAATAGCAACTCTAATCAACTTCCAAATTAAAGCCACTAGTCAACATGATTAAATTTCTCTATTAACCCGTTAGATTAGAACATCTTTAAACAATCGGCAAAGTTTCTTTAACAGTATCATTAATTTACATCATCTTAATGTTCTAACTATGCATCAAGGTTTAAACTTTTAACATTAACGAGGATCATAAGCACTTTTAAAGCAAGGCAACAGATTCTAAGCATGTACATTAACCCATTTAATCATTCTCGCTACAGAGTGAACTTCAACACTAGTAGTCTATTTATTCTCAAGCTAGAGATAACAACCGCATTGAATTGTTTAAACTCACAAATTAACTTAACAATACATCATCCCATAAACCACATTGGTACATGCTACATAACATGCTAAACAACAATTCTTACTAGGGACAAACGATTTCAGTCAAAAGACTACTTACTTTGTTTGCAGCATTTTAGTTTTAAAACTCATCCCAAATTCATAAGGAAACTTGACTCTCAAAATTGCAATGAGACAAACCCAAACTTGGTCATGCAAAAGGAAGTCTCCAAAACACTTTTCAATCTCGAAGACTCCCATAGGAGGGAACCAAGCGATCAAATAAACCTTTGCGGACAAGGGCACAAAACATAATTCGACACAACTTAACTTTTTTGCACACGCTTCAATAACTTCTTTTAAACTCAGAGTAAGACACACAAGAACCAAAACTATACTTTTCTTTGCAAGGCAACCCACAAAACCGGTGTCCAAGCAAAAAGGCGACTAAGAAAGGCGCAACGCTAAATTCCTCTTCTTCGTCTTCAACCAAGGAGGACAAAACCAAGGAACACCGAAGGGACTCTCCGCGAAAAATCCAATCCTAAACACTTTTCTTTTGATTTCAATCAACTAAAGTCAAAAAAAACAACCAAAACCGACCGTCAGAACGGTAAACAACATACGAAGGAATCCACCACCAAACTCTTCTATTTGACTCCAGTCAACTACCCGATCTACGACAGAAAGGATAAGCACTCTTCTCCTACAGGGGTTAATAGTTCTTCGGTGATGGCGGTAACCGGCCACACCGTCAAACCTCACCCTTACTATCAAATAAGAGAGGTGGCCGAAACCCTTCGGCACCAAAACCCCACTTTATCACAACAACAAGAACAATTCAATCATTTATCTCAAAGACATAGCAACATGCATTATCAAATGAAGCATTCAACATCATAGCTTAAATACAACATTTAAGCGTAAAGAAACGATACCCATACCCTTTCCTACTGTGCATCCATTGTGTGTCAAATTTTAGATTAGTTATACCACTTTTGCAAGTTTTAATGTTGCTATCCTATGACAAAATTTTAGTTGAAACCTAAGCCATGTTTCTAAGTTATTCCACATCACATTTTAGTTGTACCCTATAGCATGACAATAAAAATACACATTCCAAGGACCTACAGCCCGCTCTGATACCAACTGTAACACCCCGGCATTTAATATGCCCGAATGCTACCAAACATAGACTGAGCAACCTCTAAATACCACAATTACAAGTAAATTACAGCAAAGGCACTAATGCTAAAAACCGAAATTTCGGCAGCATCTCCTTTGTTTTGACATGAATTGAGGGAAACACAATAGCATAGCAAAATAAGACAATATGAGAGACATCTAAAATAGCAATAATTAAAGGCATGACAACAATATAAGTCTAATCCCAAGAACTCAATGACTCCATGAGCCAAACAAACAATAAGACTCTCATATCGCAAAGCTAAACCATAAAGCAATAATCATCACACTTAGTTTATTGTCAAAGCCCAATTGAATGTCTTGTGGGACAAATGAGTGACGCTACGTGTAGAAGTGTGACTAATTCCCTTTCCCGCATGCCGATCTCATGGTACCTAAAACAACAAGAAAGCACAAGCGTGAGTTCAACACTCAGCAAGCATATTGCAATGGTACACAAGAACAACACATGGCCACAACAACTCATATCATGTTTATAATCTCATTCATGATCACATATCAATAACATCATCATTATGTATGCAATGCGATGCGATGCTCATGTCTCCTTGGAAACTCATACCGGTATGGTTGAGTACACACCCGTCGGTGTGCACCCTCTCCCCCCTTCCATCCCGAAGATGGAGGGTGCCTACTCCTCGCTTCCGTTCACCGCGGTGAATGGAATCACGATGTAGGACTTACTCATTGGCTCTCCGGATTAATCATAACTTTCTCACCGACCTTCCCCGGACTAGTTATGACTTTCTCACCGCCCGGGCCATATAACATGCCATGTATGCAAATATGCCAACATCATAAATAACTTGTACACTAACACATGGCATCATAACATAATAAACATATTCATCATATAATTGGCAATCATTAAAGCATGGCAAGTGATCATATCATATAATCAATTTAATCTAGTCTCAACTAGCAACCTACAAACCGCTGTCCATTACAATAGACTTGCCTCAACCACGGGCAACGGATTGGCGAGAAGTAGAAGGCACTCCTGGGGTCACACCACCTGCACATAGGTACCACACACTCACAATCATGTCCACAAAACAGTAAGCAATCCCTCTTCTACCCCGGCATTGCAAACTATTCGCTAAACCCAAAAACAGAGGTTCTGTCCCGTCGGGACAGCAGCCTTCCAAAAGGCATAACTTGGGTTCTAAGACTCCGAATCAATTAAACGAGTACATCCCCGCATAGCTTAGGAAATTTCCCAACTTTTTCTAAGTATATGGAAAGACTGATTCGGACTCTAAAGTGGTTTAATCTACAGAAACCGTGATCTGTTCCAATCACGTCACAGATTTTAATCTGTTCCAATGGACGGATCTTCGAGGTGTTGAGGTGGAGAACTCCCCTAGGGCAGCAAGGGAGGTGGAGAGGGATGGGGGAGGGGTGGTGGGGCAATGGGGTGGAAGGAGGAGGAGGTGGCGCCACAAGGTGGAGGTGGGGGAGGTGAGGGGTGGCTAGGGCATGGGGGGCACATATGGGCAGGGGTGGGGCGCATGGAGGCTGGGGGAGGCACACCAACCAGGTCTCCTACTCCTACTTGGACTCAAACTCCATCCCACCAAAGCCCACGACCTCTTCCCTTAGGCCCAAACTCCCCCGGAAAGGCCCAAACTCCCGGAATCGGCCCGGAAACGCAAATAAACCTAATACCATATGGTTTCAACCTCAAATTCCACATTCCATAATGTTTTTAACCTCAACATTCACATTTTATAATGTCACACCATTCCGTAGTGTCACAAAGCGAGCCACCAGCCGATCAAGGCATGGCGCCGCTTCCACCGAACCAAAGCTCATTAACCCCCCACCCCTCAGCCTGTGAGGCCCGAACCGAAGCTCCATTCGCCAGCAAGGCAGCAACCCTAATCCTCTCTCGTTTCCAGTCTCCCCAACGCCAGCCGCTCGGCCACACCGACGCTGCTTCGACGCCGCCGCGCTTCGACGCCACCAGCCGCGCTGACGCCTCGACGCCCGGCCGCTGAGCCTCGACGTCGCTTCGCGCCCGCCGAGTCCCAACGCCAGCCCGCCCCACGCCTGACGCCGACGCCCACCACCAGCCGCCCGACGCCATCATTGGCCGCTCTGCCGCCGCGCCATGGCGCCAGTCCACTCAACCAAGATGATCGATAATTCAAGATGGATAAAGGAACATTGCATTCTTATTTTTCGGAAAATACAAGTTCAAATAGCCCCTCAAGTAATGAAAGCATAACTCAACCAAAGAAGCCTCGAATTGAAGATTTTAATCCAAATGATATCATTGCCGATCCAGCGTGTCAGAAACTAATTGAAGATTATCCCATTGAGATTAGAGACCAAGTGTGGAGAGCATATTTATTGAAAGGTTCAACACGTCCAATCGGATATGCTTTTCCACAAAAAAGATGGATTGTCGAAGATCCTTTCAAGAACCATGGTTTAAGAGATATGATTGGCTAGAATATAGTGTATCAAAGGATGCCGCATTTTGTTTCTATTGCTTTCTATTCAAGAGCTCCTCCCATCCTAAATACTTTGGTCATGATGCCTTCACAAATGTTGGGTTTGTAAATTGGAAAAAAGCTTTGCACATCATGGATACACATGTTGGTGGACCTAATAGCATCCATAGTCTTTGTAGGCAAGCATGTGAGGATTTCAATAATCAAAGGTCAAGTATAGCACGCAAATTAGAGGCTCGTGGCAAGCAAGATGAAATTGAATATAAAATTCGCTTAACTGCTTCTCTAGATTGTGCAAGATTTCTCCTAATGCAAGGTGAAGCTTTCCGTGGGCATGATGAGTCTTCTACATCCATTAATAAAGGGAATTTTAGAGAGCTAGTGGATTGGTATAAAGATAAGAAGGAGGAAGTAAATAAAGCATTTGATGTAGCCCCTAGAAATTGTACGATGGTGTCTCCAGATATTCAAAAAGACCTTGCAAAGGCTTGTGCCGAATCGATCACTAAGGTGATTATGGGTGAGCTTGGAGATAGGAACTTTTCCGTGTTAATTGATGAATCTCGAGATGTATCAGTCAAAGAGCAAATGACTGTTATTGTGAGGTTAGTTCCATAGCTATTCCTATCCATAATCCATGTGGTCAACTAAGTACTAACAACATGGCTTTCTAATGCAGATTTGTTAGCGATCAAGGCAAAGTCATGGAAAGGTTTCTAAAACTTGTACATGTTAAAGAGTGTACCTCGGCTGCATTGAAGGGTGCTTTGCTTGATGTCTTGGCATCACATGATTTATCTCTGAGTAGACTTCGAGGACAGGGATATGACGGTGCTTCAAATATGAGAGGGGAGTTCAATGGCTTACAAAGGCAAATTCGAGATGAGAACCTATATGCTTTCTATGTTCATTGCTTTGCTCATCAGTTACAATTAGTAGTTATCACCGTTTCCAGTGGTATCAAATCTATTGCTGATTTTTTCAATTATATTCCACTTATAGTTAACACTGTTAGTTCATCTTGCAAAAGAATGGATACTTTAATTGAAAAACAACGTGAGAATTTGTTGCAAAAGATAGAGAATGCCCTGGTTATAACTGGAACGGGGTTGAATCAACAAACTAGCCTTACTAGACCTGGAGATACTAGATGGGGCTCACATCATAAAACCTTACTTCGTTTATATGAAATGTGGGAGGCAACAGAGGAGGTATTAGAAATTGTAAGTGATGATGGTCGTCAACCTTCCAATTCTGGCAATGCATATGGTTTGTTAAAGAAGATGGAAAGTTTTGAATTTGTGTTCATCTTGCATTTGATGTTAGATTTGTTGGGCATCACTAATGCAATGTCAAATGAATTTCAAAGAAAGGATCTAGATATTGTTCATGCCATGGGCCTAATTATGGATGTGAAAGAGAACTTGCAAAATATGAGGGATAATGGATGGGAGTCATTGTTTGAAAGAACTAAAATCTTTTGTGAAGCAAATGGCATTGTGGTTCCAAATTTGAATGAGAGCACATCAATTATGGGTCGAGTGGCACGTCGTGGCAATACAGTGACCCTTGATCACTTTTATCGGGTAGACATCTTTTATGCGGCCATGGATGCCATTAAGTCAGAACTTAATCATCGCTTTAATGAAGTTTCTACTGAGCTATTGCTATGCATGTCTTCCCTTGATCCAACAAACTCATTCTCCAAGTTCGATGTGGACAAGCTTATGCGACTTGCAGAGATTTATGCTGATGATTTCTCTTTTGGTGATCGCATATTATTGAGAACCGAATTGCAAATCTATATTCTCAATGTCAGGAGAAGTGTGGAATTTCATGAATGCAATGATGTTGCCATGCTAGCAGAAAAGATGGTTCAACTTGGAAAGCATAAAACATTTCCATTGGTCTATCGTCTTATTGAACTAACACTGATACTTCCTGTGTCAACTGCTCCTGTTGAAAGGATTTTTTCGGCAATGAAGGTTATCAAGACTGATTTGCGCAACAAAGTCTCTGATGATTGGCTCAATGACTTAATGGTGTGCTACACCGAGAAAACAATATTCAAATCTATTGATGATGAAGCAATTCTGGACTGCTTTCAAAGGATGAAAACCCGTAGAATGTGCCTGCCTGTTGCCTCCAAATCCAACTCATAGCTAGTGTGCCTAGCAACTTCATTTATGTGAGTATCTTATGAACTTCTACTTTGTTTCACTTGTTAAATAGTTATTTATGTATGAATTTGGCTTTTACTAGTAGTTGAAATGTTTAGCTTAGCCCCCCCTCTAATTTAGTCCTAGCTTCGCCACTGCTCGTGGGGACAACACCGTCCACGGCTATGGCCTGCTCGTTAGACTCCTAGGGCTCCTCGCCAGAGTCAACCTCATCTCCGTCGGGTCGGTGAGGAGCTGGCCGAATCCAGAACTCTACTCTCCGATTCCCTATCTTCACCCGTGCCGGGAGGAGAAGAAAAATACTAGCTAGCAACGCGTCATGGGAGGGAAAGAGAGCCTTCCGAAAAAACAGAATTAACCGAAATATTAAATATTTTGATTAATTCTATTCAGTTTTTCATTTTACTCCAAAAAAATTCAATAGCTAATTTTTAATAATCAAATTATTTTAAAATAAAAAATCAAATCAATTAAACACCCGTACTTTCATCACTCGTCATTGGGAAGCTCGGGAGATGAACTCGCCCATTGGTTCTATAATGGGATGTAAAATATAATTATCTCTATTTTCTTTAAAAGAATTAGCAATAGTCCAAAGCCACTCGATAACTAAGGAAGAAGTTGGGTAGTACACACCGGATAAATTTTTAGTTGCATTGTAAAAAGTTTGTAAAAAATCATGAAAATGACCGACAATTTGCCAATCCAACTAAGTAACCGACGACTCACCATTATTGCAGTTGACGAAGACAGTGATAATGTGCTCATAGCCCTTGGATCGCTCCAGCATAATATACGTCGAGTTCCACCTAACCTTCATATCAAGGCTAAATTCTCTTGGGTCCTTACTGTTGGCCCTACAATACTTTGAGAACTATGCAAACCTTACGGGCGAATCATTAATAAATTGGATAGCTTTGCGTATGTTTTCCAAAATAGTTCTCATTACAGTCAAAACCGCCTGCAAAATGAGATCAATAATATGGCATACACATCTCTGATGGAGTAAAAATCTCCAACATAAGTTTCTAGATGTGGCGAGAGATAATCTATAACCGTCGTGTTATCCGATGCATTATCAAGAGTGTTGAAAATAATTCTACCTTCTATTTTAAAGTCGGTAATAACCTCAAGTATATGGTTAGCAATAGCCTCTTCGGTGTGTGACTCGGAGATTGACCTAAACCCTATGACTCTTTTATGTAGTAAGTACTTCTCGTCTAAGTAATGTGTAACAACACTAATATAGGCTATTTTTTATGTTGGGAAGTCCATATATCCGATGTTAAGGCAAAGGAAAAACTAGTTGCCAAGAAAATCTGTTTTAATATTTTTAGTTTTTTCGCAAACATTTTATAAATATCACGTGTAGTTGTTCTTGTACTAACATGTTGGTATTGTGGACAAAAACCATGTTGCACCATTCTTTCAAAATTAGAACTCTCACCCATTCTAAGTGGAAGATGCTCTGTAACTATGTACCGTGCAATTTCGTCTTTAGCTACATCGGCGTTGTATACCCATGTACTTACCGAACCGTCGGTGTTGAAGTTGAGCTACGTCTGCACGTCCTCCATCCTGCCGATATCTTCTTCAAGCATGCCTCTGCGTGTTTCTTTAGATGACCTGTTCCAGCACATGCATGTGTAGATAATTTAGTTTGACAGTATTTACAAATAGCATACACTACCTCACACCCTGTCTACAATTTCGACGGTTCTGTCCATGTGTTGCTAGCACCACGCCTGTCGAGTGCCGGATATGGATGCCCGTCCTGGTTGCATCGATGTCGCGGCAACCGAGCTTGGTGCCGATATCGACGTCCGTCCCATATTCACCGATGCGGCGGCATCGGAGCTCGGTGCATCCGGAATGTACGAGGCATCCTTGATGCCATGCATACCGTCCAGATGATGGTCATCCATACCATAGTCTCCCATGCTGGGGGAGAGTTGGCGCGGATCGATCTCGTCATCCCTACGAGAGGGACTTGGAGAGCGAGGGTGTGCTCTCCTGCTCTTGCTCTTGCGAAACATTTTGTTTCATAGAGGAAGAGCAAAAATAGAGAACGAGCGAGATGTCGCAGAATATGCTAAAAAATGATAACACGAGCGGGTTGTTTTGAGCAAAAACTAAAAACGAGTGGGATGTTGAAATGAGAGCACGTTGGCAGATTTTATAGCAATTATGAAGCTAGCAACCATTCGAATAAACATTCAAAATCTGAAATGCATGCGCAGCACGGGAATCACACCTCTTTACGTCATGTCCAATCATTTATGTCAAATCGTGTCACTTTACATCGCATCCAATCGTTTTATGTCAAATTGTGTCACTTACTGCATGAGCGGGAGAATAAAATCAAAATTTTCATCGCACTTTCTCACCCCTCTCCCTTTCTTTTGCTACTTTTCCCACGCCCGAATGCCCCCCTGTCCCCCCTGGCCACCCCTCCACCCCACTCCCAGGCCCCAGCACCTGGTGCGGCCGTGCCCCTGGCCCCCTCGATCTCTACTCCCCGTCCCGACTCCCGTGCCCCACTGCCCCCGGGGCCCCCGCCCCCCACTCGACCTATAACACCCTAAATTTGTAATTAAGAATAATTAGGCTTAATTAAGCTAATTGAGTGTTTAATTGTGCTCTAATTTGATTTTTGGATCTTAATTTGGAGTTATTTGTTTTCGGAGTGTTTTTGTCGCTTTAGCCCAGAGTTTTCAGCCCTGGATTCGATCTCGGGTGAAATCTTGAATCGTGTAGAATAGAACCCAAACTTAAGTTTCTAAACCTTCATTAGGATTCCCCGAACCTATTCCAAAAGTTCCCAAAGCAATTGGTCAAGCGCAGTTGCGAAAGCCGAAAAAATCCTAAACTTTCAACCCTTGGGCGGCAGTTATCATTAGCTTGTATCAAGCAGATTACGGGCCGAAGTGCAGATCTGCCACCCTAAGCTGATCACTGGCCGAGCGACATAAGCTAGGGGTTGCCGACCAATCTCTCTTCTCAACGTCGCCCTGGCCCTCTCCCACCCTATTTAGCCACGGGAGAGCTCCCTCACTCCTCCTCACTCTCTCATTCACTCCCTCTCACTCTCTCTCTCTTGCTCTCTCCTCCTCCTTCCTCCTCCTTCTGTGGAGCTCGCCCCTGCCTCATCGCTTTCCAGCCGGGTGGAGCTCGTGTGGATCAAGGAGAAGCAAGAGCAAGGTGTGGTGGAGCTACATCAAGAACCCTAGGAGGCTGATCAAGCGGTGGATCGAAGTTTGAGCTCAAACCCTAAGGTTTGATGCAAACCCTAGCCTCTTTTCTTCCTTTCTCTCTCTTTCTCGCTTGTTTAGCCCTAGAAAACCTAGATCAGGTAGTAAATCGGTGATTTGCTGGGTAGCTAGATCTAGATTAGGGTTAGAAGAATTTTTTTGCACGATTGATTCGTTCTGGAAACCCTGATCTACTCCCTGCTGGGTTTATTTGCTCAAAAAAGTCTTTTCCTAAGTTTTTCGGAGATTTCCTTTGAAACCCTAGCCCTGGAAAATTGAGAAAGCGACCCACAAATATGTCCAACACTAGTGAAGTTCGATTCTCGCGGAAGAATCGAGTTTGAACTCGATTCGGGTCCAGAATCGAAATTCGAGACTAATTAGGGTTTTCGAGTTCTGGAAGTTCGATAATCGTGCATCGAGTTCGTAGACTAGCTTTCAGTCATGTAGGATCTTAGAACGCTAATGGAATGAATACGCGCGTTGCAAATCCGCTGTTCCGGTCGATTTGCCAAAAATGTGCATTTTGGGCATTCGGAGCAAATTCATGTTCCAAAGTTCGAAAATCCACGAGTTCGACGCGTATGGGTCCCTAGTGCCATAGAGATCCTATCCTCGCGGCGAAATCGGAGTTTGGTTTGATTTTGAGCCAAAAGCCAATTTCGGGTGAGATTGTAGCTCGAAGGTTCGAATTTGGGAAAAGTCGATCAATCGAGCTTGGATCTTGTCAAAACTAGTTTAGATAAGTTCCCGGTGCCATAGAGGTTCCTTAGCAGTGACGAAAACAGGATTTGGACCGTTTTCAAGTTGAAATCCATTTTCGCGTCGTTTTCGGGGTTCGTTTAGTCAAAACGTGAGAATTTGAGCAAACGAGCTCGAAACTTGACGAAATCTGTGTGAATGGGTCCCTAGTGTCCCTAGGAACCTATTCATACTTTTGTGTCAAAGTTCCGAACTCATTTACGCAAAATCCCACATTTTGCAAAAAAAATTCCTGGAAAGTCGGCACTACCATCGGCATGAGGCCGGTACTACCGCCCACACACCGCCAGTAGTTAAAATCAGATAGTTCCCTTTTTATTCTCTGGCGGCCGGCACTACCGGGCCGTGGGGCCGGTACTGCCGCCCAAGAGCCCATTTCGTTCCTCATAGGGCAGCACTACCGGGCTTCATGGCCGGTACTGCCGGGCATGGAGCGGCACTACCACCATTTAGGTGCGGGTACTAACAGGCTTAAGGAAAAGATTAGGTTTTCTCCGCCCGTTGAGTCCTCGTTTTCTCGGATTTGTTTTGGGTCTTTTCCATTCCCTACTTGATCTGAAGTTTAGGGTTGTTGGTTTTCCGTTGTGTCTTTAACATGAGGGCACCTTGGTACTGCTATTTGAGCGGTACCATCGTGGTTGATGCTGTCGGTGGTCTTTTCCCCATAGTGAGATGCATTTGGCCTCTGGAGCCGCGGCGCTACCGGTGTTTGGGGCCGGTATTACCACTCTATTGGTAATACTGTGTGCCACACTCCGATAGCTATTTTTCCAGAGCGAGCTATCTGTGGCCTTTGGAACTCCGACCCTATCGGGGGTTTGGGGCCGGTACTGCTGCACGTGCGGTTGTGCTGTGAGCTACACTTCGGTAGTTGTTTTCCAAGCGCCTCGTGTTAGTTCTCGGCCGTTGACATTATCGTCCCGAGAGTACGGTACTACTGGAAGTCAGCGGTGTTGTCGTAACGTCGGTACTGCTGATTGGACGGTACTACCGGGAATTGTGTGTCGATATTGACGACGTGAGCTGAAGAGTTAAACCCTATTCGAGTCTTTTGATCCTAGATTTCCCGATTCTATTTGCTTTTATAATTGGTTCTTAATCGCCTTATTTGGATTCATTGTTAATTGTTCTTATTACTTTTCTTTAGGCGTTGACGATTCGGTAGACAACGATCCCGACTTCGTTCTAGAGTCGGGCATTGTTAAAGAGCAAACAGGCAAGCACCTCCTTTGACCATTTTGATCCTATATTTGCAAAGTTCTATTTTTATTTGTCAAAACTATTATGCATGCGTGTATGTTTAGTAGAAATGCTAGTTGTGGGAAAATTGATAGATAAACCTAGAGTTGGTGGATTTCCTTCAATCCTAATTGAATTGCGAACCTTGGTAAACTTTAGACTCACAATAGACATAGTAATAAATGTCAAATGAGTAATATTGAATATTACTTGCACATGCTTAGTTACGCAGTAGCAAATGCTATGAAGGTCGTGAGTCAGTCAATTACAATCTCTTGGAAATCAATGGTTTGGATTGGGTGTTGGATCGGAAAGGTTGGTTAATGGTTTGGGAGTTGGATTTGGTTATTTGGATGGAAAGGTTACATGGGTGAAAATGGAAAATAGAAGGATTTAGACCAGACGAGATGTACGGTGTTTGGTAGTTTGGAATGGCTTGGTTTGGACATCTTGGTCCGATTGGAAAGGTTTGGTTGGCCTGGCTAATCCGGACTTGGATTGGATTTAAAGCCAGGAGGCTTGTCTTGGATATGGTTTTGGTTTCGGTGTTGGTTGGTCCCTTGCTAGGGGGAGTTTGCGGGCTAGTGGGAGCTCCGCAGGGCCGCTAGTGCCGACTCTCTGTGGCCTTAGCAAGTTGGTTTGGAATATCTCGCCTGAGTCACCCTAAGGACTGAACTTGATGCTATTACTGAGTCTTACAGTGCAACCACATGTGCCAGTACGGGATGGCCTTGACTTAGTAGATTGGAAAGGGTTTGGTCTTGCATTTTTGGTGAGCAGAAGAGTTGGACACGTCTGAGAGGTCAGAGTGTTCTAGGGACTCTCTCGTCGAGGCATCGAGGGAGAGTTTGCCAAACACAACGGTAATGGCCTTCTATGGGGATGTTTGGGTTACTGCTAGTAGGGGCCCGTAGGGACCACTAGTGGCTAACCTCTGGGACCGTAGCAAGGGATGCACATTACCGGGCGGGTGCAAGATCTAAATCCCGACCTTTCGGAAAGTCTCGTCACTGTCTAGCAAAACGGGTACATTTCGTATTGCGTGGCATGGTTGACATGATTGCTAGAACGTGTCATGTGGGTAAAGTGTACAGTCTCTGCAGAGATAAATAAACTAATCGATTAGCCGTGCTCACGGTCATGAGCATCTTGGGAAGTACTGTTAAGTATAGAGTTTTGGGAATTAGTTCCAATTGGTTTGGTCTTGGTTTGAATATGGTTTAGGGTCATGGGGTTGTTTTGGGAGTTGGTTTTGGAAAATGGTTTTGGCAAGGTAGGTTAGTTCGGTTTTTGGTTGTGGGAATGGAATGGTTGGGAATTTGGTTTATGGATCAAATGATATATTTAATACTTTCATTGAAATGATTTCTTTACCACCGCTTTACAAATTGCGATTGATTTAGAATCTATTAAGTATTGCAAATAAATCTTGCTTTGTGCTCAAATAGACTTTGTGTATAAACCTGATTCCATTGTTATAACCTGCATTTATATTATTATTTCCATACACTAAAGTCTTACGAGTATATACGTGTACTCACCGTTTGCTCTATTTATTTTTAATAACAAGTAAACAGAAGACGATGTTGAAGACGATGAATGTGTTCCCGACGTTCTACGAGACGGGTGTTCCACAAGTTAGAAGCGGTTATCTGGGTATCTGCCCCTAGTCGGTTGCCTCTAGGTATGGTTAGGCATACCGCTGCCGCTGTTGCGGTTTTGTTTTTCTTATTTTGCCATTTGGCCAATTGGCTGAGTGATTTATTCATGTAAACTAATTAGATATGATCAAACCAGTATTAATGCAATTATTACTTTGAGCTTGGTTCTTGATGCAACTTATTATGAAATATGTGGGTGCTAGGCTACTGATCCAGGGAACTAGCACTAGACAAATATCTCGGGGAAGCTCAGATTGGAGTCAATCCTTTGGCATATAACCGCGAGAAGTGTGTCGTGCCGATTGATTGGCCTCAATCCGAGTACAGTTTGTAATTAGTGATTGGATTACTGACGAGTGGCGTTAAATCCAGTCCGACGCAACAGTAAGTGTCCGAGTTACTGTTACAAAGACCGGAGCCCCCGCGACACGACTCCACCTGGCGGTTCGTCCCTCCTGCGGTCCTGGCGTCCTGCCCTCTGCCTCAAGCCCCCCCAAGTCCCCAATGCCTCCCTCGGTGGCTCGGTTCGATCCCTCCGCTAGTCTGCCCCTGCCGCCTCCCCAGTCCCCACGCGCCGCCCCGCGCCCCACCGCCTCCCTCCTCCCCTCTGGTGGTCCGACCCCCGCCGCCTCCATGCGCGCCGCCCCCGCATCCCTCCTCCCCTCCGGCCTCCGTGGCCCTGCCGCCTCCCCGCGCGCCGCCGCCTCCTACCTCCCCACCGGCCCCCGCGGCCTCCCCGCGCGCCCGCCTCCCTCCTCTCCTCCAGCCCGCCGCCACCCGCACACCGCCTCACGTCCCCGCCGCCTCCAGGCTCCCTTCTCGGGCCGCGCACCGCCCTACGGTCTCCCCTGCCGCTCGACGCCCCGCCGCCGCCCTCTGGTCTCCCTGTGCAGCCCGATTTCCGTGCCTTCTCCGTGACAGCCGTGCTGCCGTCGGGCCGTGCCGGGCTGCCCACCGTGCCAATTCTCCAGCTCGGCACGGCCCGATGAATAGTGACATGCCGGTCCGACACAGTTCACCTCATGTCGGACCGGGCTATGGAACAGGCCAGACGGCCGTGCTTCAGGCCGGCCCATGGAAGCACGGCCCAGACGCCCAGCACTAGAGGACATTGCGTGTTGGTGGTTTGGATGCTGACGTGGGACCTGTATTAACTCAATTAATTAGATTTAATTACATAAAATAAGGATATCTCTCAAACTACACATTCAACTAGTTGATTCACGTGCCCACACGTTGCAGTGGGCGGAAAAAAATGCCGAGATAGACAGATATTCATCAGCTATCTATATAGTGTGAGGACGAGGTAAGCCGAGGCGAACGGGTGGGATGGAGGATGATGACCGATGGCTAGGGAGAGCAAAACTCTGTAGTTTCTGCATTAGTAGTATATATGGATATAAAGATTTGGAATCCGTTAGATCCGGTACATTCTTCGTGATTTCCGCAACAAAATAGCTCAATATTGGATGTATTTCCATGTTCATGGGTATTAGACATTTTACGGGTACATTTTGTTAGACAACCTCGCTATCGAATAGTCCGGGGTTGCCTAATAGATCTCAAGTGGAGAACAGAGAGAGAGGGCGAGAGACACAATATGAGGAGGAACCGGTCTGCTTTATTATTCTGTATGCTTGTGTACCATGGGGTGACCCCCCTGCCTCCTATATATAGCGGTTCTGCTTAGAGATAAGGAAGAGTCCATATAGGATACGAATCCGGTTTCCTAACACTCCCCCTTGGACTCTTCACTGCGAGATGCATATGCCTCATTAAAACTCCATAAAAACCCAGTGGGAAAAATAATTGGAGAAAGAGTACATAGCACACGCTTGCTATGTTGCACGGATTGCCTCATCAAAAACCTTATGTAAGAAAACTTCAATGAAAAACTTACTTAAGGAAAAGAGTACAATCCACCCAAACTTCAATGTTAATCTTCAAGATTCACGTTGGGTACTCAATCTTCATGTTTGAGATTTATGTAGGAGTATGTGAAAATTCTCCCCCTGAAATCTGCACTTCTCTAAGCCTCATCATCCCGATTCTTCTAACACATCTTTCAAAGGAAGATGCCGGGAGTGACTTAGTGAATAAATCTGCGAGATTTTCACACGACTTAGTATGCAGTATCTTTATCTCGTTCATCTTATGCAATTCATGGGCATAAAAGAACTTGGGGTTGATATGCTTCGTGAGGTTACTCTTCACATATCCCATTTGCACTTGAGCAACACAAGCTGCATTATCTTCATAGATAATGGTGGGGGTTTGTTCCATGTTCAAACCACATGACTTCTGGATGTGATGAACCATTCTTCGAAGCCATGCACATTCCCGAGAGGCTTCATATAATGCAATGATTTCTGAGTGGTTAGTCGACGTCGAGACAAGAGTCTGCTTAGACGACTTCCAAGAAATTGCTGTTCCACCGCAAAGAAAAACATACCCAGTTTGTGACTTGCCAGTATGTGGGTCTGATAGGTACCCAGCATCGGCATAGCCAACCAAATTCAATTCATTGTTTCTTCTGTAAAACAAGCCAAGGTCTTTGCTTCCTTGAAGGTAACGGAAGATGTCCTTCACCCCTTTCCAATGCCTTTTGGTGGGTTCTGCCTTTATCGCAGTGCTAGCAAATTCACGGCGAACGCAATGTCCGGCCTAGTGCTATTCGCAAGGTACATGAGCGCTCCAATTGCACTCAAGTATGGGAATTCCGCTCCCAGGACTTCCTCCCCCTCTTCTTTAGGCCTGTACGGGTCTAGGTCTGCTTGGAGTGACCTTTCGACCATTGGGGTCTTTGCGGGGTATGCCTTTTCAAAACCAAATTTCTCCAACACTTTCTACGTGTAGGAAGATTGGTGTACCAAGATTCCGCCTTGGACATGTTCAAGCTGCAAGCCTAAACAAAACTTAGTTTTACCCAAGTCTTTCATTTCAAATTCAGACTTCAAGTATGTGCATGCTTCTTCAATTTCTTCATCCGTCCCAATGATGTTCAAGTCATCTACATAGACGGAGATTATACAAAATCCATTCGAGGATCGTTGTATAAACACACATGGACAATCTTCGCTGTTCGTGTAGCCTTTCTTGCAAAGAAAGTCACTCAAGCGATTGTACCACATTCTTCCTGATCGTTTTTAGCCCATACAAAGGATTTCTCCAATTTCACACCGTATAGGTTTCTGTTTGCTCTGCCTTGGTTCGATAGGGATACCTTCCTGTACTTTCATATAAATCTCCGAATCCAAGTTTCCATACAAATATGCCGTGACAACATCCATTAGCTTCATTTTCAACTTCAAGTTGATCGCCATTGAGATCAAGTATCTAAAGGTAATTCCGCCCATGACCTGAGAATAGGTTTCTTCATAATCAACCCCAGGACGTTGAGTGAAACCTTGAGCGACAAGCCTTGCCTTGTACCTTACAACTTCATTGTTTTCATTCCTCTTCCGAACAAAACTCCATTTGTGACCCACAGGGTTTATATGGGGAGGTGTGCGGCACACAGCCCAAACACCTCTCTTTTGTTCAGAGAGACTAACTCTGCAGTTGATTGCCTTCTTCCATTCTTCCCAATCGAGCCTTTTCTTGCACTCTGCGAAGATGCGGGCTCGGGATCATGATTAATGATCGTGGCAATCTTCTTTGCAAAGTATGCATCGACATTGGTCATTGCTCTATTCATTGATTCTCCCGTTATTACAAAGTTTATGGCCATTTCATCATGGGGTGCTTCGTGCACTTCTACTTGCTCTTCATTGCTATTTCCCATTCCAGAGCAAGTTCCTTTAGTTTTTCTCCGCCAATGTGTGCGCACACATTATTTCCCGGCTTCTTCCAATGGAAGGTTCAGATCTGGAATTGCCTTTTCCACAGGCTTCTTTCCAAAGGCGGATCTCAACTGACTCCCTTCTTGCTTTGGGGCACTTTTGTGATTGGTTGTGGTAAGTCCTCTTGCCCGCTTTTCCCAGACGCCTCCGGTACTTTGGGTTTGAGAAGCCAGATTTCCTGTTCTTTTTCTTTGAGGCCTCTGAACAGGATGAGGGATACCTTCTGCTTTCTTAGGTATTTCCACCCTCTCTGGTGCATTTCTTGCGGGTACATGCGACTTAACCACGCTCTTCAGATCACAAAAATGATCAGGCAGTTCATTTGCTAAATTCTGCAAATCAATTATCTTCTGGACTTCTTGATTTGCTTCATTAGTGCGAGGGTCATGTGCGGGGATCCCAGTGGAATGCCATATTATTTCTCGGCATTTTTCATCCAATGGTTTATTCTCTCCCCCTAATGATGGGAAACGGTCCTCGTCAAAGATACAGTCAGCGAATCGGGTTGTATGCAAGTCTCCAGTCATGGGTTCCAAATACCTGATTATGGATGCACTCTCATAACCAACGTATATCCCAGACTTGCGGAGAGGGCCCATTGCAGTCCGCTGTGGGGGTGGTATAGGTACATATACCATACAACCAAAATTTCTAAGATGGGAAATCTTCGGGATGACCCCTTGCACTAGTTGCATATGTGAATGGATGTTGTAGGCCGATGGTCTATAATTGATAAGTGCTGCTGCGTGTCCCCAACAAGTGTTGGGCAAGTTACAACTCTGCAAGAGCGGTCTGGCAATGAACTTAATCATCTTTATTAGTGCTTCAGCTAGCCCATTTTGCGTATGGACGTGCGGTACAGAGTGCTCAACAGTTATTCCCGTTGCTGTGCAATAATCATCAAATGCCTTGGAAGTAAATTCGCCAGCATTGTCCATTCGAATGGACTTCACGCGATGATCAGGAAAAGCATTCTTAATTCTGATGATCTGCGAGATCAACTTTGCGAATGCATGATTCCTTGTTGACAGCAAACATGTATGCGACCATTTCGAGGAAGCATCAATGAGCACCATAAAGTATCGAAATGGCCCTGACAAGGGCTGAATCGGGCCGCAAATATCCCCCTGAATGCGTTCCAGGAATGCAGGGATTTCATGTTGCACTTTCATAATAGAGGGTCTAGTTATTAATTTCCCGGTGGCACATGCATGGCACACAAAATCTTCATGATTCGGGAAATTTTTAACATTGATGCCATGACCTTGTGAGTTATTAACTATATTTCTCATCAATCTAAGACCAGATGACCTAATCTACAATGCCATAAAGAAAATAATTCAGAGCTTCTAAAGACAATCTTCAAAGAAGTATACATGCGTGTGCATTGATTTTCGTGGTAGTACAACCTGCATTCATATGAGGGACATTTTTCTAGTACCATCTTTCCATATTCCGCGTGCTTCACAATGCACAAGTGTTCTTTGCCATTTTCTTCATTGGTTTCTACGTGAAACCCATTAGCGCGGATATCCTTGAAACTTAAGAGAGTGCGGGTTGATTCAGGGTACAAGAGGGCTTCTTCAATTACCAAAGTTGTACCCATTGGCAATATAATTGTGGCTCTTCCTGAGCCTATTATATGCGTATCGCTTCCTGCGATAGTCGTAATCCTTCCAGCGTTCTTCGTGATCATCTGGAAGTATTTCGACTCTCTTAAGATGGTATTTGTTGTGCCACTATCAACAATGCATATTTCCTCCATTGGGCGCTACACGATTTCTAGATGAAAAGAAAAATAATTCTAATCATACAGTGGCTAAGTAATTCAAAATTGCTTGTAAAGAAAGAATACTGGAATAAAGAATAAATTGCAATTCTATTCATTATGCAATCTGATGTCTATGTGAGATAATTCTGACAATTCATGTCAGTTCTTCAAAAACTCACGTTAGATAATGCCACACCTTTGCACATTCATAAGGTTCTTCCATTAGATTACTACGTGCAATCTAATAGGAAATGGCTGCTAGATTCAATAAAATGCATAATTGAATTCTCATGAGTTTCCAGCAAACTAAAAGAAAGCAATAATATCAAGATTGATATATACAAAGATAAATGCAAAATTCATAAGTACAAGATTCATAAGTACGGAATTCATAAATGCAAAATTCATAAGTGCGAGATTCATAAATGCAGGATTCATAAATACATTATTCATAACTGCAAAATTCATATATACACAGATTCATAAATATTCATAAATACGGAAAAAAAATCCCACATAAATTAAATGCGGTGTAATGCTAATTACAACTTATGTAACTCTCGTTGGTTGGGAGCGAAAACAGGTAACGAATATCTCCGTCAATTCGACTCTTGGCCAGGTCAACCTGCCCCTAGGGCTCACATGAGGGAGGGAGCACTTCCCATTTCCGGGTGCCAATTAAAGAACCAAGCCTCATGTGTGTTTTCCTAGACACCAATTGTTTCATGTCTGTTTATTCATTACCAAAATCAAATCCCAACCACTCAGTTTCTCATAAAATGCCGTATGAAATATTCTGAAATTTTCTTAGCACTTTTCATAATTTCTGCTAATTTCCAAGCAATTTTCAGAATTACTTTACAACAGAAAAATTGAATTTCAGCAAATATCAACATGTCATAATGCTAAGGAAAAATTGAAACAGAGCCAATAAAAATTTTCTGCAATTTTCTGTGAATTTTCACATTTTTCTGGCAATTTTCAGGATTTCTGTAATTTTTCTAATCAATTTTCCGATTTTCCGTTCAGTTTTCGGAAATAGAAAAGAAAAACTGAATAAATAATGGGGAAGGGCAAAAAGGTAAAACCCCCTTCCCTCCCCATGCCCGATTGAGTTCAAAGCTAGATTGGAGAATTCTGGACTTCAAGTCCACCATGTTCTCTGAAGATTTGGACTTCATGTCAAAAAGGCTATGGACTTCATGTCCAAAAGGTACAAGAAGCTGAGCTTCAATCCGCATGTCTTGCGCGTGGCCGGGCACGGTGGCGGGCAAAGTGAGCGGGCGACGGCGACGGCGCGGTCGGGAAAAGCGCATCGGCGACCGGAGATGGTGCAGCATGCGGGGCGTCGGTGTGGTGGAGGCCGGGCGGCGGGGTTGCAACCCGGCGCGGTGGCACGGCTAGCCAGCCCGGCCGACTTCAAGGCGGCTTCATGCCGGAAAAAGGGCGATGGCGGCCGGCTTCAAGGCGGCTTCTTGCGCTGCAAGGAGGCCGAGCCAATGGCGGCGGCGCCGGCGCTGGACGCGGCGGCGCTGCGCTTCGGCAAGCCGAGACCAACGACGACGGCGCTGAGCGGCGGCGGCGTTTGGCTCCAAAACCATCACGGCGACGCAGGAACAAGGTGCTGTTCGGCGGCAGTTGTTCGGGAGGCTAGGCATCTGCCGGCGGTCGGCGGCCCCAAATCGGCGAGTTCGGGCGCAACGCGCAGCGGCGCGGGCACAGCTTTAAGCGGCGTCAAGGCGCCGAACCGGATGGCGCTTTGTGCGCGCGGTCGAGGGTGGTGCGTGTACGGCGGCGACGGCAGCTTCGTGGCCGGCGGTGTCGTGTGCATTCGGCGCGCTGGGAGTGGGGGCCTGCGAGGCCGAGACAGGGCACAGATGGCCGGCGGCCGTGAGCGCGAGCTCACCCCTGAGGCCGGCTTCCCGACATTCGCCAGCTACGGCGATCCCTACATCTACAGCACGCCATCCATGGAGTTCCCGGGCTTGATCAAGATCGTCATGCACTGTGGCCCGCCGTGCGACCCCGACAGCAGGGACTGGTGCACCGGCGGCGCCGGCCTGGTCAAGCCCGTGACGCGATGGATCGGCGAGGTCATGCCGGGCCACGTCGAGACCGCCGGCGAGCCGGTCATCCGGCAGTTATGCATGTGACTTTGTACTTTAGCTTCATGCTAAATTTGGATTGTTCTGTAACAGGGTAGCTTCGTGCTAGATCCATGCATGTCGCTTCGTATGATGCACATGACGAAATAGGGTATGATGCATTTGATACTGTAATTCTTTGCATGTATTCATATTGCGAACTGTAATGTCGCTTCGAATGGTAGCTTCGTGCTACTAGATGCAAATACAAACGAGCGATTAGATTCAATCACCCGAATCTCACCTTTCCAATCTATTCTTCGGTAGGCTATCGCGTAGGATAGAGTCGCGTAGGACTTTGTCTTTCGGCAATCCGAGTGGATGCCGGCTTGATGGCGAGTTGATTGCAGATCGGATCGGGCGATCGATCGCCGGTAGTAGTCGTTCGTCGTTGTCGACGATCCTTCACTTCTTGTTTTTTTTCTCACCTTTCAATCTTTCTCCGGTAGAGCTTCGTGCTGATAACGTGTTAGACAACCTCGCTATCGAATAGTCCGGGGTTGCCTAATAGATCTCAAGTGGAGAACAGAGAGAGAGGGCGAGAGACACAATATGAGGAGGAACGGGTCTGCTTTATTATTCTGTATGCTTGTGTACCATGGGGTGACCCCCCTGCCTCCTATATATAGCGGTTCTGCTTAGAGATAAGGAAGAGTCCATATAGGATACGAATCCGGTTTCCTAACACATTTTACATGCACGTGCAGCTTTACTGTCTCTATTTTAGCAAATTACTTTTGCTCCCTTTGTTCACTTTTATAAAACTTATTTTTTAAATGATTTTATTCGTAAATATAAGGTTTGCATGTAGATTTAATGAGGTATTTCCGTCTTTACCTCTATTTATTCTCTCTCAACGATATGCATTTATTCAGTACTACCCACACAAAGTATATCTTTCATGTTCCAAGACAATTAAGTAGGGGCATTTAAGTCAATTTCTCTTATGCCTTTCTTAATTTCAATATAACATTAATCCTTATGCAAAATTAAAATACATCTTGTAAAATTGAACGGAGAAAGTATTTTTTTTATGTATTTAAATTTATTGGCCTGATTTTCCATATTTGAACATACTATTATTACGCCGGAGCAACTCGCAGGTTTTAATTTTGCAATGATTAGATAAACATATTTAATATTGTCCTTCTCTGCTTGTATGTCTTTTAATTGAAAGTCAAAATCGTGCAGTTTCCTTATGCGTCATCTGTCGTGCCGTGTCCTCATAATTATTGTCGTGCACAAAACAAAACTTGGAATGATGAGGTCGTTGTTGACTCCTTTGTTGATGTGCAATCCATTCCTTTGGTGGTTGGTTACACTTGTTATAATACGGTTAGAGTCCGCGTTTCTGTATAGAAGAACTCTATCTATTAGCAGCAGACGAATTCGAATTGATTTTCAGGGGTCATTCACTATATAGACAGGACATTGCCATGTACAGAAAGATAAATCTAATAAAAAAAGAGCTTTTTCCATAACAATGTGTGCGTTCCTTCTTCGATTCGTGTGATTGTATTGACGTGCCGTTGCTTGGTGTGGGTGAATGATCTCGTTTCACAACACGTTATCAGCACGATCGCCCTACGCGGAGCTGACCGGGATCGTCTACACGACACCGGCAATTTGAACGTGACCAATCGCTGATCGTCTGCCTGCGTCCAGTGATCATGAGCGAACTAATATTGCAGATCTTTTCGCTGATTACATTCATCTAATGTAATATCAAAGATCGGTATTATTCGTCATCTTAAAAAAAAGGGATGTTGCTTTGGCCTTAAGGACAAAGCTGTCGTAGGTCTCGGCCGTGCCCTACCGAGCCCTGCCGCGCTCGGCCGCCGGCCTAGTCGCGCTCGATCACTGGCCTGCTGCGCCCTGTCGAGCCCTGCTCGGCCTGCCCCCGAGCCCCTGCCCGGCTTACCGCCGGCAGCCATCCTCACGCGCTCGGCCGCCAACCTGTCGTGCCCTGCCAAGTCGTGCCACGTTTGGCCGCCGCCTCTCCACGCCCTGCCGAGCCTAGTCGTGCTCGGCTGCCAGCCTCCGCCGCGTCCTGCCGCACTCAACTGCCGGCATGCCCATAAATCCCACAATTATGGCATTTCCCTTTCTTCTTGCCGCTGGATAAATTTGATTGACTTTTGCCCTTTTCCTTCTGATCTTTTGATTTATCCCAGGGAGAGTTCCCTTTCTTTTGTCCACTGGAATTAGCCTCACCCATCTCCTTCTTCTTGGATCTAGCGAGCCACTCCTCTGTGAGCAGCAGACGCCCACCTTTGTCGCCACCGGAGCCCAGCTCGTAGCGATCTTCCACAGAGCGCAGCCGTCCTGTAAATTCCTCCATTGACAACGTGTTCAAGTTGAGCATCGTTTCAATTGAGATTGCCACCTGCATGTACCGCGAAGGCACAACACGCAGGAATTTCTTCACAACTCTCTCCTCTGCGATATCATCACCAAGCACTCGTAAATTGTTAACGAGCCCCGTGAGACGCATGGAGAAATCATCCACAGATTCGCCGTCCTTGAACGCGACGGACTCGAATTCAGTCCGCAGCCTCTGAGCAGTCGCCTCCCGGACGCGATCCACGCCCATCCTCATCACCTTCACCGTGTTCCATGCCTCCTTCGCCGTATCCTTTATTGCCAATGTCGACAGCATCTCCGGCGGCACAACTCGAAGGATTGCCAACAGAGCCAGCCGATCATCTTGATAATCCGCGTTGCCGGGTTCAATCGCCTCCCACAGGCCCTGAGCCTGCAGATTCACCCTCATAACCAGCGCCCAATCTGCATAATTGGTTCTGGTTAGCATGGGGTAGACCACCGAACCACCCGACTCCTTCACGACACGACGCACCACAATGTCCCTGGCATTGTGATCACGTCCGTCGTGCACAGGCGTCCTCTGCAGTTGCGGTGGTGGCGTCGCCGGCGGTGGCGTTGATGGCGAAGCATTGTCGCCGATCTCCGATGCAGACATGGCCTACAGAAAACGTCACACGGCTCTGATACCACTTGTTGGAGAAGAGCTTGGATCGACGGATCAACTCAACCTTGCACGCGAGCTGCAGATTCAGAAAGAATCGCTCCTTGCCGGACGAGCTGCAGTGCTCTGATGCAAAGTTCAGAACTCAGGCAAAGCAGTGGGAGAACTGAGTTTTCAATGTTTTGGTGCTGCTCCAATTGTTGCAGCGTTTTCGGGTTGTTTTCATTAACTTATATCTAACAAACATGAGCCACATTCACTCAGATCGAGTCCGAGTCTTGCGCAGCTAAACACGCACGCACACACTCCACTCAGCCACTAACTGAATTAGTAGCCATGCACACCAAGCTATGCGCTACTCCTAACAGCTATGCATGCAGAACTGAAACTGAAGATTACACGGCACAAATGCAGGAATAGAAGTTGGAACAAAACTCGCGTGCGTCAGGTTTAAAACTAACAGGGGAGGCACTGACAGAGGGGCGAGATACGGGAGGTGCCGACGGAGGGGCGACCGGACGAGGTGAGTGATTGAGCAATTGCGCCGACAATATCATTGTATGATTTTAATTATCCGTTCATTTGTTCTCCGGTAGTAATCATCAAAGAGAGCATGGGAAACCAAACCAAGAGCTTGGCCTATGGAGAGAGAGAGAGAGATATGAGAATAAAGAACAAGTCATCCGAGAATCAACGGGAGCAAGAATGGAGGGGCAAAGCCGCAAATGGGAAGGGTTGGGCTTGGAACGTGCAACGGTGCAGCAATGTTGCTACAGTTATTGGATTCATTATAAACCATGGTAAAACGCTAACCGAATCTGTCAAATCCGAATCGATTCTTATCTTTACCAAGTCTAAGCCTTTAAAATTAAGAGCTACTAGATGTTTTGCATTTTTTAGAATTTCTAGCTTATTTTTTTCTTAGCAATTTTAAAATACTTATCATAGACTTTGGGTATATAAGTAATAGATTAATGAATAAAAAAAACTTGTGACGACCTGTACACATAGTTGAGAGGATGAGATTAACGTGGTGGCCTCCGCGGAAAGGCCGCGTGGTCGAAACGGCTCCCCTTCTTGATAACAAAAATTTAAGCCCCCTGCCGTCGTTTTGATGCCAGACAACTAACTGGCGGCCTTGCTGCTGTGCTTTCGGCTTTCCTTGTGATTAACTTGATAGCCAATTGATTCCCTTCTGGTCAGCCACTTGATCTCTTGTTGTATTGTGATTTACGTTGCCTGAATGACTGAATTGGTCGTGTAACAGATGCACTCCATATGAGTACTTGTTCTCCAGACTTGGATTTGTTGATTTTTGTGCTCGTAGTAACTACTAATCAGAAACCAATTACTAGCAGCAGTTAGTACTAGTATTGACGATGATGATGACGCTGCTTGTTCCCGACACCGAGAGAAGATCTAAAGCAAAACTGGAATCATTAATTCTGATCCATCCAACTGACAACCTGACAGCTTGAAAGCCAAGGAACATCAGTGAGACTGCCTGGAGCTGGAATTATTCCAAGATAATCTAACATCGATTGCGCAGTAAGGCACGCAGCGTGCAGAGGCAAACTTCACCGTTGCCAGTCAGGCCGGAGCCAAATGCAAACCAGCAGGGAAGAACACATTTTGATCTTATTATTATTCACTCACGGCAGGGCCACGAAGAGAAACACCAGAATTGAAGGACAGACAGTGAGCGACTGCAAAACCCCACGCATAGCGGACTACTCCCAATCTCCCAACAAATTCAGGACAAGATCACTACCCTTTTCCACTCCCCACATACTACGCACCGAGCACGCGGAGTGTGACCAGGGAGAGGCCACCCAACAGCAGCACGAAGAGGCCGAAGACTACCGGAGGGCTGGCCGTGCCGGCGGCGAGCCCAGTGACGGCCGACGAGGCAGCAAGGATTCCGATGAACGGAAGAAAGCGGCGGGCGTGCCCAGCTAATGCACCACCGGCGCCGGCCTTGTTCCGGCAGGCTGCTGCGACCGGACCGCCCGTAACCTCGTCAGCGTGGCTGTCGGAGTGGTAGTAGACCGCACCAAGGCCCTCCTTATCCGCGCGGCGGAGCACGCCGAGGAGGTCCTCGTTGAGTCCGACGCCCAGGCCGAGCTGCTGGGCGAACACGCCGGAGTTGTAGCTGACCGCTCCGGCCGGGTCGTTCGTGGCGGCCGCGGGGTGGAGCACACCGAGGTCCGCACGGCGGATGTCCAAACCGCGACCGGCGCCGAGGTGCCCGTCGAAGTGCTCCTTGCCATGGTCGAACACGCGGTGCGTGTCGGGGTCGTCGTGGGTAGGGCTTCGCTGTGCCTTGTTAGCCGTGCCGACCTCATGCACGGGCACGGCGACAACCGTCGAGGACTTGGCGGCCGCTTCGGAGTCGGTCATCTTCCCGGGCTGCATCTCGATTCGCCTTTGGGTGCTTTGAGTTGTAGGGGGGGTAGTGTGGCTCTTGCTGTGGATTTAATTCTTGGGCTCGTTTAAATAGCCAAATCGCGAACTCGTGGTGGGCAGATTGCGCGCCGCCGATGCGCATCGGGTCGTTGGGATCGCGGACGTACGCGTGGCGGGAGCCATGGATCGGATGGTGCCCGTGGGGTGGACGGAAGCTTCTGGAATAGGTACGATTATACTCCGTGTGAGAGGGATTGGTGGCTTGGTACGTTGGTGCGTGTTCTGACTTAATCCTTTCTGCGGAAATCGGTTGCCAGCAATGCCTTTAGAATCAGCTTTGAGCACTTCAAATAAGTCGTTGCTGTGGTACCAATCACTCGCTGCCACGTGGCGCGACTAGCATCAGTCGCGCCACGGTGGTGTGATTGGCACGTGTGTCGCTGTTATGTGGCGTGACATCAGTCGCTGCACGTGACGTGCCATATGTCTATTCTTGCGGAAAAAAAACTCAAAATATATTTTTGTAATTTACGTATAAAAATGATTTTTTTTAAAAAAAAAATCCATAATCGTCCTACCAGGGTTCCACTTTTCATCAACGAAAAACCGTTAAAAAACCGAAAATCGATAAAAAAAAAAAAAAAAAAAAACTGTTCGAAAACCGTTTGAACAGTAGCGGTATTCAACGAAATGTTTTTTCGAACCGTAGCAGTAAGGTCGAATTTCGCGAAATTCGAGCGAAATTCAACGAAAAGTTGAACCCTGCGTCCTACCCTTGCTGCCATACTGTTTACTGCACAGCGATGACCGTTGGCTCTCAATCGGACGGTTCGAATTGGAGTATATTACTAGATTTGCATTCCAGTGAAGTTTACTCTAGTTTTCAATACTTACCCCATTTTCCGCCTGTGTACATTTGACAACATCAACCCAAAGCAGACGGAGGTGGGCAGGGTCGTGCGAGACAATCAAATTTGGCGCCGTGGGAGCAGCGGTTGGAGTTTTCACATATATTCTATCCAAAACAGTTCAATGCGGCCAGTAGAAATCGTGAAAAAAAAATTGCATTTCAAATGGTGGTTGTCAGGTGTAAGGTTTCAAATTTCGTTTGGGTATAAATTTCGGAAGTGACTGAAATCCAAAATCTCGACGAGATCTCAAAATTTCAAATAAAATTCAGACAAAATCCAAAAACCAAAATTTAAATCCGGTTTTATTTTCAACCGGAAAATCCGAGATTTCGACCGAAATTACTGAGCTTTCGGTCCAAATTGAACCGACCGAAAAATAATCAAACCCACTTTAAAAAATTGAAAAAAAAATTGGATGGTCTTGACATATCACTAATGTTCCTATAAAAATTTTAGATGATTATCAAGCTTGAGGAATTTTTAAAAATATAACAGTGCTACTGCCCTAATAAAAGGCTGGTCGGTAAATTTCAATCGAATGGAAAATGGTGCAAACCACGTTTGAAACTTTTGAAAAATTTTCTGGATGGTCCTAACATATCCATAATATTACTATACAATTTTCAGATGATTATCAACCTTGAGGAGTTTTGAAAAATTCAAACAGTGCTACTAGTAAAAGTGTTGTTCAACTTTTAGGTTAGGTACTATATGAAACATGAATAACATGTTTTCGAGATTCATTATACAGAACACAAATAAATTCATAGACATCCTCTTAGTAAGATGAATAGTAGTACAATAAAATAAAATTCCCTGAGAAACTTCAATGATAAAGGGCTATATAGAATAGTGTGAGCTCCCGGATCGGTTATCTAGAATCTCCTGTGTATTTCTGTACTAGTCCCAGATCAGTAGCTAGTACACACAGTCCAACAGTGAAGAATAAACAGTCACATCATGATTACATATAACTAAATAAGAAAACATCAAATAAAAGCAAATACCTTATGGTCAAGGTTTATCATTACGATCTTAACAGGTAGAACAACTTAAACAACTGCAGCGGAAGACGAAAACACCAAGGCGACCCATCCAAATGCCCACAGGCAATCGAGTGAGGGAGCGCATCCTAGTCCTGGGATCTCCTTTGACAGCTTCAAACACTTCTGAGACAGGTTTAGAATGTAGCACGTGAGTACATAAAGTACTCAGCAAGTCTGGGAAAAAATGCATAATGTAGGCTATCCAAGGATGGCATAATATGGTTCATTTGCATAAAGCCAAGTTTCATCAAACCATACTTGTTAATAAGTTTCACAAAACATATTTTAGCAATTCTTTTTAATAATTGAATTATGTAATATTTCAGTGAAGGTTCTAACCACCATTCACTAGTATACAGGCTCTATCCGCCACAACTCAAAAAGATCAGGGTTCAATCCATCCACATGGCTCTATCTGCCATGGTTCACAAAATCAGGTTCAATCCACCTACCTGGCTCTAGCCGCCAGAAGCACACCCGAGAGTTCTAACCACTCCCGGATCCCAAATCATCAGTTTTTAAAACCAAAACAAAAGTCTACCAATATGAAAGCATTCAGCAAGCTTTGCCTTTGACCGTAGGCACGGCTATTCGAATAGTTTTAACTCTGCAAAGGTGTACAGCTTTACCCACAAGACATGATATTCCCTTGATGCCATGCAATTAGCACACTTCCTTGGGTGTGCCGGCAGGGATATCATGACAAGGCCTTTACAATGTATACGCCTAACCTGACCCACCCGTTCAGGTTTCATCGCTGTTAGGGTTCTAGCCACCCAGTACAGAAGCCCCCTCTTGCGCCGTGTGGGGAGTACAACTTGCCTCTGTCCGACACCCACATTCAACCAACTAGCGAGTCTAAGTTATGTTTCTACAAATTATTTAGCCAGGTCGTACCATGTTAGACATGTGGTAGTACGGTAATGCTTAGAATGGAGACAGTCATAAGCGTCGGTCCTTAATTGACTTGGGGCGGTACTTGCACAATGAAAGCTAGTGCTTCATCCGCACCAGCCAAACAAACCATTCCGTCCAAGTCCAAACCAGTTTTCATTTTTTTTTTATAAACCATCGGCAATACTCTTTGCCTATAACTTCCAACACAAGTTTTCTAGAGTTATAGAAAATTCCCACCCATAGGTAAATACTGACCGATTGCGAGTCTAAGCATTTCTACAAACCTGTTCTATTCCACCATTAGTATATTTAAAATTTTCAAATATCAATGTTGATAAAAGTTGTTATAATCAATCCTATAATCTCCAAAGTTCATAAGACCACCAAGATTCCCCCATTATTATCATGGTACTATATAATCCAGTCCAATTTAGTACTCCAACAAGTAAAGTCTATATCATGTGCCATCATGACTCCAACATCATACTAAGCTACTATCATCATTGTATATGAAATAATCTCCCCAAAATATAAGTCTCATTATTGATTACCCACCATCCATACATTGATTAATTTAGTAATCTACTTGATCCACCAAGAATAATTCATAATCTCATCCCCGAGCATCTTTCAAGAAAGATCCTATAAATCCAAAATTTCATTAATTCATTGACTACAGCTATTTCCATAAACAATGATACTAAGTTGACTAAACCAATCACACATTATTCACATTATTCATGATCCCACATAAATGGTTATCGCGAGACCATATTTCACAAAATCATCTACTATACCGCCAAGTATGATCCTCAATATTATCCATTTACGCCACCGAGTATATTTGATAATGTTATTGTCTAAATCATCGAGTATCATTCTCAGTATCACCTACTGTAACCCTTCACATTGTCATCTCTAAATCCCATAGTATGCTGGTTAATCCACCGAAATATGATTCTCCACTTATTCAATTTGATCCACAAGTAGGACTCTCAATATTATTTATTTACCTTTACCGACTATTATTCTTAATATCACACATCTTCCAATACTCCCCCAATCCATACTAATTATATTGCGAACCACTATCACAATCCAATTCCTTAATATTTTAACTATCACCATTCATAAATCAATTTCATAATGACTACCCCTCACATCATCACTAATATTCATCTAACTCCAATTTGTATTCCATACCATTTGATCCATCTAGAATGTCTGTCAAATAGTCTTTTTCCCTAATTAAAGAATATTTTATCAACAGTAGTTATTATGGTGGATTACTTACTAGGGTGACAAAGGATCATGGATAACAATATCAAGGAGGTATGAACAACAGGTATAACTAATAGCCTAACGTTAATATCATCCTTTTACATAAATAGCAATGCAATTTGTAAAACATTATAAAACATTTATAAATCATGGGATCAACATGCGTCAAGGAGACTTGCCTCGGTCACAGCGAGGATGTTGAACTCTTGAAGTCCGGCGGCGGGGTCGGCGGGATCGGCTACGCGCAAAACGAGACAACAAATAAATACAAAAAAATAAATAAAATCCAAAAATTACCAAAGTAGTACTGGCAGGAAGGCATTGATTTTAGATGAATTTAGGAATTTGAACGGAGTCAATGTGAAGAAGGAACTAGTAAGTTGCCCGTGTGTTGCAACGGAGTCTCAAAAGAGGGTGACACATATAACCAAATGCGATCCCAAATCACACAAAGCATTAAATTTGTCTTACACACATATCTAACATAACATATATTTATAAGCTTGTAAAGAAATGAAATCAAATAGACGGCAGGTTAATGCAATTGAGAAACAACATACATGGCTTATTTTGCCAACAATGTCAGGTTTATATCTAGAATCCGACAACAGGACTATAACATACTTCCCTTTTCCTCGAACATATGCAGTCTACAACATTTTGGAAAACACATGGTTGCAATTGAATTGATCATTACCTTAGCTTGAAGTCCTGTTTCAGACATCTACAGAAACCATATGGCTCACGGGCTTCAGCTTTACACCTCACTTTCCATTATCTATTAGAAACTTCCCCTTCCTATAATTTGTAAATGTGACATCCCGAAGCTAGAAATTGACTGCACAAAACATCATTTAGCACTTCAAGAACATCTGCATATTTAAATAGTCCACGGAAGGCAACATAGGACCAATCTGCTGGTAAGAGGCACTAAATTAGTTTAAAGTTCTCCTATGCTATCTAAGAAAAAAACTATATCTGTATGGTTTCAAGAGCAATTCGGTCACAATTGAAACTGATTGCACCGAATTATAACCACTTATGTTTATGTTTTTACACCTATGCAATTTATTTTTCAGAAGAGAATAGATGCGATATTAACATTGTGCATGTAACCATAACTTTTTTTCCTGTCGCAGTTAAGCAAACAAACATATAAGAAAACAAAGAAATATGTCGCATCCAATAGCCAGTAAGATCAATTTGGCATTTGGATTGTGACCGAGTTACATCACTTATGATGCACCGAGTAACCTCACTAATGCATTTGAATCAACCACATAGTCAAATTCTTGATTACGAGCACAAATGGATGACAAACCATCTAGCCGGTTACCACCTGCTATCTGGGTCTTCGAGTTCCTTCTTCACATCTTCAGGAAGGTTTGAAACTCTGACAAACAGCAATCAAGAAAGAAGAGAGGTAACTACAAATCCCATGCAATGAGGCAAGAGGCAAGATACAACATACCTTGGTGCCAAGCGCAGAAGCCTTTTCTTTAGCACGGGAAAATCAGGTACCTGCATGCACAGAGGAAACGTGCTCTTATAACTCAGTTCAGAAACAAACTCCATGACTCTTGTGTGAGAACCAGAGTACGACTCAGTTCAAGATAGAAACCAAAGCAACGCAAAAACCAGAGCCGATTACCAGACCCCACTCACATCCGTAATGGAGATGATGCCGAGCCCGTTGGGCCTGAGCCCCTCCTCGATCTTGGCGCTCAGGTCCTTGTCCCTCTCCTGCACCCGCCGCCGCCCAAATAGAGAACGAGTCACACAAGACGGCATCAAAACCAGAGACCAAACACGGAAATACCCAGCAGGAGAACAATAATTCTGTAAACCTCTGAACCTACTCTATCTTGAGGTCGGAAAAGGGGACGGTGACCGTGTGGACGGACGGCGGCGGTGTCGTCTGCTGCATGGCACGGCAACGAACCAGGCGGGTCGCGAGGGTTCGGTCTCAGGCTCGGGATCCGCCTCGCGCAGCAGACTCCCCATCCCTCCGTCAGTTGCGTTGTAGGTAATCGGGGAAGAGGGGAAGGGAGGGAATTGTGGGGGGGTGAGGGGAATAACTGCCGAGGATGTACGGCCGACGCTCGCTGGACGCGCTCCGCGTGACGGGGGCGGGTGGTGAAGCAGCGGGACAC
Source organism: Rhipidocladum racemiflorum (assembly GCA_036346355.1). NCBI lineage: Eukaryota > Viridiplantae > Streptophyta > Magnoliopsida > Poales > Poaceae > Rhipidocladum > Rhipidocladum racemiflorum. The sequence goes on from CM070583.1 coordinate 6,106,411, forward strand.
AGAGATTGTCGGGGCGGAGGCGATACGGGCGAACAGAATGGCGGCGAAAGGACGAGGCGAGGAGAGGAGATGGTGGGGATGGAAGCGGCGGGGCGTGGAGATCGTGGGGCGGAGGTGATTCAGCCGAACGGAAGAGGCTGAGGTGCGTAACCATCGGTCAAGGGGAAAAATCGCGACGGCCTCGCGAGAGCAACGATCTGCTGAGCGGAGTTGGGCTTGGGTCTTATAGGTTGTGGACGATCCACTAAGGCAGGATAATCTCCTTCTTTTATTAGTTAAGATAAGATATTGATGGGACCTTCGTGCCGGCGACCGGCATTGGAGGTTGGAGCTTTGTGGTCCGCGATAACAATGGCGAGGTTATGCTTATTGGCGCCGGACACAGCAGCCACCTGCCCACCTGCAACCAAAAGAGGGGAGGGGACATTAGAGGCAATTCTGTATTGATCAACGAGAACAGCAGGTGACGGCGACAAGGAGGATTGCCGCAGAGAAGAAAGGGGAAGAAGCCGATGATAGAAAGTAGAGCATAAATCACGCACTGATGTGACGAAAAACTAGAGGAAAATCTGCGTGAAAGAAATTCGATAGTGGACGCCGGTGAAATGCACATTGGCCGGTAGTCGATAGGTAATATCATCAGCGAGGGAGGCATGCATCTGCAAGCATACGTCCGTGCAACTCTCAAGAGATTACATCGCCTCTTCCGGGAGCCACGCGCAGCGAATTGAAATTTGGTGGTGGCTAGAACAGGTTCAGATACGAACTCGGTCTAGTACCGTACGTGTAGAGGATAAAATCACTGGGGAGCTAACACCGAGGCAAGCCGGGGCAGATGCCCTGGGTCGGCCGGAGGTACATATGAACCTACTCTAGGTAATGCCTTGAAATAATTCTTAAACACCATCGTTTGATACACTTCGTAAGAATGAATAGTTGCGTCACGCTGTTATCCAAGAAGCCAGGGCTTAAAATGAGGCAAAATTAAACTGCAAGTTGTGGCAACTTTTCCAATCCTACTGGCAAATCAAACGGGCACATCTTGAGAATAAGTGATTTATTAATGGATTCATGCATACGTATTGCCGATATATGCGTCAACACGTAGGAAGCCAACTTCGATTCTTGAATCCAATATCAGATTATGTGATGCCGCACGTTACTGTCTCCGAGTGAGCTGTCATGCGGGGGCAGGGTGTGACAAGGGGGGAGTGAGGAACAGATCGAGACTTTGACCGGCCAGGTGGTCACAAAACTCACAATAGTAGGGAAACCTGGCCCGTCGTGGCTTATGTGGACTCTTCCGAAATCCTAGTTGTAGGTTATAAATATGAGACAGGTGGTCACCCCGTGTACACAGAAACAAGCAATAAAGAATAGCAGAGCAGTTCTTCCTCATATTGTGTCTCACTCCCTCTCTCTCTCTCTTTTCTTCAGTTTAGATCTATTAGGCAACCCGGACTATTCGATAGTGAGATTGTCTAACAACAATCACGAAGAAAGGAAATCGCTGCCGTTTTGGGAGTTGCCGAGAGAGAATTGGCCTCCTCTTTGTTATTTCTCTTATTGCTATGAGCACACGCATGAGAGAAAACAAATGACCATGCAGGTGGGGTAAGCAAAACACACGGCCCACCAGTCATGGAGATGCTTTGTGAGGCAAATAGTATTATTTCCCCTCCTTTCACCGTTTAGGACGTTGCATGTTCGTTGGTTTGGATGCTGATGTGGGTCGTCCTGTACTAACTCAGTTAGATTTAGTTACATCAAGTAAGGATATCTCTCAAAATGTACATTCAATTTGAAATCCGTTAGTTCCGGTGCGTTCTTCCTGATATCCTCCACGAAACAAGGTCAATATTGGATGTATTTCGATGTTCATGATATTAGATATTTCACGGCTACATTTTACATCCATGTGGAGTAGAGCTGGGTGTTGAGCCGGCCCGGCCTGAGCACGACGGGCTTTGGGCCGTGGCGTCCCGGGCCGGTTCGGGAGAGGTTTTATCGGGCTCATCCCGGCCCGAAAGTACGATGGGCTGTAGTTGGGCCGGCTCGGACTCGGCTCTGAACAAACTACAAGCGTTCGGAATCATTTTTGTGCTATCTTTTTGTCGACGATTGGAGAACGGGCTCCCGTCGAGCTTACTTGTTGAATGGGGGATCAACAGAGCCCCGTCGTGCGAACCAAGGAGGTCGTTCGAGCGATGCCAGGTCGGGAGAAAGGGGCACACGGTGTTTATCCTGGTTCGGGCCTCCCTCCGCCGGGATAACAGCCCTACTCCAGTGTATTGTGTTCTATCTCTTCGTCGTTGTGCCCTCCCTCCCCACAGACGGGGGGGGATTTAAATATCAGGCTTAGAGGTACAAAGAAGGTAACTACCTCCTGAATTTACGCTATACAGTTATCTCCGAGATCTGCGGTGCTTATACCGCGCGCTAATTTGAAAATCGGGTAAGATTCCCCCTGATCTTCGGCTGATTGGTTGCGACCTTCCATCCTTGTCGCGTGATCAAGTCCACCGAGCATATCCCTGGGTGCGGTGTGGATTCCCCGAGCATGCTTGTGCGAGGTCGGTGGAAATGGTCGTGCGGGAAAGGCCGAGCACGTATGCTCGGGTGGTGTCATGCCCGCTGTGCGTTCCGAGCATCTCTTGTTGGCGTTGCATGGTCGGCGGTCTTTAGGACAACCCGAGGGTACCATGGTCTTTTGCCAAATAACCAATCCCCGACAGCTAGCCCCCGAGGTTCAAGCGGGGAACTAACGGGCTCCCACTTGAGCCTAAGAAGACCTGAAGGAGGGGTTAAATACCTCTTTTGGTCGTGCTTACGACCATCTTACGTCGGGACGCGACCTTCTGTCGCTGCGTTAGCCTGCGGCCGGAGCCATGTTCGATCGCTTTTTCAATTCCTTCCTCAAGAAGCCTCCTCAGAATTGAAAGCGGTTTCTCAAACGCAGCATTTATCGCGATTTCTGCCGCCGGACAGATGTCCCTCTGTGATAGGTGCGGCTTTTAACCTGCCCTTCGCTGTCTTTTAACTCCGCCCGCTTGAGAGGACGGCTTTCATCGCGTTTTCTTTGCTCGCCCTGGCCAAAAACTTCCAAAAGCTTCGAGCCCAAGCACGCCCTTCGACTTTCTCCCACACCGCCATGGCGCGCCGAGTCACCACATGACCCGTAGGAGGATCCAAGTGCTCACGGACGAGGCAACCTCGACCCAAGCACGGGTCGGGCGCCCGGATGATGCGGCGCCGGCACCGCGGAGACGGAGATCGTCTCTCGCGAGTTGTACACCATCAACGGGCTTCGCCCGAGAGCGACTTCCTCGCCTCCGTGCTTGCCTTCATGGGTGCGAGATCTCTCATCTCCACCCCAACTCTATCCTTTCTCTCGCAATCTTCTCCCATCTTTGCGAGGCTTACGTGGGTGTAGTGCCCACGGCTAGCCTCTTCTTTCACTTCTATTCCCCTTCCGCACCGTAAGGATGGCTCCGCCGGTTGCGTTTATCTTCACCTTCGGCCCAACCGACCATACGAGTACCCCCTTGTTGCTCTGAAGGACTCGGTGTCGGGTTGGGCCGACCTCTGGTTCTACCAGAAGAAGGCGGAGGGCTCCCAGTTGGTCTACACTGGGGAACCTGCTCCGCCTAACGAGGCGGCGCGCCTGCCCGTGCAGCCCGAGGAGGAGCGGGTGCTTAGGACGATCAGCGAGCTTACCCAAATGGGGCTCACTGGTCGGGACGTTGCCCGGGACTTCATCTTTAACCGGGTATCTCCCCTGCGGCGCCGCGAGCACCCCTTCTTCGAGGTGACCGGGTGGCAAGACATCACCCGCGAGGACAACGCAGGTACGTTTTTGGTCGCTTCCTTGGGCGCCGCCATTCTCTTGGCGTTAGACTTGTTATTTTTTTCTTCTAAACCTTTGGTCGTTTCGCAGCCCCGAGGAAGGCCTGGTGGATTTAGAGGGTCGCCGAGATGTTCGGCCCCCTAAAGGAGAAGGAGCTGACGCCCAATCGTCAGGTCCCAAAAAATATTTTTGATCGAAGCGAAGAGGTAAGAACTTTGGCTCGCTCCTGATCGAGGTCGAAACTCCTTGTGCTCATCTCCTTCTGCTCTTGGTTGCAGGAGAAGGTCTCCCTCAAGCTCGCCGTGGCGAGCGTCGCGCCACCACCTCGAGCTGACACCCCGGCCAGGAGTTCCCGCAAGAGGACGGCGGGTCGAGGTGGCCGAGCATCCACCTCTCCTCCTCGCGCCAAGCGGTCGAAGCGTCGATCTTCGACCAGGACTCCCTCCACACACCACCTTGAGTACACCGACCGGAGGGAGGTAAGCGAGCTTCGAACCTAGTTTGATGACTTCAAACGGAGGAAGCCGGAGCTGATGGGCCGCTTGGAACAGCTTGCCGAGCAGGCGAGGAAGGCCGAGGAGGAGGCTAGGTCCCTCCCGACCAAGGAGCGGCTGGAGAGGCAGATCAAGGCCCTCCAGGACCAGCTTACTCAGGTGGTCGATGACCCCGAGGAGGAGGAGGAAGAAGAGGAGTCCACCTATGCTCTGGTCAGAAGGAGCAGGAGATCGACCTCTCAAACAGCCTCGGCGCTGGAAGAGGTCGACATGGACGACGTCGACCCGGCGATGGCACGTGCCAGCGACGCCGCGGAGGAGCGCGTCGTGGTCGTGGCCGAGGCCTACGAGGCCGCCGCGGGCAGGTCGCCCGTGGCCCGAAGCGAGGAGGCCGAGGAGGATGGCGCCGTCACGCGCGTAAGGTAAGCTCCTACTTCATTCTCTTGTTCTGTTCTTGTCTTGCGATTTTCTTCGGGCTAACCCCACCCTGTTTGGCGTGGGCGTGATAGCTCGGATGTTGCTTTTGGACTTCCGTCAGATGGCTGAGGAGATTATCGACTCTGCAGTTGACGCCGAGCTCGACCGCGTCGTCGACCATGTAATGGCCGAGATGGGGGAGGAGTTAGTGCCAGCTGCGGCCTCAACGGAGTCCGAGCTTCCCTCGGTGGGGCCCGAGCTTCCTTCAGCGGACGCGGAACCTACTCCAGCCGCGGAGGAGCAAGAGCCGCAGGGGGCTGAGGACCAAGAAGCCTTGGCCTTGGTCCCTTGCGAAGGGGTAAGCGCAAGCGAGCCCCAAGCGACGAGCTCTGATGGTCAAGGGGTGGTGGCTTTCGACCCACCGCCCTTGGCCGCAAGCCAAGAGGAGGAGCCGGTCGCTGCCGGCCAGCCACCTCCAATCATGACCAAGGGAGATGCGGTCGTGATCGACCGACCACTTCCGGCCATGAAGTGGTCGCCGAGCTCGACCACCGCCTCCATCCGCGGACCATGGAGAGGAGGAGGTCGTTGATTTACCACCGCCTCACCGCGGACTACGGGTCGGAGGTGGTCGTCCTCGACCAATCGCCTCCGGGCGTGGAGCTCCAATCGCTTCCGGTCGCGGAGGTGCAAGGGGCGGAAGCGCCTGCAGTCGGCGTCCAGCCCCCGAGCGCAGCGGCCGGGCAGGAGGAAGGCGGCCACAAGCCGCCTGTTGACATGGAGGACCAACCTCAGGGCGTCCTGGGGTTGGTCGAAGAAGGAAATGTCGTTGCCCTCCTGGAAGCATCGGGTGCCCAGGAGGGGCAAGATCCAGACGCGCCAGCTCGGGATCAGGATGACCCTGCGTGGGTTAACCCCTTCTTCCGAGCTGGTGCTACCGACCACCAGCGGCTCCAAGATAAGTTGGTCAGCCGGGCTCTTTTGGTAAGTCCTTCGCTCCCATTTTTTTTTTTACCTGAGGCGAGCAATCTTCTGGGGGTTTTTCTTGACTTCCTTTCCTCTTTTGCTCGAAGTTTGCTGCGAAGGCTATGGAAGACATCGACGCCTCCAGCCTCAGCGAGAAGAGTTCGGGCGTACCATCGCGAGCAAGACGCCAAGATCGCTGATCTCGAGCGTCGGGTCTCCGAGGTGCGCGAGGCCGACTGGCAAGCCGGAGTCGGCGAAGAGCCTCATCTCCGAGCTTCGGGATCAGCTCTTCCGGAGCGAGGCGGCGAAGAGCACTTCAGAGCAGAAGTGCGCCGAGCTTGAGGAGGAGCTGGTGAAGCTACGGCAGGAGATCCTGACCAGCGCGCCGACCTTCAGCGAGCTCGGGAGCGCGAAGAAGCCCAGCTCAAGGAGGCGCAGCGCCTCCGGGAAAGCGCGGCTGAAGGTCGCGCGGCCCGGCGGAAGGTCCTGGACCTGGAGGCGGAGGTCGACTCCCTTAAGGACGAGCTCGCCGCCCTCCAGGCCGAGCGTAGGACTTAGATCCCTTTTTAGTTCGTGTAAATCTGGTAGAAAAGAAAACAATCTTTTGGGTTAAATGAGCAAAGTCGCAGATGTTTGGGTCCTTGCCTGTTTTTTCTCGAGTTCGTCTCCAATATATGCTTACATGATCTTAGTTCTTGAAAAACAAGTCCCTGCATAAGAGCACATAACACATATACGAGCAAAGAATCCTTGGAAGGAAGGACGAAACGTTCATATCGTACGGAGCCCCCGCCATGGACAAAGGTCGTGCCTTCACTGTTGCGAGCACGAGCTTGTTCATGGGGAAGTTAAGGGATGCTTTGGTCGTAACGATTTTTGAATGATTTAAGCAGGTCGGTTGTGTCGAGAGAAGTATAAGCACAGAGTAGACGAGCTTTGAACCAACAATACGTAGAGCCGCCATACCCGAGTGGTCACTGAACCGGGCTTAGAGTGGATGCCCGCGCCCGACCATGCAAACAGTGAAGAGCTACTGTGGAAAGTGGACGATTGGGCGAGCATCCGGCCGGGGGCCAAGGGAAATGGTGCGCACATACTTGTCGGATAAGCTCGCCTGTAGTGTTGGTTGACGATGATGCTCGTTCGAAAAAAGCGAGGACAAAACCCGAGAAGGAAGGGAAATGTTTTATAGAAAAAAACGCAAGAGGTGCGATACAGGGGTACGCGCCTAAACGTAGAACTTACGTAGTTGATCGATGTTCCAGGTGCTAAACGTAGAACTTACGTAGTTGATCGATGTTCCAGGTGCTGGTGAGCTCCCGACCATCTGGCATCGCGAGGCGAACAGCCCCCGGGCGTGCTGTAGACACGACCGTGTAGGGTCCCTCCCACCTTGGGGTCAGCTTATTGGCTTTCGACAGGTCTTGAACTCTTCGTAAGACCATGTCGCCGACTTGTAGGACCCTAGGTCGGATTGTCTTGGATGCGTGCCTACGAAGAGCCTGTAGGTAAACCGCAGACCGGAGCAACACCCGTTCGCGTGTTGCTTCGACGAGGTCCAGGTCGACGAGGCGCTCAACCTCTTGATCGATGGAATCGATCGATTTGCACCTTGGGGAATCGGCCACGATTTCGCAGGCGAGAATGGCCTCCGCACCGTGACGAGTTGGAAAGGCGTTTCGCTGTGGCTCGACTTCGTCGTGGTGCGAACAGACCAAAGAAACGGCGGGAAGCTCATCCACCCATCTTTGTCTTTGGTTGAGGCTCTTGAAGACCCTCTTTTATGCCCTGGACTAGCTGCCCATTTGCTCGTTAAATTTGCTCCGTTGCTCTGTGGATGCACCACAGAGGCGAAGCAGACCTTGGTCCCGACCTCCTCGCAGTAACTTTGCAATAGTTCACTGGTGAACTGGGTCCCATTGTCTGTGATGAGACTGCTGGGTATCCCGAACCGAGTTATCACGTTGCTACGGAGGAACCTCTTGGCCGCCTGGGCCGAGATGGTTGAGACGGGCTCGGCCTCTATCCACCTAGTGAAAGTGTCGATGGCCACGAGCAAGTACTTGCAGCCTTTCTGACCTCGGGGGAAGGGTCCAAGGACATCGAGTCCCCAGGTCGAGAACGGCCACGAGAGTGGTATGGTTTGCAGGGCATATGCTGGTTGACGGGCTTTTCGAGCATGGAACTGGCATGCTCGGCAGGTCATTACGACTGACCGTGCATCCGCCAAGGCCGTGGGCCAGTAGTATCCTAGTCGGAAGGCCTTGCTCACAAGCGTTCTGAAAGACGAGTGAGCTCCGCACATTCCTTCATGGATATCACGAAGAAGGTACTGGCCTTCCTCCTGAGAGACGCATCAGGAAAGGATTCCTAATGCGCCTTTTCGGTATAGGTCGCCTTCGATCAGTTTGTACTGAGAAGATCGCCTCGTTAGCCGGGAACGCTCGGCCTCTTCCTTGGGCAATGTCCCATGCGCAAGGTATTGGATGAATGGCGTCATCCAATCTGCACTTTGCTCGAGAAAGGAGACCCTACCGCCGGTCTCTGGTGCCTCCTCTTCAGAGGGAATGGAGGGCTTATATAGGTGCTCGACAAGCACCCCCACCTGAGCGGTGGTTTGAGAGGAACCGACCTTAGACAATTGGTCGGCCAGGGAATTATCCTTCCTGGGGATGTAGATTACTTCGAAATTCTTGAAGTATTTCTCCATCTTCCTTACTTCGGCCAGGTACAGCGCCATTGAGGTATCGGAACACTGATACTCCTTGTTGACCTGGTTCACGACCAACTGTGAATCGCCTTTCACAGTCAGCCGTTGGACTCCTAGCGATTTACACGCTCGGAGTCCGGCCAAGAGGCCTTCGTATTCCGCCGCGTTGTTGGTCGCGGCGAAATGCAGTTGGATGACGTACTGGATTTGTTCTCCATCTGGGGAGAGCAAAATGACGCCAGCCCCCGAGCGTTCGTACGCTCGGGATCCGTCGAAATACAAGGTCCAACGGTCTCTCCTTGATCCGGTGGTTTCGCAGGCCGGTGGCGCTGGAGCCGACCATTCCGCCACGAAGTCAGCGAGGACTTGCGATTTGATCGCCGTGCGGGCCGAAAACATTATCTCGAATTCGGCGAGCTCCATTGCCCACTTGGCTATGCGACCACAGGCGTCCTGGTTTTTCAGTATTTCCCTGAGAGGGAAGCTGGTCGGTACCGCGATCTTGTGTGCTTGAAAGTAGTGGCGCAACTTCCTGGAGGCCATCAGCAATGAATATAGTAGTTTTTGGACCTCGGGGTAACGCTCCTTTGGTCCATGAAGCATTTCGCTGACATAATAGATAGGTCGTTGGGAACCATCTCTCTCTACTGCTAACACCGCGCTTACCGCTTGCGGGGTTGCCGCCAGGTATAGTAGCAATTCTTCCCCTGCTGCGGGTGTGACGAGGACGGGCGGCTTGGAGATGTACTGTTTTAGCTCTTTGAACGAGCGATCAGCTTCCTCCGTCCACGTGAAGCCATCGTGCTTGCGGAGGACTTTAAAGAAAGGTAGTCCTCACTCCCCCAGCCGGGAAATGAACCGGCTTAAAGCGGCCATTCTTCCGGTCAGGGCTTGTACTTCTTTTACGCACGTGGGCGACCTCATGTTCTCAATGGCTTCGATTTTCTCCGGGTTTGCCCCGACGCCTTGTGGCCCGACCATGTAGCCGAGCACCTTGCCAGCTTTCACACCGAACACGCATTTTTCTGGATTTAGCTTTATTCGATGTTTATTGAGGTTACAGAAGGTTTCTTCCAAGTCAGCAACGTGACTCGGAGCACTCTTGCTTTTGACAACTATGTCATCGATATAGACCTCCAAATTTCGACCTACTTGGTCTGTGAAAGTCTTCTGCATGAGGCGCTGAAAGGTTGCTCCCGCATTTCTTAGACCGAAAGACATGGTCGTATAACAGAAGGTACCGAATGGGGTGATGAAGGAAGTCTTTTCCTCGTCTTCGCGTGACAGGCTGATCTGATGATAGCCCGAATAGGCGTCTAGGAAGCTCATGGTCTATGATCCTGCCGTCGCGTCCACCAATTGATCTATGCGAGGCAACGGATAGTTGTCTTTTGGGCATGCCGCGTTCAGACCCGTGTGATTGACGCACATGCGCCACTTGCCTCCTTTCTTCCTGACCAGAACTGGATTGGCTAGCCACTCGGAGTGTTCGACTTCTCTGATGAAGCCAGCATTTAGGAGTTTGTCGAGTTCCTCCCGGATGATTGCCTGTTTTTCCGGAGAAAAGCGTCTAAGTTTCTGTCTCCTTTGGTTTTGTCGGTGAGCGCTAGCTTTGTGCTCGATCACCTCCCTTGGGACCCCGGGCATGTCGGATGGTTCCCAGGCGAACACATCCGAGCTTGCCCGGAGGAAGGTGATGAGCTCGAGTTCCTATTTGGGATCTAAGGAAGATCCCAAATGAACGACCTTGGCCGGTTCCGACTCGTTGAGCGGAACAGCCTTGGTCTCTCCTCCAGGCTGGTGGGCAAGTTTAGGCCGGGAATGCTTCGGCTCTTGTTCGGGGCCGCGAACGGGTAATTGGCCGACCATGTCCAAGGCCTTTTCGTCGCAATTCAGCGCGGATTTGTGATTCCCTTTTACGGTTATTGCCCCGTTCGGCCCAGGAACCTTTAAGCACTGATATGCGTGATGCGAAGCGGCCATGAACTTCGCCAAGGCTGGTATGCCGAGGATGGCGTTGTAGGCCGACTCAAAGTCTACCACCTCGAAGGTGATTAGCTCCGTCCTGAAATTGCTCGGGCCACCGAAAGTTACGGGCAGAACGACCTGGCCCAGAGGCTTGACCGAGGTGCCCGGGACTATCCCGAAAAAGGGGACGGCTATGCTCTTGATCTTAGAACGGGGAATCTGCATCTCGTCCAAGACTTTGGCTGAGATCAGGTCCAAGGAGCTTCCAGAATCTACGAGGACCCGAGCAACGATAGTGTTACTGATGGTGGGGCTCACGACCATTGGGAGCTTCTGCGGCTTGGTCATTCCAAGGGGACAATCTTCCTTGGAGAACGTGAGGGACATCTCAGACCATTTCAGTTTGCAGACCGAGGCTTACCTGGGTAACATGGTGCACTTCCCTTGCGGCGTCCTTTAAGTCCGGCGGGACTTGTAGGCGAGGAGCCCCGAAGATGACCGCTATGTGATTCTGTGGTTCTTGGTATTTCATGTCATCCTCACTTTCCTCGACGGGCTGTTTACCTTTGCCATTCTCACCCTGCTCTGGAAGCATCGGCATGGGACCCTGCCATTGTAAAAGCTTCTCGAGCGGTAGGTCCACGTTCGGCAATTCCGTAGGTCGTGCCCGTCGCTGGTGAAGCCAGACAGTCTGGTCGCCGTTGGTTCTGCTTGGTCGCCTCGTTCTCGAGGCCTGTGTGGTTGTCCTCTTCCCGAGCGTTAAACCCCGTGGCTGCAGGCTGGGTTGCTCGAAATGTTGTTGTTCCACCGCGGCAACCATGGCTGGCGAGGGTTGCTTTTTCTTCTTCTTCTTGATCTTCTTGTCCACAGAATTCGAGCCCTTTTTGCTAGCCGAGGTCTCTAGGCCGGGCTGAGGCGGCAGCTTTCCTTCGTCCAACATTTTCTTCCACTGGACGGCCTCATCCGTGTTGGCATACCGATCTGCTATTCGGAAGAGCTCGTTTGCCGTTAGATCCAGGTGGATCTCCAGGTCCTGCGTGAAGCGCACGTCCCGTACCCCGAACTTGAAAGCTCGGACGACGGCCCCGTCCGATATGTTCGGGATCGAGTTTCGGACCTGGATGAACCTCTGGACGAACATCGCGAGGTTCCCCGTCCGTCTGTATCAAGCGCTCCAGGTCGCGCTCCTTTCCCGGGCAGATGTAACAGCTCTGGAAATTTGCTCGGAGCGCGGCGCTGAGCTGCCCCCAGGATTGTATGGATCCTTCCTTCTGATTGAAGAGCCACGTACGAGCGGCCCCGTCTAGAACCGTCGGCAGATAATTCACCATCACCCCCTCATCGCCTCCGGCGGCGAGGATGGCGGTAGTATATATCGAGAGAAATTCGTCCGGGTTCTGGGTCCCGTTGAATCTTTCGATGTGGCCGGGCTTGAACCTGTTCGGCCATGCGACATTCCGGAGGGAGCTCGTGAAGGCCTGGCAACCGAAGCTCGGGGTTTCGCGGTGAAACCCTCGGTCATAGCGGCCTCCACGCGGGTCTTCCACCCAACGCCCCGTACGCGGGTCGAGTCGAGAGAAGACTTCATGCGACGGTCGTGCCGATGACCGCTTGGTCGTGGAGCGTTCAGAGCGCTCGTAATCCGGGCGATTATAGAGGTGTCACTCCGAGGTTGCTCTGGAACTGTTCCGGGGCTTTTCCCGGATCAGGTTATTGGTCTGGGGCGATCTCCGAGCATGGCTCCGAGATTCACCTCTGTGCGAGCGCATGGGGGAGCGTTTGCGATGGTCCCGGGAAACACTCCGGGCATCCCGGTCATGGGGAGGATCCGAGACTTTCAGCTCGGCCGCAAGCCTCTCCAGATCTTCGGCCACGACCTTGCCCACGGCCTCTAAGTCCACTTGCTCGGGGAAACTGCGTAGGTCACGCACGACCGCCGCCAAGGCCTGTAGCCGTTCCCGTTTCTGGTGAATTGGCGGCGGTGAGCTTTGACGGCGCTCCGAGGCGCGATCGGGAGTTCGGTACTCGCGAGAGTTCCTTTCATGAGCGCGCCTCCCTTTGCCTGGCGGCGAATGCTTGCGAGGTCTTTCCCAAAGACGCCTCCAGTGGAGTCTGGCCGCCTCGTAGTGGTCGCGCTTAGCGGCGTCAGAGATCCTTCCGGGCTCGGCACGGCTCCGGCCATGTTGACTTGACGAGGCGGGATGAAAGCGATGGGGACATCATTGTATCCCCTTGAGATGCGATCTCTCGGTCGAGCTCTAGGTCGTCCAGGTATGTCGAGCCATCGTAGAGCCCGTCGTAATCATCCTCGGGGCCCCAGGGTAATGTCTGAGGAATGGAGGTCCTGTCTTCGCATTCCGTGTCCGGAAGGGCTCCTAGACTCGGTGTGACCGATAGGATCGGTCACATTAATACAACGTCGCCGGCGTAGTACATGTCGTCGTCTTCAACGTGGTCAAAAACGCATAAGGTCAGTGTCTCCGAGTTTGGCATCCTCGATGATCTTGATCTGCACGGAATCAAGTCGCTCTCCCCACGGACGGCGCCACGGTATCGGCGATTGGAGAACGGGCTCCCGTCGAGCTTACTTGTTGAATGGGGATCAACAGAGCCCGTCGTGCGGACCAGGAGGTCGTTCGAGCGATGCGGTCGGGAGAAAGGGGACACGGTGTTTATCCTGGTTCGGGCCTCCCTCGTGGGATAACGACCCTACTCCAGTGTATTGTGTTCTATCTCTTCGTCATTGTGCCCTCCCTCCCCACAGACGGGGGGGGGGATTTAAATATCAGGCTTAGAGGTACAAAGAAGGTAACTACCTCTTGAATTTACGCTATACAGTTATCTCCGAGATCTGCGGTGCTTATACCGCGCGCTAATTTGAAAATCGGGTAGGATTCCCCCTGATCTTCGGCTGATTGGTTGCGACCTTCCATCCTTGTCGCGTGATCAAGTCCATCGAGCATATCCCTGGGTGCGGCGTGGATTCCCCGAGCATGCTTGTGCGAGGTCGGTGGAAATGGTCGTGCGGGAAAGGCCGAGCACGTATGCTCGGGTGGTGTCATGCCCGCTGTGCGTTCCGAGCATCTCTTGTTGGCGTTGCATGTTCGGCGGTCTTTAGGACAACCCGAGGGTACCATGGTCTTTTGCCAAATAACCAATCCCTGACACTTTTATACTCATGCTTCATTTTTGTCATTTGCATGTGCGCTCACATAAATGGTCAACTCCTGTCACAGCCAAGGATTAAAATTTCGTTTTTGGACTTCATCTCGGACCTGGCCGAAATCCGAAATTTCGCCGAGATTCGAAAATTTCGGACAAAATCCGGACGAAATTCAAAAACCAAAATTCAAATCCGTTTTTTTTTTAATCGAGAAATCCGAAATTTCGGTTCAAAATTCCGAAATCTCGGTAAATTTCAACAGAAAGGAAAATGGTTCAAATGATGTCAAATTTTTTTGAAATTTTGGTCAGACATGGAAAATGACTTGAGGAATCCAATCCGGTCAAATTTTGGTCAAAAAACCGAGATTTCGGTCCATTTCACCGAAATTATAGGGTACTGTAGCACTTTTAAAATTTTTTAGGGTTTTTTAATTTTGCTGGGATTATGGAACTTGGGGGGTCCGAAATCCAAAATTTCGGCGAAAATTTGAACCCTGGTCACAGCCCACAGGTCGGGCTGGCCCGAACCCAGCCCATGTAGTCGGGCCGTGCCCAGGCTTGGGCCGTGCCGCGCTGGCCGGGCCTTGGACCACCCGAGAAAAGCCCGGCCCATGTCCCAGGTCTAATGTGGAGCTTTACTTTCTTTTCCTTAGCAAATTATCTTTTATTTTGTATATATATATTTGAATTTATCGGCCTGATTTTCCATATTTGAACCTACTATTATTAGGACAGAGCAACGCGCAGGTAGTAATTCTGTAATGATTAGATGAACATATGAAACATTGTCCTCCTGACCTACTCTGCTAGTACGTTTTTTAATTGGAAGTCAAAATCGTACAGTATCCTAATGCGTCATGCAATGATAAAAATCAACGACATGTTGGTCTAAAAAAGTCAGTAATCCTAAAGCACATACCTCCAGGCTCTAGAGTCTAGAGCAAGCAAAAGCTTTGGACCCTTGCCTGTTCACGCACGAGGCCGCCGTTTCACACACACGCACGCACACTCCCCGTCTCCGCTGAATGTTGAGACCGCAGCGGATCCATGCGCTTACTTCTTGCTCGCTCCGTTTATCAATAGACGTACAGTTATCCTAATGCGTCATGCCATGGTAGAAATCAACGACACGTCGTCTGAAAGCAAGTGCTCGTCTGAAACTCTTGCCGATAGTGACCATTTTTTACCGTTAAAAATGCAGAACCGTTCGATAAACAGTTGCCTTTCTTCCGTACGTACTTCAAATCTTATGACGGACTCAAGTTCTTGATTCTAAATTGTCAGTGCTGATTAGTCTCTTTGAGTTTGCCCCGGATCCACAAATTTCTGGCTCCGCCACCGGACAGAATAGCCGAAATGCTTGGATGTATTGTTTGGGACTTGGAGGGTAAGTATAAGTGAGGTCAAGTCAATCTACAAGAGATTCAAAAGTTACCAGAGGTGCTGTAGAAAATTATTTATAGTTTTATCCTGAAAAAGTATTTTTAAAATATTATAATTTTACTGAGTTTTATAAGTATATTGTGATAATGATATTATTTTGTGGCCGGATAGAGTATTTTCGAATTTAAGTCGGACGTTTTGGATGTGGAGGTACTTTCGGATTCGAGTTGAAGGCTTCAAGGTACAGTTTGGAAAGTCGTCAGAACCAATTTGGAAGGTCCAAACCTGATTTGAAAGTTTTGAAATTGAGTTGAAAATCCTTATGGATTTGAATTGAAAATTGTGGATTGGGGTTGAAAGTTGCGAAATCGAGTTGAAACGTTGAATTTTTTCACGTAAAAAGTTGCTAAATTCGAATTAAAAGGGAATCTTTTTAAAAAGAAAAAAAACTAGCGCTCTGGGTGAGGTGGGGTACGGTATGAGTCAAATACAGCTCTAACAACTTGTCTTTTCCATACGTTTGCTTGACAGGAATAAAATGAGCCACTTTGGTCAATCTGTCAATTACGACCTAAATGGCGTCAAGTCCCTGCTGAGTCTTGAGCAATCCCATAATGACATACATTCAAGTTTCTTCCCACTTCTAATCTGGTACTGGGAGGGGTTGTAATAATCCGGCAATCTTTTAGTGATCCATCTTAATCTTTCAACACATGTCGCAACCTACGACACAACTCGGCTATCTCCTTCTTCGTTCCTTTCCATCAGCATTCTTTCTTTAAGTCTCGGTACATCTCGATGCTTCCGGGGTGCTTTGAGAATGATGATAAGTGAGCTTCCGTCAAAATCAATCCTCTTATATCTTTATTGTTCGGGACGCGTATGCGGTTGCGGAACCGTAATATGCCTTGTTCGTCTTCTAAGAACTCGGATGGGTTGATTTGGCTTATTTCCGACTTGTAGCGCTGAACTTCCTCATCTGTCTGTTGTGCTAACTTAATCTGATCCAAGGGGGTCTGATTGGATTGTGAGGGCAAAACAGATCCTTTTGCTACCACTTGTAAGTCCAACTTGTGAGTTCAACTGTCGTATTTTTGTCTCCAATTGTGGGGAGAGGTCTGTCATCAGGGCCAAATGGTGGCGTATTTTCCTGCTCAGAGCGTCGGCTACCATGATAACTTTTCCTGGTTGGTACTTGAACATTCATGTCATAATCGTTGATCAATTCCAAACATTCTCCTTTGTCGGATATTCGGGTTTTTGTTGAGTGAACACATATTTCGAGCTCTTGTGGTCGGGGAATACCTCACAATGGTCTCCTAACAGATTGTGCCTCCAAATTTTTAACGTATGAACCGCTGATGCTAATTCCAGGTTGTGGGTCGGGAAATCCTCCTTATAAGGTCTTAGTCGTTAAGATGCATACACGACTACCTTCTATCTTGCATTAACACACCATCTAATCCTCTCTTTGATGCTTCATAGTAACTTTCGAAAACCCTTGATCGGATCTGGGAGTACAGGAACCGTTGCTGAGGTCAATCTTGTCTTTAACTCCTGAAAGCTCTTCTCGCATTCATCTGTTCACTTGTATGGGCTGTCTTCCTTAAGAAGCTGCATCATCAGTTCTGATATCTTGGAGAATCCCTCGATAAACCTTAGGTTATAACTGGCCAATCCTAAGGAACTTCGGACTTGTCACTGAGGTAGGTTGCTACCATTCTATGATAGCTTTACTGTTTTTCGGGATCTACTTTCACTCCATCCCTTGTAATCTCATGTCCGAGAAAAGAGGTCTCACTTAATTAGAAATTGCTTTTTAAAGAACTTGGCACAAAGTGGACATCCTCTAAGTCCTTCCAAAATTAAAAGTAGTTGCTTTCGGGGATCTTCTTCATTCCTTATGTAGATAAAAGGTCATCTTTGAATATGACGACGGTTTGATCCAAAAGTCCATGCGCACTGGATTCCTCTGCCTTATGAATTATGCTGGGGCATTAGCGAGTCCAAAGAGGCCATTGTGAACTCGTATTGTCTGTGTCTTGTAGTGAATACAGTCTTCTATCTGTCTTGTTCTTTCTCACTTTTATCTGGTGATGTCCTGTTCTCAAGTCTATCCTGGAGAATATCTTGACTCCCTTAAGTTGATCAAACAAATTGTCGAACTGGGGCAAAAAGGGTATTCGCTCTTAATGGTCATCGCGTTCAACGTCCTGTAATCCATGCAGAGTCTTGTACTTTCGTCGCTCTTCCCTGCAAATAGAATGGTTGAGGCCCAAGGCGGGATGCTTGGTCCGAGAAATTCCTTCTCCTATATCTTGTTTGGTTGTTTCTTAAGTTCTTTCAATTCCAAAGGTGCCATTTGTTATTTGACTATTTGTTATTGGTGTGGTTCCCGGAACCCATTCTATCTCCAGCTCTATGTCTCTGTCGGGTGGCCTTCCTGGTAAATTCTGGAAAAACGTCCGGGTACTTCTGAATTACTGGCACTTCTCGTATATTTATTGCGATGATATTGATGATCCTTCTGTCTCTTACTAGCCTTGAGTCTGTTTGCGTTGTCATCTGTTGCCCTTGATAATTTTCGGGTACTATCTTCTGGTGCGCACAGTCTAGTCTTGTTTTATGTCTGGATAACCAATTCATCCCCATTATCATGTCCAGGCTTCTTATTTCCAATAGCAGCAGGTCTGCTTTGAACTTTGAACTTGACTCCTTGTATGTTCAACTCTTGTCATGGGTGCTGTCCCTTGTCGAATTTGCTACGGGTTTTGGGTAATTAGAAGGTGAGTAAGAGTTAGAATTTAGGGTTGGGGAGAGCAAGAACAGGTAAGGGCCAAGACAAAAGGAAGGATATTCACTTTGATTTTGGACAGAGTTAAGCAGGTATTAATCAAAACAAGATAGCAGCTTAAAAGAGAACATAGGCAACTTATATTAAACATAGATTGTACACAATACCGTTTTAAGGTCCGGTACAACCTATTTTACATTGCAAAAGAGGTAAAAACAACAAAAGGGGTACACCACTACTACTAGCGCTTAACTACCACACGAAACGATCACTCCTTGTCAGAGTTGTAGAAGATCCGCTCCTCGGGGTCCTCCTCCTCCTCCTCGACGCGAGTCAAGTTGGTGACCTCAGAGGGTCCATCGACGGTCTGCTCCTCTGCAGCGGCGGCTGGCGGCTGAAGTTGCTCCAGTTCATCTCTCAACTCCTGATTCTCGACCCTGGCGGCGTGGAGCTGCTGGTACAAGTTATCACGCTCCCGAATAAGGCGACTGTAGAGGTTGTCCTGGAAGATAACGACATCTGTAATCTCCTCCACGCGCCGCTCCTCGTCATCGGGGACAGCCACGGCGGCATCCTCAGGGTGATCCCCCTCCTGGGGAACCAACTGAAAGATACTAACATCGAACCGCTCCGCGTAGCGGCGGCGCAAGTACCTTACTGCCCTCCTGGCAGCATCCTGAATGGCATCATACTCGTTGTAGCGTTGTCCAGTGAACCGAGAAGGGAGAACGTGGTCACCGGGCAGCGGGTGCACGTCCACCCATGCCCTCCACTGGCATCTGACATCTCCGTGGATCACCTCCTCGGTGTGGAACTCAGGTGCGGCGAATCTCTTGTCGACGCACTTCAACATCCTATGGAATAAATGGACCCATCCTCCGAAGGCGGCAGTCTGCGAGTAAACGAGGTGAACCATCTGCGAAACAACGCAACATTTTGAAATTAGTTGAGTAGAGAGGAACACAAAACGAAAACGGAAAGAGAGAGCCTCTAAGAGAGGTAAGGCAGAAGAGGAAGGAGTAGACAACAATAATACTTATAGTTTTATAACTCATTTTGTTTGTAGGTTAAGTAATTTTTGCAATAGGTTTTTCTTCCTAAGCCATCCTAGGGTCTTAATCTATGGTCAAGCTAGGCTCTGATACCACTTGTGACGGACCGCCCTTTTTAGGGGGTGCGTTTAAATCCACAACGGCTACCCAGGATGATTAGCGGTCGGGAACCAAGTCATACATTGCCAGCATAAGAACAAAACAACTGTTTTAATACAATTAAGGCCTAACGGCCAGAGCTTTACAAAAGGAAGCGGCGGGCTTCAATAAATTACATTACCAAAAGACCACACAGGCAAGGCCTGAGCACAGAAAAAGGACCCTAAAACCAGACTACTTCGCCATCTACGATCTTCTGGAGTTCTCCTGCGTCTTCAAATTCTAAAATAGGTTGAAAAGCAAGACTGAGTACACAACAGTACTCAACAAACCGCACGGAAATTCTGAATATTACATGCAGGGGTATTCTCAAGGGAATGGCAATATGGTTATTATCATTGTGGATGCAGTTTCATTTTCGAAGACATTTTACATTTGAAGCACAAACCATACATAATAGAAAGAAGCAGATTTTGAGTTTTCACAAGTTCATCATTACGTCAAGTTGGAAATAACAATTCTACTTGGGTTAGGTTACGGGATTCACCCCAATTCAAACTTAGCTTCATTTACCGGAAGCACGGCGTATTCGAATACCATTTAAATGACTCTGCAGAGTTGCTCAGCTTTACCCACAAGATATCTACGACCATCATGCCACCAGATTACATGCAACTTATATGCATGCGGCCAGGCCGAGACCATCAAAGCCTTTTGATTGAACATTTCCATGATAGCCCCTACCCGATAGGTTATTGGACCCACTGTTCTTGGGCTCCCATTTGCCAATTCAGGAGCTATGGGCCAATACTATGTGGGTACCTACCGTTGTGAGGATCGGCGAATGATACCTCATTCCCGCCCCACAGAACCTTTCAACCATTCCCAAGCATGTAGGTATTCCCATGGGGTGAACAATGTACTAAGCTCCGTCGGAAGCGGTTTATCTAACCGACCCGACTTATGGTTGAGCGGAATCTAAGTTATTTACTTTGCCCAAGATTGTGATTACTTACTTTATGCCTAAGACTTAGCCAATTCCAAATCAACAAATCCACACCACACACATTGGCCTTGTCATCGGTCGAGGATCGGGCACATGGCCATCTAGTGGTTTGCCCGCCAAGTCCACTCACCGTAGCATATTTTTGAATATAGTCTACATCAAACCTCCTACTTTATGGTTTTATTTTATTACACAAAGCCTTTTTAATGTTCAACTAATTAATAACTACTAGCATACGAGGTTCATTAGTTAACTCTAAGGTTTGCAAAGGAAATAAGGCACAACAATACAAAGTGGGTCTTTAAGCAAGCAAGGTACTAGCTATGTCGTCATGGCATTCTAAAATAAACATTTCTAGCATTTAACATAATAACATAATGCAATATCAAAATAATTAATACTACAATAATATCATGGGTTCAACATGTTCAAGGAGTGCGGCTTGCCTTGCGAGGCGAAGGGAAGTCCTAGGTCGTCGTCGATGTAGTCGATCTCGGTGTCGGTCACGCCCGGCTCCTACTCCAGCTCCTCGTACTGCTCTGGGACGGGCTCCAAGGTCGGATCTAGCGTACAAGAAGCGAGCAATAAATAAACGAGTAAAACAACAAGAAAAGAAAAGAGAAAAACAAGAAAAGGAAAAACGAAAAAGAAATCGAGAGAGAAAAGGGCCGGAGGAGGGCTTTGAGGGCTCTTTAGGCATTTTGGAATTTTGTGGACTTCGGATGGCGAAACGGAAAGCGTTTTTGGACTCAGTGGCGCGAGACGGTTGGGATGGTGCATTTGGGCCATTTTTGGAGTTCCGAGGATTTTCTTAAAATTTTGGAGTATAAAAAGGATTTTTGGATTTAGAAAATGATTTTCGAATTGAAATCCGAAAAGGAAATGCCGCGTGGGCCGCACCGTGGCACAGCCCACTCGATCGGAGTGGCCCACGGGGGCTGGGCGCGTGCGCGAGGAAGCTGGGCCAGCTCGGCCCAACGCGTGGCCGGCCCGGTTCGGCGGCTAAAAGGGTGAGAGGGGGCGCATTAGGGTTAGGTTTTGGGGGAGGGGGGTAAGCAGGGCATGGCGGCGGCGGCTCGGGCGAGCGGGGCTGGGGCTAAGGCGAAGGCACTGCCCGCGGGGAAGAAGAGGGAGCGGAGGGGAGATTGGGGCAGGGGAGGAGAGAGGGTGTCGGGAAAAGACGAGTGGGAGAGGGAAGCGGCTCGGCGCGGATTCGGCCGAGACGGGAGGCAAAAGGGGATGGCGGTGGCGCTCTCGGCCGTAGGTGGAGAGGATGAGGGGGTCTTACCGAAGAAGATGAAGGGGACGAGCGGGGAGGCGAAGGGGAGTGCACGGGTATTTATACCCGTGCGCGGCATAGGCGAGGCGGAGCCGGTGAGGGAGGCGACGGGGCAAGCGGAGATGACGAGACGACAGGGATGACGCGGGGCTTGGCGAGGCCAAGCGCGACGGCACGGGGCAGACGGGCGCGGCGATGGAGCAGGCGGAGGCAACGGGAGTGGTTGGATCGGGGGAATCCAAGGCGGCGACCCGCGTGAGGGAGAACGGGTGGCGCGCGAAGCGAGGATGACGACGGCTGATGCGGAAGCGGCAGGGCGTGGGGGAGCCAGGCGACGAGTCCACGGAGTGGTTGGGCGATGGAGAAGGCGACAGGACAACGGCTGGTGACGGAGGTGACGCAGCGGACCGGCGAGCACGCAAGGACCGGTCCGAGCGGGGATCCAAGGTAAGTGTTCAACCACCCCCATCAAATCTTTCCCCAGGAAGCCAAGAACGAGATCAAGAACAGACTAACCAAGATTAAGATCCAATTAACAACGAATTAGGGTTTGCAATTAGGTTTTGGATTTTCGAAATTTTTGGGGCATTTCAGGTACGGTGCGGGGGTTGGCGGCAGCGGACAACCGCAGAAGAGCAATGAGCAAGTTGCGTCACGCTGTTATCCAAGAAGCCAGGGCTTAAAATGAGGCAAAATTAAACTGCAAGTTGTGGCAACTTTTCCAATCCTACTGGCAAATCAAACGGGCACATCTTGAGAATAAGTGATTTATTAATGGATTCATGCATACGTATTGCCGATATATGCGTCAACACGTAGGAAGCCAACTTCGATTCTTGAATCCAATATCAGATTATGTGATGCCGCACGTTACTGTCTCCGAGTGAGCTGTCATGCGGGGGCAGGGTGTGACAAGGGGGGAGTGAGGAACAGATCGAGACTTTGACCGGCCAGGTGGTCACAAAACTCACAATCACATATAGAGGTGGGCGTCGTACCATGCCGTGCCGGCCCGGCCCGGGCTCATCGTGCTTCGGGCTGAAACCGTGCCGTGCCACGATGGCCCATCGTGCCCACCGTGCCGGCCCGACTCACTTTTGGTGAGCTCAAGCCCGGCCCATTTGCGCTTCGTGCCTGCTTCGTGCCGTGCTGGCCCAGGCCCAACCCATTTTTACTATTGTGACGAGTAAAGAAATAAAATAAATCACTACTACTAAACTACATATTTTAATTACATAAGAGACTAATCACATCAACAAAATGTCAAACATAAATGTAATGCTTAAAGATGCCCTGAATCAACAATATCTGCCAACTTTTAGGCCTTAATCCGTGATTTCGTGCCAGTTCGTGCCGTGCCGGCACGGGCCCGGCCCAAACTACCGTGCCGTGCCGTGCCGCCCGTCGTGCCTGGTTCCCGGGCCCGGCACGGCCGTGCTCTGATTGCGTGCCGACCGGCCCGGTCAAACCGTCTTGCTGGACGTGCCGTGCTTTGCACCGGGCCACCCCATCGTGCTTCGGGCCGGCCCAAAAATGCCCGGCCCAATGCCCACCTATTCACATAGTCAAGGGAAACCGCTACCGTTTTGGAGTTGGCGAGTTGCCGAGAGAGAATTGGCCTCCTCCTTATTATCTCTCTCCCGCGGTAAAAAAACTTCGTCCCTTCAAATTTATAATAGAAAGTTTTTTTAGTATATAGATTAATGAGACATTGAAATTGAATAGATGATTCCTAATTATTATGCTTAATATTATATTTAATATATGTAGAGAGAATATTTATTAAGGGTATAAAAGAAATATCACACTAATTTTTATTGAAATATAAAATATATTACATATTTATGGATAAAATTATTAAAAAGATACGTGTGCAAACTTGACGGAAGCTACTCCAGGTCCAGGTCAGCACTGAACAGTTGGTTGGTTTCTGCGTCATGGAGATGCTTTGTGAGGCAAATAGTATTATATTTTTGGGTTTTGATAAGTTTCATCGGATGTTTTCTTTAGCAACTATCATCTAAATTTCTGGCCATTGGATTTGCTTTCAGATCGATGCACATCCCTCCTGAATTCAAGGTGGGTTGATCCTACGGATGTGTGTTTTAATCGTACGGTCCAAAGTTTGGATGTTTTCTAGGACAAAAACATCCGGATGTTTCCCTCTTGTTGGTTGGTTTGGATGCTGATGTGGGTCCTATGGCATACTAACTCAGTTAGTTAGATTTAGTTACATCAAGTAAGGATATCTCTCAAAATGAACATTCGATTTGATATCCGTTAGATCCGGTGCGTTCTTTCTGATATCCTCCGCGAAACAAGCTCAATATTGGATGTATTTCGATGTTCATGATATTAGATATTTCACGGGTACATTGTACATCCATGTGGAGCTTTACTTTCTTCTTCTTAGCAAATTATTTTTTCATGGCCTCTTTTCTACTCCTGGGAGTAATTACTCCCTATGCCGTATCTCACAACGTAGGGAGTATTTCGCGCAACGGAGAGTATGTACGTGTAGTATATAAGTATATAAGATCATCTAGGTGGTATTTACATTTTTTCAAAGGTGGTGTATGTACACTTTTTAGACATACTTCTTTTTATATGCGTATATAAAGGTATTTGCAAAATATGCTAAAAACTACGTACTCCCTTGCAATTTTTTCATGTGGATCTCATTGGAATATCTTATAATTAGTATATGAGTGTATCCAAACTGATAAAAGAGTATTTCAAGTACGTTTGGGTGGTATTTCAGAGATGGGAGTAATTACTCCCGGGAGTACGAAGTATTTTTCCTACATATATATATATATATGAATTTATCGGCCTGATTTTTCATATTTGAACCTACTGTTATTAGGACGGAGCAACGCGCAGGCTGTAATTTTGTAATGCTTAGATTAGATGAACATATGAAACATCGTCCTCCTCTGCTAAGTACGTCTTTTAATTGGAACTCAAAATCGTACAGTATCCTAATGCGTGATGCAATGGTAAAAATCAACGACACGTTGGTCTAAAACTTTTGGTATAAAAAAGTCAGCAATCCTAACGTACATACCTCTGGGCTCTAGACTCTAGAGCAAGCAAAAAGCTTTGGACGCTTGCCTGTTCACACGCGAGGCCGCCGTTTCACCCGCGTCACCCGCGACTTTCACGCACCCGCGTCACCCGCGAGGTTCACCCGCGTCACCCACACTCCTGTCTTGGATAAATAACCCACCCGTGCGCGCCCATCGTCCTGTCTAGTTGTCACCACCACCAACGCACCAACTACTCCTTCCTCTCCTCCACCGTCCATCTCGCCGCCGCCGCCGCCGCCTTTTCCACTACCGGTTACCTCAGGCAAGGTATCATGGCGAATTTTTTTGTAGCACTTGTAGTTTCCTTTCTTTCCTCGTGATGTTGCATTCATCGCAAGCTCAATAAATCTTGTCACCGAGATTCCTAGATTACTTTCGGGCCGGCCACTATCATGTCCGCCTTCCTCAGTTCTTGTCAGCATGTCATGTTGGATGGGGATCTCAGAGTTTTTTTTTTGTCTTCCCTTGTGGTTCCATTAATTTACTGCTAAAGATCTTATTACTACTCCCATTAGCAGTGGCCGGCACAAGGCGGCGCCGATGGTCAGCTCGCACGGCAGGAGGGTGATGGCCACCGGGCTCACCCTCCTTGTACTCGCTGCCAGCTTGGGCATCAGCTTCAGCGGCTATGGCCTACTCGTCGGCCTCCTGGGGGTCCTCGCCGGTGCCAACCTCATACATATCGGCGTCAATATGACCGACGACGATCCGGCAGCCTTCAGCGGCCTCTTCGCTTCGATCACGGCATACGTGCGGCGCAACCTCGCCGTCGTAGGACTTGTCATAGCCTCATCTTCCGTCACTGCGATCGTCGCCGGCGACCCCGGTCCGGTGCTCTGCTTCGCCGTCTTCACTCTGCTCCTGCTCGGGATCTCCCTCGTCACACTCGGAGTTCTTGGACGAATTGGCGTGTGAATCCAGATGATGTTTTGCGGTTCTTGAACCGGTGTTCTCCTGAATCACCTGTCCGATCGGAGATGTGCTGCCGCTGCGCCTGCTTCTTCAATTGGACAGGGGATTGAAGTAGTACAGTGTAAGGCCATCTATTCAAGAACCACAAAACAATAATTAATTCCTAATTTTATTACCTATAGTTAATCACTTAATATTGCTACGTTTGCTACTGTGTGTATATGTCGTTGTGCGAGTGTTGTCATCCGTGGGCTGGAGGGTCGATGTTGACCAAAGCTTGATGAACATTCATGTATTTTGAAGCTTTTTTTGCGTATGCTCTGCCGTACTCAAATAATATACGTTTGTGGTCAACAAAATTCAGGCGAAATCAACCCGCTGATCGATCTGTGTTGTGTGCATGCTTTATTGGTTCGTTACGAATAAATGATAGATAACATCACCTAACTCTTCGTTTGCTTTAAAATTTACACAGCTTATATAAAGAGAACATGCATAGAAACTCTACTCTTACCCGATATATCAGCTTGACAAGATTGCTGGTACAAATCAGATGGAGTTAGCTATGTACTAGAAGGGTTCTCGTATTGTACTTTTGGTTCCTTCAAGAAATTAATTTACTATGGTAGATACTGAAAGGATAATGATTTTAAAACTTGATAAACCCGTGGTTAAAACTGTCATCCATGGGTTGGTTGGATGATCAGGTGCGGTTTAAGAATCTCATGCAATTATCCAGGAAGCTGACCAAAGCCGCTAACGCTGACGGATTCGTGGAATTGGTCCTCACAGGTCACTTTCCTCTTCGGGATTACGCTGTATTTTCTGGTCAGCCTAGCCTACTCGGGAAATCCTACTTGCTTAGTCGCTTGACTAGGTGGAATAGTGTTTATATGTATTTCTTTTTAAAAGTTATATAAATATTAAAGTATGAATAAAAAGACAGTGATTACATACATATTCGGTTGTTTCAGGATTTGTGCGATTTATATTAACGATAGACGTATAGAAACACATATTATAGCCCAAATACACAGCGCTCCATTTGAAAAGCAAGGAAAACTTTTGGCTCTACCTGACCGACGCCCGTACACACACGCACTGACACTGTGTAGTGGGGATTAATTAGTGCGAATGCGCTCGATGCATGCAAGGAAGGATTGGGCCTGGCAGGCGTGGGCTCGTACGCAGTTGGCACGTGGGCTGAGAGGGGTTGGGCCGAAACGGAATACCAGCAGATTTGCCCACGTACTCCCTAACCAAGTCTCGATAGTAATTGGAAGTTCATCGATTGGTGTCTATGTGGTCTAACTCCAGGAGGATGCATAGTCTGTCTTGTGTGTTGAAAATTCGACCAAAAGAGTAAGACTGTGTGACGAGCCTGGTAAGATTGTGCTCCTATGCTTCACAATTTGAAAGGAGCATCAATATTAAAGTACGAATAAATGATAGATAACAATCACTTAACTCTTTGTTTGCTTTAAAATTTAACTTATATTGAGAGAATGATGCATAGAAACTCTACTCTTACCCGATATATAAGCTTGACAAGATTGATGCAGTTAGCTACGTACTAGAAGGGTTCTCATCGTAGTCTACTTTTGGTTCCTTCAAGAAATTAATATACTACTATGGTAGATACCGAAAGGATAATAATTTTATCCCCCTGTGTGTTTTAATCTTTCTTTCTTCCCCGATCCTTACCACTAGGACTGAAGTACAGTGAACTGCATACAGTGACGCCAATTGACAAGCTGCTCATATGTGCTATCTCTTGCCCTTTTCTTTCTACACGTCGGCAGAAAACAGGTAGTATCATTAGGCAGAAAACATGCATGCCAATGAATCTACTGTACTATACCGGCCGGCCTGAGCAAATTCCTCCGCATGCGAATCAATCTTGAATTCTTGATACTACAAGCTAACAAATAATCGATCGATTTCAGGGTCGGTTGGATGATCAGTTGCGGTTTAAGAATATCATGCAATTATCCAGTAAGCTGACCAAAGCCTCTAATGCCGACTCATTCGTTGTAGTCCATACAGTTGCAGGTCGCTTTCCTCTTCGGTAGAATTTACGGTTTTGAAAACTTTCACCGGATGTTTTTCTTAACAATCATCATCCAAATTCCTAGCTATTGGATTTGATTTGAGATCGATGCACGCCCCCCCCCTGAATTCGAGGTGAGTTGCTATGTTTTGATCAGACGGATGTAAACGGATGTGTGTTTTGATCGTACGGTCTAAAATTTGGATGTTTTTTGGGACAAAAACATCCAGATGATGCCTATACACTCCCGTAGATTTATGCTATATTTTCTGGTCTCCAGATTTGTGTTATGTACCAACTGTGTACACCATTTTGAGTGTATGTTCCATACCGGATCAAGCTGAATCCGACGAATCCAAGTTCGTCCCGTAATGTAGAGGCTTGCTTGGAAGATTTTTCTCGAATGGAGGCAGCACGGAGAGCACCGTACGGCCACAAGTACAGTAAATGTTCTCGGCTTTGCTTGCATTGAATTGGACTACGGAACAATGTACACTAGTGTAGTAGTATCTCAAAAGCGAGCAAGCCCTATTATTCTCTGTTTCCATGGCTCTGCAAATCGCCCACTGGGTTATGTATTAAGTGGAGATGCTCATTGATAGCATACGGACTTTTTATTGTAAATTAGGGACATGATCACAGTTACTCCTAACACGTCGATGCTTCTTGATTAGTGTGTGCTCTTTTGTTTATTTTTTGTACTTATCGTTTTGTACATCGACATTGTCTTTAATACATATATTAGGCCATTAGTTTTTTTATTATATATTAGTAAAAACTATTAAAAATATGATAATAGGAAAGTTTTTTTTTCTTAAAAAAAAACGGAGTGAGCGTACCATGTAATTAACTAGAGCACAAATATAAGGTTACCGATGGGGGAAATCACGAGGGTGCTTCTATGCTTTTCCACCTGATACAAGTTGCACGAATCTTGAAATAAGCAGGGATGCACCTCTCAAATCACAATATTGGATTTTTGGGTATGTACGTCCTATATAAATTAACAAAATCAAGAAAAAAGAGCAAGCCTTAGGTATCAGTTTTAGAAATCGTGTAGATCACCAACGACACCCACAGAAGGGGGAGGATAGAAGAGGTACTCCCAACACGAACCATAGAAGATGGATGACTGCGGCAGCTGCGGCGCGGGAGCCAATCCAGCAGCGCTCGCTGTCGTAACCGTGGGCAGTTGGCGCGAAGCCAATTGCTGATGTTGCCGCGGGTCGCGCCGGAGCCAGCCCAGAGCTCGCTTCCGCATCCACTCCCAAGCGCTGCTCATCTTGCCGAGGTCCGGCTTGAACTTGAGCTTGAGGTTGAGCCAGTGCGGCGCGAAGATGTAGAGCAGAAGCAGCAGCAGCAGTTTGAGCGCTTGGGCCACGATGCCCCATGCCTTGGTGGCTGGCTCTTGCAGGAAGCTGCTCCGCCATTGCACCGGAAGTAGATCGCGCAACCCCTGGGCACCTCTATTCAGGAGTAGCAGCAATGGCCGGCGTAGTTGCAGTAGAGAGAGAAGAACCCAGTAGATGAGCGGTAGAAATGTTTTCCTCAGCAAGACGACTGCTAGAAACGGGAAGATGGCATGTCGAACGACGACATCGGCTGGGCCGATGGCCAGGTCGATGGAGACGGAGAACAGCTCGACGTCGGCTGACATGGCGAGAACGCTGGCATGCAGGGAGCCGTGGCTCATTGTGACGGCCGGTTCCACGGGGAACAGGTCGCTCGCCTCTTCCTCATCTCCTTGTTCTTCTTGCCTGCGTGGACTGCTGGCGGTATCCTCCTCCTCGCGGCCTTGCGCCTCGGCCACGCCGGCTTGAAGGGATCCATGGTCTCTACTCACCACGACAACTGCTTCCGAGGCAGATACGGCCGTGTCTTGGTCCCCCTCATGTTGTCTGAGAACGTCGCAGCTCGTGTTAGTAGCATCCTCGATCAACGGCCTTTGCGCGAAAATCAACTGGTGAGTCAAGCTCAACGGTGTCGCCCGTGGCCGGTAACTAGGCGGAGGCACGGCCGAGCCATCTGAAGCCTGCTAGCTCCAAATATTTGAGTGAGCTCATTCCTGGTATGCATTGCACATCATAGCTGAAAGGAAGAAATTAACTTGTAAATGAATCGAAGTCCTGAAATACTACCTCCTGCTGCGACCCTGGGGTACGGCTTTGCACGCCGCTTCCCTCAAAAATAGGCCCACCACCTCCTCTAAGGCGCTCCAAAAGGTAGACTTGGCACTGATTCTTGATGCCGTAATCAGAGAGTGTGTGACAGTCGTCGAGCTGAATACCACCGTAAACGAGACGCTGCCAGTCCACCGGCATGCCCACCTTTTCCTGAATCTTGGCCTTGACCTTCAAGATGGTGTCGCAGGCCATAGCCTCAATGGGGCGCACGTTGCCACGCAGGTCCTTGTACGAGAAACGAATTAGAGTAGGACGACGGCGGCGATGAACAGGCGGTGGTGAAGCCATCCTCGGTGTTGGATAGAACAACGCGCGCATGGAGTAAAATATGCTACCGTCCTTTACGTTTAAGTCGGCGAGGACGCACCCGTCGTCAGGTTGGTGTCCGCCGAAGAAGAGGCGCTGTTCGTGTACGGGGATGCCCAACTCTTCCTGCAGCAATGCCTTGACGGTGTGGACGGTGTACCATGGACTCACCCGCAGTGGGATGGTCAGGCCTGTCAGGGTCCTTACCAAGACCTCCATACCCACAAGCGGGCGGGTATAGGTGTGCGTTATAGGACGGCGGCGGAGTCCCCGGTGGAGATATGGCGGCTCAATTTGGTCGCCGGCGACGCCTGTTCGTCCGTTCTCCGGGAAGTATTGTGTGCCGCTGAAGTTGACGCCTCGCCGCTGCTGGTTCATGGGGGCCATATTCACACCCTCCCTGTGGACGTTCTGGATCTTCCTCTCCTTCACGTCGTTGGCGGCCTCCGACGACGGCGCGTCATGGCGGGTAGTGTTGGTGTAGCCGCCGGTGAGGGCGTTGGTCGGAATCTAGCTATTCCACGGCAACATTAATTGACTTGACACGGCACCAATCCTCGCAAATTAGTGAACTACCCATACGTACCTGGTTATGGTAGACGTTTCTGATCATCCTGCTGCTGCCGGCATTCTCGGCGGCCACGGTTGAGTTGGCCTTTCCTGATCTGGGCCGGGAGACAACAGGGCAGACCGTGTGCGGGACGGAACTGCCGTGGTCGTGGCACGTTGCCGTCGGTCCATCTCGAGACTTGCGCCTGGCGGAGGAACCGCCGCCGACCAGCCGCAGCTTCTGGAGCAGCCGCCGCCATCGCTTCTGCATGGCCGCCTACGGCATAGCTATCCAGGAGAAAATGCAGTTGCAGAGACTGGTCGAGTACGTCTTTTTTTTCTTTAATGAGTATAGCAAGTGTGATTAGATTACTTCATATATAGCTCGGTGAACGTTCAGGGTAGCTTCAGTTAGGATCGCTATATGTTTAATCATATCACTGATTAGGTACATCGAGTAATTAAACAATGGTTATTTTACAGGTAAGGAAAATATTAGTTTGACTCACCCAAGTGAGATTGTGGGCCGGCCCTTGGCCAGGCAATAAGTGCCACAGCTTACGGCCCAGGGATTCAAACTTTGTATATCTTTCACTAGTATATATGGGTAATGGATAAATACAGCCCTATACAAACATATCTATTACCCTTACCTAGACTAATGAGGCGTGAGGACCTCTTCCCCTTCGATGCACTAATTTTGCAAAAACTTTTTCTCATGATAACTCATTTGATGTTAACTTAGATGATTTTTTTTTCTGAATTAAAATTGTTGCAAGTGATTTTGCCAGATGCGTTGATGTCAACAACTGAGGTTCTTGAGTTCGTTAGAGCTGCAAATTGCTATTCAAATGTTTCAATTGCCTATCAGATCCTCTTAACTATACATGTGACCGTTGCGTAGCTGAAAGAAGTTTTTCTAAATTAAAATTACTAAAAAATTATTTGAGGTCATCTGTGTCACGAGAAAGATTGAATGGTTTGGCCATGTTATGTATTGAGAAAAATATGTTAGACAATGTTGATCTTGATATTGTCCTTGATGATTTTGCATCGAGAAA
Source organism: Rhipidocladum racemiflorum (assembly GCA_036346355.1). NCBI lineage: Eukaryota > Viridiplantae > Streptophyta > Magnoliopsida > Poales > Poaceae > Rhipidocladum > Rhipidocladum racemiflorum. Next base: position 6,137,741 of record CM070583.1, read on the forward strand.
TGTTCCAAAGAGTTTTTTATGATTATAATTAATGCCATTGACCGCTGCTACAGAAAAGCTTACATTTGGCGTCTTATCACAGACGGTTTTTGAAAACCGTATTTGATGAAGAACATTATTGACAGTTCTATAGTGAAACCGTCAGTGACATCATCACAGACGGTTCTGTTAATAAGCCATTAGTGATATTCACAGATATCATAGACGGTTTTAGTATAAAACCGTCAGTCTATAATAGCTACAGGAGTCATCACTGATAGTTTTATACTAAAACTGTCTGTGATATCTATATATATCACTGACGGTTTATGAATAGAACCGTCTGTGATAACTCCTAACGGTATATAATATAGAGCCCTGAGCCACTTAGTGTCTTTTAGGGTTTCAGGATCTATCTTTGAGGTGGCTGAGGCTATGAGGAGATGTGGTGAGAGAAAACAATTGATAATTGTTGATCCATTTAATTTTTGTGATCTAAGGTTAGTAATGGGTTCTAATTGCATTATATTCAATATTTAGCTAGTTTGGTAAGGAGAGATTTTGAAGATTGTTTAGATCTAACTTGTAGATCCATGCATGTGTTCTAGCTTGGTGATCTATGGTTAATTGCATTATATTAATATCTAGCTAGTTAGGTAAAAGGAAGATCAATTTGAAGATTGTTTACATCTAGATTATAGATCCATGTGTTCTTGGTGTAGTAAGGTTAGTAATTGGTTCTAATTGCATTATATTCAAGATCTACCTAGTTAATTTGATAAGGGGAGAATTTGAAGATTGTTTAGATCTAATTGTAGATCCATGTGTTCTTTGTGATCTAAAGTAGTAATTGGTTATATAATTGCATTATATTGAAGATGTAGCTAGCAGTGCATAAAGAATGTGTGCATGCACACACCTAGTGTACTTCAATATTAAACACTAATTGTTATATGCGTAGCGTAGATGGACCAAAACTAGATGTACGCTTAGAACCGTGCGAGTGCCGAGTACATTAATGGCGTCTCCGCTTTTAGAAGAGCTGCAGAGGAGGATATGTTTAATAACGGGGTGCAATTTATATCTTGTCCATGCATTTACTGCAAGAATATGAGAATATTTCGAAACTCAGCATAGTTTGAAGCACATTGATTCTAAGGGGTTTCAAAATGGAGTACACATCTTGGACCAGTCATGGTGAAGAGCATAATATATAGGAAGCAGATAGTATTAACATCGTCGACGAAGTCAATGATATGCTGGATGATCATAACTATTGTGCTTCCGATGAGGATAGGTTGCATGATGATAATCTGGATCATATGTTGCACGATGCAGAAGGGGACCATGATGACAGAGAATATGGTAGATTCTAGGGCTTGATGGAGGACTCGAGGAAATCTTTGTTCTAGTCTGCAAGTCAAAATACACAAGGTTGTCATTTATATTTGAACTGCTAAAATTGAAGGCAAGCAATAGTTGGTCCGACAAGATTTTCACAGCGTTGTTATGTCTATTGGCGGACAGCTTCCAGAGGGAAACAAGTTACCGATAACTACCTACAAAGCCAAGAAGGTTCTTTGTCCCTTAGAAATAGAAGTAAAAAAAATACATGCATATTTGAACGATTGTGTCCTGTACCACAAAGAGTACACAAACTTGCATGTATGTCTAGTGTGCAACGCATCTCGGTACAAGCATAATAGTCATTCAGATGATGACAGTGGGGGCAACAAGGTGAAGAAAGGACTTCCTGCTAAGGTGGTGTGGTACCTGCTTGTAATTTCTCTGTTGAAGAGTTTGTTTGCGAATCCGAAGGAGGCAAAACTACTGCGTTGGCACTCAAAGGAGCATAAGAACGATGGAATGCTAAGGCACCTTGCTGATTCCACCTAGTGGAGAAATATCGATAGGAGATTTCAAGAATTCAGTGCGGATCCGAGGAATAAGGTTTGGATTGAGTATAGATGGAATAAATTCTTTCGGTAACATGAGCAGCCAACATAGCACTTGGCCCATTAATCTCTATATTTACAACATTCCTCCTTGGTTGTTTATGAAGCAAAAATATATTTTATTATATGTACTTATTCAATAATTGAAATAACTTGGGAACGATATTGATATGTATCTAGGACCATTAGTGAAAGATTTGAAAACACTATGAGATCTTGGGGTACAGGTATGGGATGCGTACAAGCAAGAGAAATTTATTTTGCACTCACTGCTTATACGATACCAAGAGTATGTGTGGCTAAATCACTCGCATAAAACCGTGTACATGCGTCACCATAGGTTCCTTCGGAGAAATCACCCCGTCACCGTAGGTTCCTTCGGAGGAATCACCCCGTCACCGTAGGTTCCTTTGAAGGAATCACCCATAACGCAAGATGAAGAAACAATTCAACAGAAATAACAAAGACGGTTCAGCTCCAAGGCCTTTAAGCGGGAGAGATGTTCATGATATTGTTAAAGATTTGGATGTTGCACATAGAAAAGGACATAAATCAAGGACCTGTGAGAAGAGCATATGGAAGAAGAGATCAATATTTTGGGACCTACCTTACTGGGAGCATCTAAAAGTTCACCACTATATCGACGTCATGCATGTAGAGCAGAATATCTTTGATAGCTTGATTGGTCTCTTATTTAACATTAAGATCCAAACAAATAATGGTATCAACGCACGGCTTGACTTCGTAGATATGGACATAAGACCTGAGTTAGCATCAAAAGTGACCGATAAAAACCGAACGTACTACGAACCTATTTGTTACACTCTGTCAACGGCTGAGAGAACTAAACTGTGCCAGTGCTTGCATGATGTGAATGTTCCATCTGGTTACTTGTCAAATATGAAGAGACTTGTTTTGATGCAAGATTTGAAATTAACTGGCATGAAGTCTCATGATTGTCTTGTGCTAATAACACAGATGCTCCCTATCGCAATTAGAAGTATTTTGCTGGTCATGGTCCGAGAGACAATCACGAGGCTGTGTTATTTCTTTAACACAATTTCTCAAAAGGTCATCTATCCTGAAGGACTAGATGCTCTGAAGGCTATGGTGATGATGACTTTATGTAATCTTGAGATATATTTTCCTCTGTCATTTTTTTATATCATGGTCCATCTCATTGTTTACCTTGTGAGAGATAAAGATGTGTGGGCTCGTGTTCCTACGTAGCATATACCCGTTCGAGAGGTACATGAAAATTCTCAAGTTCTACGTATGGAATCTATCTCGGCCCGAGGGTAGCATTATCGAAGTTATGCAACCAAAGAGGTGGTCGAGTTCTACATTGATTACATGGTTCAGATCAAACCAATAGGTGTACCTTGATATCGCCGTGAGGGGAGGCTTTAGGGTATCGGGACCATCGGAAGAAAAGCAATCACGCCTGATCTGGTTATGTGTACTTGAGCCCATTTTACGGTTTTGCAACACATGGTTGTAGTGTCTCTGTATATCGTCGAGTACAAGCACTGGCCATAACATCACTAATACATGGTTATAGACGGTTCGAAAAACTGTTTGTAATGATAGTGGATTGATCATGTCTTGTTTTGTTATTCAGGTGAAAGACATAATATCTGCTGTTGTGGTCTCTACTGATGTACATGTTTTTTAAGCTTATTTTGATAGTGAGGACTTCAGAGACTTTTGTTAGTTTTTTTCCTGTTCCTTTTAGTGTTTGTATTGCTTTTTTTACTTCTTCCTTGGTTCTTAAGAGCATATTGTTGAAACCCGTACTACGTACATCTGTAGCATTAAACCTTATTTGCTAACGAAAGTTTATGCTATCAATGTTTTTTATTATTATTATAAAAGGTTTAAGGGTTTTGATAAGTTTCATCCGGATGTTTTCTTTAGCAACCATCATCCAAATTCCTAGCCATTGGATTTGCTTTCAGATCGATACACGCCCCCCTCCCGAATTTGAGGTGGGTTGATCTTATAGATGTGTGTTTTGATCGTACGGTCCAAAGTTTGGATGTTTTTTGGACAAAAACATCCGGATGATACCTATAAGATTTAATGATTTAAGTGGCATATTTACAAGTAAGAATTACTTCACTATAGCCTATAAATTGTAGATGTATTGTCTGGAATTTACCCCAGCATTCCAAAGGACCGGACCTGTTTGGATTCGTGTCGATCATCTACCATTGCCTTGCTAGCTTAGCTTTGTTCATCATCACCGTGGCAAATAACATCAGCATACCGACGACCTATTATGACCTGACGCTGACTTGCCACTTGATCTAAATCCCGGAACTAAACAATTCCCGTCCACGTGCGTGCCGCGTGCTGTAAGCTGAATAAAGCTGATCTGTATTGCCCATTTTATAACCCTGCACTGCCGGGCGTATCTAGATTCAGAATGGTGTCGTCAAGGTCAGAGGTTGGAACCTGGAAAGTGGAAACAACGTCTTGTCGAACGAGCCACTTGATTTTCGTTAATAAAAACGTGCCACTTTTTAGATTCATCTTGAAACGTACTTTCATAATATTATAATTTTATTAGATTTTTTAAGTATATTACAATAGACATTAGTGGTATAAATTTGAGTTTTTGGTGGTCGTGTCAAACTATTTGTGACCAAATAGAATACCAATTTATACCCACATCACATCGTAACAACAGTAAGCCACAAAAGCATCATTGACATGAAACTTTAGCTCAATACTTCAACATAAAACATAATAAGATGAACATGGGGAAACATAAACAATGTGGCATGACAGAGATACAATTTGAGTACCTAAATAACGTAGACACGATTGCATTGTGTTCGTATTGGAAAGCAAGATGACAATGTGTTGCTCCTCTTTATTTTGTATCTCTAATTCCTAAACTGAAAATGCAAAACACATGCCATTCACATCATTTTATCATTCCGATTTCAGATCAAAAGGTGAAGGGAGTAGCGTCGAGCAAGGGCGACGAGATGGCCCCGACTGCGAGTAGGGGTGAGCGCCAGAAAATAGACTGATGGATTGGACTCTGAAGCTGGCCAGGAGCCTCGGCCTCGGACTGGGCCACTGTTAAAATTTTCAGCCTTGGGCTATAGTCCATCTAGCCCGAGGTCTAGATCCATCTCTGCATCAATTTTCATGTAATACGGGACCTCCTGTCACTTGATTTGGACATGACACAGATTTTAATGGGCTGTTTGGTTGGTTGCATCCGAAGAGATTTGCATCTGTAGACGCAAAAGATGGGTGTTTGATTATCATCCAACTCAGCATGGCTCTACAAATGCAAAACACCTCTTTCAGCCTGGCTCCTAGGAACACCGTTTCCCCAGGGCCATGCTCTGCCGAGCCATGTATGCATGCTGACATCAGCATTTACTATCTAGTTTCTTCTTTTCTTTGCTATATCTTTTGATTAGCATCTCCGATCAACGAACCGATTTCATCTATGTGTTCTTGATATTTTTTCGAACAAAACTAGACCCCACTTGCTATATAAATTTCAAAAGATAAAAATTTTAGTTTTTCAATTTATTGATTTTCTAAAATATATTTTAAAACTTTTTTATTTTCGTTTGTGAAATTATTGATTTTCTAGTATTTTTAAAATTTGTTTCATCCCTCTCTTGAATTTGCCTATCACACTTCCATTCCAGTGCAGCCAACCAAACAACATCTCTGTGCAGCCTGTCCAACCTCATACGACCAACCAAACAATATCTCTTTGCATCCACTCAACCCGACTCCCACCAGCCTGGTTGAGCTTATGCAGCCTGGCTGAGTTGAGAAGACAACCAAACAGCCAATAAAATACAGTTTTAACAATTAATTTTTATTCAAATATATTTATAAAATCTATAATATTATAATATTATAATGTACTTTTCGATACAAAATCTACACATATTATTTTCATGTATCTAATTTAAATATTTAAAAAGATATTAACCATCAGAGTTTTAAAAGGTTGACTACATCTATGTTCGAAATAATAACTATTTATAACAGGAAAGAGTATGCTTCAGCACTTCTTTTCACATGCAGGCTCCACCAGACCGAAAACATGAACATAAAGCGATCCACAATTTTTTTTTTTTTGAAAATTAGACCCTGTTTGGAACTAGAAGTTTTATTAAAATTTTACATGAAGTAATACAAATACTATGAAATTCCTCTGAATTCCTCCGTTTCGCTCCGAACAGGTCCTTATTCTTGGCTGTTCGATCGAACCTGGATCCCCATGCATTTTGATTCTCTATTAGATGCGTATGCCAGCGTCATGCCGCACGAGGTTGTTTTTTCGAAATAGCATCTTTTTTCAAGAAAAAGCTTGGCTTGAACTAAATATATTTTTTGCGGGTTTCACTGGGAAAAATGAACCTAGGTGTGGGTTTCCAAAAAAAACGGACATAAGCGTAACCCGGAAAAATGTGAAGGGTTATTCCTAGTGAAAACACAAAAATTCTGAATTTCGAGGGCCCTCTGCAAAAAATTGGGATCTAGATGTAATTTGTAGGATTTCAGCGTTTTTAATCTGGGACATGGATGTAATTTCCTAGAGGTTTCCAAAAAAACAGCCATAAGCGTAATTCCAAAAAAAAAAGAAAGCAGAGAGTCATTGTCTGCGAAAACACAAAATCCGAATGCTGAGGGGCCCTCTGCTAAAAAAATGGGGACCTAGATGTAATTTGTAGGATTTTGGTGTTTTAAATCTAGGATATGGATGTAATTTACGAATTTCCAGGGGGCTTCACAAAAAAACAAGCTAAATATAGTTTTCTGTGGCTCTTTTCGTGAAAAAGGACCTGGCGCGATTTTTTTGAAAGTCGGGGGCTTCTTGCAAAAAAGCCCACTCCACACGGCAGCGCCATGCGCCCGCACCACATGTCAGTCGTGCAAAAATCGCACGACTGTGTGAATGTGAGCGCGGGCAGGAGTCAAAGGCACGTTCGCTGGGTTGGAGGCGAGGCGAGCTAGCATTAAAATATTTAACACGTACTAACGGGGGCTTCAAAGCGGTGACGCTGCGCAATGCGATGCGGTCAGATTGTGCCGAAACGAGATGGAGGGCGCGAGCGGCCAAAAATCTTTTTCGGATTTAATATACATAGTATTTGTTTGTATTCTGTACCCTATTCTTTGTTTCAAATAAATTAAGCTGGGCATTGTCTAGGGCTGTAAAAAAAGCTCGAGGCTCGCAAACTGTTTGAGCTCGATTCGTTCCAGACTCGATTCGAGCTCGGCTCGAGCCTGGAACGAACCGAGCTCGAGCCTGCCTTCAAGCTCGCGAGCTTCACCGAGCCGAGCTCGAATAGCTCGCGAGCCTACTCGAGTTTGGATCGAGCTTCCGTGAAACGAACTTTCTCGAGCTTGTTATCGAGCTTACTCGAGCTTGTTACCGAGTCTACCGAGCCTACCAGATTAACCGAATTTACTCAAGCTTACCGAGCTTATTCGAGCTTATCAGCTTACCGAGCTTACTCGAGCCGAGCTCGAACCTACTCGAGCTTGGACCGAGCCGAGTTCGAGCCTGGATCTAGGCTCGGACCCCAACTCGAGCTCGGCTCGAGCCTTACCGAGCTCGAGCCTGACAGCCCCAGGCCCGCTCGAATTCGGCCCGTTTACAGCCCTAGCACTGTCCCTGCAAGATAAAAGAAAATCCGTGGCCTCCTCCCAGTCAGAGTAAAAAGTCAAACCTGAAATGGCTGCATCTAATCATCGATATACCATCTGTGTCGCTGTCTTCAAAAAGATGTACCATCTGTCGACATACAAAATTGAAACGGGCTTGTATCTTCAATTTGCATCGCCTCCAGTATCAAGCGTTTTAAATCCGGCCCATGAATTCCCGCCATGACAGGCCTTCAATGTGCAGTTTTTCTCGGAGGCCACGAAAATTGCAGCAGACAGTGTTGTGGGTAATGGAGTTGAATACGAAATGTATAGCATCGGCTGACCAGGTTGAATACTGAATGGATTGAGCCAGAAACACATGCGACACATAACTTGCTGCTCCACATGTTAATACAGGTATTTTACATTTATGCTGGTTACGTTTATCAATACTCCCTCAAATTTAGAATGTATTTTCTGAATTACACCGGCAGACTCCAAAAGCTAAAAGACAAGCTCTAACAGGACACAATATGCCATTGCCATTGCCATTAATCCTGCATATATGTATATGTAACAACTATAACAAACAAAAAAGAGACGCTATTGCGCTCACGCACTGGTGAAAAATATACTGTAGGAAGGAACAGACTGTGTAGTAGTATATGTGACGACCCGGGTAATTAGCCCAGAGTAATTAACAATAACCTGTCATTACCCTGAGTTAATCACACGAATCTCGGCACAGTAGCTAACAAAATATCGGGCGTCCCGATATTTTATCAGTTACTATACTGTGTTCAGAATGTTGCAGCAGAACAATAATTAGAGACTGAAATGGGAATATATTACATTTCATGCCACGCAGGGCTTACATGTTCCAACCTAATTATACATTGGGTCCAAGTATAACAAAAATATCTTACAACGGTCTCAGCCCCTGACGACCGTCCAAAAGATAGTACTGTCTACCCATTCCTCTAGTTCTCCTGATTGTAGTAGTAGTAAATATCTTCCTGAAGGGCCTGGTCCTGATCATCACCTTCAACCCACGCCTCATTGGCGGCTCCATCCGTCTCACATTCTAGCAGAGGGGGAGTTAAGCAAGAGTGAGTACAGGAGTACTCAGCAAGTATTAATAGCAACAATGCAATACATGATTTTTATCTCAATCCAACTCAACTCTTCCAGAGAACACCTCTTTCCTCCAATTACCTTTTTAATGAAAATAGAGATGTTTTCTTAAAGAGTTGATCATTTTAGGAATTCTGAAATCAACTACTAACACTGTATATGAGACAGCCTTGACTTCCGTGGTCTCCAATCCAAGAGACTGGCATGAATTCATGATTTTACCCTGCGCAGGTTTGTACCACTTTACCCATAGCGACATCATCCAATGATGCCCCAGAACGTTTATCACTACTCCAAAGATTAGATTTCCACCACAGACTCGAGCAGAGAACACCTATTCCAGGCTGTTCCCACTACTCGCAGATACAGTTGTATCCCTGACCACCCGCCAATGTACTCCATCTCGAAATCGGTGGTGCATCCGGTGGCCAGTTAACTCCACCTCGAAATCGGAGCTACACATCTGGGCTTCAAATATACCGCCCCAAGTTGGTCCTGTCCCTCTGGGCCTCCCGGTGTGCCCAGAGGTCCGCCCTTAATTTACTTACCCAATGTGGAGATACCAATACCTTCATAGGACAACCTTTTCTGACTGCTTCCACACACTATGGTTGATACTGTTTTACGGCTCATTGCCCAGGTGTTAGTTTGTTTAACCTTATATGCTAGCCTATGTAGAGGACCCCACCGGCATGACAAATCCTTCTCATCGGCGTCCTCTACCCACCATATTATTCACACTAAATATTCCATATCCCAACTGTCCATTCCAACAACATACTCGGGTTCCAACCCGCCATCTCATTTCTTTCCAGTCCACAACTCTGACCATGTCACAATTTAATATCTTCCAATTGTAAAATAATTTTCAATGCATTGATGACATTTATGATATGAAAAGTAATTAGAAAACCTTTGATAAATTCATGAGCAAAGGGGACTTGCCTGGTATAATATTGCAAGGTACGTCCTCACTCGAATAATGGGGTTGGTCCAGTTGATTCAAATCTGGTCCTGAAATTAATTAACTAGTCTTACACGCTAAATTTTGAATCTGATTAATGGCGTCCAACTGATTAAGCAATAGCAAGATTAATTAACCCCTACTGATTAGACCTTTTGATGTTCAGACTAACAGCTCACTAGTTTATCTAATCTAATTACAGATCGCGAAGAATAACCTCATTTCCTAATTTTTATTCCTTCTCTCTTTTTCTCTTTTCTTTTCTCTTCTTCCCTATTCCTTTTTCCTCTTTTCCCTCCTTCTGTTCCTTTTCTTTTCCTCTCTTTCTTCCTCTGTTCTTTTCCTCCTCTGGCCGAACAACAGCCTGGCCTCTCTCCTTTTCCCCTCCTCTCAGCTAACTCAACCCACTCGACCCTCTCCTCCCAGGCGACACCGACGCCTCCCTCCAGCTCCCCTACGGCGACGGCTCCTCCCAGCGACTCCCTCTGCTCCTCTACTGCACCTCTACTCCTCTCTCTCGGCGACGTCTCCGCCTCCTGGCTCTCCTTCCCCTACTACTTTCTCTCTACTCTACTGCTGAACCAGCCCCTATTCCCTCTTTTCCTTCTTCTCTACTGCTGAATCCCCCCTTCCTCCTCTTCTCTATTGCTATTTCTTGATTTCTAGGGTTTGGCTGCTACTGGGTGTTGGGGGATTTGATTCCAGAGGTTCGGTCCTAGGGTTCTTGCTATTGAATCTTGAGCTTTGGCTAAGGATTTGCTACAAAGGTAAGGTTGTGGAGGTCAATGACGATCAAAGTGCAAGAAATCCATTGTGTTATGGTGTGTGCTGTGAGACCAAGGTTCATCCGTGGGAATGAGCTTCTAGGTACATGTACACAACCATTTCTTTACTGCCAAGATCTGAGACAAAGGGCTTGAATCCCGATCTACTCTTCTCTCTACTTGATCTACTCCTTTAGCATGCTACATTTTACTCTATGCTTAGTTGCTACTTGCTATTGCTACCGGTTACTTGCTACTGCCATTTGTGCACCTGGTTCGGTTGAACTGATGTGGAAGAAGGGTTGAGGATGAGGTAGCAGGCCACGAGCTCCTTGCTTGGCCTCCTGCTCGGTCCTCCTCTTCTTTGCTTGGCTAGGGTTTGGGCTTGGGGTAGAGGTGATCAGTCTTCTCTCTTGGACCTGTAGCTTCCCTCCTTGGCCAGCTCTTCTTCCCCCTCCGATTCTTGCTCCTCTAGCTTCCTCCCACTTTCTCTCACTCAGCTGGGAAGGAGAAAGTGAGGGGAGAAAGGTGGCTGGCTTCAGGAGAAGCAGAAAGGGGAAAAGAGTGAAATGAGATGGCTGTGACTGAGCTGTGCGTGTTGGCTTGGCCTTATCCATTCCTTGCTCCACAATTACCTTCTACCCTTGGGTCCAATACTGTCTCTTCCAAGGCACAAGGGCAAATCCGTCCTTCTTTTATTCTATTGCAAATTTAATTGCTCTACACATTGATGCACACTGCCACTCTAATTTGATGCTTAAGCACTTACTAATGCATTAATTAGGTGATTAGCTAATGCATTTTTTTGTTTGAATTTCAGGGTCCTCACAGTATACTAGTATAATGAGATCACGTACGCCCCGTCCACAAATGCTGAAATGCACCACCGTCGCCGCGCCGCGCTTCACTCGTCGGCGCACATATATATGCATCCACGCCGAAGCAGCAAGAACTCCACGCTTAAACAGGGAAATGCCGAGCAGTAGCAGGGCGAAGAAACCGAAGCACCACGATGGATGGGCGAAGCTGGCGAGCGACCCGGTTGCAGCCGACGTGGTGACCACGATCCCTATGACGGCGACGTTCCGGCGGGCGGCGAACGAGGCCGCCTTGGCAGGGGCGTACCGACGGCGGTTGCCCCAGCCTGCCATGCAGATCGACGCTGATAGTGATCGTGTTGAGCCCGGCCAAGGCCGCCACGAAGAAGAGCAGTGCGGCGGCGACGACGTCGTGGCCGCCGGAGTGCCCTCCAAGTGGTACTGATGTGGCGTATACGGTAACCTCCTACAAGCATATGGTTGTTATTTAAAAAAGGGAGACTAGGGAACGGTATACCGTTTCAACTGTATAGCTGTGAAACTTATGAAACTTATCAGTTTTAGTACTGGTTTCATGAGTTTCAGTGTTTAGTTTCATCAGTTTCATATTTCTTCAGTTTTTAGTGCCAAGTTTCATAAATTTCAGTATAAAAAATGACAAGTTTCAGAGGTATCCGCTCCTACGGTATACCGTAGGTTGGTTTTTCTGTATTTAAAATACCCCTCTAATGCCCGGCCCCTTCCCACTGAATTGGATGTTATTTTGTTGATGTGAACTCTATGGCATTGGTTCATCTCCAATTCGAATGGGTGGGCAAGTGAAACTTCGTGTTCCGTTTCCTTTTTGAATCGAGTTGAGGAAAGGAAGCAAATGAATGCCGAATTCATCGGAGGATATGGTGTGCGTCGACTAAAGCAGATCAAGATAGCTCAGCAGACAGATGAAGAAATACAGGAGTACAGGAAGATAATGAAAGAAGTTAGTCCCTCAGAGTTCTCAGAAGATAAATAAGGCATATTACGATTCCGCGATCGTGTATGCGTTCCGAATAACAAGGATATAAGAGGATTGATTCTGACAGAAGCTCACTCATCGCAATTCTCAATACATCCTGGAAGTACGAAGATGTACCAGGATTTGAAAAAAGAATACTGGTGGAAAGGAATGAAGAAAGAAGTAGCCGAACACGTAGTGTGTTGTGACGTGTGTCGAAAAGTTATAATAGACCACCAGAAAACTGCAGGATTGCTGCAACCACTTCCAGTGCCAGAGTGGAAGTGGGAAGAAATTGGAATAGATTTTATCACTAGTTTGCCCAAAACTCAGCAAGGATATGATGCTATTTGGGTAATCATTGATAGACTGACAAAAGTAGCCCATTTCATCCCAATCAAACAGATCGTTGGAAAAGATAAGCTGGCAGAGTTATATTTGATTCAGATTGTCAGATTACATGGAATCCTCAAGAAGATCATGTCAGATCGTGGAGCCCAGTTCACTTCAAAGATATGCTGAGAGTTTGTACTCTAACATATGGAGCCTCTTGGGCCAAGTGTTTACCATTTGCAGAATTCTCGTACAATAACAGTTACCAGGCCAGTTTGGATAAGTCACCTTTTGAAGCCCTTTATGGAAGGAAGTGCAGTACCCCGCTAAATTGGACAGAGACTGGAAAGAAACAGCTTTTTGGACCTCAGCTTGTTCATGATGCGGAAGCTCATGTGAGAATCATCAGAAAGAATCTGAAGACTGCTCAAGTCCGCCAAAAGAGCTATGCAGATACAAGGAGAAAGGATATAAGTTATCAGATCGGAGATTTTGTTCATCTGAAAGTGACACCCTTCAAACCGGTCCGTCGTTTTCAGATAAAAGGGAAGTTAGCCCCAAGGTACATTGGACCGTACCCAGTAACTAACATAATTGGAGAAGTGGCTTACAAATTACAGTTGGGTTCGGAGCTATCCCGGGTACATGATGTTTTTCATGTATCCCAGTTAAGGAAATGTCTCCGTCAGCCATCAGAACAAGTGCAGTTGAAAGGAATAAATCTGAAGGATGATTTGACCTATCATGAGGAACCAGTCAGGATTATGGAAACTATGGAAAGGGAACTCAAGTTCAAGAATGTTAGGATTTGCCGAGTGCTATGGAAGAATCATACGCTCGAGGAAACAACTTGGGAAAAGGAATCGAATTTGCAGCAGAATTTTCCCAACCTATTTTCCCAGGCAAAATGAATCTCGGGGACGAGATTTGATTTTAAGTGGGGTAGGTTGAAACGACCCTAAAATTCAAAATGAATTAAATTTGATTTTTGCTTATTTTTGGATTTGCATTTGAATTTAGATTTTTTTTCGCTTTTCTCTTTTGGGTCGAATCCTTAGCTTCCGGGGCCATGCGGCCCGTTCGCCCCGGCCTGCTCCCCAACCGGACCCGCCCCTGTGGCCGTTGCCTCGCGTCCTCCCGTGCAGCTTGGTCGGCTCCGCCGCCCTTGCGCCCGTCGTCCGACCGCCAGAGACCCACGCCGCGCTCAGCCCGCCTCCGCCCGCTCCGTGCCCTTGCCGGCCTCGCCCCGCTCCCGGGCGCCTATAAAAGCCGCCCCCGAGCTCCTCCTTCCTCACCCTGCTCCCTCTCCACCTCGGTGAGCCCCTCCCTCCCCTTGTTCTCCTCCACCTCCGGCAGCTGCCGCCGCTTTCCCCGCCGCCTCCCCTGTTGCCCTAACCCGGCCTCGCCCTCACCCCACTGACCGGCAGGCCTCGCCTGCCAGCCCTCTCCCTTTCCCTGTGCGGTGGCCCCGCCTCGCCCGAGCCAGGCTGAGCCGCAGCCCCGCCCCTACCTCGTGCCCGCGTTGGGTCGGCCCAGCTGGCTCCTCGCCCGCGCGCCCACCTGGCCACGTGGGCCGTGGCCCGTTAAACCCGCCGAAGCCAGCCCAGTTCCTGTGGAAACAGTAAAACCGATTTTTGGATTTTAACTAAATTATTAAATTCCGAAAATTCGTTTTTAATTCCAAAAATAGCCCAAAAAATCCCGAAAAATTCCGTGAATCCCAGAAACCCACCAAGTACACCATCCGAACCGTCTCGACCCACTGAGTCCAAAAATGCCATCCGTTCCCAAATCCGAGGCTCCACAAATTCCCAAAATACCCAAATTGCCCTCCGTACTCTCCCGGCCGGTTTCCGTTTCAGTTTTCGTTTTCGTTTTTTATTATTGTTTTGTCGTTATTTATGTTATTTGTCCTTTCCGCGCTAGATTCGGCCGTTGAGACGCCTCAGGAGCAGGAGCAGTTCCCGGAGCCGGAGCAGTTCCCGGAGCAAACGTTGGACCTAACCGCAGCCCCGTATGACTACTTCCTCTACGATTCTTCCGACCCAGCTGCCGAGCAAGGCAAGCCATACACCTTTGATCATATTGATCCGAATCATGCCATGCTATAGTATTACCTATTTTCTATCGCATTATTTTACTGTATGTTGAAATATTTAAAACAGTATTTTAGAATGACATGATACCTAGATAATGCCAAATTGCTCTTGAAACTTCCTTGAAAATATTGAATCCTATTAAATCCTTTGTAACCTTAGATGATTACTTATGCCATGATTAAGTTAGATGTTATAATAGTTTAGTAAAATTCAAAATCTTAGAAAATTGAAAGAAATGTTGTCGAACCGCTGGTTCGATTGTTTTCGAACCGCTGGTTCGATTGTTTTCGAACCGCTGGTTCGATTGTTTTGAGAAAAGTGCTATAGTTTGGGGGACAGTATTGGATTAATCCTGGAGTGGATGAGATTCCAATCCTCGGCTGATGATTTATGCCTTGGTTTGTCTGGTGGCCGGTACCACGAGTATCGGATTGGGTTTGTGGATTGAAGGCTTGATCTTTGGCAGTGTAAGGATAATAAACCCCCTTGAGCAAAGTAAATAACTTAAGTACCCGCTCAACCACAGGTCGGAATGGTCGGTAGGCCTGTCTCCGACATAGCTCGGTAAATTAATCATTCCTGAACCTAAAATTGGATTCTTTTGGTGGCTACTATTATCTTGGAGAATAGGGACCGGCCTTCCCGGCAGGGAAGTATACCGGAGGGGTGGAACAGGAATGGTCCAGAGTGTTATCTCCTGCTTCTCACAACGGTAGGTGCTATGATTGGAATAACTAGGTCCACGGTAGCGCTAGCCTATCGGTTAACAACTAAACAACATGAATGATTAATGAAATGCTGTGATGATCTCAATCTGGCCACATGCATTTAAGTTGCATGGAAACTCGCGATTGGCATTAAAGGTTGTAGATATCTTGTGGGTAAAGCTGAGCACCTCTGCAGAGTTAATCTTGATGGTAATCGATTACGCCGTACTTTCGGTTAATGAAGTTAAGTTTGAACTGGGGTGATACCCGTAACCAAGCTCAAGTTATGTTTTTTTGGAATTTGGAGAAGTTGATTAAGTATCGTTAACTTTGTGAAACCCCCTTTAACTATTATTTATGGTTTATGCTTCAAATGTGAAATGAGTTGGAAAATAAAACTGCATCCAAATACTTAAACCCTATTGCCATCCTTTGTTATCCCCTACATGTAGTATTTAGTACTTCCCGTACGACTTGTTGAGTACTTTGTACTCACCCTTGCAACCCCAACCCCTTTCAGAATTTGAAGATGCTGGAGCCTACCAGGAGGTCGTAGATGGCGACTTAGTGTGGTTTTAGGTCTTGTCTTTCGCTCAGGCCCTGCCTGTGGAGTTCTTTTGGTAATGTACTACTGGAAGTTTGGATACTTCCCTTTTATAAAAACTCGGTTGTTAGGCCATCTATTTGAATAAAATAATTGAAGTTGCTTTTGTCAGGCAAAAATACTCTTGTTTTCCAACAGTTAGTCTTCCTGGGTAACTGTTGTGAGTTTCCGACTGGCCTCTAAAAAAGTGGTCCGTCACATCCATCATGGCCCAGACATTGAGAAGGAAAAGATCACTTGTAGGTAAGCACAAAAAAAAAAAAAAAAACAGCTCCATTCGTGAGTTATCACATCCTATCAGAAATTAATTGGAGGATTTGGATCATATTTCTTATGTGGATGGTTTGCAGCTAACAGGTGCGCATCTCCAGTTCGGATGGGTGGGCAAATGAAGCGTTCGTGTTCCGTTTCCTTTTCGAATTGAGTCGAGGAAAGGAAGCAAATTAATGCCGAATTCGTTGGAGGATATGGTGTGGCCGTGTGGGTCGACTAATCAACCGTGTGTTGCACTTGTCCATAACCAAGGTGGCATGCAACGAAGTGCACGTAAAATAAACAGCTAACTTAGCAACTACTCCCTCTGTCCCACAAAGAGTGCATTTCTAGTGTTCAAATTTTGTCCCACAAAGAGTGCATTTCTAGTCCGTAGGACCCAGCTATAAGTGTATGCATGCTCATTTAAGTGCTTGTGGAAACCGAAGCACCAGCATGCTTGTGTATGGAGTAATGAGGGTCACATTAGTCATTTACGTTGCACACTAATCTGTCTTAAAAATCCTAGAAATGCACTCTTTGTGGGACAGAGGGAGTAGCAAGGAGGGCGTTTCAAGCAAACATTCACTATAGGAGGCCACGAGCCACAAAAGTTAGGAGAGTTTTTTTAGATTTAGGCTTTTTGGTTTATAGCTTAAAGCTAGTTTTTTTTGGCTTAAATAGTTTATAAGCATATAGTTTTTAAGCCAAACTAGGGTGTTTAGTAATCTAACCTAGCTTTTAAGCCAAACTAGGGTGGTACACTACAATATACTTGTAGGTTAAGCACCGTCAACCTTCCGGCGACTGTATGTACAGTGTACATCCACAAAACAAACTGTTCCCATCTCATCATGGGATGTGATGCTGCCTTGGGTTTTGTCCCGCTACTACCATATTAATTCTGCCAATGAAACTGTGTCAACTGTTGATGGGTCCCTGGGGCGGAGCTAGGCCTAGGACCAGTGGAGCCCGAGGCCTAGTAGTGTAGGCCCGATCCGATCGGGCCACTTGTTCTTCTTGCTACCTGGAGCGCTCGACTGACCAGTCCAGAGGAGAGGAGCACACCCGAGACCCTAAGGCTTGAGCCGACTGTCGAGTGCCCGAGTGCCGCCGTTCCTCGAGGCTCAAGCCATCGTTGACCACCGCTCCGGTGCTCCTGCCGGCTACCACCCCCACCCCTGACTCCGGCCAGTCCAGAGGAGCACGCGCGAGGCCCTAAGCCCCCAAGGCGAGCCGACTACCTTTGTTCCTCGTGCCGCTATCAGTCCCCACCCCCGCCTCCGAGCTCTGGCCCCGTCTACCTGGCCACCTTGCAAAGGTGCAGCCGCCCGGCCGGCCGCAGATTTCGCCCACGGCCGCTGACGCCATAGATCTCACCCGCTCACCGGCAGCCGGCCGCTGCCCTCGACCCGGCGACCCTGCTCACTAGCCATCGCCCTTAGCCCCGCCCAGGCGAGCCCAGCCACCCACCGCTGCCTCCTGCGGACTACGGTCCTGCCTGAAAGAGATCCCAACTGGCTCAGGCGCTCGGCGTCCATTAATTTTGGTGTGGACTGTGGAGCCGTCAGCCGTGGCCTGTGGAGGTGCTCACTACTCAGTCAAGGGCTAGATGGTTCACGTGCTCCTAGCTCTTATGGTAAAATTATATAGCATAGTGTCTCACAACGCACAAGTGCTATGTTTTTTTAGGACCACCAATCAAAACAAAGAGAGTTGTATGCTAGAGCTGATGCTAATTAAGTGCTGAAAACAAGTAAGGTGATGCATTTTGCTCCTTACTACCTATCATCTTTCTGTGAACGGTTGTGTGATTGTGTGAATTATGAATTGTGGGAGCGTTCTTTTGTGAATTGTGAATGACTCATGACTCGAACATATTGTTTTGAATAACTTATACATTTCATGATTAATTGATTGGACTCAATTTGATGTAATAGAAATACATGATGAAGAGGTTGAAGCCATTGTCATCTTATTTTTCGTTACAGTCACAGTCCAACCAATGATTTGTCGAAGCCATTGGGCAAAGCTAATGATCTGCCACATTGCTTGCAAAAGATAGATCAGAACATTGTTCGTGCTATAGGATTGGTTAGGGCCACATTGCAAATAATTAATGACATAAGGCAGTATGATTGGGATGAACTCTTTCAAGAGGCAAAGACATTTTGTCTCCAACATAACATTATTGTGCCAAATATGTCAGATACAATAACAATCAGGGGTCGCTCGAGGGGTCGTGGCAGCCAATTGGCAACTTACCAACCTCATTTCAATAATGAAATAATTAATGTGGTGCTTGATCAAATTATTGTCGAGTTAAACAATCGTTTTGCTGAAAGATCTACTCAGTTATTGAGATGTATTGCTTGTCTTGATCTAAAGAATTTTTTTGCCAACTTTGATAGACAAACTAATTGAACTTACTAAGATGTATGCCGCCAACTTCTCCCAATATGATTGTATAGTACTTAAGGACCAACTTGAGACATTCATTGCCGATGTGAGAGTTGATCTAGATTTTTTAAGTTGTAATGACCTTGGTAATCTTGCTGTGAAGATGGTTCAGACCGATAGACACACAGTTTTTTCATTGGTATATCGTCTTATTGAATTGGCTTTGATTTTGCCCGTTGCAACCGCAACAGTAGAGAGAGTTTTCTCAGCTATGAACATTATCAAAACTGAATTGTGTAATAAGATGAATCATGAATGGATGAATGTAGTATGGCACGCTACATTGAGCGAGATGTATTTGCAAGCATTGAAGATAACAAAAGTTTACAACGTTTTCAAAGTATGAGGTCTCATAAGCAACAATTACCTTGTAGTCTTCGTGCTAGTGGTATGTTACATTCTTCTAATGCAATTTGCTTTAATAGTTACTTTCATAGTTTTGTGTGCCTAATTTACATGTGCAATTTCATCTTCTATAGGTTCAGATTCTTGTTCTATTATTGATGAAAATATGGTAGTCTCAAATGCAACAAACCTTCGTTAATTAGGTATTAACTTTTCTACCACTCCACTATGCTATATTGTTTTGATATATTTTATCTATTTTATTGAAATGTTAAGCATGTGATTTAAATTTATCTTTAATTCTGTATTTGTACTGTACTTTTATTATACCTAAATATCCGTAGTTTTGACGGTGACAATAATCGCTTATTTTCAGTCAGAGGCTTATATAAATCCTGTTTCCGCCATTGATGGGTCCCCTCGAGAAGCCAACCTATCGTCTGTGCATGCTGGTGTATGACCTCGTGTGTTGTCTGACTTGTCTTCCTGGCGGTGGTTCTGCTGCCGCCAGGGTAAGGCGCCCGTACGTGCTACCACGCCCACGCGTAAACACGGCGATGCGCGCATTGTTTTACTGGTGCGCGTGCTTGCTTTGGACACCATCGCTAGTACGCAAGGCGAGGACGACCGGGAACCAATCGGTGGGAGAAAACGAGGCGCGCGTGAGCGCGACGGCGGGTGGCGCAGCGTGATGGGCCGTCGATCGTCGAGTGGGCGCCTATCCATCGAACGGCGCAACAGCGCACGCAACGCATCCACCACTTTGGTCACGACAATCGTCGTTTTCCCCAGTCCAGGGGCGGATCCAGACCCCGGGCAGAGTAGGCTGTAGCCCGGGGTCTGGTACAGAAAGCCTACTAAAATTCTACGAAAAATTATTAAAAAAATAATTGAAAATAGATATTTAATCTAAGATCAGCTGGCCCAGCCCGGAGCTTAGGCCTAGGCTAGCTCCGCCCCTGCCCCAGTCCAACCTCGAACGCCGAATAAATAAAAGCATCAACATTCCAGATGCTTTGGTCGTTGCCACTAGCCACAATCAATCAAAATATTCAATTCATCAAACATCTAAAAATGTCAAATACTTAACATGCTACAAACAGTTGCTGTTCAGTCCATGTGCATCCTAGAAATTGTGGCCTGTTTGAAATATCATGCTCAGAACCTGAAACCTTTGTTGTTTTGTGTTTTCAATCTCAGTTAAAACTCTTCTAAAGGTTGTTGAAACTTTGATGAAATTAACTTTCAAGTTTCTGATTACAAAATTGTAGAAAAGCACTAAAACCCTTTGAAACTCGTTCGAGATTTTACTGAAAACATGGATAAAACTTACTGAAATCTGCATAAAACTTGTGTACGAAACTTGATGTTTCAATTTTTTTGAACATGAAATTCAAACTTTCAGTTTTGGAACTCGGGAGTTTTCTCTTCTGAAACTGAAAATTTTGAATTTTCAATTACGAGAATTTAAAACTATCTAAAACGTCATGTTTTATATTTTGAAATTGCGTGAAACTTGAAGTTTCAGATTTTCGAAAGCAGTTTGTGAATCTCATACTTGAAAGATCCAAAATTTTGGTTTCATACGAAAATTTGCTCGAAACTCAAAACATTTGTGAAATTTTCTGAAACTTGGTTCAAACATCAACTATAGTAATTAATAAATGAAAATAATTGGGCATTAGTTCACGAGGAATTATGTATGAATATGAACGTACGTGACATCTGTTGAAACTTGAAAAAACATAAACCTTACTAAAACTTCACTATACTGTTGGGGAGCACTATCGAACAGTATAGTGTAGCTACTTCCTAATTTTACGTGGGATGCGCTTATTGTTATATTCGATGCTCTTACAACCTTACACAAACAAATCTGTTGACTTTGTAGAGGCTATTTGGTTTGCTTCTAATGGTTGCCAATGTTTATCTTACCAAATTTTAGTAGCGTTGATCAAATTTAGCAATCACTTGGTTTGCTTTCAAAATTTGATAAGACAGAGCGTTGACAACCATTGGAAGCAAACCAAACAGCTTGTAAATTTTGACATATCAATTTTTGATAAGGTTTAGCGTGATAAATTTGTGATCAAACCAAATACTGTAACCCCTAAGTATGTGACTAGATTGTGCGTGTGTACAGAATCGACCGGTCGTAGGTGGGGTTTAATATGTTACTAGTTATATGCCCGTGCGTTGCTACGAAAAACAAAATTGATAACGAAAAATAAAGATTAAAAAATAAAAAATATTATTTCATAAGATCAAACATCTATCTTTAACGCTTTGTTTCTTGCAAAAGCTGGCTAATTAAAGCAACGCTTCGTTTCTTGCTTAGGGCAATTAAGCAGGGCAATTAAGTAGGGCAATTAAGCAGAGCAATTAATGTGACGTGGGAAGAAACTCTCACTTTATATGGTAGAGATTTCAATGTACGCGACCAAGTGAAAAAAGAGAGAGCAAAATCCAGTATTTATTGTCGCCTGTGGAGTAGTTTAGAACGACAAATCATGTAAGCTAGTCTTGTCAGGACCAGCACTTGCTAGCCGATAGGCCAGTTGAATCGACAATTATTGTTAGTGTTTCAATAGCCAAATTCTATGTTTCAAACATGCCCTCCGTGCGACGCCACCCCTCGGCCTCCACATGGCCCCACCTAAAAAACTCGGTATGATATCTTGCCTGAGTTAAAAAAAAATATAGTTGTGGCCCACCCAACCACCTTATGGTCACCTTTTCCGTCTGATGGAGCCTGTATATTACACAAGGATTGATACGGGGCGTATCCGCCTAGCCGAAGGCCCCGTCGCCCTACTCGCACTGCGGGCCTTCTTCCTTCCAACGCGGTATTTGCTTCTTTTCGACCCACTGCGGGCCATCGCCTGACGCAAGTGATGGAGCCCGTGTACTACACAAGCATTGATACGGGGCGTATCCGCCCTAACCGAAGGACCCGTCTCCGGGTCTTCGCCTGACGCGAGTAGTCATCGCCTGGACCTTTTGGGCTTTTCGCACCTTTTCCTTCTCGGCCTTTTGCTTGTCCACCCTTTCTTTTCCTTCTTTCGTCCACCCGTTCCGTTACTCACTGGACGGCGTTAATGACCCGCACACATGTGGCGCACTCCCGGAGCCCCATTGCCCCCGAAGACGGCGCAGCCACAGATACCTTAGCTCCGTTACTTCTTTCTGCGACTATAAATAATCCTCCCCGTGACACCACACACTACTCCTTCGGCCCTTCCTTAACTCAGGCAAGGTATCATAGCCAATTTTTTTCATCGTGAAGGTGCTTACATTCATTGCGAGCCCGATATATTTTGTCACTGAGATTCTAGATTATTTTCCGCTGCTGTCATTCATCGTGCAGTTAGTGGCAAGGCGGCGCCGATGATCAGCTCTCACGGCAGGAGGGTGACGGCCACCGGGTTCACCATCCTTGTACTTGCTGTCAGCGTGGGCATCGGCTTTGGCGGCTACGGCCTACTCGCCGGCCTCCTGGGGGTCCTTGCCGGCGCCAACCTCATATCCATCGGCATCAATATGACCTACGACGACCCGGCAGCCTTCAGCGGCCACTTCGCTTCGATCACGGCACACGTGCGGCGCAACCTCGCCGTCGTAGGACTCGTCACAGCCTCATCTTCCGTCACGACGATCGTCGCCGGCGACCCCGGTCCGGTGCTCTGCTTCGTCGTCTTCACGCTGCTCCTGCTCGGGATCTCCCTCGTCACACTCGGAGTTCTTGGACGAACTGGCGTGTGAATGGGTATACTTCAAGGGATTGAGATGGTGTTTTGTGGTTCTTGAATCGGTGGTGTTCCCCTGAATCACCTGTCCGATCGGAGATGAGACGCCGCCGCCGCGCCTGCTTCGTCGATTGGACAGGGGGTTACAGTAGTACAGCGTAAGGCCATCTATTCAAGAACCACAAAACCCTAATTAATTCCCAATTTTATTACCTATAATTAATATTGCTAGTTTGCTACTGTGTTCAAAACAAGTTGCCTACCGGTCAAGTAATTAAGTAGTGTATCTCAAAGCCTGCCGGTGTTCAAAACTTGATGAACATCCATGTATTTTGAACATCTGTTTGTGCACGTATGTCCTCCATTACTGGGGATATGATATGACTCAAATATATATATATATATATAATACTATAATATATGCGTGTGGCCAACGAAATAACAACAAGATCAACCAGCTGCTCGATCTGTGTTGTGTGAGTGCTTTAATAACCAATTAATTAATCCATAGTTTTAGGCCTTGTTGGGCCGAAAAGCCCTACCATTCAAAGCTACCAGGTTGACCACTCCCGCAAGAGTCTTCAGGTTGAGATGTTGACTGCGCATTTTGCTTGGAATTAATTGCAACGATGAATGATGCTGTAACTGTCTTGGTCTTGAACTGCTCAGCTTGTCATCTGGTTAATTTGACCAGCTGAAAAAACTCCAGCTAAGTTAAGAGTGATTCCCATTCGATACCTTGCAAAGAACAGAGCTCTAGGTGCGTTGATCTTGATCACTGGCTTTGCTGGTTAGTTCGGGCATTAATTCTCTTATGGGCACTGCATGGCGCCGCCACCAAACCAGGAAAGATAAAGTGAAGAATGGTTCGAGGTATTTTACTGTTTATTTCTTTTAACAAGTGCGGACAAGCCACGTCTATGACAGGTTCCAAAGCCATAGATTTTATGCTACTAGCTGATTCGTTTAATTAAAGTACTCTTCCGTACAGGTAGCTTTCCTCTTTTGGGTATAAAAGGGTATCAGCCAAAAATTTTATTCCCATGCGAAGCTTCAGGCAACTCCAGTTCTCCTCGGCAGCAGTATTCAGGAAAGGAAAACCTTTCCTATCATATATATGATATATCCATGATGACCAGGATTCATATCCTCTGCCCTAGTGGCAGAAAAGCAGAGACAAGTAAGTCAATGCAAGGCACAAAAAGGCAGATCATAGGTTCTTTTGCACTTGGCAAACGTCAAGGACAGAACCATTCCTAGGCCTGCTTGTTGCAGTCGCTGTGTCGTGGAATCTGGTTAATTATAGAAATTTTTGCTAATTACAGCAGACCAGCGCAATTGCAAGTTGCCGTAGCCACAGCACGTAACCCAATGCTACAGTACACTAGTGGACATATCTGCGCCCTTGATTTCTAATTCTACTAATAAGATGTTTGTGCGTTATAACGAAAACTATCATGTTTCGTTCGCTCGTGCTGTTCCTTTTTTTATATATTTTTTAAGATATTAGCGTGCATCAACAGTTTATATCAAAAAGGATATAATAAGCTCCGAGACAAACAACAAAGTTAATATTGGTCCTGAGCAGAAGCCTGTGCGTTTCTGATCTCCCATATATGTTGGGCCTGAACCTGAAGGCTGGCCTTTCGGCGTTTCAGCTTGGAATCTGTTTTTTTGACGACCGAGACGCCGATCAAGGATGGCGACAGGCGCCACCGCCCGCGCGACACCAGGACACTGAGGACTGAGGAGGAGGAGCGCCCATGGCACAACAAGAATAGACTTTCGAACAGGTACGCATTGCATTCGAGCCAGCCCGTGGTCTAGCACCGAATTGAAAGTGGTTTCCGACGAGATAGTGGATATTGGAATCACAAATATGTCTGGTGCAAAATACGATAGCAAACAGAGAGAATAAATAAGAGATCAGGCGAGATTCGTGTGCTGAACTCAGGAGAGAGCGAGGGAGATTCGTGTGCTAAACAAATGAGCGTCTAAGGGGAATTTTATAGCAATCAGGAGAGAGCCGTGAGAATTCATCCATTGCGCTTAGGCTCTCATTCATCGCCTTTACGTCTTTCAATGCATCATGTCACTATCTTTTGCCCGTTGCGCTCATTCTACCCACTGCTCTCAAATACAGTCACTTTATCTAAGACACATACTCCCTCCAGGTGCAAAAAAGAAGTCGCTGAGGAGGCTTGGCAAAAGTGCCAAAAAACTTGACTTTTAGGAATTTGAAGCGTTCTTAGTCAAGTTTACCCCTGGAGTTAATGTGCATGTATACTGCAGCATTGATTGACTATCTCTTGGGTTAACGTGTGAGACTTCTAACGCATACCAGAAAGAAGCTACTTTTGCCAAATCACCATACAAGTAGCAGGTTAGCGAGAGAAGGTTAGCGAGACTTCTAACGCATAGGAGTAGCAGGTTAGCGAGAGCTTCATGGCGTCGTTTGGCTTGAGCTCCTCCTCGTCGTCACCACGTGCATCGCCGCCGCCATCCCAGTTGCCATCACCACCTGTGTTTTTGCCGCCGGCGTCGTCACCGCTGCGGCCGTCGCTGTCACCACCTGCGTTGTTGCCGCCGACGCCACTTGCATTGTTGCCGCCATCGCCCTCAACGCTTCCATCTGAATCCGCTGCATGGGAGAGTGATGAAGATCCTACATATTTTGTCGACGATTCACTTGAACTAGAAGTTGTCCCAGAAACAGTTGAGCCCAACGTTCCTGAAGACTCCATTGAAGCTGACTTCAACCCAAGGTGTTTGCCGGATGGATTTTTTGAGCTATCGGTTTGGCAACAAGAAATTGCCAAGGTCATGTATAAACTTCTTATGCCCAAGTACTTCTAAAACAAGCCTAGAGTAATATTTTTAGTGTGTTAAGCTTCGTATTTTGATGCATTTATCCTCTGTCAAATCATGCCATGCAAAGGAAATTATGTATCATCGATTCAGAAGTACTGAGTACTCAAAAACTAGAACACACTCTAGGCAAATTATGTAGTACTGAGTTGTGTTATAGCCTCATCTAGCAAGGAAGAATCACATCTAATCTGCAATGGAAGGTTCCCTTGTCTTTCTAGCATCCCTTTCTTCATGTGAGGAATTTTGTATTTATTTCCTCCTCCTACTTTCATAGCCTCCATCATAACAAGCTGCAATGTCAAGAAAATTCGATTCGATTTCTGTACAGAAAATTCATGGAATGCCTGTTTTTGAAAACAAAGTTAGTCAGTACCAACTAAACTGATGAGTATAAATAGAGTAACAGTACAAGCCCTACCTCTTCGACAATTGAAACAAGTTCAGCCACTTTTGTTGCCGTCTTCTTATATTGGATTGATTGGATAGCACGAAAAAAACCCAAATCCAATATATTAAAATCCGGTGAATTTGCTGGTTGACAAATAAGCCGAATATCAAATCCATCTTGTTTAGCAGCAGCACAAAATAATGTGTCTGTAGGTGCGACATGGGGCTTAGCATTATCTTGTTGGATAAAGATAGGTTTGTTGGCATCTTCACGTGGCCACTTAGCTCGAATAGCAGGCAAGACTTTATCAATCATAAAATTTCTGGTAACTTCCTTTGTAATTGATGTGATAGATTTCATCTCCAAAGTCCCAGCTACCCGATTAACACTTGTTCTCTTAGCAGCTTCATAAGTAACAAGTGGAAAACATCCAATTTTCCCATCAAAAGTGCAATTTCCATCGGAATCAAACCTTGGACGAGCAAGTGCACATAAAAACATGATTTTAGGGATGAAGTTCTTACTTTTACATGTCCGTATGGGCTCATGCTCATCCTGAAGTGTATAATACCTCTCTGTTTTTCATGTAAGGTTAAACCACTTTTCATCAATAAAAACAATATCAAATAGCCCCTTAAACATGGGATCATTGGGTATACTTCTTGGGTCAAGCATAGATACACACCATTGTAGCCTGCTCTTCTTATTTTCATTTGTCAAGTAAGGCTTTATGCTGTTTGATTGGCGCCTTATGAGTCCTTCCCGTTTTAATGCTAGTAGCTTGCGTTTACTCACATGTAAACGAGCACATACATCTTCCATTGTTGTTCGATCTGAAAAAGGAATATCACGTAGGACAGAAATATCCACTTCCACTTTCTTACGACCAGAGTTGCATTTTCTACTAGAAACATCAACTATGTGACCTTGATTAAGGTAACATCTCCCTTGTTTCCAAATACGTTGAACTGTTCTAATGCTTACTGAAAATAATGCAGCAACACCCTTGGTCGAATTACGTGTCAACCATCCATTGTTACTTTGTGCTAGCAAAGTTTGAAATATTTCTCTCCTTATATCATTGGACAAATCTTTTCGGCGTACATTCTCATTAAGTTCTACAGAAATAAATATGTTGATTACAACTAAAATAATGCATGCCAAAAATGATTGTATTTAATCTCAAAATGATAGTTTACCATGTTCATGTGCTTCTGTGTTCATATCTTCATGTTGCTCAACGTTCGGACCTATGTCATCAATTTCTACAATAAAAAACATGTGGATTTAGAAAAAAATATCGTATGATAAAAAAAGTTGTATTTAATTCAAAACGACAAAGCATCAGGAGAGTACCATTTTCTTGTGGTTCCAAGTTCGTATCTTCATGTTGCTCCATGTTCGAACCTATATCATCAACTTCTACAACGACAAACATGTGGATTTAGGAAAATAATATCGTATGATAAAAAAGTTATATTTAATTCAAAACGACAAAGCATTAGGAGAGTACCATTTTCATCTTGTGGTTCCAAGTTTATGTCTTCATGTGGCTCCACGTTCAAATCAATCTCGTTAGCACACAAATCGATCCCATTATCTAAAGCAATCTCATTAGTTTCTAGGGGGACAAAAAAAATTTGGATTTAGAAGAAAAAAATGTCCCATGGTAAAAAAAAGACATATTTATCTCGAAAGACAAAAACATGTGGATTTAGAAAAACTGTTCCAAGACAAAAGAAGACATTTACCTCAAAAGACAAAACAAATGAGAGAGCTCACCATTTTGTTTTTGCAGTTCCATGTTCATATCCTCATGTGGCTCTATGTTTAAATCGATATTGTTTGCGTACAAACTAACCTCATCGTTCAAAGTGTTGGAATAAGTGGGCTTGGCCCAAATCAACTAATTCCTAGAGAAAATCTCAAAGGCCTATGTGGGAGCATGAGGATGGTGGAACCCTTTAGTCCCATATTGCTAGTGGAAAGGGGAGGAACACCTTTGGCTCTCTATATAAACTACCTAAAGGCCACCACAAGGTAAGACTTGGTGCTTGAGGCTTGAGAGGGGTCAGAGTTTTGCCACCTCTCGCTGTTGCGCAACCACCGTAGCCTTCTCCATTCCGAGCGCCGGCGTGCACCAGCGATCGGGAGAGCAGGTCTCCGGAACCCTTCGCCTTCGAGATCCTGCACCGGGAGAGGGCGAATAAGGTTTTTGGGAAGCGCTTCGCGCGACTGCTCAAGATCTTCATCACGGGTCGCCTTCCTCTTCTTGCTGCCAGGCGTCGCAGTGAACGGCTCCTGCGTCGTGCCGGCAATAACGTCGTCAACATCAATGTCGCGACTGCACCAACCGCGGCATCTGCATCTTCTTACATTCAAGACGTTCAATCTGTCCTATTCTCGTGGTTAATCATGTTTAGCCATATGGTCATGTTGTTCGTGCTGTCTAGTATAGTAGAGAAATACATGCTAGTTTCTGTGATGCTGTTCATGATTTATATTCGGGATTAAATCTGGAAATTGTCTAATTTATCAACAATCCAAAAACCTTATAGTAGACAACTTCCTGAATTAACAATGGCTGGTTTTGCCGACGCACTGAGCCCGGAGATTAAATTCTCTGGTGTGCACTTTAAGAGGTGGCAAGTCAAGGTCACGCTCAGACTTACAGCTATGAATGTATTCTGGGTTAGTAAAGGCAAGCCTGAAGGTGATCTCTCTGCTGAGCAGCAGAAAAGTTTCACGGATGCCAATACTATCTTCGTGGGATGCATTCTTAGCGTTCTTGCCGACCGTCTGTGTGATGTGTACATGCACATAACAGATGCGAAGGTGCTGTGGGATACACTGAACGCCAAGTTTGGTGCATCGGATGCGGGCAGTGAACTATATGTCATGGAAAACTTTCATGACTATAAGATGGCTGATAATCGCTCTGTTGTAGAGCAAGCCCATGAGATACAGTGCATTGTCAAGGAACTCGAACTCCTGGAATGTGTCTTACCTGATCCTTTTGTGGCCGGTTGCATCATTGCAAAACTGCCTCCCTCGTGGAGGAGTTTCGGTACTACTCTAAAACATAAGAGGACAAAGATATCAGTCAAAAATTTGATAGCGTCCCTTGATGTTGAAGAGAAGGCTCGGGCTAAAGACTTCAGTGGTAGTGGAGTCGAGGGCCAATCCAGCGCCAATATGGTTCAGAAGAACTACGGCAAAAACAAAAGGAAGAACAAGCCTAATAAGACTACCAACTTCAAGAAGATGAATAAGGCTGAGATGTCCTGCTTTGCATGTGATGAAGTCGGGCATTTTCCAAGGAATGCCCAGATCGCATGACTGGCCGAGGGAAAAAGGCCAACAATGGACAGGCGTCCAAGGCTGTCAACACGGTGACCGCTAGCAACACTGGAGACACAGGGTATGGTAATTTACCTTCTGTGTTCACAGTATTTCAGTCTTCCAGTTGGTGGATTGATACGGGTGCTAATGTTCATGTGTGTTCTGACATTAATATGTTCTCTTCTTATCGGGTCACTCGGGATTCCTCCGTTTTAATGGGGAATGGGTCACATGCTTCTGTTCATGGCACTGGCACAGTGGATCTGAAGTTTACTTCGGGAAAGATCGTGCAGCTAAAGAACGTGCAGCATGCCCCTTCTATAAGCAAGAATCTCGTTAGTGGCTCCCTTCTATGCAGATATGGGCAGGGATGGCAAAAATACCCGTGGGTCCGGGTACCCGTGGGTACCCGACCCGATGGGTCCGGGTCCGGGTCCAAATTTGGACCCACGGGTATGTTATTTCGGGTCCGGGTCCGGGTTCGGGTGGTCTCATTTTGGACCCGTGGGTACCTGCACCGGACCGACAAGAAAATATCCATTGTATAAAATAGAATTGTAGATAACAAATATCATCTATTGTTGCTTTGTTATTATATGCATGTAGTCTATTTCTTAATCCGAGTAATGAAGGAAAATATTTGTCTTAAATTTAATCAAATCCTATAAACTTTAGCTACTCGAACAAATGAAAATAGAATTATATTTTCGGTCCGCACTACGTCCGGTCCGGTCGAAGTTTGGACCCGTGACTAACTTCGGGTCCGGGTCCGGGTCCAAACTTCGGGTCTCGGGTCCGGGTCCACGGAGGTTGGACCCGGAGGTACCCGGACCCGTTGCCATCCCTAGATATGGGTTTAAGGTAGTGTTAGAGTCCAATAAAGTAGTTGTGTCGAGACATGAACTATTTATTGGTAAAGGCTATGAGTGCGGAGGCTTGTTCCGTTTTTCCCTTTCAGATTTCAGTAATAAGTCTGTGAACCATATTTGTGGTAGTGTTAATGATGGTGCGAGTATTTGGCATTTTCGTTTATGCCACATTAACTTTGGTCTTATGAATCGGCTTTCCAGCATGAGTTTAATTCCGAATTTCACTATTGCCAAAGGTTCTAAGTGCCATAGTTGTGTGCAATCAAAGCAACCTCGAAAGCCTCACAAGGCGGCTGAGGAGAGGAACTTGGCACCTCTAGAACTCATACATTCTGATCTGTGCAAGATGAATGGTGTGTTGACAAAGGGTGGAAAGAGATACTTCATGACATTGATTGATGACGCGACTAGATTTTGCTATGTTTACTTGTTGAAAGCTAAGGATGGGACGCTACACTACTTTAAGATCTATAAAGCTGAAGTTGAAAACCAACTAGAGAGAAAGATCAAACGCCTTAGGTCGGATCGTGATGGCGAATATTTTCCCAAAATCTTTGATGACTTCTGTGCGGAACATGGTATTATTCATGAGAGGACACATCCCTACTCACCCGAATCAAACAGGATTGCCGAGAAGAAAAAACCGCATGCTGACTGACTTGGTGAACGCCATGTTAGACACGGCTGGTTTATCTAAGGCATGGTGGGGGGAAACTGTGTTGACTTCATGTCATATCCTGAATAGAGTTCCTAACAGAAACATGGAGAAGACCCCTTATGAGAAGTGGGTTGGGAGAAAACTATCACTTTCTTACTTACGCACGTGGGGATGCTTGGCGAAAGTCAATGTACCGATTAACAAAAAGCGTAAGCTCGGGCCTAAGACAGTGGATTGTGTCTTTCTGGGATATGCTCAGCGGAGCATCGCTTATAGATTTTTAGTAGTTAAATCTGATGTGCCTGATATGTATGTTGATACTATTATGGAGTCTCGCGATGCTACATTTTTTGAGAATATATTTCCGATGAAAGATATGCATAGCACTTCTAGATTTTCTTCTGAGATAATTCCTGAAACTATTATACCTACTGAGACTTCTGAGCAACCATTTGAGAAAGTCCTAGAGGAGGATGACAATGGAGCTCTTAGAAAGAGCAAGAGACATAGGATTGAAAAATCCTTTGGCAATGATTTCATTGTATACCTCGTGGATGATACTCCTATGTCCATTGCAGAGGCATATGCATCTCCAGATGCAGACAATTGGAAAGAAGCTGTCCAGAATGAGATGGACTCGATTCTCGCCAATGGGACTTGGGAGGTAACTGAACGGCCCTATGGTTGTAAACCTGTGGGTTGTAAGTGGGTGTTCAAGAAGAAGCTTAGGCCTGATGGTACTATTGAGAAGTACAAGGCTCGGCTTGTGGCTAAGGGTTACACCCAAAAGGAAGGCGAAGATTTCTTTGATACTTATTCACCTGTTGCTAGAATGACCACCATTCGAGTATTACTTTCTCTGGCTGCCTCGTATGGTCTTCTCGTTCATCAGATGGACGTGAAGACAGCTTTCCTTAATGGAGAGTTAGATGAGGAAATTTACATGGAACAGCCTGATGGGTTTGTAGTAAATGGTCAAGAGAGCAAGGTGTGTAAATTATTGAAATCTTTGTATGGCTTGAAACAAGCACCTAAGCAATGGCATGAGAAGTTCGACACCACTTTGACGTCTACGAGCTTTGCCATTAATGAGGCTGATAGATGTGTATACTATCGCTATGGTGGGGGTGAAGGAGTTATATTGTGCCTTTATGTGGACGATATACTGATCTTTGGCACAAATATTGATGTGATCAATGAGGTCAAGTCTTTTCTATCAGAGAAATTTAATATGAAAGATCT
This sequence comes from Rhipidocladum racemiflorum, assembly GCA_036346355.1. Classification (NCBI taxonomy): domain Eukaryota; kingdom Viridiplantae; phylum Streptophyta; class Magnoliopsida; order Poales; family Poaceae; genus Rhipidocladum; species Rhipidocladum racemiflorum. Next base: position 6,169,902 of record CM070583.1, read on the forward strand.
GGGAGAAGCTGATGTAATTCTTAACATCAAGCTTATTAAGGATGAGAGTGGGATTACTCTTTCGCAATCCCACTATGTGGAGAAGGTCTTGAGCCGGTTTGGCTTTATGGACAGCAAGCACTCTCCCACTCCTTATGGTCCCAGTGTGACACTGAGAAAGAATAAGAAAATTGGCTTAAACCAATTAAGATATTCTCATATTATCGGTTCGCTCATGTATCTTGCTGGTGCAACAAGACCTGATATATCATTTGTTGTGAGCAAATTGAGTAGGTTCATGTCAAACCCGGGTTCTGATCATTGGCATGCACTTGAAAGGGTAATGCGCTATTTGAAAGGTACTACGAGTTATAGGATTCACTATTCAGGGCACCCTGCAGTGCTTGAGGGATATAGTGACTCGAACTGGATTTCTGATGTTGATGAGCTCTATGCTACCAGTGGATATGTATTTACCATTGGTGGTGGTGCAGTGTCATGGAGGTCTTGCAAACAGACGATTTTGACAAGGTCAACCATGGAGGTAGAGCTCACTGCTTTAGATACAGCCACTCTAGAGACAGATTGGCTGCGTGAGCTCTTGATGGACTTGCCGGTGGTTGAAAAACCAATACCGGCTATCCTTATGAACTGTGATAATCAATCTGTGATTGCTAAAGTGAACAGTGCTAAGGATAATGCGAAGTCATCAAGACATGTTAAAAGACGATTGAAGTCTGTCAGGAAATTGAGAAACTCCGGAGTAATAAGTGTGACTTATATTCAAACAGACAAAAACCTGGCAGATCCCTTTACAAAGGGACTATCACGGAATGTGATAGAAGGTGCATCTAGGGAGATGGGTATGAGACCCATATAAGTTGCCATTGTGGTAACCCAGCCTTTGTGATCGGAGATCCCGTGAATTAGGTCCTGGGAAAAACAAGCAGTTGGCGAACTGAGGAGAGTAATCTGTTGCCCTCTCCAAGTGAAGATGCAATACTCTCAGAAGGCTGTAAGGCAGGATGGCGATATGCCTTAATGTGTTTATGTTGGCTTTAATTAGCGAAGATGCTGTCCTACAGAGCATTCTTGAAAGAACACACCTATATGAGCCCGACTGTCTAACGTCGCAGTCTATGAGACCTGGGTGATCTCTAGTAAGCTCATGAAGAGACCATGGAGTACGACGCATATGCTCCACCCGCGGAGGAGGCTACTAGCAGCCAGGTATCAGTTATGACTTTGAGTGAAACCTATTCACACAAAACTTGCAATTCAAGGCATAGTCCATTGTTCAAGTTGTGAATGGGTGCAGCTTGGAGCTCTAGGCAGAAGTTCAACTTAACAGTCTCTGCTGAAACGCTGGTATATCAAACAGTAGTGAGTATTGGCAAATCTCTAAATGGGCATTTGAGATCTGGTGGGGGATTGTTGGAATAAGTGGGCTTGGCCCAAATCAACTAATTCCTAGAGAAAATCTCAAAGGCCCATGTGGGAGCATGAGGATGGTGGAACCCTTTAGTCCCATATTGCTAGTGGAAAGGGGAGGAACACCTTTGGCTCTCTATATAAACTACCTAAAGGCCACCACAAGGTAAAACTTGGTGCTTGAGGCTTGAGAGGGGTCAGAGTTTTGCCACCTCTCGCTGTTGCGCAACCACCGTAGCCTTCTCCATTCCGAGCGCCGGCGTGCACCAGCGATCGGGAGAGCAGGTCTCCGGAACCCTTCGCCTTCGAGATCCTGCACCGGGAGAGGGCGAATAAGGTTTTTGGGAAGCGCTTCGCGCGACTGCTCAAGATCTTCATCACGGGTCGCCTTCCTCTTCTTGCTGCCAGGCGTCGCAGTGAACGGCTCCTGCGTCGTGCCGGCAATAACGTCGTCAACATCAATGTCGCGACTGCACCAACCGCGGCATCTGCATCTTCTTCTGTTCAGTACGTTCAATCTGTCCTATTCTCGTGGTTAATCATGTTTAGCCATATGGTTATGTTGTTCGTGCTGTCTAGTATAGTAGAGAAATACATGCTAATTTCTGTGATGCTGTTCATGATTTATATTCGGGATTAAATCTGGAAATTGTCTAATTTATCAACACAAAGTGATGTGGTTAGCTACAAAAGAGACAAAATATGTGGAGTTAGAATAAAAATATTCGGCAACAAAAAATATATATTTATATCTCAAAACAACAAAGCAAATGAGAGGATACCTTTCTCTACTAACGGTTCCACGTTCAAATCTACCTCCAGTAGGGGTCTTCTTCCTCCTAGTAAATTGCTTGCCATATTTTCTAAGTGAGGTGATCTGTGAAAGAAGAGGTACAAATAGCAGGTCTTTATATGGAGTAACCGGGAAGTGCAAAGTATTTTCCTCCAAGAAATGGCGATTGAACTAATCGGCGGCAAATCAGAAAAAATTTGCACGCAAGCGGGATAGAATGGCGTCAAAGTAGAAAATTAACTAGCCATGCACGTAGCAGCCAAAAATATATCCCACCAAGACTCGAACCTGACACGTGAGGATAGAAATTCATTACTTCCACCACTGCGCTAGACATTCGTACTAGTTACGTATTGAATAGCTAGTAATTAATATGGGCAAAGTTGTAAACGTACCTCCTAATTAAGCTGACCTTGGTATCGTAGATGTTGTCTAAAACGACTTCTTTTTTGCACCTGGAGGGAGTAATATCTCTCTCTCTCTCTCTCTCTCTCTCTCTCCCTCTCCCTCTCTCTATTTTCCTGCCCTCACTCCTTTTTTCCTCTCCCCACTCTTTTGCCTCTCTCTTTCTCCCTCTATTCTCCCTCCACGCCCAGTGCCTCTAGGCCTTCGCCCTTCGCGCGACGTCGCCCCCTCAGCCTCCTCATCGCCCCACCCGCTCACCTCCTCACCATCCCACCCCCTCGCTGCCCACTGTGCTAGATTGGCTAGCCCAACACAGCCTGACCTCGTGGATCAGGCTGTGTTGGCCCTAAATAGCCCGATCCAGTGCCCAGCCCTAGAAGGGATAGTACCCAACTTCAGTTATTTGAAACCAACTATGGGGTTGTTTGGATCCACCCAGCTAATAGTTAGCTGCTAAGGATCCAAACAGGTCCAGCTAATAGATCAGCTAACTATTAGCTGAGCACACAGCTAATGGTTATCTTATTATCTAGCCAAACCCAGCTAATATCAGCTAATATATGGTATTTGACGAAATTACCCTTCCACCCAAAATCGTTGATACTCAATGGATGGAATATCCGCTCGTCAAAAACTCCCACCGCCCCCAAACTCTTCTGCGCCCGGTGCCCCCAAACTCTTCTGCGCCCGGCGGCCCCCAAATCTCCCACCGCCCCCAAATCTTCTGCACTCGGCGACCACCCACGAATCTGCAGCCGCCGCCCACCCGGTTGCGCCGCTGTCGGAAGCAGATCCGTGCCCCGCCGACGCCGCGAAGCAGATCTGCGGCCGACGCAGCTCCGCGCCACCTCGGCGCCGTGAAGGAGGTCCGCGCTCGGCGCCCATCGCCGGAGAAGGACCTGTTTGGATCGGGCGACGATAGCTTCGATCACACCATGCCTCCCAGCAACCGCGTCGTCGACATGGATTTCTTCGCCGAAACGCAGAGCTCTGCGGTGGGCCGAGGTATTCCTCCACAACGCGGTTCCGGTGTACTGGAGGGTCTTGATCTCAACTCACAGGCCGTCAAGTTCTCGAGCTTGATGTGTTACCAGGAGTACCTGCAGTCTCCGCCCCCAATCGTCAACAACAGCGATGCAGAGGTCGGCGACAAGCGTCCGTGCACTGGCCCCTCTGGATCCGCCGTCGCTGGTCGTGGCGTCGCAGCAAGACGCGCCTCATCCGGCGGAGATGCTCCTGCCAAGACGGCAAAGCCGTTCCGCACTCGTCGGACGGCCGGATCGGGTAGCAGAGGCGCACGACAAGGTCATTGGGGCGCCGCCGCCGCAGCTAGGTCTGGTGGTCCTCATCGCGTTGCAACCGCCGCAGGGATCCTAGTCCAATCGAACAGCCAAGAGTAAGGTCCTGGATGGAGGAATTCAAAAGGAATTTCATAGGACCCGTACTACTTCTCGTGAATTCCATTAAAATTTTTGTAGTACTTCCGCGTTCTTAATGGGGCCTAATGTTAGAAAAAAATTGTGACTCACCTAGTCACCATTTCCGTCTGATGAAGCCTGCACGTAGAGTATATTACACAAGGATTGATACAGGGCGAATCCGCCTAGCTGAAGGCCCCATCGCCCCACTCGCACTGCTGGTGGACCTGGGAGTTGGGCCGGGCCGGGCCGGCCCGGCCCGGGCACGACGGGCTTCGAGCCATCACAAGCCGGTCCGGCCCGGCACGGAAAGGTAGACAGGCCGGGACGGGCCGAGAGGTGTTTTACATGGCCTGGCCCGGCCCGAAAGCACGGCGGGCTAGAGTCGGGCTGGGCCGGTCCGGCCCGGGCCCGGCCCAGAACCAATTACAAGCGCTCGAAATTATTTTTGTGCTATCTTTTGTATTTATGCTGCGTTTTTAGGTTTTCTTTTAATGTTTGGAATGGCAAGATATTTGATATAGTGATATTAAGTAAATATTTTTTGTTATTTGCATGTGTACTCACATAAATGATCAATTTCTGTCACAGCCCACGGACCTCCAGGCCGCCATGGGCCACTCGGGCCGGGCCGCCCGACGGGCCTCATTTCTAGGCTTGACCCAGCCCGAACTCAGTCGGGCCGTGCCTGGACTTGGACCGTGCCGGGCCGACCGAGCCTTGGGCCGCCCAGGAAAAACCCGGCCCAACTCTCAGGTCTAGTCTGCTGGCCTTCTTCCCTTCTTCCGTTTTGACCACACTCGCACTGTGACCCATCGCTCGACGCGGTATTTGCCTTCGTCCTTTTTGACCCAACTCGCACTGCGGGCCATCGCCTGACGCTGGTAGCCGACTAGCCATCACCTGACGCGGGCCAGCACCAGGCGGGCCAACGCACTGCGGGCCAGCACCTTCCGCTAGTAGCCATCGCCAGTGAGTGAAGGAACGGGTTGGAGCAGCAAACTCCTCTCTTACAGTGATCGGTTAATTCTGATTAAATCCTGTCTAGCTAGCATTCCGTTGTTACCTCCTTTCTTTTTTCAAATTTCCTAAATAGGCTTTAAATATTGTTAACTCTCAAATGGCTAATTGCCTTTGGAATGACTACGAAGGTCACAGTAAACTTTCACCTAGCTAATTGGCAATTAGTATGTACGGAGAAAAAATATGTTGGGCTTGGTTTGAATTTTTTTTATAAATAATTATTTTTTATGAAAACTATTTGTGCTGCTGTCATGGCTCTAGTTTTCTCGGTGTGTGGCATGAGGGTAGAAAGGTAATGTCATTGATCAATTTTTTCCCCCCCAACCATTTCCTCTCTCCACCCAACTCCTTCCCCACGCCCTGTTTCTTTTCTTGCCTGCGCCGAATCCTCCGCCTGGACGACGCCGGCGCCTCCCCCTGCTTCCTCGGCCAGCCGGCCCCGCCCCTCGACGTCGCCTCTCCCCCCTGGCTCCTCCCTCGTCCGGCGACGCCGCCGCCCCTCCCTTCGGGTCTCCTCCCACCGGCCGCCGGCCCCTCGTCCTCCACGCCTCCTGGCCGTGCCCGCGCCGTCCGACTCAGCCCGCCGTCAGGCCGGCCCCATTGCTCGGTGAGCTCCTCCCCCCCTGCACTCCCTCCCCCTCCCTCTACCTCCAAGGCCGAATCCCAGCCTCACCCGGCCATGGCTAGAGCTTGTGAAGCATTTGGGGATTTTACCCCCAATTGATACTAGTATGTTCTTGTAGTGTGCATGTAGTTGGGCTGTGAGGTTGTACTATATGGCTTTGCACTGAGGTTGTGCTTTGGATCTGTTATGAGCTTAAGGTTCTATTTAGAACTCCTTTTGCACTGAATCGAGATATGGGTGGGGTTGGTAACCGATGAATGGGGTTTGCTACTAGGCTTCGGTGAATAATCTGTAGATGCGTGAGATGAGCATGCTGGCAATGGCATTGTCAAGGTTCAGTGCATGGTAGATAGTTTTTGGTTGATGCTAAGCGATATCGATGATTCGGAATAATTGCGAATTAGTACCCTGCTAGTTGTGGCCAATGAGTTCCTTACATAGAAAATGTGAAGTTTGATACTATGATATAAGGGTGAGCTATTGTCCTTGGGTCTGTGAAGGCTTATGTACAATAGGGTGATAATGGCAAATGACAAAATTGATACTATACTAGGTTTTGGTGTTCTTAAATGCTTAGTCATGGCGTGATGATCGTGGTTAATGTTTTGGGTTACATGGTATATGATAATGATTTGATGCCATGCTCGGGAATTTTATTTCCTCCTATGGTTCGCGATGTAAAGACTATTAAAATGTCTTGCAAGTCGGGTGGTGTTATGTGTTCCCAATTCTAATACCTTGAGAACCTATGCGGCTAACTGAATACATAATGCAATCCTTGCATAATTTCCCCAAATACTGAGTCTAAGAATTTCATTCTTAGTATTTAAGTCTTTACTGCTCCTTCTCGTCCTATATTATTTGCCCCTATTAAGAGTAGGTATTGTTCGTATGTTTAGTTATAGATTGGAATCGCCCAAGTTGGTTGAGTAGATGGAAAGATACGTTCATTTAGTTTATGCCGTCCTAAGCGGTAATCCAGAGTAAGGTTGTTGGTTGGGGTATGGTTAAGTGATTCCAAAGGTTGCTGGGTTATTATTGTGAATCTCGCCTTGTATTTCATTTTGGCTCGATGAATGTTTGCATTATGGTCTTTAATTGTCATTTCATTTCATATGCATAGCATGCATCTCATTTCATATATATATGTGTCGTGTAGAGAATGATCACGCGGAGGGTGACGTGGCTGTGGTCGAGGGTGATCACGGTGAGCAGGTTGTTGTTGAGGATCCGACAGAAGCATCAGGCAAGCACCTAAGCATGTTCAACCCTCTATATATGTTTATTTTGGTGAATAAAATGCTTATTGAATGATTAGGTTTTGCATTAGGAGTCAAATGGTGGTAAGGGTAGTAGAACCTAATTGCTGCACACTCACTTCTTGACACTTGTTGAACCTTTCCTTTGGAGCTAGCTTATGGGTAAATACAATGTGTCCATGCTTAGTTTGCTTAGAGGTCGGGTTGGGGCCAAGTGGTGGACGGTTCCATCACTTGAGAGTACTCATTGTTACACACGTGAACTATTTTGGAAACGGGTTTCGGTTATGTTAATTGGATGGATATTAATAAATGGCGACCGGGCGGGAGAGTAGGATCAATTGGGTATGGAGACTCAATTGGCGTAGTCCCGCCTGTGTCAATTAAGGACCGATCCGTTTGTGTGCCATGTTGATCGAGCACCATTAGGTTGATCGCATGCCTGATTATGGAGGGTAAGCCACTCTTTCATCACATGCCGTTCGATGGATCATGCCCTCATGCGGTTGGACGTGGTTGAGGGCGAGGCTTAGGCCGACCCTCGAGGGCCAAGCCGGGCTTAGGCCGCTCGAGGGGGTGCTAGGTGCTCGGACCGCATGAAGATGGTTCAACGAATGGGTATGGATGGGAGGGGGGTTGACATGAGGTACTTGTGGCACATGTCGTGCGATCAACGCTTCCCTGCAGGGTTAATTAAGCGATTCGAATTGCCGCGCTCTCGGATATGAGCACGCTCGCATCATCCGACACTCAGCGTAGTAATAACTTAAACTCTTGGCTCGTCGTTGTACTTGAGCTTTAAAATGGTTATAATTGCTTTACTATAGTGTTGTTACCTTTCAACTTCATGTTAGAAGTAGGTGCGGTCTATAACTGCTTTAAATTTGTAATTTGTTTAGCTGTTATACTCATACTACAAATGTTAATGCTTTTCCGCACTATTACCTTCAGCTTTATTCCTTTCTGCACCCAAATGCATAACCCTTTGGAGTCGGTCATATATGGACCCACGGGTAAGTCTTGCGAGTACTTTCGTACTCATGCTTCTGCTTTGTGGTTTTCAGGTGAGGATCAGGAGGGCTGCGAGTTCTGTCCCTACTGCCTCTCGGTGTCCGGGCGGGGCACCGAGTAGAGGTTACTTGCGATGTTGCACACGCCCGGAAGTGTTCCGGGGCAGAACACTTCCGGAGATACCGTATTTTGCTAATATGTTGGTTAAACTCACTTTTGTTGTATAGTTAGCTTTATATCCCCTGTCCTGTGAGGCTTGAAGACTTGGTATTCCTCTTGTTGATCGTGGTTGTGTTGTGATGTCCTTATCATGCTTGTATGTTGCTTTTATCCATGCCATATTATCATGCTATATCAACTGCTCTTTTGTCTGCTGAGTGGATGTCCTAGAATCTAGAAAGGTCATGCCGAAATTTCGAATTTTTGTGCTGCCATGGTTTAGGTTGTATCATCTTAATTACCTAGTATGTTAGTTGAGTCTTTCTAGTTGTGTGGTTGTCGGGTTTGTCCTTGTGCTTTGGTTTAGTCGTCTTGTTGTGCTTCCGCGTTGCGTGTCCGGTTGTGGGGTTTTGAGTTCGTTGTCCCCTTTATGCAAATTGAATTGATGTGGCAGTGGAAACCAGTATGCGGGGCGATTCTGGGCGAGTTCGGGTCGCATACCGGGGGAATACCGGGGCTGTTGTCGGGTTATTCGAAGGGTCCCACCGTTGTCTCATTCGGGCTTGGGTTCTAGCTTTGCTAGCCTCAAAATCCGAATGGGGCGACAGGGCGTTCCAATAACTCGAGGACGGTCTGGGCGGCTCCTCACAGCTGCGGTCTTATAGAGTTTGTGGAATAATAGAAATAACATGATTTTTCATTCTCAGAAATGGTCGAATATAAAAATAGTTTAGAGAAAAGTGCTCATTTCGCTAAAGGATTGGAACCCTGTACAAGAAGGATATGGAAGTTCAGCTGAATTTGTTTTGCAAAAAACTGGAGCTAAGGATCCGAGAGCCACTGCAGCTGGCTTTGGGACAATCATAATAAAAAATGAAGACATGGTGGATAAAGACCTCACAGATGATGCAGTTATGGACGAAATGATCGTGCTTTCTGCTTGTTTCAATGATTTAGTGGATGTTAAGGTGCGGCTCTGCTGAAGTTTCTTAGTGGTCGTCTTTTTTGGGGATGTTTAGTTTTGGTGTGTTGAACTTGGTGAAGTGCAGTCTCGCTATCGTTAAGATATGGTGATGTGTTGAACTGTAGGTTGAAGCTGACAATGTTTTGAACTGTCCGGTTTCTATTGGAAACGGGGGCATCAACAAGTTGATGTCCTTTTGATCTAAAAAGGCATGCAACGGAACGGGCGGACGAAAGAAGATCAAAAGGCAACGGAACGGGCGGACGAAAGAAAGGATTGACATGAAAAAGATGTCAAGGAAGGGAAAGAAAGGACTAAGGGAGATATGTCAATTTCAAAGACAGTCACAGATGCCTTAATTCCGTTAGTTTTTTATGCTATAAATAATCCTCCCGGTGCCCGCTCACCGTCTTGTCCTCGCCACCACACACTACTCCTTCCTCTCCTTCAGCGTCCGTTCTCGCCACCGCTTGGCCTTTTCCACTACCGGTTAACTCAGGCAAGTTATCGTAGCGAATTTTTTTTTATCACTCGTAGTTTCCTTTTTTTTTTCATCGTGAAGGTACTTACATTCATCGCGAGCTCGATATATCTGTCACTGAGATCCTAGATTATTTTTCGCTGCTGTCATTCATCGTGCAGTTAGTGATCACAAGGCGGCGCCGATGATCAGCTCTCACGGCAGGAGGGTGATGGCCACCGGGTTCACCATCCTTGTACTTGCTGTCAGTGTGGGCATCAGCTTTGCCGGCTATGGCCTACTCGCCGGCCTCCTGGGGGTCCTCGCCGGCTCCAACCTCATATCCATCGGCATCAGTATGACCGACGACGACCCGGCAGACTTCAGCGGCCTCTTCGCTTCGATCACGGCACACGTGCGGCGCAACCTCGCCGTCGTAGGACTCGTCACAGCCTCATCTTCCGTCACGGCGATCGTCGCCGGCGACCCTGGTCCGGTGCTTTGCTTCGCCCTCTTCACGCTGCTCCTGCTCGGGATCTCCCACGTCACACTCGGAGTTCTTGGACGAACTGGCGTGTGAATGGATATACTTCAAGGGATCGATATGGTGTGGTTCTTGAATATCCTGATACGCCGCTGCACCCGCTTCTTCGATTGGACAGGGGGGTTACAGTGAAAGACCACAAAATCCTAATTAATTCCCAATCTTATTACCTATAATTAATACATTGCTAGTTTGCTACTGTGTGTGGTTGTATGCGAGTGTTGACATACGTGGGCGCTAGATGTTAATTGAGCTAACAAATAAGTTGCCTACTGGTCAAGTAATTAAGTAGTGTATCTCAAAGCCTGCCGATGTTCAAAACTTATGAACATTCATGTATTTTGAACATCTGTTTGTGTACGTATGTCCTCCATTACTGGGGATCTGATGCAAATATTTACACACTCCTATAATATATTCTTGTGGAAAACGAAATACCTGCAGCAAGATCAACCCGCCGCTCGATCTGTGTTGTGTGAGTGCGTTAATATCCGATTAACTAATCCGTTGAGCCTAAAAGCCTTACCATTCAAAGCTACCGGTACAACTCCGTCTAGAGTCTTCATGTTGACTGCGCATTTTGCTTGGACTTGCAAGGATGAATTATGTGATGGACCGTCATTATCAGAGGGTGCGTTTAAATCCGCAACAGCTACCCAGGAAGATTAGTCGTCGGGAACCAAGTCATACTGGCATAAGAACGAAACAACTATTTTAATACAAATAAGGTCTAACGGCCAGATCTTTACAAAAGAAAGCGGCGAGCTCCAATACATTACATTACCAAAAGACCACACACAGGTAAGGCCTGTGTGCAGAAAAAGAACCCTAAAAACCAGACTACTTCGCCATTTTACGATCTTCTGGAGTTCTCCTGCGTCTTCAAATTTTAAAATAGGTTGAAAAGCAAGACTGAGTACACAACAGTACTCAACAAACCGCACAGAAAAATCTGAATATTACATGCAGGGATATTCACAAAGGAAGGGGCAATATGAGTATTATCATTGTGGATGCAGTTTTATTTTCCAAGTCATTTTACATTTGAAACACAAACCATACATAATAGAAATAAGCAAATTTGAGTTTTCACAAGTTCATCATTACGTCAAGTTGGAAGAACAAGTCTACTTGGGTTAAGTTACGGGATTCACCCCAATTCAAACTTAGCTTCGTTTCCCGAAAGCACGGCGTATTCGAATACCATTTAAACATGACTCTGCAGAGTTGCTCAGCTTTACCCATAAGATATCTACGACCGTTAATGCCACGTACGGATTACATGCAACTTAAATGCATGCAGCCAGGCTGAGATTATCAAAGCCTTTCATCGAACTGAAAGTGGTTTTAGACAAGATAGTGAACATCGGAATCGCAAGTGTGTTCGGTGCAAAATGCGATAGCAAATAGAGAGAATAAATGACAGAACGGGATGCTAAAATAGGAGATCCGTGTGCTAAACAAATGAGCTTCCGAGGTGAATTTTACAGCGGTCAGGAGAGAGCTGTCAGAATGCACTGTTGTGCGACATTCCGAGAGGAACTTTATAGGGGTTGTTTGGTTGCCTGCATGCATAGAAATTTGCATCTACAGGTTCAGAATCTTGCTTTTTTCTCGTGTTTGGTTGCCTGCATGTAGTTTTGAGCCTGGCTCTCTATATGCAAGATTCTCCATGCAGTTTGGCTCTAGAGATACGCAGAAAATGGGCGTATCTCTGGATGCAGCCTCGTGTTCTGCGCAAGGGGCCACTGTCAGCCATAATAGCAAACCATGCATGCAGTGCTACGTGAGTATGTAAGTTTCTTTTTTTTTCTCTTTTTTGTTTATATCTTTTGATTAGTATCTCCGATTACCGAACCGATTTCAAAAATAGATTCCTAACATTTTTTTGAACAAAATTAGACCACACTTGCTATATAAATTTTAAAATACATGTCTACTAAACATTCAACCAAACACCGTTTTTTTATCTGTGCATCCCGTATCCCATCAGCCTGACTGAGTCGAACGGACCAGACTCGCGAGAGAAGGCAACCAAACAGCCCATGAAGATCAGGAGAGCTGTCAGAATGCATCTGTTGTGCGTCATGTGACTGTCTTTTACCCGTTGCGCTCGTTCTACCATTTTGTTCTCGACTAGTTACATGCCCGTGCGTTGCTACGAAAAACAAAATTGATAACGAAAAATAAATATTAAAAAATAAAAAAATATTTCACAAGATTAAACATCTATCTTTAACGTTTCGTTTCTTGCGAAAGCTGGCTAATTAAAGCAACGCTTCGTTTTTTGCATAGGGCAATTAAGCAGGGCAATTAAGTAGGGCAATTAAGCAGGGCAATTAATGACGTGGGTAGAACTCACCACTGCCACCAACTGCTGCTTTATAATAATAGAGATTATAGTCGCTTTCTGTGAGAGAGAATCCCTGACTCACCTCACTCCCTCTTTCTCTCCTCATCCCTCGTTCCCTCTCTCTCCCCCTCTTTTCCCGGACTTTTTATTGTGCCTCCACACCCGGTGCCAGGCCTTTCGACGCCGCCCCCTGGCCTCCACATGGCCCCACGTAAAAAATTCGCTATGATAACTTGCCTGAGTTAAAAAAAAATAGTTGTCGCCCACCAAATAACCTTTTCCGTCTGATGGAGCCTGTATATTACACAAAGAATACAGGAATAAGCCCGCAGCCTTATTCCTTCCGACGCGGTATTTGCCTCCCTCTTTTTGACCCCATTCGCACTGCGGGCCATCGCCTGACGAAACCGGCCGTCGCCTGACGTGGCCATCGCCGGGACCTTTTGACATATTTGCCCTTTTCCTTGTCCACCCTTTCTGAAAGTCCACCCGTTCCGTTACTCACTGGACGGCGTTAATGACCTGCCCACATGTGCCTTAACTCCGTTACTTCTTTGTGCTATAAATAATCGGTCCCCGTGCCTGCTCACCATCTTGTCCTCGCCGGTCGACACCACACACTACTCCTTCCTCTCTTTCAGCGGCCGTCTCGCCACGGCCGCCACCGCTTGTCGTTTGCCACTACCGCTTAACTCAGGTATAGTATCATAGCAAATTTTTTTCCATCGTGAAGGTACTTACATTCATCGCGAGCCCGATATATCTTGTCACTGAGATTCCTAGATTATTTTCTGCTGCTGTCATTCATCGTGCAGTTAGTGACAAGGTGGCGCCGATGATCAGCTCTCACGGCAGGAGGGTGATGGCCACCGGGTTAACCATTCTTGTACTTGCTGTTAGCGTGGGCATTAGCTTTGGCGGCTACGGCCTACTCGCCGGCCTCCTGGGGGTCCTCGCCGGCGCCAACCTCATATCCATCGGCGTCAATATGACCGACGACGACCCGGCAGCCTTCAGCAGCCTCTTCGCTTCGATAACGGCACATGTGCGGCGCAACCTCGACGTCGTAGGACTCGTCACAGCCTCATCTTCCGTCACGGCGATCGTCGCCGGCAACCCCGGTCCAGTGCTCTGCTTCGCCATCTTCACGCTGCTCCTGCTCGGGATCTCCCTCGTCACACTTGGGAGTTCTTGGACGAACTGCCGTGTGAATTGATATACTTTAAGGTATCGATATGGTGTTCTGTGGTTCTTGAATATCCTGTCTGATCGGAGATGATACGCCGCTGCACCCGCTTCTTCGATTGGACAGGGGGGTTATTAATTCCCTATCTTATTACCTATAATTAATATATTGCTAGTTTGCTACTGTGTGTGGTTGTATGCGAGTGTTGACATACGTGGGCGCTAGATGTTAATTGAGCTAATAAATAAGTTGCCTACTGGTCAAGTAATTAAGTAGTGTATCTCAAAGCCTGCCGGTGTTCAAAACTTATGAACATTCATGTATTTTGAACATCTGTTTGTGTACGTATGTCCTCCATTAATTACTGGGGATATGACGCAAATATATACACCCTCCTACAATGTATGCTTGTGGAAAACGAAATACCAGCAAGATCAACCCGCTGCTCGATCCGTGTTGTGTGAGGGCTTTAATAACCGATTAACTAATCCATAGTTTTAGGCCTTGTAACAAGGCCTAAAAGCCTTACCATTCAAAGCTACCAGTACCACTCCCTCAAGAGTCTTCATGTTGACTGCGCATTTTGCTTGGAATTGCAACGATGAATGATGCTGTAACTGTCCTGATCTTGAACTGCTCGGCTTGTCATCTGGTTAATTTGACCGACTGAAAAAACTGCAGCTAAGGTAGGAGTGATTCCTATTCGTTGCCTTGCAAAGAACAGAGCTCTAGGTGCGTTGATCTTGATCACTGACTCTCTCGGTTAGTTCGGGCATTGTCTTGTGGGCACTGCATGCCGCCTAGAGGTGGGCGTCGTGCCGTGCTGTGCCAGCCCAGTCCGGGTTTATCGTGCTTCAGGCCGAAACCGTGCTGTGCCACGACGGCCCACCGTGCCGGCCCGACTCACCTTTGGCGAGCCCAAGCCTGACCCATTTGCGCTTCGTGCCGTGCCGGCCCAAGCCTGACCCATTTTTACTATTTGACGAGTTAAGAAATAAAACAAATCACTACTACTAAACTACCTATTTTAATTACAAAAGAGACTAATCACATCAACAAAATGTCAAACATAAATGCAATGCTTGAAGATGCCCTGAATCAACAATATCTGCCAACTTTTAAGCCTTAATCCGTGATTTCGTGCATGTTCGTGCCGTGCCGGCATGGGCCCGGCCCAAACTATCGTGCTGTGCCGTGCTTTGCACCGGATCATCCCATCGTGCTTCGGGCCGGCCCAAAAGAACCCGGCCCAAGTGCCTACCTCTAATGCCGCCACAAAACCAGGAAAGATAAAGTGAAGAATGGTTCGTGGTATTTTAGTGTTTATTTCTTCTTTTAACAAGTGCGCGGACAAGCCACGTCTACGACAGATTCCAAAGCCATGGATTTATGCTAGCTGGTTATACTAATTAAAGTACTCCTCCGTACATGTCGCTTTCCTCTTTTGGGTATAAGAGCATCTCCAATGGTGTAGTCAACTACTAGCTATAAAAAGTGTACATGTCATCTATAGATAGCTAAGGGCATTTCTAATGCATAGTTTCTTAGATGGTTTCTTAGAGGAGAGAAGGTGTATTAAATGGAGGTTTAGAAACAAGGACCCCAATGCATGGTTTCTATCTACTGTTTCTAACATTAATTAACGTTGCAAGTTAGTTTAATTTGCATTGGATCTATTGTGCCATATGTTTATACATGCTTGTTTACACAGTACCACACACACGGTTATATCAACTGCCCATGATGATTGATTTCAAGAAAAGCAACCAATGGAATAACAAACTGGTATGTCAAATAAACCGTATCAAAGCAAACAACAACACAGAAATGCTGATACGCAGCTCTGGATCTAGCATCAACCCAGCAGATCACTAGTATAAGATTTGTTTACTATCTATGGAACATTCCAATATAAAATTAGAATAAGAACATGATCAAAACATCACTACTACATAATAACCATCATTCATGTAAGATTCTTATCGTAACCATACATGGTATACTGGTTTTGAAAGAATATATCTAAAACAACCAGCTAAATCTTGACAGAACATGAGATGCAACTGCTTTGACAGATTTCGACGGAGAAATAACAAGGTTGATGTACTACTGTTCACAGAGAAGCTCCACGCTGAAGTATTGTACTGCTTCATTTGTTTTGAGCGCTGCAACCATAAAACATCAAATACTGTCTGTCAACATTCTCCTGAAAAATCCAAACGAACAACTACACATATCATGATGAATTGGTGATGTTATAACTAATATTCAAATTGCCTCATTATGCTCTCGAGCTCAGTAGTAAACCAAACACTGCTTTCCTCTACTATACTGATGGTGTTGAATACAGGACTGAACTTTTTAAAGGACCGGTGATATCATTACGGTGAAGTTTGTTGCCTTTCAGTCCAAATCCAAACAGTACTCACGAGAGGGACCGACGACGACGATATCAAACCAACATTCATCCATTCATTCAAGCATATCAGGAAAGACCAAATAGAATTTAAGAGCTAGAGACAACCAAACCTGAAGAATAGATCGGCGGCGGGGGGAGATGCGGCTGGGGCTGGGGGAGATACCGCCAAGGGGAGACGCGACCGGAGGGAGACACCGCCGGCGGAGCGCTTGCCCGGATCTGGAGATGCCGTCGGAGGATATACTGCCGGCGGGACGGGAGCGCAGGAGGCGATCGACTGGAGGTGGAGGCGCTCGGCTGGGGTTGGAGACGACGACTGGGGGTGGAGGAGCACTAGATCGGGCACCGAACAGCGAAGAGCACCGGGCAGCGTAGTAGGTGGCATCGGGGACGAAGGAAGGAAAGGGGATCGGGCGCGGCGCATCAAATCTGGCGGGGACGGCAAGAAACGATGAGGGGTAGCGCAACGGTGATTTTTGGCGTTTCTATCACTTTGGGAGAAGTGTAGAAATCGTTTCTCAGGAAGGAAACGATGATCTCCTCTCTCTGCATTTATTACCTTCCACGTCATTTTTCCATCCTTGCTGGCATGCTAAGAAACGGTGGAAGAAACAGCATTGCAAATGCCCTAATAGACAACCTCTCCAATGGACTAGCTATAGCATTGTCTACAAAATTAAATATGAGCCCATATGTAAGAGGTGATAAATGCATTGAAATGCATTGGAGATGCCCTAAAAGAGCATCAGCCAAAAATTTTATTCCCATGCGAATCTTCAGGCAACTCCACTTCTCAAAGGCAGCAGCATTCAGGAAAGGAATACCTTTCCTATCATATATCCATGATGACCAGGATTCATATCCTCTGTCCTAGTGGCTGAAAAGCAGAGACAATCAATGCAAGGCACAAAAAGGCAGATCATAGGTTCGTTTGCACTTGGCAAACGTCAAGGACAGAACCATTCCTAGGCCTGCTTGTTGCAGTCGCTGCGATATCCAAGAGTATAATAAAAGAGAAGTGCTTCTATGCTTTTCCTTCTAATACAAGTTGCACAAATCTTGAAGTAAGCGAAGGGGTAAGTAATCACCATCTACCCTTCATTTATGCTTTAATAGTTGTACAACTTTTAAAAGAAAGAGCATAGAAGCACCTCTCATAATAAAATAGGTGCTTTTGAAAAGCCACCACGATATCGTTGAAAAGCTAAGTATGAAATCAGCTGCGAAACATGCATGGGCGTCATCACAAATTCTATCGATGTTCTCAATCTTTTTTTTTTTTTGTTTCGTTTCGAACATGGCCGGTGAGTGTAAAACTTCACTCTCGCCTAAGTTCCCAATCTTCTTTTCAAACTGGGCGTCATCACAACAAAGAGGATTTTAAAAAAGGGCAAAAAGAAGCAAATTCTTGGAAATTCCTGCCAAAATGTACCTTTTTTTTTTTTGTTTCGAACGTGGCCGGTGAGTGTAAAACTTCACTCTTGCCTTGAGTTGGATGGTTGGAGACTTGGAGTCACCAATACAAGGAACAGGAACGAAGTGGCCGATTTCTCGGCGCCAGAGAGACCAGCGCAATTGCAAGTTGCCGTAGCCACGGCACGTAACCTAATGCTACAGTACGCTATATCGATATTGCTGCAGCGAACGACGCTACAGTGGACAGATCTGAGCCCTTCATTTCTAATTCCACTAATAAGATGTTCGTGTTACAACGAAAACTCATAATTTGCACCAAAAGTTGTATCATGATTCGTTCCCTCGTGCTGTTCCTTTTTTATATATATTTTTTAAGATATTAGCGTACATCAACAGTTTATATCAAAAAGGATATAATAAGCTCCGAGACAAACAACAAAGTTAATATTGGGCCTGAGCAGAAGCCTTTGCGTTTCTGATACCCCATATATATTGGGTTTGAACCTGAAGGCCTAAGATGGACCCGCTTACATTAGCTGGTCTTTCAGCGTTTCGGCTTGGAATCTGTTATTTGACGACCGAGACGCCGATCAAGGATGGCGGCAGGCGCCACCGCTTGCGCGACACCAAGACGCTGAGGAGGAGGAGCGTGATCCCGTGTAGCGGCAGCGCCCATGGCACAACGAGAATAGACTTTTGAATAGGCACGCATTGCCTTGGAGCCCGCTCGTGTTCTGGCACCGAATTGAAAGTGCTTTCCGTGAACATTGGAACCACAAATATGTCTGGTGCAAAATACGATAGCAGACAGAGAGAATAAATGAGAGATCAGACAAGATTCACTTGCTGAACTCAAAGAGAGGCCGAGGGAGATTCGTGTGTTGAACTCAGGAGAGAGCGAGGGAGATTCGTGTGCTAAACAAATGAGCGTCCGAGGGGAATTTTATAGTGATCAAGAGAGAGCCGTTGGAATTCATCCGTTGTGCTCATTCTGCACATTGCTCTCAAATATAGTTGTTGTCTCTGAGAGACAGAATCCCTCACTCGCCCTCACTCTCTCTCTCTCTCTCTCTCTCTCTCTCTCTCTCTCTATCCCTCTTTCTACTCTCTCTCTCTCCCTCTTTTCCCACACTCACTCCCTTTTTCTCTCCCCCCTCTCTTTTCCCTCTCTCTGCCTCCACACCCAGTGCCCCTGGGCCTTCGCCCTCCGTGTGACGCCTCCCTCTCCGCTCCGCATCGCCCCACCCCTCACCTCCCAGCCGTCCCACCCCATCCTTGCCCATCGTGCCCGATTGACAAGCCCAACATAGCTTAGCCTTTGGACATGCCGACGCTAAATAGCCTGACCTAGTGCCCAACTCTAGGAGGGACAGAACCCAACTTCATTTATTTGAAACCAAGTATAGAGTATAGAGTACAAAGTACAAACGACTAGAGAATCAAAATGCATGGGGATCCCGGTCCAATCGAACAGCCGAGAGTAAGGTCCTGATCGAATGGAGAAACTCGAAAGGAATTTCACAGGATCCGTACTACTTGTCGTGAGTTCCAGTAAAATTTCTGTAATACTTCTGCGTTCTAAATGGGGCCTAATGTTAAAAAATAATAATTGTGACTCACCTAGTCACCTTTTCCATCTGATGGAGCCTGCATGTGGAGTATATGACACAAAGATTGATTCAGGGTGTATACGCCTAGACGAATGTCCCGTCGCCCCACTCGCACTGCGGGCCTGCTTCCTTTTTGACCCCACTCACACCGCCAGTCGCCCTGCGGGCCATCGCCTGTCGCGAGCCATCGCCCTGTGGGCCATCGCCTGTCGCGGGCCATCGCCAGTCGGGAGTACTTCCTTATTAAAGAACCTTCGGTAATGCTACAGTTCGGACGTCTGATTTCTATCGCAACATTTTTTTCTACGCATGCAACATTTTTTTCTACACATGCAACATTTTTCTCCTACGCATGCAACATTTTCATTCGACAAACAGTAAATGTTTCAAAAGTGAAAAAAATGTTGCGAACGTTGAAAAAAAATGTTGCAAACAGTAAAAAAAATGTTGCGCGGGCGTCCGAAATTTTAAAAAAAATCAGACGTCCGGCTGCTAGTACTGTCCAAGAACCTTTTGGCATATTTTCCTTCTTCGCCTGTTCCTTGTCGACCCTTTCTTCTTCCTGCTATAAATAATCCCCCGCTCACCGTTTTGTCCTGGTCACCACTCACCACACACTACTCCGTCGTCTCCTTCAGCGTCCGTCTCGCCACCGCCGCCACCGCTTGGCCTTTGCCACTACCGGTTAACTCATGCAAGGTATCATAGCGACTTTTTTTATCACTTGTAGTTTCCTTTTTTTTCCCATCGTGAAGGTACTTCCATTCATCGTGAGCTCGATATATCTTGTAACTGAGATTCCTAGATTATTTTCTGCTGCTGTCATTCATCGTGCAGTTAGTGACAAGGCGTCGCCGATGATCAGCCCTCACGGCAGGAGGGTGATGGCCACCGGGCTTACCCTCTTTGTACTTGCTGTCAGCTTGGGCATCAGCATCGGCGGCTATGGCCTACTCGCCGGCCTCCTGGGGGTCCTCGGTGGTGCCAACCTCATATCCATCGGTGTCAATATGACCGACGACGACCCGGCAGCCTTCAGCGGCCTCTTCGCTTCGATCACGGCACACATGCGGCGCAACCTGGCCGTCATAGGACTCGTCACAGCTTCATCTTCCGTCACGGCGATCGTCGCCGGCGACCCCGGTCCGGTGCCCTGCTTCGCCGTCTTCACGCTGCTCCTGCTCGGGATCTCCCTCGTCACACTCGGAGTTCTTGGATGAACTGGCGTGTGAATGGGTATACTTCAAGGGATCGAGATGGTGTTTTGTGGTTCTTGAATCGGTGGTGTTCCCCTGAATCACCTGTCCGATCGGAGATGTGCCGCTGTTGGGCTTGCTTCTTCGATTGGACAGGGGTTACAGTAGTACTGCGTAAGGCCATCTATTCAAGAACCACAAAATCATAATTAATTCTCAATTTTAATCTTGCCAGTTTGCTACACTGTATGTGGTTGTATGCGAGTGTTGTCATAGGTGGGCGCTCAATGTTAATAAATAAGTTGCCTACTGGTCAAGTAAGTATAGTGTATCTCAAATCCTGCCGGTGTTCAAAACTTGATGAACATCCATGTATTTTGAACATCTGTTTGTGCAGTATGTCCTGCATTACTGGGGATATGACGCAAATATATATATAATACTATAATGAGAAGTGCTTCTATGCTCTTCCTTTTAAAAGTTACACAACTATTAAAACATGAATGAAGGGTATGCGTGTGGCCAACGAAATACCAACAAGATCAACCAGCTGCTCGATCTGTGTTGTGTGGGTGCTTTAATAACCAGTTAATTAATCCATAGTTTTAGGCCTTGTTGGGCCTAAAAGCCCTACCATTCAAAGCTACCAGTACCACTCCCTCAAGAGTCCTCATGTTGACTGCGCATTTTGCTTGGACTTGCAAGGATGAAGGACGCTAGCTGTAACTGTCCTGATCTTGAACTGCTCAGCTTGTCATCTGGTTAATTTGACCGGCTGGAAAAACTCCAGGTAAGGTAAGAGTGATTCCTATTCGATACCTTGCAAAGAACAGAGCCCTAGGTGCATCGATCTTGATCACTGACTTTGCTGGTTAGTTCGGGCATTGTCTTGTGGGCACTGCATGCCGCTACAAAACCAGGAAAGATAAAGCGAAGAATGGTTCGTAGTATCACAAGCCACGTCCATGACAGATTCCAAAGCCATAGATTTTATGCTAGCTGATTCGTTTAATTAAAGTACTCTTCCGTACAGGTCGCTTTCCTCTTTTGGGTATAAAAGGGTATCAGCCAAAAATTTTATTCCCATGCGAAGCTTCGGGCAACTCCGGCCCTGTTTGTTTCCTTCTCCAGCTTATATAATCCAGTTTTTTGGTGTTGGATTATATAAGCTGGATTATATAAGCTACCTTTAAATAAGCCGGTGGGTTGTTTGTTTTCCTGGATTATTACTGTGTTGGATTATTAGTTTGAGATTATATAAGCACCCTAATGGCTGTTTATAGATTATTATAATCTCATGCTTCAGATTATATAATCTAGATTATAATCTAGGCTGTTTGTTTCCCCATTAACTTATATAAGCTGGATTATATAATCTATAGGGCAAACAAACTCCATTCTCCACGGCAGCAGTATTCAGGAAAGGAATACCTTTCCTATCATATATCCATGATGACCAGGATTCATATCCTCTGTCCTAGTGGCTGAAAAGCAGAGACAATCAATGCAAGGCACAAAAAGGCAGATCATAGGTGCTTTTGCACTTGGCAAACGTCAAGGACCGAACCATTCCTAGGCCTGTGTCGTGGAATCTGGTTAATTATAGAAAATTTTACTAATTACAGCAAGATTTTTCTGTTATATCCAAGAGTATAATAGAATAGTTGCTTTTGAAAAGCCACCGCGACATCGTTGAAAAGCAAAGCATGAAATCAGCTGGGAAATATGCATGCCACTGGGCGTCATCACAAATTCTATCGATGTTCCCAATCTTCTTTTCAAACTGGGCGTCATTCTTGGAAATTCCTGCCAAAATGTACCTTTTTTTTGTTTCGAACATGGCCGGTGAGTGTAAAACTTCACTCTTGCCTAAGTTGGACGGTTGGAATTAGAACAGGAGTGAAGGCTACTCCCAATGGGTAGTGTCATACTCATTAATTAGATGACATAGGATTTTTTTGCTGATGTGGCAAAACATTAAATAGGAGGGAGAAGAAAGCTGTATCTTGAGCAAGATACCGCTTTGGCACGATATCTTAGGCCGTGGCACAGAATCTAACGCCATCTGTCTACTTTCATAGACACAACATCACACCAATTAATTATTTTAAACATATAAGTATGATACTATACATTGTAGAAAGTGTTTCTTCAATGCATTATCATACTTTTCATCCTATATGACATTCTTGGATGGCAGCATATTTGGTGCAAACCCCCTTTACCGTGAAAACCATGTGTAAAATTTTTGAAAAATTATCAAAAAATTACCATACATAGGGAAGATGTGGCCGATATTAAAGTATGACACTTTGCACTGGGAATAGCCGAAGTGGCCGATTTCTCGGCGTCAGAGAGACCAGCGCAATTACATGTTGCTGTAGCCACGGCGCAACCCGATTACTCTGAACACTACAGAATCGATATTATTTTAAATCGGCGGCGAAGCGAAAATAAGCATAAAACCGACAAAAATAGTTTGTTTTTAAAGAAACCGACGAAAATAAGCCGACGAAACTAATCTGACGAAAATAGATGTATTTTCGTCGGTTGCCGACGAAAAGAGTCGTATTTTCGTCGGTAGACAAATACGAAAATCTTGCTCATCACCCGACTTTGTCCTCGCCATCGACGTGTCGTGGTTATTTTAAATCGGCTAGCGAGGGTTATTTTAAATTCGGCCTTGGCCGATTTAAAATAATTTTGGAAATTTTAAAAAAAAAATACAAAAAATAAAAATCCTAGAAAATTCACAGAATATCACAACATGCATATAATTCACAGAATATCATATAATTCACTGAAAAATTCCACAAAAATTGTAGAAATAAGGCTAATGAAATAAGTTGCATCTCAGGGCATAAGACTAATGAAATAAGTTGCTGCGTGACATCATATATAATTGTAGATGGCCAGGACTTCATTGGACAACAAAGCATCTTAAACTTACATGTAACACCATATTTAGTGGTTTAATGTTTCTACATTGAAGAGCATAAATTTTGGTTTCTCTTCAGAAAAAAAAAGAATGGACTACAAGGTGCACGAAAAGGAAATATTCACTTCCGGTGCACGAAAATACTATCACTTCACCGTTGTCTAGAGCAGGAAAGCCTTGTTCACTTCACCTTTGCTCCTTAAAAAAGGAATTGATTGGCACTCATGTGGTGCTCTCTATTGTTATAAAACCAATTATACATCAGACAAGATGAAATAATTTAACATAATCCGATAAGGAGATATCCCTCGCTATGATTAATAGCTTGATCAATTTAAGAGATGAATCTAGGTCACTCAAGTATAATATTCATCATGCACGCGAAATACAACGACCAAGAAGATAGATTGTTACAGTTAAATATAAAGCTAAATCTTCACTTAGTTTTTTAGTACCTATTCCCTTCCTGCCATATTTTTCCAATTAGATGCACTCTGAATATCCTTCATCTGATGCCCAGCGCTCAAGCTCCCTCTCTTCAGGATAGTGAGAATGAGATAATCAGTAATAGTAAGTGCTGAGAATTTTAAGTAAATGATCCTAACAATGTTTTGGTCATACTAACAATGCATCCTACAGCACAAAACGAAAAAAGATAATTGTGTAAGTCCGAAGGAAAAGCAGATGATCCAAATTAATTCCAAAGTATATATGATCATGTATGACAGATTAGCATCAACAGAGTACATGCTGCCTTCCATAATAGAATAATTAGTCATTCGTTAAACAACCACCTCGATAATGGTCGCTGTTTGCAGTCCATCATCAATATCAAAGTCGCAAAATGGGGAAAAAAGACCATGAAGACAAAGTGTTAACACAAAAAAAAACAAGGTCATATATTGGTACAGCTAAATGAAAAGAAAATTTAACCTGATGTCAAAAGTTATTCCGCTATTTCTTTCCACAAACTCAATAATTGGCACATGGGCCTTTGCTATTACTTGCCATGGAAGAAAAATGACTCCATCAACAAAATAAGCAACTCGGTATCTACTTGATTGACAAATAACCAATTGACAACTGCAGAACAGATTGGTGTTGGCTTCCAAAGTTCAAACAATGGTGTTTGGTCCCTTCAAAGGCAACCACGTATCCTACATGCTTATTTCAATTGGCTAACAGTTTTTTTTCTTCGTTGGGAAAAATAGTTTCATTCTCTATCTAGAAGCTCTTGTCATGAGCATGAGTAATGCTTCAACAAAAGGAGACTTCTAAAGAATGAATGGTATTGCAAAGTATTTTGTAGACTAGGAAGGGCGAGAAGTGGGATCTCAGATCTTTTAGCAATGCTCTTAAAAGGAATTATATTTCTATACATTTCCGGATAACAGTAGCGATGGGCAGTATGTTTGAAACTAACTTATACATGCTGATAATTTTCTTCTATTAAAGAACAACACAACAAGGTATGTTTGCCTAATATCAAATTAGCCAGTAAAACTAAGAGGTGGACATCGGTGCAAAGAAACATGGTATGTTATTTTGACCTATATAAGTAGAGCCTAACATTGCTAGCACTAATTGCAATCTATCTCATTTTATCCTCTTCCCATTTGCAAGTCTGCTTTGCTTTACGCAATTCAAAAAAACAGAAAGTGTATGCTGGATATCCACCCTTACATTACTGCATTTTCCCCTTTCTTGTTAGCTCCTACATCATATCTCAAATACTCCGCCTCATGATCAACTCTAGAGTTCCCTATTGCTCTAAATCTTACAACGAATAGGTAGACCCACAGAAGTTTTGCGTCTTGTGGCGATGTAAGTAAAAAAGAAGGTCATAAAGCAAATCTTGAGCTTCATTCCGTAGTAGGTTAGAGCAGAAAATTATTGTCTATCAAAGTAAGCATTATTCATTTTCAAAGATATAGAAAATCTACAAATTAGAGACTAACCAAACAAAGGTTTTAGAATCTAACTGAAGAGATATGGGTTGCGGATAACGATTCAGAAAGAACAAACAAAACATTGTATGCATCAAAGATATCATCCATACTCAAAGAAGCGAAAATCTACATACAAATAACAATACACATTAATATTTAGCAATAGTCGTTGTTCTTTTGCATGATTATGTGTTGTTCTTTTGCATGATTATGTAAAACTATCTGTGTAGGCTATTATCACAAATGTCCAAGCTATTCGTAAAGACTAAAATTTGTAATCATACAATATGCTATTTTCTAACAAAAGTTGATCATGTACGTATAAGATAAAGTAGGCAGAATGACCTACTATGATATTTCATAAAATGATACCATACACACAATTCAGCTATTGAAAAGCTGCAGACATCAATCAACTTACCTTTTGTTATGAGCGGGAAATCAAGCTCACAGGATCTAACTTGAAGTCTACATTCTCTCCTAATGCTTTGAGGTCATGCTTGTATAGCCAAGCATTGCCTTCATCCTTCACATTTTTTGCAAGAGAAGAGATTTGGAATCGGAAAACAACCACCACAAACAAAGACATGGAGCAGCGCGCGCCATGTGCGGTCGGGGAGGAGCCCGGCGAGGTCTTGCGGCGGGTGGAGCGGGCCAGGTCGGGGGCGGCGCGACGGTGGTGTGGCTTGAGGTTGGGTTGTTTCTGGGCGTGGCCAACGTTGGGTTTCAGTGTGGGGACGAAGGGGCGGACGTTGAAGGCGGCGATGAGGTGGAGGGAACGGTTGAGGGAGGGGACCAGGTCCGGGACGAGACCCTGGAGGGAGGCGACAAGGTCAAGCGGCGATGGGGCAGATGCGGGGGCCGGGGCCGAACGCGGCGGGCCGGGGCAGGGGGCGCGCGTGGGGAGGCGCGGACGGACGCGGCGGCCGGGGCAGGGGGCGCTGATGTCAAGTCCCCAAGTTCGAAAAGTGCTGGGACATCCGGAGTATCCGGATCTACATCCGGAGTGTCCGGATCCAACCCGGAATGTCCGGACAAAATGTCCGGAGTATCCGGATTGGGCTGACCGAGCGCCCCAACCGGAGTGTCCGGATCAATGTCCGGAGTGTCCGGTTGATCAGATCAAGACCCCAACCTGGAGTCTCCGGGTTGAGCGTCCGGAGAGTCCGGATGGTGCGGGATTTTGTATAAAAGTCCCGTTTCTTGATTTCCTCACCTCATTTCTTCTCCCCACTTGGTTCCCCACCCGTGTGAGCTCGTTCCTCCACCCTAGCTCCTCTCCGGCGAGCTTCCACCGGCCGGTGACCCTCCCGTGGTTCCTCCCCGGCGGCTCCTCCATCCCCGGGAACTCCTCCTCAAGCCGGCATCCTCCATCCTCCACCCGGCATTGCTTCTCCTCCATCTTCCTTGGAGGTAGGTCTCTCCCTTGGGAGTAGATTCGTGGGATTCTTGGGTTCTAGGGTCATCAATGGTGGGAGTTAGAGCTTAGGTTTAGATTTGAAGTTTCGGAGTTGAATCTTGAGCTCTAGGGTTTTGGGGGTAGTGATCCTAGGGTTAGTGTGGGGCTTGGATTGATGAATGTGGGTGCTAGTGTGGTTGATCGGGTAGTAGTAGCGCCGATCCAAGGGTCGCTTGGAGTTGGCTAGTGGTTTCATGGGCTAGTGTCGTTCCTCGTGGAGTTGGGTTAGTTATAAGCTTCTTCGGCCTTGCCACGTGTAGGAAAGTCATAGATCGGGTCCCCGTGATGCCGTTGGACTTGGCGGCACCTCGATCCGTCGAGTTATTGGGTAAAACTCGCCGGGTCCGGAGTGTCCGGACACCCCGTCCGGAGCGTCCGCTCTGCCCGGAGTATCCGGACCGAATGGGCCGGAGAGTCCGGATCAAATACCCGGACTATCCGGGTTAGGCTGGTCTGTCCAGTTGAGTCGAGTTGTCCGGTTGCTTTATTTCTTCAGGGTTTTTCAGTTGTACTTCGTTCATATGCATTGCATGCATTTTAATTGTGCATTGTACTCGTGTAGAGAACGATCCCGCGGCGACTGACGTGGCCGTGGTTGAGGGAGTTGCCGAGGGGCAAATCGCTGTCGATCCACCAGCAGAAGAACAAGGCAAGCACCTATGCATCTTGAACCTGTATTAATTGTAGTTTTGTGAATAAACTGCTTAATTGGTGAAATAAGTCTGCATTAGGAATTGAATTGGGTTAGGGTTAGATCCTATTTGCTGCACATTCGTCCTTTGGATTTGTGAACACTTCCGTTGGAACTAGTAATGGTATTAAATGAGTCACTGCTTAGAATTGCTTAGAGGTCGGGGTTGGGCCAAGTGGTGGTTGGTCCACCGCTTGAGATCAATTACATTACTTATGGTGAAATGAAATGGGTACGGTTATGTAAGGAAAGGTTAAATTGGAGACCGGGCGGGAAGGTTGGGACATTGGGTAAGGAGACCCGATGTGGTAGTTCCCGTCTGAGTCGATTAAGGACCGATTCGATGGTTGCCCTTTGATTGAGCACACCCCGGTTGGTCGCATGCCCGATTATGGTACGGTAAGCCACTCTTTCTCTCATACGGAATCGATGGACCGTAACTTCCTGTGGTTGGACGTGGTTGAGGGTGATGCTTAGGCCGACTCTCGAGCGCCAAGCCGGGCTTGGGGCTGCTCGAGGGGGTGCTAGGTTTTCGGGCCACAGGAGGACGCTTCAGCGATTGGGTATGATTGGGAGGGGGTTGACACTAGGCCCTTGTGGTAAGTGTCGTGCGATCAATGCTTCCCTGCAGGGTTAATTAAGCGATTCGAATTGCCGCGCTCTCGGATATGAGCAAGCTCTTTCATCGCACAGTCACGTAGTAAGAACTTGAACCAAGGTTCGCCGTCGAGCTTGAGCCCACAAAAATTGGTGTTGAGATTAATTGTTGTGAATTAATGATTGCAACTTCATGTTCAGAAGTAGGCGCCGTTACAAC
The DNA here is from genome assembly GCA_036346355.1 of Rhipidocladum racemiflorum. Lineage (NCBI taxonomy): Eukaryota > Viridiplantae > Streptophyta > Magnoliopsida > Poales > Poaceae > Rhipidocladum > Rhipidocladum racemiflorum. The sequence continues at coordinate 6,198,007 of CM070583.1, forward strand.
TGCTTAATTGTGAATTGAGTAGTTAGGTAATTAATATAACAAATGTTAAGCTTTCTGCACTTTTACCTTCAGCCTGGTTTTTGCTACATCCAAATGCATGTCCTTTGGAGTCGGTCATATATGGACCACGGGTAAGACTTGCGAGTACCTTTTGTACTCAGGCTTCTGCTTTGTGGTTTTGCAGGTGAGGATCCAGAGGGGTGTGAGTTCTGCCCCTACTGCCTATCGGTGACCGGGCGGGGCACCGAGTAGAGGCCGTTGCGTGTGTGCGCCCGGAGGTGTTCAGGGCATGACCCTTCCGGGGTGTTTTACTTTTGTTGTATAGGATAGTCGGCTTTACTTTTGTAAACTGTTGCACTTTTATTTCTGTAATGGAACCTGTCGGCTCTTCGCTTTCTGTTTGTTTGGTCGTCCTTTGGGCTTCCGTGTGCCGTGTGTGTTTTGTTGCTTCCGCGTTTCGTGCGTCTCTGGTAGTGAGTTTGGGCTCGATGCCCCTTTGTGGGAATTGTTGTGATATGACTTGGGAACCGGTATGTGGTGATCCTGGGCGAGTTTCGGATCGCATACCGGGGGAATACCGGGGTTGTTGTCGAGTCGTTGGACGTTCGTAGGGTGGTCTCCATTGGGCTTGGGTAATAGCATCAGGATCACCTCCGGTGATTTGTTGCTAGGACCCAAATCCGACGGGAGCAACCGTGCATCCAACAACTCGAGGACGATCTGGGCGGCTCCTCTCACAGCTGAAGGCGGGCGGCGGAGGGCGGGGGGCTGGGGGCTGGGGCGGATGCGGCGGTGTGAGGGTCGGCTTGAGCGGCGCTCAGGTTCTACAGACAGTGCACGCGCGTGACCTATAAGTCGGATTACCAGCATTTTCGTCGGTTTATACGCCAGCCGACGAAAATAGAAGAGTATTTTCGTCGGCCCTACCTAGGCCGACGGAAATAAAAATATATATTCGTCGGTCCCACCTAGACCGACGAAAATAAAAATGTATATTCGTCGGCCTCAATAAAACCGACGAAAATAATATTAGTTTCGTCGGCCATCCTCAAACCGACGCAAATAAAAGCGTATAATCGTCAGCTTGAAGAAAGCCGACGAAAAAAATTCAGGCCGACGAAAATAATACAGATTCCTGTAGTGAGACCTACAGTGGACATATCTGAGCCCTTGATTTCTAATTCTACTAATAGATTTCTAATTCTACTAATAAGATGTTTGTACGTTACAAGGAAAACTCATAATTTGCACCAAAAGTTGTATCATGTTTCGTTGTTCCATTTTTATATATATTTTTTAGAGAAATTTTACAGTGGATAATATAGGTAGCAAATAGCGGTAGTAAAAATCAGATGTCACCGTTCATTTGTTAGGGACATTATAGTAAAAATCAAGTGAAGGGCATGGGCAAGCAGGCGGCCAACCCCGCCACGTTCAACATCGCCGAGGCCGGCTTCGGCGACCGGCCGGACCTCGACTACGACGGCCGCGAGAAGCGCACCAGTGTGTTCATGTGCATCTTCCTTCCTTGTAACCGAGTGCCATGCATGCGTGCATGGATGGATGGATGGACACGCACACGCTGTATATGTGATGCGATATGATGTGATATCCATGGATGCAGGGACGCTTGTGACGGCGAGCGCGCACATCATCACAGCGGTGATCAGGTCCGGGGTGCTGTCGCTGGCGTGATCCATCGCGCAGCTGGGTTGGCTGATCAGCCCCATCATGCTCATCGCTTTCTTCGGCATCACCTGGTTCTGCTCCAGCCTCCTCGCCGACTGCTACCGTTCGCCGGACCCTGTCCACGGCAAGAGGAACACCTACGGCGACGCCGTCAGATCAACCTCGGTACGAACGTGCCCTGCCTGACCACGTAATAAAGGAATTAAATTAGGATATTTGATACCGACTTGGCTAATTCTTCGCCTTAATTTGACCGTGAGACAATAATTTTGAAACTTACAAAAAAAAAAAATGAATAATTATAATACTGCCCCTCGTATGATTTCTATTACCACTACTACCGGTGGAAGTAAAACTAAATCTTAACTAATCTTATCCGTTAGATCAAATAAAATGAACGGCTAATATTTATTATTGTCCACCGTAAAAGAGCTCATTTTTTAAGATATTAGCGTACATCAACAGTTTATATCAAAAAGGATATAATAAGCTCTGAGGCAAACAACAAAGTTAATATTGGGCCTGAGCAGAAGCCTGTGCGTTTCTGATATCCCATATATATTGGGCCTGAACATGAAGGCCCAAGATGGACCCGCTTACATTAACTGGCCTTTCGGCGTTTCGGCTTGGAACCTGTTTATTTGACGACCGAGACGCCGATCAAGGATTGGCAATCCCAGCACAGCCTAAAACACAGTCTGACCTCGTGGATCAGGCCGTGCTGGCCCTAAATAACCCGACCCAGTGCCCAGCTCTAGAAGGGACAGTACCCAACTTCAGTTATTTGAAACCAACTATAGAGTACAGAATACAGACGAATAGAGTCAAAATGGATGGGGATCCTGGTCCAATCGAACAGCCGAGAGTAAGGTCCTGGATGGAGGAATTCAAAAGGAATTTCATAGGAGCTGTACTACTTGTCGTGAATTCCATTAAAATTTCTGTAATACTTCCGCGTTCTAAATGGGGCCTAATGTTAAAAAAAATTGTGACTCACCTTTTCCGCCTGATGGAGCCTGCACGTGGAGTATATTACACAAGGATTGATACAGGGTGTATCCGCCTAGCCGAAGCCCGAATGCCCCACTCGCACTGCTGGCCTTCTTCCCTCTTCCGTTTTGACCTCACTCGCACTCGACGCGGTATTTGCCTTCTTCCTTTTTTGACTCTACTCGCACCGCGGGCCATCGCCTGACGCGGGCCAGCACCAGGCGGGCCAACGCACGGCGGACCAGCACCTAACGCCAGTAGCCATCGCCACTGTGTACCGGAACGGGTTGGAGAGGCAAGCTCCTCTCTTACCATGGTCGGCTAATTCTGATTAAATCCGGTCTATCTAGCATTCCGTTGTACCTCCTTTCTTTTTTCAAATTCCCCAAATGGGCTTTAGATATTATTAACTCTCATATGGCTAATTGCTTTTGGAATGGAGAGGTGCTTCTATGCTCTTTCTTTTAAAAGTTGCACAACTATTAAAGCATGAATGAAGGGTAGATGGTGATTACTTACCCCTTCGTTTGCTTCAAGATTTGTGCAACTTGTACTAGAAGGAAGAGCATAGAAGCACGTCTCTTTGGGATGACTACGAAGGTCACAGTAAACTTTCACATACTAATTGCCAATTAGTATGTATGGAGAAAAAATATGGTGGCCTTGGTTTACATAATCTTAGGGATCTTAATATGTCCCTTTTGGCTTCCTGGATAAAAAGGTTCTGCTCTAACGAGAACAGACAGTGGAAGGATCAGATTAATTTCAAGTACAACATAGAGAGCCCTAATGTTTTTCTTTGTGAATCTGATCATACTTCAGTTTTCTGGAAAGGGGTTTTATGGGTAATACAGGCTATCAAGTTTGGATATAGATGGAGTGTGAGCAATGGTAATAAAATTATGTTTTGGGAAGATATTTGGTTTGCCTCGTCCTGCTTAGCCATTCAATTTTGGGATCTTTATATCGTTAAGATTTGGTGATGTGTTGAACTGTAAGTTGAAGCTGACAATGTTTTGAACTGTCCAGTTTGTATTGGAAACTGGAGCATCAACAGGTTGATGTCCTTTTGATTTAAAAACGCAACGCATGCAACGGTTGGACGAAAGAAAGGATTGACAAGAAAAAGATGTCATGGAAGGGAAAGAAAGGAGCAATGCTAATGTCAAGGAAGGGAAAGAAGGGAGACCTGTCAATTTCAAAGACAGTCACAGATGCCTTAATTCCGTTAGTTTTTTATGCTATAAATAATCCTTCCCGTGCCCGCTCACCGTCTTGTCCTCGCCACCACGCACCACTCCTTCCTCAGTTCCTCTCCTTCTGCGTCCGTCTCGCCACCGCTTGGCCCTTTCCACTACCGGTTAACTCAGGCAAGGTATCGTAGCGAATTTTTTTTTATCACTCGTAGTTTCCTTTTTTTTCATCGTGAAGGTACTTACATTCATCGCGAGCTCGATATATCTGTCACTGAGATTCCTAGATTATTTTTCGCTGCTGTCATTCATCGTGCAATTAGTGATCACAAGGCGGCGCCGATGATCAGCTCTCACGGCAGGAGGGTGATGGCCACCGGCTTCACCATGCTTGTACTTGCTGTCAGCGTGGGCATCAGCTTTGCCGGCTATGGCCTACTCGCCGGCCTCCTGGGGGTCCTCGCCGGCTCAAACCTCATATCCATCGGCGTCAATATGACCGACGACGACCTGAATGTTGGAATTGAGACTCAAAATCTTTGAGACAACTCTCTCTTTTATTCTCTCTTATTATTCTCGCTTGCTTCTTGCTTACAAACCTCAACCCTACCTCTATATTTATACTAAAAACTGTAGCATTAAGGAACGGAATAGGATTCCAGTTCCTTGTCCTAATCCACCTCCTTGTCCTACTCGGACTCTTAATCATAAAACTTCCTAATCAAACTTTCCTATTATGACTCATACTCCGTATACTACTCAAACTTCATACCGTGTACAAGATTAACTCCAACATTCACCCCCTTAATCTTGTAACACTGACTCTTACTCACAATTATTCACGCTAATTTTTTCTTACGACAATGGCTTCACACCATCACTGTTGACTTCTCACAATCATCTCTTGGTAGTTTCACACCACCGTTCCCAGCAGCTTCACACCGCTATCTTTGTATATAGCGGCCTCTCACCGCTTTTGTCGTCGGTTTCACACCGATTTCACCTTGCAGTGGCATCACACCACCATCGCTGTCGTAGCGGTCTCGCACCGTCGTCGTTGTCGGCGTCACACCAACTTCTCCTTGTAACGGTATCACACCGTTGTTGCCGTTGGCGTCGCACCAACTTCTCCTTGTGATGGCATCACACCATCATTGCCGTCGGCGTCGCACCGACTTCTCCTTGTGATGGCATCACACCATCATTGCCGTCGGCTTCGCACCGACTCTCCCTCACAATGGTCTTACACTGCCGCCTCCACAGACACGGCCTCACACCGTGGTTTGTGGCCTCCATCACGTTTGCACCATCACCGTAGCCTCTTGCTGCTAACCCGATCAATGTCACCATGTCACCAGTGCCACTACTCACAGCAACACTGCTCGACGAATCATCTCCGTACAACATCATCTTTGGCATCTTCCAAATTTTTCTTTCTCTCTTTTATCCTTTTTCTCTCTAATCTCCTTGTTTTTTTTTCTTGCAACACTCTGTTCGTTTGCTTGTTCCTCCACAGCCGCATGGGACAATTGCTTCGCCTTTTGCTTTAGCACGCGGCTCACGAGTCACGACTCACGACCCACGTAACTTGCTCTTCTTGGCGTTGCTCCGTATATTGGTTGCTCGCTCTTTGTACACGTCTGTTTCAGACTCGACGAGTTCTGCTGTTTCGTCGATTTGAGCGTAGCAGTCACCGAGACTTTTTCCTCTGCTTGTCGACTAGTTCTCTTCGCGGGAACACACGACTCCGATTTTTTCTTTGCCTGCACAACTGCCGAACAGCCTCTGGACACTTTACTGCAACCACCAGAGCACCTGGCTGCCTTTGCTTCCTTGCGTACGCGTCGCTCTTCACGTACGTGATGACTCGGATTGGCTGCTGCTTCTTAGTGCTGCCCCTCGGGAGTCTCCTCCTCCCGGGGGCAACGGATCAATCCAAAACCTTAAGCTCTGATACCAATTGTTGGAATTGAGACTCAAAATCTTTGAGACAACTCTCTTTTATTCTCTCTTATTATTCTCGCTTGCTTCTTGCTTACAAACCTCAACCCTACCTCTATATTTATACTAAAAACTGTAGCATTAAGGAACGGAATAGGATTCCAGTTCCTTGTCCTAATCCACCTCCTTATCCTACTCGGACTCTTAATCATAAAACTTCCTAATCAAACTTTTCTATTATGACTCATACTCCGTATACTACTCAAACTTCATACCGTGTACAAGATTAACTCCAACACTGACAGCCTCCAGCGGCCTCTTCGCTTCGATCACGGCGCACGTGCGGCGCAACCTCGCCGTCGTAGGACTCGTCACAGCCTCATCTTCCGTCACGGCGATCGTCGCCGGCGACCCCTGTCCGGTGCTTTGCTTCGCCCTCTTCACGCTGCTCCTGCTCGGGATCTCCCTCGTCACACTCGGAGTTCTTGGACGAACTGCCGTGTGAATGGATATACTTCGAGGGATCGATATGGTGTTCTGTGGTTCTTGAATATCCTATCTGATCGGAGATGATACGCCGCTGCACCCGCTTCTTCGATTGGACAGGCCGGGGGGTTACAGTGAAAGACCACAAAACCCTAATTAATTAATTCCCAATCTTATTACCTATAATTAATATATTGCTAGTTTGCTACTGTGTGTGGTTGTATGCGAGTGTTGACATACGTGGGCGCTAGATGTTAATTGAGCTAACAAATAAGTTGCCTACTGGTCAAGTAATTAAGTAGTGTATCTCAAAGCCTGCCGGTGTTCAAAACTTATGAACATTCATGTATTTCGAACATCTGTTTGCGTACGTATGTCCTCCATTACTGGAGATCTGATGCAAATATATACAGACTCCTATAATATATTCTTGTGGAAAACGAAATACCTGAAGCAAGATCAACCCGCCACTCGATCTGTGTTGTGTGAGTGCTTTAATATCCAATGAACTAATCCATAGTTTTAGGCCTTGTTGAGCCTAAAAGCCTTACCATTCAAAGCTACCAGTACCACTCCCTCTAGAGTCTTCATGTTGACTGCGCATTTTGCTTGGACTTGCAACGATGAATGATGCTGTAAGCCTGTAACTGTCTTCACCTTGAACTGCTCGGCTTGTCATCTGGTTAATTTGACCGACTGAAAAAAACTCCAGCTAAGGTAAAGAGTGATTCCTATTCGTCACGGTTTATTTCTTCTTTTAACAAGTGCGAACAAGCCACGTCCCTTCATGTGTGATAGATTCCAACGCCAGACACAGAGCATCGGCCAAAAATTATGGTGATCTGTGGAAACGAATGCATCTTCTGTTAGGAAAAGGAAGACATAGGCAGCATCGGTCGGAAAGAGCCTGTGCACCGACTTCAAAGTTCAACACAAGTCGTTTTAAACCGTAAAAATACCAGCAGTAGTACTCCATTCATATCGTATTATTATAAAGGTCTAGTTAATTTTTTAAAACTTTAACTGTTAATATTTTTTAAAAAAATATTTAAATTGGATACGTAAAAATCATATGTGTTGATTTGTCGTGAAAAATACTTTTTAAGAATATTTAAATTAGATATGTAAAAATCATATGTGTAGATTTGTGTTGAAAAATACTTTTTAAAATAGTTACTAATCACAATAGGTCTTTTGTAAAAAAAATGAATAATACATTTTTTGAAAAATATTAGATTTCGAGTTGCCAAAACAAAATTATAGATACCGAATTTAACACCCTACGCATTCACCGGGTAATAATACATGTTTTGGAAAATATTAGACATCGTTCCAGAAAATAATAGATTTTGAGTTGCCAAAAAAATTATAGATGCCGAGTTTAACATCCTACGCATTCACCGGGTAATAATACATGTTTTGAAAAATATGAAAGATCGAACTGCAAAAAAAAAATATATAGATGCCGAATTTAACACCCTATGCGTTCAACGAGTAATACATGTTCCGAAAAACATTAGAGCTGCCAACCTTCTTTCATCGAGTCTAACGCTCTATGTATTGACCGAGTAATAATACACATCCCGATAAATATTAGAGATCGGGTTGAGAAAAAAGTCTAGATATTAGAGATCGAGTTGAAACAAAAAGTCTAGAGATAGAGATGTACACATATCTCTGTTGACGAAATTTTTTTCAGGAAAAACGGAGAAAGGACCCGGACGTAAGGAGCGGAGACCTGTTTGTTATATTTTTGGACCTGGCCGCTATTTTGAAAAATTAGAAAAGGGCTTGTTCGAGATTTGTATTTAGCAGGAGGCTTTTCCGTAAAGTAACGAACCGAGGGACCTAAACACGATTTCGAAACGATTTTCTTTCCCTCACAAAAAATCGCAAAGGACCTTTTTGTGATTTGGCAAGGACCTATACGTAATTTAAGGAAAATGGAGGGACTTTTTTTGCAAAATTGGAGGAGGGTGACATGGAGGGCTATATGGCCGGCAATTCTTCTCCACATAATAGGGTTATTATAATCTATTTGTTCCTTATTTGAGCCCCCACAATCATATGAAATTGCACATATGGTGCTCGTGGAAGACTCGAGCTAGTTATCTAGCTAAATAAGAAAATTGGTTCTATGTAATCGAAAAATCACAAGTTTAGCTATATACCACCAAACAATGGTGGATCCAATGGGGTGGGCAAGGTGGGCGCCAGCCCCTGTAATTGGCCACCCGTACTAATGTTGTATCAATGTTTTTTCGTTTTACTTTGAATTAATACGATTTTTGTCATCCTATTTGATGTTATTTTGTTGTAATTTAATATTAAAGTATGTTAGCTTAGTTTGTTTTGTTAGCTATCCCAAAATTCTTAAGTAGCATGTAAGTTCAAACTCCATTAGTTTTGATGATTGGTTTAAGATTAATGTTTAATCATTTTTAATGACAAATATATTCTTAATGAGACTAACATGTTTATTGAGCTTATTGTTAATAGTCTCATATTTGGATGAAAAATAAAAAAAACCCCAAGATATGTATGTGTATTCTATCTATCATTTTGTTGCATACTTTGGTTTCAAATTAAAGAATGAACTCTTCCACTGTTTTAACCTCTAAGATGTGCATCATGTCTCCAATCCATATATTACATAGATGCACATATCTATGGAGAATTCATAATTTAATTTGATGTTTCAATAATATCGATCCATGTCTTCTTGCCACATATAAAGGATCAACGCATTTAAACAAAACCTTAAGTACATATTTAAATTGCCTAGTTGTAGTATACTCATGGTAATATAAGATAAACTCTAATGCAATCAAAATTGAATATGTGACAATATACACAAAATATACTCATGTTGATGGTATGCACATATAATTGTGGACTTTATTCTATAATTGATGGTTTATAGTATTGATCATTTCCATATATTCCACATATTATGGATCATTACCTACCATCAACATGAGTATATGAAAACTTGTGTAATTAATATATACTCATATCAATTTAAATGAAAATTTAAATTGAGATCGATTGTCTTTTAATCATCAAATAACATTATATTATGTGTTGACGGTGTTCCTTTGATCGACTAAGGATAATCGATAATTCTTGAGTATAACGAAGCATTAGTCGCATCAGTGTACTCAAGACACAACTACATTCATTCAAAATTACTAGGGTTATGCTCAATCAACCTTAAAGTGTCTAATTATAGGTAGATAGCCGTAATATTAAGAGGGATCAAATTATTTTGCTTGCGCTTTATCATGTGTTGATAAACTCATCCCCATTACCGCAACGAGACCTCCAAATCGACATCGGCGGTAAGCTGTCGGCTAGATTTCCCCGTCGTCGTCGAACTGCATCTTGGCCGCCATTGGTAGCTGCTCCCTAATTCTAACGTGGACATGCAGTGTGATTGCAAGTAGTAAGCACTAAGCACAGCCGCTCCGCAAGATGGACTACAAATTGTACTCTGTTTCTCCCTTGCAAAATAAATAAATAAATAAATACAAATAATTAAAATAAATAAATTGTACTCTGTTTCTCCCTTGCAAAAAAATAAAAAATAAAAAAAATTTGTACTCTGTTTCTGGATTGTGTTGAGAAGTTTGTATTTGTTCGTTCAGAACTCGCAGCAATTTGATTCAGATTGTTATGTTTCTTCAGTACTCAGAGCATATATGGGAGAAACAAATCACTGGAAACAAGCACATGACATTCTTCATTTAACGTTGCATTACAGTTTGATCATTCGACATTGCAGAGAGTACTACAACTACAAAATTATGCTTAAATTTCAATCAGACAACTACTACTGCCCAATTCTAGTACCTAGCACCACAAAAACACAACGAACTGGGCAGTAACCAGTCTGCACAATTTCCCTAACGAATCATCTTGATTCACCGCTTCTGGTTGCCAGACGCTGCCATGACGCCGTCAAAACCCCCCAAATTCGTGAGAAAACTATGTGCTTCTCTTCCCATATGAACAACGTGGAAACACCATACACCTTCAGTGAAATAATCACGAATTAAACCTTAAATCCACAGAAATGCCAGCATAAATATTCGACAAATTTCTTCACATGCCCCTACGCACCGCCATTGCCGAGAGCATCTGGTCCGGACGACAAGAATCTGGCTTGATGGGGGAAGTGGGGACGTGGGGAATGGGCCTAGGGCTTGAGGCGATCTGGGGGCAGCAGATTTAACAGAAGTGTAGGGAACGACGAGGATGGAGGAATAGATTTGGGTGTCGATCTGTCTGATGCAGGAGGGCATGATAGTCCAATGTAACGGCAAAGGGCCCACAGATGACAGTGATATGGATAGGAACCATATGCAGTTACAATAGCAACTGCAACTTAAGCAATTGCGTGTGATGTGAGCCGTCCGATCGAGGGATTGAACGACTCGGATCATCCAAATCTGTTTGCTACAGTATTTTCATTACAGTATTTTCTCTATAGTACTTCGGATCGAGCTGACACGTCGCTTTTCGATCCAACGGCTCGCACGCGACTGCTTAAGTTGCAGTTGTTATTGTAACTGCATGTGATCCTTGTTTCATTGATATATAGATAATTGGATGGATATTTGGATGGTATTAAGGTGAACCTGGTAAGTTGGGTGGTATATAGTTAAAGTCGTGATTTTTCAATGGTATTGGACCAATTTTTCCTAAAATATATTATTGGTATTGAACCACTTCTTCTTATATCTTTCTCACTTTTATCGTAGCCTTAATCATTGTGCAAAATCAAAATACATCTAATATTTATCACCAAAGAAGTAATTAAGCAGAAACATCAACGGAGTAATAAAGTAATGTAACTCTGAACCGACCTGCCCCGATTCTTAATTAACGCACAAATCATGTTGACCGACTAATTTCTAATACGGTTATCTTGTTTGGTTGGTAAGGGCATGTACAGTGGTTTAGACAGCAGTTGTCTATAATGTACCTCCATGTCATCTACAGACAGTACTAAAGACAACTTATACAATAGACTGTCTATATAGCGGTCTGTAATGATCTCTCATATGATTAATAGACTGCATGTACAATGATATATACACTATAAAGCTATCTATAAGGCCGTCTGTTAAATAGTAGACGGCATATTTCTTTCTCTTCCCTCTCTCTCCTCTATATCATCCAAAATCTAATGTGGCATACCCTTATAAACAGTTGACGTGTACCATTGTACATGCCCTAAGAGCGAAAGCAAACCGAGCGAATAGGGCATAAGTAATAAATATCTGCCATTATCTGTGTATTACTTTGACCTCAAGAAAAAAATGCAGAATATGATACAGGATAGATGATATTAGTCAGTCTCCGTTGTGATCAATTGAGCCTCTATTGTCTAATATATTGGCCCTGTTTGGCAGAGCTCCAGATCCCAACTCCACCTCAGAGCTGAAACTTGTAGACTGAAATAAAGTGACTTAAGTTTATAATTTTATTCTAAAATATAAACAAGATGACTTATCTGAACATTCTTAATATACCCACAGCTCCAGCTCCACGAATTTGGTGGAGCTAGGAATACCTAGCTCCACCAACTCCAAGAATTTGGTGGAGCTGGAGCTCTGCCAAACACCCCCATTATGTAGGAACGTAAAAGGAGCAGATGATTTCCGTCCATTGGGGTTTGTGGCACCAATGATCTCAGCGTAATCGAAGGTACTCTTCCTTTTTAAGTTGCACAAATACTAATGCATGAATGAAAAGTATATAAAGATTATTTATCCTTTCGTTTGCTTCAAGATTTGTGCAATTTGTATTAGGAGGAAAAACATAGAAGCACCTCGTATGCAGGAGGTGGCCTGAGTTGTCCATGTGAGATTAGCATGTGATGATACCGGTGATGTTAATTGACTGTGTGAGATTAGCATGTCGGTGTCATGTACTGATGAACGTAACTCGGATAAAAGTAAAGTTTCTGACCACTTTTATTAGCATGTGGAGTAGCAATTTCTGTGTCGCCTATTGTTTCTGGCTCATTCCATTCAGTATTTGCCTTCGTCAGCTGATGCAAAACCCTTTTTGGTATTCAACTCCATTCCCACAACATTGTTTGCTGCAGTTTTCGTGGGCTCTGAGAAAAACTGCACATTGAAGGCCTGCCATGCCAGGAATTTTCAATTTAGGCACGTTTAATTCACTAGGAAATTCCGGTGTTTCAAACATGGGCCTAAATGTTTATACGCACGCTTGATACTGGAGGCCCGTGCAAAATAAAGATACATGCCCATTTCAATTTTGTATGTCGACAGATTTACCTATCGTAGATTAGATGCAGCCATTTCAGATTTGACTTTTCAACTCCGACTGGGATGAGGTCACCAATTTTCTTTTAGCTAGGAGGGACCGTAGCCAGCTTCATTTATTTGAAACCAAGTATAGACTATAGAGGGATTTTTTTTAAAAATAATAATATTTTAATCAAAATGGACACAGGGTGGTAGTTTTGCTATTTTCTTTTTCGGCATATTATTTCTGTAAATTTGGATTAAAATAATATTATTTTAAAACATAATTCGACTATAGAGTACAGAATACAAACAAATAGACAACCAAAATGCATGGGGATCTTGTCCAATCGAACAGCCAAGAGTAAGGTCCTGGATGGAGAAATTCAAAAGGAATTTCATAGTATCTGTACTACTTTTCGTGAATTCCAGCAAAATTTTTGTAACACTTATGCGTTCTAAATGGGGCCTAATCTTTTTTTAAAAATAATTGTTACTCACTTTCTGGTCTCGTTTTCGGTACGACGGGGCTTCTTCTTCCTGACGGCGCGCCTCTTCTTCGGCGAGAAGACGCGCGGCCTTGTCGGGAGAGAGACCCGTGGCGGCCATGGAACCGCACGGAGAGAAAACCCTAGGTGCGGTGGAAAAGCGGAAGGATCGATCTAACTCGTGATACCATGATAGCGGGATTAACACCCAATCTATCTTATTTGAGGTGCATTTGAACTGTAAAAGTTTGTTAGAAATTTATCTTTTTTAACTTCTAGCATAGGACGAATTTGATAATGAAATTTTATACGTAGATGGGGTAAGTTGAGATGTACATCCATGATTTTTTTCAGATTTTTTTGAAACTTTTTTTAGTTGGCTTACACGATGATTGCACCAAACCTTTGATTGTACTGGATATGCCCATATATATATATATATATATATATATACATACTAGTAAAGTGCCCGTGCGTTGCAACGGATCCCAAATAGATGACACCATAACTTCTAAACCTTTAAAAACAAAAAAACGAGAATTTAAAACTTAAGCTATCACTTATTTGAGATCCGTTATTGAAGAATCACTGAACAAGGGAATACAATGAAATGTAAATAAGGCTAGACAAACAGCAAATAGCTACGGAATTCCTCATCTACTGGGCCTTGGGCCCCTACTGTTCTGGCCCAAGAACGGCCTGACAGACTCACCATCACCACCAACTCATTCTTATAATAGTTAAGATATGTATATATATAAAGCCTCTTTTCTACTCTTAGGAATAATTACTCCCTATGCCGTATCTCACAACGTAGGGAGTATCTCGCGCAACGGAGGGTATGTACGTGTAGTATACATGTATATTAGCCTATTGAAAGGATCGGTATGGCCTAGAGGGGGGGTGAATGGGCAATTTTAAGAATTTAACAAAAATAACTAAGTAATTTAAAGACAATTTAGCAGTTTAAAGAAGGATCTGAGTAAGTAATAGGTTGAGCAACAAGGAGCACTGAACAAGTAATAGATAATAGAGAAACGAGCTAAGGTAAACAATCATAAGCAGAGACAAGCGAATTTTTCACCGAGGTTCAGAGATAAATCTCCTACGTCCCCGTTGGAGCACTTCCACAGAAGTGTTGCTCCTCCAGTGACTCTCAACAGAGGAACTGGATTTGTCACTAAAGTGACTCTTTACCACTCCGGTGAGGTGAGTCCAAACCTCTCACAAAGACAGTGGCCTTCCACAATCACGGTTGGACAGGTCGCACTACAACCACCAGAAAACCGTCTAGGAACAGCTAGTTCCAAGAGTAATAGACTATCCACAAGCCCTGTCTCTTGGTTCACTAGAAACTACTGAAACTAGACTTTTCTTGGAGCTGTAAGAAAGTAGGTTTTGTTTTCAGAGTTGAGCTTGATCTCTTTGAGGGCTTTTGAGCTTTTGGGATGCTAGATGTCAAAGAGATGTAAAAGTTCTATTTTGGGAGAGCCTCTGATCTGTTTAAATAGGCTACAGGAAGCAAATAGCCGTTATAGCCGTTATTGGCAACAAGTAACCGTTTGCCAATGTCAGACTGAAAAGACAACTCAAAATGATTGTATCTGACAAGGTTTGACAAAGTATACAAGAGGCTCAACGTACAACGGACCCAAATCAGCGAAAAACGCATTTACGTCGGACCAAGAAGAGTTGGTCCGTCGTACACATGCTTTGAGTAAAAGTGGTCCGTTGAGAGATATCAAAGTGCACGTTTGCAAATGCACTTAAAAACTTGGTCTGTCGTAAAAGGCAAACTTACTGATCATGACCTAAGAAAGGAATTGGATACAAGCAGCAAAACCAGTAAGTTTTAAGTTTGCTACGGACCAAGAAAAGAGGTCTGACGCGCAAGGGATTTTTGGTCCGTTGTAGCCTTAAAGCACTGAAGTTGGTTTCAAAAAGAGAAAGCCTATCTACACCGGACCCAAAAACTTGGTCTGGCGTGAAAGGGAAACTCTCGGTTTGAGTTCAGTTTAAAAAGCATCAAGAGGGGATATGAACTCAAGACAAGAGTTTTGGAGAGATCTGAAAGATTTAACCTAAGCTTCAAGTAGTCTTAAAAAGAAGTCCTAGGAACCAAGATTTTGAACTTATGCATAATCCCTCTTTATAGTACGGTTGAAGACTGGAAAAACACAACTATAAGACTTGAATCAACACCCAAGTCTAAGAACTAGAAATAAGAGAACCTTAATCTTGATCATCCTTTCTGAAGAAAACTACTAACACTATTTTAGTTGATCATCAAGCACCAAAATCCAACAAACATTTTCAAATAAATCATTAGGGGGCCTAGATGCTTTCAATCTCCCCCCTTTTTGGTGATTGATGACAACTCTATTTACTTCAGATGTAAAAACTTTTCTTCTTCTGCAAAAGAATGTTAGTCTGACAGAACGAAAGCATAAATTTGATAGAATGTACTCCCCCTGAAGATGTGCATAGGCTTAAAAAGAACTGCTCTCAGAAAGATAAGTAAAAAGCACATAAGTAAGATCAAGATAAAGAGAAAGAACAGCAATAATACTTATCAGCAGAAAGAGCAGATTAGAATAGGCACAAATATATTCAGACCAACATACCATCAAACAAAGAGATAGATTTTCTAGACCTACTCTAAGAATTACTTCTAAAAAGTTTTTCTAGTCTTGTTTCTCCCCCTTTGGCATCAAATCTCCAAAAAGAATATCACTTCTTGCGCCTGGAGAAAGTCCTTTTGAACAGTGTTGAAGCTCTTTGGCTGACACTGTGCCTAGGAGAAGACTGAGCTGGAGCAGCTTGCATTGAGTGTTGTTCTGCTGAAGTCATAGCTTGATCATGCCAACTTGGATAATCTGGATCACCTGGCTGAGACTCAACTGTCCAGTTCTGAAAATCCTCTTGAAGTTCATGAACTGAGTCAATGATGGGATTTGTCTGATCAAAGATGATATCCCCAAGCTGTTCTTGATTGGATACCAGATTTGTCATTGAGGCATCAAAGTGATCTATATATCCTCGAAGAGTGTGTTCCACCTCATGGATTGAGTCATCATTTGTTTTGAATATACGCTCCGAAAAGTCAGCGAAACGATGGAATTTAGTCTCTTGAGTATTCAGCTTGGTATTGAGGTCATACAGCCTGTCTTTGAGCAAGTTTTGATTGGAGTTTACTTGAGTGAGCCATGTTCTGAGATCCCATTGATTATTTTTGAGCATATCAACATTTTTGGAATTCTCATCCTTGATTATGCTCTGTTCTTGATATATCTTTTTCATCAGCTCATGAGTTTGGTGAACCTGATCATGATATTCTTTGAAGTGCGACCATATGCTCAATGTGCCTCAAGGCAGCTAACATTTGTTCTTCAGCAAATCTTTCTTGGGCAGCCTTCAGGTCTGAGTTGTATCGAGTCTCAAAGATATTGAACCATTCAGGTTGATTATTCCAAGCATGATGTTGTCCAATATCAGGATTCTCTTCTATATTTTCATGTACTGAAAAATTGTGAGGAACTCCAGAACCTCCTGCTTCATGATCATGTGCTGCTAGTCTGAATTCCTGATCTTGTACAAATCTTGATGCTGCAGCAAGTTCTCTCAGTTTATCAATTTCTCCAAGTTCATCACGTTCAGCATTTTCATCATACTGAGTAGAAAAACCCATGACTGAATGTTCTGCTGGAGGTAGGATGTGATGACTCGAAACTGGAGAAATGTGACTAGGACTGAAGTGTCCACCTTGACTGTGTGCAATATCTTCTTCATGAAAGGATTGTGAGCTAAGATAGACTTGAGTTGCTGCATCTTGCTCACCAGACTGTTGCAAGGTTTTCTGAGAACTATCTCCAAGATTTCTGTAACTTCAGTGTTTTCAGGCTGTGGAGGTACAAATGGAAGTGATGACTGAGTAACAGGAGGATGGCTATGATAGCTAGGAGTATTGTATCTTGGAGTATGATGACTAATACTGTGATGATCTGAACTGTGATGGCTTGAAAAAGGTTGATCATCTCCATCGTGAGCTGGGCCATCTCCATCGTGAGCTGGGCCGTCATCACTGTCTCCCTCATGATCACTTGGATCATCTAGTGCTGGTTGTACCCTTGGCCCTTGTGCAGCAACTTCAGCAGGAAGTTTGAGTAATTTATATTTTTTGGAATGACAGTTGAAGGACCTGCTTATCTCTTGCCTAGAAACCATCCCTTGAGCAATCAATACTTGAGCTATTTGCTGAGCAAATGGCAAAGGACTTCCCATTCTTCTGTAAATGGCTTCCTCAATTTCTCCAAAGATATAGTCTGTTAGATCAATGGGTTGCTTGGAGAGGATTAGGTGTAGCAGCCAAGCCAAAACTGGTGTAACTCCTTCTTTATACCCAGACTTAGAGAATATTGTGTGTCTTAGAATCAAGAGAAGAATCTTGGCTTCACTAGACAAACTGATCACTCTATTTGCATTGAAGTTCTCGTCTGTGATATCTCTATAGATGTGTGCAGAGAGTTGAAGATCAGGCATATCACCAATCTGTCTCCATCTATTTTGCGGGAACATTTTGTCATGAATCCTTGTTCTGTTAACTTGAGGACCTGCAGCTCCAATTGCTGATTCAAAGTGTGGTGATCTCACTTTTCTGATTTTTCCATCTATAGAGAATAGAATGTAATGTCTTCTTTTATTTATAAGCAAAGAAGCATAGAACTCAAGGATTCTATCTTCATTCCATGAGACATTGTTTCCTGACACCATTGTAAGTAAACCAGGAGTGGAACTGACACAATCCAAAAGGTGATATGAACCAGTTATGGAGCAAATCTGATTCCAATCTACAAATTGATGTTTACTAAGGGCAGACATTGGTTTCCCTTTTCTGTCATGTCTGTTCTTATACCCCAAAAAGATGTTTTGCTGAAGAGGAGTAATGAACTTCTCATCTAGAGGGGGTTTGTCAAAAGGGAACCAATTTCTTTCACTTACAAGTCTGATTGATCTCAACTTTTTCCCTCCAAGAGTTGCCAACTCATTACCAGTTATCATGTCAATCTCAGGACTGAGGTTTTCTTCTTCAGAGCTAAAATCAGCACTTGGCTCATATTCAATATCATCAGAGTCAGACTCAAAGACAGCCTCAAACATAGTAGGTTGCTTGACTTTTCTAGGGGGCTTTGAGGTAGTGACCTTTGTAACACAGCCAGGGGTACAAGTGTCTCCTAAAGGTACTGCCCCATATGAAGACTGAGTTGGATTCGAGGTTTTTTGTTTCTTCTTTTTCATTATCTCACCCAATCTATCCATCAGACTTCTTTTATCTGTGTCCTTTCTCCTAGACATTTCGTCAAACACTTAAAGGACTCACTCTGTCTTTCAGACCTCAGATCGGCGCAAGAACTGACGCAACAGACTAAGTCTACAGACATAAGAAGAAAGACCTTAAGACAAAGATTTCTAAGGCTAAGGATTGATCAAAACAGAAGAGAAAGCTTACCACTTCCTGAAAGGACTTCTCCGAGCAAACTGGAGCACCGTCGCTGACACCCGGTTAGGGTTTGCTTCGATGAAGAGAGGAATGTTGCTCGGGAGAGGAAGTATAGAGGGGAGAGTGGTAATTTCTGAGTATTTTTGAGTGAGTGGAGATGTAAACAGGAATGAAACCAACTAGAAGTTACTGCTATAAGACCGTAACTTCTCTAGGAGGTGCTTCGCTCTTTAAAGCAGTGGATGGCAGGTGAAAAGGATAACTTTCTTATACTGCTTTGGTTGGTGAAACCCAAGAAAGAGGATTCAAGGCAGAGGATGGGTTTCAGAAGTAAAGAGAGATTAGCAAAGATAAATCCTAAGCTTAGAAAAGATTTTGAATAGGATTTTCAAAAAAAAAAAATCTCTCAAAAGAATAGAACAATTTTGAATCAGAGAAAGGGATAAAAGATAATCGTTGCAAGAGCACATCGGACTGATTTGGGAGAAAAAACAGTAAGTTTCCTATTTACGTCGGACCAGTTTTGCAAAAAGGACATTTTCAACGGACTGATTTTCTTTTAGTCTGTCGTGAATGTGTCCTGAGCAAAAGTGGTCTGCCGTAGATGAGAAACTCACTGTTGCAACTGAGTCCGTTGTGAACTAGCAAAAGGAAATGGAAGAACTTTGGAATTTGATTTGTATGAGTTCCTCCTTTTTAAGCATGATTATAGACAAACTCAAGCTTGATAAAGAGAACTCATGTGTTGAGTGGCTAGATAATTTTTAAGTAATTGTAATATTTTATTAATAAAAAAAACGTGAATTTCTTTGAGGAAGAAACTATTTTCATTTTCTGAGAGAAAATAGTAAGAATTTTGGCAGAAGTTTTAGCAATAAAAATTTACTTGCATCAGCACTGCTAATTTTTTGTTAACATAAGTGGGTAACAAGAGATGCATCGATGGACATTCTTGACTCCCCCTAAATGTTAAAGATTTCAAAGGACATTCAAAAGATATCAACAAGCAAACAATACAAATGAGCAGTCATGACTTAAACGACATTGGAAAGATCAATAATATTCAATTCATTTCTCAGTCTTGAAAATCTTGCCTCATCCAAGGGTTTGGTGAAAATATCAGCCAATTGATCCTCAGTTCTCACATGACTAAGCATAATGTCTCCTTTAACAACATGATCTCTGATAAAATGATGTCGGATCTCAATATGCTTAGTTCGTGAGTGCTGGACCGGATTGTTTGCTATTTTCACTGCACTTTCATTATCACAGAGAAGAGGTACATTTTCAAACTTAATGCCGTAATCAAGAAAGGTTTGATTGATGAATAAAATCTGTGCACAACAACTGCCGGCAGCCACATATTCAGCCTCGGCAGTAGAAAGTGCTACAGAGTTTTGCTTTTTAGAGCACCAAGATACTAAAGACCTTCCAAGCAAGTGACAACCCCCAGAGGTGCTTTTTCGATCTATTTTGCAACCGGCATAATCAGAATCTGAGTAGCCAATTAGATTGAAAGAAGCACCCTTAGGGTACCACAAGCCTATATTTGAAGTGAGCTTTAAGTATCTGAAAATTCTTTTTACGGCACTAAGATGTACTTCTTTAGGAGCAGACTGAAATCGAGCACACATACAGACACTAAACATGATATCGTGCCTAGATCTTTGTCAAGTAAAGTAAAGAACCTATCATGGATCTGAAGAGTTTTTGGTCAACAAGCTTACCTCCTATATCTTGATCAAGGTGTGTGTTTGTTGCCATAGGTGTCTTGAGTGGCTTGCAATCATCCAATTTAAAACGCTTGAGAAGATCTTTGGTGTATTTTTCTTGTGATATGAAAGTCCCTCCTTTTAATTGCTTGATTTGAAATCCAAGGAAGAATGTAAGTTCCCCTATCATTGACATCTCGAATTCCTTTGCCATTAGTTCACTGAATTCCTTGCAAAGAGAGTGATTAGTACAACCAAAGATGATATCATCAACATAGATTTGGCAAATCATTAATGCACCATTGAAGTCTTTTAAAAAGAGTGTTGGATCAACTTTCCCAATTTTGAAATTCTTTTCTAGTAGAAAGTTCCTAAGTCTCTCATACCATGCCCTTGCGGCTTGTTTCAGTCCGTAGAGAGCCTTAGATAACTTATATACATGATTTGGATATTTTAAGTCTTCAAAACCAGGAGGTTGCTCAACAAAAACTGTTTCTTCAATGATTCCATTAAGAAAAGCACTCTTCACATCCATTTGAAATAAAGTTATGTTGAAATGACATGCAAAGGCTAGAAGGAACCGTATAGCTTCAAGTCGAGCAACAGGAGCATAAGTTTCTCCATAGTCCAATCCTTCTACTTGAGTAAATCCTTGAGCCACCAATCTTGCTTTGTTTCGAGTGATAACTCCATTTTCATCTTGCTTGTTTCTAAACACCCACTTTGTTCCTATGACATTGTGGTCTTTTGGACGGTCCACCAAGTCCCATACCTTGTTTCTCTTGAAATTGTTGAGCTCTTCTTCCATGGCAATAATCCAATCAGCATCATCTAAGGCTTCATCTATAGTTCTAGGCTCAACACAAGAAACAAAAGAGTAATGTTCGCAAAAAGAAGCTTGCCTAGATCGAGTTTGAACACCCTTACTAAATTCCCCAATAATTTGGTCCACGGGGTGATCTTTGGCAATAGTATGATGACTCTTTATCAGATTCACTCCTTCTTGATTCTTTTCATCTTCTTCTTGTAGTGATCCATTTTGAGGCATCATAGAAGTTGTTGGTTTTTCATCATTGTCCTCTCTAGGTTTTACTTCACCAACTTCCATCTTCTTCATGGCCTCAATTAAGGCATCTTCACCTGCATCAGCTTGATTCTCATGCTTACCTTGTGAGCCATTAGATTCATCGAATTTTACATCATAGGTTTCTTCAACCAAACCAGTTGAATTATTAAAAACTCTATAGGCTTTAGATTTAGAAGAATAACCTATCATAATACCTGAGTCACACCTTTTTTGAAATTTACCTAAGTGTGTCCTCTTTTTATAGATGTAGACCTTACACCCGAACACACGAAAGTACGTTACATTTGGTTTTCTTCCAACCAGCAGCTCGTAAGATGTTGTCGGGACCCGAATTTGCAAATCCGGACCCTCTGTGTATTCTGCACTAGTCCAGGATCACGCTAGTGCACACAGTCTCAACATAGATGAATATCACAATCATACGCAGCGGAATAGTAAAAATAACTCAATAATAGAATATAAACTATTGAGCGACCTTAAGGTCAACCTTACATTTGTGAAACCCCGACGGCTTCAACTCCAAATAAGCAAAGCGAAGAACATCGGTGAATCCCATCAATACGCCACAGTAACCGACATGGTTCGACTCCTAGATAATCGCCTTCTCACGGAACTTCTTCTTCTTCGACGATGTAGACTTTTGCTCACTGGTGATTGTTTGTTTGCAAGGGGTGAGTACATAAAGCACTCAGCAAGTCATGCACAGAATGCAAGTCTAATAACTATATGCATGGCTTATTCCAAATGACAGTCAAGGGGTTATTTTGCGATAAAACAAGATTTCACAAATATTCATAATAGATTGTAAAGCGGTAAAACAGATAATAATAGTAATAATTTCACGCTTGTTTCAAAAGTAAATCATTCCACATCCTTAACCAATTATCACTTTTCCATAGGCAAAGCGCCTCCAAACCCAAGTTTACTTTTAAGAAAATCTAACCCTTGATCGTAATCCCGAGCATTGTCCAGACGTGGACTCGGCTATTCGAATAGGTTTTACACTCTGCAGAGGTTATACACTTTACCCACAAGATACAATCCACTCACCACGTCGGTAGTGAATCGCCATACAAGAGTATGCGAATGAGCGATCATAACAAAGCCTTTCTAAGCCTCAAACAACACAGGTGGTCCTCTCCGGTTCAGGTGCTCTACACCATCCCTTCCCTTAGCCAAGGCGAAGTATGGGACCAACACACCGTTAGATGGGTATCTGGCCACGCCACGATACGCTCCCCGCACAATCACACAAACGGTGTAATCGACACCCGAGGCTCCACAAGTGAGTCCTTAGCGACTTAGTCAACTAGGGCCGTCCCATTCCAAACATGTGGTTGTCGATTGACTCAGTTCAAAGGCTTGCAAGGTTAAGTCCTTAGGGTGACCAGGGCAAGACTACCCGAAGAACCAAATCAACATCCCCAATGCCACAACTGGCCCACCTGATTACTCTTGCCACATGCCCCGGTCGAAAGCGTTTATCAAACCCGCTTGATTACCATGCACCACGTGCCATCAACATCACATGATACTTTTCCAAAACAGGTTCAATATATCATTAAGTCAATATTAACATTTGATTGTCCAAAATCATGTCATGAGCACGTAGGTCTAAGCGATATACTACAACGATCTAAACCCATGTTGGCGATTTAATAATGTCCAACTAGTAATCCACAACTAGGGTGACAAAGGGTCATGGCACATACTTAAGTAATCAAGGTGTCATATAGCAAATTGGTATTTATCTAATCCCCATGTTTAAACAAAGTATCTTTCTAATTGATCTAGCATGCAATAGTTTAAATCAAAATAGATTTCGAAATAGGATCAACATGGTCAAAGCACAACTTGCCTGGCCCTTGCAAACTTTACTGTCTTTTACTCTTTATCCTTGATCCTTGGTCCTCGATCTTCAACTTCCACTTTCTCGATCCTCAGCTCGTTCGAACGACTTCCGGACGACACGTCTAACGATTAAGGAAGAAGCAAATACAAACCAATTCAAAAGACAAATCAAGTAAACTCCAAATTAAGAACGAACAGCATTGGGCACAACGGCTTGGGAGAGATTTGGGAACTCAAACGGATTAGATCGAAGAGTTGACAAAAGAGAACGGGCTTTCGGCAAAACTCCGAAAAGGGAAAGATTAATAACTGGTAAAGGAAGAATAATATTCCGAAGAATATTTCTTCCGAAGTTATTATCTTGATTGGACAGATAGCGACATATGGGCACTCGATCTATAGACCGGGTCCATAAGGATATGTTAGTTCGCAGTGAACTAAACTGATTCTTGAAGTTGACTTTTGTTGACCGAACGGACACAGTCAAACAAAAGAGAAGAAGACTGATAGACTAGATTGGGCACAAAGGTATGACAGATGGCCAATGGTCTATCGACCAAGTCCACGGCTGGAATTCCTCGATTAAAGGCATTAGGTCTTTAGGGATAAGACAAGACAAGTGTCTTACCACGGTTGAGACAACGGGAAAGATTGCAAAGATAACAACGCGGCTCACGATAAACTTAGTTCATCAAACCGGTCTTCGGTTAGGGTTTTGATTCGCTTGAAGATGATATGACGATGAGACTAGGCTCACGCCATGATGATAGAACAAGCGAAGGCATCGCACTAGGAGTTTGTGCAAGAATACACGCATGCATGACAACGAGGCTAAGAGAGCCAATTGTTAACGGCGAAACGTTAACGAGGAACGTTAACTTAAACGTTAGCACGGGCGCACGGCAAAAACGCTAACGGAGGAACGCATGCGACGCAAACGTGCACGACGGGCGCACGGAGGAACATTAACGGAGCGTTAATGACAAAACGTTAACGGCAAGACGTTACGACGAGCGCGTTAACTACAGAGTGTTAACGGTGAAACATTGTCGGCAAAACGTTAAGCGGAGGAACGCACCCGCGAACGTTATCGGTGGATCGCACCGTTAACGCATTGCGGAGGTCAACAATGATAGGAGACTTCATGAAGCGAAGTAGCGACCGTCCGGTGCAACGACATGGCCGCGGTAGAACGCTACTAAGGACGGCTAACCGGTGCGCGAATCGGCGTACTGCCAGGCTAGGTTGAAAACGACGGTTTAGGCCGGAATCGCCCGACGGCAAACGGAGACCAAAAGAACCTTAATGATGGACCAAAACAGTACAAGATGATCCTCCGACGCCGGCTAACACGGCCGGAGCGAACCAAAATAACCGGCGCCAAAAGCGACGCTGGCGACGCGCAAACGTAGCCTAAATATATAAAAAATTCGGAGGATGGGATGGCAAAGGGAGAATGTCTACTGCGTAGAACGCGCGAGACGTAACTCAACGGTATAGGCGGATTTTGGCGGCGCCTTCCGGATTAATCACAAACTGGCGATTAACGGGTTTCGGATCAAAACTTTGGACGGCTATAACTTCTAGAATAATGATCGGAACTTAACGAAATTTGACCGAGAGCTAGATGGGACCAAGAGGCACACCGTGACGCAGGTGGCTCGAAGAAATACCTTCTGGAACAGCGGGGACGGCGAGGAAGTTTGCCGCTGTCCGAACGCAGTCCTGAACGGAGAAATTAATTTGCTGCGCCAAATCCAGAGGGCAAACCTTGGGGCAAGATGTGCATCCTGTAGAGGACATCCCCAGGAGTCTACACAAAATTTCACCGTCAAACTCGAAAAAATTGAGGGAGTTATGGCCTCGGCAAGATTCGAGATTGAAACGGCCGTGAACTTTGATCCCGTGGACCAAATTGGCTGAATTTTGGACAGCAAGTAGATGGTACCTTGTGGCACACCACGGAGAAGACGGATCTCGAAAACAGTCGACGAGTTGCCCGGGACGCGGCTCCAAAGTTCGGCCGACGTTGGGCGACGTTCGGGCGACATTGGATGGATCTCGGAGTTTTGGAGATGATCCGGAGGTTGTAGATCCGTGGGAGAGGTCTAGGGGCACTTATATAGGTTTGGGGAAGAGGCTAGATCAAGAAAAATCAAGTTTTGGAGGTGTTTGGATCGGTTTGGCATTTAAACGAGCACTTGGCGTGCGTGGGAGGGACTCTGGGTGATGTGGCCGGCTGTGGGGGCGACACTTGGCCCAGGGGGCGTGCGGGCTGGCACTGGCCCCATGCAGCGCGAGGCGGCTCATGGCGAGTTGGCGCCGCCTGCAGACGCGAGCCCACGCCACAGACGCGCGCTTAGCGAATCGGCCTACCACCAAAGCCACGCCGCGCTGCGTGGAGGGGAGGTAGCAAAGCGGGCCAACAAGGGGAGAGGCGGGCGCCTGGCGAGGTGGCCCACGCGGGAGAGAGAGGTTTGGCCCAAAAAGAGAAATTCGAAATTTCCAACGATTTTGCAATAAAAGTAATTCCACAAATTCAACTAAATAAATAGAGGCAATAAAAATACCAGAAAAATTCTAGAAAAATTCCAGAAAATATTTTGAGACATTTTGAACTCAAATAAAATATTTGCAACAAAATTTTATATAAACTTTTCCAAATAAATAATTAATTTTCATAAAAGGGCTTTATACAAATCAAATTCAATTAAATCCAA
Source organism: Rhipidocladum racemiflorum (assembly GCA_036346355.1). Lineage (NCBI taxonomy): Eukaryota > Viridiplantae > Streptophyta > Magnoliopsida > Poales > Poaceae > Rhipidocladum > Rhipidocladum racemiflorum. The sequence goes on from CM070583.1 coordinate 6,223,942, forward strand.
TAAATAGCAAACGAGCTCCGAAAAATCTCAAAATTCACAGGAAAACTTCTTGAAGCACAAGGAATCCAAATAAAATAAAATAAATTTTATTTGAGGTTTAGAATAATCAAATTAAATTATTTTAGCTTTTAGAAAATTCAAATCAAGTTTTATAAACGCGAGAAAATCAACGAAAATTTTGGGGAAGCTAAACTAAACCAAAATTTTTGAAAACCCAAATTTTGGGATGTTACAAATCTACCCCCCTTAACAGAATCTCGTCCCTAGATTCAGTACTATAGAATTAGGTTCAGAGGACTCAACACTTGAGCTTCTTCAAACTTCCGAGCAATCAGACACCTTTGGGTCGCTTCTGAGCAAACACTTGGTAACATCCAAATTTTTGCAGGCTGCTCCTTGCGGATGAGATCCTCTTACAAGTTCACCACTCAAGCTCTACTTTTCTGGCACAAAAGGCACTTCTTCTGCGGAAAATCTTAATACTAACTTTGTCGGGAAATCTTGAACATCTTCTGCACTCATGCTGACGTTTCTGGTAACTCCATTGATAGGCTCCTTGCTTCCGTCCCTGAACATTTGATTTTCTGCTTCTTCTAGAAATTGGACAAGCTGTATCTGACAACAAAGCTTACTTGTGATTACGTGGTCTTCGACAAGACTTGAATAGCATTCCGGTTGGTCTGGCACTATCTTTGTCGGCTTGATTCTTTGACTGAAACTCAGATCAATCGAATACTCCTTCACAATTCACTTTCTGACGCAAGTGTCTCGGTAGGGGTAGGACTAGGATTGAAGTGGGCAGGTATAACACCTTTTCTCCTAGGACAACTATTAGCAAAGTGTCCCGGCTCATTGCATCTGAAGCAACACTTGACTGACATCCGTTGGCTTTCTCCTGACATGGCACTAATCTTGGTAGGGCAGAGCTGAGATCGATGCGATCAGCGGTGATCACTTTCTTTTGAGGGCAGTGATTAGAAAAATATCTGGTGGCCGACAGCAAAGCAAATTCTAGGCAATGAGCTTCTTCCTTGAGAACGTTTCACTAGGGTGGTGTTATGGAAACTCTGACCATCGGGGCGAAGCACAGGTGAAAGTGTCTCTAACAAAGTCTGAGCAGTATGGCAACTGAATTATTGAGGGGCACTCCTCATTCGCTGTTGCGGTGGTCCTTCTTGACAAACTTTCTGACGCTTGCGGTGGTCTTCCAATTCCTTGCACTCATCTTTTTAGGTTAAGGCTTTTGTTAACCAACTCCTCTTGCTTCAACTGACTCCTTAAGCAAGTTGCTTCCATAGCCTTACCATTCACTTCCTGTGTTATAATCTTTACTGATGTAATTTTCTGGGATGATCATGGCTTTCGACATTGCTTGATCCTTCTGTGGCTTTCGACATTGCTTTTGCTAACAAACAAGTCGAGATGCATGAGGAGTTAGAATTGAAATCAACTAGATAAAGATTTTGAAATCTAAAACCTTTGAAGATAAGCTTTTCATTTTTGTCAACAACAGTTACTCCATCAAGAGAGAAAGTACAATGGAATCCAAGATCACACAACTGTGCTACCGATAAAAGATTAAAGTTCAGGGAATCAACAAGAAGCACATTGTCAATTGAATGATCATTAGAGATAGCAATCTTACCATTTCCCTTTACCTTTCTCCTGCTATTGTCGCCAAAAGTGATTTTGTGACTAGAATTAATTTCCTTTTCAACTGAGGTGAACATTTTTGATGAGCCGGTCATATGTTGAGTACATCCACTGTCAATTACCCAATGATGACCACCACTTTTGTAGTTCACCTTGTCTTCATCACCTCTTGCCATAAGACAAAATGACAGAGAAGGTGAAGGTGGAGTAGATTCATCCAAAGCCAGTCCAGCCAACCCCTTAGACCTTGAACTATCTTCATCATCAGAGGAGGAAGAAGAGGATTCATCACTTGAACTTTCTTCATCTGAGACCCATTCACCAATATGTGCCTCCTTCTTTCCCTTTCTCCAATGTTTCTTGGAGAACTTCTTTCTGTGATGAAACTTTTGCATCGTTGTAGGTATTTTCTTCGGTTTCTTCATCTTTGCCCTTGCCCTTGCCCTTCTTCTTGCTCTTGTTTGGACATCGAGCAGCTATGTGTCCCTTTTCATTGCACTCAAAACAGGTGATATTTGAGAAAGGGTTTTTCTTGGAGAACTGAGTGTATCCCTTTCCTCTATCTCTAGCATTTACCCTCCTCATGATTTTGTTGGCCGATCTCATGAGCAGTGCCGGTTCTTGACGTCTTCATCCTCTTCACAGCTTGAATTATCATCTTCTTCACTGGATGACTCTTGCATCTTTTCTTTGGCCTTAAGAGCAATAGATTTCTTCTTGGGTGCATCTTCTTCAGCCAAAGTAAGTTCATGAGCAGAGATCTTCCCCAATAATTCAGTAGGAGTTAGCTTTTTGAGGTCTCCACTGTTTGACAAATAAGTGATCAAGCTGTGATAGGCACGAGGCAGAACTCTTATCATTTTCCTGCAAACTTCCACATCATCAACTTTAGTCCCTAGACCTTTGAGTTCATTGACAATAGGATTAAGTCTAGAGAACATATCGTTAGCATTTTCATGAGGAAGCATTTTGAATTGATCGAACTTTTCTCTAATAACAAAATACTTTTCTTCTTTCACATCAGAGGTGCCTTCATGAATTTCTTGTAGAGTGGTCCAAATATCATAAGCAGTAGACAGATTGCTCACTCTATCAAAAACTTCTATGCTAAGACAGGAGAATATTGCATTTCTAGCCTGAGCATCATATTGCATGTTTTTAATTTCCCCAGGAGTAGGTTCTGAGGAAGAGGACTGTCCCTCAGGTATGACGCGTGGAGGTAAAGGTTTTTCAGTAACTCTCCAAACGTCATAACCTACAGCCTCAAGATAACACCTCATGCGAATTTTCCAGTAAGCATAGTTAGTGCCATCAAAGACAGGAACCCTTCCTACACTAACAGTAGCAGACCCATTTCCCTCGGCCATTACCCAAGCTGATTAAGCTTGAACAGGGTAAACCTTGCTCTGATACCACTTGAAAGGATCGGTATGGCCTAGAGGGGGGGTGAATAGGCAATTTTAAGAATTTAACAAAAATAACTAAGTAATTTAAAGACAATTTAGCAGTTTAAAGAAGGATCTGAGTAAGTAATAGGTTGAGCAACAAGGAGCACTGAACAAGTAACAGATAATAGAGAAACGAGCTAAGGTAAACAATCATAAGCAGAGACAAGCGAATTTTTCACCGAGGTTCAGAGATAAATCTCCTACGTCCCCGTTGGAGCACTTCCACAGAAGTGTTGCTCCTCCAGTGACTCTCAACAGAGGAACTGGATTTGTCACTAAAGTGACTCTTTACCACTCCGGTGAGGTGAGTCCAAACCTCTCACAAAGACAGTGGCCTTCCACAATCACGGTTGGACAGGTCGCACTACAACCACCAGAAAACCGTCTAGGAACAGCTAGTTCCAAGAGTAATAGACTATCCACAAGCCCTGTCTCTTGGTTCACTAGAAATTACTGAAACTAGACTTTTCTTGGAGCTGTAAGAAAGTAGGTTTTGTTTTCAGAGTTGAGCTTGATCTCTTTGAGGGCTTTTGAGCTTTTGGGATGCTAGATGTCAAAGAGATGTAAAAGTTCTATTTTGGGAGAGCCTCTGATCTGTTTAAATAGGCTACAGGAAGCAAATAGCCGTTATAGCCGTTATTGGCAACAAGTAGCCGTTTGCCAATGTCGATCGAAAGACAACTCAAAATGATTGTATCGACAAGGTTTGACAAAGTATACAAGAGGCTCAACGTACAACGGACCCAAATCAAAACGCATTTACGCTTCGGACCAAGAAGAGTTGGTCCGTCGTGACACATGCTTTGAGTAAAAGTGGTCCGTTGAGAGATATCAAAGTGCACGCTTGCAAATGACTTAAAAACTTGGTCCGCCGTAAAAGGCAAACTTCTTGATCATGACTTAAGAAAGGAATTGGATACAAGCAAAGAAACCAAGTAAGTTTTAAGTTTGCTACGGACCAAGAAAAGAGGTCTGACGCCGCAAGGGATTTTGGTCCGTTGTAGCCTTAAAGCACTGAAGTTGGTTTCAAAAAGAGAAAGCCTATCTACACCGGACCCAAAAACTTGGTCTGGCGTGAAAGGGAAACTCTCGGTTTGAGTTCAGTTTAAAAAGCATCAAGAGGGGATATGAACTCAAGACAAGAGTTTTGGAGAGATCTGAAAGATTTAACCTAAGCTTCAAGTAGTCTTAAAAAGAAGTCCTAGGAACCAAGATTTTGAACTTATGCATAATCCCTCTTTATAGTACGGTTGAAGACTGGAAAAACACAACTATAAGACTTGAATCAACACCCAAGTCTAAGAACTAGAAATAAGAGAACCTTAATCTTGATCATCCTTTCTGAAGAAAACTACTAACACTATTTTAGTTGATCATCAAGCACCAAAATCCAACAAACATTTTCAAATAAATCATTAGGGGGCCTAGATGCTTTCACCTATCTAGGTGGTATGTACACTTTTTAGACATACTCCTTTTTATGTGCGTATATGTAGGTATTTGCAAAATACGTTAAAAATTATGTACTCCCTTGCAATTTTTTTGCCACATCTCATTGGAATATCATATAATTAGTATATGAGTGTATCCATAGTGATAAATGAGTATTTCAAGTTCGTTTCGGTGTATTTTGGAGATGGGAGTAATTACTCCTTGAAACAAAAAATATTTCACACACACACACATGTATACTATACATATATATACATGTATAGATTCTAACACTATATATATATAGACACACACATACACCGAACCACCTTAATGAGCCACCTTAATGAGATAGATTGGGTTTATATATATATATATATATATATATATATATATATACACATATATATAGGAAAAATAGTTTTTACTCCTGGGAGTAATTACTCCCATATCTGAAATACCACCCAAACGTACTTGAAATACTCCTTTATCACTTTGGATACACTTACATACTAATTATAAGATATTCTAGTGAGATCTACATGAAAAAATTGCAAGGGAGTGCATAGGTTTTAGTTTATTTTGCAAATACCTTCATATACGCATATAAAAAGAAGTATCTCTAAAAAGCGTACATACCACCTCAAAAAAAATGTAAATACCACCTAGATGGTCTTATATACTTGTATACTACACGTAGATACCCTCCGTTGCACGAGATACTCCCTACGTTATGAGATACGACATAGGGAGTAATTACTCCCGGGAGTAGAAAAGAGGCTTCCTATATATATATATATATATATATATATATATATATAGGTAACATATCTAATGCTAATGGACCAGTGGGTGCTAACATGTTAACTCCTGTTATCGGCCGTTAGATGGAGAATCTGCGGCCCACATTGATCAAGGTGGGAGGACGTATTCGCAAGAGAGGAATAAACTTTAGGGGTTTTGTGTAAAATGATTTAAGTGGCAAAGGGTTCCACCTTGATCAATGTGGGCCACATATTCTCCATCCAACGGCTGATAACAGGAGTTAGCATGTTAGCACCCACTGATCCATTAGCACTAGATATGCTGCCCATATTATATATATATATATGTATATATATATAAAGCCTCTTTTCTGCTCCCAGAAATAATTACTCCCTATGCTGTATCTCACAACGTAAGGGGTATCTCGCGCAACGGAGGGTATGTACGTGTAGTATACAAGTATATTAGACCATCTAGGTGGTATATACACTTTTAGACATATTCCTTTTTATGTGCGTATATGTAGGTATTTGCAAAATGCGCTAAAAAATTATGTACTCCTTTGCAATTTTTTTGCCACATCTCATTGGAATATCTTATAATTAGTATATGAGTGTATTCAAAGTGATAAAGGAGTATTTCAAGTTCGTTTCGGTGGTATTTCAGAGATGGAAGTAATTACTCCCGGGAGAAAAAACTATTTTTCATATATATATATATATATATATATATATAGAGAGAGAGAGAGAGAGAGAGAGAATGGCTAGCGTGAACTCAAGTGCACGGATCACTCCCGTCAACTCGATGGGTTTATGAAATCTAGCACTTTTTAGATCGATCCAAACCGTTCATCTTGTTCGTCTCATCAAAATCAATCTAGTGACCATATTTCGTATTTTTTTGAATTTTTTTAGTATTTGTTTTGTATTTTTGAAAATTAGCTTTTTTGGACGCTCCACAACTAATTAGAAGGCTGATTTTCAAAAATACAAAATAAATACTAAAAAAATTCAAAAAATACGAAATTTGATCACTAGATTGATTTTGATGAGACGAACAAGATGAACGGTTTGGATCGATCTAAAAAGTGCTAGATTTCATAAACCCGTCGAGTTGACGAAGAGATCCGTGCACTCGAATTCACGCTAGCTACTCTCTCTCTCTCTCTCTCTCAATCACGCTAAACATAGATTCTAACACTAGCTGCATGCTATATTTACAGCGAAGAGGATTTAAAAGGGGGAAAAGAGCAAATTCTTGGGAATTCCTTTCAAACTATTATTTTTTTGTTTCAACATGGCCGGTGAGTGTAAAACTTCATTCTTGCCAAAGTTGGACGGTTGGAGGCGAAATTTTTTTTTAAATATATTATATTTTATTCCGAATTGCAGAAATAAATGTCTTTCGCAAGAAATTACACTTTTATACGTCGGTCGCCTGTCCATCGGGCGATATAAGCCTGTCGCCCGATGGACGAGCGACAGGAGACTCCTCGTGTTTTCTGTCGCCCGCCCATCGGGCGATATAAGCCTGTCGCCTGATCAATCAAGCGACAGATTAAAATCCCGATGGACGGGCGACGTATAGCATGCGGGGTCTCCTGTCGCCTCGATGGACGGGCGACGGTATATTTTATATACCTCGCTGCTCGCCGCCAGCAGAGGCAAATGTAACGAGAAAAAAAGAAGAGAGAAAAGAGGAGAAGAAGAGAGGAAAAAGAGAGAGGGAAGAAAATTTCTCAAGGCGATTTTTGAGCCCGCCATCGCATACTCGTGTAATTTCTCGTTCTTTAGTTTTGGTATTTGTAGATATAGAAAATCTAGTTAAGAAATGTAGTTAGATGTAGAAAGATTTATTAAACCTAGTTTGTAGTTATATGTATTAGTGACATAGCAAATTTAGCAAACCTAGTTTGTAGGTATGCAAGAGTCGTTCTAATTTTTGTAGCAAGAGGTTATGATTTAGTAGAAATGATTTTAGATCTTGGTTTGTGTATGCGTTGATATATCGAATGTAGATACTTTGAACGGATAGAAGTATTCATTTCTTACGAATGCAATTGGGTACATATAGCGAAAGTAGTTTGATGTATGTCGAGTAGAAATTAATCGCATGTAATGTACTTACAAAGAGTTGTTCAATTCATTAGTAGTAGATCTATTGAATGTAGTACGGCAGAGATAGCGATTGTTACGAATGTAGTACGGCAGAGATAGCGATTGTTACGATCGTAGGTATGTATTGTTAGAAATGTTGCAAATTCTTGTACGATTAAATAAGTAATTTTGTAGCATATAGATATACCAACGCAAAGTTGGGGTCGAATATTTTTTACTGAAGTATTTAATTCGTGGGTGAATGAATGGATTTGCAGATATGGCAGAACGAGTTCAATTTAGAATATATTATGGCGAAGGGGTTGTAATGTATGGTTCGGAGGGTGCAGATCTAAGTAACTTCCAAGATGTAGACGTAAGTTTGAGTAGGGTCAAGAGCGCACATTTTCTTCAGTGATGAAGTGGTTGTAATATACTTATCGGAAGGAAGAAGATAAGTGGCAGCTGAAGGTATTTTGCCTCTGTAGTATGCATAACAATCCATTATGTTGGGAGCTAGATGAGTTGAAAGGAACCGCATCGTGGAGATCATATGTGAGGGGACAGAGCAACGGGATGGAACCGGGTGCTTTTAGTGCAAGCCTATGCCCGGGATGTAGCCCCCCAGCAGCAGCCGGACGGTGGGGAGTGTAGTCAGGCTCAAAATGAGTTAAGTTTTGGTGACACCGAAATTGGGGGATCTAGCCGTGGGCAGTACATCCAGACAGCGAACGAGGACATTATTTGCGAAAGTGGCGAACAATCCGAATTTGGGGAGGACGAAGCAAATGTTGGACAAGTAGCGCTGGGAGTAGCAGACGAAGGTGAGCAAATTGATGAAATAACAGTTAGGATGGAAGAGGAAGACCTTGAGTACGGCATAGCAGAAGTGGAAGACGACGATGAGTCCGACGAGGAAGATGGAGGTACGGAGCCGCCTGTGCCAGCCGAGTGGAGCACACATCAATTTGATAGGTTGGTTGTTAATGAAACCAACGACATACGTTGGCAGTACAGCCCCAACGAGGTTAGGCCTGACCGTAGGTACGCCGACAAAGGAGGTCAGGCAGATCTTTGTGAAAGATTGGGCCTTATCATTAAGAAGGACTTTCAGGGTTAAGAAATCCACGCCGACTGCTACGACGTGGTGTGTGAGATCCATGGTCGTCCGTGGAGAGTGCACGATACAAGCCGAAGTGGGCCACCCATTGGTTATGCTCGAAGGTTGAGCGACACAAATTTGTATGATTGAGGAAACAATGATGGCTCACAGAACTCATCATCCGGGTTTGTCGCGAATCTCATGTACTCGTGAGATAGTGGAGAACCTGGCTTATGAGCCCGTGCTATTATCCGAGCTCTCGAGAACAGATATCAGTACACAATTAGCTATGGGAAGGCTTGGAGGGCGAAAGCGAAGGCCTTAGAAAGCGAGGTTTGGGAAGTTTGAAGACTCGTACCACAATCTGCCCGCCTTTGCTCAGTTGCATTCAGGGAAGAAATCCCGGCACTTACTATGATTATCAAGATTGTCCGTCAATCAAGTGGCCAACTAAAAGGCATCTGAGGAGAGTGTTCTTCGCATTCGGAGCTTGCATTAAGGCGTTCTACCACTGTCGTCCATTGCTGTGCGTGGACGGCACATTCTTGACCGGGAAATACAAAGGGCAAATTTTGGATACCGTGGGTGTTGACGGAAACAACCAGATTCTGCCTGTTGCATTCGCCTTCGTAGAAAGTGAGAACTATGAGAGTTGGCTATGGTTCCTGCGGAACTTGAAGATTGGGGTGGTCAAAACTCGTCAGGATGTGTGCGTGCTGCACGACAGGAGGTCCTGCAGGTGTCAGCGCACCGTGGTTGCCGACTGCTCCTGATGACTACGACGGGCGGGGTGATGACCTTGACGACTACGAGGACGACACCGTGTGGAGGTACCTCGTTGATCCACCCCCAGTTCAGCTTGGTACCGCACAGCAGGAGTGGGCGCCACGACCGACGCAGCCTGGGTCGTCGCAGTGGGTGCCACCACCTCCACCGACCCAGGCTGGGTCGTCGCAGTGGGTGCCGCCACCTCCACCGACCCAGGCTGGGTCGTCGCAGTGGGTGCCGCCACCTCCACCCACCCAGGCTGGTTCGTCGCAGTGGGTGCCGCCACCTCCACCGACCCAGCCGCAGTGGGTGTCGCCACCTCCAGCTTCCCAGCCGCAGTGGTGAAAGTGCATCTAGGCCCCCTAAATTTGTTTTGGGTGATTAATGACAAATGATTAAAGAAACTAATGTGTTCAACTAGTTTATGAACAGGCAAAGGCTTCAAGAGATCGTCTATGCACGTGAAGTGTCCTCTAGTAGCGCTGAGTAAGAAAAACGGTATTTAAGCTTGAAATTTTAATCTATTGAGTCATAGGAATGCCGTACTATTAAGAGGGATGCGTTGAAATTGACTTGGAGATGTTCTCCTCACTCAAGATGAACTTAGGCGAGTCTCTCAAGGGCTTGAAGTGTTCTCTCTCGCTTCGGAATGTAGTTTGTTTTAAGTTCAGGTCGGATGTTCCGAACTTGTATCGGACGTTCCGATGTCTCAGAAGTTCCGAAGTGGAGTTGTGCTTCAGTCCGGTGTGTTCTGTTTGGGTCGGACATTCCGATGTTCTGTTTCGGATGTTCCGATACCTGTTGTGTTTTAGATAGGGAGCTCTCTGTTTGGTTCGGATGTTCCGATATTTAGTATCGGAAGGTCCGATGTGTGCCTTCTTGTGTAAAGGTGCTCTCTGTCTAGTTCGGATTGTCCGAAGTTGCGTCTTCGGAAGTTCCGAAGTGGTTGTTTTCCTGTTTGGGAGCCCACTGTTTTCTTCGGATGTTCCGATGTCTTTTTTCGGACGTTCCGATGTGGACTTAGCTTGTTTTTGTTGGGTTCCCTCTCTGAGAGTCATCGGATGTTCCGATGTTGTTATCGGACTTTCCGATGCGTGTTGTTTTCGACCGTTGGAAGTTTTCCAAGCCTGGGAGTTTGCACACATCGGATGTTCCGAAGTTTGTATCGGACATTCCGATGTGAGGCTGAGTGCGAGGGTAACGGCTAGTTTTGAACCAAAACTATAAATACCCCTCTCTCACTCCTTTTGCTTGTTACACACTTGCTTGGGCTGTTTACTTGAGCTTCTTGAGCACTTTCTAGAGCACTCTTTGAGCACTCTCTCCTCCTTGATCTTAGGGATCATTTAGTGAGTGAGGGTCGTGTTAAGTGTGGTTGTGAGTTAAGAGCTAAGTTGTCATTCATCTTGAGAAAGTAGAGAACCTCTCCAAGATCGAGATTCAAGTGCATTCTTTTCTCTTGGAGGTTGAAGGACTCCTAGACGGCTAGGCGTCGCTCACGAGCTCCCAAAGGTTGTGGGACGCCGTGAGAAGTTTGTGAAGGCCGGCTCCGCCTCCGAAAGGGAAGGAACCAAATAGTGGAACCAAGCCTCAAGTGCGACCGAGGTTTGGGAGGAAAGGGTTGGAAAAGACCCGGGTTCTTTGGAACCTCCTCAACGGAGACGTACGATCCCTCAAGGATCCGAACTCCGGGAATCAAACTATTGTGTTCTCTCTCGTCTCTAGCTGCCTGCTTAATCTTATTGATTTTCTTCAAGATAATTTTAATATCTAAAGCTAGTTGTCGCATCGCTATTTCTTTGACTCTTTAAGTAAAGTACCAATCGGATAATCCGAAGTAATTACGGAAGCTCAGAAGATTTGGAAGTTCCGATATTAATTCGAATATCCGACTTATTCCATTGCGTTAAATTGTTTTAATTTTAAATTAGCCTATTCACCCCCTCTAGGCAATCTTCTAACCTTTTCAATTGGTATCGAGCCGAACCTTCTCGAAGGCTTAACCGCTTGAAGGAACGTGATGGCCAACACCGGTTGAAGGTTGTCATGACGGACGAGCAAAAGCAGTCAGAGCCGGAGATGGAACTCCGGCAAGAGCAAAGAGGAAGCTACCTCTACATCTAGTCAGGGAGCTCAAATTCCTTTCAATTATGAAAATTAAATACTTCCTCTTCGCATTCGTATATCATGTGCCCTCGGCGTGCACCTTTCTTTGATGGCACGTACTATTCCGCTTGGAGGCACAAGATGAAAATGCATTTGATGTCTCTCCATCCTAGTGTTTGGAAAATTGTTTGCACAGGTTTAGATATGCCTAAGATCGATATGGAGCTCACGCTAACAAGAGCAAAACATCCATCGCAATGCTCAAGCCGCAAGCGTGTTGCTTGGAGCGTTGAGTCCCGAGGAATTCAACAAAGTGGACGGCTTGGAAGAAGCCAAAGAGATATGGGACACACTTCAAGTAGCACATGAGGGTACATCAAGTGTAAGGGAATCAAAGATTGAATTGCTAGAAGGCAAGTTGGGGAGATTTGTCATGAATGATGATGAGACTCCACAACAAATGTATGATCGCTTGATGATCCTCGTAAACAAGATAAGAGGACTTGGAAGCAAGGATATGACGGACCACGTTGTGGTGAAGAGGATGTTGAGAGCCTTTGCTCCAAGAAATTCGACTCTCGTAACACTTATACGAGAGCGAAAAGATTTCAAAAGGCTTACTCCTAATGATGTGCTAGGAAGAATTCTATCACATGAACTTATGGAGGAAGAAGCAAAAGAAGTGAAGAACCTTGCCAAGCAAAGCTCAAGCTCAAGACCGAAGCAAATAGCTTTGAAGGCAAGCAAAAAGGAAGAATCAACATCAAGTGATGAAGAAGAAGATGAGAGCGAAGACGAGGAAGACTTGGCATTGTTCGTGAGAAAGTTCAAAAAATTCCTCAAGTATGACGGGTCAAGCAAATACAAGAAAAACTTCAATGACAAGTCAAGGAGAAGAAGAAATGTGAAGAGGGCATGCTATGAGTGCGGTGAAGTTGGACACTTCATCGCCGATTGTCCAAAGAAGAAGACCTCCTCAAATGAGCAAAAGAAGAGTGAGCCAAGCAAGAAAAATAAAGGCTACAAGAAGAAGTACTCGGGGCGAGCCCATATTGGCGAAGAATGGGATTCAAACGACTCCGACTCCGACACCGATGATGAAGGAGTCGCCACCGTCGCCATTGAAGCCGCTCCTCCAACAAAATCACTCTTCGGCGACATGAGTGACACCGACAACGACGACGCACCTGTTTGTCTCATGGCAAAAGGGCGGAAGGTAATGACTAAGTCAAAACCTCCAAGTAGTGATAGTGAATTGGATAGCGATGACAATGATGATGATGATGTTCTATTTTGTGATTTAAGCAAAACGGCTATTGATAAGATCCATAAACTATTGAAAAGAATAGATAGCCAAGAGGAGACTCTCGAGAAGCAAGAAGAGTTGCTAATTTGTGAAAAGAAGAAAAATCTTGCTCTCGAGAAGGTTCTCACAAAAGAAAAGGAGACAATTGAATTGTTAACCAAAAAGCTTGATTTGGCTAATAATTCAATAACATTACTTAAGGGTTCAAATGAGTCACTTCAAGAGAATGTCATAAGTTTGGAAAACAATCTCCAAGCTCTTGAAGTGCAAATTGAATCTCTTAATGATCTTAATTCTCCAATTGTAAATTCTTCAATGGCTTCTATTCCTTCCACTAGCAATGGTTGCTCTCGATGCTATAATGTTGATATTAATGCTTGCTCTACTAATTCTCAATTTGTGCAAGTATTAAAAGCTAAAACGAGAGATTAAGTGCCTTGGTTAGGTACGGTTAGCATGAAAACTTATCAATCCAAGGACGCCCTATACAAAACCATAAGTGGTCGAGGCAACAAAAACAAAGAAGGGCTAGGATATGATAAGTATGAATGCAAAGGAAATGACCGTGTGGTTGTAAAAGGTAAGGAATGCATCAAGTTTGTCAAAGGAAATGACAAACAACCATTGACCACCACACAAGTCATCAAAACCGGGCAAGAATCAAAGGAGCATCCTCAATGTCATACATCTCATTCCATTCACTTTGCTTCTTACATATTGAAGAGAAACCACCGTGGTAAAGTGGTTGCTCATTTTGTCGGTGCCCACCACTCTAATGATGTGAGCAAAAAGAAGGTGTGGGTACCGAAAGTATTGATTACTAACATGCAAGGACACAAAAAGAATAGGGTACCAAAAAAAAAGACTTGATTAGATTTAGTACGACTATACCTCCGTGGTATCAATTTGGGTGCTAGATAGTGGTTGCACAAACCACAAAACCTGATAAAAGAAAATGTTTTCATCTTTTGATGAAAAAGGGTCACAATATGAAAATATTGTGTTTGGTGATAATGGTAAAGGTGAGGTAATGGGATTAGGTAAAATTGCTATTTCTAATGATCATTCAATTTCCAATGTCTTGCTTGTTAAATCTTTGAATTACAATTTGTTATCCGTGTCGCAACTTTGCGAGATGGGTTATAATTGTCTTTTCACTAATGTGGATGTGACCGTCTTTAGAAGAGATGATTCCTCAATTGCTTTTAAAGGATATTTGAAGGGTAAGCTCTATTTGGTTGATTTCAATTCAAATAGCGCTAAACTTCAAACATGCTTAATGGCAAAGTCTAGCATGGGTTGGTTGTGGCATCGCCGGCTAGCTCATGTTGGCATGAGGAACCTCGACAAGCTTCTAAAAGGCGATCACATCATTGGACTAACAAATGTTGAGTTTGAGAAAAATAGGATTTGTAGCGCTTGTCAAGCCGGAAAGCAAGTTGGAGCGCGTCATCCCGCGAAGAACATCATGACGACGACAAAACCATTGGAGCTTCTACACATGGACCTCTTCGGACCCGTTGCTTATATAAGCATCGGAGGTAACAAGTATGGTTTAGTTATTGTTGATGATTTTTCTCGCTTCACGTGGGTATTCTTTTTGCAAGAGAAAAGTGAAACTCAAGGGATAATCAAGAAGTTTGCAAGAAGAGCCCAAAATGAATTCGATTTGAAGATCAAGAAGATCCGGAGCGATAATGGAAGTGAGTTCAAGAATACTCAAGTTGAACAATTCCTTGATGAAGAAGGAATAAAACATGAATTCTCCGCTCCATATTCTCCTCAACAAAATGGAGTGGTAGAAAGGAAGAATCGGACGTTGATCGAGATGGCAAGGACAATGCTTGATGAATACAAGATTTCCGATCACTTTTGGGCGGAAGCCGTCAACACCGCGTGCCATGCCATCAACCGATTGTATCTCCACAAGATCTTGAAGAAGACGGCATACGAACTTCTTCACAGGTAACAAAGCAAATGTCTCATATTTTAGAGTTTTCGGTAGTAAATGTTTTCATTCTTAACAAGAAACCCAAGAACTCTAAATTTGCTCCAAAGATCGATGAGGGTTTCTTGCTAGGATATGGATCAAATGCTTACGCCTATCGCGTTTTCAACAAAACTTCGGGTTGTGTTGAAATAGCGAGAGACGTGACATTTGATGAATCTAACGGCTCTCAAGTAGAGCAAGTTGATTTAAATGTGCTAGAAAATGAGGAAGAGCCAAGCATTGCAATCAAGAAGATGGCTATAGGCGAAGTGAGGCCGCAAGAAAAGGAGCATCAAGATAATTCATCTACACAAGTGGAGCCTCCCACTTCAAATCAAAATCAAGACATTCCTCAAGATAGTTCAAGCAAATTAATGGAGGATGATCAAATTGAAGATAATGAGCCAATTCAACAAACGTCTCAAATGCCGCATCCAAGGGTGCATCAAAGTATTCAAAGAGACCACCCGTCGATAATATTCTCGTGACATTCAAAAGGGGGTAACTACACGCTCTAGAGTAGCTAATTTTTGTGAATTTTACTCCTTTGTGTCTACTTTGGAACCTTTGAAGGTTGAAGATGCACTAAAAGATCCGGATTGGATAATGGCTATGCATGAAGAGCTTAACAACTTCGTTAGAAACAAGGTGTGGTCATTGGTGGAAAGACCAAATCAAAACGTGATTGGAACCAAATGGGTCTTCCGCAACAAACAAGACGAGAACGGAGTTGTCACAAGAAATAAAGCTCGGTTGGTAGCTCAAGGATTCACTCAAATTGAAGGTTTGGATTTTGGTGAGACTTATGCTCCGTTGCTAGATTAGAATCAATTCGTATATTGGTTGCATTTGCTACTCACCATGATTTCAAGCTTTATCAAATGGACGTCAAGAGTGCTTTCCTAAATGGTCCAATCGCCGAATTGGTATACGTTGAGCAACCTCAGGGAATGGAGGATCATAAGAACCCCACTCATGTCTACAAACTCCATAAGGCGCTCTACGGGCTCAAGCAAGCACCTAGAGCATGGTATGAATGCCTTAAGGATTTTCTCATTAAAAAGGGTTTCGAGATTGGTAAAGTCGATCCTACTCTCTTCACAAAATTTGTTGATAATGATTTATTTGTGTGCCAAATATATGTCGATGACATTATATTTGGTTCTACTAATAAAAGCTTTTGTGAGGAATTTAGTAGGATAATGACAAAGAGGTTCGAAATGTCAATGATGGGCGAAGTTAAAATTCTTCCTTGGATTTCAAATCAAACAACTCAAGGAAGGTACATTCTTATGCCAAACAAAGTACATCAAAGATATGCTTAAGAAGTTTGACATGGAGAACGCCAAGCCAATCCATACACCCATGGCTACAAACGGACATCTTGGTTTAAATGAAGAAGGTAATCCCGTGGATCAAAAGGTATATCGATCCATGATAGGTTCATTGCTTTATCTTTGTGCATCTAGGCCTGATATTATGCTTAGTGTGTGTATGTGTGCAAGATTTCAAGCCGCTCCTAGAGAGTGCCACCTAGTAGCCGTAAAAAGAATTCTCAGATATTTAGTTCACACACCTAGTTTAGGGCTTTGGTATCCTAAAGGATCAAAATTCGATTTGATTGGTTATTCGGATGCTGATTATGCGGGTTGCAAAGTGGATAGAAAAAGCACTTCGGGGACTTGTCAATTTCTAGGTAGATCACTAGTGTCTTGGTCCTCAAAGAAACAAAATTCAGTGGCTCTATCCACCGAAGCCGAATACATTGCCGCAGGAAGTTGTTGTGCACAATTATTATGGATGAGGCAAACCTTAAAGGATTTTGGTTTTACGTATGGAGAAGGTACCACTCTTATGTGACAATGAGAGTGCGATCAAAATAGCCAACAATCCCGTTCAACACTCTCGGACCAAGCACATAGATATCCGACACCAATTCCTAAGAGATCTCTCTCTTAAGGGAGACATAGATATTACCTATGTGAGAACCTAGAAACAACTCGCCGATATCTTCACCAAACCTCTAGATGAGAAAAGATTTTGTGAACTGAGATGTGAGCTAAATGTCCTAGACTATCGGAATGTGACTTGACATCTTGCTCGCATTTGATTGTTGCTATTCTTGGTGATTTCAAAATAAAAGGATTGCAAAAATTAGTTATCTGCTTTTTAAAGAGTTGAGTTGTATATTACATCTTTAGTCATTCCACCTGTGATCATAGCTTCGACTGTTGTTTTGGTATCTGATCACAAGTAGAATGACTGCCGAGTTCACTGTCTCAAAGTCTCAATTCCTTCCTTCTCAGAAATCCTGTCTTTTTCTTCCTGTCAGCTGGAAAAATACACGTATCGGAATATCCGATCCAGTCATCGGAATATCCGATTCTGTGTTTTTGAACTCTTCGGAATGTCCGATATTTTTATCGGAATATCCGAATCCTGTTCAACTTCTGGTTCGCTGGAAACTTGAACTCTTCGGAACTTCCGAACCTCAGTTCGGAATGTCCGAAGTGCGTGTAAACGCATGATAAGGACGGTTCGGTTGGCCCCTACCTCATTTCTTTATTCCTTCACTTGGCCTCCGTACGCTCTCTCTCTCCCTCCACTGCACTCTTTCATCACTTGTCGTCTTCGGAGTCTTCAACTCTTCGGAAACTCCGATCTACCTCAAGGAGGAGAGCCTCACGGTTTAGAAGACCTTAATCCTATCAAAACTCGTTCTTCATCCTCAAGGTAAACCCTAGAGCAATCCGTGTCTCTTCGTTTTCCGTGAATCTTTTGATCATATCTTTCGGTAAACTTGTTGCTCTAGCGTTTCCCCGCCTAGATCTCAAGTTTTATCAAATTCCTTTGGTTGATTTGGTTGAAATCCTAGTTTTAGGGTTGTACCGAATATATCGGAACTTCCGAAATTCTCTGTCGGAACTTCCGATGTAAAGTCGGAATTTCCGATACTATATCGGAACTTCCGATGTTGACAGTACAACACTAAAGCCAGCTCTCTCTCTAGTTTCATCTATCATATCTCGCTACTCTCTTATCAGCTGGTGTCAGATGGATCCAAGTCAAGGTGATCAACCTCCTCTTGGTTCAGCCAAGGTTACTTTCACTCTCAAAGAAAAACTCCAACCAGGCGAGAACAAAGCGAGCTTCACTCGAGGATCTCAACCTGGATTTCAATCGGTGAACCTGCCGCTCAGGCCGCTCAAGCGGTAAATGTGCCTCGTGGAGCACCGCTACCCTCTAGAAAAGGCAAGGGAATTGCTTTGAGCGTCGGGGTCTCACCAAGAGACATGCCGAGATTGAAACCGCTTTGAAAGAAACCCTAGACTTCAAAGAAAGCCAAGAAACTACAAAGGGAAAGCGGCACAAGTGAGAAAAGCTCGTGAAGAGAATCCAAAGCGGAATGACCAGTTCTCTCATCGACTCACGCTTCGACATTCTTTCAGCAGGACTTTTATGCTTGATCATTTATCCTAGAAAGAATCCGTAATCCAAATGCAATGCGTTGATTGGGAGTACATGGCAGCGGCAGATGATCGTGTTTAATGATGTTATTGCAGTTTGTGAAAGAACTGGCACCAAGAGGATCATGGCTTTTCAGCATGATTGGAATGTGGAGATCATAGCTCAGTTCTATGCCACAATGTATGTCTCCTGGGATCGAGTCTCTACTCTCCATTGGATGACTGAGGGAACTTGGTATGAAACCACATACGTTCAGTTTGCCAGATTGCTTGATTTCACAGAAGCGGACTCCAGGGACAGAGATCAGATCCACAATGAGGTCTCACTTGGTGCATCAAATCTGAATTTCTTGTATGAGGAGAATGCAGAGTTTGAGCCAGGTGACACTAAGGGAATGAAGCCCTTCTTTGCTATCCTGAACAGACTCTTCAGGAAGACCTTGGCTCCAAAAGAAGGTGATGCTTCTCATGTCCTTTCTTACACCAGAAACCTCTTGAGCAGAATGCAAGATGGTCAGAGGCCCTTTGATGTCTTTGATTTCATATGGAATGAGATCAGACTCATTGGACAGAGCCTGCATGAGCCGTGGATATGCTCCATTTATCATGCACTTAATTGAGGAAGTGACAGGGCAGCATTTTGAGTGCGATGGAAAGCATGTGGCACTTCAAGTCAGGCCAATCAAGGCCCCTTCTCAGCGAGCCACCAGAGCTTCCACCAGGAGGACTACCTCTTCTGTTGCTACTCCTTCAGCCTCTGCTCCCAGCGGATCTTCTTCACCTATTCTGCGAGCTTTGAAGTCAATATTTGTTCTTTGCAAGAGCAACTCAGAAAAGCATAAGAAGAATGCCAAGCGACTCAAGGATATCCAAAGGCATCTGAATCTGGAATGCTCAGAGGACGAGGAAAGTGAAGAAGAGATCGAGGATCCCTTTGCTCCAGCACCTGATGCGTCTGAGTCTGAGGATGATGACGAAGAACTGGAGTCGATGAAGCTGCATCGTAGGAGTCCGATTAGTCTCCCCATCTCTCTCTCTCTCTCTATCCTTTGTGGTGCTTGATGCCAAAGGGAGAGATGACAAGTTTATCTATCTATCGTTGAGTCGTTGAACTTGGAACTTAGTTTATGTGTTTGGTTTAAAACTTCGTTGTTAATTGCTATCGTTTTAATCTCTTTATTGTTGTTGCATGGAGAACTTGATGGTAGTTAATTATCTGAATTACTCATACTGCTTATCCTGTCAATCTTGTGATAATCTCCTATGCAAAGATATAGGGGAGCTCTCTCATATTCTTCTCTCTCGAAAAGTGCATTTGTTCTCAAGATCCATTCTCAATGCACATTTTGAGGGGAGTTCCGCTCTATATTTATACTCTCACAATGCTTTATAAACTTGTCCTAAATCATGTTGTCATCAATCACCAAAAGGGGGAGATTGAAAGTGCATCTAGGCCCCTAAATTTGTTTTGGGTGATTAATGACAAATGATTAAAGAAACTAATGTGTTCAACTAGTTTATGAACAGGCAAAGGCTTCAAGAGATCGCCTATGCACGTGAAGTGTCCTCTAGTAGAGCTGAGTAAGAAATTCTGTATTTAAGCTTGAAATTTTAATCTATTGAGTCATAGGAATGCCGTACTATTAAGAGGGATGCGTTGAAATTGACTTGGAGATGTTCTCCTCACTCAAGATGAACTTAGGCGAGTCTCTCAAGGGCTTGAAGTGTTCTCTCTCGCTCGAATGTAGTTTGTTTTAAGTTCAGTCGGATGTTCGAACTTGTATCGGACGCTCCGATGTCTCGTGGTTCAAGTGGAGTTGTGCTTCATCCAGGTGTTCTGCTTGGGTCGGACATTCCGATGTTCTGCTTTCGGATGTTCCGATACCTCGCTGTGTTTTAGATAGGAGCTCTCTGTTTGGTTCGGATGTTCCGATATTTAGTATCGGAAGGTCCGATGTGTGCCTTCTTGTGTAAAGGTGCTCTCTGTCTAGTTCGGATTGTCCGAAGTTGCGTCTTCGGAAGTTCCGAAGTGGTTGTTTTCCCGTTTGGGAGCCCACTGTTTTCTTCGGATGTTCCGATGTCTTTTTCGGACGTTAGATGTGGACTTAGCTTGTTTTTGTTGGGTTCCTCTTCTGAGTCATCGGATGTTCGATGTTGTTATCGGACTTTCCGATGCGTGTTGTTTTCGACCGTTGGAAGTTTTCCAAGCCTGGGAGTTTGCACACATCGGATGTTCCGAAGTTTGTATCGGACATTCCGATGTGAGGCTGAGTGCGAGGGTAACGGCTAGTTTTGAACCAAAACTATAAATACCCCTCTCTCACTCCTTTTGCTTGTTACACACTTGCTTGGGCTGTTTACTTGAGCTTCTTGAGCACTTTCTAGAGCACTCTTTGAGCACTCTCTCCTCCTTGATCTTAGGGATCATTTAGTGAGTGAGGGTCGTGTTAAGTGTGGTTGTGAGTTAAGAGCTAAGTTGTCATTCATCTTGAGAAAGTAGAGAACCTCTCCAAGATCGAGATTCAAGTGCATTCTTTTCTCTTGGAGGTTGAAGGACTCCTAGACGGCTAGGCGTCGCTCACGAGCTCCCAAAGGTTGTGGGACGCCGTGAGAAGTTTGTGAAGGCCGGCTCCGCCTCCGAAAGGGAAGGAACCAAATAGTGGAACCAAGCCTCAAGTGCGACCGAGGTTTGGGAGGAAAGGGTTGGAAAAGACCCGGGTTCTTTGGAACCTCCTCAACGGAGACGTACGATCCCCTCAAGGATCCGAACTCCGGGAATCAAACTATTGTGTTCTCTCTCGTCTCTAGCTGCCTGCTTAATCTTATTGATTTTCTTCAGTACAATTTTAATATCTAAAGCTAGTTGTCGTACTGCTATTTCTGCCTGACTCTTTAAGTAAAGTACCAATCGGATAATCCGAAGTAATTACGGAAGCTCCGAAGATTTCGGAAGTTCCGATATTAATTCGGAATATCCGACCTGTTTCCGCTGCGTTAAATTGTTTTAATTTTAAATTAGCCTATTCACCCCCCCCTCTAGGCAATCTTCTAACCTTTTCAAGTGGGTGTCGCCACCTCCAGCGACCCAGCCTGGGTCATTGGTGCCGCCACCTCCAGCGACGCAGGTTGCACCGACGCAGCACCAGACACCCCCACCACCACCGGTACAGGCTGACCCGCCTGGGTACGCCACACCTCCAGCGAGACCACAGAGGGCCCGCCAGCCGCCGACGCACCTGACGTACTCCCGAGGTCAGATCCGGAGGAGGACTACACACCAGCGAGGAGGCGACGCGAAGAGGGGCCGGCACTAGTTTCTTTTATTTTTCAGTGTTTGTAATTTTTTGTTTATTTTGGTTGGCGCTTCGACACTACGGTGATTGATGGTACTATGTTATGTAATACCATCTATTTTGTGTACTTTGTCATATTACGTGGTTCATTACATATTTCTGTCCGCTTTTCCAGCTTTTGTCATATCATCTTTTTCAGCTTTTGTTAGATGACCTTTTGAAGCTTTTGTCATATCACCTTTTACAGCTTTTGTCGACTTCCTCGTTTGAGCGCGAGAGAATACAGGAGTATAATACTTAGGGTTGTTGGGCGTTGTCGTGCGCGAGTATAATACTTAGGGTTGTTGGGCGTTGAGAATTTATATGCGAAGAGAGTTGTAACTGAGATATTTTTACAGAATATGGTAGTCCGTATACCAAATAGCAAACCTGGTACCTCCGGCCAAAAAAATAACTTCCAACATGCATCTCTACGGGCCGCCGAAAATCCTTCATCGTTATGGTTCGTGCGCGAATGTAATACTTAGGAGTAGTTGGTCGTTGAGAGTTCAAATGCGAAAGAGTTGTAATGTGAGATATTTTTACAGAATATGGCAACCGTATACCAAATAGCAAATCTGGTACCTCCGCCCAATAAATAACTTCCAACATGCATTTGTATGCGGGCCGAAAAACCTTCATCGTTAGGTTTGGTGCACGAATGTAATACTTAGCGTTGTTGAGCGTTGAGAGTTTAAATGCGAATAGAGTTGTAACTGAGATATTTTTACAGCTCTCTTCGCATATAAATCCTCAACGCCCAATAACCCTACGGTTTATAGTCACAAGACAAACCATGTAGTCATTTTCTTTCCTGTTGAGCCATGAAAGCCAGCCTAGATTGCATCTGCAAAGCTGTGTACTCCACTGCCATGACCCGTCGATGTCATCTGCAATGATGTGTACTCCACTGCCATGACCCGTCGATGTCATCTGTAAAGCTGTAAAAGCAGCATGCATCTGTCGATGTCAAGCACAGCCACAGCTGCAAGGGAATCCGATGCTCTTGGATTTTTCTTTCTTGTCGGGGACCGCGGAAATTCGAATTTCAAAATGAAAAAAAAACCGCAACGGAAAGCCACGGTTTTGCGATGTTACTGTTCAGCCAGGCCCCCACCTCGCGCGCTAATGCTCCGCCAACTGGTTGCCACCGCAGCCAGACTTCGAAAGCGACTGCAAACGCCGCCACGCGTCGATTTTACGCCTTGGCCCCTCGCCCCGCACGATGATGTGCCGCCAGCTGTCTCGTTTCTACCTCGCTCCCTGCCTATAAATTGCAAGGTCGCCTGCACTTATATCAGGCAAAAGCGATACATTGCTCCGAGTTCATAAAGTTTGGATTGAGTTGAGAAAACCCAAAGCGCAAAGAGGAGAACTGGTAGTTTAGCTTTCCTTTTTTTTTCCAAGATTTTATTTCGGCGTCTTGTTCCACAGGTATTATTTACAAAAGTTATTTTGTACGGTGAGTCACATTGTTGTGTTCTTGGTTCAGTACACATTGATTTGTACTTTTTATGCTTCTTATTGATGTTTTTGCTTCGTGTAGACACCGACTTAAGTGTTCGTCCGTTCTGTGAAAGCCATGTCGAAGGCGTCGAGCTCAGTGGTTGCCAATGCAGGGCGGGTAATTTGCCCTAACTGCCATGTGGATGCTCAAACCTTCTACACTGCGCCAAATAACGGACGAGCGTTCTATAGATGCCCAAATTTCTTTGTACGTCTAAATGTATTTCGATATCTTCATATTTCGATGATTATTCTCTTGCACCAGTTTTAAATAGCCATGCTCACCTTTATCGTGTAGTCTACCGGATGCCAATATCAGCAAGTGGGGCGGTATAAATACACCGACATCTTTAAACAGGACGCTTCCAATGGTAGAGCAGAGGACTGATCTCGCGAGAACTTAACAAAGCTAGCAGTGCGAGAATTACCGCAAAGAGAGGGAGTTCGGCCTGAACAAAAGAAAACCGTGAAGCGTATGATCGCTTACTTGAGCACGCCTGCACAAGATAACCACGAAGTCAGTAAGCCCTGATTTGGTTGTTCCTCTTGACGGCCCTAGCGTTGAAGACTACAAACGTGACCGTTGGGAGTTTTTCGAAGAAGAGGGTGTTGAATTCTATGATAGTGATGATTCTGGAAAGTTCTAAAGCCGCTCAACCTTGCATCCATTTGTATGTTAGTTCTTATTCACAAGAAATGCTGTTGTAGTTGTTCTCCCTATTGTACTTCGTAATATGAATGTCATGCTTCTTGGTAACTCAGATTTGTCATCAGATTCGTTGCACACCAAACAATACAAGGAAGAACGAATTTTCAATTTTTAAAAACTGCAGTGATTATTATAAACAAACAATGACAACAAAAACAAACAACAAACCGTAGCAAACGCACGCTTACCACTGCAGTCATTATTATAAACAAACAATGATATTAGCACTTAGTCCATACACCATGAGTTTTCTCATCCCATTCAGTTGTATTTTATAATCCAAGCAAAGGCTGCCTGGTACGTCCTGTGAAAGCATTTCTTTGCAAAGCACATCGACATATCATGTCGATCGGTTCTGTCCGAAATGTCATGTCAAATGCATGTGTGCCGATATTGCCTGGAAGTCGTCCCGTCAAAGCATAGCCGCAAAGCTTTACCGCACCTCCTCCAAGATACAAAGCTGCGTGCATATGTCGGTATCAAGCACAGGCAGAGCTGCAAAGGAATCCGATGCTCGCGGATTCCTTTTAAGCTTCAAGTCTGTCGCTCTATCTGGCTATTTAACCCCCTTCATGCCTTCAGCGTTGCATCGACCAAACCATCGCCTCCAATACAACAAAGAGAACCATCACCGCCAACCCAAACGAGCGGCACCAATGGAGTTCCTCGCCCCAAGGCACAACGTTGTCGAAACAATCCCGAAGGCACGGAGGTCCCCATGTGCCTATGCGGGATCCTTGCCGCTCCGGCGATCTGTAGACAACTCATACACTTACGGTATGAGGTAATCGAGCTGCCGCAACCACGACTCCGAGCCAACGCTGGGATGCGGATGCGGCGGAGAAGCCCTGTGATGTTCATACTCACATTTGGTGCTGCTCCCAATTCATACGTGTTGTAACACCGTGTGATGTGACTAATTGCAGCCTCCACTCATGCGAGTTCATCCGATTCTACGACGCGAACAAACTCCCGAGATGGAGAGGAGGCGGAATCGGAGTACTCGCATCGAGGGCTATCGTGGAGCAGCAAAGTGGTGTGAGCAGGATGAGGAGGAGAAGCGCCAACAGCATTTGGAACATATGCATGCACAGAGGAGGCCGAACGACAAAGGCCATGCAATGGAGAGGGGAGGTGGCCGAGCGCGAGAAAGCGTGAGAGGGCAGCTAGGCCAGAGCGGCAGGAGCCGAAAACTTGCGTAAGGGAAAATATCCTCGTTGCACTCAAGAAAGCCCAAGAGAAGGGCCCTTATTGCTGTTTCCTCCGCCTAAGGCATGTTACGTTTAGTCCCGTATACTCGGTAGAGTGTGCCGTACATGCCATTGTTGTTTAGCATTTCTAAGCCGTATGCAATTCAAGATTTTCTTATTGCTCCCCATCTATCTGCACGATTACCAGTACATATATTTCACATCTTTGAAGATAACTACACGAAGTCTTCAAAAATAATTACGAGTTGACCGGGAGTGAAGAAGGGCCACCTAAAACCAGACATCATATTTTCTCATGCTCGCATCGAAATGGCTTCTAAATCGACAGCTTTTAAAACTGAAATTTGTTGCGATATTTATTTATGCAATTTGGAATAAAATATAATATATTTTTAAAAAATTCTCATAAAAACTAACAAAAATATCAAAAATGGTATATGTCGCTGTCCATAGGGCGACATCAATAATGTCGCCCGTCCATCGGGATTTTTAATCTGTCGCTCGCTGATCGAGCGAGAAGTCCGTCGCTTCGCCTAACGCAGGCGACAAAACACGAGAGTCTCGTCGCCCGTCCATCGGGCGACAGGCTTATATCGCCCGATGGACAGGCGACAGACGTATAAAAGTGTAATTTCTTGCGAAAGACATTTATTTCTGCAATTCGGAATAAAATATAATATATTTAAAAAAAAATTTCGAACACGAACGAGGTGGCCGATTTCTAGATACAGAGACCAGCGCAGTTGCAAGTCGCCATAGCGACCGCACGTGACCCAGTGCTACAGTGCACTGCAGTGATATTGCTGCAGCGAACGACGCTACAGTGGACAGATCTGAGCCCTTCATTTCTAATTCTACTAATAAGATATTCGTGCGTTACAACAAAAACTCGTAATTTGCACCAAAAGTTGTATCGTGTTTGTTTCGTTCGCTCGTGCTATTCCATTTATATATATATTTCTAATTCACCTTGCTCGTGATGTTCAGCATACATCAACAGTTTATATCGAAAGGGATTGATACAAACAACAAAGTTAATATTGGGCCTGAGCTGAAGTCTGTGCCTTTCTTGTCTCCTATATATATTGGGCCTAAACTTGAAGGCCCAAGATGGACCAGCGTACATCAGGCGGCCTTTCGGCGTTTCAGCTTGGAATCTGTTTATTTGA